>CM067843.1:791757730-793120230 GCA_034509565.1 Triticum monococcum | reverse complement strand
TCTCTAAAAGGTCATATATATACCAAGATAAAGTCCAGTAATAAGTACTAGCATCAGGGGAAATGATGCTAAGAAGTCACAAATTGGCTCAGATGACTGCGCCGTCCACGTTTGTCATGACAAAAAACTATAAACAACCTTTTTGATGTTTCTGAAAAGCAGCTCAAACTTTCTCCAGTCATTTCCAGATTTTCTCAATATGCCATAATAAATGTTGTCGCAAAGATATATCAGCAAACAAAACAGGTATTTCATAGATTCACTACAATGCAAATGAGTGTAGGAAAAAAACTGTTATTTCAAGAAATCATTTATATGACAACATGATTGTGTCAGTTTTACAGTAAACAACTTACTACACAGCACTGCCATTTTGGATTGCATGTAGCACTGTTGAGATGTTCATCCAAGGGATGCTCCAGATTACACTATGCCGAGTGCGCTTTATTTGGCATTTGGTGACATAAAAGTATCAAGAAAAGCTGAAACTTTTCCTGGATTAAACAGTGATAAATTTGATCGTCAGTTTGGTAACTTGTACACCCCCCCCCCCCCTGTAAAGAAATATAGGAGTGTTTAGATCACTACTTTAGTGATCTAAACACTCTTAAATTTCTTTACAGAGGTAGTACCATTTATTCATAAGATTTCTCTTACTTCCTGACCACCTGCACTTAAGGTCATTCCGTGACAGTTTGATTTATTTAAGGTCTGACAGTTGCAATGTACAGTGTAGCTCAAAGGGACAATGAGTTGCAAATTCTCACTATGTTTAGATGCAAATTTTCACTATGTTTAGATATGTACGTCATCAGCCTATAGAACAGGGTTTGTGCTCTGAATCTTGTCCACTATTACAAGCAGAATAGCATGCCCTTATGGATCATGGAACCTAGAAACCAAGTAAGCTTCACTGAACAATTATTTGTTTGGTTGTCAATGGAAGCACTTGTAGGTTTCCCCTGGTGATAACTCTGCATTCTGAGATGAACACTAATTAACTAGAATGGTTCAGTTCAAGACATCCAAAGTTCATGCAAAGATTAGTCATCTGCTTAAGCCGTTAAGCCTGACTAAGATAGCACTCAACAGAGGCGCCTCGAAGCAAACAGACCATAATCAGATTCGAGACGACTCAACTGAAATTCAGTAATCGACCACGACTAACAACCAAAGGATCAACCTCTAACGGTAGCTCAGATTTGAATACCCGACCTACGAATTACGCGGACTGCACCGAAGACCACCTAATAAATCTCCATAAAACACTAGAACTACACCTATTGTTTACCCCCCAAGAACAACTGACGACCAAGGATGCTCCAAGTTACTATAGGCTTAAGACTATAGCGAGTGTGCTTTAGTTGGCATTTGGAAACATAAATGTACCAAGATAAGATGAAAGTTTTGCTGAATTAAACAGTGATAAAATTTGATCATGAGGATGGCAACTTGTACCATTTGCTCATCTGACCTTTTACTCCCTAACCACCTGCACCCTAAGGTTATTTTGTGATAGTTCGGTTTTCTTGAAGGACCAAAGTACCAAACAGTGTGCAACATGGACTTAGACTGTAGCACCAAAGTGCCAATGAGCTGTAAACTTTTGCTATGTCCAGATGTACACCGCATTGACCTATATAACAGAGTTTGTACTGTGAATCTTGTCCACTATTACAAGCAGAATAGCAGTCCTTATGGGTCACAGAACCTAGAAGACAAGTAAGCCTCACTGAATAATAATATGTCTGAAAAAAGGCCAAAGAAAGAACCTGTATGTTTCTCGCAATGATAACTCAGCATTCAGAGATAAAAGACCTAACTAGACAGATTCGGCTCAAGACATTCAACATTCATGCAAAAACTAGCCATCTCCTTAAACCCGACTAGCATATCAGTCCACAGATGCGCCTCAAAGCAACCAGACCATAATCAGAGTCCACAAGACTGAACCGAAATTCAGCAATCGACCACAACCAACAGCCAAGAATCAACCTCTAACGGCGGCCTCCGGTTTGAACAGGACAACACAACTTACAGAGAGACCACCCAAATCTCCAAACATTGCTAGAACAGTAGAACTACACAGATAGTTTCAACCCCTAAGAATAACCGATGACTAAGCCCTGACCAAATAGCGCGTTATCGCAGCATGGTCTAGAGAGTAAATTGGTAATCTCAGCACTAAAATTAAGCTTGAAGGGCACACTCCAACCTAGCAAGCCAATCCGTGCAGATCCAGAGACGCTTGCACCGACAAGATGAGATCTACTCCGACTGCAGGAGAAAGTGACGGAAAGGGATCGGATGGGGTTAGCTTACAGGGGCGGATGGGGGCGAAGGCGGTGGGCGAGGAGGCGGCGGGGGAGCGGAGGACGGGCCAGAAGTAGCAGCAGTTGATGGCCCAGAGGAAGGGGAGGCAGGCGAAGCCCCAGAGGAAGAAGCGCCGCGCGTGGCCCTCCGCCTCCTCCAGCGGCATCCCCAGGGGCCCGTCCACCGTCGCCCACACCGCCGGCGGGGGCGCGCGGCGCGGGGCCGCCGTGGAGGAGGAGGAGGAAGGCCTCCGTCCGGCGGCGGCTGCCGCCGGTGGGCGCGCGCGGGGGAGGAGGCCGGACTCCTCGTCTGCGGTCACCCCTGCTGCAACCCTCGCCTCCATGACTCGTCTACGTGTGTTTTTTTCCTTCTTCCGGTCCCGTCGTTGCTGGGTTTCCTTCCCGTCTCCCCCAAATACCCCCAAATCATAGTGGCAGTAGAACTTTATTTAAAAAATGTTAAATTTTAGATTTTGAACTTGCATTTATTTTGTACGTATTGGGGTAATGTATAAGTTTGTTGCTTTTGGGCCTCTACATATTTTGTTACAACTTCTACACTAACTAAAGGACTTTTATAACTACCAAACGTTCGGATTTTAGCAATAGGCAAGAACGATGCTTATTTTACTCTAATTATATACATAAATACATTAGAATAAATAATTTTTCTTTCATGTTCACTTCTTTCTTTAGTTACATGCATATATGCACTAAAGAACAAAAAGTTGATGTCATCCTAGATTCTGTGTGTTTTCAAACTTTAAAATGTTTTGTAGCTTAAACCGCCGCTCCGATGGAAAAACCGCCTTCGTAAAAAACAATTTATAGATGAGATCTTCGAAAGTAAATCCTATGTTGATATGTTCCGATGACTTTTTCCGGACCAAAAGTTACCACGTTTGGGCTACGTAAGTTATCACGTCTGTCATACATAAGTTACCATGTCATTTACACAAAAGTTTCTGGGGTATGTTTTCAACAAACTTTTATTCCAGGATCAAAAAGTGATCATGATGTTTGCAATGAGTTATCAGCTTTGTTGTGTATATTGTCATGTTGCACAAAAGTTATTGGGTATGTTTTTTTTAACAATTTCCATTCACTCATTCAAAAAATTACCTTGATTTGTGTATATGAGTTATCAGCTCTCATGTGCTTGTATTCTGATGTTTACACATGAGTTAATGGGAGGTATTTTAAACAATTTTTTTCCTTGGTCAAAAAGTTACCACGTCTGGATTAAGTAAGTTATTAGCTCTGTTGTATGTATATTACCATGTTATGTATACATAAGTTATCAGGGTATGTTTTCAACAAACTTTTATCCTAGGGGCAAAAATTACTGTAGGCTTTTTAGTGAGTTATCAACTCACGCAAATGTTATCAAGGTTATATTTTTCATCATTTTTTCCTCGGGATCCAAGTTATCATTGTGTTTGTATCTAAGTTATCATGTATATAATGCATTATTACCATAATGTTTATACAAAAGTTACGGGATACATTTTTGACAACTTTGTTCCTTTAGATCAAAGTTGCTGTGGTGTTTTGTGCCTAAGTTATCAGGTTGTCATGCAAAAAATACCGTGTTGTTTACACATAAATTACTGGGGATGTTTCAATAATTGTTTCACCCCGGTCGAAGTTACCATGCAATTTATACGCAAGTTATCGGGTCTTACTGTCCTCTCTTTTTGCGAGAAAAATCAGCCTAACCTATATATCAATAAAAGAAGCTTAACCTGTATCTAATCACTAGCAATGTATTAACTCACATGGCAAGCGAGCATAGGACTGAGCCTGTAGGTACAAGGTTTGATTCCTGTTGTCCTCATTTTTTGCGAGAAAAATCAATAGTAGTGAAAAAAAGAAACATAGCCGGACGTACAATGGTTTTCAACAGAAGGAAATAAAAATTGGTACTGCGGGAGCGAATCTGGGGAAGGTGCGATGTGGATCGCTCGATGGTTAGGTCGTTCGGATCTATTCTCATATCACGAACGTTTGGAAATTAGAAATTCCCTTAACTAAAATAAACTCTTTTCAAGATGAAGTGGTTTGTGTTAGTGGGTCGAGCATTTTCTTCTTGGAGAGTTCAAACAAAAAAACGACAGGAAATGCATCCAAAATGAATGGAGGAAACATAAACCATAAGACACTACGAGTTGGAACATCATATTCAAATGAATTGTACAAAATGTTCAGAACCCTGATAGTTAGAACCATTTGGACGTAGTCTACCTATCTAATTGTGTCTTATTTCGAACAAATTGTTCGGCCTCTATCGACTTAAGCTTCAGCTTGACCATACGTGGGATCCATGGTACGATCGTCAATGGCCTTGAAAGTCAAAAGGAGGCAAAACAAGATATACTGACTGCCCCGGCTTGTATACAGGAAGTCATGGCATAACATCATCATATAGTGACACCGATTTATGCATGATCATTTGTCTCTTGTGCAATGGCTCATCCACTAATCATATTCTCTCAGTTTTTCTTGCTGAAAACGAAAGAAACTTTCATCACAAATTGTAGTCCCACAAATATAGGACACTGACATATTGACAATTCAACATTAGGTTCTCACAAGAATAAGTTACTCACTCAATATTTTTCGTCGGTTGACCTTGCGGAGATAGTTGGCTTCGAATCACGCGATGGTTTCACAACCATCTTGTCACGGTAGCGAGAAGCTAGTTGACTCGAACATTTTGTCGTCAAGAACAATACAAAGCATGAGAGATTGCATGTGAGAAAAAAACTGCAACAAAGGGTCCACGTTCTGCATGAGTGTAGATAGCTCTACACAAACCACAAGAAGTAGAACCACACACAATTGATAAGGATGACATTGGCGGCATTGTTTTTAAGGCGGTAAGGCGAGACAATTTATATGACATATAACATATGGCAGCCACTTAGGAGATTTAACAACTGATATTAACATCAATTGCCATGGGTTGCATAACATGATAACTAGTATCAAATCTGTATTGTAGGATTTAGCTCCTCGCCTGAGACAATTCGACATATCATAAGCAGCAGCAGCCGCATGATCCATTAGAGCAGAGGACACTTTGGTATTGCATCAATACGAAGAGACGAGCAAATCAGGGGTCAAAGAAAATGAGAACAATCAAAGGTAGGGGAAGAGAGGCAGAGGAGTAAAGGCATCCACGGGGAGGAGAACAACAAAGTGATGTGACTATGCCATGTGGGTGGGGCTGTGGAGAAGCAGATGACGTGAAGAAAAGGCGGATGAGGAGGAGCAAGAGGAGGAGAACAACAAGGTGGTGTGACTATGGCCTTGTGGTTAGGAGATGAAGCAGGCTCTGGAAGATGACTTGGCGACGTTGTGTGATCTCACAGGGCTATGCCAAAGTAGGAGGAGATTTGAGAGCATGAGGCCGGAAGAACAGGTCTGAGTTGTGGAAGGTGGCTCTCAATCCTTAACATGGTTGGCTTCTATCTCCTCATTCTCTGAGGGCATGTACAATGGAGGCATCATGTTGGTGATGCCTCATGCCATCCACATAGATGAAGCAACTGATATGATTCACATGTACAAAATAGACAATATTCTACTAGGTCCTCACCCCCCTCCTTTTTAGTATCTTTTACTCACCAATGGCCGGTCCCCCATTCTCCTCTTCATACCTTTTCATCATCTCCACCAGTTCATTCTTCTTTTGGTTCTCTTTCTCTTTTCTTTTCCCATTTCTTCATCTTTTTGTCAGCGAAGAGACTGATTCCTCTGTAGAAGGCGGGTTCTCTCCAAAAGTAGAGGATTAAACCCATTTGGACCACTTTTGATCGATGTGGCAACTGAGACATCTGTCCAATATGGAGCATTGGTCATGCCCTTATATTTCCATCCATTTCCCCGCTTCTTCTATCTTTTTTCATAATTTTCCCGCTCGAGCGTGATGGTTCCAGCAGCTCTAGGCATGGCGCGCATCTTGAAAAGATTGAAAAAATTTGGTAGTTATAAAATTCTCGTACTTTTTCAACTCGAATACTAAAAGACCAAGGGCGACATCCTACGCGACTCAATGATGTAGGCGAGCTCGACGACTTACCCTCTGAGGATGTCCCTCCGCATAATCTACAGCTTAGTGATGCATTTTAAACAATAATTTGCAGTGTGTTTGAAAAGAACCGATTTGCTTATAATATTTAAAAAATAAATATTCTCACTTATTCATACTAATGTTATTTATTTTTATATATCCATTGTGACTAAAAACATATATACAATTTTCATTGGCATAATCTTAAGTATCTGATTTACACAAATAAACACCAATCTAATACACTAACACTAAGATCCAACTCTATTTCACCATGCACATTATTATTATTATTTTAACTTCATTCTAAGGCATTTTATTAAATAAGACTAATATACACAAAGTCTAAAAGACTAAAACGACAACAAAATGAAAGTAGACTATGGAGTAAGTTGTGCCACTTAGATGTGCCATATTGTGGCTATATATTTTTGTGACTATTATATATAGTATCTATAAGTGCCTTAGTAAAAGCTTGTAAGTAAACCTAAGATCTAAGAAATCTCTTTTTTATACTTTGTCTAACAAATATCTTAATAGAGCTTTCTAGCATAGAGTTTTCCAATATAGGAAGGTCTAGCAGTTTTAATTAATATGATACACCCTCCATTTCAATTGATATTGCACATTAGGATTCTAATAAACCATTGCATTGAACATATAAACCACTCTACGCTACCCGCCTAACCATGGCACTTCCCGCTCGCAGCTTCGTTCACCGTTCGATTCGTCTGACTCTGCAGCGCTGTCTCCTTTTCTATCGTTCATCAGTTTTCACAGTTTTTACTTTTTATTTGGATTCTACCGCAGATGACGCATGGGCCTAACTCTAACCTTTGTCTGTATTCTCTCAAAAAAAAACCTTTGTCTGTATTCTCTCAAAAAAAAACCTTTGTCTGTATTCTCTCAAAAAAAACCTTTGTCTGTATTCGGTCGCTTTTTCTGGATTATGTGGCGTGATTGGACGAGGTACAACGCGCACGCATCGGCCGACCCGCACGCCTCGCCCATTTGGAGAGGGAGGGCCACGAACCCTAGAACCGCAGCCGCCAGCCCGCAACTCTCCCCTTCCTACTCGCCCCTCTCTGTATCTAGACCCCGTCGCCGCCGCCGCCGCCGCCGCCCGGGCTCCTCCATCCGTCTTCGCCCGCCGCCGCCGCCGCCCGGGCTCCTCCATCCGTCTTCGCCCGCCGCCGCCCGGCCTCATCCATCCGTCCTCGCCCGCCGCCTCCTCCCTCTATTCACCTCCTGCAGGCTGCTGCTGCAGCTCCGTCAGTCCACGGCGCCATCCCCGTCGTCTTCAGTAGGAGGAGCGCAGGCGGCAGAGGCGGCCGGCTCGGTCCCGCTCTCGCACGCCCGTCCATCTGCCGTTCTCGTCCACCACTTTTCTTCCGCCGCGCCACAGGCTGTGGGTGGCACCAAGAGCTCTCGCCGGAAGCCGTGGGAGGACGAGCTCAACCCAGACGACGTCCATGCGTGCCTCCTCCGCCATGGGAGAGAGGAAGGAGGCTCAGAAAGGACCGGCTGCCCTCGTCCTCTACATATGCAGCTTCTACTGTTGCTTCCCTCTGGTGTGAGCCGAGTCTCAAAATCTATTTCTGCTGGTTAGTGGCTATTTTTAATTGTTGGATATTCGTCGAAATTCATAGAATATCTGTTGTCAAAAGATTTTGTTGTGATTTACACTCCAAAGTTGATTTTAGGATCAATTTAAGGTGGAGCAGCAGCTTGCATATCATGGACAGCTTGCTTGTTTGGTACAATCCCCTCGGTTTCAGACGCAGTTGGCTTGGCCATGGCGCTGGTGCTACTAACTACCCATCGGCCTCCTACCATGGCCCGCTCCAACCCCTCCTCCGATGTGCTCCTGTGGGGGCAAGAATGGGCAAGAAGAACCCCATCGGCCTCCTACCATGCACCCTCTCTACATCCAGTGCCCAGACAGCCAGATCGATTGATGGGCCTAAACTCTTGGTGAGCTCCCACACAAACCGATTTCTTACCTTGTTGGTTGTGTCATATGGCTTTCAACATTGATTGATGAATTTTTCAGTTTTAGTGAGTGATCTTGCCTTATCCATCTGCATCTTGCGCTGATTTGTTCTTTCATGTTTACTTATTTTTCCACCGGGTGCAAATGTTGTTTTTTGCCTAATGTTTTAATCTTGATATGCACTACACAACATTTGTTAGGAAGCATCAGCGGCCAGCAGTGGCTTGCCGACTCCTCGGTCTTAGTCTACAACAAGCAGCAACAAGGTATATTTAGCTTTGTTGCTCACACTCCTCTTCTTCCCTCACACACTCTCTCTCATATATATTTTCATCTAATGATAGCTCTCTCCCCCCCATCTTCGTCTCACTGTTTTGTAGATGCCAGTAGTCCATCAAGGAATGGATATAAAGAATATTTTATATGGCTTACATCCAAGGGAGCAAGATCATGGTATTAAACCTGATGTTTTTTGTGTGTGCATACTTAATTTCCTTTTTAGTTGTTTTATTGTGTTCTCTCTTCTTTCTTTTTCCATAGAACAGAAAATCTGCCTGAGAAATAATATGTGTTCCAGCCATGGCTTTCTTCTGCTGGAAAGAGTACAACATGCTTTGTTTGATTACCTTTGGATGATTCCTTCAGTTTGGGAGAGTCAAACTTTCAGTAGCAAGCCAATGATGAATCGCAAAATAAAAAAAAGCAAAGGATGTCGGGCAATCTGGTTGTTCCGTTGGAGCTCAAATTTTGGATGGGCACTGAATATTACATCTGTAAATAGTGACATGAGGATCAGGGATGCAAGCAGCAGGCTTCCATCACCCACCTCCTATGTTTTGCTCGATAAATCAAGTGCATTTGCTTCTGCAATGTTCGATGGCCAGAATGTATAAAATGAAACAATACGCGCCCTTGCTTTCACAGAAGGTCTGAATGTGCTTCATGCAATTAAGCTGATCAGAGCGGTTTATCTTTGCCTGTCAACTTCATATCAATTGATAGACGATCGTGGAGCCTCTCCGTCGCAGCTATGTGCCTGATCAACAAGCCAAATATTTCGGTGAGCTCCTCATCTACTTTGTCGCCTCTTGTATGATTTCAGCATTCTCAATCTTTGCTTGCCCTGTTGGGCTTCCACATATGCTAACTAAGTATGAGAATATGAAGTGTAGCGATCCTTCCGTACATTTTCATTTTCTTTTTGGAAGGTCTTTTCAAGGGGAAGTGTTTGTTAGACCTTTGAACCTGAGCATTGATAGTTGTGGATGACACTAGGAGAGTTGGGACAATTTTCGTTGGTTTATTTCTCACACAATGCCATGCCAACCTGAGGGGTTGGGGATACATACTTATAGGCTGCTAGCCAGCCAAGCATATGCTGAGATGCTACTAAGATGCCAGTCTAAGATGCTAGTCTAAGATGCTGGTCTAAGATGCTATCCTAACTGCCAGTCCTTGATGGTTAGGAACTCTATCCTAACTGCCACAAGGACCATGTGCTGCAGCCCCACAAAGACCCTAGTACACAGACTTATCCAACATTCTCCCCCTAAGTCTTGTACGTCGTCTTGTGGGAGTGTTGAATCATCCCGATCCTGGAGCAAAGCTCGAGGAACTTGACCCTCCCAAGAGGCTTGGTGAGCAGGTCTGCGAGCTGATCCTTGGTGTTGATGTAGCTCGCCTCGATGCTCCCTTCTTCCACACAGCTGCGGATGAAGTGATACCTCAGCCGGATGTGCTTGCTCCGTTCGTGGAACACGGGGTTCTTTGCCAGGGCCAGGGCGGACTTGCTGTCCACCGGGAGCTGCACCGTTCTGGTGTCTTGAACGAGAAGATCACCAAGCAGTCGAGCGAGCCAAAGCGCCTGAGTGCAGGCGGTGGAGGCTGCCATGTACTCAGCCTCACAGCTGGACAGGGCCACCACCTGCTGCTTGACTGATTGCCAGCTCACGAGACACTTGCCGAGGAAGAGGAGAATCCCGCTCGTGCTCTTGCTGGTGTCGATGTCGCCGGCGTGGTCGCTGTCGCTGTACCCGACGAAGTGTGCTGCCCCCGGACACCTAGGATAGTGGAGGCCGTGGTCGAGGGTCCCTGCTATGTAGCGGATGATCCTCTTCACTGCCTGCTGGTGTTCCGACGTCGGTCGCTCCATGAACCGACTGACGTAGCCGACGGAGAATGCTAGGTCCGGCCGTGTGTGGGTGAGGTAGCGAAGGCTCCCCACAAGGCGGCGGTACTGCGTAGCATCCACTTCCTCTGTCGTGCTGTCGCGGCTCAGTTTCAGCCTCTCCATCGGAGTGAGAGCTGGATGACAGCCGGTGAGCCCAGCTAGCTCAACGATGCGCTTGGCGTAGGCGGACTGTCGAAGCGCGATCCCGGAGTGATCCTGGTGCACCTCAATCCCTAGATAGAAGGAGAGGAGCCCCAGATCACTCATCTGGAAGGTGGCCTTCATGTCTTCCTTGAATGCCGCTACTTCTGCATCTTTGGTGCCGGTGATCACCAAGTCGTCAACATAGACGCTCACCAGCAGGGCATTTCCTCCACTGCCCCGTCGGTAGACAGCGGCCTCATGCGGGCTTTGCTCGAAGCCCATCTTCTTTAGCGTGGAGTCCAGCTTGGCGTTCCACGCCCTAGGTGCCTGTCGTAGGCCATAGAGGGCCTTGCGCAGGCGGAGTACCTTGCCCTCCTGGCCGGGAATCGCAAAACCCGGTGGCTGATGCACGTAGACTTCCTCCTTCAAGTCACCATTGAGGAATGCCGACTTGACATCCATGTGATGGACACGCCAGCCCTCCTGGGCAGCCAGCGCAAGAAGAAGTCGCACGGACTCCATCCGTGCCACGGGAGCGAAGGCGTCGTCGAAGTCGACTCCTTCCTGCTGCAAGAAGCCTTGGGCCACCAGGCGAGCCTTGTGCTTGATGATGGCGCCGGCTCCATCCCTCTTCAGCTTGAACACCCACTTAAGGGTGATTGCGCGGTGACCACGGGGGAGGTCAGTGAGCTCCCAGGTGCGGTTTTGCTCGACCGCATCCATCTCCAACTGCATCGCGGCGCGCCATGCCGCATCTCTCTCGGCCTCTGCAAAGGACCGTGGTTCGCCGTCCTCACACGCAAGTTGTAGCTGCGCCTCCAGGTCACGTGGCATCAGTTCGGCACCGGCTGGTCGCCGAGTAGATCATCCATCATGCGATACCGCAGCTGTTCGCCTCCATACCACGCGTCGACCCGCTCCTCGTCGTGAGTGAGCGGGGAAGCGAACTTCATCGGGTTGTGCTCTGCGTGAGCTGGTGCTGATGAAGACGAACCCGGAGTGGCGACCGCCGGGGCTGGAGTATGCGGCGTCGCCAGTTGTGGTGCCGTCGGCGTAGCGGGCACCGGAGTCGATGTAGTTTTGGGGGCCGGGGTAGACGTGCCCGGCGGAGAGGAGCTGCTTGCTCCCCCGGCTTCCTTGAAGTGAGCGTACTCGACAATGAAGTCATCATACGTCGGCGTCGCGCCGTCGTCCACCGCCTTGTCCCATTGCCACCCTCGCCCTTCGTTGAACACAACGTCTCGCGCCGTGCGCACACGCTGTGTCTTTGGGTCGAGGATGCGGTAGGCCTTTGAGCCCTCCGCATAGTCGATGAAGACTCCCGGAGTGCTCCTGTCGTCGAGCTTGCCGATGTGGCCAAGCTCCTTAGCAAACGCAAGACAGCCAAAAACCCGCAAATGGGAGACCGCCGGCTTCCGCCCATGCCAGGCCTCATACGGTGTCCTGCCGTCGAGTGCCTTAGTAGGCGAGCGGTTGAGGATGTAGACGGCTGTCAGCACCGCCTCTCCCCAGAAAACAGCCGGCATCCCTCGCTGCTTGAGGAGAGCCCGAGCCATCCCCACAACCGTCTGGTTGCGCCGCTCGACGACTCCGTTTTGCTGCGGGCTGTACGGCGCGGAGTAGTGGCGCTGGATGCCCTCATCGGCGCAGTACGACGCGAAATCCGCCACCGTTGTCAGTGCGCAACACGCGCAATTTGCGGCCGCTCTCCGCCTCCACACCAGCCTGCGCGTGCCTGATGGCGTCCGCCGCTTCTCCCTTGCCGCCGAGAATCATCGCCCACATGTAGCGAGAGAGATCGTCGACGAGCAGCAGGAAGTAGCGTCGACCTCCTGGTGTGGCTGACGTCACCGGGCCGCACAAGTCTCCGTGCACGAGCTCCAGCTTCTCCTTGGCCCGAAAACTCGCCTGTTGGGGAAAGGGGAGTCGTCTCTGCTTCGTCAGTACGCAGATGTCGCAGAACTGCTCCACATGGTCGAGGCATGGCAGGCCTCGTACCATCTCCTTGGCACTTAGACGCTTCAGGGCCTCAAAGTGAAGGTGCCCAAAGCGCTCATGCCATTGCCACGCCTCGTCGTCCCGACGGACAGCGAGACAGACCGGTTGTGCCACCTGCACATCAAGGACGTAGAGTCGATTTCCACCTCTGGGTACCTTGGCGAGAAGGCGACCCTGGCGATCCCAGATGCGTAGGACCCCATGCTCAATCAGCACGCGTGAGCCATTCTTATCCAGCTGTCCCAAGCTGATGATGGAGTTCCTTAGCGCGGGGATGTAGTAGACACCGGTGAGCAGTCGGTGCTCTCCCGTCTTGGTGGTGAAGATGACGGAGCCGACGCCCTTAATTTCCACAGCGGAGGCATCCCCAAACTTGATGGAGCCTCGCGCATCGGAATCGAGCTCGGCGAAGAATTCCCTTCGACCGGTCATGTGATGGGTGGCGCCGGTGTCAAGGCACCACCCCGTAGTCTTGTCCTTCCCGGAGGCATCGCCGAGAAGAGCGTGTGCCTTTGGCTCGTCGAGGTGGATGAGAGCTTTTGCGACTGGTGTCGCTGAAGATAGCTCAATGCTTGCATGCGCCATGAACAGAGCCGTCTCCTCCTCCTTCGCCTGTGCGACGTGAGCCTGGCCTTGTCGTGGTTGCCGACACTCATTGGCCCAATGGCCAAACCGGCCACAGTTGTGGCAGCTGTTGTCTTGTGCCGGCTTGGGCTTGCCAGCGGCGCTGTCCTTGGCGCCTCCGCGGGCGTCCCCTTCGGCACGTCCTTGTGCCCTGCCCGGGGGCCCTCTTCGCGTCTTACGCTGCTTGCCACGATTGCGGCCGCCCGTCGTGGAAGAAGGCTCCCCCTTCTTCCTGTCACCAAGGCTGGCATCCCACGGCTCCCGAGTTAGGAGCAGCTTCCCGCCGGTGGTGATGGGCCCCGAGGAAGGTTGTGGCTCGTCGGTGTCGACGACCTTGAGGCGACCTATCGCCTCCTCGATTGTCATCGTGGAGAGGTCCAACAAGGACTCGATCGACCGAGCCATCTGCTTGTACTTCTCGGGGATGCACCGAAAGAGCTTCTCGACAGCTCTCTCCTCGGTGTAGGTGGCATCACCAAACTTCACCAACTTCTGCAGCAGAGTGTTGAGACGGAGAGCAAAGTCATCAACGTCCTCACCTGGCTTGAAAGCCAGGCTCTCCCACTCCTAATGAAGTGCCTGCAAAGTGGACTTGCGAGCACGGTCGCTGCCGATGCGTGCCGCGGCGATGGCGTCCCAAGCTTCCTTGGCAGTCCGCTTGCTGGAAAGCGAGAACTGCATCTCGGGCGGGACTGCGGCGATGAGGGCGTCGAGCGCCCGTCGGTCCTCTTGGTGGTCGACGTTGCTGTCCTGGACTGCCTCCCACATGCGCCGCACCTGGAGCCTGACATTCATGATCCCGGCCCACTCGACGTAGTTGGTTTTAGTGAGGGTAGGCCACCCAGCACTGGGACCAACATCCCTGACCACAGTCCGGACCTCGTAGAGGCCGCGGTCCTGGTCGTTGCAGCCGCCGTCGCGGTGCGCACCTCCACTTGGAGCGCGGGCGTGCTCGGCTGCCCACTGCGCCGTCCGCTCTTGCGCCACTTTGGCGCGGTCTGCGTCAGCGCCGTCGTCCGCAGGCGCGGAGCTGCTGGAGTTGTCGGAGCCGCCGCGGAGTGCTTTGGCATCCGCCGTAGCCTCACGTGCTGCGTCTGCTGCTGCTGCTGCTGCTTCTAACTCCGCTTTGGCTGCTTCTACCTCCGCTTTGGCTGCTGCCAGCTCCGCTGCAGCCAGCCTTGACACCCTTGCTGCCGCAGCAGCTGCTGCTACAGCTGCTCGCTCACGCTCCTCTGCCACGGCGCGCTCAGCCTCCTGCCGGCGCCGCATGCTCGAGGTAGCCGTGTGCTGAGAGCGACCTGCAGACATGGCTCGCTGCAGGGGGGCTGTTGCCTGAAGAGGAGGCTGTTGAAGACGAACTGCTGCTCGACAGTCCGGAGGGAGGAAAGTAACCAGAGGCAGACGGAGCAGCTGCTGCTACCGACTTGGGCTGCTCGCAGGAAATGCTCAGGGTACAAGATAACGAGGCTCTGTTACCACTTGTTAGACCTTTGAACCTGAGCATTGATAGTTGTGGATGACACTAGGAGAGTTGGGACAATTTTCGTTGGTTTATTTCTCACACAATGCCATGCCAACCTGAGGGGTTGGGGATACATACTTATAGGCTGCTAGCCAGCCATGCATATGCTGAGATGCTACTAAGATGCCAGTCTAAGATGCTAGTCTAAGATGCTGGTCTAAGATGCTATCCTAACTGCCAGTCCTTGATGGTCAGGAACTCTATCCTAACTGCCACAAGGACCATGTGCTGCAGCCCCACAAAGACCCTAGTACACAGACTTATCCAACAGTGTTTGAACGGTTTATCTCTGTTCTATTTTGTATCCTTATTTTCTTTATTTTTTACCCTGAGTTTATTTCACAATTTTTCCATGAGCTACCCTAAAAAAAACCTAGATGGCAACGGTGGCCTTTCTTCATTTGAATCTGAGTCCATTGATAGATGCTCCAATTGAAATAAGAAAGAATAACTTGATAGATTAGAAGTTGCTGCTGGCATGATCGATGCTTTGCTGTTTTGCGGGTGTGGGCTAAGGTTGGGATATCCTTACTGATCTTGTTGTCATTCTTATTCTTACTTCTCAGTTTATAAGCATCATGGTTCCCATGTGTATATGTTGCAGATGGGATTTGTGTCTGCTGTGGTTGGGATGTAACAGATTGACTAGGTTTTTTCGAGTTCCTGATTAGGGTTAGCCACTGCATAGGAATTTATAGGGCTCTTCTATTCACTTGGTTGCTTCTCCTACAGAGTCTGCCTGCTAACATGTCTGAAGAGAAGATATCAGTGATGGTGGACCTGGTGATGAGGGCATCAAGACAAAGAGATTAATTCACAACTCCGTTCTTGATAGGTTGTCGCATGCCTTGTAGATTTACCACTCCTTCCCTTTCCTGGAATCACTAAATGAGGTACTCTACAGATTCTGCCACTCCAAGCCATATTTAATTTAAATACCATATGAAGGTTGATTTGTTTGTTGAGAATACAAAAACGCTGAATTAAAATTGAAGTTTTGCTATTGTTTCAGATCTTGGAAACTAATAGAGTTGGATCACATGGTAATGTATACATGATGTATTTCATTTTCCCAAACACCTTCAGTGAACCTTGGCATCTCCCACAAACCCCAGCAGAACAGATTACAAAGATTGTGTATGCATGCTTGTCTTCAAACCTAGCCACTCTTATTTGGCCTTTCTGGTCATTTTGTTCAATAGTCTCCAGTGCTTTGGTCATTCGCTGTTATGATTCAAATATACCTTGGTTGTTGGATGCCCTATTGAAATGACACAATTCATGCTTATTTGTGTTGTGTCTGAATTTTCAGGTACGAGGACGCATTTAATCGATGATATGAACACTATTGCGGCCTATCAGTGCTGGGAAGGATCAATTTATAGTATCTTCTGTATACTTGCATACCATCCGTCCGTCAACTGATGCGACGCTAAGATGACGAGGTAATATCTCTTGTCCCCTCCTTCCCCCTCATCAACTGATGCCTCCTTCTTAGAATTAAATTTCTTTTGCAGCTTCACTTCTGTTGTACCTTCAGTTCTGTTGTACCTTCAGTTCTGTTCATACGTGAGTGTTTCTTACTTCATTTACATGAGTACAAAATAAGGCATGGCAGGTTTCTTCCTTCCATTTACATGAAAATATTGTTGTATATGCAAGTTGAACCTTTGATTTTTCCATTGGTTTTGTTCATCCAGTTTGTTCATAGCCTATACATGCCTCGTGTTGTATCTTGGTTGGTAGTGTATCCTGATAAACAAGTTTCACTCACACACTGATTGGCAAAACAAAAAATTGTTCGGCATAAATGGATGTGGACACTTAGAATCAGATAGTGTGTAGGCTTTGGTTAGGAATATGCATCAAAATTATATATTATCATGTTTGTATAAATAACCCAATCCAGGTTTGTTGTATCATAAACACTTTCCGAATTTAAACAACTACGGGCTTATAGAAGCATGTTGACAAGGTAATGGCAGTCTATCCAATTATCCGCCGTGATGTGCTAAATCTATAGGTTAGACCGATATAAATACACACAGATGTTTAACACGTTTATTTAGGACCTTTCGATAAATTTTTGTGATTTTTGTCTCAGGTTGGTGAAATTACAACAAATCTGGAGCTGTTACTTTCTTCATGGTGATGAGGGGTGCAGAACTAACTTAAGGAAGTGTCGTTGTCTCTGCAAAGGGAGTTTTTGCTGGGTGCCTCACTTTCTATTCGAAGATGCAACATCGTGTTTGCCCGGGTAGATTTTTACCTTTCGTATGGTCATTGTTGCTTCATGCTTTTCTCAGAGAGGGTTTTATCTATAGTGTCGTCTCTCCTCTTCGTAGTGCTGCTATGCCTACTGCCACTCGGTGGCTTTTTTTCCCTATTTCTTTTTTGCTTTCTTTGGGCATGGTTGTGTTGTTGCCCTGGCCGTCTTAGTTGCTTCGCTACTTTAGCCTGGTTGTATGGTTGTATGGATGTTTGCTTTATTAATAAAGCGGGGTAAAAACCTATTTCGAGAAGGTTTTTCAACCTTTGAGCGTTTCTTAACTACACTGATTTGTATGCGATAACCAAGTAACGATGTACATTACTATCAGGCGGTAGGAAATTAGCTTTCTTTGTCGAGAAGCTTGAGATCTGGTTTTATGTCCTGTCAGATTGTCCTGCTCATCTTCCTTATGTTCTGCAGATAATTCAGGAGCAGCCAACATTCTTTGTTTTGCTGACCGAAACTACTATGCAAACGACAAACGCTGGCTGATTTAGAGACGACACCACATCCAATGGCTGTGCTACAGTGTATCCTTTGCATGGATGGTTTGATTGACTGTATGGTCCCAAAATCGGCTATGCAGCGTCGTCTGCGTAGCAGCACTCTTTGCTGGCAGTATGTGTGGCTGTGAAAATATGTATGGTTACGTTTTGTGTTCTGATATACACACAACCAGTAAGATGTGTCCTCTGTTTTCAGGCTTAGTTGTGTGTTTCCTATGCCTTTCTTATGCTCATTCTTACCATGTGATTGGTTCAGACTATATAATGCTATGTATTAACGTACCTAAATCTATTTCCTTATGCTTCAAGATTTTATGACCGATCTCTAAATATTCTTACTTGCACGTTTGAATGCTTGGTTCACTCTCGCCCTATGCGCCAACGGTGCAACGGGTCATCCAGCATGAACAAAGGGAAATCATATGCTTTCGCCTTCAAATGCACTTCCAAGGGACTGCGCTTGATCGTCTACTCAATATAAGCAAGTTGCAAGAGCCGCTTGTTATATAACTTAGCATTAGTATAGATGCCTACCAAGATTTCTATGTTTATCATGCTTTTGGATCTTATGTAATCCCCTAAAACCATCCTGTGCATTTAACTGTTTGTTATTTGCTGCTTAGACTGCCGTGTGGTATGCTTTTGAAACAACCACCATCTATCTATCATCAATTCATACTTATTTTCATATGTTTTATTTTGTGTTTACATATTTTAATGCACACTCTTCCAATACTTAGCTTGCACTCGGCCTTTGTGCCATGGGCGCAACGGATCATCTAGTATTAGAAAACCTAGACAAAAGCAGTCAATGTATGCAAGAGCATTTATGACCAAGTGACTTTATGGGCCAATATGAGAATCCTAAACGCCCATCTTAAACTCTTCCTTGGCATGCTTATTTTTTGAGCATCAATGTCAAACAATATTTGGTAAGCCAATGGAATAAAAGAGATTAAATTCATGAGAAAATTTGTCTTGCATGATATGGAAGACAACACAAAGGGAAGGAAATAAACCAAAGGCAACACAGTAGTCGGTCGAGACGAGGACAACAACGCTTGTTGTGAGGCGGTAGAAAATTTAGATTCACACTTATGCTCGTAATAGAAGGTCTCCACGTTGATTTCTCAAGATATTTTCTTACTCTGTGGCAGCCGACAAGAATTTAGCTTGTTAGAAATAAAATGTCCAAACTTAAATTTGAAAACTTGTAACTATACTCCTTTCTCTTTGGCTGATAAAGCATATCTAGTTTGTCTTACGGCACCCCATTTCTAATTTGACTAATTTTATACACACAATAAAAATGTCTATAATACCATACAAATGACATTAGATTTACCATGAAATATATTTCCATCCTGCATTTATTTGTTATTGTAGATGTTGACTGTTTTATAGATTTATAGCGTATTCATTTGGTATAAAAAGTTTAACATAAGAAGAACCATATATGGCTTATAAAATTTTTAAGGATTACATATTTTGCATCTAGATAGCATGTTAGTTGTACTCATTCTCGATTTCCTCACCAAATCATGCTGAAAGTGCTAGTGATCGACTAGAGGGGGGTGAATAGGCGATTTTTATGAAAGTCTTTAAAACATGGAAGTTTCGAAGACAAACGATAGAAATAAACCTATTGCCATGCAGCGGAAGGTAGACTATACTAAGCAAGCCATAGTCAAGTATTCAATGAAATGAAAGCACGAAGACTAATAGCAGCTAGGCAGTATAGATCAGGATGGAAGATAGTATGAAGCCAATCAGAACAAGCAGTCACTCAGTGAAGACAAAAGATAATGCAATCATACAATGACTTCACCAGGGCCAACAGTAAATAAAGGGATGGGAAGGATAAAACCAGTGACTCATTGAAGACAATGATTTGTTGGACCAGTTCCAGTTGCTGTGACAACTGTACGTCTGGTTAGGGAGGCTGAGATTCAACTCAGAAGACCGTGTCTTCACCTTATTCCCCTTGAGCTAAGGACACCCAGTCCTCGCCCAATCACTCTGGTAAGTCTTCAAGGCAGACTTCCAAACCTTCACAGACTTCGTTCACCGGCGATCCACAATGACTCTTGGATGCTCAGGACGCGACGCCTAACCGGCTGGAGGATTCACAGTCCTCAAGTGTAATAAGTCTTCAGATCACACAGACAGGAAGACTTAAGTGATGCCTAACACTCTTTGGCTCTGGGTGTTTAGGGCTTTATCCTCGCAAGGAATTCTCTCTCAAAGGCTTCGAGGTGGGTTGCTCTCAAACGACAGAAGCCGTATACTAACTCTGAGCAGCCAACCATTTATGGTTGTAGGGGATGGGCTATTTATAGCCACTAGGCAACCCGACCTGATTTGTCCGAAATGACCCTGGGTCACTAAGGAACTGACACATGTTCCAACGATCAGATTTCAAACACACACGACAACTTTACTTGGGCTACAAGCAAAGCTGACTTATCCAACTATGGATAATATTTGCTCTCATAGTCTTCCCTCGAAGACATAGGGTTTTGGCTAAGCATCACTTCAGTCAATCTGACTGGTTCTTTTGGACCCCACTTAACAGTACGGTGGTTCCTATGACTCAACAGAGAAGAAAAAGAACGACGAAACAACTAAGTCTTCGCGCTCCATAGTCTTCACGCGATGTCTTCTCTTGTCATCGTCTTCAATGTGAATGTCTTCACATACCACCTTTGACTTCAATGTCTTCATACATTTTTAGGGGTCATCTCCGGTAGGAAAACCGAATCAATGAGGGACTTCTACCTGTGTTATCCTGCAATTCTCACAAACACATTAGTCACTCAACTAGATTTGTCGTCAATACTCCAAAACCAACTAGGGGTGGCACTAGATGCACTTACAATCTCCCCCTTTTTGGTGATTGATGACAAACTGGTTGAAGTTTTCAACGGGGAATAAAATATGTGAAATTGTAAAGGATAGGGTATTGTCTTCATAAGTTGCAAAGGCTCCCCCTGAAGATCTGCATGTAAGTACTTTGCTCTTGGAATGCAAATGCACATGGCGGTTGTACTTGTGAAGATCCTCTTCAACCTATGATGAAAATTCATCATGCGTGATATGATGTAACGAAGATAGTGACATGCATAATGAAAAATGGACGTCTGCAAAATGACCTAAGTGCGGAATTTATCATCGCACATGCGGAATTTATCATCGCATCACAGAATAGCAAATAAGTAGCAGACGACCATTGAGTTTAAGTGTTACAACTCAAAGAACCAAATATATCAAAAAGCAAGAGTTGCAAACACTTGGCAAAAGTAGCAAAAGGTAAAGCAACCACCCATATGGACCCGCTTGAAGACTATCAACTCATATGCTTCTCCCCCTTTTGTCAGTAAGGACCAAAAAGGGTCAAAGACATAGAGCGCCTACTCGTTCCCATGAGGTGCAGGCGAGGCAGCAGGGTCGTCGTTGAGGTTCGGTGGTGCAGAAGAACTTGGTGCAGTGTCCACACGCGTTGAAGTTGGAGGAGGTGAAGTTGCATCATCTTGGTCATTGATGACTCTGGCATTCACTGTCGCAGCTGAGGACGAATAGTCAGAGTCTTCAAGTGAGGGAGTCCGACGCAAGTGAGCATTCCTGGGAGGAGTTGAGTCAAACTTGAACCGTTCGGTGAAGCCATCGTCTTGCAGATCAGCTTCAGCACTAAGTAATGTCAAACTCTTCCACGACCTCCGACAGGTTTCATGAGTGACAAAGGCATTTTTGGTGGCAGGATTGCGAATGCGGTTGACATCCACCAAGAGGCTTTGCATCTGACGCTTAAGTCAGTCGTGATGTTTGTCATGTTTCTGGTGTAGCGCGATGAGAAGCTCTCGGTCATTTAGGACACGAGATCGCCTTCGAGGCCTTTGCGCAATGGTGCTACCAGTGGCGTCAGTTTGAGCGCGAGGTGCACGTGTGTTGCCAGCAAGGGGATAAACACGAGAAACTACTGGAACTCCTTCAATAGGCTGGGTGAAGCTTTGGTGATCAACATTGTGAAGATAAATGGGATCCTTAGCAGGCTCTGGGTAAATAGCTTCAACTGGCAGATCAACCTCTGGCAAGAATATAAGATGATTGCGCGCAGACGGCTAATAGTTGAAGGCAGTGTGACGCTTGATAAGATGCATGACCCATGGAGCATAGAATTTCAACCCAAAAATGTCGGAGCCAGATGCAGCCAACTGCCTGATGAAGAAGTCTTGAGCATTGAAGCTGATGCCATTGAAGATATAGAAAACCAAAGTCTTCATTGCTCCTTCAAGCTTCACTGCAGATGAATGTCCTTTGACAGGCCATAGAGTCTTCCTGATGATATGGTAAATGGTGCGAGGCAGATACTCTAGGTCTTCAACAAAGAATTCAGACGGGTATTCAGTGTCGTGAGGCAGAGGCTTCATTATGCTCAGCATTTGACTCATGTTGGGTTCTGGATTCTGAAAAATGCTTTCCAAGACGTTCTAGTGTTGTTGACAACTTGGTTCATAGTATTCACCAGGAGTGGGTAGGCCTGTGAGCTCAATGATATCAAGAGCTTTGGCTTCATGATGGACATTGCCTGTCATCCACTCAAGGACCCAAGTCTTTGGATCCCTGTTGTAACCTCGAATGTGAAGAGTTGCACAGAACTATAGCAGAAGCTCTTCATTCCAGTGTTCCTTATCGGTGACAAACTGCAGCAGTCCAGCATCTCTGAAGCAATCCAGCGCTTCTTCAAGGCAGGGCAGGCCAGCTATAGCTTCAGAGTCGAGGCGCATATGTGGAAATATGCGCCCTTGATTGTATAGGACGCAGGAATAGTAGCTGCGCTGCTGATAGCTCCAGACCGGTCTGATGAAATGCGAGGTTTGGTATAAGGGTTCTTGGCGCTGTTGAAGAAGGTGTTATGTGTCACGAAGCCATTCACATTGAAGACCCCAAGTGAAGTTGCAGTGCCTGGGAATCATGGAAGTCTTGGCTTGGGCTTTTGGACTTGAGGCCTGTGCTCGACATGATATTCAAATTGTGGACTCGCAGCAGGTGGAGGAACCAGAATGGGCCAGCGGACCATAACAGGCTGACCATGATCAAATGCCAGCTCAATTGTATGAGGTCTTGGAGGGGGAACAGGAGCATTGGCATTGTTGTTGACATGAGTTTCAGGGGCCACATTGGTTTCAGGTGCTTCAGTATTGGCTTCGGGTGCTGCAGTGGCTTCAGGCGCTTGGACTTCTGGCACCGCAGTAGCTTCAGGCGCCGCATTAGCTTCAGCCATGACAACGTCATTGGCTTCAGCGGTGATGTTGGTGGCCACCTCAGGATTGTTAACCTCCACTTCAGGAGCTGGAGGGTCGGACACGTTCTCCTTGAGAACAACATCTTGGTAGGACAGGGGTGTAGCAACTCTTTTTGCTTCAACTCTTGGTTCTTGTTCTTCATCGGCTGATGCAGCCGGAATATCTTCAGCCATTTTGGCTTCAGACTCAGACACGTGCATAGTGGGAGTGACTTGGGGCCTTGGTCCTTTGCGAAGCCTGGGTAATGCTGGTGACGCTTGCGGAGATGGAGTGTGCTGGGCCTCAAAGTCATCGCCATCTTGCACTGGTGAGGTAGCTTGCGGTTGGGGAGAACTTGGGGTGTCTTGTTGTTGTGGGTGATCAGCCCACAATGCATCCTGAGCAGTTGGCGTCAGAGGACGACCAATGCTGATGAGTTCGCTGTGCGTGAGCACAGGCGATGATAGCAATTGGTGCTCGATCTGAGGAAGGACTTCATCATCTTCAACATTGTCGTGAGGACCAATGTCTTCAGCTGCGGTGGGGTCAACAGCTGGATTGTCTTCAGCTTCAGGAGCCTCCGGAGAAGCAGGCTCATGAACTATCACTTGGCGTTCTTGATTTTCAGATGCAAGACATGCCACTGAGATTGGCTCGACCTCAAGGGGCTCTGTGGGAGCAACCTGATCTCTCTTCTTGGTTTTGCGTTTCTTAGTTGGAGGAGCATCATCAGTGGTGCCCTTGGTTTTGCGCTTTCTGGCTTCAGCTTCAGCTGCCCTTGTTTTCTTCAGTTCTGAAGCCACTGTGGGGACCTTAGGCTTTGAGCCTGTCATAGTGGCTGGAAAGACAATTGGATGTACTTCCTGCCTTGGTGCTTCGGGTTCTGCCACAGCTGGCTTCTTCTTCTTGGCCGCCATTCTGGGGTCGATGCCTGGTCGCCCCAAGGCCTTGCGCTTTTCAGCTTCATTGTATCCTTGAACACATTTAGCAGCGAGATCCTTCATGCGCTCACGAGAACCTTTGGCTTCTTCGCGTTTGGTTCGGAATGTTTTCTTAAGCTCATGCATCATGGTCTGGAAGTTCTGAATGTCTTCAACATTGAGCTTGGCCATATGCTTCTTGAACTGAGCCTTTTCATAATCAATCTTATGCTTCAACTCAACAATCTTCTGAGCTAGAGCTAGCTCAGCAGGAATGGCTCCGTGGAAGGCGACGCTGAGGCCAATGGGAAGCTGAAGATTATCAAAGCTAACATTTGGGCTGTCAAACCACTCATCAATGAATGTGTTGATGATTTCAACATCAAAGAGAGGAAGGTCATTGAAGATTTCTGCCTCTTACTTGCTCTTGATCAACTGCTCAAGAGTGTCATCGCCAAGATCATCGTCGCTGGACAGATCAATGGCGTCATTCTCATTTCGCAAAACAGCAACAGGGGTCAGTGCTTGGCTGGTGGGTTGCATGGGCATCTTCACTTTGGAGGGCTTGGAGATGCGTGACAGATCTTCAGACTGCACACTGTGTTCAGGAGGTGCAGTGGCCAAAGGCTTCACCCATGAGACCTTTGGTGCAGGGCCAGGCTTTGAAGCTTTAGGCTTCTTCAGCTTCTTTGGCTTCGGTGGTGCAGGCGCTTCGTCAGATTCAACATCGTCTGCAGGTTGATCCACGACTGTCCCTTAAACCATAATATGAGTGATGAGACCTTCTAGGTTGTAGAAGGGCCCAACAAGATTGGGTTCAGCTTCGCGTGAGCCATCAGCACGAGGAGCAGAGGGACCTGGGTTAAAGTCTAATCCCCGCGACTTCTTGTTTTCTTTGGCCGAGTTCCTGGCAAACTAAAGGTTGCGCTTGAACAGATTGTTGTCACGACACCATAGCAATGACGATGGGTCTGCATCTGCAGGCTGAGGGCCACGTACCATGCAGGGATAGAAGCCTTATTCAATGGCTTCAGCTCTGGACCTGGGTTGAAGATTTTTGTATAGGATGTCTCCCCACGGTCGCTTGATGGCATTCTTCTCAGCATACTCCTGGGTCACGAACCTGTACTTGAACCACTGTTCTGCTCAATATCTTCGAATCCATTGGATTCGAGTTTTCTGCTGATTGTAGTCCTCCTCCGGATCTGTCTTGTACAGCTCATAGAGGTCTGGAGGCAAATCTCTTGAGGTGTTGCCACGACGCTGCCTGCCACCCTTCCTTGCAGATTTTTCTGGTGCCATGAAGTTTAGACTGAAAGGCTTCAAATCTGTCAAAGTCTTCCGTTTACTGGTCAGACAAGAACTGGCTTCAGGGGAATTTATATGATGCTGTAAGAATTCTGCAAATGAATGCAGACTATGAGAACCAAGGGATTCTCCCACGGACATGTACCTGTGACAGCATTAAGGTGCGAGGGAAGGGGAAGAGGTCATATGCATTCTCAGAAGATTTTGAAGATAAATCAGTTTAGAAGACATTGACCTCATAGTGCGAAGACATTCACTCATAGATAGAGAGTTAGTTCCAGATTTGTACGAATCCACGAATAAGTACAAGTGAGGAATCTAACTACTTTGTGAAGCATAAGTGAACATACTAGGCATATTATGAGATGCAGTATGAAATAGATCCAACTTGTGTGAATAGAAACTGCTTGTGGTAGAAAAGGATGAATCTATCGGATCAAAGAGACTTTAAAAAGGAGGTTTTATTTACCACACGAGGAACTGCTAGACGGGGTGGGAGAGGAGGCCGAGCAGTTCGATCTTCCATGCCCTAACTTGGCGACGGAGGACACCTACGACGACGGCGGAGAAGACGATGTCCGCGGTCGGCGTGAAGACGACGTCGGTGAGGTCGCGGCAGCTAAGCGCTTCGTCGCCGGCGTCGTCGAGGGCTAGCGGTGGCGCTAGGGTTTGTGCGAGAGTGGAAGAAAGGATAATGACTGGGGTGAGGCATGTATATATAGGGACAGGGAAGGCACAGTGTTATTACACATGTGTCCCTGGCGGTTCACATCTGAAGGACACGTGGCTATCATGCAACACATCGGAGGTTGTTCCATGTTCCCACGCACGCCTGAATTGCCGGGTGGTCGTTCCCACTTCTCCGGGTTTCAGGTGAAAGGATTTAGCATTGAAAACGGATTAATGTTTGTCTCTGTGTCTTCTGCTGACAAGGATGCAAAGAAGACATTTTGACAGTGTCAATAGAATGCATATGATTTGGATAGACAGACTTAGGAAAGAAGCATAGAGGGGTTAGGGTCCGATCACATTCACTTAGTTCAAAAGATTCAGTAAGAAGCCATAGCTATAAGTGAATGATGTAGAGGACAGAAACCAAATCAGTATGTTGAAGATAAACATGAGGTCATGTTAACATTGAAGACAAACAGAAAGCGAAGACTTTGCAAATGTAACGCCGTGTGAAGAACACTTCTTAGGGAAGAATTTTGTGGTGGCGTTACCCACCGTATAGGAAGTATTAGACCCAGACACGACGCACAACTTTCGTGGCGCTCTGAAGTCAAATTCCACGTTAATGTATTCACACTCAGAATGCAAGTCTTCATCGATTGAAGACATATGTTACTTCGTGTGTTGCACATCTAAGTCATCAACATGCACAAGTGTTAGGGAGTGTGCCTGATCATAGTATATTTGAGGATTCCAAGATATTTAGCTCACACCGTAACTTGCAAAACCTCTTCTCATCCAAGGGCTTTGTGAAGATATCTGCCAATTGCTCTTCAGTGTTGACGTGTATGATATCAATATCTTCCTTCATAACATGATCTCTGAGAAAGTGATGACGAATTCCAATGTGCTTTGTCTTCGAGTGCTGAACTGGGTTGTTGGCAACTTGATGGCGCTCTCGTTGTCGCAGTAGAGTGGCACTTGCTTCAAATGAATGCCATAGTCTTTGAGTGTTTGCTTCATCCATAGAAGCTGAGCGCAGCAAGATCCAACAGCAATGTATTCAGATTCAGCAGTGGGGAGAGATACACAGTTCTGCTTCTTTGAAGACCAACATACAAGTGATCGTCCCAGAAAATGACATGTGCCTGATGTAGACTTGCGATCCACCTTGTCACCAGCATAATCAGCATCCGAGAATCCAACTAGATCAAACTCTGAGCCCTTTGGATACCATAATCCTAGTGTTGGGGTGTGAGCCAAATATCTAAGAATTCACTTCACAGCAAAGTGATGCGATTCCTTTGGTGCCGCTTGGAACCGGGCACACATGCAAACACTAAGCATGATATCTGGCCTAGATGCACATAAATAAAGCAAGGAACCAATCATGGAGCGGTATACCTTTTGATCGGACTCTTTACCATTGTCGTCGGGACCCATATGGTGTTTGGCTGGCATTGGCGTCGTGTAGCCTTTGCAATCTTGCATTCCAAATTTCTTCAGGCAATCTTTGAGGTATTTTTCTTGAGATATGAAGATGTCGTTGCGTTGCTGACGTATTTGAAGACCAAGGAAGAACTTTAGCTCACCCATCATGGACATCTGATATTGCTCTTGCATCATATATCCAAACTCTTCACTATATTTCTGGTTAGTGCATCCGAAGATAATGTCATCCACATATATTTGGCACACAAACAGTTCACCATTATATGTCTTTGTGAAGAGAGTGGGATCCAGGGAACCAGGTTTGAAGCCTTTGTTCTTCAGGAAGTCTTTGAGTGTGTCATACCAAGCTTGAGGGTTTGTTTAAGGCCATACAGTGCCTTGTTGAGTTTGTAGACCATGTCAGGATGTTTGGATCTTCAAAGCCAGGCGGTTGTGCAACATACACTTCTTCTTCAATCTTGCCATGGAGAAAAGCGCTCTTCACATCCATTTGATACAGAAGAATGTTATGATGATTTGCATAGGCCAGCAGTATGCGTATAGCTTCAAGCCTAGCCACAGGAGCAAATGTTTCATCGAAGTCAATTCCTTCAACTTGAGTGTATCCTTGAGCAACGAGACGAGCTTTGTTTCTGACAACTTGACCATGCTCATCTTGCTTGTTGCGATATATCCATTTAGTGCCTATTATATTGTGCTTACGAGGATCGGGACGCTTAACTATATTGTTCAACTCAAACTGTTGAAGCTCTTCTTGCATAGCTTGAATCCATTCAGGTTCCATGAAGGCTTCATCAACTTTCTTGGGTTCAGATATTGAGACAAATGCGAAGTGCCCACAGAAATTTGCTAGCTGTGTTGCCCTTGAACGAGTGAGTGGACCTGGTGCATTGATGCTATCAAGTATTCTCTCAATCTATACTTCATTTGCAACACGAGGATGAACAGGACGAAGATTTTGCTCTTGCTGATCATTGTCATTGTTAGAAGGATTGTCGTCAGGCTGAGCATTGTCTTCAGGTTGATCTGGTGCAGAGATGATGAGTTCCTCTTCAGGCTGAGCTTCAGACGGTACGATTTCTCCAGTTCCCATGAGTTTGATGGTTTCACTGGATGGAGCTTCATCTAGCACATTTGGCAGGTGCTCTCTTTGCGAGCCGTTAGTCTCATCGAACCGCACATACACAGTTTCAACCACTTTATAGTGAAAGAGGTTGAAGACCCTGTAGGAGTGCGAATCCTTTCCATGTCCAAGCATAAAACCTTCATGTGCTTTCGGTGCAAATTTTGAAGTGTGATGTGGATCCTTGATCCAGCACCTGGCACCAAATACTCTGAAGTAACTGACATTTGGCTTCTTGCCAGTAAGGAGCTCATAGGATGTCTTATTCAGAAGCTTGTGAAGATAAACACAGTTGATGATATGGCATGCAGTATCAATGGCTTCATGCCAGAACTTTCTTGGAGTTTTGTATTCATCGAAATCGTCCGGGCCATCTCAATAAGTGTTCTGTTCTTGCGTTCCACGACGCCATTCTGCTGCGGCGTGTACGGAGCTGAGAATTCATGAGTGATGCCCAAAGTATCAAGATAAGTGTCTAGGCCAGTGTTCTTGAATTCAGTGCCATTGTCACTTCTGATGTGCTTGATCTTGACGCCATAGTTGTTCATGGCTCGATTGGCGAAGCGTCTGAAGACATCCTGCACTTCAGTCTTGTAGAGGATTATATGCACCTAAGTATATCTTGAATAATCATCAACAATGACAAAGCCATAGAGACAAGCAGTAGTAGTAAAAGTTGAGTAGTGAGTGGGACCGAAAAGGTCCATGTGGAGTAGTTCGAAGGGTTGAGTCGTTGTCATGATTGTCTTCGAGGGATGCTTGGCCCTCGTCATCTTTCCTGCTTCACAGGCACCGCATAAGTGATCCTTCTTGAACTTGACGCCCTCGATGCCTATGACATGCTTCTTCTTTGCAAGAGTGTGCAAGTTCCTCATGCCAGCATGCCCTAGCCTCCGATGCCAGAGCCAGCATTCTGAAGCTTTTGCTAGAAGACATACGGCAAGCTGTGGTCCTGCTGAGAAATCTACCACGTACAAATCATCTTTCCGATATCCTTCAAAGATTAGAGACTTGTCAGATTCCATTAGAACAAGGCAATGATATTTTTCAAATATCACAATCATGTTTAAATCGCAAAGCATTGAGACAGACATTAAGTTGAAACCAAGGGATTCAACAAGCATTACTTTATCCATGTGTTGATCCCTCGAGATTGCAACTCTACCTAGATCCAATACCTTGCTTTTACCAGTATCAGCAAATGTGATGTGACTCTTGTCAGATGGACGTAAAGTTGAGTCCATGAGAAGACTTCGCTTGCCAGTCATGTGATTAGTACACCCACTATCAATAATCCATTCTGAAACAGCTGGTTGTTGGGGAACGTAGTAATTTCAAAAAAATCCTACGCACACGCAAGATTATGGTGATGCATAGCAACGAGAGGGGAGAGTGTGATCTACGTACCCTTGTAGACCGACAGCGGAAGCGTTAGCACAACACGGTTGATGTAGTCGTACGTCTTCACGGCCCGACCGATCAAGCACCGAAACTACGGCACCTCCGAGTTCTAGCACACGTTCAGCTCGATGACGATCCCCGGACTCCGATCCAGCAAAGTGTTGGGGAAGAGTTCCGTCAGCACGACGGCGTGGTGACGATCTTGATGTACTACTGTCGCAGGGCTTCGCCTAAGCACCGCTACAATATTATCGAGGATTATGATGGAAGGGGGCACCGCACACGGCTAAGAATATGATCACGTGGATCAACTTGTGTGTCTATGGGGTGCCCCCTGCCCCCGTATATAAAGGAGTGGAGGAGGGGAGGGCCGGCTCTCTTTATGGCGCATCCTAGGGGAGTCCTACTCCCACCGGGAGTAGGATTCCCCCTTTCCTAGTCCAACTAAGAGTCCTTCCATGTAGTAGGAGTAGGAGACAAGGAAGGGGAAGAGGGAAGAGAAGGAAGGAGGGGGCGCAGCCCCTCCCCCTAGTCCAATTCGGACTAGGCCTTGGGGGGCGCGCGGCCTGCCTCTCCCTCTCCCCTAAAGCCCAATAAGGCCCATATACTTCTTCTCCCGTATTCCCGTAACTCCCCGGTACTCCGAAAAATACCCGAACCACTCGGAACCTTTCCGATGTCCGAATATAGTCGTCCGATATATCGATCTTTATGTCTTGACCATTTCGAGACTCCTCGTCATGTCCCCGATCTCATCCGGGACTCCGAACTCCTTCGGTACATCAAAACTCATAAACTCATAATATAACTGTCATCGAAACCTTAAGCGTGCGGACCGTACGGGTTCGAGAACAATGTAGACATGACCGAGACACGTCTCCGGTCAATAACCAATAGCGGAACCTGTATGCTCATATTGGCTCCTACATATTCTACGAGGATCTTTATCGGTCAGACCGCATAACAACATACGGTGTTCCCTTTGTCATTGGTATGTTACTTGCCCGAGATTCGATCGTCGGTATCTCAATACCTAGTTCAATCTCGTTACTGGAAAGTCTCTTTACTCGTTTTGTAATACATCATCTCGCAACTAACTCATTAGTTGCAATGCTTGCAAGGCATATGTGATGTGCATTACCGAGAGGGCCCAGAGATACCTCTCCGACAATCGGAGTGACAAATCCTAATCTCGAAATACACCAACCCAACATGTACCTGTGGAGACACATGTAGAACTCCTTTATAATCACCCAGTTATGTTGTGACGTTTGGTAGCACACAAAGTGTTCCTCCGGCAAACGGGAGTTGCATAATCTCATAGTCATAGGAACATGTATAAGTCATGAAGAAAGCAATAGCAACATACTAAACGATCGGGTGCTAAGCTAATGGAATGGGTCATGTCAATCACATCATTCTCCTAATGATGTGATCCCGTTAATCAAATGACAACACATGTGTAACGCCCCAGATATTACTTTCCCAATTTGTACTCCAACTCTTGCCGTTTCCGGCATTAAGTTATATTTATTTCTCGGGTTCGGGTCTTTGTCTCCGTGTGTTGTTTTCATTTTCGTGCATCTCATATCATGTCATCACGTGCATTGCATTTGCATACATGTTCATCTCATGCATTCGAGCATTTTCCCCGTTGTCCGTTTTGCATTCCGGCGCTTCGTTCTCCTCCGGTGGCCATTTCTAGCTTTCTTTCGTGTGTGGGGATTAAACATTTCCGGATTGGACCGAGACTTGCCATGCGACCTTGGGTTACTACCGGTAGACCGCCTGTCAAGTTTCGGGTCATTTGGACATCGTTTGATACTCCAATGGTTAACCGAGGGACCAAAAAGGCCTCGTGTGTGTTGCAGCCCAACACCCCTCCAATTTGGCCCAAAACCCACCAAACTCTGCTCCATGTCCTAGAGCGTTCGATCACGATCGCGTGGCCGAAAACCGCACCTCATTTGGACTCTCCTAGCTCCCTCTATGCCTATAAATACCCCCTCCATTCGGATCTCTTCTTCTCCCCGTCCAACCCTAGTCCAAAAAAAGAGATCTGCGCCCACGGACGTGTCCGCCCCCGGCCGGACAACGTCCGCCGACGCCCGCAGCCACCCACAAGCCACCACGTGGCAGCCCGAGGACCACTTCGCCGCCGGCCCGCGAGGCCCGGGGCCCGCCCTCTCCTCCGCCCGACCGGGCCCGAGGCCTTCCACCGCGCCGCCGCCGCCCGGGTCGTCTTCACCGACTCCGGCCTCGCCAACCACCACCGCCGGCCACCGCAACCGCCCGCCGCGGCGACGCCCGGCTGCCGCCTGCCGCCGCCTCACCGTGCGCGCCGGCCCTCTCCTCCACCGCGCCCCGACCCTCTCCACCGACCTCCGGCCTCCCGCGCGACTCCGGCGAGCCGCCGGCCTCCTTCCCCGTCGAATCCGGCGAGCAGCTACAGTGCTTCCGGCGAACTCCGTAAACCGCGCCAGATCTGGATCTGGGTCGTTTCGGTTGACTTTTTCCCCTCCAACCCTAGTTTTTCATGCCTACTTTGACTGCTCATATCTTTGCATCTGTAGCTCCGTTTTGGACATATGATATATCAAAATCTTCGTCTCGACGAGTACATCATTTCATTCCATTGCATCATTTGCATTTGAGTTCATCTTGATGCCCAAAATGCTGTTAGAAGGAGGCATCGTGAGTTAAATTGCAGATCCGTTAGCTCATCATAGACTTTTGTCATTTTTGCCATGATTATTGTGTGCATGTTATGGCTGTGACTCTTTGGGATGAATTGTTAAGCATTTTGTCTTCTTTCCAGGGGTGCCACCCATGCATTTTTAGGATGTGTGTGGTGACTTGTGCAAGCTTGCAAAGAGGGGCACCTGAGTAATCTGTTTTTAGGGACTTAGTGATTTTCACTAAATCTGAGATATTTTAGTTCATGATGCCATATGTTCATGATGCCCCTTTTGAGTATGATCAGTAAGGGACATTTGTTAATCTTGTTATGCTCTATCTATCCATGTCTTTACTTGTTATGTTGGAGCAACCTAGGTTGAGTCAATCGAGCTCAACTTTTGCATAGTTGTGTATTTGGGCAGATCGTCAACTCTTTTGCGATTTTGCCGGTGCCATTGTTAGTAACTCATGCATGCTATGCCATTGTTCTTGCCATGTCTAGCTAGCATTTTGTGCCTTCTTTATGGATATATGCTTGCCTTGCTATGAATTGCACCATGGTGAGTGCAACGAGCTCATTTACATGCCTCCGTGAGTTATAATTTCAGCATGTCTCAGTTTTCACTAAGTCTGAAAACTGATTGTGTTTCATCTATGTTCGTGTGCTCGTTAGAGTATTTTGTGAACCCTTTTGGCCCCAAGTCACTTTGGGTGTTTTGTTAAGCTTGTTGAGTAGCTCCATGCCATACTCCTACTTTCCATGTTCAGGTTATGTTTCATGTTGTTTTGCTGCTCCGAAGAGAGCATCGTGGTCTGAAATTTCAGACTAGTGTTAATTTCACCAAGTCTTGAATGTGTTTTGCTTATTCAGTTTTGCCATGCTTGTTTGAACCCCTTAATGGATGAATTTGCCTATGGCTCAGTCCTAGTGTTTTGTAAAGCATCTTGTGTACATCCCTGCCATGTATTTTGTTTTCATGTTTGGTGGCTGTAGCATGTTCATTTCGTTGCATTTAGGAGCCTACTTGCTGTAAATCGCAGATCGGTTCGTTTCGTAAAACACTTGCCATTTCCAAACCGTAGCTCCGATTCCTATGATCTTTATATCGTTTTCAGGTGATTTCTTCCCCTCTATCAAGTGGCACACTTGGTTTTACATGTTGAGGCCAGGTTCATGCATTTCCTGTCACGTCTTGCATTTTGCATCCCGCATCGCATCCCGCATAGCATACCATCTTTGCATATTATTGGTTGCCCTTGCACGTGGTTGATTGTATCCTTGTTGCTTGTTTGTGTTGTTGGGTAGAGCCGGGAGACGAGTTCGCTAACAAGGAGCCCGTTGAGTTTGCTTTTGAGGATCCAGTCAACTCTGACAACTGTGCAGGCAAGATGATCATACCCTCGAAATCACTACTATCTTTGCTATGCTAGTTTGCTCGCTCTTTTGCTTTGCCAATGTTACGATGCCTACCACTTGCTTGTCAGCCTCCCAATGCCATGATTGAGCCTCTAACCCACCTTTGTCCTAGCAAACCGTTGATTGGCTATGTTACCACATTGCTCAGCCCTTATAGCGTTGTTAGTTGCAGGTGAAGATTGGAGCCGTTCCTTGTTGGAACATTTATTTACTTGTTGGGATATCATTATATTGCCATGTTATCTTAATGAATCTATATACTTGGTAAAGGGTGGAAGGCTCGGCCTCTCGCCTAGTGTTTTGTTCCACTCTTGCCGCCCTAGTTTCCATCATATCGGTGTTATGTTCCCGGATTGTTGCGTCCCTTACGCGGTTGGACTATAATGGGAACCCCTTGATAGTTCGCCTTGATTAAAGCTTTTCCAGCAATGCCCAACATTGGTTTTACCATTTGCCACCTACCCCTTTTCCCTTGGGTTTCCGGAGCCCGAGGGTCATCTTTATTTTAGCCCCCCACGGGCCAGTGCTCCTCTGAGTGTTGGTCCGAACCAGGCAGCCTGCGGGGCCACCTCGGGGAAACTCGAGGGTTGGTTTTACTCGTAGCTTGACCTATCCGAGCGTGCCCTGAGAAAGAGATATGTGCAGCTCCTATCGGGATTTGTCGGCACATTCGGGCGGTGTTGCTGGACTTGTTTTAACCTGTCGAATCATCTTGTTGTACCGAGATACCGAGTCTGATCGGTGGGTCTTGGGTGGAGGTCTATTCCTTCGTTGACCGTGAGAGCTTGTTATGGGCTAAGTTGGGACCCCCTGTAGGGATTGATCTTTCGAAAGCCGTGCCCGCGGTTATGGGCAGATGGGAATTTGTTAATGTCCGGTTGTAGATAACTTGAACCTTAATTAATTAAAATGAATCAACTGAGTGTGTTACCGTGATGGCCTCTTCTCGGCGGAGTCCGGGAAGCGGACACGGTGTTGGAGTTATGTTTGCGCAGGTTGCTCTCTAGTTTCTCGCTCATGCTTTGCCTCCTCTTCTCGCTCTCTTTTGCGAATAAGTTAGCCACCATATATGCTAGTCGCTTGCTGCGGCTCCACTTATACATTACCCCTTTCCTACCTATTAAGCTTAAATAGTCTTGATCGCAAGGGTGCGAGATTGCTGAGTCCCTGTGGCTCACAGATTACTATTACACCAGATGCAGGGACAGATGATACAGCTCCAGATGGCGCGCTTGAGCTCAAGTGGGAGTACGACGAGGACTCTCAGCGTTACTATGTGTCTTTTCCTGATGATCAGTAGTGGTGCCCAATCGGGGTTAGATTCAGGGCCTTGTCGCATGTTGGGGGTCTTTTCTATTTTGGCGCCGTAGTCGGGCCATGAGTGAATTGTATGATGGATGTTATTTATGTACTTTGATGTGACGTGGCGAGTGTAAGCCAACTATGTTCCTCCCCTTTATATTATTTATGTACATGGGATGTGTAATGATTTCCTGACTTGCGACATTGCTTTCAATGCGGCTATGCCTCTAAGTCGTGCCTCGACACGTGGGAGATATAGCCGCATCGAGGGTGTTACAAGTTGGTAATCAGAGCCTTCCCCGACCTTAGGAGCCCCCATTGCTTGATCGTTTTTAGCAGCCGAGTTGTGTCTAGAAAAATGTTTTGAGTCCTTAGGAATCATATATCGGAGAGCTTAGGAATTCTTTTTACTTCCCAGTCTCCTCATCGCTCTGGTAAGGCATCCTGACGTAGAGTTTTGACTCTTCTCTTCTCAAATTTCACTAAAAAAAATTTTAGGATCACGCGAGTATCTTAGATTTGTTCCGATGGCTTATGATGAGAATACTGTCTTGGTGCCTCCTGTCAGGGGTTTAGTGGAAGTGTCCCGGGGAGTTGAGCTCTGAGGTGTTGTCATCATAATTTTATCGTTGCAATTCTGGTATACTTGAGATATGTTCGCGACATCGAAAATCTCCTTTATGCAGTTCGTTGGTGAGATAACCTCGACGCCACCCAATACTAGGGCGGGAGTTCGGGAGTATCGCCATAACTTGTATAACGGATGCTTTTCGAAGGTTGAGGTAGATGGTTTCCGAAGGTTTCTTGGTTATGTGTTGAAGGATGGATACAGCTGGATGTAGGTATTGCTAGCTTGGGTGAGATATTATTGCTTCCCCTGTATCCCCAACACCTGATTGCATAACCGGAAAGTTTCGGGAGTTTCATAGGTGGGAATTCAAGTAGCTCTTAGGATATCCTTCCAACAGATGTATGATATGAAATTGGGGTTCGACGTCTAGTGGTTCGCCTATTCACGGTCGATTTTACAGTGGTCTCGTTGTGTCTTAAAGAGTCCTTGGCTATGCTGACTCGGGGACGCTTCGTATGTCATGTGCATTGCCTTGTACATGATGGTGCTGTACGATCGAGCCCGTGTAGGTCCCACCACGAAAACTTCGGACGAAATTTCTATCATATGTTTGTTCCGGCTTATTCCGCGAGCCAACCCTTGGTTTATTTTGAGTTGTGGTATTCGAGTTGCTTCGAAGTCATATGTTGATTCCATCCCTCGTTGATGTACCTCTTCTACCCGATTCTTCGTGGCTTCGCAATTTAGGAATATGTGACCACTTCAAGAGAAGTGCATTCGTTCATCTTGTTCAGATGTGAAGAATTTTTGTTGCAATTTTCATTCCGTTGGATTCAACTTCAATATTTGTCTATTTGTGTGCTAATGGTGGTCAACCTCTTCAGGATGGCTCCTCCAACGCGCACGACTCCGAACCCTGATCCGCCACCACCTCCACCGCCTCCGGAGGCTTGGCAAGCTGTGATGGCCGCAACTAATGCAAATACACAGTTGATCATGCAAATCCTCCAAGAGCGGAATCAAGGCAGTCAAGGGAATCAAGGCAACAATCAGAACCATTTTGCAACTCTGAACCAGTTCCTCGCTAATGGCCCAAAGACGTTCAGCAATTGTGTTGAAGCAACCGATGCTGACGATTGGCTAGTGGATCTAGGCAAGCATTTTGAATGCAGCAAGGTCAGGCCTGAAGATTTCGTCAAGTTCGCTTCTTTCCAGCTCAAAGATCAGGCCGCAGAGTGGTTCCAGCAGTACAAGGATTCCAGAGGTGGACGTTTGATCACTTGGGATGATTTCCGTCGTGATTTCCGAGCTCATCACATCCCTCAGAGTGTGACTAAAAGCAAACGTGAGGAATCCCGCAATCTGAAGCAAGGCTCTTTGTCTGTCTATGACTACAACAAGTTGTTCCAGAAGCTCACCCGTTTTGCCAAGCAGGATGTTCCTGATGAGAAGAGCATGATCTATCAGTTCAGGGGTGGTCTCCGTGAAGAAATTCAGCTCGCTCTTGTCCTTTTTGAGCCGTTGAGATACGATGAGTTCTACAACATGGCACTGAAGCAAGAGGCTTCTCAGTTGAGGTGTGATGCTTCCAGGAAGCGAGTCAGAGACACTACGCCTTCTTCCTCTACTCAAGTGGCCAAGCAGCAGAAGTATTGGCTTCCTCCTCCTCCGTTCCGTCAGCCGTATCAGCAGAAGAGCAAAGGTGGCAGTGGTTCATCCCACCCACCCAACCCAGGCTTTCAGAACAAGACTTCGTCTCAAGCTCCAAGATCGAGTGCTCCGTACCACCGTCCGCTCTCAGAGGTCACGTGCAACAAGTGCCAACAGAAGGGCCACTACGCCAACAAGTGTTTCAACCAGAGGCGTCTTCCTCCTCCTCCTCCTCCTGTCAGATCGGCAAGTACAGCTGTGGTCAAGCATAACCCCAAGTCCGTCAAGGTCAACTTGCTGAATGCAGCTTAGGCAGAGGACTCAACAGACATGATCATGGGTAATCTTCCTGTTAATGACATTCCCGCAAGAGTACTTTTTGACACTGGTGCATCTTTATCATTTTTATCGAAGCCTTTTGCATCCATGCATGAGGTGCATACTATTGATTTGCCTAAGCCGATAGCGGTCTCGTCTCCGGGTTTGTTCATGAACACCAAAATGATGACTCCAGATGTTACTATCACGTTGGGCGACTCCAAGTTCCTTTCTTCCCCAATGGTTCTTGGCAATTCAGATATTGATCTTATTCTTGGGATGGACTGGCTCTCTAAGCACAAGGCTCACCTTGATTGTGCAGCCAGGCAGATTCAACTGACTCATTCATCTGAGGATGTCATTGTCTTTGCCGCTCGTGATGATACAATCCGGTTGTTTTCTCTCAATGAGAAGGGCGAATTGGATGCTATTTCGCAGATCCCAGTTGTTTGTGAGTATCAAGACATCTTCCCAGAAGAACTCCCAGGAATGCCTCCGCACCGGCCGGTTGAATTTGTTATTGAACTTGAGCCCGATACGGAACCTGTGTGCAAACGTCCCTACAAGCTCGGCCTCGAAGAGTTGAAGGAGTTGAAGAAACAACTCAATGTTCAAGAAAGAATGGGTCTCATTCGGCCAAGTACTTCTCCGTGGGGTTGTGGTGTTCTTTTTGTGAAGAAGAAGGATGGAACGGACTGACTTTGTGTTGATTATCGTCCATTGAACAAGAAGACCATCAAGAACAAATATCCACTTCCCAACATCAATGAGCTGTTCGAACAACTCAAGGGTGCCCAAGTATTCTCCAAGCTTGATCTTCGTATGGGTTATCATCAGATTCGCATTCGTGAGCAAGATATTCCCAAGACGGCGTTCAGAACAAGCTATGGGTCATATGAATACACTGTCATGTCTTTTGGCCTCGCCAACACTCCTCCGACGTTCTCTCGCATGATGAACTTCATCTTCAACCCCTACACCAATGACTTCGTTTTGGTCTATCTCGACGACATTCTGGTTTTCTCGAAGAACAAGGAAGATCATGCCGTACCCCTCTCAACTGGTCTGAAACCGGTGAACGTCAGCTGCTGGGTAATGACCTAATCACAGAGGCAGAAGAAATGTGCAAGGTCATTCGTGATAACCTCAAAGCAGCCCAATCCCGCCAGAAGAGCTACTATGATAGTAAGCACCGTGATTTGGCTTTCGAGATCGGAGATCATGTTTACCTCTGCGTCTCTCCTATGAAAGGGACTCGTCGCTTTGGTATCAAAGGGAAGCTTGCCCCTAGATACGTCGGACCTTTCAAGGTTGTCAGCAAGAGAGGCGACCTCGCCTACCAACTCGAGCTTCCTTCAAACTTTGCAAATGTTCATGATGTGTTCCATGTCTCCCAACTTCGAAAGTGCTTCAAGACGCCTGAACGCACCATCAACTTCGAGGACATTGAGCTCCAAGAAGATCTCTCCTATCGTGAGCACCCAGTTGCAATCCTTGAAGAGACCGAACGCAGGACTCGCAACAAGTCAGTCAAATTTCTCAAAGTCAAGTGGTCACACCATTCCGACCGTGAAGCTACCTGGGAACGTGAGGATCACCTACGTTCTGAGTACCCGGAGTTCTTTCAGTCCTAGATCTCGGGACGAGATCTTTTCGTAGTGGTGGAGTGTTGTAACGCCCCAGATATTACTTTCCCAATTTGTACTCCAACTCTTGCCGTTTCCGGCATTAAGTTATATTTATTTCTCGGGTTCGGGTCTTTGTCTCCGTGTGTTGTTTTCGTTTTCGTGCATCTCATATCATGTCATCACGTGCATTGCATTTGCATACATGTTCATCTCATGCATTCGAGCATTTTCCCCGTTGTCCGTTTTGCATTCCGGCGCTTCGTTCTCCTCCGGTGGCCATTTCTAGCTTTCTTTCGTGTGTGGGGATTAAACATTTCCGGATTGGACCGAGACTTGCCATGCGACCTTGGGTTACTACTGGTAGACCGCCTGTCAAGTTTCGGGTCATTTGGACATCGTTTGATACTCCAACGGTTAACCGAGGGACCGAAAAGGCCTCGTGTGTGTTGCAGCCCAACACCCCTCCAATTTGGCCCAAAACCCACCAAACTCTGCTCCATGTCCTAGAGCGTTCGATCACGATCGCGTGGCCGAAAACCGCACCTCATTTGGACTCTCCTAGCTCCCTCTATGCCTATAAATACCCCCTCCATTCGGATCTCTTTTTCTCCCCGTCCAACCCTAGTCCAAAAAAAAGAGATCTGCGCCGACGGACGTGTCCGCCCCCGGCCGGACAACGTCCGCCGACGCCCGCAACCACCCGCAAGCCGCCACATGGCAGCCCGAGGACCACTTTGCCGCCGGCCCGCGAGGCCCGGGGCCGGCCCTCTCCTCCGCCCGACCGGGCCCGAGGCCTTCCACCGCGCCGCCGCCGCCCGTGTCGTCTTCACCGACTCCGGCCTCGCCAACCGCCGCCGCCGGCCACCGCAACTGCCCGCCGCGGCGACGCCCGGCTGCCGCCCGCCGCCGCCTCGCCGTGCGCGCGCGCCGGCCCTCTCCTCCAACGCGCCCCGACCCTCTCCACCGACCTCCGGCCTCCCGCGCGACTCCGGCGAGCCGCCGGCCTCCTTCCCCGTCGAATCCGGCGAGCAGCTACAGTGCTTCCGGCGAACTCCGTAAACCGCGCCAGATCTGGATCTGGGTCGTTTCAGTTGACTTTTTCCCCTCCAACCCTAGTTTTTCATGCCTACTTTGACTGCTCATATCTTTGCATCTGTAGCTCCGTTTTGGGCATATGATATATCAAAATCTTCGTCTCGACGAGTACATCATTTCATTCCATTGCATCATTTGCATTTGAGTTCATCTTGATGCCCAAAATGCTGTTAGAAGGAGGCATCGTGAGTTAAATTGCAGATCCATTAGCTCATCATAGACTTTTGTCATTTTTGCCATGATTATTGTGTGCATGTTATGCCTGTGACTCTTTGGGATGAATTGTTAAGAATTTTGTCTTCTTTCTAGAGGTGCCACCCATGCATTTTTAGGATGTGTATGGTGACTTGTGCAAGCTTGCAAAGAGGGGCACCTGAGTAATTTGTTTTTAGGGACTTAGTGATTTTCACTAAGTCTGAGATATTTTAGTTCATGATGCCATATGTTCAGCTTGTTTCCTAGTGATCCGTGCCCCTTTTGAGTATGATCAGTAAGGGACATTTGTTAATCTTGTTATGCTCTATCCATCCATGTCTTTACTTGTTATGTTGGAGCACCCTAGGTTGAGTCAATCAAGCTCAACTTTTGCATAGTTGTGTATTTGGGCAGATCGTCAACTCTTTTGCGATTTTGCCGGTGCCATTGTTAGTAACTCATGCATGCTATGCCATTGTTCTTGCCATATCTAGCTAGCATTTTGTGCCTTCTTTATGGATATATTCTTGCCTTGCTATGAATTGCACCATGGTGAGTGCAACGAGCTCATTTACATGCCTCCGTGAGTTATAATTTCAGCATGTCTCAGTTTTCACTAAGTCTGAAAACTGATTGTGTTTCATCTATGTTCGTGTGCTCGTTAGAGTATTTTGTGAACCCTTTTGGCCCCAGGTCACTTTGGGTGTTTTGTTAAGCTTGTTGAGTAACTCCATGCCATGCTCTTACTTGCCATGTTCAGGTTATGTTTCATGTTGTTTTTCTGCTCCGAAGAGAGCATCGTGGTCTGAAATTTCAGACTAGTGTTAATTTCACTAAGTCTGAAATCTGTTTTGCTTATTAAGTTTTGCCATGCTTGTTTGAACCCCTTAATGGATGAATTTGCCTATGGCTCAGTCCTAGTGTTTTGTAAAGCATCTTGTGTACATCCCTTCCTTGTATTTTGTTTTCATGTTTGGTGGCTGTAGCATGTTCATTTAGTTGCATTTAGGAGCCTACTTGCTGTAAATCGCAGATCGGTTCGTTTCGTAAAACGCTTGCCATTTCCAAACCGTAGCTCCGATTCCTATGATCTTTATATCGTTTTCAGGTGATTTCTTCCCCTCTATCCAGTGGCACACTTGGTTTTCCAAGTTGAGGCCAGGTTCATGCATTTCCTGTCACGTCTTGCATTTTGCATCCCGCATCGCATCCCGCATAGCATACCATCTTTGCATATTATTGGTTGCCCTTGCACGTGGTTGATAGTATCCTTGTTGCTTGTTTGTGTTGTTGGGTAGAGCCGGGAGACGAGTTTGCTAACGAGGAGCCCGTTGAGTTTGCTTTTGAGGATCCAGTCAACTCTGACAACTGTGCAGGCAAGATGATCATACCCTCGAAATCACTACTATCTTTGCTCTGCTAGTTTGCTCACTCTTTTGCTTTGCCAATGCTACGATGCCTACCACTTGCTTGTCAGCCTCCCAATTGCCATGATTGAGCCTCTAACCCACCTTTGTCCTAGCAAACCGTTGATTGGCTATGTTACCGCGTTGCTCAGCCCTTCTTATAGCGTTGTTAGTTGCAGGTGAAGATTGGAGCCGTTCCTTGTTGGAACATTTATTTACTTGTTGGGATATCATTATATTGCCATGTTATCTTAATGCATCTATATACTTGGTAAAGGGTGGAAGGCTCGGGCTCTCGCCTAATGTTTTGTTCCACTCTTGCCGCCCTAGTTTCCGTCATATCGGTGTTATGTTCCCGGATTGTTGCGTCCCTTACGCGGTTGGGCTATAATGGGAACCCCTTGATAGTTCGCCTTGATTAAAGCTTTTCCAGCAATGCCCAACATTGGTTTTACCATTTGCCACCTACCCCTTTTCCCTCGGGTTTCCGGAGCCCGAGGGTCATCTTTATTTTAGCCCCCGACGGGCCAGTGCTCCTCTGAGTGTTGGTCCGAACCAGGCAGCCTGCGGGGCCACCTCGGGGAAACTAGAGGGTTGGTTTTACTCGTAGCTTGACCTATCTGAGCGTGCCCTGAGAAAGAGATATGTGCAGCTCCTATCGGGATTTGTCGGCACATTCGGGCGGTGTTGCTGGACTTGTTTTAACCTGTCGAATCATCTTGTTGTACCGAGATACCGAGTCTGATCGGTGGGTCTTGGGTGGAGGTCTATTCCTTCGTTGACCGTGAGAGCTTGTTATGGGCTAAGTTGGGACCCCCCTGCAGGGATTGATCTTTCGAAAGCCGTGCCCGCGGTTATGGGCAGATGGGAATTTGTTAATGTCCGGTTGTAGATAACTTGAACCTTAATTAATTAAAATGAATCAACTGAGTGTGTTACCGTGATGGCCTCTTCTCGGTGGAGTCCGGGAAGCGGACACGGTGTTGGAGTTATGTTGGCGCAGGTTGCTCTCTAGTTTCTCGCTCGTGCTTTGCCTCCTCTTCTCGCTCTCTTTTGCGAATAAGTTAGCCACCATATATGCTAGTCGCTTGCTGCAGCTCCACTTATACATTACCCCTTTCCTACCTATTAAGCTTAAATAGTCTTGATCGCGAGGGTGCGAGATTGCTGAGTCCCTGTGGCTCACAGATTACTATTACACCAGATGGAGGGACAGATGATACAGCTCCAGATGGCGCGCTTGAGCTCAAGTGGGAGTACGACGAGGACTCTCAGCGTTACTATGTGTCTTTTCCTGATGATCAGTAGTGGTGCCCAATCGGGGTTAGATTCAGGGCCTTGTCGCATGTTGGGGGTCTTTTCTATTTTGGCGCCGTAGTCGGGCCATGAGTGAATTGTATGATGGATGTTATTTATGTACTTTGATGTGACGTGGCGAGTGTAAGCCAACTATGTTCCTCCCCTTTATATTATTTATGTACATGGGATGTGTAATGTTTTCCTGACTTGCGACATTGCTTTCAATGCGGCTATGCCTCTAAGTCGTGCCTCGACACGTGGGAGATATAGCCGCATCGAGGGCGTTACAACATGTCTATGGTTAGGAAACATAACCATCTTCGATTAACGAGCTAGTCAAGTAGAGGCATACTAGTGACACTTTGTTTGTCTATGTATTCACACATGTATTATGTTTCCGGTTAATACAATTCTAGCATGAATAATAAACATTTATCATGAAATAAGGAAATAAATAATAACTTTATTATTGCCTCTAGGGCATATTTCCTTCAGTCTCCCACTTGCACTAGAGTCAATAATCTAGTTCACATCGCCATATGATCTAACATCAATAGTTCACATCTTTATGTGGTTAACACCCATAGTTCACATCGATATGTGACCAACACCCAAAGGGTTTACTAGAGTCAATAATCTAGTTCACATCGCTATGTGATTAACACCCAAAGAGTACTAAGGTGTGATCATGTTTTGCTTGTGAGAGAAGTTTAGTCAACGGGTCTGCCACATTCAGATCCGTATGTATTTTGCAAATTTCTATGTCAACAATGCTCTACACGGAGCTACTCTGGCTAATTGCTCCCACTTTCAATATGTATCTAGATTAAGACTTAGAGTCATCTGGATCAGTGTCAAAACTTGCATCGACGTAACCCTTTACGACGAACCCTTTTTTTCATGTCCATAATTGAGAAACATATCCTTATTCCACTAAGGATAATTCTGACCGCTGTCGAGTGATCTACTCCTAGATCATTATTGTACTCCCTTGCCAAACTCAGGGCAGGGTATACAATAGGTCTGGTACACAGCATGGCATACTTTATAGAACCTATGATAGAAGCATAGGGAATGACTTTCACTCTCTTTCTATCTTCTGCCGTGGTCGGGCTTTGAGTCTTACTCAATTTCACACCTTGTTACACAGGCAAGAACTCTTTCTTTGACTGTTCCATTTTGAACTACTTCAAAATCTTGTCAAGGTATGTACTCATTGAAAAAACTTATCAAGCGTCTTGATCTATCTCTATAGATCTTGATGCTCAATATGTAAGTAGCTTCACCGAGGTCTTTCTTTGAAAAAATCCTTTCAAACACTCCTTTATGCTTTGCAGAATAATTCTACATTATTTCCGATCAACAATATGTCATACACATATACTTATCAGAAATGTTGTAGTGCTCCCACTCACTTTCTTGTAAATACAGGCTTCACCGTAAGTCTGTAGAAAACTATATGCTTTGATCAACTTATCAAAGCGTATATTCCAACTCCGAGATGCTTGCACCAGTCCATAGATGGATCGCTGGAGCTTGCATATTTTGTTAGCACCTTTAGGATTGACAAAACCTTCTGGTTGCATCATATACCACTCTTCTTTAAATCCATTAAGGAATGTAGTTTTGTTTATCCATTTGCCAGATTTCATAAAAATGCGGCAATTGCTAACATGATTTGGACAGACTTAAGCATCGCTACGAGTGAGAAAATTTCATCATAGTCAACACCTTGAACTTTGTCAAAAAACTTTTTCGACAAGTCTAGCTTTGTAGATAGTAACACTACTATCAGCGTCCATCTTCCTCTTGAAGATCCATTTATTTTCTATGGCTTGCCGATCATCGGGCAAATCCATCAAAGTCCATACTTTGTTCTCATACATGGATCATATCTCAGATTTCATGGCCTCAAACCATTTCGCGGAATCTAGGCTCATCATCGCTTCCTCATAGTTCGCAAGTTCGTCATGATCTAGTAACAAGACTTCCAGAACAGGATTACTGTACCACTCTGGTGCGGATCTCACTCTGGTTTACCTACGAGATTCGGTAGTAACTTGATCTGAAGTTACATGATTATCATCATTAGCTTCCTCACTAATTGGTGTAGTAGTCACAAGAACAGATTTCTGTGATGAACTACTTTCCAATAAGGGAGAAAGTACAATTACCTTATCAAGTTTTCTACTTTCCTCCCACTCACTTCTTTCGTGAGAAACTCCTTCTCTAGAAAGGATCCATTCTCAGCAATGAATAACTTGCCTTCGGATCTGTGATAGAAGGGGTGCCCAACATTTTCTTTTGGGTAACCTATGAAGATTTACTTCTCCGATTTGGGTTCGAGCTTATCATGTTGAAACTTTTTCACATAAGCATCGCAGTCCCAAACTTTAAGAAACGACAGCTTAGGTTTCTTGCCAAACCATAGTTCATATGGTGTCGTCTCAACGGATTTAGATGGTGCCCTATTTAACGTGAATGTAGCTGTCTCTAATGCATAACCCCAAAACGATAGCGGTAATCTGTAAGAGACATCATAGATCGCACCATATCAAGTAAAGTACGATTACGACGTTCGGACACACCATTACACTGTGGTGTTCCAGGTGGCGTGAGTAGTGAAACTATTTCACATTGTTTTAACTGAAGGCCAAACTCGTAACTCAAATATTTTACTTCTGCGATCATATCGTAGAAACTTTTATTTTTGTTACGATGATTCTCCACTTCACTCTGAAATTCTTTGAACTTTTCAAATATTTCAGACTTGTGTTTCATCAAGTAGATATACTCATATCTGCTCAAATCATTTGTGAAGATCAGAAAATAATGATACCTGCTGCGAGCTTCAATATTCATCAGTCCACATACATCAGTATGCATGATTTCCAACAAATCTGTTGCTTGTTGCATTCTTCCGGAGAACGGACTTTTAGTCATCATGCCCATGAGGCATGGTTCGTAAGCATCAACTGATTCATAATCAAGTTATTCCAAAAGTCCATCAGCATGGAGTTTCTTCATGCGCTTTACACCAATATGACCTAAACGGCAGTGCCACAAATAAGTTGCACTATCATTATTAACTTTGCATCTTTTGGTTTCAATATTATGAATATGTGTATCACTACGATCGAGATCCAATGAACCATTTTCGTTGGGTGTGTAACCATATATGTAAAGAAAACAACAATTTATTCTCTTACTTAAATGAATAACCGTATTGCAATAAACATGATCAAATCATATTCATGCTCAACGCAAACACCAAATAACACTTATTTAGGTTCAATACTAATCCCGAAAGTATAGGGAGTGTGCGATGATGATCATATCAATCTTGGAACCACTTCCAACGCACATCGTCACTTCACCCTTAACTAGTCTATGTTCATTCTGCAACTCCCGTTTCGAGTTACTACTCTTAGCAACTGAACTAGTATCAAATACTGAGGGGTTGCTATAAACACTAGTAAAGTACACATCAATAACATGTATATCAAATATACCTATGTTCACTTTGCCATCCTTCTTATCCGCCAAATACTTGGGGTAGTTCTGCTTCCAGTGACCAGTTCCTTTGCAGTAGAAGCACTTAGTCTCGGGCTCAGGACCAGACTTGGGCTTCTTCACTTGAGCAGCAACTTGCTTGCCGTTCTTCTTGAAGTTCCCCTTCTTCCCTTTGCCCTTTTATTGAAACTAGTGGTCTTGTCTACCATCAACACTTGATGCTCTTTCTTGATTTCTACCTTCATCGATTTCATCATCATGAAAAGCTCGGGAGTCGTTTTCGTCATCCCTTGCATACTATAGTTCATCACGAAGTTCTACTACCTTGGTGGTGGTGACTAGAGAATTCTGTCAATCACTATCTTATCTGGAAGATTAACTCCCACTTGATTCAAGCGATTGTAGTACCCAGACAATCTGAGCACATGCTCACTAGTTGAGCGATTCTCCTCCATCTTTTGGCTATAGAACTTGTTGGAGACTTCATATCTCTCAACTCGGGTATTTGCTTGAAATATTAACTTCAACTCCTGGAACATCTCATATGGTCCATGACGTTCAAAATGTCTTTTGAAGTCCTGATTCTAAGCCGTTAAGCATGGTGCACTAAACTATTAAGTAGTCATCATATTGAGCTAGCCAAACATTCATAACGTCTACATCTGCTCCTGCAATAGGTCTGTCACCTAGCGGTGCATCAAGGACATAATTCTTTTGTGTAGCAATGAGCATAAACCTCAGATCACGGATCCAATCCGCATCATTTCTACTCACATCTTTCAACACAATTTTCTCTAGGAACATATCAAAATAAACACAGGGAAACAACAACGCGAGCTATTGATCTACAACATAATTTGCAAAATACTACCAGGACTAAGTTCATGATAAATTTAAGTTCAATTTAATCATATTACTTAAGAACTCCCACTTAGATAGACATCCCTCTAATCCTCTAAGTGATCACGTGATCCAAATCAACTAAACCATGTCCGATCATCACGTGAGATGGAGTAGTTTCATTGGTGAACATTACTATGTTGATCATATCTACTATATGATTCACGCTCGACCTTTCGGGCTCCGTGTTCCGAGGCCATATCTATATATGCTTGGCTCGTCAAGTATAACCTGAGTATTCCGCGTGTGCAACTGTTTTGCACCCGTTGTATTTGAACGTAGAGCCTATCACACCCGATCATCACGTGGTGTCTCAGGACGAAGAACTTCCACAACGGTGCATAATCAGGGAGAACACTTCTTGATAATTAGTGAGAGATCATCTTAAAATTCTACCGTCAATCAAAGCAAGATAAGATGCATAAAAGATAAACATCACATGCAATCAATATAAGTGATATGATATGGCCATCATCATCTTGTGCTTGTGATCTCCATCTTCGAAGCACTGTCATGATCACCATCGTCATCGGTGCGACACCTTGATCACCATCGTAGCATCGTTGTCTTCTCGCCAATCTTATGCTTCCACGACTATCGCTACCGCTTAGTGATAAAGTAAAGCATTACAGCGCAGTTGCATTGCATACAATAAAGCGACAACTATATGGCTCCTGCCAGTTGCCGATAACTCGGTTACAAAACATGATCATCTCATACAATAAAATTTAGCATCATGTCTTGACCATATCACATCACAACATGCCCTGCAAAAACAAGTTGGACGTCCTCTACTTTGTTGTTGTAAGTTTTACGTTGCTGCTACGGGCTTAGGCAAGAACCAATCTTACCTAAGCATCAAAACCACAACGATAGTTTGTCAAGTTGGTGTTGTTTTAACCTTCGCAAGGACCGGGCGTAGCCATACTCGGTTCAACTAAAGTTGGAGAAACTGACACGCGCCAGCCACCTTTGTGCAAAGCACGTCGGGATAACCGGTCTCGCGTAAGCGTACGCGTAATGTCGGTCCGGGCCGCTTCCTCCAACAATACCGCCGAACCAAAGTATGACATGCTGGTAAGCAGTATGACTTATATCGCCCACAACTCACTTGTGTTCTACTCGTGCTAACATAAACACATAAAACCTAGGCTCGGATGCCATTGTTGGGGAACGTAGTAATTTCAAAAAAATTCCTACGCACACGCAAGATCATGGTGATGCACAGCAACGAGAGGGGAGAGTGTGATCTACCTACCCTTGTAGACCGACAGCGGAAGCGTTAGCACAATGCGGTTGATGTAGTCGTACGTCTTCACGGCCCGACCGATCAAGAATCGAAACTACGGCACCTTCGAGTTCTAGCACACGTTCAGCTCGATGACGATCCCCGAACTCCGATCCAGCAAAGTGTCGGGGAAGAGTTCCTTCAGCACGACGGCGTGGTGACGATCTTGATGTACTACTGTCGCAGGGCTTTGCCTAAGCACCGCTACAATATTATCGAGGATTATGGTGGAAGGGGGCACCGCACACGGCTAAGAATATGATCACGTGGATCAACTTGTGTGTCTATGGGGTGCCCTTGCCCCCGTATATAAAGGAGTGGAGGAGGGGAGGGCCGGCCCTCTCTATGGCGCACCCTACGGGAGTCCTACTCCCACCGGGAGTAGGATTCCCCCTTTCCTAGTCCAACTAGGAGTCCTTCCATGTAGTAGGAGTAGGAGACAAGGAAGGGGAAGAGGGAAGAGAAGGAAGGAGGGGGCGCAGCCCCTCACCCTAGTCCAATTCGGACTAGGCCTTGGGGGGCGCGCAGCCTGCCTCTCCCTCTCCTCTAAAGCCCAATAAGGCCCATATACTTCTTCTCCCGTATTCCCGTAACTCCCCGGTACTCCGAAAAATACCCAAACCACTCGGAACCTTTCCGATGTCCGAATATAGTCGTCCAATATATCGATCTTTACATCTCGACCATTTCGAGACTCCTCGTCATGTCCCCGATCTCATCCGGGACTCCGAACTCCTTCGGTACATCAAAACTCATAAACTCATAATATAACTGTCATCGTAACGTTAAGCGTGCGGACCCTACGGGTTCGAGAACAATGTAGACATGACCGAGACACGTCTCCGGTCAATAACCAATAGCGGCACCTGGACGCTCATATTGGCTCCTACTCCCTCCGTTCGGAATTACTTGTCGCAGAAATGGATGTATCTAGATGTATTTTAGTTCTAGATACATCCATATTCGAGACAAGTAATTCCGAACGGAGGGAGTACATATTCTACGAAGATCTTTATCGGTCAGACCGCATAACAACATACGGTGTTCCCTTTGTCATCGGTATGTTACTTGCCCGAGATTCGATCGTCGGTATCTCAATACCTAGTTCAATCTCGTTACCGGCAAGTCTCTTTACTCGTTTCATAATACATCATCTCACAACTAACTCATTAGTTGCAATGCTTGCAAGGCTTATGTGATGTGCATTACCGAGAGGGCCCAGAGATACCTCTCTGACAATCGGAGTGACAAATCCTAATCTCGAAATACGCCAACCCAACATCTACCTTTGGAGACACCTGTAGAGCTCCTTTATAATCACCCAGTTACATTGTGACGTTTGTTAGCACACAAAGTGTTCCTCCGGCAAACGGGAGTTGCATAATCTCATAGTCATAGGAACATGTATAAGTCATGAAGAAAGCAATACCAACATACTAAACGATCGGGTCCTAAGCTAATGGAATGGGTCATGTCAATCACATCATTCTCCTAATGATGTGATCCCGTTAATCAAATGACAACACATGTCTATGGTTAGGAAACATAACCATCTTCGATTAACGAGCTAGTCAAGTAGAGGCATACTAGTGACACTTTGTTTGTCTATGTATTCACACATGTATTATGTTTCCGGTTAATACAATTCTAGCATGAATAATAAACATTTATCATGAAATAAGGAAATAAATAATAACTTTATTATTGCCTCTAGGGCATATTTCCTTCACTGGTGTCATACCCTACAGTGCAGTTAGGGGGATAGACTTCACGAAGAGAATTGTGAAGCATAAACATTTGACGAGCAAGTGGATTATGAAAGCTTAGATCGAGGTTAGGACTGATAGGGCAAGTAGCAAGCGACTCAGGAACAAAATACATAATAAGACCATTTGGGCATTTGATCTTGCGCCCTACAAGATGTTTAAGGTCCCCAGCAATAGCTTCAGACGAATTTGATTTTTGACTGGAGACCCTTCCCTGCAAAAGAGAGGTAAGCTTTCTTAGCCACCCACATCTTCAAGGGTGGCTTCAAAGCAATGAGTCTAAGTGCAGCATCTGAGAACTTTGGCTTTGGTGCCCTAGCAAAAAGTCTTGCAGGTGGACAATAGTACTCATAAGAATAAGCAGAGTAGTTCTTGGTCTTATGAACATGGCGGTTTGATGAAACGCGCTCATATTCATAGGCCTGAGTATGGTTTCCCTGCAAAACATTTGTATTAGTGCGACTCAAGTGAGTCCTTTGTCTGTATGAAGCCTTTGGACCATATGTAGCCTGTGGTCTGGGGTTTGTCTTCTTCACTTGTGGTGTCATGACGACATTCACAGGAAGATTCTCCAATAACTTTTTCCGCACCTAGACTTTCTTCATAGGTGGCCCATTCCTGCAGTTAGTACCAATATACCTGGCAAACACTTCACCATTCTGATTCATAAACAGTTTATAGTTTGCATCAAAGGATTCATCAATAACAATGGGATTAGCACAAGTGAAGCCAGACAGGGTGGATGGATCCACTGAAGGTTCCTTTGCAGCAACCCATGTGGTTTTGGGGTACTGCTCAGGTTTCCAGTAAGAGCCATCAACATTCATTTTCCTTTCGAACCCTAGACCCTCTTTCCTAGGGCTTCGGTTCAGGATCTGCCTTTTGAGGACATGACATAGTGTCTGATGCCCTTTGAGACTTTTGTACATCCCTATTTCAAGCAATGTCTTCAACCTAGCATTTTCATCAGCAATAGCAGTGGTATCCTCAGCAGAGGGGTTAGTTACCACATCAACAGTTGAAGATATTGCAATAGTAGCAGCAGTAGAACATCCAGCAATAGAAGTAGCGTTGTCACGCTCAATGCATTTAAGACATGGTGGTTCAAATCCTTCCTGAGTGGAACTGATCTGTTTGGCGCGAAGTGACTCGTTTTCCTTCTGAAGATCTTCATGAGCCACTCTCAATTTCTCAAGATCTTGCTTCCTTTGAAGAGAATCATAGGAAAGCTTTTCATGAGTTGTTGAGAGCGTTTCATGACGACTTTCAAGTTCCTCATACTTAACATGAATATTTTTTATGTCTTCAATTAAGGACTGAGATTGAGTCATTTTAGTGTCTAACAGGTCATCGCTTTTGTCTAACAATTTTTGAATATGTTCCATAGCTTTCTGTTGTTCAGTTGCAATTTTAGCAAGTGTTTTGTAGCTGGGTTTGGAACCACAATCAGAGTCATCTTCACTGGATGTTTGATAGCGAGTAGTGCGTGTGTTTACCTTGGCACCACATGCCATGAAGTAGTAGGTGAGAGCGGAGTAGTCCTTGTCATTTGCATCGGCATCGGTGATGAAGCCATCATCTTCAGTGTTGAAGATGGACTTGGCAACGTATGATGTAGCCAAACTTGCAATGCTAGAATCGGACTCCTCCTCAGACTCCACCTCCGCCTCCTCAGAAGCGGACTCCTCCTCTGAATCCATTTCCTTGCCAACGAACGCACGAGCCTTGTCAGATGAGCTCTTATTGTGAGATGAAGACTTTGAGGAAGACTTGGAAGAAGACTTTGAGTATTTCTTCTTCTTCTTGTCGTCGGAATCATACTCCTTGATCTTCTTCTTCTTGTTGTTCTCATTTTCCCACTGTGGACACTCAGAGATGTAGTGGCCAGGTTTCTTGCACTTGTGGCATGTTCTCTTCTTGTAGTCATGAGCAGAAGCTTCATCATTCCTTGAGCTTGATCGTGAAGACTTTCTTCTTGGTGAATTTTTGGAACTTCTTCACAAGCATAGCAAGCTCCTTTCCAATGTCTTCAGGATCATTAGAATTGCTGTCAGATTCTTCTTCAGATGAAGAGACAACTTTTGCCTTCAGGGCACGAGTTCGCCCATAGTTGGGACCGTAGATGTCTCTTTTCTCAGAAAGCTGAAACTCATGTGTGTTGAGCCTCTCAAGTATGTCAAACGGATCGAGTGTCTTGAAATCAGGACATTCTTGAATCATCAGGGCTAGGGTGTCAAACGAGCTGTCAAGTGATCTCACGAGTGTCTTGACGACTTCATGCTTGGTGATCTCAGTAGCGCCAAGGGCTTGAAGTTCATTTGTGATGTCAGTGAGTCGATCAAACGTGAGCTAAACATTATCATTGTCATTTCTCTTGAAGCGGTTGAAGAGGTTGCGGAGGGCACTGATTCTTTGATCTCTCTGGGTTGAGACGCCTTCGTTGACTTTGGAGAGCCAGTCCCAGACTAGCTTAGATGTTTCCAAAGCACTCACATGGCCATACTGTCCTTTAGTCAGATGACCACAGATGATGTTCTTGGTAGTGGAGTCCAGTTGAACGAACTTCTTGACATCAGCAGCGGTGACACCTTCACCCGCCTTGGGAACGCCATTCTTGATGACATATATACCATAGGTCGACATCAATGGCTTCAAGATGCATGCGCATCTTATTCTTCCAGTAGGGATATTCAGTTCCATCGAAGACTGGGCACGCAGCAGAGACTTTGATTATCCCTGCAGTCGACATAGCTAAAACTCCAGGTGGTTAAACCGAATCACACAGAACAAGGGGGTACCTTGCTCTGATACCAATTAAAAGTGCTAGTGATTGACTAGAGGGGGGTGAATAGGCGATTTTTATGAAAGTCTTCAAAACATGGAAGTTTCGAAGACAAACGATAGAAATAAACCTATTACCATGCAGCGGAAGGTAGACTACACTAAGCAAGCCATAGTCAAGTATTCAATGAAATGAAAGCACGAAGACTAATAGCAGCTAGGCAGTATAGATCAGGATGGAAGATAGTATGAAGCCAATCAGAACAAGCAGTCACTCAGTGAAGAAAAAAGATAATGCAATCATACAATGACTTCACCAGGGCCAACAGTAAATAAAGGGATGGGAAGGATAAAACCAGTGACTCGTTGAAGACAATGATTTGTTGGACCAGTTCCAGTTGCTATGACAACTGTATGTCTGGTTAGGGAGGCTGAGATTCAACTCAGAAGACCGTATCTTCACCTTATTCCCCTTGAGCTAAGGACACCCAGTCCTCGCCGAATCACTCTGGTAAGTCTTCAAGACAGACTTTCAAACCTTTACAGACTTCGTTCAGCGGCGATCCACAATGACTCTTGGATGCTCAGAATGCGACGCCTAACCGGCTAGAGGATTCACAGTCCTCAAGTGTAATAAGTCTTCAGATCACACAGACAGGAAGACTTAAGTGATGCCTAACACTCTTTGGCTCTGGGTGTTTAGGGCTTTATCCTCGCAAGGAATTCTCTCTCAAAGGCTTCGAAGTGGGTTGCTCTCAAACGACAAAAGTCGTATACTAACTCTGAGCAGCCAACCGTTTATGGTTGTAGGGGGTGGGCTATTTATAGCCACTAGCCAACCCGACCTGATTTGTCAGAAATGACCCTGGGTCACTAAGGAACTGACACGTGTTCCACGGTCAGATTTCAAACACACACGGCAACTTTACTTGGGCTACAAGCAAAGCTGATTTATCCAACTCTGGATAAGATTTGCTCTCATAGTCTTCACTCAAAGACATAGGGTTTTGGTTAAGCATCACTTCAGTCAATCTGACTGGTTCTCTTGGACCCCACTTAACAGTACGGTGGTTCATATGACTCAACAAAGAAGAAAAAGAACGACGAAACAACTAAGTCTTCGCGCTCCATAGTCTTCACGCGATGTCTTCTCTTGTCATAGTCTTCAATGTGAATGTCTTCACATACCACCTTTGACTTCAATGTCTTCATACATTTTTACGGGTCATCTCTAGTAGGAAAACCGAATCAATGAGGGACTTCTACCTGTGTTATCCTGCAATTCTCACAAACACATTAGTCCCTCAACCAGGTTTGTCGTCAATACTCCAAAACCAACTAGGGGTGGCACTAGATGCACTTACACATGCACACAACAACAATTTGTTTCAACTTGCGCATGCGCACTAGATAACTTTTTCTTGTATGTGTGATGAAGTGTTTGGTATGGTTAGGTTGAGAGGCCTAGCTAAAAAAACTTGTTTGTGTGCGATTGAATTAGATATATTCTTTCTACACAGGCTAGAAGAATGAACAAATTTTTCGACCCACCCAAAATGATGAAGTACATGTCCAAAAAAGCCCTAAATAGAAGGGAAAAAAATAGAAGTTAGGAAGGCAGCACTTTAAATTGACTACTGGGTCAAAATATTCAAAAAAATCAAATGGTTCAGAACCCCGTCAATTCAAACCATTTAGACGTAGCCTAATTTAAATGCGTCTTATTTCAGGCATGTTGAGGTTAAAAGTGGTGGTATGTGATTGTCAACGACATCAAACATTGAAAAGGTGAAGAATAAAATGCTAAAATATAACAACTTTGGATATATTTCACTATTGTTTCTTCGATTTACAACTGCTTAATCTTGTATCCATGGAGCAATGTCACAACATCACCACATAGGGACATCAATTTATGCACAAAACATTATTCTCTCTCGCAATTGCTCATCCGACGATCATATCCTCTCGTAGTCGAGTTTGTCTGACTGCACAAGAAACAAACTCCAATCATAAACATAACCCCAAACAAAATATAGAGCCTCTTCGCAAGGGAGGTATTCACCATTAGATGTTCATTTTTTTATAATCATATAATTAGGAGAAAACGACCAAATGATCGCATGGTAAGCCATGTCTATGTATAGAAGAATGGGTGACTAGGAAGTATTGTTGTATAATTAATGATAGTTAGACCATACCTTGATGAGCATATAAGTTGGGAGCCATGCTGGTGGTGTTGGAATCCCTACCCACGCGATCTACATAAGATAGATCCGTAATTCAGTCAGGAGGAAATTGATCAAGACATGTACGGATAATTAATATGAAGTATGCGGATGACACAATCCTTTTTATGGAACATGACCTTCAAAAGGCAATTAATATGAAGTTGATTATGTGTCTCTTCGAACAACTTTCCGGGACTCAAAATTAATTTCCAGGAAAGTGATCTCTACTGTTCTGGTAAGGCCAAAGAGGAGGAGAGCCAGTACGCACAAATATTTGGCTGTGAGGTGGGATCCCTTCCATTTACATATCTCGGTATTCACATTCATTACCGTAAGCTCACCAACAGGGAATGGAAAATTATTGAAGACCACTTTGAAAAGAAGCTCAACAGTTGGAAGGGCAAGCTCTTGTCATAAGGGGACGACTTACCCTCATCAACGTTGTCCTCACTAGTCTACTGATGTTCATGTTGTACATTTTTGAGATACCTAAAGGGGTGTTGAAAATGCTATGACTTTTATCGGTCCAGGTTCTTTTGGCAAATCGAGGAACATAAACGAAAATATAAACTTGTTAAATGGCACATTCTATGTAGGTCTAAGGATCAAGGTGGGATGGGCATTAATAATCTCGAAATAAAAAACAAGTGCTTACTCAGCAAATGGTTGTATAAGGTAGTTAATGAGGAAGTTGTTTGGCAAGAGTTGTTGCATAACAAATACATGAACTCCAAAATGTTATTCCAAGTAGATGCTAAGCCTACCGATTCACCATTTAGAGGGGCTTGATGAAAGTCAAGTCATCCTTTTTTAAAAGAGGTTTCTTTAAGATTGGTGACTGACAGTCGATGAGTTTTTTGGAAGATACATAGTTGGATGACACGCCATTAGCTCTACAATACCCAACCCCATGTAATATTGTGTTAACAAAAGATGACTCAATGGCTTCTATTCTTGGGGATAGCCCTTTGAACATCCAATTTCGTAGGGCATTATTGGGCAATAAATGTACTAAGTGGATCCATTTGGGTTCTAGATTGATGCCAATTAATCTAACTCAGATGCCAGATTCATTTCAGTGAAGGTTAACCACTAATGGCGTCTCCCCGTGAAGTCTATGTATGTGGATCTTATGGATTCTGGACCAATTTTACGCAGGAAACATATTTAGAAAACAAAGATTCCTTCCATGACCAAAGTTTTCATGTGGTTTTTGCAGAGGAAGGTACTTCTTACCAAAGATAACCTTGCTAAGCGTAACTGGCATGGCAGCAAAAAATATTGTTTTGTGATTAGGAGGAGACAATTCATCATTTTGTTTTCTGTCATGCCCGTTTACTACATTGATCTGGCGTACGGTTCATGTTACATACAATTTAGCAACACCAACGAGTATTTCAAATATGTTTGGAAACTGATTAGGTGGAATTCATCATAAGTTCAAAGGCCAAACCCATGTGGGAGTTTGTGCCATTCTTTGGAAAATATGCCAGAATGATTTCATCTTTAGCAGATCATCTACTCAAAATTTCTTGCAGGTTAACTACAGAGCTACAACTTCAATTCGTATATGGTCATCACTGCAGCGCGTGGGCGCGCGGGCGATTATGGCCTTTGTGTGCAACCGGTTGGAAATGGTTGCGTAGGGTTTGTTCAACCAGTATGGCTGGCGAGCCACTCGTAGATTAGGTGGATGAGTTATGTAATCTCGGGTTCAACTGCGTGTGGTCGTGTTTTTCCGTTTATTTGTTTTCCTTTGGAGCACTCGTGACTTGAACTTATTTCATGTTTAATAATATGGTTGTGTGCATCGTGTGATGCAGAGGCCGGGGTACTCCCCTTTAAAAAATAGATAATTAATTTAGACCCATCTAAAGTTGAGGAACAAATTAAGAATGATGAATTAGAACAAAGGACCAAAGCAGCTGTGTATAATTACCAGAGCATACTCTCCGGTTTCTTCGAAGATTCTGATGTCCAAAACCTGCACTTGATAATTTGGTGATTATTAAACTGAAACTTGAACAAGTGATGTTAATTGATTGATGAGAGCAACATAGATAACATATTGACGAGAGCGACATGGAGAGCTAGGATCAGTGAAGTTAATTACCTCGCCGCGGTCTTCATATATGTAGTCTAGCCCCTTGTAGAAGGGTGGGTGCCCCACTGACAGGTACTGAAATTAACAAACCACAAAAGGTCACTCAAGGCCAGCAAATTAAGTTACTCATCGCTAGTACAATCAATATACAAAATTTCTTGAAAACAGTTTCAAATTCTATTACATAGATAGCCGTGCCCCAGTCCAGCTCAGAGAAAAAGTGCAAATTTTATCACAAATAGTAGAACTTCGATCGAAATTTCGAGTGCATCGATCCACTACGGTGTAGCGCGTATGATACGATATACACTCACATTGATGCTGTTCAGGTACTTCTCTTTCTCGACGCGAACAATCTGTCCTTTCTTCACTGCACAGAAGAAACAGATGTAAATCAGGTTCAGTTAAACAATGTACGTATTTCGATGCATCGATCTTACTGGAGTATACGGGCTTCTTCTTGAGGATCTTCTTGGGCGCCGGCGGCGCGGCTGCGGCAGCTGGCTTGGCCTCGCCGGCCGGTTCGGCGGCGGCGGCGGCCTTGACTAGCCTGCTCGATGACGGCGTCCATCTTGCTGGCGTGACCAGCGCCGTCGTCGGAGTGGCGGTGCGGGCGAAGAGAGCCCGCGGCGACGAGGCGAGAGCTTCCATTGCTGTAGCTGTGGCTCTAGCTAGCTAGGGGGAAAGGGAAATCCACGAGAAGCTGCACCGCGCGCGGCGGATAAGGCGGCCACGGCGGTGAGGTGAGGCTGGATTAGAAAGCAGCTAGCGCCACAGGGTGTTTGGGCCCAGAAATGTGCGTCACCAATATGTGAACTGGAAAGTATGGCCCAGTTACGTTCGGAATTTCGGCCTGGTTTATAGGGAACATTTTTGGGTAGACTGGAAAAAATGGGGAACATTTTCTTTTTGGGAAGTTTCGCGGAAATCTTGAGTAGGGCATTTTGGATACCAATCTCCATGGAGGCCTTAATTTTGAAAAAAAATCAAAAGACAAACTGTTTAGTTAGAAAATTTTCTGAGGAAAATACACATGTATACAACGAGGTGTACGCATGTAAAATTTTATAATGAAATACCTTAAATTGCGAGCTTAAAAAATCATGGATTTTGAGGATGAACATTACGTATGTTAAAGACAAGCCTCAGATTCAAAAAAAATTTGTAGCTCTCGTTTTAACGGATTTTGACCTGATTTTTTTTCGGGTATTGACCTGAAAATGTACACACTTGTACATTATATCTCTAGGTACATGTGTATTTTTTTACAAATTTTTTGAAACTGAAATATTTGAAATTTGAACTTTTTAAATTAGGGCCTCCATGAAGCTCGGTCTCTATTTGGCATTCTTGGGAGTTCTTTCTCTATCTTGTAGGACCGGAGCATATCGACCAGAGGGGAGTGAATGGTAGATTTAAAATTTCTTTCAAAATTTGAAATCTCTCGGTATAACACAAAAAAATAAACTTAACATATGCAGATCTATGAAAGAAAAGAACTCTGGAAAAAAACATGATGAACAGATAGGTAAGCTTTCGAGAGAGAGCTGCTAGAGCACAAAAAGTAAACTCACGGCAGATACTATTACTGAAAGTAAACTGCGGAAGGGTAATATGGAGGCGAGATGAAACCAGTGGTGCTCGATGGTGACAAGTTATTTGTTCGACCAATTCCCTCTTATGCAAAAGAGCTACGTCTGGTTAGAGGGACTTGTGATTGAATACATGAGTAAAACTATCACCGTCCTATTCTCCTTGACAAAGTTCATCAACTTGTGTCAATTTACTCTCGGCGGATACTTCACACGATGTCCATAACCTTCACAGACTTTGTCTTCGAAAACAATTACTCGTGGTCACTCAGACAGAAACCTCCGGCGAAGATCCGGTGAAGTTCCGGTGCCACCTCGGTTTGCGTGCAAAAGTCAACCCTAGATCTGGAGGTTGAAATTGTGCCTAAGTCTTATTCTGCAACATTTTCATGGCATGTTCATTGCATCACAACTTTGTGCTCGTAGCTCCGTTTTGGGCGTGCCATATATCAAAATGTTCATCAGGATGTGCTCTTCATTTTGTTCCATTGCACATGCTTGTTTGAGTCCATATTGATGCCCAAATTGTTGATGCAAGAGTGCTATAAAATGTTAGGTGATGTTTCTTAACAGATCTTGAGCTTTTGTCATTTTTGCCATGATTATTGTGTGCTGCATATGGCTATGAGCTCTACATGTGTTTTGGGCTATGCCATGTTGGGGAACGTAGTAATTTCAAAAAATTTCCTATGCACACGCAAGATCATGGTGATGCATAGCAACAAGGGGAGAGCATGATCTACGTACCCTTGTAGATCGCAACGGAAGCATTGACACAACGTAGAGGAAGTAGTCGTACGTCTTCTTCCCGATCCGACCGATCCAAGCACCGTTACTCCGGCACCTCCGAGTTCTTAGCACACGTACAGCTCGATGACGATCCTCGGGCTCCGATCCAGCAAAGCTTCGGGGAGGAGTTCCGTCAGCACGACGGCGTGGTGATGATCTTGATGTTCTACCGACGCAGGGCTTCGCCTAAGCACTACAACGATATGATCGAGGTGGAATATGGTGGCAGGGAGCACCGCACACGGCTAAGGAACGATCTCAATGATCAACTTGTGTGTCCTAGGGTGCCCCCCTGCCCCCGTATATAAAGGAGCAAGGAGGAGGCCGGCCGGCCCTATGGGGCGCGCCAAGGGGAGGGGGAGTCCTCCTCCTAGTGGGAGTAGGACTCCCCTTTCCTAATCCAATTAGGAAACCCTAAGGGGGAAGGAAAGAGGGGGAGAGGGAGAGGGAAAGAGGGGCCGCGCCCCCTTCCCTAGTCCAATTCGGACTCCCCATGTGGGGGGGGGGGGGCGCCACCTCCTAGGCCGCAGCCCTCTCTCTCCCCTAAGGCCCAATAAGGCCCATTACTTCCCCGGAGGGTTCCGGTAACCTTTCCGGTACTCCGGTTTTCTCCGAAATCACTCGGAACACTTCCGGTGTCCGAATATAGCCGTCCAATATATCAATCTTTATGTCTCGACCATTTCGAGACTCCTCGTCATGTCCGTGATCACATCCGGGACTCCGAACTAACTTCGGTACATCAAAATGCATAAACTCATAATAACTGTCATCGTAACGTTAAGCATGCGGACCCTACGGTTCAAGAACAATGTAGACATGACCGAGACACGTCTCCGGTCAATAACCAATAGCGGGACCTGGATGCCCATATTGGCTCCTACATATTCTACGAAGATCTTTATCGGTCAGACCGCATAACAACATACGTTGTTCCCTTTGTCATCGGTATGTTACTTGCCCGAGATTCGATCGTCGGTATCCAATACCTAGTTCAATCTCGTTACCGGCAAGTCTCTTTACTCGTTCTGTAATACATCATCCCGCAACTAACTCATTAGCTGCAATGCTTGCAAGGCTTATGTGATGTGCATTACCGAGAGGGCCCAGAGATACCTCTCCGACAATCGGAGTGACAAATCCTAATCTCGAAATACGCCAACCCAACATCTACCTTTGGAGACACCTGTAGAGCTCCTTTATAATCACCCAGTTATGTTGTGACGTTTGGTAGCACACAAAGTGTTCCTCTGGTAAACGGGAGTTGCATAATCTCATAGTCATAGGAACATGTATAAGTCATGAAGAAAGCAATAGCAACATACTAAACGATCGGGTGCTAAGCTAATGGAATGGGTCATGTCAATCAAATCATTCAACTAATGATGTGACCTCGTTAATCAAATAACAACACTTTGTTTATGGTTAGGAAACATAACCATCTTTGATTAACGAGCTAGTCAAGTAGAGGCATACTAGTGACACTCTATTTGTCTATGTATTCACACATGTATTATGTTTCCGGTTAATACAATTCTAGCATGAATAATAAACATTTATCATGATATAAGGAAATAAATAATAACTTTATTATTGCCTCTAGGGCATATTTCCTTCAGTCTCCCACTTGCACTAGAGTCAATAATCTAGATTAGAAAGTAATGATTCTAACACCCATGGAGCCTTGGTGCTGATCATGTTTTGCTCGTGGAAGAGGCTTAGTCAACGGGTCTGCAACATTCAGATCCGTATGTATCTTGCAAATCTCTATGTCTCCCACCTGGACTAGATCCCGGGATGGAATTGAAGCGTCTCTTGATGTGCTTGGTCCTCTTGTGAAATCTGGATTCCTTTGCCAAGGCAATCGCACTAGTATTGTCACAAAAGATTTTGATTGGACCCGATGCACTAGGTATAACACCTAGATCCGATATGAACTCCTTCATCCAGACTCCTTCGTTCGCTGCTTCCGAAGCAGCTATGTACTCCGCTTCACATGTAGATCCCGCTACGACGCTTTGTTTAGAACTGCACCAACTGACAGCTCCACCATTTAATATAAACACGTATCCGGTTTGCGATTTAGAATCGTCCGGATCAGTGTCAAAGCTTGCATCAACGTAACCTCTTACGGTGAGCTCTTTGTCACCTCCATATACGAGAAACATATCCTTAGTCCTTTTCAGGTATTTCAGGATATTCTTGACCGCTGTCCAGTGATCCACTCCTGGATTACTTTGGTACCTCCCTGCTAAACTTATAGCAAGGCACACATCAGGTCTGGTACACAGCATTGCATACATGATAGAGCCTATGGCTGAAGCATAGGGAACATCTTTCATTTTCTCTCTATCTTCTGCAGTGGTCGGGCATTGAGTCTGACTCAACTTCACACCTTGTAACACAGGCAAGAACCCTTTCTTTGCTTGATCCATTTTGAACTTCTTCAAAATCTTGTCAAGGTACGTGCTTTGTGAAAGTCCAATTAAGCGTCTTGATCTATCTCTATAGATCTTTATGCCTAATATGTAAGCAGCTTCACCAAGGTCTTTCATTGAAAAACTCTTATTCAAGTATCCCTTTATGCTATCTAGAAATTCTATGTCATTTCCAATCAGTAATATGTCATCCACATATAATATCAGAAATGCTACAGAGCTCCCACTCACTTTCTTGTAAATACAGGCTTCTCCGAAAGTCTGTATAAAACCAAATGCTTTAATCACACTATCAAAGCGGTTATTCCAACTCCGAGAGGCTTGTACCAGTCCATAAATGGATCGCTGGAGCTTGCACACTTTGTTAGCTCCCTTTGGATCGACAAAACCTTCCGGTTGCATCATATACAACTCTTCTTCCAGAAATCCATTCAGGAATGCAGTTTTGACATCCATTTGCCAAATTTCATAATCATAAAACGCGGCAATTGCTAACATGATTCGGACAGACTTAAGCATCGCTACGGGTGAGAAGGTCTCATCGTAGTCAACCCCTTGAACTTGTCAAAAACCTTTTGCGACAAGTCGAGCTTTGTAGACAGTAATATTACCGTCAGCGTCAGTCTTCTTCTTGAAGATCCATTTATTCTCAATTTCTTGCCGATCATCGGGCCAGTAGCAAAGTCCATACTTTGTTCTCATACATGGATCCCATCTCAGATTTCATGGCTTCAAGCCACTTTGCGGAATCTGGGCTCACCATCGCTTCTTCATAGTTCGTAGGTTCATCATGATCTAGTAGCATGATTTCCAGAACTGGATTACCGTACCACTCTGGTGCGGATCTCACTTTGGTCGATCTACGAGGTTCAGTAGTATCTTGTCCTGAAGTTTCATGATCATCATCATTAGCTTCCTCACTAATTGGTATAGATGTCGCAGAAATAGTTTTCCGTGATGTACTATTTTCCAATAAGGGAGCAGGTACAGTTACCTCGTCAAGTTCTACTTTCCTCCCACTCACTTCTTTCGAGAGAAACTCCTTCTCTAGAAAGGATCCATTCTTAGCAACAGATATCTTGCCTTCAGATCTGTGATAGAAGGTGTACCCAACAGTCTCCTTTGGGTATCCTATGAAGACACATTTCTCCGATTTGGGTTCGAGCTTATCAGGTTGAAGCTTTTTCACATAAGCATCGCAGCCCCAAACTTTAAGAAACGACAACTTTGGTTTCTTGCCAAACCATAGTTCATAAGGCGTCGTCTCAACGGATTTTGATGGTGCCCTATTTAACGTGAATGCGGCCGTCTCTAAAGCATAACCCCAAAACGATAGCGGTAAATCAGTAAGAGACATCATAGATCGTACCATATCTAGTAAAGTACGATTACGACGCTCGGACACACCATTACGCTGTGGTGTTCCGGGTGGCGTGAGTTGCGAAACTATTCCACAATTTTTCAAATGTACACCAAACTCGTAACTCAAATATTCTCCTCCATGATCAGATCGTAGAAACTTTATTTTCTTGTTACGATGATTTTCAACTTCACTCTGAAATTCTTTGAACTTTTCAAATGTTTCAGACTTATGTTTCATTAAGTAGATATACCCGCATCTACTTAAGTCATCTGTGAAGGTGAGAAAATAACGATATCCGCCACGAGCCTCAATATTCATCGGACCACATACATCGGTATGTATGATTTCCAATAAATCTGTTGCTCTCTCCATAGTACCGGAGAACGGTGTTTTAGTCATCTTGCCCATGAGGCACGGTTCGCAAGTACCAAGTGATTCAGAATCAAGTGGTTCCAAAAGTCCATCAGTATGGAGTTTCTTCATGCGCTTTATACCGATATGACCTAAACGGCAGTGCCACAAATAAGTTGCACTGTCATTATCAACTCTGCATCTTTTGGTTTCAACATTATGAATATGTGTGTTACTACTATCGAGATTCATCAAAAATAGACCACTTCTCAAAGGTGCATGACCATAAAAGATATTACTCATATAAATAGAACAACCATTATTCTCTGATTTAAATGAATAACCGTCTCGCATCAAACAAGATCCAGATATAATGTTCATGCTCAACGCTGGCACCAAATAACAATTATTTAGGTCTAATATTAATCCCGAAGGTAGATGTAGAGGTTGCGTGCCGACCGCGATCACATCGACTTTGGAACCGTTTCCCACGTGCATCGTCACCTCGTCCTTTGCCAGTGTTCGCTTAATCCATAGTCCCTGTTTCGAGTTGCAAATATTAGCAACAGAACCAGTATCAAATACCTAGGTGCTACTGCGAGCTCTAGTAAGGTACACATCAATAACATGTATATCACATATACCTTTGTTCACCTTGCCATCCTTCTTATCCACCAAATACTTGGGGCAGTTCCGCTTCCAGTGACCAGTCTGCTTGCAGTAGAAGCACTCAGTTTCAGGCTTAGGTCCAGACTTGGGTTTCTTCTCTTGAGCAGCAATTTGCTTGCCGTTCTTCTTGAAGTTCCCCTTCTTCTCCCCTTTGCCCTTTTTCTTGAAACTAGTGGTCTTGCTGACCATCAACACCTGATGCTCCTTTTTGATTTCTACCTCCGCAGCTTTCAGCATTGCGAAGAGCTCGGGAATAGTCTTGTTCATCCCTTGCATATTATAGTTCATCACGAAGCTCTTGTAGCTTGGTGGTAGTGATTGGAGAATTCTGTCAATGACGCAATCATCTGGAAGATTAACTCCCATCTGAATCAAGTGATTATTATACCCAGACATTTTGAGTATATGCTCACTGACAGAACTGTTCTCCTCCATCTTGCAGCTATAGAATTTATTGGAGACTTCATATCTCTCAATCCGGGCATTTGCTTGAAATATCAACTTCAACTCCTGGAACATCTCATATGCTCCATGACGTTCAAAATGTCGTTGAAGTCCCGATTCTAAGCCGTAAAGCATGGCACACTGAACTATCAAGTAGTCATCAGCTTTGCTTTGCCAGACGTTCATAACATCTGGTGTTGCTCCAGCAGCAGGCCTGGCACCCAGCGGTGCTTCCAGGACGTAATTCTTCTGAGCAGCAATGAGGATAATCCTCAAGTTACGGACCAAGTCCGTGTAATTGCTACCATTATTTTCAACTTTGTTTTCTCAAGGAACGCATTAAAATTCAACGGAACAACAGCATGAGCCATCTATCTATAATCAACATAAACAAGCAAGATACTATCAGGTACTAAGTTCATGATAAGTTTAAGTTCAATTAATCAAATTACTTAAGAACTCCCACTTAGATAGACATCCCTCTAATCCTCTAAGTGATCACGTGATCCAAATCAACTAAACCATAACCGATCATCACGTGAGATGGAGTAGTTTTCAATGGTGAACATCGCTATGTTGATCATATCTACTATATGATTCACGCTCGACCTTTCGGTCTCCGTGTGCCGAGGCCATATCTACATATGCTAGGCTCGTCAAGTTTAACCTGAGTATTCTGCGTGTGCAAAAACTGGCTTGCACCTGTTGTAGATGGACGTAGAGCTTATCACACCCGTTCATCACGTGGTGTCTGGGCACGACGAACTTTGGCAACCGTGCATACTCAGGGAGAACACTTCTTGATAATTTAGTGAGAGATCATCTTATAATGCTACCGTCAATCAAAGCAAGATAAGATGCATAAAAAGATAAACATCACATGCAATCAATATAAGTGATATGATATGGCCATCATCATCTTGTGCTTGTGATCTCCATCTCCGAAGCACCGTCATGATCACCATCGTCACCGACGCGACACCTTGATCTCCATCGTAACATCATTGTCGTCTCGCCAATCTTATGCTTCCATGACTATCGCTACCGCTTAGTGATAAAGTAAAGCATCACATCGCGATTGCATTGCATACAATAAAGCGACAACCATATGGCTCCTGCCAGTTGCCGATAACTTGGTTACAAAACATGATCATCTCATACAATAAAATTTAGCATCATGTCTTGGCCATATCACATCACAACATGCCCTACAAAAACAAGTTAGACGTCCTCTACTTTGTTGTTGCAAGTTTTATGTGGCTGCTACGGGCTTAAGTAAGAACCAATCTCACCTACGCATCAAAACCACAACGATAGTTTGTCAAATAGACTCCGTTTTAACCTTCGCAAGGACCGGGCGTAGCCACACTCGGTTCAACTAAAGTTGGAGAAACTGACACCCGCCGGCCACCTGTGTGCAAATCACGGCGGTAGAACCAGTCTCGCGTAAGCGTACACGTAATGTCGGTCCGGGCCACTTCATCCAACAATACCGCCGAACCAAAGTATGACATGCTGGTAGGTAGTATGACTTATATCGCCCACAACTCACTTGTGTTCTACTCGTGCAAATAACATCAAACCATAAAACCTGGCTCTGATACCACTGTTGGGGAACGTAGTAATTTCAAAAAAAAATCCTATGCACACGCAAGATCATGGTGATGCATAGCAACAAGGGGAGAGCATGATCTACGTACCCTTGTAGATCGCAACGGAAGCATTCACACAACATAGAGGAAGTAGTCGTACGTCTTTTTCCCGATCCGACCGATCCAAGCACCGTTACTCCGGCACCTCCGAGTTCTTAGCACACGTACAGCTCGATGACGATCCTCGGGCTCCGATCCAGCAAAGCTTCGGGGAGGAGTTCCGTCAGCACGACGGCGTGGTGATGATCTTGATGTTCTACCGACACAGGGCTTCGCCTAAGCACTACAACGATATGATCGAGGTGGAATATGGTGGCAGGGAGCACCGCACACGGCTAGGAACGATCTCAATGATCAACTTGTGTGTCCTAGGGTGCCCCCCTGCCCCCGTATATAAAGGAGCAAGGGGGAGGCCGGCCGGCCCTATGGGGCGCGCCAAGGGGAGGGGGAGTCCTCCTCCTAGTGGGAGTAGGACTCCCCTTTCCTAATCCAATTAGGAAACCCTAAGGGGGAAGGAAAGAGGGGGAGAGGGAGAGGGAAAGAGGGGCCGCGCCCCCTTCCCTAGTCCAATTCGGACTCCCCATGTGGGGGGGGCGCCACCTCCTAGGCCGCAGCCCTCTCTCTCCCCTAAGGCCCAATAAGGCCCATTACTTCCCCGGAGGGTTCCGGTAACCCTTCCGGTACTCCGGTTTTCTCCGAAATCACCCGGAACACTTCCGGTGTCCGAATATAGCCGTCCAATATATCAATCTTTATGTCTCGACCATTTCGAGACTCCTCGTCATGTCCGTGATCACATCCGGGACTCCGAACTAACTTCGGTACATCAAAATGCATAAACTCATAATAACTGTCATCGTAACGTTAAGCGTGCGGACCCTACGGTTCAAGAACAATGTAGACATGACCGAGACACGTCTCCGATCAATAACCAATAGCGGGACATGGATGCCCATATTGGCTCCTACATATTCTACGAAGATCTTTATCGGTCAGACCGCATAACAACATACGTTGTTCCCTTTGTCATCGGTATGTTACTTGCCCGAGATTCGATCGTCGGTATCCAATACCTAGTTCAATCTCGTTACCGGCAAGTCTCTTTACTCGTTCTGTAATACATCATCTCGCAACTAACTCATTAGTTGCAATGCTTGCAAGGCTTATGTGATGTGCATTACCGAGAGGGCCCAGAGATACCTCTCCGACAATCGGAGTGACAAATCCTAATCTCGAAATACGCCAACCCAACATCTACCTTTGGAGACACTTGTAGAGCTCCTTTATAATCATCCAGTTATGTTGTGACGTTTGGTAGCACACAAAGTGTTCCTCTGGTAAACGGGAGTTGCATAATCTCATAGTCATAGGAACATGTATAAGTCATGAAGAAAGCAATAGCAACATACTAAACGATCGGGTGCTAAGCTAATGGAATGGGTCATGTCAATCAGATCATTCAACTAATGATGTGACCTCGTTAATCAAATAACAACACTTTGTTTATGGTTAGGAAACATAACCATCTTTGATTAACGAGCTAGTCAAGTAGAGGCATACTAGTGACACTAAGTTTGTCTATGTATTCACACATGCATTATGTTTCCGGTTAATACAATTCTAGCATGAATAATAAACATTTATCATGATACAAGGAAATAAATAATAACTTTATTATTGCCTCTAGGGCATATTTCCTTCAGTCTCCCACTTGCACTAGAGTCAATAATCTAGATTACACAGTAATGATTCTAACACCCATGGAGCCTTGGTGCTGATCATGTTTTGCTCGTGGAAGAGGCTTAGTCAACGGGTCTGCAACATTCAGATCCGTATGTATCTTGCAAATCTCTATGTCTCCCACCTGGACTAGATCCCGGGATGGAATTGAAGCGTCTCTTGATGTGCTTGGTCCTCTTGTGAAATCTGGATTCCTTTGCCAAGGCAATTGCACTAGTATTGTCACAAAAGATTTTGATTGGACCCGATGCACTAGGTATAACACCTAGATCCGATATGAACTCCTTCATCCAGACTCCTTCGTTCGCTGCTTCTGAAGCAGCTATGTACTCCGCTTCACATGTAGGTCCCGCTACGACGCTTTGTTTAGAACTGCACCAACTGACAGCTCCACCGTTTAATATAAACACGTATCCGGTTTGCGATTTAGAATCGTCCGGATCAGTGTCAAAGCTTGCATCAACGTAACCTCTTACGGTGAGCTCTTTGTCACCTCCATATACGAGAAACATATCCTTAGTCCTTTTCAGGTATTTCAGGATATTCTTGACCGCTGTCCAGTGATCCACTCCTGAATTACTTTGGTACCTCCCTGCTAAACTTATAGCAAGGCACACATCAGGTCTGGTACACAGCATTGCATACATGATAGAGCCTATGGCTGAAGCATAGGGAACATCTTTCATTTTCTCTCTATCTTCTGCAGTGGTCGGGCATTGAGTCTGACTCAACTTCACACCTTGTAACACAGGCAAGAACCCTTTCTTTGCTTGATCCATTTTGAACTTCTTCAAAATCTTGTCAAGGTACGTGCTTTGTGAAAGTCCAATTAAGCGTCTTGATCTATCTCTATAGATCTTTATGCCTAATATGTAAGCAGCTTCACCGAGGTCTTTCATTGAAAAACTCTTATTCAAGTATCCCTTTATGCTATCTAGAAATTCTATGTCATTTCCAATCAGTAATATGTCATCCACATATAATATCAGAAATGCTACAGAGCTCCCACTCACTTTCTTGTAAATACAGGCTTCTCCGAAAGTCTGTATAAAACCAAATGCTTTAATCACACTATCAAAGCGGTTATTCCAACTCCGAGAGGCTTGTACCAGTCCATAAATGGATCGCTGGAGCTTGCACACTTTGTTAGCTCCCTTTGGATCGACAAAACCTTCCGGTTGCATCATATACAACTCTTCTTCCAGAAATCCATTCAGGAATGCAGTTTTGACATCCATTTGCCAAATTTCATAATCATAAAACGCGGCAATTGCTAACATGATTCGGACAGACTTAAGCATCGCTACGGGTGAGAAGGTCTCATCGTAGTCAACCCCTTGAACTTGTCAAAAACCTTTTGTGACAAGTCGAGCTTTGTAGACAGTAATATTACCGTCAGCATCAGTCTTCTTCTTGAAGATCCATTTATTATCAATTTCTTGCCGATCATCGGGCCAGTAGCAAAGTCCATACTTTGTTCTCATACATGGATCCCATCTCAGATTTCATGGCTTCAAGCCACTTTACGGAATCTGGGCTCACCATCGCTTCTTCATAGTTCGTAGGTTCATCATGATCTAGTAGCATGATTTCCAGAACTGGATTACCGTACCACTCTGGTGCGGATCTCACTCTGGTCGATCTACGAGGTTCAGTAGTATCTTGTCCTGAAGTTTCATGATCATCATCATTAGCTTCCTCACTAATTGGTATAGATGTCGCAGAAATAGTTTTCCGTGATGTACTATTTTCCAATAAGGGAGCAGGTACAGTTACCTCGTCAAGTTCTACTTTCCTCCCACTCACTTCTTTTGAGAGAAACTCCTTCTCTAGAAAGGATCCATTCTTAGCAACAAATATCTTGCCTTCGGATCTGTGATAGAAGGTGTACCCAACAGTCTCCTTTGGGTATCCTATGAAGACACATTTCTCCGATTTGGGTTCGAGCTTATCAGGTTGAAGCTTTTTCACATAAGCATCGCAGCCCCAAACTTTAAGAAACGACAACTTTGGTTTCTTGCCAAACCATAGTTCATAAGGCGTCGTCTCAACGGATTTTGATGGTGCCCTATTTAACGTGAATGCGGCCGTCTCTAAAGCATAACCCCAAAACGATAGCGGTAAATCAGTAAGAGACATCATAGATCGTACCATATCTAGTAAAGTACGATTACGACGCTCGGACACACCATTACGCTGTGGTGTTCCGGGTGGCGTGAGTTGCGAAACTATTCCACAATTTTTCAAATGTACACCAAACTCGTAACTCAAATATTCTCCTCCACGATCAGATCGTAGAAACTTTATTTTCTTGTTACGATGATTTTCAACTTCACTCTGAAATTCTTTGAACTTTTCAAATGTTTCAGACTTATGTTTCATTAAGTAGATATACCCGTATCTACTTAAGTCATCTGTGAAGGTGAGAAAATAACGATATCCGCCACGAGCCTCAATATTCATCGGACCACATACATCGGTATGTATGATTTCCAATAAATCTGTTGCTCTCTCCATAGTACCGGAGAACGGTGTTTTAGTCATCTTGCCCATGAGGCACGGTTCGCAAGTACCAAGTGATTCAGAATCAAGTGGTTCCAAAAGTCCATCAGTATGGAGTTTCTTCATGCGCTTTATACCGATATGACCTAAACGGCAGTGCCACAAATAAGTTGCACTGTCATTATCAACTCTGCATCTTTTGGTTTCAACATTATGAATATGTGTGTTACTACTATCGAGATTCATCAAAAATAGACCACTTCTCAAAGGTGCATGACCATAAAAGATATTACTCATATAAATAGAACAACCATTATTCTCTGATTTAAATGAATAACCGTCTCGCATCAAACAAGATCCAGATATAATGTTCATGCTCAACGCTGGCACCAAATAACAATTATTTAGGTCTAATATTAATCCCGAAGGTAGATGTAGAGGTTGCGTGCCGACCGCGATCACATCGACTTTGGAACCGTTTCCCACGTGCATCGTCACCTCGTCCTTTGCCAGTGTTCGCTTAATCCATAGTCCCTGTTTCGAGTTGCAAATATTAGCAACAGAACCAGTATCAAATACCTAGGTGCTACTGCGAGCTCTAGTAAGGTACACATCAATAACATGTATATCACATATACCTTTGTTCACCTTGCCATCCTTCTTATCCACCAAATACTTGGGGCAGTTCCGCTTCCAGTGACCAGTCTGCTTGCAGTAGAAGCACTCAGTTTCAGGCTTAGGTCCAGACTTGGGTTTCTTCTCTTGAGCAGCAATTTGCTTGCCGTTCTTCTTGAAGTTCCCCTTCTTCTTCCCTTTGCCCTTTTTCTTGAAACTAGTGGTCTTGCTGACCATCAACACCTGATGCTCCTTTTTGATTTCTACCTCCGCAGCTTTCAGCATTGCGAAGAGCTCGGGAATAGTCTTGTTCATCCCTTGCATATTATAGTTCATCACGAAGCTCTTGTAGCTTGGTGGTAGTGATTGGAGAATTCTGTCAATGACGCAATCATCTGGAAGATTAACTCCCATCTGAATCAAGTGATTATTATACCCAGACATTTTGAGTATATGCTCACTGACAGAACTGTTCTCCTCCATCTTGCAGCTATAGAATTTATTGGAGACTTCATATCTCTCAATCCGGGCATTTGCTTGAAATATCAACTTCAACTCCTGGAACATCTCATATGCTCCATGACGTTCAAAATGTCGTTGAAGTCCCGATTCTAAGCCGTAAAGCATGGCACACTGAACTATCAAGTAGTCATCAGCTTTGCTTTGCCAGACGTTCATAACATCTGGTGTTGCTCCAGCAGCAGGCCTGGCACCCAGCGGTGCTTCCAGGACGTAATTCTTCTGAGCAGCAATGAGGATAATCCTCAAGTTACGGACCAAGTCCGTGTAATTGCTACCATTATTTTCAACTTTGTTTTCTCAAGGAACGCATTAAAATTCAACGGAACAACAGCATGAGCCATCTATCTATAATCAACATAAACAAGCAAGATACTATCAGGTACTAAGTTCATGATAAGTTTAAGTTCAATTAATCAAATTACTTAAGAACTCCCACTTAGATAGACATCCCTCTAATCCTCTAAGTGATCACGTGATCCAAATCAACTAAACCATAACCGATCATCACGTGAGATGGAGTAGTTTTCAATGGTGAACATCGCTATGTTGATCATATCTACTATATGATTCACGCTCGACCTTTCGGTCTCCGTGTGCCGAGGCCATATCTACATATGCTAGGCTCGTCAAGTTTAACCTGAGTATTCTGCGTGTGCAAAAACTGGCTTGCACCTGTTGTAGATGGACGTAGAGCTTATCACACCCGTTCATCACGTGGTGTCTGGGCACGACGAACTTTGGCAATGGTGCATACTCAGGGAGAACACTTCTTGATAATTTAGTGAGAGATCATCTTATAATGCTACCGTCAATCAAAGCAAGATAAGATGCATAAAAAGATAAACATCACATGCAATCAATATAAGTGATATGATATGGCCATCATCATCTTGTGCTTGTGATCTCCATCTCCGAAGCACCGTCATGATCACCATCATCACCGACGCGACACCTTGATCTCCATCGTAACATCATTGTCGTCTCGCCAATCTTATGCTTCCACGACTATCGCTACCGCTTAGTGATAAAGTAAAGCATCACATCGCGATTGCATTGCATACAATAAAGCGACAACCATATGGCTCCTGCCAGTTGCCGATAACTTGGTTACAAAACATGATCATCTCATACAATAAAATTTAGCATCATGTCTTGGCCATATCACATCACAACATGCCCTGCAAAAACAAGTTAGACGTCCTCTACTTTGTTGTTGCAAGTTTTATGTGGCTGCTACGGGCTTAAGTAAGAACCAATCTCACCTACGCATCAAAACCACAATGATAGTTTGTCAAATAGACTCCGTTTTAACCTTCGCAAGGACCGGGCATAGCCACACTCGGTTCAACTAAAGTTGGAGAAACTGACACCCGCCGGCCACCTGTGTGCAAATCACGGCTGTAGAACCAGTCTCGCGTAAGCGTACACGTAATGTCGGTCCGGGCCACTTCATCCAACAATACCGCCGAACCAAAGTATGACATGCTGGTAGGTAGTATGACTTATATCGCCCACAACTCACTTGTGTTCTACTCGTGCAAATAACATCAAACCATAAAACCTGGCTCTGATACCACTATTGGGGAACGTAGTAATTTCAAAAAAAATCCTACGCACACGCAAGATCATGGTGATGCATAGCAACGAGGGGAGAGCATGATCTACGTACCCTTGTAGATCGCAACGGAAGTGTTGACACAACGTAGAGGAAGTAGTCGTACGTCTTCTTCCCGATCCGACCGATCCAAGCACCGTTACTCTGGCACCTCCGAGTTCTTAGCACACGTACAGCTCGATGACGATCCCCGGGCTCCGATCCAGCAAAGCTTCGGGGAGGAGTTCCGTCAGCACGACGGCGTGGTGACGATCTTGATGTTCTACCGACGCAGGGCTTCGCCTAAGCACTACAACGATATGATCGAGGTGGAATATGGTGGCAGGGGCACCGCACACGGCTAAGGAACGATCTCAGTGATCAACTTGTGTGTCCTAGGGTGCCCCCCTGCCCCCGTATATAAAGGAGCAAGGGGGAGGCCGGCCGGCCCTATGGGGCGCGCCAAGGGGAGGGGGAGTCCTCCTCCTAGTGGGAGTACGACTCCCCTTTCCTAATCCAATTAGGAAACCCTAAGTGGGAAGGAAAGAGGGGGAGAGGGAGAGGGAAAGAGGGGCCGCGCCCCCTTCCCTAGTCCAATTCGGACTCCCCATGTGGGGGCGGCGCCACCTCCTAGGCCGCAGCCCTCTCTCTCCCCTAAGGCCCAATAAGGCCCATTACTTCCCCGGAGGGTTCCGGTAACCCTTCCGGTACTCCGGTTTTCTCCGAAATCACCCGGAACACTTCCGGTGTCCGAATATAGCCGTCCAATATATGAATCTTTATGTCTCGACCATTTAGAGACTCCTCGTCATGTTCGTGATCACATCCGGGACTCTGAACTAACTTCGGTCCATCAAAATGCATAAACTCATAATAACTGTCATCGTAACGTTAAGCGTGCGGACCCGACGGTTCGAGAACAATGTAGACATGACCGAGACACGTCTCCGGTCAATAACCAATAGCGGGACCTGGATGCCCATATTGGCTCCTACATATTCTACGAAGATCTTTATCGGTCAGACCGCATAACAACATACGTTGTTCCCTTTGTCATCGGTATGTTACTTGCCCGAGATTCGATCGTCGGTATCCAATACCTAGTTCAATCTCGTTACCGGCAAGTCTCTTTACTCGTTCTGTAATACATCATCCCGCAACTAACTCATTAGTTGCAATGCTTGCAAGGCTTATGTGATGTGCATTACCGAGAGGGCCCAGAGATACCTCTCCAACAATCGGAGTGACAAATCCTAATCTCGAAATACGCCAACCCAACATCTACCTTTGGAGACACCTATAGAGCTCCTTTATAATCACCCAGTTACGTTGTGACGTTTGGTAGCACACAAAGTGTTCCTCTGGTAAACGGGAGTTGCATAATCTCATAGTCATAGGAACATGTATAAGTCATGAAGAAAGCAATAGCAACATACTAAACGATCGGGTGCTAAGCTAATGGAATGGGTCATGTCAATCAGATCATTCAACTAATGATGTGACCTTGTTAATCAAATAATAACACTTTGTTTATGGTTAGGAAACATAACCATCTTTGATTAACAAGCTAGTCAAGTAGAGGCATACTAGTGACACTAAGTTTGTCTATGTATTCACACATGTATTATGTTTCTGGTTAATACAATTCTAGGATGAATAATAAACATTTATCATGATATAAGGAAATAAATAATAACTTTATTATTGCCTCTAGGGCATATTTCCTTCATGCCATGCCATCTTTACAGGGGTGTATACCATGTATTTTTGTGATCAATGTGGTAACTAGCACATGCATGCAAAGTAGCTCTTGTGATGTTGCTGATTTCAGGGACTTAGATTTTCACTAAGTCATTTTCCTGATGTTATTTTTATGCCATGTATTCATGTTGCTACAAAGAGATCCATGCTTATTTTGAGTATGTTCAGTAAGGATGATTTTGACATCTGGTTATGCTCTATTCATCCATGCCCCTGTTTGAAATTATGGAGTGCCCTAGCATGACTCAATCTTGCTCTACTTTTGCTATAAAATGTTCCTGGCAGATTGTTTACGTGTTAATCAATTTTACCAAGGTTGTTGTAGTTGATCCATGCATGCTATGAGCTTGTTCTTGCTTTGGTTAGCTTCATGATCATGTCTTCTTGCTGGTAGTATGCTTAGCTTGTCATGCAATGCCTTGTTTTGAGTGCATCGAGCTCGCGAACGTGCCTTCATAATTCTGTTTATGCCATGTCCAGTTTTCTGCTAAGTCTGAATCTATTAACGAAACTTGCTATGTTTACATGGGTGCCATCATATCTTCTGATCCTTTTTGGCTTATGGTCAGTAAGGGACTGTTGTTATATTCTTTGAGTAGATTCATGCCATGCCTTGTATTGCTATGATCTGACCCTGTAGCATGTTGTTATCTTGCTCTAAACATTGCTTCCTGATGTTAATTCCTGATATGTTAGTATTTTCACTAAGTCTGTGATGTTGTTATCTTTTGCACTTTTGCCATGCTTGTTTGAACCTGCTCTTGTGTGATTTAGCCGTAGCTCAGTGTTCATCTTTTGTCAAGCATCTTGAGTAGATCACTGCCATGTGCTTTGTTGCTATGTTGGAGTGCAGTAGCTTAGTTTCTTGTTGCATTTTAGATGGCATCGTGTTGTTAATCGCAGAATTGTGCCATTATTGTTTTGCTTGCCATTTGCAAACCGTGCATCCGATTCCGGTGATCTTTATATCGATTTCGATCAAAATCAACTCATCTTTCCAGCGGCGCACTTGGTTTACCAAGTTGAGGCCTGGTTCAATCTTTTCCATCCGGAGCTCGCATATGCATTGCATAGCACATCCTGCATATCATGCCATGTTTCGCATCATGTTGTTTGCGCATTGCACCATGGTTGATTGTGGTTTCCTTTGCTTGTGTTATTGCTTTGGGTAGAGTCGGGAGACGAGTACATGATCGAGGAACCCGTTGTGTACGCCTACGAGGATCAAGCTTACGTCAACTCGGAGAACTTTGCAGGCAAGATGACCATACCCTCGAAATCACTTCTATATTTTCTTGCTAGTTGCTCGCTCATTTGCTATGCCATGATACCTACCACCTACTATATCATGCCTCCCATATTGCCATGTCAAGCCTCTAACCCACATTGTCCTAGCAAACCGTTGTTTGGCTATGTTACCGCTTTGCTCAGCCCCTTTTATAGCGTTGTTAGTTGCTTGTGAAGATGGAATTTGTTCCTTGTTGGAACATGTTTATTGATGGGATATCATTATTATACCTTGTCTACTTTAATGCATCTAGAGTCCGCCCTAGAGTCCGTCATACCAGTGTTATGTTCGTTGATTTTGCGTTCCTTACGCGGTTGGGTTATACTGGGAACCCCTTGATAGTTCGCCTTGAATAAAACTCCTCCAGCAAGGCCCAACCTCTTGGAAATATGCCCTAGAGGCAATAATAAAATGGTTATTATTATATTTCTTTGTTCATGATAATTGGTTATGCAAGATTAACTCCCAGCTGAGTCAAGTGGTTATGCAACCCAGACATTTTGAGTATGTGCTCACTGACAGAACTATTTTCCTCCATCTTACAACTGAAGAACTTGTCAGAGACTTCATATCTCTCGACTCGGGCATGAGCTTGGAAAACCATTTTCAGCTCTTCGAACATCTCATATGCTCCGTGTCTCTCAAAACGCTTTTGGAGCCCCGGTTCTAAGCTGTAAAGCATGTCGCACTGAACGAGGGAGTAATCATCAGCATGTGACTGCCAAGCGTTCATAACGTCTTGGTTCTCTGGGATGGGTGCGTCACCTAGCGGTGCTTCTAGGACATAATCTTTCTTGGCAGCTATGAGGATGATCCTCAGGTTCCGGACCCAGTCCGTATAGTTGCTGCCATCATCTTTCGGCTTGGTTTTCTCTAGGAATGCGTTGAAGTTGAGGGCAACATTAGCGTGGGCTATTTGATCTACAAGACATAGTGTAAAGATTTTAGACTAAGTTCATGATAATTAAGTTCATCTAATCAAATTATTCAATGAACTCCCACTCACATAGACATCCCTCTAGTCATCTAAGTGAAACATGATCCGAGTCAACTAGGCCGTGTCTGATCATCACGTGAGACGGACTAGTCAACATCGGTGAACATCTTCATGTTGATCGTATCTTCTATACGACTCATGCTCGACCTTTCGGTCTTCCGTGTTCCGAGGCCATGTCTGTACATGCTAGGCTCGTCAAGTCAACCTAAGTGTATTGCGTGTGTAAATCTGGCTTACACCCGTTGTATTCGAACGTTAGAATCTATCACACCCGATCATCACGTGGTGCTTCGAAACAACGAACCTTCGCAACGGTGCACAGTTAGGGGGAACACTTTCTTGAAATTATTACGAGGGATCATCTTATTTAAGCTACCGTCGTGCTAAGCAAATAAGATGTAAAACATGATAGACATCACATGCAATTAGATAGTGACATGATATGGCCAATATCATTTGCTCCTTTTGATCTGCATCTTCGGGGCTCCATGATCATCGTTTTCACCGGCATGACACCATGATCTCCATCATCGTGTCTTCTTGAAGTTATCTCGTCATCTATTACTTCTACTACTATGGCTAACGCTTTAGCAATAAAGTAAAGTAATTACATGACGTTTATGTTGACACGCAGGTCATAAATAAATAAAGACAACTCCTATGGCTCCTGCCGGTTGTCATACTCATCGACATGCAAGTCATGATTCCTATTACAAGAACATGATCAATCTCATACATCAATATATCATTCATCACATCCTTTTGGCCATATCACATCACACGGCACATGCTGCAAAAACAAGTTAGACGTCCTCTAATTGTTGTTGCAAGTTTTTACGTGGTTGCTATAGGTTTCTAGCAAGAACGTTTCTTACCTACGCCAAAACCACAACGTGATATGCCAATTTCTATTTACCCTTCATAAGGACCCTTTTCATCGAATCCGATCCGACTAAAGTGGGAGAGACAGACACCCGTCAGCCACCTTGTGCAACTAGTGTATGTCAATCGGTGGAACCAGTCTCACGTAAGCGTACGTGTAAGGTCGGTCCGGGCTGCTTCATCCCACGATGCTGCCGAATCAAGATAAGACTAGTAACGGCAAGCAAATTGACAATATCGACGCCCACAACTGCTTTGTGTTCTACTCGTGCATAGAAACTACGCATAGACCTAGCTCTGATACCACTCTTGGGGAACGTAGCAGAATTTTAAAATTTTCTACACATCACCAAGATCAATCTATGGAGTCATCTAGCAACGAGGGAGAGAGGAGTGCATCTACATACCCTTGTAGATCACGCGTGGAAGCATTCAAGAGAACGGGGTTGATGGAGTCATACTCGTCGTGATCCAAATCACCGATGACCTAGCGCCGAACGGACGGCACCTCCGTGTTCAACACACGTACGGTTGGGAAGACGTCTCCTCCAACTTGATCCAGCAAGGGGGAAGGAGAGGTTGATGAAGATCCAGCAGCACGACGGCGTGGTGGTGGAAGCAACGGTGATCTCGGCAGGGCTTTGCCAAGCCCAGGGAGAGGGAGGAGTGTCACGGGAGAGAGAGGGAGAGGCCAGGGGCTAGGGTGCGGTTGCCCTCCCTCCCCCCTCACTATATATAGGGTCCCTAGGGGGGGGGCTCCGGCCCTAGGCGATCCAATCTCCAAGGGGGGCGGCGGCCAAGGGGGTGGCTTGCCCCCCAAGCCAAGTGGGGCGCCCCCCACCCCTAAGGTTTCCAACCCTAGGTGCAGGGGGAGGCCCAAGGGGGGCGCACCAGCCCACTAGGGGCTGGTTCCCCTCCCACTTCAGCCCATGGGGCCCTCCGGGATAGGTGGCCCCACCCGGTGGACTCCCGGGACCCTTCCGGTGGTCCCGATACAATACCGATTACCCCCGAAACTTTCCTGATGGCCGAAACTTGACTTCCTATATAAAAATCTTCACCTCTGGACCATTCCGGAACTCCTAGTGACGTCCGGGATCTCATTCGGGACTCCGATCAACTAATATCTCAACAACCCTAGCGTCACCGAACCTTAAGTGTGTAGACCCTACGGGTTCGGGAGACACGCAGACATGACCGAGATGACTCTCCGGTCAATAACCAACAGTGGGATAGGGATACCCATGTTGGCTCCCACATGCTCCTCGATGATCTCATCGGATGAACCATGATGTCGAGGATTCAATCAATCTGTATACAATTCCCTTTGTCAATCGGTACGTTACTTGCCCGAGACTCGATCGTCGGTATCCCAATACCTCGTTCAATCTCGTTACCGGCAAGTCACTTTACTCATACCGTAATGCATGATCCCGTGATCAACCACTTGGTCACATTGAGCTCATTATGATGATGCATTACCGAGTGGGCCCAGAGATACCTCTCTGTCATACGGAGTGACAAATCCCAGTCTCGATTCGTGCCAAACCAACAGACACTTTCGGAGATACCTGTAGTGTACCTTTATAGTCACCCAGTTACATTGTGACATTTGGCACACCCAAAGCACTCCTACGGTATCCGGGAGTTGCACAATCTCATGGTCTATGGAAACGATACTTGACATTCGGAAAAGCTATAGCAAACGAACTACACAATCTTTGAGCTATGCTTAGGATTGGGTCTTGTCCATCACATCATTCTCCTAATGATGTGATCCCGTTATCAATGACATCTAATGTCCATAGTCAGGAAACCATGACTATCTTTCGATCAACGAGCTAGTCAACTAGAGGCTCGCTAGGGACGTGTTGTGGTCTATGTATTCACACATGTATTACGATTTCCGGATAACACAATTATAGCATGAACAATAGACAATTATCATGAAAAAAGAAATATAATAATAACCATTTTATTATTGCCTCTAGGTCATATTTCCAACATGTCTATTGTTCATGCTATAATTGTGTTATCCGGAAATCGTAATACATGTGTGAATACATAAACCACAACACGTCCCTAGTGATCCTCTAGTTGACTAGCTCGTTGATCAAAAGATAGTCATGGTTTCCTGACTATGGACATTGGATGTCATTGATAACGGGATCACATCATTAGTAGAATGATGTGATGGACAAGACCCAATCCTAAGCATAGCTCAAAGATCGTGTAGTTCGTTTGCTATAGCTTTTCCGAATGTCAAGTATCATTTCCTTAGACCATGAGATTGTGCAACTCCCGGATACCGCAGGAGTGCTATTGGGGATATTACTACTAAGCGTAAACCGGCCTATCTGGGCCGGGTTAACTTCATCATTAGTTAATTATGTTAAAGCCCAAGAAGGCAGATGAGGGCTCAAGGCCCATAGTCGGTTCAAGGCCTGTAGCCGTAAACCGGCGTTGGTATCTAACTTGTGTTTTAAGTTAGGAATAAGTAGAGACCAAACCGGACACATCTAGGAGCCGGTATTGGGCATCTGTGAACCGACGGGCGTCGCCCATGTATATAAGGGGACGACCCGGCGGCGGTTCAGAAGACAGACAACAACTCGAGACTTAGGCGAAGCTTGTTTGCTCCCTAGTCATCGAAACCCCATCAATTCCATCACAACTAGACGTAGGCTTTTATCTTCATCGAAGGGGCCGAACTAGTATAAACTCTCTTGCGTCCCTATGTCCGCTTTAACCCCTTCAAGCTAACCCGTTGCGATGGCTCCACGACTAAGTCCTTTTTCTAGGACATCTGCCTTGACAAAACCACGACAGTTGGCGCCCACCGTGGGGCTATCGCACGATGGTTTCAAGTTCTTGGAGGGCTGCTTTGAAGGACTCGAGGGCTACGTTGTGGGCCGGATGACTAAGAGTCGTCGTGGCAAGCTCTACATCGATGATGCAGGCTGGGGCCCTGAGGCCGGCTCAGTTGAGTACGGGTACCGGGTCCCCTTTGGTGGCATACACGTTTTCATCGGCAAGATCGGTGAACCGGGCCCTAAGCCGGGCATCTGCACCGACCTCGTCGAAACGGCTCAGCGTGCGCGGTCCGCCCGGGTTAAACCGGCCGTGAGGCGTGCCTTCGTGGGAGTCATCCACAGAGGAAGTTATGAGGATGGATCGGAATCCCACGGCAAGACCGTCGTTTGTTCCGACGACGAGTCATCAACTGGAGAAACCGAATCTCTATATCAGCTACAAGACGGCCGGATTGGGGGCTGTTCCGATGGCGACAGTATTCCGGACCCCTCCGATCTACCCAACCGAGTTGGAATATTCATGGCTGGCACACAAGCAGCACTTCGTTCTTCGACCGCTGCGCCAATAACCTCTGGTTCAGCAGCGGCGACAGCTGCCGGGGCAGGGAGCTCTGCGCGCCCGCCGGCTCAAGTTCTATCAGATCTATTTGATGCATTGGCTGTGCTTATGGCAGAAGCTAATCCGGCGGATCAGGAACTCCACAACACGGAGATTGCAAATGTGAAGGAACAGATCACCCAGGCCAAGGCGGACCTGGCAGCTGAGGATGCCAGGATGACTGCAGAGCGGGCCGCTTTAGACGCACAAGCCTACAGGCTCATGTTGGACCAGAACGCGTCGCATGAAGTCATGAAGAGGAAGTACCGATCCCGTTTGCCTTCGGATTTTGAGGCCAGATACCTTTCCAACACCCCAGGAGCAGGAACCAGTAATCCACTGGAGGTAAACTGGGCGGAAGCCCCAGCGACTGGCGCGCCGGTTCAGCCCCGTCGGGATCTACCTCGTCAAAATACTGTTATACCTCAGGCTATTTCGACACCTCCGGGTCACTACTCCAACCTGATGGACAATCTCGTTGCCGCTGCTGCACGGCTGGAGGCCACTCCAATTGAAGGTGACTCGCCATAGGCAGTAGAGACGCGATGGGTCAAGGAGCTTCTGAGGACAGCTTTGGTCCAACAGGAAGCATACTCGTACAGCCGCGACCGGATCCACTCGACCCCCTGTCCAAGCCGGAGCTATAGCAGGCATATGGATGAACTGGCAGTGTCGAGTAATGAACGACGTGGAGCACCCCGTGGCAACAACCCGGCGGGTGGTGCTGATAACGCTCAGGAAGTGGTGGACCGGGCCCGAGCACGCAGGGAGGCCGAGTTAGCCGCACAGTATTAGGCTCGACAGCTTACACCGGTTCGTCCAACTATCTCGATCGAACCTGGTGTTACTTCTAGTTCTTTGGGGGTGCCTTGCCTTGTCCCCGCTTTACGCAATGTGCGCCTGCCCCAGGATTTCAAAGGGCAAATTACATGGCAGATCAACCTGGCCATGGAGATGCTTGATGTGGATGATGCGGCGTGTGCGAAATACTTCACCATGATGCTTGAAGGAACGGCCCGTACTTGGTTAAAAAGCTTGCCGGCTAATTCTATCAGTTCATGGGCCCAATTACGAGCCCGGTTTATCAGCAATTTCAAGGATACATGTAAACAACCTATGTCGATAGTGGACTTAGCTGCCTGCGTCCAGGAGGAAGGAGAATCGACGACTCATTGGGTGCGCCAGGTTTCACAAGTTTGCATTCATCAGACCGCATCAACGCTGACACCACAGTATTAACCCTAGAAGGCAACTGCCGGTTTGGGCCCCTAAAGCTGAAGTTGGGACGGATGAAGCGTCATTGCAATGACATGGGGACCCTCATGGCTGCTTTGGTAAAGTATGCTGATTCTGATAGTACCAAGGATCCCGAATCTGATGATGACAAGGCAGGAAAGGGAAAAAGGAACAGCAACTCCAAAGGGCAGCAGCATCACTTGGCAGGCAATGGTGGTGGAGGCAAGCGTAAAGCAGATGGTAACATGGACTTTGTGGCTAATACCAACGTGCAGGACAAGGGCCAGCGACGCAGGGGTAAACCGTCAAATCGCAGTGGGGCACCCAACCCTAACCCGGACCACCTAAACTATCTACTGAGCCAGCCCTATCCGAGACATGGGACGGAGGAGGCACCAGCCAACCACCTTTGGAAGGATTGCTTCATTATGCAGGAGTTCAAGAATTCTAATGCTTCCCGGTATGATCACGGCTCCGGCGGTGGCTCAGGATCTGGGCCGGGTTACGGTGGAGGAAGTTCCGGTTCAGGATTTAATGGTAATCCGGGCGGACATAATAATCAAAATAATCAGAACAACCAGAGTGGTTACAACCAACAGCAGCAATAGTCAGGTTACCAGAGCAACCCAAAGCAGTTGAGTAGCGGGCAGTACCATGTCTTCACTACTAGCTTGGACAAGCGAGACCGGAAGGTTCAGAGGCGGGCAGTCAACTCTGTTGAACCGGCCGTGCCCCGTTATCTATGCTGGTCTGAACAGCCAATCATATGGAGCAGAGAGGATCACCCTCCCCAGGTTGATAATCTGGGTCAGTTGGCTCTGGTGGTGGCGCCTCAGGTGGGAGGTTACAAGTTCACCAAAGTGCTCATGGATGGAGGGAGCAGCATTAATATCTTGTACTATGAGACCTTCTGTCGTATGGGATTAACAGATAAAAATCTCAAACCGTCTAATACGGTGTTCCACGGTGTGGTACCTGGAAAATCAGCGTATCCTGTTGGTAAGATAGCTCTGGAAGTGGCCTTTGGAGATGATCATGATTCCAGGTCGGAGACATTGACGTTTGAAGTGGTGAAAATCCAAAGTCCATATCACGCCCTATTTGGGCGACCGGCCTACGCCAAGTTTATGGCACGGCCCTGTTATGTGTATTTGCAGCTCAAGATGCCGGGTCACAAGGGGACAATAACGGTTCACGGAAGCCATAAAATTGCTTTGGAGTGCGAGGAAGGAGATGCGGCCTACGTAGAGTCGGTTTGTGCCACCGAGGAGCTGAAGTATTATAAGGACAATGTTGATCCGGCGGACATGACTCCATTAAAGAAGCCAACTACGGAGCATGATCCGGCCCTGAAGTTCAAATCGGCAGCAGAAACTAAGCTTGTTCACTTCGTACCTGGTGATTCGTCCAAGCAGTTCAGCATCAGTGCCAACTTGGATCCGAAATAGGAAAGCGCGCTCATCGAGTTCATCCGTGAGAATCGGGACATTTTTGCATGGAAGCCCTCTGACATGCCAGGTGTACCAAGGCAACTCGCTGAGCACACCCTTAATGTGGATCCTAAATACAAACCGGTGGAACTGTTCCTCCACCGGTTTAACGAAGAAAGACGCAAGGCGATTGGAGAAGAGGTAGCCAGGCTCTTAGCAGCTGGTTTTATTGTTGAACTTTTTCACCCTGAGTGGCTTGCCAATCCGGTGCTAGTCCTTAAGAAAAACGGCACCTGGCGCATGTGTGTGGATTACACAGATCTTAATAAATCTTGTCCAGCAGATCCTTTTGCCCTCCCCCGTATTCATCAAATTATTGATGCTACGGCGGGTTGTGAGCGTTTAAGTTTTTTGGATGCATATTCTGGCTATCATCAGATCAAAATGGCAGTTAAGGACCAGGAGAAGACGGCATTCATAACTCCTTTTGGAGCCTTCTGCTATGTGTCTATGCCCTTTGGGCTCAAGAGTGCCCACGCAACTTATCAACGGTGTGTACAAAATTGTCTTCACAAGCAGATTGGCCGTAATGTACATGCTTATGTGGATGATATCATGGTTAAGTCCAGGGAGAAGGAGACTCTGGTTGATGATTTGAAAGAAACCTTTGATAACCTAAGGACATACAAGATGATGCTTAATCCGGACAAGTGTGTCTTTGGTGTACCGGCGGGCAAGTTATTGGGTTTTCTGGTGTCCAACAGGGGAATTGAGGCTAATCCGGAGAAGATCACAGCCATCACCTCCCTGGCTAAACCGAAGTGTATCAATGATGTTCAATGCCTGGCAGGCCGGATTGCCGCGTTAAGCCGGTTTATCAGTCATCTTGGTGAGAAGGCAATCCCTTTGTATCAGATGTTGAAGAAGACGGATCAGTTTGTCTGGAGTTCCGCTGCTAATGAAGCATTTGAGGACTTAAAGCGGCAATTGGCCAATCCGCCTGTGCTCGCCGCTCCCATTGACAAGGAGCCATTACTGCTATATGTTGCTGCTAATGCTCGTGCGGTCAGCGTGGCTATTGTGGTGGAGCAAAAGGAGGCAGGTAAGGAGCATTCGGCTCAACGTCCGGACTATTATATCAGCGAGGTACTCATTGAGTCCAAGCAAAGGTATCCGCATTGGCAGAAGCTGGTGTATGGAGTTTTTATGGCATGCCAGAAGCTTAAACAATACTTCCAAGGGCACCCAATTACGATGGTCAGTTCTGCTCCTTTGGGGGATATCATCCAGAACCGGGAAGCGACTGGCCGGATTGCCAAGTGGGCTATAGAGCTTGGGCCGCACGGTTTAAAGTATGTGCCTCGGACGGCGGTTAAGTCTCAAGCACTTGTTGATTTCATCAATGATTGGACGGAAATGCAAGCACCTGAAGAAAAGCCGGATCACACATATTGGACCATCCATTTTGACGGATCCAGGCAATTGGAAGGCTCGGGGGCTGGAGTCGTATTAACTTCCCCACGAGGTGATAAGTTTTGTTACATTCTCCGCTTAATGTTCCATTGTACTAACAATGCAGCTGAGTATGAAGCCTTGCTCCACAGTCTCCGGATGGCTAAGGACATGAATCTAAGTCGAGTTAAGTGCTTCGGTGACTCGGACCTTGTGGCTCAACAAGTATCTGGCACTTGGGACTCCAAGGACCCACTCATGGCAGCATATCGCCATGAGGTGGATATTGTTGCAGGTCACTTTAAAGGCTATCAGGTGGACCACGTGGACCGGCGGAAGAATGAAGCGGCGGACGCTTTAAGCCGGCTGGGCTCTTAGCGCAAACAGGTCCCGCCCAATGTTTTTCTGGATGTGCTGCACAACCCGTCGGTCAAGATCCCTGGTGAAGCAGATTTGGCTATTCCTGATCCGGAGGCTCAATTGGTGGCAGCGCTTGATGTTATTCCGGATTGGACGCTTCCTTACCTGGCGTACAAGAACCGGGGCGAGTTACCAGAGGATGAGACTCTGGCCCGATAGATAATCCGGCGATCCAAGTCCATGACTATTATCAACGGCGAGTTGCATCATTGCAGTGTGTCAGGGGCGTTTCAACGCTGTGTGTTTCCTGAAGAAGGCGGTGAAATTTTGCGTGAGATCCACAAAGGAGATTGTGTTCACCACGCCGGTTCAAAATCTCTGGTGGCTAAAACGTTTCGCCATGGCTTCTATTGGTTAACTGCTCATGCTGATGCGGAGGATCTGGTCAGACGATGTGATGGTTACCAAAAGTTTTCAAGACGTGCTCATGTGCCGGCTCAAGAATTGAGAATGATTCCAATTACTTGGCCGTTTGCGACTTGGGGGCTGGATATGGTTGGGCCTTTCAAAAGGTCCAAAGATAAGAAGACCCACCTCCTGGTGGCGGTTGACAAGTTTACAAAGTGGGTGGAGGCAGAACCTGTTATCAAGTGTGATGCGGCCACGACGGTTCAGTTAATCAAAAAAGTGATTTTCCGGTTTGGCTTTCCACACAGTATCATCACAGATAATGGTACCAATTTGTCCAAAGGTGCCATGAAGGAGTTCTGCGAACGGGAGCACATCTGGCTCGATGTTTCATCGGTGGCACACCCATAGTCCAATGGTCAAGTAGAAAGGGCTAATCAAGAGATCTTGAGAGGCATCAAGCCCCGGCTTATGGTTCCTTTGCAGAGAACACCGGGTTGTTGGGTAGAAGAGTTACCATCTGTGTTATGGAGCATCAATACTACACCCAACAGATCAACAGGATACACACCGTTCTTCATGGTCTACGGAGCGGAGGCGGTTCTCCCCAGTGATATCCGTCATGATTCACCCCGTGTGGCGGCTTATGTTGAAGCGGACAATGAGATAGCACGGCAAGACGCTTTGGACCTGTTGGATGAAGAACGTGACATAGTAGCCACCCACTCGGCGATTTACCAACAGGATCTTCGTCGTTATCACAGTCGCCGAGTCAGAACCAGAACCTTTTAGGAAGGAGATTTGGTGCTTCGGCTCATCGAAGATCACACTGATATGCATAAGCTATCCCCACCTTGGGAGGGACCTTTCATGGTCAGCAAGAATCTGCACAACGGGTCATACTATCTGATCGATATTCGAGATCATAAAGACTCACGTACATCAGAGGAGGAGACCAACAGGCCGTGGAACATAGCTCATCTTCGGCCTTACTATACCTGAGCCATTGGCTCTACTTGTGTACATATTACGATGATGTATATATTATGATTAAATATAATAAACCGGAACCTCAGCTAAAGCGGGGTATCTATCCTTTTACATCATGTGTGGTTACACGGAGTTGTTCTAAAGCGGCCTCCGGTTCACCCCTTGAGTTAGCTTTTCAAAAAGAATCATGTTATATCACTTGGGGGCTTGGTCGTGTCCGAACCAATGCAACACCTCTTGATAGGCGAGAGCCACTAGATCACTTGGGGACTTGGTCACGTCTGAACGAGTCACGCCTCTTGATCGGCCTAAGGCCACAGAATCACTTGGGGGCTTGGTCGAACCCGAACCATTGCCATGCCACTTGATCGGCATAAATGCCACGGTTTCATTTGGGGACCTGGCTGACCTGAACCATAGCTACACCTATCGGGAGCTTGGTCATGTCCGACCATGGTAACGCCATCTGATCGGCTCAAATAAGCCTCTTTTTGTAAATGGTTTTATCATTGCCTTTGGTTCACAATTTTCTTTGATGGATATTTCTTTATTTTTGTTGCATTTTCTAAACCGATAAAATTTTAAAAAACCGGTTCACACTGTCAATTGACGGAACACGGTTCATTTTTAATCCGGAGACTATTTGCCCGGTTTTATTTTTTGTTAGCATCCTATTACGGAGTAACACGGTGCTTTATTATAATCCAGCACGGTTTGCATGGTAAGCCGGCATTATATATATACAAGAGCTGCTATCTCCTCCAACAGTGTGGGTTTATGAAACCTCCGCTTCAAGATTGGCTAAACCAGCTTCATGCCCAACGATGGCAGGTATTATGTATCTAAAAGATTTGATCATATGCTTAAATTTCAGATGTTTTGATTTTATATATGCAGACATCATACTCCGCCTGACGGTACAACCGTGGTGGCACTTTAAGATTTCTATGTTGCAGAAAATACTTTGGAAAGTTCATAACCCAAAGAAAGCACAAGTTGCAGTGGTTATGCACGAAGGCATATTAAGATCAAGAGTATCAGCTAGCCTATTACAAGGCAACACGATGCCCAAAACAAGATCATTGTTTTTCAATGGGGAAGAAGTTTAAACCGTTTGCCGGTTCAAGCTTGGTCACCAGCCTGCCCTGATGGTTGTGGGTCATCCCGCGCCGCTTCAACTTCAGTTTCTCTACCCAGCGGCTGGAAATCAACAGTTGTCCAGTCGATTCCCATTAATGCTTGAAAAATAGCTTCATCATGGATCAGCAATGACGGTTCAATATCGGGGGTGTAAGTATGCTTACGGATTGGAGGGATAAGATTTTCCGCTTCATGAATTGGTGCAGCTACTCGCTTGTTTTGATTGTCATAGTGGGCTTGATAATGAGATAAGTCTGCTTCTTCAGCCAATTGACAAGCTAGCGGACGCACCTCCCGGTTTATTGCTCGCAGATCCGCTTCACTAAACTCTGACCCGTCTTCCTTCAAGCTGGGATAGCCCTGAGCCGCTTCAATAGGATCAAAATCCAGCACCCAAGCTTTTGCCCGGATTAAGGCATTGATCGCACCGGTTCGAGCAGCAGATTTCTTCAGCTCTTCCACCTGGGCAGGAAGCACTGACAGTTTCTGCAGAGTGTCCTGAATCAAAGTGGGCGCCAGCTTGTTGTGGGATGCAGTACAGATGATCCGTTGCGCACCAGTGTCTAGTTGTTCGATCAACGTATAGGCGGCTTTTAATTTCTTCCGCGCATCTGACCCCAAATGACCAATGCGTGCCCCAGAAATATCACAAAGGATTAACAAACCAGCAACTCTGTAAGACGGCAGAATCAATTCAGAAATCAAACCGGCTTACCAAAGATAGCAGCAGTCATGGCATGCACATGCCGCTTTATGCTGGTCAGTTCATCCACCACCGGTTTTAGTGCAGCCTCGGTCTTCTGCTTGTTTGGCTAAAGCGGATTTTTCAGTAGCCCAATCCGCCCGCTCCTTCTTGAAATCCTTCTTAAGCTGTTCCATGACGCTTAAGGCGCTGGTCAACTCCTCTTTTGCTTTTGAGGTTTCAGTCTGTTGGGACTTCATATTTTCTTGGAGATCGGCGATTTGGGTCTCTTTTGTCTTCAGCTCAGCCTGCATATAGACAGTTATATGATTCAGCAAGCAGTGCAAGAATTGAAGCACCAACCACATAAACAAGATATGCACTTGGCTCTTGGGGGCTAATGCCTATTTGATCTTCATATTTCACTTGATTATAAAGTCCCAAGCTCAATACAAGTATTCAACTTGGCACTTGGGGGCTAATGGCTATTTATTCAAATAAATTCTGATGCGGCGATATTAATTACTTAAGTCTCGGTTTAACTACACTAAGTTGAACCGCCCCTTGGGGGCTACATCAGCAAATTTCGAGGCATTAAGATTTATATTAGTAAGTCCCGGTTTGAAAGAAGATTACAAACCGGTCCTTGGGGGCTAGGCGAGTCAGCAAGAATTGACGCATACAAGCAGGAAAGAGCATATGGAAGTTACCTCATATTTATCTTTCATCATGTTAACCAGACCGGCTTCATAGTCACGACTGGTGTACAGCCGGTTCGGATAGCCGTAATGGATGTCTTGGGCGTTCAGAGCAGCGTAGGTCGCCAGATCAACATTCCACTTGCCCTTGCCAAAGGCAGCAAATTCTTCCTTGGCAGTATGTTTAGACAAAGTGACAGGATTACTTGGCTCTGTATGGCCAATGCTAGTAATAACAACTTCATCATCCTTGGCGTTGCCGGTTTGCACTGGGGCCGTTGGCTTATCAGTAGGCTTTGTTGGACCGGTGGATTTCTCAATACGGATGGGGCTTGTGGGCTGGTTGGCAGGACTTGAGGTATCAATAGGCCTATCTTCAGCAATAAGATCGTCATCTTGCTGCGGTGGATCATTGGGTATGTCTTCAGGAATAGCCGCTTCAAGATCTGGTGTTTTGCCCGGTTCAGGGACGGCATCCTCCTCGGCCGCTTTATCCAGGCGAGCCTTCTTTCTCGGCCTAGGCTTGGCCCTGAAAGGAATAAAAAAGTCAAATACAGCATATGTTCCAAGGTGATGCGCCGGAAATATTATGATAAGTATAGCTTACCCAAGCACCGTTTTGAGCGGTGGCAGCTGAGTAGCCGATGACTCGCCAGAGGATGAGTGGGAAGTAACTTGATAATCGGAGTCAGATGGATTAAGAGGTTGACGATAACAGCCCGCTTTAGGACAAGCACTGACAAGCAAATTAGAGACCTCTGAACGGCATTTCCGAACCGGACTGTTCGGTAAAACGGCGGAGGTAACTACCTGGCCGCTGTGCCGGGTTGTGCGGCGAGCTTCGTGCTGTTGGGTCTTCATAAGAAATTTGGGATCCAAGTAAGCAAGGGGATGAGAAAATTTAACTTTCCGGTTTGCCTGACGGATTTTTAGTGAAGACAAAGGTTCTGAATCGGAACAGAGAATAATTACCTCTGCAGCATCAGCATGGCTGGCTTCGGCATCATCCTGACAAATATCATCATAAATAAAACGCATGAAAAATAAGACAAGTGAGTCAAGCTCTACCTCAAGGTCTGGATTATCCACATCGTCACCAGCGGCCGGATCAGAGGATGTAGTGGTTCTTTTCCTGTGGGTAGTCTTCTTCACAGCTTTAGTCTTTTGCCGGATTGGTCTTTCCGGTTTGTCGGGTTTTTCTGGTTTCTCCTGCGGCAATTTCTTGCTCCAAAATGGATCATTGCCCTGTTCAAACAGGTATTGATATAACAATGACCGGGTATATCAATAACAGGTTCAGAAAAAAAAAGAACAATCAAACTCTTACAGCTGGCGGTTTGTTGGTGGCATAGAAGGGAAGCAGGCCGGTTCGAGCACAGACGTGTTCCAGTTCATTCAGCATTTTATTCACAGCCTCTGTGTTTTCTTCATCGGTAAGCTAGATGTTAGCATGCCGCAATGGGTCATCAACACTGCCAGTATACTCGCACATCAAACCGGAGCACTGACTAAGGGGCAGTATGCTCCACGATATCCAACAGCGAGCGAGATCAACTCCTGTTAAACCATTGGCCATGAAGGCTCTGAGCTTGGACAGTTGAGGAGCGTATTTGCTTCTCTCCTTGGCAGTCAACCTTTGCGGAAAGGGGTGTGTATTGCTAAGCCGCTCCGGACGAAAGCCAGGCAAAGGATTTTCACCAGCAGGGGAGGTGTCTCTGCAATAGAACCATGTTTGATTCCACTCTTTGGGGTGGCTGTGTAGCTTGGCGTGAGGGTATGTGACCTCTTTCCTTTTCTGAATCGCCACACCGCCCAACTCCGTATTGGAACCGTCAGAAAACTCAGTACGGCGGTTTAGATGGAAACAGTCTCTAAACAATTCCACTGTGGGCTCCTCTTGAAAAAACACCTCACAGAGCACTTGGAAGTGACATATGTTTGTAACAGAGTTGGGACCAGTGTCTTGTGGGTGGAGTTGAAAATCGGCTAAAACGTCCCGGTAAAATTTAGAACCGGGCGGCTTAAAGCCCCAGGCTAAGTGATCTACGAAAACCACGACCTCTCCTTCTTTAGGTGTGGGAGGGCATTCTTTGCCAGGAGCTCTCCAATCGATGGTGTTTTTGCTGCCTAAGGTGCCGATCGGGACTAAATTGTTCAGCTGAGTCTCTGTGACGCGAGAAGGAACCCAGTTGCACTCATATACTTGCTTGGCCATGATGAAATCTACAAGATAGGTAATTCCGGTTCAAGAATGCATTTATTAAAGTGCACTGGTATGTACAATGTTAAACCGGAGATAGCTCTATCTAAACCGGAGTTTTATGAAGCAACAGCATCTGGCGGTTCAACAAGGGGACTAATGGTATATACCGGTTTGGCAATTTTTCTACAAAGTTAAACCGCCGGATCTAAGCATTGAAACAGTTGAGATTACAGATAGATAAGTGTACAGAAACAGATTTCACAAGATCTCTCTACAGCGACGGATCTGAAGCAAGTTCAGAAAAGAAGGAAAATATTCAAAGTTCAAAAAAGAACAGTACCGAATCGATGGGCAGAGATACAGGTAGATCTATGGTCTTGAGGCATATAAGTAAAGGCGGATGCTAAGAAATACCGCTACACAGAGCAAAGGTTCACAGGTTCATCCAGGATCTATCATATGAATACGAAGAAGACGATGAACTCTGAAGAACTTGGAAACCCTAGAACGGATTGACGGAGGAAAAGATGAAGAACTCACCGGAGCCGAGGGAGAAACAGAAGGTCGCCGCGATGCTCTGGTATAGTCAGGGTGATGCAGCGGCCAAGGTTGGAGCAGAGGTCGTCGACGGTGGCGGAGCTCCGAAGCTCGATGACGCGGGGAAGACGAAGTAGAAGGGCACGAAGGGGAGAAAAGGAAATGACCCTTCGGTCCTATTTATAAGGCAAGGGACAGGAGTCGGGCGCGAAAATCAAGGAACCGTGGCTCTGGAAACAGAGCTATCGCCTCGATTGTCGCAGACCTATTAAATAAAGAAGGTATCATGGATAAGTTTCTTTATAACAGGTGACGTCACGCCAGTTTACAACGACCAGAGAAGATGACATCACGGCGGTTCAACGAACTACAAGAAGATGTTGAAGGTGAAGATTTTTGCTAAGGATTGACATGAACCTGTTCAAATCAATCTGGGGCCTAATGTTGGGGATATTACTACTGGGCATAAACCGGCCTATCTGGGCCGGGTTAACTTCATCAGTAGTTAATTATGTTAAAGCCCAAGAAGGCAGATGAGGGCTCAAGGCCCATAGTCGGTTCAAGGCCTGTAGCCGTAAACCGGCGTTGGTATGTAACTTGTGTTGTAAGTTAGGAATAAGTAGAGACCAAACCGGACACATCTAGGAGCCGGTATTGGGAATCTGTGAACCAACGGGTGTCGCCCGTGTATATAAGGGGACGACCCGGCGGCGGTTCAGAAGACAGACAACAACTCGAGACTTAGGCGAAGCTTGTTTGCTCCCTAGTCATCGAAACCCCATCAATTCCATCACAACTAGACATAGGCTTTTACCTTCATCGAAGGGGCCGAACTAGTATAAACTCTCTTGCGTCCCTGTGTCCGCTTTAACCCCTTCAAGCTAACCCGTTGCGATGGCTCCACGACTAAGTCCTTTTTCTAGGACATCTGCCATGACAAAACCACGACAAGTGCTTTGGGTGTGCCAAACGTCACAATGTAACTGGGTGACTATAAAGGTACACTACAGGTATCTCTGAAAGTGTCTGTTGGGTTGGCACGAATCGAGACTGGGATTTATCACTCCGTATGATGGAGAGGTATCTCTGGGCCCACTCGGTAATGCATCATCATAATGAGCTCAATGTGACCAAGTGGTTGATCACGGGATCATGCATTACGGTACGAGTAAAGTGACTTGCCGGTAACGAGATTGAACGAGGTATTGGGATACCGACGATCGAGTCTCGGGCAAGTAACGTACCGATTGACAAAGGGAATTGTATACGGGATTGATTGAATCCTCGACATCGTGGTTCATCCGATGAAATCATCGAGGAGCATGTGGGAGCCAACATGGGTATCCAGATCCCGTTGTTGGTTATTGAACGGAGAGTCATCTCGGTCATGTCTGCGTGTCTCCCGAACCCGTAGGGTCTACACACTTAAGGTTCGGTGACACTGGGGTTGTTGAGATATTAGCATACGGTAACCCGAAAGTTGTTCGGAGTCCCGGATGAGATCTCGGACGTCACGAGGAGTTTCGGAATGGTCCGGAGGTGAAGATTTCCATATAGGAAGTCAAGTTTCGGCCATCGGGAAGGTTTCGGGGGTAATCGGTATTGTACCGGAACCACCGGAAGGGTCCCGGGGGTCCACCGGGTGGGGCCACCTATCCCGGAAGGCCCCATGGGCTGAAGTGGGAGGGGAACCAGACCCTAGTGGGCTGGTGCGCCCCCCCATGGGCCTCCCCTGCGCCTAGGGTTGGAAACCCTAGGGGTGGGGGAGCCCCACTTGGCTTTGGGGGCACTCCACCTGATGGGGAACGTTACAGAAAACAAAAAAAATTCCTACATTTCACCAAGATCAATCTATGGAGTTAACTAGCAACGAGAGGAGAGTGCATCTACATACCCATGTAGATCACGAGCGAAAGCGTTCAGAGAACGGGGTTGATGGAGTCGTACTCGACGTGATTCAAATCACCGATGACCAAGTGCCGAACGGACAGCACCTCCGCGTTCAACACACATACGGTTCGGAAGACGTCTCCTCCAACTTGATCCAGCAAGGGGGAAGGAGAGGTTGATGAAGATCTAGCAGCACGACGGCGTGGTGGTGGAAGCAACGGTGATCTCGACAGGGCTTCGCCAAGCGCAAGGGAGATGGAGGAGCGTCATGGGAGGGAGAGGTAGAGGCCAGAGGCTTGGGTGCGCAGCCCTCCCCCCCCCCCCCACACACAATATATAGGGTGCCTAGGGGGGGCGCCGGCCCTAGGAGATCGAATCTCCTAGGGGGGCGGCGGCCAAGGGGGGTGCCTTGCCCCCCAAGGCAAGGGTGGCGCCCCCACCCCTAGGGTTTCTAACCCTAGGCGCAGGGGAGGCCCAAGGGGGGGTCGCACCAGCCCACTAGGGGCTGGTTCCCCTCCCACTTCAGCCCATGGGCCCCTCCGGGATAGGTGGCCCCACCCGGTGGACCCCCGGGACACTTCTGGTGGTCCCGGTACAATACCGGTGACCCCCGAAACCTTCCCGATGGCCGAAACTGGACTTCCTATATATAAATCTTTACCTCCGGACCATTCCGGAACTCCTCGTGACGTCCGGGATCTCATCCGGAACTCCGAACAACTTTCGTGTTACCGTGTGCTAATATCTCTACAACCCTAGCGTCACCGAACCTTAAGTGTGTAGACCCTACGGGTTCGGGAGACATGCAGACATGACCGACAAGCCTCTCCGGTCAATAACCAATAGCGGGATCTGGATACCCATGTTGTCTCCCACATGCTCCATGATGATCTCATCGGATGAACCACGATGTCGAGGATTCAATCAATCCGTATACAATTCCCTCTGTCAATCGGTACGTTACTTCCCCGAGACTCGATCGTCGGTGTCCCAATACCTTGTTCAGTCTCGTTACCGGCAAGTCACTTTACTCGTACCGTAATGCATGATCCCGTGATCAACCACTTGATCACACTGAGCTCATTATGATGATGCAGTACCGAGTGGGCCCAGAGATACCTCTCTTTCATACGGAGTGACAAATCCCAGTCTCGATTCGTGCCAACCCAACAGAGACTTTCAGAGATACCTGTAATGTACCTTTATAGTCACCCAGTTACGTTGTGACGTTTGGCACACCCAAAGCACTCCTACGGTATCCGGGAGTTGCACAATCTCATGGTCTAAGGAAATGATACTTGACATTCAGAAAAGCTACAGCAAACAAACTACACGATCTTTGAGCTAAGCTTAGGATTGGGTCTTGTCCATCACATCATTCTCCTAATGATGTGATCCCGTTATCAATGACATCCCCATGTCCATAGCCAGGAAACCATGACTATCTGTTAATCAACGAGCTAGTCAACTAGAGGCTCACTAGGGACGTGTTGTGGTCTATGTGTTCACATATGTATTACGATTTCCGGATAACAATTATAGCATGAACAATAGACAATTATCATGAACAAAGAAATATAATAATAACCATTTTATTATTGCCTCTAGGGCATATTTCCAACAGTCTCCCACTTGCACTAGAGTCAATATTCTAGTTACATTGTGATGAATCGAACACCCATGCAGTTCTGGTGTTGATCATGTTTTGCTCTAGGGAGAGGTTTAGTCAACGGATCTGCCACATTCAGGTCTGTATGTACTTTACAAATTTCTATGTCTCCATTTTGAAAACTTTCACGAATGGAGTTGAAGCGACGCTTGATATGCCTGGTCTTCCTATGAAACCTGGGCTCCTTGGCAAGGGCAATAGCTCCAGTGTTGTCACAGAAGAGAGTCATTGGCCCCGACGCATTGGCTATGACTCCTAGGTTGGTAATGAACTCCTTCACCCAGACTGCTTCGTGTGCTGCCTCCGAGGTGGCCATGTACTCCGCTTCACATGTAGATCCCGCCACAACGCTTTGCTTGCAGCTGCACCAGCTTACTGCCCCACCATTCAAAATATACACGTATCCGGTTTGTGACTTAGAGTCATCCAGATCTGTGTCGAAGCTAGCGTCGACGTAACCCTTTACGACGAGCTCTTCGTCACCTCCATAAACGAGACACATGTCCTTAGTCCTTTTCAGGTACTTCGGGATATTCTTGACCGTTGTCCAGTGTTCCTTGACGGGATTGCTTTGGTACCTTCCTACCAAACTTACGGCAAGGTTTACATCAGGTCTGGTACACAGCATGGCATACATAATAGACCCTATGGCTGAGGCATAGGGGATGACACTCATCTCTTCTATATCTTCTGCCGTGGTCGGACATTGAGTTGAGCTCAATTTCACACCTTGCAACACAGGCAAGAACCCCTTCTTAGACTGATCCATATTGAACTTCCACTACAAGAAATATGTCAACTTATGACCTTCTGTCAGTGACCCTCAAAGAATTGATCATAAATTTATGACCATTTTAGACCAATTGGTCAAAAGCTGTTCAAGGGGCTCCAAACCCTAAACCATTGCGACCATTTTGGTCAGAAAGGTCGTAATTTCCTTACACGAAATGGTCACAAAGCAAACAGTGCTAGTCCGCTGCCTTATTTCAAGTTGTTAACGACCAATATAGATGGTCATAGCCTTGTAGATTGTGGTGGGTTGTGATGACTAGGCGCCATCTCATCAGTTTTGCCTATGTGTCATGTCCATGTGGCAGTTTTTGCCCTAGGTTGTGAAGCAACCTATATTTCTATCATTCCCAAAATTCCCATAAAAATCTCATAAATTCTTTGGGGCATATCTTCATCAAATATGTAAAAATCCTTCCTTTCCTAGTTCAAAACTAATTCAACAATAATCATTTTCCTATTATGTTCACAACAACACTTTATGAAGGAAGTGTTATTTATATATTCTTGATTGCCCTCAGAATATTTGGGCACTCTTTCCTATCCAAATCATTACCGCATGACAAAATTCAGCTCCATTTGCCTAGCAAATCTTCCTCGACAAATTTCCAAAGTTTTTGTCCACCTAGAAGCATTGTGAAGGAAGTACCTTTTTTATATCTCTAAATGACATGAAATTTATACAGTTCCTTCATATGCCCAAATTATCACCCTCCTCCAAATTGCAGCTCAGTCAAATCATCTATGTGATCCCAGGTTCAATTTATATTTTATGGCCAAATTGGCACGTTGCAAAGCAAGTGTTATATAGACCCCTCCTATTACCCTCAAACTTTTCGGGCACTCTTACATACCCAAATCATTGCCACATGATAATATTCAGCTCAATTTTCCTAATAAATCTTTCTCGGGAAATTTTCAAAGTTTCTACCTCGAGAGAAGCTTTGTGAAGTAAGTACTAGCTAGGCTTACCCAAATGATCTGAAAATTTACCAACGCATGACCATACCTAAGTAACTTACCTACACCAACTTTGAGCTCATTTCATTCATCCAATCTCTCTCACTAGTTTTCCCAAGTTTTTGTCCATAGAAGAGCATTGTGAAGGAAGTACTACTTTGGCATGTCCAAATGGTATCAATTTTCTAAAATGCTTTCCTATGCCCAAATAACCATCCTCCACAAAATTTTTGTCCACAATCTCTCTCACTCCATTCATTATTTTGAGCCCAGCTTCAACATTCATATTTTTGTCCAGCGTGGTACTTTGCAAAGCAAGTACCAACTAGGATCCTCCTTTTGAGTTAAAAATTTGTGAAGACATTCTCCTTAGTAGATGATCACCCTCAGCCAAAACTCACGCCAATTGGCCATGTGCATTTCCCATATCGCAAATCAAACACTTGGCTGCTAATTCATGTTTGAGCATCGATCGGTCTCCTCGTGAGAATCTTATGTTGTAATTTTATTCCTAGAACCAACCTGGGGAGTGCCCAACCCACTAGACATGCCTAGGCCGCCCAGAACACATGGAAACATCACGGTCACGCGGTGACCACGCGGCGGGCATGCGGGTTTACGCGCTCTATAGTTGGGGCCCTCGGCCACCACCCAAACCTCGACGTATCGCCACCAAACCATGTATTTATGATTAAATAGGTCCTTATGTAACTAGAAATGACTTTTGGAAAAAATAAATAGCAAACTATGAGGCAGCTGCAGTTCAAATTTGACCCGCTTCCAACTGAATCGGCAGAAATTTGTCTTTTTCACGAGAGGTGGATAAAAACATTTTACACCCAATCATCTTGTCAATTGTACATTAAATATGTCCTAGTTTTTGAGAAAATTGATTTGGTCAAATTTTGCAACAATTATTTGGTAGGTCCTTCACAAAAAAAACCTCCTTTTGGGCACTCAAAAATGGAAAATGGTTTTTTCGTCCAAAGAAAATGAAAACTTCCTTAGGCAACATTGTTTGCCATTCCAATATGCACCCTTGTGCACAATATGAGATCATTTGAACAAACTATGCCATGGATGTGGCCATAAGATTGATCATTTGGCTTGAAAGCCATTGATCTCCACACGTGATAGCTCGTTTCTGATAACACTTTTTTAAAATAATTGCCGTATTACAAGTTTGTTATTTTTCCTAGGAACTTGGCCACATACAATGACACAATACGAAGGTTTCCCAATTTTTTGATTTTTTTTGAATTTTTTATGCCCGTTTCAAAATGCGGTCAAAACGGCGGGAATGACCGTTCCTAGCTAGTGGTTGAATCTTGGAACTTTTTTGGTGTTTCTATGATTAAATAGATACTTATGTACCTAGAAATGATTTTTGCAAAAAATAAAGAGCAAACTACGAGGTAGCTACAGTTCAAATTTGACCCGCTTCGATCTGAATCGGCGGAAATTTGTCTTTTTCATGAGAGGTGGATCAAAACTTTTGACACCCAACCATTTGGTCAATTGTGCATTAAATATTTCCTAGTATTTTAGAAAAATGATTTGGTCTAATTTTGCAACAAATATATGGTAGGTCCTTCACAAAAAAACCTCCTTTTGGGCACTCAAAAAATGGAAAATGGTTTTTTCGTCCAAAGAAAGTGACAACTTCCTTAGGCAACATTGTTTGCCATTCCAATATGCACCCTTGTGCACAATATGAGATCATTTGAACAAACTATGCCATGGATGTGGCCATAAGATTGATCATTTGGCTTGAAAGCCATGGATCTCCACACGTGATAGCTCGTTTCTGAGAACACTTTTTTAAAATAATTGTCGTATTACAAGTTTGTTATTTTTCCTAGGAACTTGGCCACATATAATGACACAATGCGAAGGTTTCCCAATTTTTTGATTTTTTTTTGAATTTTTTATGCCCGTTTCAACATGCGGTCAAAACGGCGGGAATGACCGTTCCTAGCTAGTGGTTGAATCTTGGAACTTTTTTGGTGTTTCTATGATTAAATAGATACTTATGTACCTAGAAATGATTTTTGAAAAAAATAAAGAGCAAACTACAAGGTAGCTACAGTTCAAATTTGACCCGCTTCCAACTGAATCGGCGGAAATTTGTCTTTTTCATGAGAGGTGGATCAAAACTTTTGACACCCAACCATTTGGTCAATTGTGCATGAAATATGTCCTAGTATTTTAGAAAAATGATTTGGTCCAATTTTGCAACAAATATATGGTAGGTCCTTCACAAAAAAACCTCCTTTTGGGCACTCAAAAAATGGAAAATGATTTTTTCCTCCAAAGAAAGTGACAACTTCCTTAGGCAACATTGTTTGCCATTCCAATATGCACACTTGTGCACAATATGAGATCATTTGAACAAACTATGCCATGGATGTGGCCATAAGATTGATCATTTAGCTTGAAAGCCATGGATCTCCACACGTGATAGCTCGTTTCTGAGAACACTTTTTTAAAATAATTGTCGTATTACAAGTTTGTTATTTTTCCTAGGAACTTGGCCACATATAATGACACAATGCGAAGGTTTCCCAATTTTTTGATTTTTTTGAATTTTTTATGCCCCTTTCAAATTGCGGTCAAAACGGCGGGCATGACCGTTCCTAGCTAGTGCTTGAATCTTGGATTTTTTTGGTGTTTCTATGATTAAATATATACTTATGTACCTAGAAATGATTTTTGGAAAAAATAAAGAGCAAACTATGAGGCAGTTGCAGTTCAAATTTGACCTGCTTCCTACTGAATCGACGTGAAATTTTCTTTTTCACCAGAGGTGGATCAAAACTTTTGACACCCAACCATTTGGCCAATTGTGCATTAAACATGGCCTAGTATTTTATAAAATTGATTTGGTCCAATTTTGCAACAAATATGTTATTGGTCCTTCACAAAAAAACTCATTTTTGACACTAGAAAAATGATTTAAAATAGTTAGAAAGATCAGAAATGCATACAAATTGGTGCTCATCCATAAAATGTGGTCTAACTTGAGTGAAAATTTGTGTGATGCCCTTTTGCAAAAAAAATTTGATAGCTGCTTCACAAATTATTTTAGATCACAGATTCTCAGACCAATCAGAACACTTCTCACGGATCACCCCACTCCATCTGATCTGAACCGTCCAAACGAGGCGGATCGAACGTCTCCCACTCGCTCTCAGCAGGCCAAGCCAAACCCTAACTCCACTCCTCTCCTATCTCTCCCCCGATCCAGATCCACTCCTCGCAGCCGCCACCTACCTCCCGCCCCCGATCCAGATCCCGCCGCCCGCGCTCGCGCGCCACCACCCGCTCGTCCTCGCCTCCCATAGGACGCAGACCCCACGCCGCTCTTCCTCCGCCCGCCCACCCACCCCGTTCTTCCGCCGCATAACAAACACAAGCCGCCCATGGCAACGATCGTCAACACCATGGAGGAGGAGCCAATGCTGGCGGTGGTGCGCTCCACCGCGCAACTCGCCTGGGCCGACGCGGGCGCCGAGGTCGCCGACCCAGAGGTGGCCCGCCTCTGCGCCGAGGCGCAGCAGCACGTCCTCGCCGGCCGCTGGCTCGACATGGCCTCCCTCATGCTCGCCTCCGCCGACCTCCTCCTCCTCTCCCAAAGCGCCCCCGACAAAGGTCAGGCCTCCCCTCCCCTCTCTCTTCTCCGTCCACTCCTTGCTGAATCGCTCCTTGCTTATCCCATGTTGCTGTGTGTAGCCGCAGATCTCGAGTGCGTCCTCACCGTCATCTGCAACCTCGTCACCAAGGTCGGATCTGAGGACGAGGCGCTGGAGATCGCCAAGCTCATCTGCTCCAAGCTCACACACCAGCTGGGCAAGAAGCCCATGCTGCGCCGGATTTGAGCTTCTTCCTCGTCGGCCGCCGCGCGCCTTCCCCCCGTCGATCCGCGTCGCCCTTGCTGCTCCGACGTCTCTGGCCTCCCCGAGCTCGTCATTCGCACCGCGGTGAGCCCCTCAGCCGATCCCCCTGTTTGGCCCCCTCGATCCGTCGTCGTGTGTTTCCTGCGCCCGCCGAGGCCGCCATGGCCGAAGCTTCGCGTCCACGCGCGCCCGCATGCCCTTGCCACCTGCAGCTGTGACCTTGAGCCTGTGTATGCCGTGCCGCCTGCTGCCGCCTGCTTGCCGACCGCGCCCTGCTCGTGCCGGCGTGCCCCTCGCTCGCGTACTGTTGCCGCTGCTTCTGCTATTTTCTACTGCCTGCTGCTGCATACTGCTGCTGCTCGCCAGATGCCGCGGCTATTCACTGCTGCTGCTACTCTTGCACTGCTGCTGCTGATGCTACTCGTTATGGAATTCATTATGGAATTTGGTGCAGTGTACCATCAGTCACAGCTACTGAGTTAGCCAGTTAGGTAGTAGTACATGACAGTGAACGGCTGAAAAGTATTTCTCTGTTTGATGCATGGCCTATCTTACTTCATGCTTATACATTCTGTTATGTACCTAACATATATTGGAAGCCTCTGCAGAAGAAGAGCGGGGAGAACATCAAGAACAAGATGCAGCTGGTGATGAAGAGCGGCAAGTACACGCTCGGCTACAAGACCGTCCTCAAGACGCTGCGCAGCTCCAAGGGTATGGATCTTTTTGTCACTTTGATTGATTTATCGTTGTGGCTGATCTGCTAGTTCTTTTGTGTGCTGGATCCGAAGGGTAGTACTATAACATACGCTCGGGACCGTGTTAATTCCTGAGATTCGTGATTAGCTTTTGTAGAATGAGGTGGTTAATATCTGTTTTGTGGCTGTTAATTGCTTGTTGTACGTATTTGTGAGATAAGCTGAACTATGTACATATTTGCTTCACGTGTGTAGTGATACCCGCTGAAGTTTGTAGCACTGAAACTTTTAGTTCATAGAATTGGGACTGAAGTTTACCTCATTGCCTTGCTTTTGTCGTGCCTTAGAGGCGAATGCATTGTCTGAGGCAATTGCATCTTTGTTGGGTAGTCTGGAGTTCAAAACTATTGTAGTAACATGGATTTTGCTTGCCATTTAGGGCATCTATAGATAGTTTGTCTCTAATTTTCATTTCTACAAATTTATTCCAGTGGTTTGTGCTTTTGTACTGATTTTTACTTTTTGTTGTGTTAGAATATTTGACTATAGAATGGGACTGAAATTTGGCTCCTTGGCAACTTTTGCTGCCATGGAGATGAATGCAGTGCCCTAGAATCATTTCAGCCTACCTTTTAACACTTCTCCATGTTTCATTATCTGGGGAGCAATTGGAGGATGAAATATTTTTTGTTATATGATGAAAATATTCTCTATTGTTCTATGAAACTAGTTGCATGGAATCACCTATGCCCCATGATGGCATTGCTATATTCGTTGCATTCATAAGATTACTGTAGTGTTCACGTGTTTACATGAACACTTTTTTAAAATAATTGCTATATCCGTTACATGAATGGATATGTTCGTGGTCGCGCTTGCCATTGCCCTCTCCTCAAGGGCATGCATCATTTTTTAAACTCTGCTATATTTTCCCAAGTCTTTATTATCTTGCCTAGCCTTGTACTGATATGTATTGTTTGCTGCTAATTACCCAATATAGTGCACGATGTTAAGGATAACCTGAGAACACATGCCTAAGTTTATAAGATATGACATGTGACAGTGTTGCTGCTGTTTGAATGCTTCTACTTCTAGATGCTTGCTTGAATAGGTGTGCACTTGTACTGGTGGTGGTGCTTCTTGTGCTGCTACTGCTCATTCTTGTGCTGCTAAGAAAATTGAATATAATCATTCTTGTTGGATCATGCAGACATGTATGTGCTGCTAATTCTTGTGCTGTTAACACATTCTTGTACTGCTCATTCTTGTGATGCTTAAGTTTTTTATTGCCTAATTTTATTCATCGTCTCCATAATAAATTCATTTGAATGCCTGCTACATCTCCACTTAAATACTCATAATGCTACTGTCTAGGTTTTATTCAATTGGACTGACTATATATCTCTTGTTAAAATTGTGGTCTTTTGTTCTTTTGTTTAAACCTGAGACACCATGCATAACTATCTCTTCCTTCTCAGTCTAAACCTGAGACCTCTTTTGTTCTATATTCAGATCTGACTGATGGCCACGGTGCTGTTTTGCTGTGCTTGATAAACCCGAGACTTCTTTTTATTGTAATATTGAAGTTGTTTGGTTCTGGCCTCAACAGCAGTACACTCTAATTTTGGTGGCCTTTATGTTCATTCTTTTACAGGAGCTCCAGGCCTATTTTTTGGAGTGTGAAGCCGTGAAGCCAAGTGTGAAGCTGTGAAGCCAAGTGTAAAGCAGTACTTAGCAAAGAGTTTTTGGTTCTGAAGTGTGAAGCCAAGTGTAAATTGTAATATTGTAGAAGTCTAATGTAGTGTTAATGAATTATATCTGTTCTGTCCTATTTGAAATAATGATTATGTATGTTGAAAAGATGTGAAATGGAAACTTGACCAGTGGGACCCACTTATGAATATAATCTGAGCAATTTTGAAATTTCTGACATGTGGCACCTAAACAACATACCTGGTCCCATTTCACTAGTGGAAAGAAACAAGACCTAATTGGATGAGCAAAAGAAAACAAAAGAAAACACACCTGGTCCAAAATGGATTGTAAAAAGGCCCAAATAAGAAATGGAAGCAAAAAGGCCAAAGGCCTAGAAAATAAAAAGGCTACAATGTTGGGCTTGGCCCATGAAGCCGATCAAAAATTTATAGAAAAAATACATTAAAAAGGCCAAATTGTTGGGCTAGGCCCATGTAGAAAACTGAATTGGACCGGGCTGAATCTTGTGCCACATTAGCTTGCCACGCTGGTTGCCTACGTGGACTGGGGAGGTTGCTAGTGACCAAAACAGAACAATAGGCTTATTTTGGTCATAAACGTTTGCGACAATTCCAGAAGAAAGGTCGCTATAGTCAGTTTACGACGGCCAGCTTTTGACCTTATGTTTTTGGTCACAAAAAGGTCACAAATGGAAATTTGTGACCATTCAGTGACCAATAGTGGTGGTCACAAGTTGACATATTTCTTGTAGTGTTCTTCAATATCTTATCAAGGTATGTGCTTTGTGAAAGACCTATGAGGCGTCTTGATCTATCTCTATAGATCTTGATGCCTAATATATAAGCAGCTTCTCCAAGGTCCTTCATTGAAAAACTCTTATTCAAGTAGGCCTTAATGCTGTCCAAAAGTTCTATATCATTTCCCATCAAAAGCATGTCATCTACATATAATATGAGAAATACTACAGAGCTCCCACTCACTTTCTTGTAAATGCAGGCTTCTCCATAAGTCTGCATAAACCCAAACACTTTGATCATCTCATCAAAGCGAATGTTCCAACTCCAAGATGCTTGCACCAGCCCATAAATCGAGCATTGGATCTTGCACACCTTGTCAGCATTCTTAGGATCGACAAAACCTTCCAGCTGCATCATATACAATTCTTCCTTAAGGAAACCATTAAGGAATGCCGTTTTGACGTCCATTTGCCATATCTCATAATCATAGAATGCGGCAATTGCTAACATGATTCGGACGGACTTCAGCTTCGCTACGGGTGAGAAAGTCTCATCGTAGTCAACCCCTTGAACTTGTCGATAACCCTTAGCGACAAGCCGAGCTTTATAGATGGTCACATTACCATCCGCGTCTGTCTTCTTCTTAAAGATCCATTTATTTTCTATGGCTCGCCGATCAACGGACAAGTCAGTCAAAGTCCATACTTCTTTTCATACATGGATCCTATCTCGGATTTCATGGCTTCCAGCCATTTGTCGGAATCTGGGCCCGCCATCGCTTCTTCATAGTTCGAAGGTTCACCGTTGTCTAACAACATGATTTCCAAGACAGGGTTGCCGTACCACTCTGGTGCGGAACGTGTCCTTGTGGACCTACGAAGTTCAGTAGCAACTTGATCTGAAGTTTCATGATCATCATCATTAACTTCCTCTCTAGTCGGTGCAGGCACCTCAGGAACATTTTCCTGTGTTGCGCCACTTTCCGGTTCAAGAGGTAATACTTCATCGAGTTCTACTTTCCTCCCACTTACTTCCTTCGAGAGAAACTCTTTCTCTAGAAAGGATCCATTCTTGGCAACAAAGATCTTGCCTTCGGATCTGAGGTAGAAGGTATACCCAATAGTTTCTTTAGGGTATCCTATGAAGACGCATTTTTCCGACTTGGGTTCGAGCTTTTCAGGTTGAAGTTTCTTGACATAAGCATCGCATCCCCAAACTTTTAGAAACGACAGCTTAGGTTTCTTCCCAAACCATAATTCATATGGTGTCGTCTCAACGGATTTTGACGGAGCCCTATTTAAAGTGAATGCGGCAGTCTCTAAAGCATAGCCCCAAAATGATAGCGGTAAATCGGTAAGAGACATCATAGATTGCACCATATCTAATAGAGTGCGATTACGACGTTCGGACACACCATTACGCTGAGGTGTTCCAGGCGGCGCGAGTTGTGAAACTATTCCACATTTTCTTAAGTGTGTGCCAAATTCGTGACTCAAGTATTCTCCCCCATGATCTGATCGCAAGAACTTGATTTTCCTGTCACGTTGATTCTCAACCTCACTCTGAAATTCCTTGAACTTTTCAAAGGCCTCAGACTTGTGTTTCATTAAATAGACATACCCATATCTACTCAAGTCATCAGTGAGGGTGAGAACATAACGATAGCCACCGCGAGCCTCAACACTCATTGGACCACACACATCAATATGTATGATTTCCAATAAGTTGGTTGCTCGCTCCATTGTTCCTAAGAACGGAGTCTTGGTCATTTTACCCATGAGGCATGGTTCGCACGTGTGAAATGATTCGTAATCAAGAGACTCTAAAAGTCCATCTGCATGGAGCTTCTTCATGCGTTTGACACCTATGTGACCAAGGTGGCAGTGCCACAAGTATGTGGGACTACCATTATCAACCTTACATCTTTTGGTATTCACACTATGAATATGTGTAGCATTACGCTCGAGATTCATTAAGAATAAACCATTCACCATCGAAGCATGACCATAAAACATATCTCTCATATAAATAGAACAACCATTATTCTCGGATTTAAATGAGTAGCCATCTCGAATTAAACGAGATCCTGATACAATGTTCATGCTCAAAGCTGGCACTAAATAACAATTATTGAGGTTGAAAACTAATCCCGTAGGTAAATGTAGAGGTAGCGTGCCGACGGCGATCACATCGACCTTGGAACCATTCCTGACGCGCATCGTCATCTCATCCTTCGCCAGTCTCCGCTTATTCCGCAGCTCCTACTTTGAGTTACAAATGTGAGCAACTGCACCGGTATCAATTACCCAGGAGCTACTACGAGTACTGGTAAGGTACACATCAATTACATGTATATCACATATACCTTTCATGGTGCCGGCCTTCTTGTCCGCTAAGTATTTGGGGTAGTTCTGCTTCTAGTGACCACTTCCCTTGCAATAAAAGCACTCAGTCTCGGGCTTGGGTCCATTCTTTGGCGTCTTCCCAGCAGCTTGCTTACCGGGCGCGGCAACTCCCTTGCCGTCCTTCTTGAAGTTCTTCTTACCCTTGCCTTTCTTGAACTTAGTGGTTTTATTCACCATCAACACTTGATGTTCCTTTTTGACTTCTACCTCTGCTGATTTCAGCATTGAATATACCTCAGGAATGGTCTTTTCCATCCCCTGCATATTGAAGTTCATCACAAAGCTCTTGTAGCTCGGTGGAAGCGACTGAAGGATTCTGTCAATGACCGCGTCATCCGGGAGATTAACTCCTAGCTGAGTCAAGCGGTCATGCAACCCAGACATTCTGAGTATGTGCTCACTAATAGAACTATTTTCCTCCATCTTACAGCTGAAGAACTTGTCGGAGACTTCATATCTCTCGACCCGGGCATGAGCTTGGAAAACCATTTTCAGCTCTTCGAACATCTCATATGCTCCATGTCGCTCAAAACGCTTTTGGAGCCCCGGTTCTAAGCTGTAAAGCATGCCGCACTGAACGAGGGAGTAATCATCAGCACATGTCTGGCAAGCGTTCATAACGTCTTGTTCTGCAGGGAAAGCAGGTGCTTCACCTAGCGGTGCTCGTAGGACATAATCTTTCTTGGCAGCTATGAGGACGATCCTCAGGTTCCGGACCCAGTCCATATAGTTGCTGCCATCGTCTTTCAGCTTGGTTTTCTCTAGGAACGCGTTGAAGTTGAGGACAACGTTGGCCATTTGATCTACAAGACATATTGTAAAGATTTTAGACTAAGTTCATGATAATTGAGTTCATCTAATCAAATTATTCAATGAACTCCCACTCAGATAGACATCCCTCCAGTCATCTAAGTATAACATGATCCGAGTTAACTAGGTCGTGTCCGATTATCACGTGAGACGGACTAGTCAACATCGGTGAACATCTTCATGCTGATTGTATCTTCTATACGACTCATGCTCGACCTTTCGGTCTTCTATGTTCCGAGGCCATGTCTGTACATGCTAGGCTCGTCAAGTCAACTTAAGTGTTTGCATGTGTAAATCTGTCTTACACCCGTTGTATGTGAACGTTGGAATCTATCACACCCGATCATCACGTGGTGCTTCGAAACAACGAACTGTCGCAATGGCGCACAGTTAGGGGGAACACTTTCTTGAAATTATTATGAGGGATCATCTTATTTACTACCGTCGTTCTAAGTAAACAAGATGCAAAAACATGATAAACATCACATGCAATCAAATAATAGTGACATGATATGGCCAATATCATATAGCTCCTTTGATCTCCATCTTGGGGCTCCATGATCATCTTGTCACTGGCATGACACCATGATCTCCATCATCATGATCTCCATCATCGTGTCTCCATGAAGTTGCTCGCCAACTATTACTTCTACTACTATGGCTAACACGTTTAGCAATAAAGTAAAGTAATTTACATGGCGTTTCTCAATGACACGCGGGTCATACAAAAAAAATAAAGACAACTCCTATGGCTCCTGCCGGTTGTCATACTCATCGACATGCAAGTCGTGATTCCTATTACAAGAACATGATCAATCTCATACATCACATATATCATTCATCATTCATCACAACCTTTGGCCATATCACATCACAAGACACTTGCTACAAAAACAAGTTAGACGTCCTCTAATTGTTGTTGCAAGTTTTTTACGTGGCTGCTATAGATTTCTAGCAAGAACGTTTCTTACCTACGCCAAAACCACAACGTGAATTGCCAATTTCTATTTACCCTTCATAAGGACCCTGTTCATCGAATCCGATCCGACTAAAGTGGGAGAGACAGACACCTGCCAGCCACCTTATGCAACTAGTGCATGCATGTCAGTTGGTGGAACCGGTCTCACGTAAGCGTACGTGTAAGGTTGATCCAGGCCGCTTCATCCCACGATGCCGCCGAATCAAGATAAGACTAGTAACGGCAAGCAAATTGACAATATCGACGCCCACAACTACTTTGTGTTCTACTCGTGCATAGTAACTACGCATAGACCTAGCTCATGATGCCACTGATGGGGAACGTTGCAGAAAACAAAAAAATTCCTACGTTTCACCAAGATCAATCTATGGAGTCAACTAGCAACGAGAGGACAGTGCATCTACATACCCTTGTAGATCACGAGCGGAAGCGTTCAGAGAACGGGGTTGATGGAGTCGTACTCGACGTGATTCAAATCACCGATGACCAAGTGCCGAACGGACAGCACCTCCGCGTTCAACACGCGTACGGTTGGGAAGACGTCTCCTCCAACTTGATCCAGCAAGGGGGAAGGAGAGGTTGATGAAGATCCAGCAACACGACGGCGTGGTGGTGGAAGCAATGGTGATCTCGGCAGGGCTTCGCCAAGCGCAAGGGAGATGGAGGAGTGTCACGGGAGGGAGAGGGAGAGGCCAGAGGCTTGGGTGCGCAGCCCTCCCCCCCCCCCCCCCACTATATATAGGCTGCCTAGGGGGGGCGCCGGCCCTAGGAGATCCAATCTCCTAGGGGGGGGCGGCCAAGGGGGGTGCCTTGCCCCCCAAGGCAAGGGTGGCGCCCCCACCCCTAGGGTTTCTAACCCTAGGCGCAGGGGAGGCCCAAGGGGGGTGGCGCACTAGCCCACTAGGGGCTGGTTCCCCTCCCACTTCAGCCCATGGGGCCCTCCGGGATAGGTGGCCCCACCCGGTGGACCCCCGGGACACTTCCGGTGGTCCCGATACAATACCGGTGACCCCCGAAACCTTCCCGATGGCCGAAACTGGACTTCCTATATATAAATCTTTACCTCCGAACCATTCCGGAACTCCTCGTGATGTCCGGGATATCATCCGGGACTCCGAACAACATTCGGGTTACCGTGTGCTAATATCTCTACAACCCTAGCATCACCGAACCTTAAGTGTGTAGACCCTACGGGTTCGGGAGACATGCAGACATGACCGAGAAGCCTCTCCGGTCAATAACCAACAGCGGGATCTGGATATCCATGTTGGCTCCCACATGCTCCACGATGATCTCATCGGATGAACCACGATGTCGAGGATTCAATCAATCCATATACAATTCCCTCTGTCAATCGGTACGTTACTTTCCCGAGACTCGATCGTCGGTACCCCAATACCTTGTTCAATCTCGTTACCGGCAAGTCACTTTACTCATACGGTAATGCATGATCCCGTGATCAACCACCTGATCACATTGAGCTCATTATGATGATGCATTACCGAGTGGGCCCAGAGATACCTCTCCATCATATGGAGTGACAAATCCCAGTCTCGATTCGTGCCAACCCAATAGAGACTTTCGGAGATACCTGTAATGTACCTTTATAGTCACCCAGTTATGTTGTGACGTTTGGCACACCCAAAGCACTCCTACGGTATCCGGGAGTTGCACAATCTCATGGTCTAAGGAAATGATACTTGACATTCAGAAAAGCTACAGCAAACAAACTACACGATCTTTGAGCTAAGCTTAGGATTGGGTCTTGTCCATCACATCATTCTCCTAATGATGTGATCCTGTTATCAATGACATCCCCATGTCCATAGCCAGGAAACCATGACTATCTGTCGATCAACGAGCTAGTCAACTAGAGGCTCACTAGGGACGTGTTGTGGTCTATGTGTTCACATATGTATTATGATTTCCGGATAACAATTATAGCATGAACAATAGACAATTATCATGAACAAAGAAATATAATAATAACCATTTTATTATTGCCTCTAGGGCATATTTCCAACACCACCCCCCTTGGCCGCCCCCCTTGGAGATTGCATCTCCTAGGGCCGGCGCCCCCTGTAACGCCCCGAGACCGATGTGCCAGCTGTCCTCCAGTGATTCGTTGTTGTTGCGTTGTCGTTTGCTTGCGTGTTGCATCTTATCATGTCATCATGTGCATTGCATCATCATGTTTTCAAAACTTGCATCAGTCCCGGTCTCCTCGTTCCTTCCGTTGTTCATTCTGAGCCCTGTCACACTTGCACGCGCCCGCGGCACGTCCGAAATATTATTTTATAAGTGGCCGGAAAATGTTCTCGGAATGGGATGAGATTTGGTGTGCGGTCTTATTATAGTGTAGACAGACCGCCTGTCAAGTTTCATCGCAATCGGAGTTCGTTTGACGCCCCAACGGATAAATATAGCGGCAATAGTAGCCGGTCAAAAACGTCGGACGTTTTCGGTCTCCGAAAACAGATGTCGGGCCTCCCTCTCTTCTCTTCTCTCAGCTCGAGACCGTCTACACAGCCCACCACTCATCACCAGGCCCTACCTAACCTCTCTCGTCAGCCCGCAGCCCCCCTCACGTGCGCGTCCGAAACTGTCCCGGACCCGACTCAGGCCGTCGCTACCGTCGTGTCCGGATCATCCCCAAACGTCTACAAAACGTCACCGTTTTCCTATTTGGACTCCATGGCTATTTTATTCGCGATCGTCCGATTGCGATCGAAGGTACGAGATACCCCCTAACCCGACCCCCTCAGTCGTAATAGTTGAGTCCGGATCAAGCCTGAAATACCACAGTACTTCTTTCGTTTCTTCTTTTGACTATCCAATTGACCCAGAACCGTCCGATGACGATCGGACGCACCTAAAACTTCCCCCGTCTGCTATATATACATACCAACCCTAAAATTTAGGGAGATGTCCCATCTTTTCCATCACCGCGCCGCCAGTCCACCTGGTCTCTCCTTCCACCTCGGGATCTTCCCAGATCCAAATCCTCCCGCAGCCAACCATCTCCCTCCTGTGTTCAGCCACGACCGAACCAGCAGGCCATGTTCCCCCACTGCGCTCATGGTGTCGTGCATGTGTCCCTCGAGCCGGAGCTCGCCCGCAAGCAGAACCGCCGCCACACGTCCGGTGCATCCCGGCGACCCACAGGACCAGGACCTCCGCCCTCGCGCTCCTTCTCCCACCGGCACCTTGTCCTGCTTGTCTCGTTCCCTTCCTCCTCTCTTTTTTTCCTTGGCCCATGCCTGGCCTGACTCTCTCCCCGTCGCCTACAGCAACCCGTCGGAGAGCACCTCGACCATGCGGGACCGCAGGAGCGCCGGCCACCATGGTCCGCCGGTGAGCAAGCCCCCACATGGCCCTCCCCCCCCTCGTTCCCCTCTATTTACTCTCTTCCTCACCTCACCTCGAGCTCCCTCTCTCTTGTTCGAACAGGTTGCACCGCACCTCTGCTTCGAGCTTTGATCCGTGCCTCCCCTTCCCGGATCTGAACTCAGGCGTCTCCCCGTGCTCCATTCCACCCGTTCCGGCCGGCTTCCTTCGACCCCGTCGCCGAAACCCCACTACATCGTCTTCTGCATCGCCAGACACCTGCTGCTGTTTCAGTTCTTAAGGAACGAGAGTAGCAGCGCCTCGTCCTCTCATCGTCTTCGCCCCCGGAGTAACCCACGTCACCGTCATCGCTGCCCGTGGGCCTCCCCTGCCCGACGCCATGGATGGCCGCCGCCCCGCTGCTGTTGGGGAACGTAGTAATTTCAAAATTTTCCTACGCACATGCAAGATCATGGTGATGCATAGCAACGAGAGGGGAGAGTGTTGTCTACGTACCAACGCTGACCGACTGCGGAAGCGATCACACAACGTAGAGGAAGTAGTCGTACGTCTTCTTCCCGATCCGACCGACCCAAGCACAGTTACTCCGGCACCTCCGAGTTCTTAGCACACGTACAGCTCGATGATGATCCCCGGGCTCCGATCCAGCAAAGCTTCGGGGAGGAGTTCCGTCAGCATGACGGCGTGGTGACGATCTTGATGTACTACCGACGCAGGGCTTCGCCTAAGCACTACAACGGTATGATCGAGGTGGAATTTGGTGGCAGGGGGCACCGCACAAGGCTAAGGAACGATCTCAAGGATCAACTTGTGTGTCTTGGGGTGTCCCCTGCCCCTGTATATAAAGGATGAAGGGGGGAGGCTGGCCGGCCAAAGGAGGGAGGCGCAGGAGGAGTCCTACTCCTACCTGGAGTAGGACTCCCCCCCCCCCAATCCTAGTCCAACTAGGATTCCCAAGTGGGAAAGGGAGAGAGGGGGGCCGGCCACCTTCTCCTAGTCCTAATAGGACTAGAGAGAGGGGGGAGGCGCACAACCCTATGTGGGCAGCCCTTTCACCTTTCCACTAAGGCCCATGTTGGCCCATTTGGCTCCCGGGGGGTTCCGGTAACCCTCCCGGTAATCCGGTAAAATCCCGATTTCACCCGGAACACTTCCGATGTCCAAACATAGGCTTCCAATATATCAATCTTTATGTCTCGACCATTTTGAGACTCCTCGTCATGTCCGTGATCACATCCGGGACTCCAAACTACCTTCGGTACATCAAAATGCATAAACTCATAATAACTGTCATCGTAACGTTAAGCGTGCGGACCCTATGGTTCGAGAACAATGTAGACATGACCGAGACACGTCTCCGGTCAATAACCAATAGCGGGACCTGGATGCCCATATTGGTTCCTACATATTCTACGAAGATCTTTATCGGTCAGACCGCATAACAACATACGTTGTTCCCTTTGTCATCGGTATGTTACTTGCCCGAGATTCGATCGTCGGTATCCAATACCTAGTTCAATCTCGTTACTGGAAAGTCTCTTTACTCGTTCCGTAATACATCATCTCATAACTAACATCTTAGTTATTATGCTTGCAAGGCTTATGTGATGTGTATTACCGAGAGGGCCCAGAGACACCTCTCCGACAATCGGAGTGACAAACCCTAATCTCGAAATACGCCAACCCAACATCCACCATTGGAGACACCTATAGTACTCCTTTATAATCACCCAGTTACGTTGTGACGTTTGGTAGTACCCAAAGTGTTCCTTCGGTAAACGGGAGTTGCATAATCTCATAGTTATAGGAACATGTATAAGTCATGAAGAAAGCAATAGCAACATACTAAATGATCGGGTGCTAAGCTAATGGAATGGGTCATGTCAATCAGATCATTCAACTAATGATGTGACCTCGTTAATCAAATAACAACTCTTTGTTCATGGTTAAGAAACATAACCATCTTTGATTAACGAGCTAGTCAAGTAGAGGCATACTAGTGACACTCTTTTTTGTCTATGTATTCACACATGTATTATGTTTCCGGTTAATACAATTCTAGCATGAATAATGAACACTTATCATGATTTTAAGGAAATAAATAATAACTTTATTATTGCCTCTAGGGCATATTTCCTTCAGCTGCTCCAAGACCCAGTCGCCTGGCGCCGCCAAGTTTCCCTGCCTCGCCTGCAAGTCCCTGGCGCTGCATCCCCTGCTTCCTTCGAGAGATGCGGACGACCGTGTTGACCCTTCCACGATCGAAGTAAGCAGGCCGGCCCAGTGCGCCCCTGCTGGCCTCACCTCACCACTGGACCGGGCCGAAGCCCATGGTGAGCAGCCCACTTCCATCGGTTTCGGCCGTGATGTGTTTTTTTTCACAGGACGAATTTCTCTATTTACAGAAAACTGCATATTTACAATGTAGCCCCAAAACTTCATGCATTTTATAACTCTCAAATCGTGCATCGGATTAAAATGAATTATATATGAAACTTGCTCAGAATTTTGTGTAGATTAATAACATCCAACTTTCATCTATGTTTAAAATGTTGTTTTAATTAATTTGCCCTTATGCCATGCTAAAACGGTTTAATTCATAACTAAATAACCGTAGCTCCGAATTAAATAAACTTTATATGTATATGGGGTAGAATTTTGCCTAGTTTATCATGGTGACATTGCTTTGCATGTTTAATAACTCTAAAATTGTGTATAGGACAGATCAGGACCAAACCTAATATTTGCACATGAGGGTTTTCCGGAATTGTTGTTCGTTGCTTCCGGCCTCATTTAACCTTGACTAGATAGGTAGTTTTCATTTGCTTCACCCTCTTGCCATGCTTAACAACATTTAACATTGTTGAGTACCTAACCGGGAGAGAACTAAATAATTGACGTGGTGTTCCGTCAATATGCACCTCGTTGCATATTGAGCTCCACTTAACTTGTAGTGTTGTTTGTGCACTTTGCCATGCCATGCCATGCCTCTTTAAACCGGACATGCATCATACTCGTTTGTGCATCATGCCATGTTGATGTGTTGGTTGTTTACTATGTTGTGTGCTTCTTTTCCAGTGATTGCTTCTTCGGGTTGGTTCCGATATCGTCGAGTTTGTGAGGACCCGTTCATCTACATCCGTTTGTCTTCTTCATGGACTCGTTCTTCTTCCTTGTGGGATTTCAGGCAAGATGATCATACCCTCGAAATCACTACTATCTTTGCTATGCTAGTTTGCTCGCTCTTTTGCTATGCCATTGCTACGATGCCTACCACTTGCTTGTCAGCCTCCCAATTGCCATGTTCAGCCTCTAACCCACCAATGTCCTAGCAAACCGTTGATTGGCTATGTTACCGCTTTGCTCAGCCCCTCTTATAGCGTTGTTAGTTGCAGGTGAAGATTGAAGTTTGTTCCGTGTTGGAACATGGAGATGTTGTTCCTTGTTGGAACATGTTTACTTGTTGGGATATCACAATATATCATATTTAATTAATGCATCTATATACTTGGTAAAGGGTGGAAGGCTCGGCCTTATGCCTGGTGTTTTGTTCCACTCTTGCCGCCCTAGTTTCCGTCATATCGGTGTTATGTTCCCGGATTTTGCGTCCCTTACACGGTTGGGCTATAATGGGAACCCCTTGACAGTTCACCTTAAGTAAAGCTTTGCCAGCAATGCCCAACATTGGTTTTACCATTTGCCACCTAGCCTTTTTTCCCTTGGGAGTCGCGCATCCCGAGGGTCATCTTTATTTTAACCCCCCCCCCCCGGGCTAGTGCTTGTCTAAGTGTTGGTCCAGACTGTCAGCCGCCGGTGGCTACCAGGGGCAACTCTGGGCTGGCCTACCGGAAGTTTGGACAATCCGGTGTTGCCCTGAGAACGAGATATGTGCAGCTCCCATCAGGATGTCGGCGCATCGGGCGGTGTTGCTGGTTTAGTTTTACCCTGTCGAAATGTCTTGTTGTACTAGGATACCGAGTCTGATCGGAATATCTCGGGTGGAGGTCTATTCCTTCGTTGACCGTGAGAGCTTGTCATGGGCTAAGTTGGGACACCCTGCAGGGATTTGAACTTTCGAAAGCCGTGCCCGCGGTTATGGGCAGATGGGAATTTGTTAACGTCCGGTTGTAGAAAACCTGAACCTGACCTTAATTAAAATGAATCAACTGCGTGTGTAACCGTGATGGTCTCTTTCCGGCGGAGTCCGGGAAGTGAACACGGTTGTTGGAGTTATGCTTGACGTAGGTAGTCCAGGATCACTTCTTGATCATACTTTTATCGATCGTGCTTTGCCTTCTCTTCTCGCTCTCATTTGCGAATAGGATAGCCACCATATATGCTAGTCGCTTGCTGCAGCTCCACCTCATACCTTTACCTTACCCATAAGCTTAAATAGTCTTGATCGCGAGGGTGCGAGATTGCTGAGTCCCCGTGGCTCACAGATACTTTCAAAACCAGCTTGCAGGTGCCGATGAGTTCGTGCAGATGACGCAACCAAGCTCAGGAGGAGCTCGATGAAGATCTTGTCCTTTGTGTTGTTTCGTTCTAGTTGATCAGTAGTGGAGCCCAGTTGGGGTCGATCGGGGACCTTTGTCGCATTTGGGGTTCTTCTTTTATTTTGGTTCCGTAGTCGGACCATGAGTGTGTTTGATTGATGTAATGTTTATTCATGTAATTGTGTGAAGTGGCGATTGTAAGCCAACTATGTAACTTTTCCCCCTATTGTATTACATGGGTTGTGTGAAGATTACCTCACTTGCGACATTGCCTTCAATGCGATTATGCCTCTAAGTTGTGCCTCGACACGTGGGAGATATAGTCGCATCGAGGGTGTTATACCCCCTAGGGGTCCTATATATAGTGTGGGGAGGGAGGGCAGCCACACCCTAGCCCCTTGCGCCTCCCTCTCCCTCCCGTGACACTCCTCCCTCTCCCTAAGCTTGGCGAAGCCCTACCGAGATCACCGTTGCTTCCACCACCACGCCGTCGTGCTGCTGGGTCTTCATCAACATCTCCTTCCCCCTTGCTGGATCAAGTTGGAGGAGACGTCTTCCCAACCGTACGTGTGTTGAACGCGGAGGTGTCGTCCGTTCGGCGCTAGGTCATCGGTGATTTTGGATCACGATGAGTACGACTCCATCAACCCCGTTCTCTTGAACGCTTCTGCGCGCGATCTACAAGGGTATGTAGATGCAGTCCTCTCTTCCTCATTGCTAGATGACTCCATAGATTGATCTTGGTGATGCGTAGGAAATTTTAAAATTCTGCTACGTTCCCCAACACAACCTTGGTTTTACCATTTGCCACCTAAGCGTTTTTCCCTTGGTTTCCGCGGACTCAAGGGTCATCTTTATTTTAAACCCCCGGGCCAGTGCTCCTCTGAGTGTTGGTCCAACTTGTCAGCCGCCGGTGGCCACCAAGGGCAACTCTGGGTTGGCCTACCAGAAGTTTGGACAATCCGGTGTGCCCTGAGAACGAGATATGTGCACCTCCTATCGGAATTTGTCGGCACATCCGGGTGGCTTTGCTGGTCTTGTTTTACCATTGTCGAAATGTCTTGTAACCAGGATTCCGAGTCTGATCGGGTCGTCCTGGGAGAAGGAATATCCTTCGTTGACCGTGAGAGCTTGTGATGGGCTAAGTTTGGACACCCCTGCAGGGTTTTGAACTTTCGAAAGCCGTGCCCGCTGTTATGGGCAGATGGGAATTTGTTAATATCCGGTTGTAGAAAACCTGACACTTAACTTAATTTAAATGAATCAACAACATGTGTAGCCGTGATGGTCTCTTTTCGGCGGAGTCCGGGAAGAGAACACAGTCTCGTGTTATGCTTGAACGTAAGTAGTTTCAGGATCACTTCTTGATCTTTGTAGCTTCTCGACCGTGCTTTGCTTCTCTCCTCGCTCTCATTTGCGTAAGGTAGCCACCATATATGCTAGTGCTTGTTGCAGCTCCACCTCACTACCTTTTCCTACCCTTAAGCTTAAATAGTCTTGATCACCAGGGTGTGAGATTGCTGAGTCCCCGTGACTCACAGATTACTTCCAAAACCAGATGCAGGTGCCGATGATGCCAGTATAGGGGATGCGACCGAACACAAGTGGGAGTTCGACGAGGATTTACTATGTTTCCTTTCCAGATGATCAGTAGTGGAGCCCAGTTGGGCGATCGGGGATCTTATGCATTTGGGGTTGTCTTTATTTTGGTTCCGTAGTTGGACCTTGATTGTATTCTGGATGATGTAATGCTATATTTTATGTATTGTGTGAAGTGGCGATTGTAAGCCAACTCTTTATCTCTATCTTATTCAGTACATGGGATGTGTAAAGATTACCCCTCTTGCGACATGCCTACTATGCGGTTATGCCTCTAAGTCGTGCTCTAATACGTGGGAGATATAGCCGCATCATGGGTGTTACAGAGTAATAGGTTCAAAATTTCTACTTAGATCTCTATGATGCTCGACAACTATCTAAGTTTTGGGCCTTGGGGTTTTCTATCCGTGGATTCACTCAAAAAAATTTAGAGGGGTGCTCAAACAATCTTCTCAAAAAATAAACGAAGCCGCCGACCATAACGGTAGGTGGGGGCTGATTATTTATAGCCGGGGCAATCCCGAGGGTGAAATAACCATAAGGGGCCTATTCTCTTTGTGTGCACTAGCAAACACATTAGCTCCTCAATGTTTTTGTCCAACAATCTCCAATACTCTCGAGGCACTCGATTGCACCAACATATCTAACCTTTTTTCTCTAAATAAACAAGCTAACCACATTTTGTTTCGAGCTTTGACTGAGGTAATCCCAAAATGCCCGAAATACACAATAGTGAAGAACAATCTGCATTGGTTGATTCTTCGGTGGTTGGCATTGGTTATGCAGCTTGCCCCCTCCATGAGTCCACGGTAAGTCCACGGCTCCATCGATGTGACCTTCTACATGTAACAATGTAACGAGAAGGATGACACCGGTCGAGTCCCCATGAGCATATGTCACGTCGCAGAAGTTAGAGTTGGATGCTTCATTGTCATGTCGTGTCAGGGAAGATGAGGTGAGCAACGACTGATCACAGTTCCATGACATCAAGGGTAGAGACGTGCTTGGGTAAGGAAGAGTGGGGGGCTCGTTTAGGGCATGACGACGCGATCGGCAATACTCTAGTGGTGTGGGCGGCTGGGACTGGGGTCGAGTGTTGGCATGATGTCATTCTCCTCGGCAACGGTTGCCGAGCTAGGTCGAAGAGATGGAGGGGCGTTGGAAGGCAAGGCATTGTGGAGTGGCTTGAGGTAGATGCATGGGAGGGCGGGGTGCTTGATGGCGGCATCAACAGCGATGAAGATCTGGGTCTGTCCTTGGAGGTTCGATAACAAATGAAATGCATGTAAATACCTCAACAAGTATTCCATAACTTTTGGTAGATATGGGGTTCAGTAACAACACTCATGAATAGAACAATATTTGGATGCCTTAAGACTTCTAATTGTTGCGACGTACCACATAGGAAAAAACATTCAAAGAGTAATTAACATAGATGGGAATGCTTCATAAAAGCATAAACACTAACTCTATATAGAAAATAGACACTAGTAAGTGACAACCACATCGAAATATTAACAAAACCACTGATATGACCATATTTTCGACAATCCCTTTGTTGGTCGCTCCTTCACGAGTTATGCATGGGACCTTTATAAAGTATGATCTGTTGAACATTATGGTGCTCCTTGCGGCTGGTACGACCGTTGGTACCATTGAGCACAGTTGTAGCAAGCGTCATATTTTGCTCTGTTGCTCTTGTGGCGCCTCCAATGGACTTGGCTTGGTTCCATAGTTATCGTTTCTTTATATATGATGATTTTATTCCATCTTTTAGCATATTTTTGAGGAAACATATTGACAAAGGATTTCACAACTTCTTACATTCATTAGTCATTACTACTAATAACAAAGTTATTCTCTTAAAAATTTCAAAATTATCCTATTTAAACAATGATGTAATAAGTGCAAAAATATCACTCATCAAAAATCTGATTCTATACATAAATTTTTGAAACCATGTGTAGATTTAGAGCGACATTTCCAGACACTATTTCTAAAGCCATACCAATTGAGACACCAGTATCTACTCATGAGTTATCCTTTGTGCACTTGGCTACCCAGTGTTTGTCGTAGGCATGATAACCCATATATCAGAGGTGCATACTGCCCGGTCCTTTCATACCAGGGAAACGCCCTCTCAATGCTCTAACGCTCACACTGGATATGCACCAAACCGTCTCACAATATTTTGAACCCAGCTCACACACCGCAATAATGAACGAATAACTCAACCTTTAGAACCATCTACAACTCTAAGTGGCGAAGCGTAAAATACTACTGCTGCTAACGAGATAATGAAATTAAATGACTATCTATATTAAACCTTTTTACTTTTTCGTAAGGCGTAACTTATGAATATGTGACCGGGAAATTTTCAATTTTTACCTATGTAATTATTTTTGTATATTGTATTAAATAATGTTTTATAGAAATAGCTATGAGAATTACAAATGTAATTGCAACCATGTACATCAAGGTTGCATTTTTTCATACAACTTAAGAATTGATAATTACAAAAACATTGTATTATACACAACTAAAACTATATTTTACCAAATTTTTATTTATCAGGTCAGTATGGGATGGTTAGAAAAGTGTTTTGTTAGAATGGATTTCACTGTAAATAATATCAAACCAAAAGTACAACAGTACTCATCAATTTTAGTTTGTCTCTTGGTGTACTAGTACTACTAGTTTATATTTGTCTATCTCCATAGGATCCATAAGTATATAAAACATTGGTTGATTATTTTAGAGTGTTGATATAGTTAATAACTAATGCAAGTTTACCCAAACAGAGAATTCTAGAGTGTGCGAGATATCAACAAGTAGTTTGTACTCGAATTCTCTGCTACTCTCGCTCGTTGGCAACACTCATTTCCTGGTCAAGTATGCATGTCTGTGCTTGGAGAGGGAAGACGGAAAAGGGGTTAGTAATTACCCAATGTCACATGCTCCCTCAATACTTGGTGGCAAAAAAGTCAAATCACGCAGGAGAGTTGCATGTATTATATGAAAGATAGGAGATGGAGTACAATCAGCCAATACGAACCTCCCATAAAATGGCGATACAAGAAGGAAAAAGACCCTCCAAAAAGAACAACTCCAATTACTCTAATCTAAAATGACCCAAACTCGCTTCAGCCCACTGCTTGGCATCTAATTTGATTTGATCTACGACTCTTTGCAACAGAGTGAAGTAATTTTCAAATACCCGACCATTCCTTTCCCTCCAAGTACTACAAATAACGAGAGGCACAGGTGTTCCAAGTATTCCTCTTCATGCCATGAACTAACGACCTAGCCCCTTGCCACCAATCCTTGAGCGAGCGTGAATCATTGTGAACAACCTCACTCAAGCCAGACCACTGAAGCACTGAATTCCACAAAAAAGAAATTGCTCTATGTGAAAAAAGAAAAAATTTGATCATGTATTTTCTCAATGAACTAATGATGAATGATTTTGATAATATATATTAAAAATGTTAATCAAGCATTTGAATATGTTGAACAACTATTTTAAGAATAGTAATCAAGCAATTACAAAATGTTAAATGTGTATAGATTTTTTTTGGCCATGTGTGTTAAAAAATGTTAATATTGCATTTAGAAAATATTAGTCAAGCATTTGAAAAAATGTAAATGCGCATAGAAAAATGTTAATATTATATTTGAAAAATATTGATCAATAACTTAAAATATAATTAAAATATGTCTGGAAAAAATGTTGAACATGTATTAAAAAGATATTAAACTTGTATTGAAAAATGTTAAACTTGTATTAGAAAAATGTTGTTGCATATTAAAAAAATGTAGAATGAAAAGAAAACAAAAAAAGAAAACCAAAAAAGAAAAAAAATCAAAAAGGAATAAATGAAAATAAAACTGAAGTAACAAATGTAGAAAGAATAAAAAATGAAAAGAAAAAAAACCGAAGAAAAGAATGAAAAAGTATGTTAAAAATACTAAATTGAGAAGAAACAGAGCATAAAAAGAAAAGAAAAAAGAAACCCAAATAACATAGAAGAAAATGGAGAAAGAAAAGAAAAAAACAGAAAACCTGTGCAAAACTAGCTCTGTTCCTTCTAGTAGGTTGTGCCAAAGAAGTTTAACACAAACTTGATGTTTTCTCGGTGACTATTAGTGTGACAAAACAACCTGGAGATCCCACCAAATGCTTCAGCAAGAGATCGCTGCGTCTCGCTGAATGTGAGACATAGCTCTCGTGCTCCCGGACGACCGGAGAAAGCAACCAGAACGTCCGGCGCAAGGTCCTTCGCCTTGTATCCATATGTAAGACCAAAAAACCATCTCTCGCTATTCCCAAGCCCGACCCTTGCAGCACGTTAAAAACATGTGCCTCTTGCTTGTATTCAAAGGATCTAGCAGAATGTGCCAAGCCTGGTTGTGAGAAACATGCGCCTTTCAGGCCCAGCGCAACCAAAGCGTCGAATTCACAATTTCAATATCTAGTATGCCCATTCTTCCACTCTCCTTCGAACGATGAACGTGCTTCCAGTTTACTGGGCAGTGCCCACCATTAGCCGCCTTGGTACCCTTCCATAAAATAGCTCGACGGATTTTTCCAATGGCTCTCGATACCCATGGCGAGGGATCAAGGGACATGAGCTGAAAATTGGGATTGCTGACAAAACCGCTTGGACCAAGATTAGTCGACCACTCTAGTAAAGAAATCCAGTACGCCAAAGGCCCAACCTATCCCACAACTTGTCATCAAACTCTGAAGCTTTGAGACTTGGGCATATTTCCAAAATCCCCGATAGATCGTCTCGCATATAATCTACAAGATAGAACTCTTGCTGAAGTTACAATGTAACCCTTGACGAGCAACCAAAGATGTCTAGCAGAAAGTTGTGATTTAGCCTTGGGGAAAATAATAACATAATCTGCATAAATCCATACGTTGAGGAATGGAGTGCCTATCGCTGAAGGTCTTAAGAATGTCGCATTCTTCAGCCTTGGCAAAGAGCTTGCATAGAGTATCCATCACAATAATAAAGAGCATGGGCGATACGGCATGACCTTGCCTAATATTGCGACTATGCCAAAAGCTTTTCCCTTGTATGCTATTTAAAATAATTTTAGTATATGTAGTCATGAGAAACATAGGAATCCAAGACCACCAATATGGGCCAAAACTAACTCTTTTTAGTGCTTTAAGCAGAAATTGTGAAGTGACGGTGTCAAAGACCTTTGCAATATATCAAGCTTAAGCAAGAGACTGTTGCATTTTCTTCCCTTTAGCAACTTGGCCGATTTTCAAGCCCAATCAATTTCAATTAAGTTTTGGGCTATTTTGTTTCCGGTGTAAAAAGATGCATCTCGTTTCCCTTTTGCGAGGAGCCTAATGCTACAAGCGCATAGCTAAGGGACACTTACTTACAGTAGGAGACAAGGATACATATCGGAAAATAGCCACTACTCTTGGGTGTACTACATCGAGTTTGGGCGAAAAGAATGAAAAAACACAATCACACAAAATATAAAAAATATCAAAATTTGAGACATGAAACCTTATCAAATGTTCGAGCTTCTTGCAAATTTTCAGCCAAAAATAATATCCAAGGAGCTCAACGAAATCAAAGCTCAAAAAGTACACAAAACTTTGAACATTGATTTTTTTAGTGACTCTTTCTTACCACCAGTTGGCACGAGGATACACAAGGTACCACTAGCTAGGATGATGTGGGTGGGCAGCATGTTGGATATCGACGTGACTAGATGAGCAACTAGAATAAGCAAGCTCTGGTCCTCTACTATGTTGTTGGTCCATACCATCGTCCTGGAAAGAGACATCCATGAAAAGAAAAGCAACAACAGAAAATCTTGTAAAGAGTAGACAAAGTCAAGTGGGGCGGACGGAAAATGCCCGATACAAGAAATCGGAAAGTTGCAATCATATCATATATATAGTCTTCTTTCACTGGTGTTGCCCGCAGCAAGGCCCTTCCAAGAACCCATGGAAGGGTGAATGTTGTGGGCCGGGATAACAAGACTAGTCCACTGTTTAACGGTACGCCAGAACCATGCTGTGGTCGCATGTCCGCGCCAGTTTTGGTTCGTCCCATCCCATCTGCCACCGGGTAACTCCCATTCGTCCATATCTCAAAAAAAAAAAACCTTCCATGCCCATGCCTAGACTAAGTTAGAATCGAAACCCAAAATGAACGGATCATTTTTTTTACCAAAATATAGGCTAAGTCAGTTTTAGCCACACAGTAGTACTCTATAAAACAAGGATACAAATATAACTCAGTCTTGCCACCAGACGAAGAAAAAAATGTACTACTACAGTAGTATTCCCTCCGTCCGAATTACTTGTCGCAGGTATGCATGCATCTAGATGTATTTTAGTTCTAGATACATTTATTTCTGTGACCAGTAATTTGGAACGAAGGGAGTAGGTAGGATGATATGGGTGGGCACCATGTTAGGCATGGAGATAGAATATGCAAGCTCCCTCTGTGTTGTTGGTCCATGCTCTCAGCCTGGAAAGAACCATGGGTCGAAGCAAAGAAAAAGAAAACCTGTAAAGAGCAGACAGAGTCAGGTGGGACAGGCGAGAAAAGCCCACTGGTAGCACAAGAAGCCTGGAAGCTGCAAAAATCGTCGTATCCTTTCGCTGATGTCGCCTACCTACAGCCCTACTCGCGGTACCGCGTGATTTGCACAATCAGCGACGAGACGACCGCTTCCGGAAATCCGCGGAAGGCACGCACCGGGTCGTCCGTCCATGAGTAGCACCGTGGACCAGGAAGGCCAGGCTAGTCCATGTGACGGCGAAACCAACCTTGGGTGGCCACAAAACAAAGCAGATCGAACATTTGTGGTAGTAAGTTCTGCTTTCACTTTGGTCAAGGGATTCAAGTGAATGTAACATATACTCCCTTGTGTTTTTTTGTTAAAATCAAATAAAAATACACTCCCTCGTACAACAAAGTTAGTACAAAGTCAGTAACTTATTTTGGAATGTCGGGAGTATAAAATGTCCTAATTTCTTTAATCAGTTGTATATAGACACATTTTTGTGCTTGTAGGCTCATTTCAGTCCGTGTGTACTCCATGTTGAAATATCCATATTTATGAACGAAGGAAGTATTATTTCATCTTAAGTAACTGCGTTCATAAAAGGAAACGAATCTACGCTACTCAATAAACATTTAACGTCGAAATAGATTTCACAATGAATCTAATAAAATGGACCTGGCTGCTTGAATGTGGATATTTTTAGAAAACCTAATCAAATACTTGACCCATGACAACTAACATGTAATATATATATATTTTAAAATAAAGAAACACAAAGTAGAAAACTGAAACTATCGGTTGCTTGGAATTCTTATTTATTTATAAGGCCGTCGTAAGCTGCCTCCATCCCACCCCACTTTTGGCCGGTTTCGCGCCGCCTCTCTTTTGGCGAAGCTTCTATTGCCCCGACCATCCGCCTAAACCCCCCGACTGTCCGACACCCCCCATCCCTATCCACAAACCCCATGCCCATCGACTGCCCGTCTCGTCTTCCTCAATAACAGCGCCGCCCGTTACATCGTCCACATCGTTCGCTTGGTGCAAGATCTGGATAGAATTGGCAGATACTGACTTTATACTTCCTTCTTCCATGTATACAGGGCCTAATGCGTTTTGCGGCTGGACAGTACACCGGGACCACACGTCGGCCGCACGCGCGCCGGTTCCGTTCCATTCGTGGAAGCCGGCCGGTCCTCGCACGCCCGCTCACCTGGCCGACATGTGGGCCCCGCCCACCCACCTCCCTCCCTCCCCACCGCGTCGAAAGCGCCGCGCCTTTTTGCCTGCCTGCCTGCCTGCCTGGGCCGGCCGCCGTCAATTCCAACTCCCTCTGGTACCCACTACTGCTGCTCCAGGCGGACCAACTCCACCCCCACGCCCCACGCCCCGCCGCTGACCGATGGGCCACGCCCACTCGACCTCCCGCCACAATGGCCGCGCCGGCGCCGGCAACGGCGTGGAGCCGCCGCTGCCGTCCCGCTTCTCCCGGTTCCGCAGCCGCCTGCGCCTGCGCCGCCACCGCGGCCGCGACCGCTGCGGCGCCGCGGGGGACGCCAGCGAGTCGGGGAAGGGCGTCGCCGCCGACGAGTTCGCCGGCATCGCGCGCATCCGAATAGTCAAGGTGCGCGCGCTCCCCTCTCCGCCCACGCCGGCCCCGACGGGGGAGGTTCGCGTGCGGGTGGAGCTGCTGATTGGCGGTTCCGCTTCAATTTCAATTTCAATTTCCTGTTGTTTGATTTTGGTTTGTGCCATGGCGCAGGCGGACCTGCGGTTCAAGGACAAGTTCTTCGCCTGCCTCTCGCTCGGGGAGCGCACCTACCGCACCGAGACCTCCGACAGGTTCACCACCATGTTTTCCACAGTACAGTATTAATTAATTTCTGGCCATGCTTGTCCGGATCCGAGCTCGTCCATGCTTCGGTTAACCTCCACGCTGTTCGTGGTTCGTGAATCGACGTGCCTAGCAATGTTTTGCTGTCTGTCACACGTTCCAGAGCAAGCGGATAAGCTCCCTGTCGTCTTATGACAGTGATTTCTAGTACTACTAGAAGACTTAAGAATCAGGATAATGCTCCTGGAATCGGAATCTGTTCTGCGACAGGCGAAACCACCAAACTTATTTTCGTTGCAGCAGGCCCTTTCCTGAATATTCTTTTCACAAATGTCTGAGTTCAGAAGATCTGTGACAGCGAAATACAAAAAACTTTGACAGGCACAAAACCCAGCCTATTTTCGTTGCAGCAGGCCATTTCCTGAATTTTCTCTTGATCACAACTGTCTGAAATCAGATGATCTACTATGACAGCAGAGTATGAAAATTCTCAACTGTTGCACCTTGTGAATCTGCGTGAGCTCAAATTTCTCCTGTTGGAAATATATCCTCTGTATGCTTGTATCATACACAGCTAACACCCTTTTATTTCTCCCTGTTTTGCTCACTTGTCGTTGCTGATGTTTTCCAACTACAGTCTCGGTACCCCCCCCCCCCCCCCCCCTCCTGCTCTCCACGCTTCCATGAACCTCCGTGCCGTTCATGGTTCGTGAATCGATGTGCCTAGCAAGTGTTACTATCAATCTACCACATGTTCCGGAGCAAGCAGATAGGCTCCTGGTCTTACTATGATAGCGAGTGCTAGTAGTACAAGACTTGGGAATCAGGATAATGCTCTTGGAATCGGAATCTGTTCTGCGACAGGCAGAAACCCCACCGCATTTTGGTCGCAGCTAGCTTTTCGCGAATATTCTTTTCATCACAAGTGTTTGAATTCAGATGATCTATGACAGCGAAATATGAAAAATGCTGAACTGCTGCACCTTGTGAATCTGCCTTCATTTTTTTCCTTCTGTTTTAGAATATACAGCGTGCACGCCTGTATGTCACACATCTAACACCCTTTCCCCTCTTTTTCTTACTTGTCATTGCTCATGTTTTTGAACTACAAACACTGCCTGCAGCACTCAAAGGCCTGTATGGAATTCAGTGAGTAATCTTTATTTCTTGTTGCTCTTTATCCAGTAATATCATGGTTTCCTTTATTAACTATGGAGCTGTGTAGATTTACATATATTTTCTGTGAATATGCAGGAAAAGAAAGTTGTAATAGAAACAAATGGACCTCATATTGCACGAATATCTGTTTTTGAGGTATGCTGCTAATTGCGTTAATTTCCGCTGTGAGCAGTCCACACATGTATGCTTCAGCATAAGCAAATTACTGATTGGAAGCTTTTGAAGAATTCTTTTTAACCGTAAATCGAGGCAACAGTTCAATCCAATGACATTATGTTTTTTGGCCAACTTTGCAGACTAACCGGTTCTCTAAGAATACCTTGGTTGGTTACTGTGAAGTTGATCTCTTTGACTTGCTCACTAAGGTAACACTGATGTTTTTGCCGTCTCAATCTTTAGTTATAGTATATCTCTGGTTTGATTGTCCTCATGTACCTATGAAGAAACACACTTCCTCTTTTTCTTAATTCATGAGAAGACTATGATAGCATTTTATTAAAGATTCAAGAGAGTGACACTGTTGAATATCTTGATCCAACTGTGGATATGTATACTTTATTTCCACATCGTGTCTACCTACTTCCTAGATCTAGGCTGGAACTTTCTAGTACTTCTGCACAACAGATCTTAATGTACCATAATACATAAATTGGTAATGTGTACAACTTTCTGGAGGTATTTTAAGTTTTGACATTTTGAATATTATCGACTAACATTTTAGCTAGCAGGACTTGGAGGAGGAACACGTTGAGGACCTTGCTTTGTTGGACCCATCATCGTCCACTACCACCATGGGAACCATATCCGTATCCTGCTACATTGAAGTAACTGCTCTTTCTGTTTCCTGTGTGTTGCTATTAGCACTCACAGAGAATTTTCCAGGTTTCAAGTACTGAATTTTGTAGTTCTGTTGCAGGATCCTGTTGAAACAGAACAAAGCTTTGCACGCCGGGTCTTAGCTATAGTGGTATGCTTTCAGTCTTGGTTAATCATATTCTCTTTTCATATATGATTGATACTTGATTATCTTGTCGCTTGACAACGGAGCACACCATAGTTTCATATGGTCTTTTTAAGTAACTTTAGACATTGACGTTTGAATACTGCAACTGAAAGTGGTTAGAAAATATGATCTGAACTTAGGATCATCCAAGTATAGCGAAGCAAGATAAACTGTCCAGAGTTGTTCAAAATCAGATCTATTGAGGATTTAGTAGTAAAAATCATTCGAAAGCTCTTCACAATTGTCAGCTATTCCTTGTATCTATTCTCATCAGTTTTACAAAATGAATTGATGTCTTTTCATAGCTGTCTTATTATTGTTGTGCATCATTTACTATTGGTGTTGCCGTTGCTACTACTAGCCATTCTATCGAGGGCAGTCTTCTTCAGTCTTTATTGTGTGTTGCTCTGAGTCACCAGTCTTTGAGCAGAACCACATTCTTTTCAAATGCCTTAAACTCAGTTTCACGTTGCATGTATTGTGTTCATTTCTGTATGTAATTATATTCCACCCTACAAAGCACAACATTACTATTGTTATGGCAGGACTACAATGAAGACGGAAAGCTCTCCTTATCTGAATTCTCGGACTTGATGAAAGCTTTTGGTAATGGGCTAGCAGTTAATAAGGTTGAACTTTATTCTCATTTTCTTAGAGGTTATGTCCCTTCTAGTTTTAGCTGGTCCCTTCTCTGAAGTTGTTAGTATATCTTACTAGTTGCTATAATACTTTAGATTGAAGAGCTTTTCCGCCAAGCAGATACAAATGGTGATGGCATAGTTGACATGGATGAACTAGCAGCCCTACTAGCTGATCAGCAAGAAAAGTAATTAATAGCTACCTTTTCCATGTTTAGTCCTGTTTCCAAGTTTAACCGTATTGATTGGCTGTAACATTTAATAGTATCATTTGTTATGCTCTGTCCCTTATTTCAGAGAACCAATTATCAGTAACTGTCCTGTCTGTGGTGAAAGTCTGGGGAAGTATGATAAAATAAATGATATGATACACATGACACTTTGCTTTGATGAGGGCACTGGCAATCAGATTATGACTGGGGGATTTCTAACGGATAAGCAAGCTGCATATGGGTAAGGCATTTCATGTACTGATGATTCTAGTCTTCTATCTATCACATACGTTTCTTTCTTGAAATTTCATTTTAGCAAGGGCAATTTATACTTGGTCATATAGTAATACTGGTTATGTGCAGGTGGATGTTTAAGCTTAGTGAATGGGCTAATTTTTCCTCATATGATGTTGGTTTGCGCTCTGGTTCTACTGCCTCGCATATTCTGGTATGTTTCATTAGTTATATTGACTTGTCATATTCTTATTGGTGTGCGAAGTGCCACCTCTTATTTGATATTGTATATATATTTCAATTGCATATTTGCATTGCTCTTTTCATTCGTTAACTCAAGGCGATGATTTAGGTTTTCGATCGGCGAACAAAGAGGCTAGTTGAAGAAGCAATAGATGGAAAGATAGTGTTGTCCATGAGGGCTTTATATCAGTCAAAAGTAGGGCTCACTCTCATTGATTCAGGTATGCTGAACAATAAACATCGTCTTAAGAATGAATATTATACAGATAAATATATATTTGAATGGTCCTCACTGTCTTAGACAAGCAACAGCCGAAGTTTGTACTTCTATTATTATTATTTCAAGAATCTTGTTTTGTGGATCTTACTACTTAGAATAACAATGAGTTCCCAATAAATGTTCACTTGGAGACACCGTGAGCTTGAAACTAAATGTTCTTCTGACCACCAATTAAAATACCCTTGTGTGTATGCTGGTGACAACACATAACTCAATTTTCGAGCCATTAAGAAACCATGTTTGTACAAGAAAATTGATGCAAGGACGATGTTGCTGTTACGATTTTAGGTACAACTTTTTTACAACCTCAGAGAGCCACTATTTGAGAGTGTACAGTTATGCCAGCAAAGTTTTCTTACCCACGGCTGGTCCTTATCATGGCTTAGTATTATGTCTTTTGATAGATGCTGACACCAACGAGAATCTTTTGCATTAACACCTACCTGTTTAATTGGGACTGTCCATATGCAGGTGTCAAAGATATCTTGAAGAACCTATCTGAGAAGCAAGGAAAGAAGATGAATTCACCAGAATCTGCCAAAGATATTCCAAAGTTCCTCGAGTTATTTGCGGTATGGAATGTTTATTTTTGTGTACTCTGTGGGATATAACCTTTATACATTTTCTCCATTTTATTTCCATGGCATACGATTTAAGGCCGCAAGTAACCTTAATATGCTGGATCACCTTTTTTTTAGCATTGGAGGAACTTCAGTTGTAGCAACCAATAGTTTTCACTTCTCATTTTTAGGCGACATAAGTAATTTGGATCAATGGCCATCCACAATGATAAATATGGAAAATGTTGAATTGCAATAACTTGCCTAAAATAGTGTTGTTTTATGAAACTTCTGCAGCATCTCTTATAGCATAACGGTTATTCTTTTGGGCCACTTACCTTCAAATGGTGAGTAGGGAAATACATAGACTGCACTTTGAATAGAAAGCTCATTTTAAGCATGTCATCTTGTACTCCCTCCGTCCCATAATGTAAGACGTTTTTTGACTAATGTAGTGCTTAAAAACGTCTTACATTATGGGACGGAGGGAGTAATTCAAAGTAGGGTCTTCAACCCATCACCTTTATAATGGTTACTCAAGGTTCTTGAATCTAGATTTTTTCTATAAGCTGGTCGGGAATTGCCTATTTCTGAACCGTTCACTTCCATTTAAAATGTTTATGGCTTTGTTTCATAAAACCACTGTTGACATCCTTGATATCTTTTGCATATGAATACAGGGTCAAATTAATATGGATGAGACTAAGGACCCTATTGAAAGTTTTAAGGTATGCAATATATGCCTCCACTCCTCTTGACATATGTCACCCCCTTGTTTGTCCTAGCTTTGTATGTCAGTGCATACATTCTCTTTATAGTCAGGTTTCTTCATTGCATCGTCTCTTAATAATGTCTTAATGGTATGTTGAATGGAATAATCAGTTTTTTTTTCTTCTCGAGTGTTTATAGTGGATACTCTGGCTTAACCACTAGAAGCATGAAACAGTTGTGTTTTTCTTTTCTGTAGCAATAAGTAGCCAACATGAAATCTCCTAAGAATGCATCATCTATTGAAATGACACATGTTCGTTGTGCGTTAGCATCATAGCTCATGCATTTACAGTAGCCTGTTTATCTTTGTTGTCATTGCCTCAAAAAGTTACAAATCTCACAACATGTTCTAAGTGCTAATATTTTTGAGCGGTGTTGGATTGTTGTGGACTTGTGGACTTTTGGTTAATCCATTCTTAACCTTGTGTAGTTGTCCTTATGAAGTACTCAAGGAGGCTCACTTTATCTGTTATATGCTTATCTTCATATCTATATATATTTGAGAAAAGTATCTCGTCATTATTATCCTTGTATCTGTATGTACTTACAAGGTTACTGTAATCCACACTGGTCTCTGCAGACATTTAATGAATTTTTCATCAGACAATTGAAACCCAGTGCCAGGCCCATTGCACACATTGATGATGGTAGTATTGCTACCTGTGCTGCTGATTGCCGTTTGATGGCCTATAGTTCTGTCGATGAGAGCACACGATTTTGGATTAAGGTAAGTCATTGCTTTACTACTACTACATATATAAGGGGAGTATTTTTTAGTTCAGGATCACAAGATATAAGTATCTTAATGTCCATATATAAGGGCAAGTACTTGTGAACTATGACTGATCTAATCTCACTGAATATTTATGTGCATTCCATGCAATGCATTCTGATTTGACAGGTGCATGCCTGCATGGTAAAGGGGGAGACAGTATTATATTGGAAATAACCTATAACATTGGTGCATATCATAGAAATAAAGTATAGTGCATTTTCTGTTAGTTTTTATCTTGTGTTTAATGCTCCTTGTCCGTCGTTACTCATTAGGCATTGCCTTTAAGGCATAGATTTTGTTACTAAATGACATTCATAACATACTTTGAATTGAAGCCGATAATCGGTAACTTTCTGAGACTATTATCATAGTGGCGTTTGATCCATACAGATGTATGCCATGTTTGGTACTGATAATTATGATAAGTTGATTGATCTGGTGCTCTCAGGACATTAAATGTAACATGATTCGCAAAGTTATGATTTTATATGCTAGGGTAGCATGTGAAGTCACAGTAAATTTTTTCTAAACTCTGATTAGTATCGACATGTTTTATTGAGTAAATTTAACTATGAGGGGACATCTTTGGTTGAAGTCTCATTGTACCCTATCTTCTGTTCCCAGGGTCGCAAATTTTCAATTGAGGGTCTCCTAGGGGCGGATGCACACTATAATGCTTTTAAAAATGGATCATTGGTAATTTTTCGGCTTGCACCTCAGGTAAATCTTTAATCTCATTACAAGAACCCGTGCACATGTACTGCATTTTGCAATTTTTCAGGATTACCATAGGTTTCATGTACAATTTTCAGGATTACCATAGGTTTCATGTACCCGTGTCAGGAACTGTAGAGAAATTTGTGGAAATTCCTGGATGCTTGTACACGGTAAAAAATACTCATCTTGACATGCTTCTTCACGTGTGGAAAGGGATGCACTTGTGTGCTGTGCTATTTTTTTCAGCACTAAATGACTGGCGCTTATATATTTCTATTGACAGGTTAATCCCATCGCCGTAAACAGCAAGTATTGTAATGTATTCACTGAAAATAAAAGAGTTATCTCAATAATTTCAACTTCAGAGTTTGGGAAGGTTTGTCTTTTCTCCCTGTTTTGTTGTATACTATGAGGCAACTGCTTACTAGTATTCTTGCCATTGAAGATCTGAGTTAATTTTGCCTCCCCTGTCATGAATATGATGCCACTCCTCATATGGCCTGTACTCTTTTCCCTGTTCTGGCTGAAAAGCTTTGGCATTTATAAGGCTGAAGGCATGTCTGATGTTAATAGTGTGACCCTTACAACTGAGCCTAAATTACACAGCTGCAAGGATCACATTTACGGAGGTTGCCAGTATAATTTGTTCTTTGGAAATTCTTAGATTATCACCGCATGTCAAAAGTATTAATGTCCATGTGTATCGCTTCTTTGGAATGATCTGTGCTTTCCATTTCCCTTTATATGACCTAATGCACTGGGAACAGCCTTTAGCATTGTCATATTTACCTCAGTAGGCTTCTCATGAATTGTCAATTCTTATTTGCGCAACAGTCCAGCGCCTAGTACATGCATCTAGTAGCTTCCTGAACTCTGCCTTTACTGACCATGCACTTTTTTTTTAATATCACATGTTTCAGGTGGCTTTTGTTGCCATCGGAGCAACTATGGTAGGAAGCATTGCATTCGTGAAAAAGGAGGGCGACTACGTCCACAAGGGAGATGAGGTTTCCCTTATACTCTGTCCTTGCGAGTGTTCTGCTGCTTATGCTGGTGTGTTAATTATCTAATTCATCTTCTTTCTCCCAGTTTGGATATTTCTCCTTTGGAGGGAGCACGGTAATCTGCGTGTTTGAGAAGGTTTGTATTCTTTATATATTATTTTTCCTTTTTTAGATGCTGATAATCAACTTCGTAAACAATTTGTTATCTCTTGCTCCATGTCCCAAAACTAAAATGTTCTTTCCATGGACAGGATGCGATACAATTCGATGCTGATCTTCTAGCCAACAGCGAAAGATCACTGGAAACTCTTGTTGAGGTTGGCACGACATTGGGGGTCTCCAAAAGGAAGAAAGAGCTAAAAGTTTCGGAGCTATAGAAAGTGTTCAATTGAATGATATAGAAGTTAGTGAGTGCAGTGCAGCATGGGACAGAACTGTAAAGTTATAGGACATAGCTTGCATGGACAAGGATTAGTAGAGTATATTCTCCCAGCGTCCTCTTTTTCATGTCAGACCCATTTTCAAGTGTTGTTTCGGTAGTTAGCTTTATACTTGGATCTACTTTGTCACTTTGTGCATCATGCAAGAAGATCCATTTTCCTACCATTGTAAAAAGTCATATTCGATCTATTATTTTCTAGTCAAATCTGGCCTGCATTATTCGTGTCTATTGATTTCGGCTGGCAAACTGGGTTTTTTCATCTAGAATTTCATTTGTGTTAGCTGATGCCATTTGAAGTACTACATCTGCTATTTCTTTATGCATCACTGGGCACAATTCTGGGATCATCGATGTCAAAAGAAAAGATATCTAACAAAAGCATTTTGTTTGATTCAGATGACAGAGCGTAGAGGTGGTGCTGCCTCGGAGGTGTGCTTGTGGAGCATGAGCACCGCGGGGTCATGCATTACGACCAGGTGCTCGCCACTGGAAAGGTACTTGGCCAAGTGTACATGAACACGAACCCACTGTGGAGAGGGATGCCGTTTAATTTTCTTTTGTGTCTCAACGACATCTTCATTGTTACCAGTGGGAGGCTGTGTGGATTTGTACATGAGCCAAGTGGTCGATGGGTCTCGTCTCCATTTTGGTCGGAAATGGCGCGAGGGTGAATAGTTCGGAGAACAATATACTTTTTAGAACAATTGTTCATTTTGGGCTTGCTTTTCTCCGATCAGAGCCGAACGGAGTCAGACAGCTTTGAGGTCTTGTGAGGAAGTGCAAGGTCCGGGCTTCACGGTGAACTACTTAATCATCCCACACATAAAGGTCGTTTTGTTGTGGTGCTTGAAGGATCGGCCGATCAGACGCCTTAATTCTCTGCGGTAGGGGTTCAGTGATTGTTGCAGGTAAGGGTGTGCGATGCGCGTTGTAGTGTGGGATAATCTGTATTTTTTTTTCATGGGCTCTTTTCTATGTGTGTTTCCGGAACCTGTGTTTTTTTGCGTTCTTCATGTGCCACTTAACTGAATGACACGTGGTGGCTTTCTAGAAAAACAAAGTTTAGAAAATTAAGGTGTTTGGTTGAGAAAATGAGTTGGGATCTACTTCGTTGGTTACGGGGTCAATGTGACTTACCGTGGCTTTGTGCGGGTGATTTTAATGAAATCCTCGATAACTCAGAATGTTTTGGTGCAAATGATAGAGCTGAATGGCAGATGGAAGGATTCCGGTCAGTGGTTGATTTTTGTCAGTTCCAGGACTTGGGGCACTCAGGTGTCCCGTATACGTGGGATAACATGCAAGAGGGAATGGACAACGTGAAAATTAGGCTGGATCGCTTTTTGGCTGATCCAGCTTTCATGCATCTGTACGAGGCGACGACGGTCAAGCACATTCCTTCGCCTAGGTCAGACCATTGTGGTTGCAGCAAAGATAAGGAGATTGGTGCAATGTGACAACAGTGGGCCAAAGCCGTTTAGGTACGAAGACGCATGGCATAAAGAAGAATCATATGATGCGGCTTTCATGGAAGGCTGGGAGCAGAGAGTTGTCCAGGGTGGATTAGCAGGACTAAATAATACATTAATGCATATGCAAGGCCATCTTAGTGACTGGAAGAACAAGAAGTTTGGAGATATCAAGAGGAAAATACGTAAAGTGCGAAAGGAATTTGAATGCGAGCGGTCTAATGCTCTGTACCGTGGAACTTCCAGGAGGGAGCGGGAATTAGCTAGACAACTAAACGATCTCCTCCATAGGGAGGAGATTATGGCGCGACAGCGATCACGTGTGGATTGGCTGCGAGAAGGAGATTGAAACACGGGCTATTTCCAGGCCCAAGCGTCGGCGAGGAGAAGACAGAACATAATTCATACTCTGGAAACGGTGCTTGGATCGGTCGGATCGGGAAGAAGACGTACGACTACTTCCTCTACGTTGTGTGATCGCTTCCGCAGTCGGTCTGCGTTGGTACGTAGACAATACTCTCCCCCTCGTTGCTATGCATCACCATGATCTTGCGTGTGCATAGGAAATTTTTTGAAATTACTACGTTCCCCAACAGCTGAAGGAAATATGCCCGTGTGAATTTTCAAATTGTGATGTCATGTTAGTAAAAGTTTTGTAATGTCTAGACTCGACTTCGGCCAAGGAGTTGGAAAGGGGGATTCCTACAGGCAGTCGGCTCTGATACCAACTTGTGACGCCCCCGATTTAATCGTACACTAATCATACACGTAAACGTGTACGATCAAGATCAGGGACTCACGGGAAGATATCACAACACAACTCTACAAATAAAATAAGTCATACAAGCATCATATTACAAGCCAGGGGCCTCGAGGGCTCGAATACAAGAGCTCGATCATAGACGAGTCAGCGGAAGCAACAATATCTGAGTACAGACATAAGTTAAACAAGTTTGCCTTAAGAAGGCTAGCATAAACTGGGATACAGATCGAAAGAGGCGCAGGCCTCCTGCCTGGGATCCTCCTAACTACTCCTGGTCGTCGTCAGCGGGCAGCACGTAGTAGTAGGCACCTCCGGTGTAGTAGGAGTCGTCGTCGACGGTGACGTCTGGATCCTGGGCTCCAACATCTGGTTGCGACAACCAGGTAGAAGGGACAGGGGGAAAAGAGGGAGAAAGCAACCGTGAGTACTCATCCAAAGTACTCGCAAGCAAGGAGCTACACTACATATGTATGCATTGGTATCAACTGGAATAAGGCTATCATATGTGGACTGAACTACAGAATGCCGGAATAAGAGGGGGATAGCTAGTCCTGTCGAAGACTACGCTTCTGGCAGCCCCCGTCTTGTAGCATGTAGAAGAGAATAGACTGAAGTCCTCCAAGTAGCATCGCATAGCATAATCCTAACCGATGATCCTCCCCTCGTCGCCCTGTGAGAGAGCGATCACCGGTTGTATCTGGCACTTGGAAGGGTGTGTTTTATTAAGTATCCGGTTCTAGTTGTCATAAGGTCAAAGTACAACTCCGGGTCATCCTTTTACTGAGGGACACGGCTATTCCAATAGATAAACTTCCCTGCAGGGGTGCACCACATACCCCAACACGCTCGATCCCATTTGGCCGGACACACTTTCCTGGGTCATGCCCGGCCTCGGAAGATCAACACATCGCAGCCCTACCTAGGCACAACAGAGAGGTCAGCACGCCGGTCTAAATCCTATGGCGCAGGGGTCTGGGCCCATCGCCCATTGCACACCTGCACGTTGCGTACGCGGCCGGAAGCAGACCTAGCCTAGTGGCTTTCCAGTCCAATCCGGCGCGCGCCACTCAGTCGCTGACGTCATGAAGGCTTCGGCTGATACCACGACGCCGAGATACCCATAACTACTCCCGCGTAGATGGTTACTGCGTATAGACCAAATGGCCAGACTCAGATCAAATACCCAGATCTCGTTAAGCGTGTTAAGTATCCGCGAACGCCGACCAGGGCCAGGCCCACCTCTCTCCTAGGTGGTCAGAACCTGCCCTGTCGCTCCGCCACAAAGTAACAGTCGGGGGCCGTTGGGAACCCAGGCCCACCACTACCTGGATGGAGCCACCTGCCCCTTCACCCCCCATCTCCGAACAGTACCACAGGTAATGTAACCGTGTAAAGTATATAGAATATGCCCGTGATCACCTCCCGAAGTGATCACGGCCTAGTAGTATAGCATGGCAGACGGATAAGAGTGTAGGGCCACTGATGGAACACTAGCATCCTATACTAGGCATGTAGGATTGCAGGTAAAGGTAACAACAGTAATAACAAGGACAGGCTATGCATCAGGATAGGAATAACGGAAAGCAGTATCACACTACACTACTCTAATGCAAGCAGTATAGAAGAGAGTAGGCGATATCTGGTGATCAAGGGGGGGGGGGGGGGGGCTTGCCTGGTTGCTCTGGCAAGAGAGAGGGGTCGTCAACACCGTAGTCGTACGGGGTAGCATCGGCGTCGGTCTCGGTGTCTAGCGAGAGAAGAGGGGGAAGAAATAATAAATATAATGCAAACAAATGCATAACATGACAAGGCGTGATGCTAGATGTGCCCTAACGCGGTACGAGGTGGTACCGGTGAAAGGGGGAAACATCCGGGAAAGCATCCCCGGTGTTTCGCATTTTCGGGCAGAGGAGCCGGAGGGGGAAAGTTGCGTGTTCGCTATGCTAGGGATGCATGGCGGACGAACGGGTTGCGTATCCGGAATCGTCACGTCGTTCTGAGAAACTTTCATGTACAAAGTTTTTCGATCCGAGCTACGGTTTATTTTATATTAATTTTAAAAGATTTAAATCATCTTTAGGATTCATTTAATTAATTTAATCAACATTATCCAGAATAGTGCCTACTGACGTCATGATGACGTCAGCATGATGTCAGCAGTCAACACGGTGTTGACTTGGTCAACTGACGTGTGGGACCCGCATGTCATTCACTAAGACTAACTAATCAGGTTTAGTTAGTCTAACCAAAATGATTAGGTTTATTAACTACAATTAATTAGGTTAAGTAATTTAATTAATTAATTTAAACATAATTAATTAAGTTAATTATTTAGTTAATTAATTGATTATTTAATTTTTAATTATATTTATTATTATCTCTTTTTTTAATCATTCTGGGGCGCTGGGGCCCCCTGTCATTGGCCCAGAGGGGCTTTGCGGGTGCCGGGTGTCGGGCACCAGCCCGAGCGGTTCGGGCATGCGGGCGAACCCGACGACGGGCGCCGCGGGCGTGGCCGAAGCCTGAGCGGCGACCAGCGCGCGGGGGCGGCACGGCGAGGCCCCCAGGCCGCAGCGGCAACAACCGAGGGCGGGGTGCGCGAACTGCGACGGCGGAGGTGGTGTTCAGGGGCGGAGCAGAGCTCCGGGGCGGACGACCGTCGGCGACGAGGCGAGCAAGGGCGTGGCCGTGCGTAGTCCTGGCGAGGCGGGGCGGTGCGGGGTCGACGGTGACCAACAGGGACGCGGCCACGGTGAGCGCGCACGGGAAGGAGGCCGCGGGCGTGCCCGCAGGCGAGGCGCAGGGCGCGGCCACGCATCGGGCGTGGACACGACCAACAGGGGCAGGCCCGTGGCGGAGGCTTCGTGACGAGCAGGGGGAAGGGGCGGTGACCGGCGAGGTGGTGTGCGTGCGCGCGAGGCGACACAGAGGAGAAGGAGGAGGGGAAAAGGCGGCTGCTCACGGCGGGAAGTAGGGACTAGGCAGCGGGCGTGAGGAGGGCGACGGGGACGAGCGACGTGGTGGTGGCGACGGGCGTCGGGGTGACTTCGGGGCTCGGCAACGGAGTGGCGGTGGGCGTCCAGCGAGGCGACACCATGGAGGAGGACGAAGGCGCGGCGGAAGGAAAACGCGAGGAGGAGGCCGGAGGTTGGTGCTCGGCGTCGGCGGGCGGCGACTGTCTCCGGGCGCGGGCACTCCGAGAGGAGGGGAGCGAGTAGCAAGGGGAAGTGGGGGTCTTCGCCCCGATCCAGATTGGATCGGGAGGGGGGGCAGAGGGAGTGGCGGCGTGGGGGGGGGGGAGTGGGGGTTTCGGGTGGGGGTTATGGTTAGTGGGGGGGGGGGGTGGGGGGGTGGTCGGCCTAAGTAGGCCAGAGGCGCGTGGGTGGGCCGGCCGGTTGGCCAACTGGGCTGGGTGGTCCAGTGGGGGGGGGGGTTGTTTCTCTCTTTTTTCCTTTTTCTTATTTATTTCCCTTTTGTTTTTATTTTACTTTCTTTTTAAGTTTACTTTTACTTCATAATAAAATGATCCCTAAATTAGTAATACCATGAAACCTACTACCACAAAAGGCTTTATCCCAAAACAATTTAGTTTAGTATTTTATTTATTTATAAAAGCATTTAAATATCGGTTTTGCTACTGTTTCATTTATTTTAGATTATTTAAACATTTCATAAAAGTGTGGTTTCTCCACCATAATTACCTATGCATTATTCGGTTCACTTCGAACATTTTAGTTTTAATATTTGAAAACTTTTATTGTTCGCTTGATTTTGAAATTGAATTTGAATTAGTTTCGAACTAACTCGAGTTTATCAACAGTAACCGAGGTGACGTGGCACCATTAGCAGAGGTTTACTGTAGCTTGATTATCCGGGCGTCACAATTCTCCTCCACTACAAGAAATCTCGTCCCGAGATTTAAGCGGGGAGTAAGGGGGAAAAGTTTGATAATGAATCTAGCGAATCTTTTCGGTCTTGGTTGCTCTTCTCGAAGAGGTCGATGCATTACATTGATTTCTTCATTCCTCTGTTTCAGGTCCTCATGATGAAGTCGGCTCTTTTCTTCGGGAACTCCATCGTATTTACGAATAGGTAACGGGGCAGCTTTACGACAATTGAATGGTATAAGGGAAAGTCATCTGGCGGGGGTATCCCAAGAATGATCATAAGAGTATCTCTCGAGTTGAACAAACGAAAAACACCGAGAGCAAGGTAAGAAGGTACCATAAGAAGTTTCAAGTGGATAGACAATCGTTCGATGCCCGTTACAGGGCGTGAAAGCGGTTCAAAGCAATCGGGAATAAGTATTGCGTCTTATACCAGAATAGATCAACAGGCAGGAGGCCCATGAATTACATACAAAGTCAAGCACGAGGAATAACTTTGACAACAGGGTGTACAGGAGAGTCAGGTTTCGATCCTGTGGAACTGTGGGTTATGGGCCCACCATGTGGGTTAAAATAGGGATGGGCATTGACATCTTGCATGGTCATGATAGCAAGGCATGTCAGAGGATCAGCCTATCAGTTACGTCGCCAACAACATCGGTACCAAGGGCGAGGGACGAAGAGAACCATTTTCCCGCTCGTTGAACGAGGCGGACCAATAGGCAAAGTTCTCGTCCACCGGTGGTTACCGGGATGCTATCAACAATGGTAACAGGGTCTTACTGACAGAGTTGTACGCTGAGGTGCTTATAAAAGCAGTGACGTATTACTGCTTAGATCATATAAACCTCAAGAAGGTTAAACAGAACAATGGAAAGGAAAATGTGATTATCAGATTAAACAGAACAATGGAAAGGAAAAATGTGTTTAAGCACATATTTCAGGGGTATATCCTTCCCAATACAAGCATAGTATGATACCCAAGACCGGATAGAAGGTAGAAACCCACTTAGGTAAGGGGAGAGGAATTTCATGACGTTACCCATACAACGGTGTTTGGAAAGTTGAGCAAGAAACAATTAGTATTGGGCTTCAAATGTTCTTGTTGAAGAACGAAGTACCATAAACGTGCTTCGAGATAGCATTGACATGGTCAACAGGTGAAAATCAGACTTTGGAAACAAAAAGGATCCATTAGGAATAACTTGTAGAATAAGTCTTACAGTTTCCTCATGGAAGAATGGATAACATTGCTAAAAGGGAACTATAACAATAGGGCCTCCGGCCAGGTGGGCTAGGTATGATACCACCTTACTGGGTCATCTAAAGACCAACGTTATAACTCTTGGAAATATGTTCCAACCATCATATCTGACCGAGATTCAGATTTGATTGGTGTCAGGATACCTCAGACTCGGGATGCCTGAGAAGAAAAGGTGCAACACAATTTGACGAGATGACATTGTGAGATTCTCAGAAGTTAACTATGTAAGTGAGCTCTGAAACAAGAGGTCATCAGTAAACCAAGGAGAGGATGAGGAGGTGGCTGATAGGCTCAGCAACAAATCATCGAGATTTCCAAAGGATTGATTTCCACAATTATGTGAACAAGGAAATATCATTTGTCGGATCAAATGTCATAATGATGTATGCTCGAGGGAAACATACACAACTGAACAATGATAGAAGGGTGCACCCAGGAATCTGGACTAGGTAGCACGATCAATGTTTGAATGATGATTCAGTAATCAATAGACTTAGAATGAAACTGTAGACCAATAACTTCAAGCAATAGGGTTGCTAGAAGTTTAGAATTTAGACATCACAGACCATTTATCGGTATTCCGGTTAGAAACAACACGGAGACCAAGAAATGAACGCAAAAGGCGAGAGATATTACTATATCAAGAATTCTCAAGAGGTGGTAAAATTACCACGACATTCTTGACATAAAAGGTGGCAACATTCCAAGGTAAAGAAGAACAAATGCTGGATAGCAAGGATCTCAAGGTATAACACAAAACACGAATAAGTTTGTGTTGAACGGAAGGCAATAAAGTGGTCGGTGATAATACAAACCATTGAGGGGCGAGGATGGTATTTCTCATCAAGAATTCGATATATATCTTGGAAGAGCTCAGGATGTTGATGATGACCACGACACATTTGTCGAGAAATTTCATGAAGATGTAATCGGTTGGCGATGACATCAAGTCAAATGATGATGCAGCGAAAGTCAAATAATACCTGAAGAAGAACTCATAAGAAGTTATGCAGTTCCGTGATAATCTCGAGATACCAGAGGGGGGTAATACTCGATGACAGGTCAAAGTAGGGGTTGGTCTGGGGTATTGCTCTACAAAAGACAAGCGCTTAAACTTGCACGCGAAATGGTATTTAAAGGAGAACATGGTCGGAACCACGATTGCAAAAGGTCAGATCCCAGATATAAGATGAACTTATACCAAAGGAATAATTTAATTTAAGAGAAGCTTTAGCGATAAGATCTACATCGTGTCCATGGGCATGAACACAAGTTCAAGGTCGACTCCCACTTCTCCAATGCATAACCTTTCATTCACTTCTCACCTTCGAAGAAGTTGTAGTGTTGAAATTTTATTTGGAAAAATACCAGAAGTGTATGGCTCATGAAAACTTTCGAGTTCACACGGTTTAGAGAAGGCATAGGTTCAACCCATCAGGGCATCTTAGGAGTATATACCACAAATTTCAAGAATAAATAACACAAGCTCGATAGTAGAGCATGTTTGAGAAAGCAGAGGATACAATTTACCAAAGGTATTATGTATCCGAGGAAAGGCTCACAGACTTATTGAATATGAAGGACGCTGTCGGATAAAATCCAGCAAATGATCTGGTGGTCCTCAAGGGATCTGGTGCGAGCATCGGTACTCAACCAGAGGGAGAAACAATGCAAGGAGATCAGACTTTAGAAACAACTGACTAATTCAAGGCTCAAATGCAAAGGAATTATCAATTCCAAGACAAGGGATCAGAAGCAATGCTCTGATCCGGGATGGATAAGTTGAATAGCCTTAAGGGTACAATCGACAGCAATTTGATTGGTCGAGATCCAGCTCATGTTTTAAAATAACGTCTGAGCCGGAAAGATAATTTAAAAGGATCAACTGATGATTGCGTGCATTCGCACTCATGTTGAATCAATAGGATCAAAAAGACGATGCCTAAGGATACTAACGAATATTGCCAGATATATGGGAAGCATCCATAATGGAAGTAGACAAGTATTTGCAGAGCAATAAAGCTGCTAAGGATTTTCGGAGGATTGAATAGTATTTCAAAGACTTTTGTGAAACGCATGAACAACTGGGGGATGAGTGGATACTCGATAAGTGCGAGAATTATCCGTAGGGGTATTCAGGTGACAAAGAACAGCAAGGCAGTAAGCCCAAAGGATTACCGAAACAACGACGAGTATTTCGGGGTATCTTGTAATAACAAGACCAACTGGGAAGCATTGTATGAATGGCGAGTATACGTGGTTATCCATAGGGGTTTATCGATGGAGGGGAATTGCAAAAGCGACGCCATAAAGTCTCTAGAGAACATCAGAGAGTATCTTCGGATTCTTCTAGTGCAGCAGGCGATCATCTGAAGTGAGGGGCTCTCCGGGAGAAAGTACTTTCGAGAACCTAAAGTTAGTTTTGTTTTTAATAAAATCATTTAACTCGAATAGAAGAGAGCTCAGAGTCCCAGAGTAAGGATCGAGGAGTAAAAGATCCTAATACCACCCAAATGGTGATGTGGGCCCGTAAGCCGCACAACCATGTTAGTAAAAGTTTTGTAATGTCTAGACTCGACTTCGGCCAAGGAGTTGGAAAGGGGGATTCCTACAGGCAGTCGGCTCTGATACCAACTTGTGACGCCCCCGATTTAATCGTACACTAATCATACACGCAAACGTGTACGATTAAGATCAGGGACTCACGGGAAGATATCACAACACAACTCTACAAATAAAATAAGTCATACAAGCATCATATTACAAGCCAGGGGCCTCGAGGGCTCGAATACAAGAGCTCGATCATAGACGAGTCAGCGGAAGCAACAATATCTGAGTACAGACATAAGTTAAACAAGTTTGCCTTAAGAAGGCTAGCATAAACTGGGATACAGATCGAAAGAGGCGCAGGCCTCCTGCCTGGGATCCTCCTAACTACTCCTGGTCGTCGTCAGCGGGCAGCACGTAGTAGTAGGCACCTCCAGTGTAGTAGGAGTCGTCGTCGACGGTGACGTCTGGATCCTGGGCTCCAACATCTGGTTGCGACAACCAGGTAGAAGGGATAGGGGGAAAAGAGGGAGAAAGCAACCGTGAGTACTCATCCAAAGTACTCGCAAGCAAGGAGCTACACTACATATGTATGCATTGGTATCAACTGGAATAAGGCTATCATATGTGGACTGAACTACAGAATGCCGGAATAAGAGGGGGATAGCTAGTCCTGTCGAAGACTACGCTTCTGGCAGCCCCCGTCTTGCAGCATGTAGAAGAGAATAGACTGAAGTCCTCCAAGTAGTATCGCATAGCATAATCCTAACCGATGATCCTCCCCTCGTCGCCCTGTGAGAGAGCGATCACCGGTTGTATCTGGCACTTGGAAGGGTGTGTTTTATTAAGTATCCGGTTCTAGTTGTCATAAGGTCAAAGTACAACTCCGGGTCGTCCTTTTACCGAGGGACACGGCTATTCGAATAGATAAACTTCCCTGCAGGGGTGCACCACATACCCCAACACGCTCGATCCCATTTGGCCGGACACACTTTCCTGGGTCATGCCCGGCCTCGGAAGATCAACACATCGCAGCCCTACCTAGGCACAACAGAGAGGTCAGCACGCCGGTCTAAATCCTATGGCGCAGGGGTCTGGGCCCATCGCCCATTGCACACCTGCACGTTGCGTACGCGGCCGGAAGCAGACCTAGCCTAGTGGCTTTCCAGTCCAATCCGGCGCGCGCCACTCAGTCGCTGACGTCATGAGGGCTTCGGCTGATACCACGACGCCGGGATACCCATAACTACTCCCGCGTAGATGGTTAGTGCGTATAGACCAAATGGCCAGACTCAGATCAAATACCCAGATCTCGTTAAGCGTGTTAAGTATCCACGAACGCCGACCAGGGCCAGGCCCACCTCTCTCCTAGGTGGTCGGAACCTGCCCTGTCGCTCCGCCACAAAGTAACAGTCGGGGGCCGTCGGGAACCCAGGCCCACCACTACCTGGATGGAGCCACCTGCCCCTTCAGCCCCCATCTCGGAACAGTACCACAGGTAATGTAATCGTGTAAAGTATATAGAATATGCCCGTGATCACCTCCCGATGTGATCATGGCCTAGTAGTATAGCATGGCAGACGGACAAGAGTGTAGGGCCACTGATGGAACACTAGCATCCTATACTAGGCATGTAGGATTGCAGGTAAAGGTAACAACAGTAATAACAAGGACCGGCTATGCATCAGGATAGGAATAACGGAAAGCAGTATCATACTACACTACTCTAGTGCAAGCAGTATAGAAGAGAGTAGGCGATATCTGGTGATCAAGGGGGGGGGGGGGGCTTGCCTGGTTGCTCTGGCAAGAGAGAGGGGTCGTCAACACCGTAGTCGTACGGGGTAGCATCGGCGTCGGTCTCGGTGTCTAGCGAGAGAAGAGGGGGAAGAAACAATAAATATAATGCAAACAAATGCATAACATGACAAGGCGTGATGCTAGATGTGCCCTAACGCGGTACGAGGTGGTACCGATGAAAGGGGGAAACATCCGGGAAAGCATCCCCGGTGTTTCGCGTTTTCGGGCAGAGGAGCCGGAGGGGGAAAGTTGCATGTTCGCTATGCTAGGGATGCGTGGCGGACGAACGGGTTGCGTATCCGGAATCGTCACGTCGTTCTGAGCAACTTTCATGTACAGTTTTTCGATCCGAGCTACGATTTATTTTATATTAATTTTAAAAGATTTAAATCATTTTTAGGATTTATTTAATTAATTTAATCAACATTATCCAGAATAGTGCCTGCTGACGTCATGATGACGTCAGCATGATGTCATCAGTCAACACGGCGTTGACTGGTCAACTGACATGTGGGACCCGCATGTCATTCACTAAGACTAACTAATCAGGTTTAGTTAGTCTAACCAAAATGATTAGGTTTATTAACTACAATTAATTAGGTTAAGTAATTTAATTAATTAATTTAAACATAATTAATTAAGTTAATTATTTAGTTAGTTAATTGATTATTTAATTTTTAATTATATTTATTATTATCTCTTTTTTTAATCGTTCTGGGGCGCTGGGGCCCCCTGTCATTGGCCCAGAGGGGCTTTTCGGGTGCCGGGTGTCGGGCACCAGCCCGAGCGGTTCGGGCGTGCGGGCGGACCCGACGACGGGCGCCGCGGGCGTGGCCGAAGCCTGAGCGGCGACCAGCGCGCGGGGGTGGCACGGCGAGGCCCCCAGGCCGCAGCGGCAACAACCGAGGGAGGGGTGCGCGAACTGCGACGGCGGAGGTGGTGTTCAGGGGCGGAGCAGAGCTCCGGGGCGCACGACCGTCGGCGACGAGGCGAGAAAGGGCGTGGCCGTGCGTAGTCCTGGCGAGGCGGGGCGGTGCGGGGTCGACGGTGACCAACAGGGACGCGGCCACGGTGAGCGCACACGGGAAGGAGGCCGCGGGCGTGCCCGCAGGCGAGGCGCAGGGCGCGGCCACGCACCGGGCGCGGACACGACCAACAGGGGCAGGCCCGTGGCGGAGGCTTCGTGATGAGCAGGGGGAAGGGGCGGTGACCGGCGAGGTGGTGTGCGTGCGCGCGAGGCGACACAGAGGAGAAGGAGGAGGGGAAAAGGCGGCTGCTCACGGCGGGAAGTAGGGACTAGGCAGCGGGCGTGAGGAGGGCGACGGGGACGAGCGACGTGGTGGTGGCGACGGGCGTCGGGGTGACTTCGGGGCTCGGCAACGGAGTGGCGGTGGGCGTCCAGCGAGGCGACGCCGTGGAGGAGGACGAAGGCGCGGTGGAAGGAAAACGCGAGGAGGAGGCCGGAGGTTGGTGCTCGGCGCCGGCGGGCGGCGACTGTCTCCGGGCGCGGGCGCTCCGAGAGGAGGGGAGCGGGTAGCGAGGGGAAGTGGGGGTCTTCGCCCCGATCCAGATTGGATCGGGAGGGGGGGACGAGGGAGTGGCGGCGTGGGGGGGGGAGTGGGGGTTTCGGGTGGGTGTTAGGGTTAGTGGGGGGGGGGGGGTGGTCGGCCTAAGTAGGCCAGAGGCGCGTGGGTGGGCCGGCCGGTTGGCCAACTGGGCTGGGTGGTCCAGTGGGGGGGGAGGGGTTGTTTCTCTCTTTTTTCCTTTTTCTTATTTATTTCCCTTTTGTTTTTATTTTACTTTCTTTTTAAGTTTACTTTTACTTCATAATAAAATGATCCCTAAATTAGTAATACCATGAAACCTACTGCCACAAAAGGCTTTATCCCAAAACAATTTAGTTTAGTATTTTATTTATTTATAAAAGCATTTAAATATCGGTTTTGCTACTGTTTCATTTATTTTAGATTATTTAAACATTTCATAAAAGTGTGGTTTCTCCACCATAATTACCTATGCATTATTCAGTTCACTTCGAACATTTTAGTTTTAATATTTGAAAACTTTTATTGTTCGCTTGATTTTGAAATTGAATTTGAATCAGTTTCGAACTAACTCGAGTTTATCAACAGTAACCGAGGTGACGTGGCACCATTAGCAGAGGTTTACTGTAGCTTGATTATCCGGGCATCACATTTAATTAATTAGATGCTCTGGATTGCTATATGTTATTAGATGAGAACTATGTATGCACTTTGGTTTTAATGTGATGATGAACTTCTATTAATTTGGACACTTAATTATATATATGCACGCAGATGAACCGGCAATGGATGTACGGTGACAGACACACCCGCGAGTACATTAAGGGCGTGCATGAGTTTCTCGATGCGGCTGAGGCAAACAAGCAGAATGGTTTTATGTGTTGTCCATGCACTGAATGTGGGAATACGAGGTCTTACTCGAACCGGAAAATCCTTCACTCCCACCTGCTTTACAAGGGTTTCATGCCACACTATAATGTTTGGACGAGGCACGGAAAAATAGGGGTTATGATGGAAGACGGCAAAGAAGAAGAGTACGATGACAACTATGTGCCCCCTGAATACGGTGATGCTGCAACGGGGGGAGCTGGTGAAGATCAAGAGGAACCAGACGATGTGCCCAATGATGCTACCACGGGTGAAGCTGCTGAAGATCAAGAGGAACCAGACGATGTGCCCGATGATGATGATCTCCGCCGGGTCATTGTCGATGCAAGGACGCAATGCATTAGTCAAAAGGAGAAGCTGAAGTTCGATCGCATGTTAGAGGATCACAAAAAAGGGTTATAGCCCAATTGCGAAGATGGCAACACAAAGCTCGGTACCGTACTGGAATTGCTGCAGTGGAAGGCAGAGAATGCTGTGGCTGACAAAGGATTTGAGAAGCTACTGAAAATATTGAAGAAGAAGCTTCCAAAGGATAACGAATTGCCCGACAGTACATACGCAGCAAAGAAGGTCGTATGCCCTCTAGGATTGGAGGTGGAGAAGATACATGCATGCCCTAATGATTGCATCCTCTACCGCAGTGCATACAAGGATCTGAACGCACGCCCGGTATGTGATGCGCTGCGGTATAAGATCAGACGAGATGACCCTGGTGATGTTGACGGCGAGCCCCTCAGGAAGAGGGTTCCTGCGAAGGTGATGTGGTATGCTCCTATAATACCACGGTTGAAACGTCTGTTCAGAAACGAAGAGCATGCCAAGTTGATGCGATGGCACAGTGAGAACCGAAAGAAAGATGGGAAGTTGAGAGCACCCGCTGACGGGTCGCAGTGGAGAAAAATCGAGAGAAAGTACTGGGATGAGTTTGCAAAGGACCCAAGGAATGTATGGTTTGCTTTAAGCGCGGATGGCATTAATCCTTTCGAGGAGCAGAGCAGCAATCACAGCACCTGGCCCGTGACTCTATGTATGTATAACCTTCCTCCTTGGATGTGCATGAAGCGGAAGTTCATTATGATGCCAGTTCTCATCCAAGGCCCTAAGCAACCCGGCAACGAAATTGATGTGTACCTAAGGCCATTAGTTGAAGAACTTTTACAGCTGTGGAATGGAAACGGTGTACGTATGTGGGATGAGCACAGACAGGAGGAATTTAACCTTAAGGCGTTGCTGTTCGTGACCATCAACGATTGACCCGCTCTCAGTAACCTTTCAGGATAGACAAACAAAGGATACCACACATGCACGCACTGTTTAGATGACACTGAAAGTATATACCTGGACAAATGCAGGAAGAATGTGTACCTGGGCCATCGTCGATTTCTTCCGACCAACCATCAATGTCGAAAGAAAGGCAAGCATTTCAAAGGCGAGGCAGATCACCGGAAGAAGCCCGCCATGCGCACCGGTGATCACGTGCTTGCTATGGTCAATGATTTACACTACATAATCTTTGGAAAGGGTCCCGGTGGACTAGCTGTTCCGAATGACGCTGAGGGACACGCACCCATGTGGAAGAAGAAATCTATATTTTGGGACCTACCCTACTGGAAAGACCTAGAGGTCCGCTCCTCAATCGACGTGATGCATGTGACGAAGAACCTTTGCGTGAACCTGCTAGGCTTCTTGGGCGTGTATGGGAAGACAAAATATACACCTGAGGCACGGGAGGACCTGCAACGTTTGCACAAAAAAGACGGCATGCCTCCGAAGCAGTATAAAGGTCCTGCCAGCTACGCTCTTACGAAAGAAGAGAAAGAAATCTTCTTTGAATGCCTGCTCAGTATGAAGGTCACGACTGGCTTCTCGTCGAATATAAAGGGAATAATAAATATGCCAGAGAAAAAGTTTCAGAACCTAAAGTCTCATGACTGCCACGTGATTATGATGCAACTGCTTCCGGTTGCATTGAGGGGGCTTCTACCGGAAAACGTCCGATTAGCCATTGTGAAGCTATGTGCATTCCTCAATGCAATCTCTCAGAAGGTGATCGATCCAGAAATCGTACCAAGGCTAAGGAGTGATGTGGCGCAATGTCTTGTCAGTTTCGAGCTGGTGTTCCCACCATCCTTCTTCAATATCATGATGCACGTCCTAGTTCATCTAGTCGACGAGATTGTCATCCTAGGCCCGTATTTCTACACAATATGTTCCCCTTTGAGAGGTTCATGGGAGTCCTAAAGAAATATGTCCGTAACCGCGCTAGGCCAGAAGGAAGCATCTCCATGGGCCATCAAACAGAGGATGTTATCGGGTTTTGTGTTGACTTCATTCCTGGCCTTAACAAGATAGGTCTCCCTAAATCACGGTATGAGGGGAGACTGACTGGAAAAGGCACTCTTGGAAGAGACTCAATAATATGTAGGGACGGATATTCTTGGTCTCAAGCACACTACACAGTTCTACAGAACTCTACCTTGGTGACCCCGTATGTCGATGAACACAAGAACAGTCTGCGCTCCAAACACCCGGAGCAATGCGACGACTGGATTACATGTGAACACATCAGGACTTTCAGCAGTTGGTTGGAAACACGTCTCAGAGGTGACAACACTGTTTGTGATGAGTTGTACTTGTTGTCCAGGGGACCATCTTTGACTGTATTGACTTACAAAGGATACGAGATAAATGGGAATACATTTTACACGATCGCCCAAGATCAAAAGAGCACCAACCAAAACAGCAGTGTCCTCTTTGATGCAGCAACCGAGAGCGGAAAGGACACATATTATGGTTACATAGTGGACATATGGGAACTTGACTACGGACCTGATTTTAAGGTCCCTTTGTTTAAGTGCAAATGGGTCAATCTGTTAGGCGGCGGGGTACAGGTAGACCCACAGTACGGAATGACAACAGTGGATCTGAAAAATCTTGGGTACACTGATGAACCGTTCGTCCTAGCCAATGATGTGGCATAGGTTATCTATGTGAAGGACATGTCTACCAAACCGAGAAAAAGAAAAGATAAGGAAGCGAATACATCATACGATGAGCCAAAGCGCCACATAGTTCTTTCAGGAAAAAGAGATATCCTGGGAGTGGACGGCAAGACAGACATGTCTGAAGATTATGAAAAGTTTCATGAAATTTCTCCCTTCAATGTCAAGGCTGACCCAAGCATCCTGATAAACAATGAAGATTATCCATGGTTACGGTGCAATAAGCAAATGACACAAGCGAAGAAAAAGTGAAGAATTTCTCCCGCAATAAGCAAATGCTATGTCGGTGAAATTATGATACCATCCCAACTTTCAACTTTTTCAGAGTTCATCTGAAATGCTTTCATGTCTTATGGTTCGAAACTTTGATACTTCGAAAGTGATTGTCCATTTTGTACATGAAGTGTATCAAGTTTTTGTCGTAACCCTCTCTACTTTTTGGAACATGCCATGTGGGTGAAATGATGATACCATGCCAACTTTCAACCTTTTCAGAGTTCATTTTGAAATGCTTTCCAATTTCAGAGTCATTTAGCTCAAAGAATGAATTAATAGCAAACAGAATGAACTACAAAACTTTTATGAAAATAAAAACAATCAATTAAAATATTATGTTATGATCAACTAAAATAAAACTATAATATTCTTCAATAGCAAAAAGAATATAATTTTTGTGACCTAAAATCAAACTATAAGTATTTAATTGTAAGTATAAATAAAAAATAAATAGCAAAGAAGAAAAAAATTCTATTTTTATAGTAAAGTTATTCACACAAAATTTATAAAATTCCAATTTAAACTATTCAAAATTTTAAAACTAATGGCACTAACAGAAAGTTTATAATTTTTGTGACCTAAAAGCAAAAAGAAATCACTAAAAAACTATAAGTATTTAGTTGTAAGTATAAATAAAAAATAAATAGAAAAAAAATTCTATTTTTATAGTAAAGTTATTCATAAACTAGTGATTCACACAAATTTTTAAAAATTCAAATTTAAACTGTTCAAAATTTAAAACTAATGGCACTAACAGAAAGTTTATAATTTTTGTGACCTAAAAGCAAAAAGAAATCACTAAAAAACTATAAGTATTTAGTTTTAAGTATAAATAAAAAAACCAAAAAAATGTAGAAATAAAACAGAAAAAACCAAAAAAATGCCACCTACTGGGCCTCGACGGCCTGAATACGACTAGAAACCCTACATGGGCCAGGATTCAGGCCCGCAGAGGCCCAATAGGCCCACAGGAAGTAGCAAGTTTAGGCCCGAAAGCCTGCATTAGAGAGGAGCTCGAATGGGGAGGCACAGCAGCGCTTATAAGCAACTGTCGGCGCCCTTCAGCTAGCGATGTGGGACTAAACTTTTGGGCGCGGGCAGCACAAGGGCATTGGTCTCGGTTGGTGGCACCAACCGGGACTAAAGGGGGCATTGGTCACGGTTCGTGGCACCAACCGAAGTCTGATCCGCCGAAAGGAAACTATGACCGCATTATTGGAAAGGAATTTGCCGAAGCGGAGCGGTCGGGAAGTACTGTCAGTGATCAAAGGCTGAAAGAACGACGAGCTGGGAAACAAATTGCCCAGCTCGGCGAACAAGCGAAGCAATCGTGGCCCCCCCGCTCAAGGTGCCTAGCCACAACGTCGCTAATGATCCGAGGATGGTGCCCGGTTATAGCAATCTTGCAGATCACCTGCCCGACGAAGTACATTATGAACCCATGGAGATGCAGATACAAAGATACAAGTACGGGAAGCCTCTCGTCAAAGATGAAAGATCTCTATCAACGATGATGCGAAGATTGCATGATTGGTACTTGAAAATCTGCAGAGACTCTGGGGGGAGGAGTACTTTGTATTTGAAAGTTAAAAAGGAGCATGACCTCGTTGGAATTGATCTGTTGCCTGTTCCATTTGAGGAGTTCTATCAGTTTTTCAATCAATTGGCCCTCGATAAAACAACGGTCGCCTGCTACTGTCTGTAAGTAGTACTACTTCTGTCATTAAGTTTCTCTATATAGCTTAGCTCTTTCATTGCATGTATTTATAATCATCCTCACTATATTATGCAGATTGAAGATCGTCGAATTGAAGAAAAGACAAGTCGGTGATATTGGGTTCATTAACACATATCTCATAGATGCAACTCAGGTTAAATTTCATGCCGCAGAAACCGAGGCCAGCATGCTACAATCGTTGATAATAAATCAAAACAAAGATATAATACTCTTTCCTTACAACTTCAAGTGAGTGTTACTATCTTGTGTGTATTCGGTTTCCCTTATATATTAGTCAAGGTTATAGTAATGTAATTGATGAGTTATGCATGCATGTGCAGTTTCCACTATATTCTCCTACATATTAAGCTTGAGCAGGGACTAGTAACCGTCTTAGACTCAAGACGAAAAGATCCCAAGGACTATGCAGACATGACTCAAATACTCGAGAAGTAAGTTAAATCGATCATTATCCACCATATCAGCAACTTTGTTCATTTCCTGATATATCAAGTAATTGTTTTCTTTGTCCAGCAGGGTTTGGAGAAAATTCACCAGAAAAGCTCCGGGACTGCCGAAGGAGCTGCAATTTAGACACCTGAAAGTAAGTACTAGCTATAGTAGCATTTTAAGCGCATCTACTAGTCATTCAAGCGCTAGTTTCATCAATACCATTTGGCATTCTTGCTTATCAGTTTGATTAACCTCTATTTCTTGTAAAGTGGTTGTGGCAGGAACAAGGGAATGATTTCTGTGGATACTATGTTTGCGAGTCCATCCGCCACATGACCTGTGAGCGGGGCTACACTGACGAACAATATGAAGTACGTAAATAACAACATTCACAATTTTATTTTATTACCATCATTTTTGTTGAGTTTCATTCATTCATATATATATGTATTGACCCCCTTCTTTAAATTAGATGTTTCGGAAGAGGGATGAACTCCTAGCACCAGCTCGCATGCGAGGAATTCAAGAGGAATTGGCGGCATTCTTTCTTGACCACGTGATCCCTGAAGACGGAGAATTCTATGTTAAACCTGAGTCCGTATGATTATATTTGTAAGAGATAATTACTGTATATATGTAGCCGGTAGTGTCAGATAGATATACGAGAACTTGTTGTTCGACCAATCTCTCAGAGTAGGAGAGGTGGTCGATATCACTTCTCTCTGTATGCATATATGTTCATGACGATCTTCTGTTTCCTTCGTTTGCTTACTAGCTAGCCAGCGTGTCTAGTCCTCTCTATACGTATGTATAGTACATAGCGTCGACCAAGCACGGACATAAGAGAGGACACTTCTCTCTATTAATTATAGCTAGCTAACACAATATATGAAACACCTAAATTAACCCCCCAAAACCCCCAAACCCCCCCCCCCACCTTCAAAAAAAAAACTAAAACCCCAGCCACAGAAATGCTGACGCGTGGATGCCTATTGGTCCCGGTTGGTGCCACCAACCGGGACCAAAGGGTCTCCTGCCTGGGCTCTGCGCACTGCCCACGTGGAGGGCCTTTAGTCCCGGTTCTGGATTGAACCGGGACTAAAGGGGGGAGGTATTAGTACCGACACTTTAGTCCCGGTTCAGGAACCGGGACTAAAGGCCCTTACGAACCGGGACTATAGGCCCTTTTTCTACCAGTGAAGCTATCCTGAGTAAACCACGACCGAGAAGGGAGACGGATGATTTCTGGGCATGGGCGTGGGAGAGGTCGGGCATGTTTTCAGTTCGATCAGCTTACCACGTGATGATGGAAAGGCATTCAAGTGAGGTGGCTGCGCCGTCGAGCTCGATGGATGGCAGTGAAATGTGGAAGGCGCTGTGGAAGTTACGTGTTCAACCAAAAATAAGAGTATTTTGGTGGAGAGTTTTAAAAAACTTTTTACCCTCACACGGCGAGCTGAACAGGAGGCATATAAGAACAAACAGTTATTGCCCGATGTGTGGATGTGAGATGGAGTCTTTATTTCATGCTCTAACTGAATGTGACCATGCCTGCAGATATTGGGAGGCAGCTGAAGAATATTTTGGTTTTATACTACCCAAGCTACATCCTGTAACTTGGGCCAGAGACCTCTTGGATGTGCAGTTCATGAGTAAAGAGAGAAGTGCTATAGCTATCTCTATTATGTGGGCTATTTGGATGAGTAGAAACAAGTATGCACATGAGGAGATCAAGTACCAACCAATTCGCTCAATGGAGATTATTGATGAGTTCATCAAGTCTCTGGACATACCACTACCTGCTCCACTGACGAAAACGTTCATTGTGGAGAGGTGGCTGCCACCGGAAGAAGGGTGGGCAAAGATAAATACGGACGCGGCTGTTTGCAAGAAAGAAAGAATTGGAGGAGTGGCAACAGTGGCACGGGACCAGTCAGGGGCGTTCATGTGGGAAAGACAAGCAAAGTATGAGGAAGTGACTGGTCCACTTATCCTGGAGCTAACTGCATGCCGGGATGGAATGTTAATGGCTGTGGCAGAAAATATGCAGAGGATCATTATTGAGACAGATTGCCAAACAGTCTGCAGTATGTGGAATATGGAGGAGGACAGATCTGCGGGATCGATGTTGATTAATGAGATGAAGTCATATCTCATATACTTCCAGGAATTCAAACTGAATTTTGTACGTAGAAGTGCAAACACCCCTGCTCATCTTTGCGCTAGGGGGGCACTAGTTTTAGCCTATCATTCTGTTGATCATCATGTAATTCCTAAGAACCTGATTGCGGCTGTGCAATCAGACCATGTTCCGCCTAATAATTAATAAAAGTGCCTTGAGGGCGGTTCTCAAAAAAAAAATTTAAAGTGGCATTGTAAACGGTATGGACTAAATCTTAATCTTATTTGGTTCATGGAACTATCGTTAATCAATTCCATACTTCAATTTTCCCCCATTGGTCCCCATGATGAAACAAAAAGACTCCCAAACCACGACTAAAAGAAATGGAAATGACCACAAATTAAACCAATAAACCACAAAGTGATTATCGGTACTCAAAATTTTGAACAATTTCACAAATAAATATTGAATTGGGAGAACTCAACCCAATGGATTTCTCAATATTACACCAAAGTAAGCAAATTTGCACTATAATAATAAAACAATACAAATCTCCACCACACCTACATTGATACTCGGTATGTTCGCCGCATCAAACATTGTTCAATACATGGAAGGCACCGACTCCAGCTGCCAAAATTGTTACCAGGTTTTCAATTCTTTTTTGGCAGGGTCGTGTGAGAGAAATTCATGTACTAGTTGCAGAACATAAATGCGAACGATTAAAATACGAATGAGCACATCAAAATCTTTCTTGTCTCTTTATATTCAACACTTTTACTTGGTCATAATCGATCTTGTCACTACATAAATAACATTTCTAACGATGTATTTTTTTGGTATAGTATCTTAAATACTCCCACAAAATCTCATAATATAACAATATATGTATATTGGATGTAATAACATCTTATATTACGAGATATTGTTGGATGTAATAAGAGTACTATTTTTGGGCATAACTTGTGGCTCAATAATATCATTGTAACATCCCAAATTTTCAATTTGGAATGTTATACATCAGATCATCATTGCATATCATATTTTATTTACTTTTGATCTTTGATCCAAGAAATTCTACGCAACTCAAGGACCCACGGAAAGAGTTGGGGATTTCGTTATTTTCATATTTCAGTTTTCTCAAATTTTGAGAATAGGATCATTTGATTTTAATTATTGTATCTTCAATTATTTCTATTATAAAAATATGAGAGAGGAAATAAAATGACTTTCCCAAAATAAAGAAATATTGAGGATTTAATAATAAAATCAAATAAGATTTTATTTTGGAGTTTTTTGCTATTTTATTTGAATTTAGAAAAAATATGCGTTTTTCAAAATTGCATTTAGGCTCCAAATAAATGTTCATCTTGTCTGGCTTGATTTTATAAGTCGGGGAAAATTTATTTCGGTATTTTTGGGGTCCGTTTAGTATTTTTTTTGTTTGTTTTTCTGCATGTAATTATTTTATTAAAAAAACGAAACCGACTTTAGGCCGTGTTCGGCCTGGACTCTGTATGGCCGGGGCTTTATATAGCGCCGACCCCGAGCCTCAAGCCCACCCCGCGCCAAACCCTAACCCTAGCCGCCCCAAGCCGCCGCCGCGCGCCGCCTCGCCGCCCTGCGTCGCCGCCGATCCCGCCGCCCGATGCCACCCGAGCCGCCCCGTCCCGCTGACCCGGCGCCCGAGGTTGACCCCGCTCCGCCGCCGGTTTTTCCTAGAAAACCGTTCAGTTTTCTGCCGGTTTTCGTTCGGTTTTTTTAGTTTCCATTTTTTTTATTAGATCGGTTTTTTTTCGGTTAGGTTAATCAGCGAGCGTTCGCTCGTTCGTTCGTTTTAACGAACGCGTTCATCGTTTAGATCCAGATAACGAACGTTCGTTCGTTAATCTGTTCGTCGTTTTTTTTTCGGATTTTCCGCGATTATTTCTGATCGCGATTTCTGATTCGATTTCCGTTTTAGTATACTTTTCGCTCGTTTATCGGAATCAGGCGATTCAAGCGCCTGGAGTTTCGTCTCGAAACCCTCTTTTCGTTTAACCAACTGAAACAAGTTTTTTGCTTCTGTAAAATTTTACTTAGGTATAGATTAGTAAGCGAAGTTTGTTTCTTTCACCGTTTGACTTTCGTTGTTTCATTTGATTTGATTCTTTTTGCAAACCGGAGTTCTTAAGTTGAACTTTCTGGTTAGATCTCTTATTTGAGTTTTACCTGTGCATTAGATGAGTACTTATTGTATGCTTGTTTGTTTGTTTGCGATAGAGTACCCGGAATGCGCCGCCCGTTACTTTGAATCGTTAGGTTTCGCGGATCATCAGCAAGACAAGTAACACTTTGATCATACCTCCTTACTACCCAGTTTTACTGCACTAGATCAATCCTCAAATATTGCATGAGTAGGATCTAATTAAATTGTGGGATGGGAAGTAGTTAAGGTAGTACCTATTACCTGTTTCATTATCAAACATTTGGGAGTTACTTCTACGTTTGCTTATTATGCCATGCTATGCTAGTAGACGTGGATTGGGTGAGTGATATCCATGAAAGATGTGAGATTGTTAATTAATGGTTTATTTAAGGTGGCAATTTAAACACACATCTGAGTGGATTGAGGTTCTTGGGTATTCCAGGATTGCCTGTTGTTTTTCTTTATGGACCGCCACCCAGGCTCGAAGGGATCATGAGATTTTTCACACTAGAAACTTCCGTGTGCAGCCACAAGCTACTATGGGCTCTAGCATAGTTGACTAAGTCGTGCGAACTCTTACAGTGGTAGACTAGCAGATGTAGGGGATGTAGGTGGTACGGTCTACCCGATCGTAAGATGCTAGCGCTTCTGAAAAAGTATGTCTCGGTCATCCGTTTCTCAAACATCATGTAGTGCGAGAATTCCAACGGAGGAGATCGAGTCTTGTGGGGAAAAGTGCGCAAACCTCTGCAGAGTGTATAAACTAATCATGGTTACCGTGTCCTCGGTTATGGACAGTCTTGAGTATCTAGTACTTGGATTATCATGTGAATCTCATCATGTTACTTTAAATTAATATTGTTGGGTTTTAATGATGATGCTTAATTGGGATTGAGAATGCTGTCAACCATTCTCAATGTTTAACAACCACCATGATAGTTAAATAAAATTTATTCCTTTGCAGTAGGGAAAAAGTGGCTTTACGCAAAACGGTAACCATAGAGCTTTCCACCAGCCATATATGCATGTAGTATAGCCTTATTCTTTCATTACTCTCTATGTGTTACATTGCCAGCATATTCCATGTGCTGACCCATTTTTGGACTGCAACGTTCATGTTGCAGACTTTTCAGACGACGAGTAAGGTGCTTTTAGGTCGTGGTTCTATACTCAGTGATGCCGTTGGAGTTGATGGACTCGCTTATCTTTCAAGCCTTCCGCTGTTATCGTTATTAGATGGCCCTAAACCATATTTATTGTAATAAGTTCTCTTTTGAGACATTCGATGTGATAAGTGTGTGATTGCTACTCTGTTATAAATTCTTCAAGTACTGTGCGTGTCAGCATTACTGATCCAGGGATGACACTGATGCACAGAGATCATACTGTTTGAGGTCTGGTCGCTACAACATGGTATCAGAACACACGCTGACTGTAGGACACGACCACTAAGCTAAAGCCCTAGATCACTACTCTCTTCTCATTTCTGACTCCTCCTCTTTTCTACTCCTTTAGGATGGCGGATGCAAGGAACAAGTTCACGCAACCGGATGAAGATACACCCTTTGGACGTCACCTGAAGCAAGTCACTAAGTACCTGAACATTGGAGTACCAAGCTTCACCGGGACTTACAATGCCACTTTACCTGAAGAGGAGTGCTGGATGATTCAAGTTCAAGTTCCAGGAAGGACGTTCGCGCCAGTCACTGAGCCCAGAGAGTTTTTCTTTGATGCACCAACCTGGAGCCTAGGAAAGAGCATGGCAGCCCACATCACCATGGGACGCATTGGAGAAGTTTACCGCAATGATCTCAAGGATACTATCTACCAGATTTGTGGGCGCCGAGATGAGCATTGGGAGATGATCAGCACTAGGAAGGACCGATCAGTTGCAACTTTCATCCAGGAGTTAAACCAGCACATTTGACACCAGGAGAACCAGATGTGCGCGGACATGATGGAACTGAAGAAGGCGAAGACTAGGATCATCGAGCTGGAGGAAGAACTCAAGTTTACACGCGATGGATATGAGGAGGAAATCAAGACACTACTGGAGAAGAATGACGACCTAGTTAAGAAGATCGGAGTTTTCATGGGAGATCCCGCACCAGGAGGAGAAGATAACGATTCCACTTGCCCGGGGAACTACATCATCATCGACGACACCGACTCGGATCCAGCCGACAACGATGATGACTATGTTGATGAAGCTGGAGCAGATATCATGGAGTCTTCATCGGAGCAGTTTTTCTAGTAGACCACCATAATAGTAGTATTGTTCCACCATGTATATAGCATAGTCCAAGCACTTTTTACAATAGTTCTAGAACGATTGTATGCCTTGTTTGATTGAATGAAGTGATTTTGTGTGCATTTGCCTCATGTGCATATGGGTAGTGTTTTCTCTCTAGACCTCATTCTATTCTTAATTCTCATCTTTTCTAAACCCTCAGATGCCTCCGAGACGTGACAATGGATTTTCTTTTCCGCCGGAGCTCACTCAGTTGATCCAGCAGCAGAATGCTTTGATGCAGTTGCTAGTCCAGAACCAGAATCAGGGGAACAACAACAACAACAACAACCCACCACCGCCACCACATGTTGATCACTTAACCCGTTTTCTTAGGCTGAATCCGCCGGTGTTCTCCAGTAGCACCGAGCCGATTGTTGCAGATGATTGGCTCCGCAAGACAGGGAGGGAGTTGACCACAACAGGATGCACAGATGTGGAAAAGGTGAAATTTGCCGCACATCAGCTTGAAGGACCCGCAGCAGCATGGTGGGAGAATTTCACAGCCACTTACCCTGTAGACACTGTCACATGGGATCAGTTTCAGCAGGCTTTCCGTACTGCCCATGTTTCAGCAGGAGCTATGGCCATGAAGAAGCGTGAGTTTCTCAACTTGCGCCAAGGAGGACGCACAGTTGGCCAGTATGTGGATGACTTTAGTAAGCTAGCACGTTATGCCCCAGATGACGTTGCTACGGATGCAGCTAAACAGGAGAAGTTTCTGAAAGGACTGAATGATGAGCTGAGCATGCAGTTGATGGTAGCAAGCTTCAACAACTACCAGGAGTTGGTAGATCGCGCTCTTATGATTGAAGGAAAGCAGCAGCAGATTGAAAGCCGCAAGAGGAAGTATGGACAAGGAAGTACAATTCTGGACCTCAGCAGAAGTTGCGTCTTACCCCGAAACCGGGAGGACCTTTTCAGCATACCCAGGGAGGAGGTAGCTCGCACAATCATAATGGCCCCAAGAATGGTAATGGAAATGGAGGAAGCAACGGCCAGAACCGTACCAACCCATCAACCCTAGCCAAGAGAGACCTGAGCCAAGTCACTTGCTTCAAGTGCCAGCTCTGGGAAGAAGCCAAACCCTTTCAACAGGGGACAGGTGAACCACATTAACGTGGAGGAGGTTGAAGCTCAGCCTGATGCAGTAATAGGTAAGTTTTTGGTTAAGTCATTTATTGCACTCGTTCTCTTTGATGCTGGTGCATCGCATTCATGTTGGGGAACGTAGTAATTTCGAAAATTTTCCTACGCACACGCAAGATCATGGTGATGCACAGCAACGAGAGGGGAGAGTGTTGTCTACGTACCAACGCAGACCGACTGCGGAAGCGATCACACAACGTAGAGGAAGTAGTCGTACGTCTTCTTCCCGATCCGACCGATCCAAGCACCGTTACTCCGGCACCTCCGAGTTTTTAGCACACGTTCAGCTCGATGACGATCCTCGGGCTCCGATCCAGCAAAGCGTCGAGGAAGAGTTCCGTCAGCACGACGGCGTGGTGACGATCTTGATGTACTACCGACGCAGGGCTTCGCCTAAGCACTACAACGGTATGATCGAGGTGGAATTTGGTGGCAGGGGGCACCGCACACGGCTAAGGAACGATCTCAAGGATCAACTTGTGTGTCTTGGGGTGCCCCCTGCCCCCGTATATAAAGGTTGGAGGAGGGGAGCCGGCCGACCAAGGGAGAGGAGGCGCAGGGGAGTCCTACTCCCACCGGGAGTAGGACTCCTCCCCCCAATCCTAATCCTATTAGGACTCCCGGGGGGAAAAGGAGAGAGAAGGGGGGCCGGCCCCTATCCTAGTCCTACTAGGACTTTGGGAAGGGGGGCGCCGGCCAGCTTGTGGGCTTTCCCTTTTTCTCCTTTTCCACTAAGGCCCAATAGGCCCATTAGTCTCCCGGGGGGTTCCGGTAACCCTCCCGGTATTCCGGTAAAATCCCGATTTCACCCGGAACACTTCCGATGTCCAAACATAGGCTTCCAATATATCAATCTTTACGTCTCGACCATTTCGAGACTCCTCATCATGTCCGTGATCTCATCCGGGACTCCGAACAACCTTCGGTACATCAAAATGCATAAACTCATAATAACTGTCATCGTAACGTTAAGCGTGCGGACCCTACGGTTCGAGAACAATGTAGACATGACCGAGACACGTCTCCGATCAATAAACAATAGCGGGACCTGGATGCCCATATTGGCTCCTACATATTCTACGAAGATCTTTATCGGTCAGACCGCATAACAACATACGTTGTTCCCTTTGTCATCGGTATGTTACTTGCCCGAGATTCGATCGTCGGTATCCAATACCTAGTTCAATCTCGTTACCGGCAAGTCTCTTTACTCGTTCTGTAATACATCATCTCACAACTAACATATGAGTTGCAGTGCTTGCAAGGCTTATGTGATGTGCATTACCGAGAGGGCCCAGAGATACCTCTCCGACAATCGGAGTGACAAACCCTAATCTCGAAATACGCCAACCCAACATCTACCATTGGAGACACCTGTAGTACTCCTTTATAATCACCCAGTTACGTTGTGACGTTTGGTAGTACCCAAAGTGTTCCTCCGGTAAACGGGAGTTGCATAATCTCATAGTTATAGGAACATGTATAAGTCATGAAGAAAGCAATAGCAACATACTAACGATCGGGTGCTAAGCTAATGGAATGGGTCATGTCAATCAGATCATTCTACTAATGATGTGACCTCGTTAATCAAATAACAACTCCTTGTTCATGGTTAGGAAACATAACCATCTTTGATTAACGAGCTAGTCAAGTAGAGGCATACTAGTGACACTCTGTTGGTCTATGTATTCACACATGTATTATGTTTCCGGTTAATACAATTCTAGCATGAATAATAAACATTTATCATGACATAAGGAAATAAATAATAACTTTATTATTGCCTCTAGGGCATATTTCCTTCAGTCTCCCACTTGCACTAGAGTCAATAATCTAGTTTCACATCGCCATGTGATTTAGCAGCAATAGTTCACATCACCATGTGATTAACACCCATAGTTCACATCGTTATGTGACCAACACTCAAAGGGTTTACTAGAGTCAGTAATCTAGTTCACATCTCTATGTGATTAATACCCAAAGAGTACTAAGGTGTGATCATGTTTTGCTTGTGAGATAATTTTTTAGTCAACGGGTCTGTCACATTCAGATCCGTAAGTATTTTGCAAAATTCTTTGTCTATAATGCTCTGTACGGAGCTACTCTAGCTAATTGCTCCCACTTTCAATATGTATCTAGACCGAGACTTAGAGTCATCTAGATTAGTTTCAAAACTTGCATCGGCGTAACCCTTTACGACGAACCTTTTTATCACGTCCATAATCGAGAAACATATCCTTATTTCACTAAGGATAATTCTGACCGCTGTCCAGTGATCTACTCCTAGTTCACTATTGTACTCCCTTGCCAAATCAGTGCAGGGTATACAATAGATCTGGTATACAGCATGACATACTTTATAGAACCTATGGCCAAGGCATAGGGAATGACTTTCATTCTCTTTCTATCTTTTGTCGTGGTCGGGCTTTGAGTCTTACTCAATTTCATACCTTGTAACATAGGCAAGAAACTCTTTCTTTGACTGTTCCATTTTGAACTACTTCAAAATCTTGTCAAGGTATGTATTTGTTGAATAAACTTATCAAGCGTCTTGATCTATCTCTATAGATCTTGATGCTCAATATGTAAGCAGCTTCACCGAAGTCTTTCTTTGAAAAAATCCTTTCAAACACTCCTTTATGCTTTACAGAATCATTCCACATTATTTCTAATCAACAATATGTCATTCACATATACTTATCAGAAATGATGTAGTGCTCCCACTCACTTTCTTGTAAATACAGGCCTCACCGCAAGTCTGTATAAAACTATATGCTTTGATCAACTTATCAAAGTGTATATTCCAACTCCGAGATGCTTGCACCAGTCCACAGATGGATCGCTGGTGCTTGCACATTTTTGTTAGCACCTTTTGGATTGACAAAACCTTCTAGTTGCATCACATACAACTCTTCTTTAATAAATCCATTAAGGAATGCAGTTTTGTTTATCCATTTGCCAGATTTCATAAAATGCGGCAATTGCTAACATGATTCGGACAGACTTAAGCATAGATACGAGTGAGAAAAACTCATCGTAGTCAACACCTTGAACTTGTCGAAAACTTTTGCGACAATTCTAGCTTTGTAGATAGTAACACTACTATCAGCGTTCGTCTTCCTCTTGAAGATCCATTTATTTTCTATGGCTTGCCGATCATCGGGCAAATTCATCAAAGTCCATACTTTGTTCTCATACATGGATCATATCTCAGATTTCATGGCCTCAAACCATTTCGCGGAATCTGGGCTCATCATCGCTTCCTCATAGTTCGTAGGTTCATCATGATCTAGTAGCATGACTTCCAGAGAAGGATTACCGTACCACTCTGGCGTGGATCTTACTCTGGTTTACCTACAAGGTTCGGTAGTAACTTGATCTGAAGTTACATGATCATCATCATTAGCTTCCTCACTAATTGGTGTAGGTGTCACAGAAACAGTTTTCTGTGACGTACTACTTTCCAATAAGGGAGCAGGTACAGTTACCTCGTCAAGTTCTACTTTCCTCCCACTCACTTCTTTCGAGAGAAACTCCTTCTCCAGAAAGTTTCCGAATTTAGCAACAAAAGTCTTGCCTTCGGATCTGTGGTAGAAGGTGTATCCAACAGTTTCCTTTGGATATCCTATGAAGATGCACTTCTCCGATTTGAGTTTTGAGCTTATCAGGATGAAACTTTTTCATATAAGCATCGCAACCCCAAACTTTAAGAAGCGACAACTTTGGTTTCTTGCCAAACCATAGTTCATAAGGCGTCGTCTCGACGGATATAGATGGTGCCCCTTTTTAACGTGAATGCAGCTATCTCTAATGCATGACCCCAAAAACAATAGTGGTAAATCGGTAAGAGACATCATAGATTGCACTATATCCAATAAAGTACGGTTATGATGTTCGGACACACCATTATGATGTGGTGTTCCAGGTGGCGTGAGTAGTGAAACTATTTCACATTGTTTTAACTGAAGACCAAACTCGTAACTCAAATATTTGTCTCCGCGATCAGATCGTAGAAACTTTATTTTCTTGTCACGATGTTTTTCACTTCACTCTGAAATTCTTTGAACTTTTCAAATGTTTCAGACTTATGTTTCATCAAGTAGATATACTCATATCTGCTCAAATCATTTGTGAAGATCCGAAAATAATGCTACCTGTCGCGAGCCTCAATATTCATCGGACCACATACATCAGTATGTATGATTTCCAACAAATCTTTTCTCGCTCCATTGTTCCGGAGAACGGCGTTTTAGTCATCTTGCCCAAAAGGCATGGTTCGCAAGCATCAAGTGATTCATAATCAAGTGATTCCGAAAGCCCATCGGCATGGAGTTTCTTCATGCGCTTTATACCAATATGACCTAAACAGCAGTGCCACAAATAAGTTGCACTATCATTATTAACTTTGCATCTTTTGATTTCAATATTATGAATATGTGTATTATTAAGATCGAGATCCAATGAACTATTTTCATTGGGTGTGTAACCATATTAGGTTTTATTCATGTAAACAGAACAACAATTTATTCTCTTACTTAAATGAATAACCGTATTATAATAAACATGATCAAATCATATTCATGTTCAACGCAAACACCAAATAACACTTATTTAGGTTCAACACTAATCCCGAAATTATAGGGAGTGTGCGATGATGATCATATCAATCTTGGAACCACTTCCAACACACATCGTCACTTCACCCTTAACTAGTCTCTGTTTATTCTGCAACTCCTGTTTCGAGTTACTACTCTTAGCAACTGAACTAGCATCAAATACTAAGGGGTTGCTATAAACACTAGTAAAGTACACATCAATAACATGTATATCAAATATACTTATGTTCACTTTGCCATCCTTCTTATCCGCCAATCACTTGGGGTAGTTCCGCTTCCAGTGACCAGTCCCTTTGCAGTAGAAGCACTTAGTCTCAGGCTTAGGATCAGACTTGGGCTTCTTCACTTGAGCAGCAACTTGCTTGCCGTTCTTCTTGAAGTTCCCCTTCTTCCCTCTGCCCTTTTCTTGAAACTAGTGGTCTTGTCAACCATCAACACTTGATGTATTTCTTGATTTCTACCTTCGTTGATTTCAGCATCACGAAGAGCTTGGGAGTTGTTTCCGTTATCCCTTGCATATTATAGTTGATCACGAAGTTCTGCTAACTTGGTGATGGTGACTAGAGAATTCTGTCAATCACTATCTTATCTGGAAGATTAACTCCCACTTGATTCAAGCGATTGTAGTACCCAGACAATCTGAGCACATGCTCACTAGTTGAGCGATTCTCCTCCATCTTTTAGCTATAGAACTTGCTGGAGACTTCATGTCTCTCAACTCGGGTATTTGCTTGAAATATTAACTTCAACTCCTGGAACATCTCATATGGTCCATGACGTTCAAAACGTCTTTGAAGTCCCGATTCTAAGCCGTTTAAGCATGGTGCACTAAACTATCAAGTAGTCATCATATTGAGCTAGCCAAACGTTCATAACGTCTGCATCTGCTCCTGCAATAGGTCTGTCACCTAGCGGTGCATCAAGGACATAATTCTTCTGTGCAGCAATGAGGATAAACCTCAGATCACGGATCCAATCCGCATCATTGCTACTAACATCTTTCAACACAATTTTCTCTAGGAACATATCAAAATAAACACAGGGAAGCAACAACGCGAGCTATTGATCTACAACATGATTTGCAAAATACTACCAGGACTAAGTTCATGATTAATTTAAGTTCAATTTAATCATATTACTTAAGAACTCCCACTTAGATAGACATCCCTCTAATCCTCTAAGTGATCACGTGATCCAAATCAACTAAACCATAACCGATCATCACGTGAGATGGAGTAGTTTTCAATGGTGAACATCGTTATGTTGATCATATCTACTATATGATTCACGCTCGACCTTTCGGTCTCCGTGTTCCGAGGCCATATCTGTATATGCTTGGCTCGTCAAGTATAACCTGAGTATTCTGCGTGTGCAACTGTTTTGCACCCGTTGTATTTGGACGTAGAGCTTATCACACCCGATCATCACGTGGTGTCTGGGCACGACGAACTTTGGCAACGGTGCATACTCAGGGAGAACACTTCTTGATAATTTTAGTGAGAGATCATCTTATAATGCTACCGTCAATCAAAGCAAGATAAGATGCATAAAAAAGGGATAAACATCACATGCAATCAATATAAGTGATATGATATGGCCATCATCATCTTGTGCTTGTGATCTCCATCTCCGAAGCACCGTCATGATCACCATCGTCACCGGCGCGCCACCTTGATCTCCATCGTAGCAACGTTGTTGTCTCGCCAATCTTATGCTTCCACGACTATCACTACCGCTTAGTAATAAAGTAAAGCATTACATCACGATTGCATTGCATACAATAAAGCGACAACCATATGGCTCCTGCCAGTTGCCGATAACTCGGTTACAAAACATGATCATCTCATACAATAAAATCAGCATCATGTCTTGACCATATCACATCACAACATGCCCTGCAAAAACAAGTTAGACGTCCTCTACTTTGTTGTTGCAAGTTTTACGTGGCTGCTACGGGCTTAAGCAAGAACTCATCTCACCTACGCATCCAAACCACAACGATAGTTCGTCAAATAGACTCCGTTTTAACCTTCTCAAGGACCGGGCGTAGTCACACTTGGTTCAACTAAAGTTGGAGAGACAGTCTTCCGCAAGCCATCTATGTGCAAAGCACGTCGAGGGAACCGGTCTCGCGTAAGAGTACGCGTAAGGTTGGTCCGGATCGTCTCACCCAACAATACCACCGAACCAAAGTATGACATGCTGGTAGGCAGTATGACTTGTATCGCCCACAACTCACTTGTGTTCTACTCGTGCATATAACATCAAACCATAAAACCTAGGCTCGGATGCCACTGTTGGGGAACGTAGTAATTTTGAAAATTTTCCTACGCACACGCAAGATCATGGTGATGCACAGCAACGAGAGGGGAGAGTGTTGTCTACGTACCAACGCAGACCGACTGCGGAAGCGATCACACAACGTAGAGGAAGTAGTCGTACGTCTTCTTCCCGATCTGACCGATCTAAGCACCGTTACTCCGGCACCTCCGAGTTTTTAGCACACGTTCAGCTCGATGACGATCCTCGGGCTCCGATCCAGCAAAGCGTCGAGGAAGAGTTCCGTCAGCACGACGGCGTGGTGACGATCTTGATGTACTACCGACGCAGGGCTTCGCCTAAGCACTACAACGGTATGATCGAGGTGGAATTTGGTGGCAGGGGGCACCGCACACGGCTAAGGAACGATCTCAAGGATCAACTTGTGTGTCTTGGGGTGCCCCCTGCCCCCGTATATAAAGGTTGGAGGAGGGGAGCCGGCCGGCCAAGGGAGAGGAGGCGCAGGGGAGTCCTACTCCTACCGGGAGTAGGACTCCTCCCCCCAATCCTAATCCTATTAGGACTCCCGGGGGGAAAAGGAGAGAGAAGGGGGGCCGGCCCCTATCCTAGTCCTACTAGGACTTTGGGAAGGGGGGCGCCGGCCAGCTTGTGGGCTTTCCCTTTTTCTCCTTTTCCACTAAGGCCCAATAGGCCCATTAGTCTCCCGGGGGGTTCCGGTAACCCTCCCGGTATTCCGGTAAAATCCCGATTTCACCCGGAACACTTCCGATGTCCAAACATAGGCTTCCAATATATCAATCTTTACGTCTCGACCATTTCGAGACTCCTCGTCATGTCCGTGATCTCATCCGGGACTCCGAACAACCTTCGGTACATCAAAATGCATAAACTCATAATAACTGTCATCGTAACGTTAAGCGTGCGGACCCTACGGTTCGAGAACAATGTAGACATGACCGAGACACGTCTCCGGTCAATAACCAATAGCGGGACCTGGATGCCCATATTGGCTCCTACATATTCTACGAAGATCTTTATCGGTCAGACCGCATAACAACATACGTTGTTCCCTTTGTCATCGGTATGTTACTTGCCCGAGATTCGATCGTCGGTATCCAATACCTAGTTCAATCTCGTTACCGGCAAGTCTCTTTACTCGTTCCGTAATACATCATCTCACAACTAACATATTAGTTGCAGTGCTTGCAAGGCTTATGTGATGTGCATTACCGAGAGGGCCCAGAGATACCTCTCCGACAATCGGAGTGACAAACCCTAATCTCGAAATACGCCAACCCAACATCTACCATTGGAGACACCTGTAGTACTCCTTTATAATCACCTAGTTACGTTGTGACGTCTGGTAGTACCCAAAGTGTTCCTTCGGTAAACGGGAGTTGCATAATCTCATAGTTATAGGAACATGTATAAGTCATGAAGAAAGCAATAGCAACATACTAACGATCGGGTGCTAAGCTAATGGAATGGGTCATGTCAATCAGATCATTCTACTAATGATGTGACCTCGTTAATCAAATAACAACTCCTTGTTCATGGTTAGGAAACATAACCATCTTTGATTAACGAGCTAGTCAAGTAGAGGCATACTAGTGACACTCTGTTGGTCTATGTATTCACACATGTATTATGTTTCCGGTTAATACAATTCTAGCATGAATAATAAACATTTATCATGACATAAGGAAATAAATAATAACTTTATTATTGCCTCTAGGGCATATTTCCTTCAATTCATACATCTCAAGGGGATTTGTTGATAAGTATAAACTGCCAACCCAAGCCCTTAGGTCACCCATGTTAGTAACCTCGCCTGGAGCAGAGTATATGGCTAGTCTATGGTGTGATCGGTTACCATGAAGGATTGGTAACTATGTATTTCCCTCGGACCTAATAGTATTGGAATCTCAAGGATTGGATGTGATATTAGGCATGGATTGGTTATCGAAGTATGAAGGGAACATTGAATGTGCTAGTAAGTCAATTTTGCTTACGATGCCAGAAGGAAGAAGGATCAAGTATGTATCCCGGCATGTGCCGAAGAGGACTCAAGTAAATTCCTTATCAGGAGTTGTGCAGGAGGAAGTACCAGTGGTAAAGGATTTCCCTGACGTATTTCCAGAGGAGTTACTAGGCATGCCACCAAATAGAGATATTGAGTTTTTGATTGAGCTTTTGCCAGGCACAGGGCCCATATCGAAGAGACCATACAGGATGCCCGCAAAAGATTTGGAAGAGATTAAGAAGAAGATTAAGGAGTTACTGGATAAAGGTTATATTCGCCCAAGTTCTTCGCCTTGGGGATCGCCAGTACTTCTAGTGGAGAAGAAAGATGGATCGTTAAGGATGGTTGTTGATTATCGTGGATTGAATGAAGTAACAATCAAGAACAAGTACCCACTACCGATGATCAATGATCTGTTTGATCGATTGCAAGGAGCTAAGGTATTTTCTAAAATCGATCTGCGATCGGGGTACCATCAGTTGAAGATTCGAGAGCAGGACATACCTAAGACAACTTTTACCACAAGGTATGGGCTGTATGAGTACACCATTATGTCATTTGGTCTAACTAACGCACCTGCCTATTTTATGAACATGATGAACAAGGTGTTTATGGAGTTTTTGGACAAGTTCGTCGTAGTGTTCATTGATGATATTCTGGTTTACTCGAAGAATGAAGAGGAACATAAAGAACATTTGCGATTGGTACTTGAGAAGCTCAGAGAACATCAGTTATATGCCAAGTTCAGCAAATGTGAGTTTTGGTTGAAGGAAGTAGGATTCCTCGGACACGTTATATCCAGAGAAGGAATGGCAGTTGATCCCGCCAAGGTTGTCACTGTGACAAATTGGGAAGCCCGAACAATAGTTGGAGAGATCCGGAGTTTTCTTGGACTCGCAGGATACTACCGGAGATTCATTGAGAATTTCTCAAAGATTGCGAAGCCTATGACGGAGTTGTTGAAGAAGGATACCAAGTTCAAATGGACTGAGGAATGTGAGGCCAGTTTCCAGGAGTTGAAGAAACGTTTGGTTACATCACCAGACACCAGTGTTGATTCTGCCAGATCAGAACAATGATTATGAGGTGTATTGCGACGCTTCACGTCGAGGACTTGGAGCCATTCTTATGCAGGAGGGAAGAGTTGTTTCGTATGCTTCACGACAACTGAAACCTCATGAGTTGAATTATGCCAGGCATGATTTGGAGTTAGCAGCCGTAGTGCATGCATTAAAGACTTGGAGACATTTCCTTATCGGAAACCATTGTGAGGTGTACACGGGTCACAAGAGTTTAAAGTATATTTTCACGCAAAAGGAGCTAAACCTCAGGCAAAGGAGATGGTTGGAGCTCATCAAGGATTATGATATGAGATTGCATTATCATCCCGGAAAGGCTAACGTAGTAGCCGATGCACTGAGCTGTAAGAGCCATGTCAATACACTAATGACCGGAGATTTACCAAAGGAGTTAGCCGAGGATCTTCGTGAGCTATGTTTGGAGATAGTTCCAAGAGGCTATGTAGCAGCATTGGAGATTCAGTCAACTTTGATGGATAAGATCAGAGAAGCTCAGAAGACTGACAAGGAGATTGCCTCTATAAAGGAGAAAATGGGCAAGGGAAAGGCTAAAGGATTTCGTGACGATGAGCACGATACCCTATGGTTTGAAGACCGTGTTTATGTGCCAAATGACCCGGAGATCAGGAAGTTAATTCTGCAAGAGGCTCATGACTCACCATATTCGATTCACCCAGGAAATACCAAGATGTATTTGGATTTGAAGGATACTTTCTGGTGGACCGGAATGAAGAAAGATATTGCGGAGTATGTATCAGTTTGTGATGTATGTCAAAGAGTAAAGGCAGAGCATCAGAAGCCAGCAAGATTGCTACAGCCATTGCCAATACCCGAATGGAAGTGGGATAAGCTAGGCATGGATTTTATCACGGGATTACCCAGGACCCGTTCAGGCTATGACTCGATCTGGGTTGTCGTCGATCGATTGACGAAGGTAGCTCATTTCATCCCGGTAAAGACCACTTACACCAGTGCTAAGTTGGCAAAGATATACATGACCAGGATAGTATGTCTGCATGGAGTTGCGAGGAGTATCGTATCAGATAGAGGAACTCAGTTTACCTCAAAGTTCTGGAATCAGTTGCACGAAACTTTGGGTACCAGGCTAGAGTTCAGCACAGCTTTTCATCCACAGACAGATGGACAGACCGAGAGAGTCAATCAGATTTTGGAGGATATGCTGAGAGCTTGTGCGCTAGATTACGGATCTAGTTGGGACGGCAATTTACCATATGCAGAGTTCTCTTACAACAACAACTATCAATCCAGTTTGAAGATGGCCCCTTTCGAAGCCTTGTGCGGAAGGAGGTGCATGACCCCGTTGTCGTGGGATGAAGTTGGAGACCGCCAGTTGTTTGGAACGGATTTAATTAAAGAGTCTGAATAGAAGGTGAAGTTGATTCGCGATAGGCTCAAGGTAGCCCAGTCCAGGCAGAAGAGCTACGCATATTCTAAACGCAAGGAGACAGTTTACGAAGTCGGAGACCGAGTTTATCTTCGAGTATCTCCACTTCGGGGAGTTAAGCGCTTTGGAGTTAAGGGAAAATTAGCGCCACATTTTGTACGACCATACCGAGTTTTGAAGCGTATGGGAGAAGTGGCCTACAAGTTGGAATTGCCCGAAGGATTGTCAGGAGTTCACGATGTGTTCCACGTTTCCCAGTTAAAGAAGAGCCACGCGGAGATGGCCGATATACCACTGAGAGATACAGTGCCGTTGGAAGCAATTCAGTTGGACAGTGATTTGACCTATGAAGAGAAACCAGTTAAGATTCTTGAGTATGCCAGCCGAGTCACCCGCGGCAAGGTTATTACTCCCTCTATTCCTTGATATAAGGTGTATAGATTTTTGAGAAAAAGTCCGAAATATTAGGTGTATTGCGTTGCACCACTCGTTTGAATAATGTTTTTAGGGATTTGATTACATTTCCTTATATTAGGCAAGATCCTCTATTTTCTCATGTCAATTAGTCAGGTGTAATCTCGCCCAAAATTTGGGAAATTTTCCCTCCACATGCGTTTTTTAATTTTCGTGCCAAAAACTATACACCCTATATCAAGGAACGGAGGGAGTATGTTTTGCAAAGTTCAGTGGAGCCACCACACCGAGGATGAAGCCACCTGGGAGCGAGAGGAAGATTTGCTGAAAAACCACCCTCACCTATTTTCTAGCCAACCCGAATCTCAAGGGCGAGATTCATCTTAAGGGGGTAGGTTTGTAACATCATAAATTTTCAATTTGGAATGTTATACATTAGATCATCATTGCATATCATATTTTATTTGCTTTTGATCTTTGATCCAAGAAATTCTACGCAACTCAAGGACCCACGGAGAGAGTTGGGGATTTCGTTATTTTCATATTTGAGTTTTCTCAAATTTTGAGAATAGGATCATTTGATTTTAATTATTTTATCTTCAATTATTTCTATTATAAAAATATGAGAGAGGGAATAAAATGACTTTACTAAAATAAAGAAATATTGAGGATTTAATAATAAAATCAAATAAGATTTTATTTCGGAGTTTTTCGCTATTTTATTTGAATTTAGGAAAAATATGTGTTTTTCAAAATTGCATTTAGGCCCCAAATAAATGTTCACCTTGTCCGGCTTGATTTCAGAATTCAGGGAAAATTTATTTTGGGATTTTTGGAGTCTGTTTAGTATTTTTTGTTTGTTTTTCTGCGCGTAATTGTTTTATATAAAAAAACGAAACCGACTTTGGGTCGTGTTCGGCCTGGACTCTGTCCGGCCGGGCCATTATATAGCGCCGACCCCGAGCCCCAAGCCCACTCGCGCCAAACCCTAACCCTAGCCGCCCCAAGCCGCCGCCTCGCCACCCCGCGCCGCCGCCGCCGGATCCCACCGCCGCCACCAATCCCGCCGCCCGACGCCGCCCGAGCCGCCCCATCCCGCCGACCTACCGCCCGAGGTTGACCCCGCCCCGCCGCCGGTTTTCCCTAGAAAACCGTTCGGTTTTCCGCCGGTTTTCGTTCGTTTTTTTAGTTTCCGTTTTTTTATTAGATCGGTTTTTTTCCGGTTAGGTTAATTAGCGAGCGTTCGCTCGTTCGTTCGTTTAGATCCAGATAATGAACGTTCATTCGTTAATCTGTTCGTCATTTTTCTTTTTTTCGGATTTCCCGTGATTATTTCTAATCGCGATTTCTGATCCGATTTTCGTTTTAGTATAAATTTTCGCTCATTTATCGGAATCAGGCGATTCAAGCGCCTGGGGTTTCGCCTCGAAACCCTCTTTTCGTTTAACCAACTTAAACAAGTTTTTGCTTCTGTAAAATTTTACTTAGGTCCAGATTAGTAAACGAACTTTGTTTCTTTCGTCGTTTGACTTTCGTTGTTTCGTTTGATTTGATTCTTTTTGCAAACCGGAATTCTTAAGTTGAACTTTCTAGTTAGATCTCTTAGTTGAGTTTTACCTGTGCATTAGATGAGTACTTATTGTATGCTTGTTTGTTTGTTTGCGATAGAGTACCCGGAGTGCGCCGCCTGTTACTTTGAATCGTTAGATTTCGTGGATCATCAGCAAGGCAAGTAACACTTTGATCATACCTCCTTACAACCCAGTTTTACTGCATTAGATCAATCCTCAAACATTGCATGAGTAGGATCTAATTAAATTGTGGGATGGAAAGTAGTTGAGGTAATACCTATTACCTGTTTCATTATCAAACCTTTGGGAGTTACTTCTATGTTTGCTTATTATGCCATGCTATGCTAGTAGACGTGGATTGGGTGAGTGATATCCATGACAGATGTGAGATTGTTAATTAATGGTTTATTTAAGGTGGCAATTTAAACACACATCTGAGTGGATTGAGGTACCTGGGTATTCCAGGATTGCCTGTTGTTTTTCTTTATGGACCGCCACTCAGGCTCGAAGGGATCATGAGATTATTCATACTAGAAACTTCCGTGTGCAGCCACAAGCTACTATGGGCTCTAGCATAGTTGACTAAGTCGTGCGAACTCTTACAGTGGTAGACTAGCAGATATAGGGGATGTAGGTGGTACGGTCTACCCGATCGTAAGGTGCTAGCGCTTCTGAAAGACTATGTCTCGGTCATCCGTTTCTCAAATATCATGTAGTGCGAGAATTTCAACGGAGAAGATTGAGTCTTGTGGGAAAAAATGCGCAAACCTCTGCAGAGTGTATAAACTAATCATGGTTAGCCGTGTCCCCGGTTATGGACAGTCTTGAGTATCTAGTACTTGGATTATCATGTGAATCTCATCATGTTACTTTAAATTAATATTGTTGGGTTTTAATGATGATGCTTAATCGGGATTGAGAATGCTGTCAACCATTCTCAATGTTTAACAACCACCATGATAGTTAAATAAAATTTATTCCTTTGCAGTAGGGAAGAATTGGCTTTACGCAAAACTGTAACCATAGAGCTTTCCACCAGCCATATATGCATGTAGTATAGCCTTATTCTTTCATTACTCTCTATGTGTTACATTGCCAGCATATTCCATGTGCTGACCCGTTTTCGGGCTGCAACGTTCATGTTGCAGACTTTTCAGACGACGAGTAAGGTGCTTTTAGGTCGTGGTTCTATACTCAGGGATGCCGTTGGAGTTGATGGATTCACTTATCTTCCAAGCCTTCCGCTGTTATCGTTATTAGATGGCCTTAAGCCATATTTATTGTAATAAGTTCTCTTTTGTGACATTCGATGTAATAAGTGTGTGATTGCTACTCTGTTATAAATTCTTCAAGTATTGTGCGTGTCAGCATTACTGATCCAGGGATGACACTGATGCACAGAGATCAGACTGTTTGAGGTCTGGTCGCTACAATCATCACATCCATATATGTTGTGATTACATATTTCTCACACAATTGTAATATTTAGAAATATAAATTCCTGTTATATTGAACTAAAACAACTTTTGGTAAAATGATTTTTTTATATATCAACTCGGTTTGGGATGCTTAGAAAATATTTTGTTAAATGAATTTTACCCTATATCGTACAAACAAAAGTAACACAATACTACAAAATTAGGTTTGCCTCTTAATGTTTTACGATGTTGTTATATTTGTCTTTGTGCATAGGAGTCATAAATATCTATAGCTTTGATAGAGTGTTTTAGAATGTATTAGTATCACTAGTAACTAGACATAGGTTTAACTAAATAAAGAAGTCTAGAGTGTATGAGTTGTCAACAAGTGATCTATCCTCTAATTTTGTGGTACTCTAGCTCATTGGCACGACTCATTGCTTGGTCAAATGTGCAATGTTTTTCTTGTAGAGGGGAAGTAGAGATGACTCAGTAATTAGACATCATCACATGTACCATCTATACTTGTCAGTGAATTATCATTCACATATTTCTAAAGAAATTTAAACCTCTAAATATCTTCCATTTTTTTAATATACCGAGGGCTATTGTGCTCAAGAGCCAAATTGCCGCTCTCAATTCAAGTGGCATTTGTTGTTGCCATTTGAGTAACAATGGCAGGAAGCATCTCAATGGCAGGAAGTCACCAAGGGGGATGGAGTTTCCTTTATGTTGTCACTGCACGTTATGTTTCTTGTGCTGGTGTGTTTAATTATCCAATTCATTTTCTTTCCCTCCCAGTTTGGGTATGCATCTTTGAGAAGGTTTGCATGTTTTTATCTCTCTTTTTTCTCTTTCCATTTCCCCTTTACACACTGCTAAAAATCTAATCTTGCTCTAAATTCTTAACAAATCCAATATTTGTTGCTCCAACTCCGCACGTTAACATGTTCCTTCAAATTTTGATGCGAGGATACGATACAGTTCAATTTTATACCTGGCCTCTCTCTTCCATAAAAGACTAGCCTGATAGAACTTCCGCCTCCTCCCACAACCAACGTAGGTTTAAATCCAACATATAGCCAACAATGACTTCGCGAAAAGGCAGCTAGCAGGGACGAACTAATAGTGTATTCTCCTAGCGTCGCTATTTTATGTCATATTCATTTCCAGTGTTGTATAGGTAGTTAGAGCAACTCCAACACGCTGACCCATTGCGTCCACGCGTGTCCGTTTGGGTCAAAATGGACAAAAAAATCAGTCCAACGCGCCGACCCAAACAAACGCTCGTCCGCTTTTTGTCCGCCTGTCGACCCATTCCCGACCCAAATTTGGGTTCGATTTGTGTCGGCGCGGACACAAGGCAGACGCGCGTGACACCCGCCTACTCCTCCTCCTGGTCTGCCAGTAGGTGGCACATAGGCCATTCTCTTCCTTCCATCGACATCCAACACACGGTCGCCCATCTCCCTTGCCGCCGCCGCCCAGTTCCGGTGCCGTTGCCAGTCGTCCGCACCCACATACCTCCCCCGCAGCATGCCACCTTCCTACGTCGCCGCCACCATCGCCTCACCGCCTCACCGCCGCAGCTCCCCCTTCCCCCCGACGTCGCCGCCAGCACCACCTCGACAACACCACGACGCTCGCCGGACGCCGCCAGGCCAGCTACCTGGTCCAGGGGAGGCGCACGGCTCTTCACCGACCTGCTTCTTCTATGACACCCGCAAGCTGTTGGACGGCTTACCCGCAAGGTACAGATGGACTCCGCCGACGAGTTCTTTTTCCAAAATTTCATTTGTGACTCGGATGATTCTTCATCCAATGATGAGGAGATTGTGGCCGCTATGTTGGTCGTCCACGACCACCTTAGTAGGCAACGACCATTGTTTCGAGGCTCGATCCCGGGGCACACTCCAGCTTGAATCGCAACTGAGAGAATGGCCATTTCCTTCTCTGGAAAGACTATTTCGAGACACTCAACCCGCTCTTCAAACATCACCTATTTCGTTGCCGTTTCGGTATGGCTAGGCATGTTTTCGACCGTATCCGGGAGGGGGTGGTAGCATACGATAAGTATATCGAGTGCAAGGAGGATGCCCTTGAAAAGATTGGTTTCTCCTCTTATCAGAAATGCACTGCAGCTATTCTGATGCTTGCATACGGTGTTCCCAGTGATCTTATTGATGAGTATGTCTATATGAGTGAGTCCAGATGCCTAAATTCCATGTATAAGTTTTGCAAGACTGTGGTAGCAGTGTTTGGCCCCGAGTACATACTTGAGAGAGCCAAATGATGTAGATACAACCCGCTTGTTGGCGATGAACGCCAGCAGGGAGTTTCCAGGGATGCTTGGTAGCATAGATTGTATGCACTGGCAATGGAAGAATTGCCCTTTTGCTTGGTAGGGGTGTGTAAGGGCCATGTCAAAGCTTGTGCAGTCATACTCGAGGCCGTGGCTTCACAAGATCTCTGGATTTGTACTCTTTCTTCGGCATGACGGGAGCTCACAATGATATCAACGTGCTTCAACACTCTCCGGTGTTTGGAAGGCTTGCCGTAGGCAATTGCCGGTAGGTCAATGTTACCACAAGCCACAACTATGGCAAAAGATACTATCTTGCCGATGATATCTATCTTCAATGGACTATAATGAAAGATATATTCACGCGGCGTTCGGCATCTCGCCATCTAAGTCGCATGGCACGACCATCTTTGGCATCTCGCCTTGCACCCCTGCTGAAACAAACTCCTACTGTCTACCTATGTATAGTTCCTCGGCAAGCTACTCGGTCACCCGAACTACATGGAAACGAAAGTAAACATGCAGATACATCTTGACAAGATTAGTTCTAACACACGATTGCTCTTGGCTAATCTATCACATGAGGCCGGGTCGAGAATGGAATGGTAAGTGGGGCGTCGTCATGACAGTCCGGTTGAGGTTGCTCCTCTTCTTCTCCTTCCCCTGTTCCTTCTTTACACCTTGGTGCTCTTTCTTCTTACCACCATCACTGGAATCTTTAGCAGACGACACCGAAGAAGAGGAGGAGGATGTGGTGGTGGTGTTGGGGAGCACCTGGACATCTGAAGGGCCACAGGCCACAGCAGAACCCCATGGCTGTAGCTAGCTAGCTCGCCTCTCTTCTTCGGTTCTTCCTTTCTCTCTCAGCTCACTCAGCTCTTCAGCCTACAGAAAAGAGTTAATTACACATATAGTACACAAACTTGCACGTCATGTACAGATTCATACAACAACTCGAAAAATGACACAAATTGGTGCACTAACTTGAGTTTCGGAAACATTTTCATACATTTCCGTTACTCACCGTCAAATGGTCCGTTAACTCTGTTAGTCTGCCTATATCGCAGGCCACCATCACACTAGGTCCCACCTGCCAGCTCAAACAGAAAGAAAATGAAAATGAAAATGGTGGATCCCAGGGATTCGAACACAATACCTTGTGTGCTACAGGCTCACTTGTGAGCGTGGGCTAGCCAACCCAACCAAAACAACCAGCTGATGAATAACGATGCAGAACATCTTTTATTTCTTGAGAACAGTTTATTTGTTGTACCACTTTTTTTTGCAGGAATGCTGTAGCACTTTTCAACATGGGATATAGAAAGAAATAATCACGGCACCAGATTTGGTACAGCAAATGAAATGGGCACGCAACATATGGGGACCATGGTCCTTGTGTTTGTGTGCAGTTTGCGAGAAGAGTAGTGTTAAGTTGTGGTTGACAGGCTCGTTGGAGCCTTTAAAAAAATGAAAAGGCATATTTAGAATTTTTTTAAAAAAATAAAAAAGAAATATGTGAAAACTTATGTGGAGCCCGTCTCTCAAATCCCATACGTATGCATCTAAAAAAATTCCAAAATATATATGCATGCACATATACATGTAGACTACATATGCGTGAAATTTTATGTAATATACCTTCGATGTGGCGTGCAAAAATAAGACAAATATGTATATAAAAAAGGGTTGTTCTTTTGCAGTTGGGTCGAGATTTTTTGTGTTTGTGAGGCTTACAAATCATTATATTTTGTATTGAGCACATACAAGTGTTCACAAAATATATATTTTGAAACTTTTAAATGTGCTTCTAGAAAACAGGCGGAATTTGTGGTTAGCATCTTTCTAGTTTGTGAGCGGACGTCTCTGGTTCGAAACTTTGGCAGTACATTTTTTTTAGATTAAAAGTAATCTCTCCCAGTGACTGACAGGATGGACCCACGTTATGATAGAGGAGAGAGCACCAATGTAGAGGAATGTAACGGAGCTCTAACGGTAAGTGACCGAATTGTACTGAAATGTTGCCGAAACTCAAGTTATATGATCAATTTGTGTCATTTTGCAAGTTGTTGTATGAATTTGTACATACCGTGCAAGTTCGTGTATCATAGGTGCAATTAACTCTACAGAAAAACATAGCTGCTCTCTGCTAACTGGTCCGTGTGTGTCTCTGCTAGCTGCTCTCTCCTATCGACTGTTTAATCTAGTGGAAAAGAGTGGCTCGATGCGAACTTTCAGCCGAAGGTTTCTACACTCCCTAATTTAAAAATCACAGTATTATAGGTATATATTTCGCTTCATTCGAGCTCGAGCACATGTTAGCAGCCACCTGCACCCGTTGCAACCACAACGGCCTCTCTCTCTCCTTTCATCGGCAGTGACGCACGCACAAACCTTAAAAAATGTACGCACACCACCAAGCAGTCAGGTACTAACAGGTGGGCCTAGGGACACTTCTGGTCCACCTGTCAGTAAGTAGGGTCTGTGCATCATGGCTTGTTGAATTTTCCTTAGCCTTGTTGACAGAATAGGATAATGGCGATCATGGAGCGTTGACCGGTGACTCAGCCCAGAGATGAGCTTCCTTGGCCGGCAAGGTTCTTTGGTTACAGACTTCCATTTGTTTCTACGTTCGGGAGAAGATGGGATTTTTGTGTAATAATATCTCAATTGTATTTAACAAAAAGGTGTAAAAAACCACCCACACATAGGATAGTTTGAATCATTTGAGGATCGCTCACCATGCACTGCCGCAAGTAGGATAGTTGTCCCAACTTTTCATAATATGCTGGACGGGACTTAGAAATATATCTAGCTCCACAATAAAATCCTTCCGAACTGAATTCGCCATCACTCGCTTGGTTGTCAGAGGAGCGCGATGACAAGAAGAAGAAGAACAACAACAATCACTACATGAATCAGGCACTTTGCCGTGGCTGATGGCAAAGGCATTCCTTGCCGTTCGCCAACAGACGACAACATTACCGTCGGCTGGCGGACGGCAAAGATGAAATGGTCTTGGCCGTCCGCTGACAGACGGCAAAGAGCCTGGACGGTACACATGGCAGGTTAGGTCCGTTAGGGGGTTAACGGCGTGATTTGCCATCTGCTGGCGGATGGCAAAGACCTTTGCATCTTTGCTGTCTGCCAGCGGACGGCAAAGTGCCCATGTAGGCCAGCCCAGGTAGCTGACACATGTCATGCTATGCCGTCCGCTGGCAGACGGGAGACGCATAGTGGTCACGCATACCGATGATTGAAGACACCTATACCTAGCAAGTTTCATCGGCACGAAGACCGGAACAGAGCAAATTAAGGGAGCAGGAGGAGATGTCATTTGTGCTCACCCACGAACGCAGGGGCGGAGCTCGTCGAACACTAGACCCTCGCAGCAATGAAAAAACTGCAAATTTAAATCGAAAGATGAGTAACATAACAATTTTGTTTTTTCCGTCAACCTAACTAAATATTTACAACAAGACGAGCGGGTTAGGGGGTTCCTCGGCGTCGATGCAACCCTAAATAGCAAGTATCATCGGTGCGAGATACATGTGGCGCTCGGCGTTGAACACTAGATCCACATCTCACAAGTGAAGCCGGCGCCCGGCGTCCCGCAACAATAGTTCTGGTGGCCGATGACGGTCGAACACCTTGGTGAATTTTTCTGGCAGCCTTTGCGATGAGGATTAAAGCCAAGTTTTGAAAGTTCAAACAACCAAACCGACGTGACAACCGATTCTAACCAGAGAATTCACAATCCAAAAAACTTTGGCACTCCCTTATAAGATAATATACCAAAACACCTGATAAATCACTTCTATAGGCGCATTAGGAAAAATGGCAATAAGGAGCATAAAGAAAGATCACTGAGAATTGAATGGTTTCCTTCAAATAAACATATAGCCAAGGGAAAAACATCATGTTTTTGATTGGATTCTTTTTACCGGTGTTGATACTGATGGTGTATCCCAGATTTCCTTTTTGAGAGAGAACATAGGAAACAAAACTAAGGAAGAATTACCATCATAAAAGTAAACTTTTTATTCTCCTTTTTCTAGCATAATCGGATATACAGTTTGTCTATTAGCCTAGTTCCAACTTTAATATTGTATGAACATCCAGGAAACGCAATGTTTTTTGCTTGGCTATTCTATAGATATATTACCAGTTAACTGATCAATTATGTAAAGCATCGATTCCTCAGTCACATTGCTGCTGCATGATCTGAAGAAATAAACGCAGAGTGATGGGGCTCACCTTGCTGCTGCATGATCTGAAGAAATAAACGCAGAGTGATGGGGCTCACCTTGCTGCTGCAGCCTGACATAGCTTGGCCTTGGGGAGCCACTGGCCATGGGCTTGGAGGAGGATGGCAGGGGCACTGGTGATGTGGTCGCCGTGGAACGCGTGTGCGAGCACGCCGCTGGGGCCTCCTCCCGACCCCCCCCCCCCCCCCCCCCCCCCCGGATCTCCTGTTGCAAGCGCCGTTGGGAGACGCATGTGTCGTGCTGCCGGGTGTATCATCTTCCTCCTCCTCAATCTCCCTCTCTGACTCCTCACGGCTCTCACCAGCGGAGGCAGAGCATGGTCCCGCCCAGCCACCGCAAGGATCCATCGGGGCCGGCCGATAACTGAGCGCACGAACGACATAAAATTAATTGATTCACATTCAACTAATATGGCTACCATTAAACTACTAAAGATGTAGTAAGTCTGCGTTAATTAATATGGATCAGAGGGAGCTCTACTACTACAACAACGCACGTGTGTATGCGATAGAAAACTTGTCCAGGTAGAAGAAACCAAGGTCAATTAATCTGCCTACAGGAGCAGCAAATTAATAGTTTGGAGGGTTCTATACAATTAAGAAGCTGAACTTTAAAGGCAGGCTACTGGTAAATTGTGCAGAACATACACACGAGAGAGACATGTTTGGAAGGCACACAACAGCTCTTCTCAGAGATTGTTGGCCCAAGCTCCATCTCTCATCCTTTTGATTGAAAATAAACATCAAAATACGCTAGAAGAAACCGAGGAAACATAAATAAGGAAAAAGAGACAGAGAGAGAAATACGGCATGTAGGATAAAGTTCTTACAGGGATTTCTGTCAACCAATGCCGGTAAGAACATTAATACTACTCCACACAAATGATTAAAATGATAAAAACGCATGATTGCCGCGGCACGTGTACTTTTTTGTGGGAAAACATGCTGTTAGGTGCAGAAGTAAAGAACATCTCGCATGGATGCTTGTTGGCATGTATAAAATCATCAGACCAAGACACAAGAACCATGATTATCATATCTAGTGGAACTAAGATTTACATAGTGGCAGCCATTGATCTAGTTACTCAGGGGTAGTGCTACTGTTAAACAATTACTCTAAAAGCAAAGTTACTGAATCTACTAAAGTAGAAGAGAATTCAGTTATTTACCTGGGAAGCAACATCACTTCATTTCCAATAGAAATATGACAAGTTCATTTTCATAGTAAAGATACTCATCCTTGAAAAGTGAAACAAAACTGCATAAGAGCAAGGTGTCAAAATCAGATGAGAAATTAGATATTGATAGTGAAACAAACTCACGGAACCACATCACCCAGAAGGCCACAGGAATGAGTCTCACATTGGGAACAATTATCCACAAGTCATGTACCAAAGATTCAAGGACAGTTAAGAGAATCTGCTGGTCTAAAAATAATGCAAAGAGGGGCCATGAAGAGGTATCTATTAGCAGTGAAAAGTGAAACGACAACTACTTTATTGTGAGTTGTACTCTATACGTATTTATAGCATTCTTGTTAATACAGACCAAGGAAAGTGTGTATACTCACACTTAAACTGTTAAACTAAAATCTGGAATGAAATTACCTAAACCAAATAAGGAACATGAAATATGTCACATGCGTGGAGCTAGCACATGTTAAATGGTGTGTATAAGCTTGGATAAAATTAACTTATATGGTACCAATGAACATAACATACAGTGAAGATTACAATCTAATATCTTCTTGATGAGCTTCTTTGTCTTATCGATAACCAAGATGGGAAACCGGAGCCTACTTTGTATATATGCATGAACAAGCAGGTTATCTTTCAGGCACTTACTTATTTTTCACGCAAAAAAGAAACCTACATTTGGCAAAAGAAAAGTAGTACAAGTTATTCACCGTCTTGTAAAGCGGCATGAGATTTTAATCTTCGAACAGAATGACGACAAAAAAATCACCCTACATGACCACGGATCCGCCTTGGCACCATCAGAACCTTTGTTATTTTTAACTTGTACATCGAAGAAAGTACTGAAAAACTGAACAAAATATTCTCTTGGGTGAAAATAAGTACATAGCTAATTCAAGGCATGGATGCAAATTAAGAACCTCGGGAGCAGAAAGATATGCAAATATAATCAGCAGATAGTATTGGCTGATTTGAGATAGGCATTGCTATTAGATAAACATCAAAACGTAAAATAAAGCCAAAAGCGCTGGAAAAATCATTGAATTTTGCACCATGATGGTTTCCATCTAGCTAGAGAAAGAGAAAGCAAACAATATACGTACTCTGACTTGCTGTGATAGGGAGCTCATTCCAAAATCACCTTGAGAGTGTCATTAGTACAAAGCAGAAGATTGTCAAGATGATATAAGGAAGAAGATAACTACTATCAACCCACTTTTCTTCCCATAGAACACATCAGTAAGCAGCACCCCACAATACCTTCAGATCGTGGTGATAGACGCCTCTGCTATGGCAGTAGCCGACAGTGTTGATCAGCTGATAGAAATATTTCCTCGCATCATCATCCTCTTTCAGCCTCTTGTGTGAAGCCTAGGCACGAATAATGACAAAATTAACCATATAGGCACAGTGGGAAGCATAATCCACAATGTTGACCAAGGCATGAACAACTCATGATTTTTTCAGAAATTTGGCCACCTGGGACAATCTCCTTCACTATGTATATCTCTGTCCTGGCCATATCCTCTATAAGTCACACGAATTAAATCTGGGCATAGTCATTTACATGGTCAAAGTCCAAAGCGTAATTTTCAAAAAGAAAAAAACTTGCTTCCTGAACAATAAAATCTCATTTATACCAGACTTCGACGTGCAGCGCATATAATCACCACATAATACATCAACTACTATTAATGCAATTAACAAGCACCAACCACTGGTTCTTTCTAACCATGTCAAGTTAATTGTATGTGAGAATAACACATCAGTTCTGAAAGTAGGATCTTCTATGTAAAGAAATAACACTACAAGAAGTAAGGAATCATATATTGATTAAAGAGAAATAACATTAAAGGAAGCAAGAACCTGTCAATTGATTTAAGGAAAGACAACATACGAATAAAATCCATTCTGTAGCCTAAATTACAGATATTAATATTCTGTTCTCCCCAAAAACTATCTGAACAGAGACAAATAAGAACACCCCTGCTAACTATATATAATGTTTTTCCAAAGATAATCCGGTCAGCTCAGTTTAACTGCACACATCACATTTTGAAGCGGTAAGTCTTATGAAATAATTAATTCTAGTAGGCCTTCATAAACCTCTCCCCACCAAACTTCCTTTGCGGTGTATATTCATAATGAGCAGGTACAACTACTACTTGCTCCACACATTTCCCCCAAAGCACTAACCCAAACATGTACTGCAGTGCACCGAAAGCAGGGGACACACATGTTTCCCCAAGCAGCAAGCAAAAAGCAAATCAGCAGGGTAAACATACGCAAACAAGAACATGCAGCAAGACGCAATCAAGCGGGACAATTAGAGGCTTAGAGCACATCTAAACTTGCTGAGTAATGACACAGACGTCAAACAACCTGGACAGGAAGGGAAACAAGAGCATCAACACAGAAGAGCGGTTTTGGTACTACAAGCCATATTGCTACAAAACTATAGCTGTTTCTGTTAACCAATTCAAACATGGACTGGATAAATTCCGTCGACGACAACTGCACAGTAATAAATATGTCAGCTATGAAAAACCTACCCTACCCGGAGGTCCCTTTGCACCACCGATATGGATTTCAACACTCCACATAGGAGTGAAAACAAACCAGGGAAGATGATTACTTGCAAGATTCTTTCACAACAATTATTGATGATCCTTTTCTACCAATAATACATCCCATTTTTCCAGGAGGCAGAACCAAGAGCGAAAGGATATCCACCTCAGGAACACAAGCTTCAGCTTCAATGTCATCTATCAACAATGTTTAATCGATTTTGTTCTATAAGTTGAATATATCAAAACTTCATAAAATGAATTAAAGGCTGCAAAGCAAATAGATCCATTGTCATTTCATATTAGTTCTTATATGACGATTCTGCACCTACAAGGCTACAATGCTGGACCATAAAGCAAACCCCAATCATTAGGTTACAAATTTATGATTTATATCTGGAGAACCAAAAGTAAAACAGATTTGGACATACAGTAACCTTCCTAGATTTGAACGGAAAGGGTGTAAATAAACTGGCCAGGGACAGTTGGAAGAGGCGGCCAATCTTCATGTTGGTTGTCATTTATGCAAAAACACCTAAAGTATAGCTCAGTTTGTACTGACAGACGCCATGCAGATACTTTGCTCAACTTCTCCATCATTTCCTCTTGTATCTTGAGAAGGAAGCGCACATCATCCGTTGCTGCTCTAATCATCACTTCAGATAAGGGCCTATTTTCCAGAAATTTGGGTCCTAAAAATCCATCAAATTACAATAAATTGTTAGTTTCAAGAAAATATATCGGCACATTGGAAATCGTGTGCCTGGCCATTATCTGTTCAGGCCTGGAGAAAATAATATTCTAAATAAGAGCTCTATAATTTTCTTCACAATTCTAACCTGCCTTAGAAGGGCATGGACTTCTTCCTTTTCAGGATATGGCATTCCTACACAAAGAAGTACAACAGTATCACACCACACGATCAATCAAATGCAAAGCACAAAAGAAATTGAGGTTCAATCCTTCATAGATTTAGTAAACATCTGCATGGTGTTTAGAGCAGAAAGACTATTTGGCATGATGTTTTACAGAAGCAACAAACTGCTAGCAAGAGTAATGGAACCACAATACATTACTTCCATATTTACTGGATTTGCTATATGAGCACCACGAATCTTGTATAGTTGTATACCACGCAATATACATTTTAACGCAAACCCATTATGTGAACTGGATTCGAGGGGGCTGTTTGGATTACATCAAACAGCTGCGAAGCCAAAATATTGGGCGTTGACCAAGGGTTGGGCGATAGTTCGAATGGTGGCCAAATATTTGGCTCGCCCTTGCTGTCCTGCCTTCTCTAGTTCAATTTGATGCCAACCCGCGGCGAGAACGCGGGAGGCTGGATGTTACGCCAATATTTTGGCTCGCCAACGATTTGGCAGGGTCAGCTAGGGTACCATCCAAACACACTCCAGGTTCCCGGCAATTTGGAAGAAAATGCAGTCTACTGAGAACCCAAACACCTTACGTTCAGTCAAGTCAAGCATTTGATCGAACAGGAGAGGAGCAAGATAGACCATACCTGTGAGTGCCTGGTTGAGTCTCGGAGAGAGAGGGAGAGAGGGAGGGATGGAGGGAGAGAGAGAGACATGGGGATCGTACCGGATCCAAAGAAACATGAGCCAAGCTGCGAGAAATCCATCGACGGTGGCTCAGATCCCGCGCCAGCCCGACCAGCACCTCGAACGGAATGCATCAGGGGCACCGCCTCTCGGTCCACAGCCCGCGCCGCCGCGGACGTCCCAAGCCCCATGAAGTGCGCCGCCGGCCATGAGCGCCGCGACGGCGGTGGTCCTGCTCATGGAGTCGTCCATGGGCGCTGCCGCGTGCATCTCCTCGTTGACCCCGACTATCGCCACCCGGAACGTGAAGAGGAGGTAGGGGCTCGCGGCGCGGGGGCGGGGGGGGGGGGGGGGGCAGACGGGGGAAGGAAGGGGTGGCGGCGAGGAGGCTAGGGTTCGTGGGAGGGGATCGGGGAAGAGAGCAGAGTGGGTGGGTGGGGGCGCGAGTGCGGGCGGAGGCAGCGGCTAGGGTTTCTCCACGGGCGGGCTGCATTTTATACGCCTGTATGCAAAATGACAAAAATGCCCCTGGCGGGGCACGAAATTTACAGGCGGTGGCACGAGAACTATTCATGGCGATTTAAAGGCGACGTGGCCACCTTCATCCTGCCTAGGACTTCTTCACGGTTTATATATTCAATATGCAGATCTGCTATGTTTTCTTTGTTGAATTTCTGGGTATAGATTGTGGGATCTTCCTTGATGTCAAAAGATATCTAACGTCAATGTTTGCCCGATTTGAGCGCCCGAGAGCAGAGGTGGTGTTGATCTTGGCTTGTTGTCGTTGTCGAGCATGAGCGTCGCTGGGTTGTGCATTACCAACACATGCTTGCCATCGCACCCATGTGCGGGTGAACACGGAGAAGGTAGAGAAGGTCGCCCTATTATTTTGATGGCTGACTGGAACTGACAAACTCAACCTGTCGGGGCAAGAAAGTTGTGATAAGGCAGATTTTCTCTCCCTTGTCATGTTGCTCTCAAGAACATGAAGTGAGAGGAAACACAATTCCCCAACATTTGCCGCTGTCTGCCGGTGACCAGGTCCTTGGCTTGCTAAACAGGCCGCGGGAGGCCGGGGAACCTCGGTCCTTTGGTACTGGCATGTAGATAGGTTTAAGGCTTATACTTCTAGCAAGGGCGCATTCGTGGCAGGGGCGGTAGCATTGGATTAAGTTTTCCCGAACTCTAGCTCCACCTCGTCGCTTTCTTAGTGACGACGATGAAGAGTTTGTGGGAGGTGTATACCGCCGCTCCATCATGGTGATGGGTCTAGGCCCCTCGGTCTATTAGCGTGGCGGTAAATCGCGTGGGCTTTTTTCCCTCTAGCTTCCTATTTTTCCTAGGGACATTTCCTCCATTGCCCGTGGGAGGCCGGATGGATTTGTACATGAGCTATTTGGATAGCAGTTGTCGTCTCTGTATCGGGGGCAGCGACAACGTTCTCGAAAGGGCGGTGGATTCAGGGCGTGGTGTTTGGCTATGGGCAGGTGGGTCTGCTCCTCTTCTTCAACCAAGTTGAATGGAGTCGACGGATCGGTTCGATAGACATGTGTAAGGTCCCGGCCGACAATCCACAAGGACTCGGTCTAGCTATTCATGGCAAGCCGCTCAATCGGCTCGCAATGCATTTTTTCTACTATGATGGTTGACTGATCGAGATGAGACATGTTAGTACTTTAGTTCCCTTTGTATGGGGCTTTGGCAATAACCGCGGGCACCGACATGATACCGAGGTGTCGTGTACAGGGATCCCGGGGATTATCGCTAATTTTATTATTTCTAGGGTCTGTTGACGGTTGTTTCTATCACCTTTGTTTTCTAGGGTCTACGCGCAATGACTTTATAAAAAACAAAATTTAAACGATTAATGTTTTTTTGGCATAAGTGTTAAGTTAAATGCGAATGAAAGTTTAGGTCCAACAAACAATCAAGTGTGATTAAGGAATGACACTCTTACCATCTATATATTAATAAGATCCGGGGTTTGGCTTTTGAACCTATCACGTCCATTTCGTCCACTATTGTCTCTTCCGCTAGTGCTACCACTGGCATTTCAAGCTCTGTGTGTCAAACTACTATTGTAGTGAGAAGTTCACCCGTTGTCGCTGATATTTTCGTTTATCGAAAGTGAAGGCTACATACTTATGACACAAAAAGTAAAAATCTTTTTTGATAGAAATAATGGATTGTTGACTTTAACTACATCGTTCTTGATTTCTTGTTAATTGTTTTATACTCAAAATTTTTACTTGGTCGTTAGTCATCTTATCACTCAATAAATATATTTTTACTAATGCTTTTCTATGCATACTATATTTTTGAGGCATCGTTAATAGATCATTAATGCAATCACATCCATGTATGCTGAGGTTATATGTTTTTCACACAATTATAATATTTATAATTATGGTAATATGATACTAGGGGATACTACATTTTTTGTAAAAATATGTTTTGGTTATCAATTATGTCATGCGATTTCTAAAAAAAACTGTTAAATAGATATCACCCTAAATATTAACAAACCAAATCTATCACAATATTCCACAAATTATTTTATGCCGCTTAATATATTGGGGTGTGTTTATATTTATCCTTGTCCATAGGATCCATAAATTTCAACAATTTTGACTCAATGCATTAAAATAACCAATAACCAGATAAAGGTTCAACTAAATAGAGAATTCTAGAGTGTATTAGATGTCAACAAGTGGTATGTCGTCAAATCTGCTGAAACCATCGCTCCTTGGCATCACTTGTGTTGGTGTGTTTAATTATGTAACTCAAACTCTTTTCTCTTAGTTTGGGCATTTCCTCTTTGGAGGGAGCACTGTAATGTTTATCTTGGAGAAGTCTTGCTTGTTACTTATGCCTAGTTTTCCTTGGGAATTATTTCTAAGGATTACAGTTTTCCTTGGGGATTTTATCGGGATTTTGGAGGTTTAGGATCCTTGGGAATTTTTTCTATATTATTTTTTATTCATATGATTGAATTCTACAGTTTTTTTCTAAGGATTACTTTGTACAACGTTTCATAGGAATTTAATGAAGGAAATATGCCCTAAAGGCAATAATAAAGTTATTATTTATTTCCTTATATCATGATAAATGTTTATTATTCATGCTAGAATTGTATTAACCGGAAACATAATACTTGTGTGAATGCATAGACAAACAAAGTGTCACTAGTATGCCTCTACTTGACTAGCTCGTTGATCAAAGATGATTATGTTTCCTAGCCATTGACATGAGTTATCATTTGATTAACGGGATCACATCATTAGGAGAATGATGTGACTGACTTGACCCATTCCGTTAGCTTAGCACACGATCGTTTAGTATTCTGCTATTGCTTTCTTCATGACTTATACATGTTCCTATGACTGTGAGATTATGCAACTCCGGTTTACCGGAGGAACACTTTGTGTGCTACCAAACGTCACAACGTAACTGGGTGATTATAAAGGTGCTCTATAGGTGTCTCCAAAGGTACTTGTTGGGTTGGCGTATTTCGAGATTATGATTTGTCACTCCGATTGTCGGAGAGGTATTTCTGGGCCCACTTGATAATGCACATCACTTAAGCCTTGCAAGCATTTCAACTAATGAGTTAGTTGCGGGATGATGTATTACGAAACGAGTAAAGAGACTTGCCGGTAACGAGATTGAACTAGGTATTGAGATACCGATGATCGAATCTTAGCCAAGTAACATACCAATGACAAAGGGAACAACGTATGTTGTTATGCGGTTTGACCGATAAAGATCTTCGTATAATATGTGGGAGCCAATATCCAGGTTCCGCTATTGGTTATTGACCGGAGACGTGTCTCGGTCATGTCTACATAGTCCTCGAACCCGTAGGGTCCGCACGCTTAAAGTTTGATGACGGTTATATTATGAGTTTATGTGTTTTGATGTACCGAAGATAGTTCGGAGTCCTGGATGTGATCACGGACATGACGAGAAGTCTCGAAATGGTCGAGACATGAAGATTGATATATTGGACGACTATATTCGGACACCGGAATGGTTCTGGTGGTTATCGGATATATACCAGAGTACCGGGAGGTTACCGGAACCACCCCCCCCGGAGGTTTAATGGGCCTACATGGGCCTTAGTGGAGAAGAGGAGGGGCGGCCAAGGCAGGCCGCGCGGCCCCTCCCCCTCTAGTCCGAATTGGAAGAGGACGAGGGGGGGGGGGGCGCCCCCCTTTCCTTCCTCTCTCCCTCCTCCTTCCCCCTTCTCCTAATACAACAAGGAAGGGAGGGAGTCCTACTCCCGGTGGGAGTAGGACTCCTCCTGGCACGCCCCCTCCTGGCCGGCCGCCTCTCCCCCCTTGCTCCTTTATATACGAGGGCAGGGGCACCCCATAGACACAACAATTGATCATTGATCTCTTAGCCGTGTGCGGTGCCCCCCTCCACCATCACTACAGGAAACAGGAGATTTTCCGTCAGTACTACTCTCTGCCGTCAGCATTTCATCGGGGCAGACGGCAAAGAGACATTTTACCGACAGCGGCTGACGGCAAAGAATGGATGACAGCAAATACATACTTTGCCGTCTGCAAAAGAAACCACAGACGGCAAATACATACTTTGCCGTCTGCAAAAGAAACCACAGACGACAAAGGCACTGTGCCGTCTGCACATTTTTTTAGACGGCAAATCACATATTTTGCCGTCTGTAAATAAAATTGCAGACGACAAAGTGTCTTTGCCGTCTGTGGTTTTTTTGCAGACGGCAAAGTATGCTCTTTGCCGTCTGTAAATAAAATCGCAGACGGCAAAGAGAAAGCACAACCCACGGACCGATCTCGCGGATCGATGACGTGGCAGCAGATCCGCGGCCCACCCAGAAATCCCACCAACGGCCACACCACGATCTCTCTCGCGGCCCCACCACTCACCACGATCCATCCCCACCACAAACCCCCTTGTTCTGCCTTATCCTCTCGCACACCCCTCTCTCTCTCGTACCTGTCTCTCTTCGTGCAGGTACCGGCCGCCGCTCGCGCCACCAGCCCCTGCCGTGGCCGCGGTCGCCGCTCGCTGCCCCGGCCCCTGCCGCCGCTCGCCTCACCGGTCCCGGCCACAACTCCACCACTCGCCACTCCGGTCGCCGCTCGCCCCACCGGCCCCGGCCACAGCTTCGCCACTCGCTGTCCAGACGCCGCCGCGCCCCCTGCCTCCTCCCGTCTCTCCACCGGAGTCCGCCTCCGCCCGCTGTCTGCCCGCCGGAGCCCACCGCCGCCTGCGCGACCGGCCGGCGGCCGCCACCGCCCACGTGTGCCAGCATCTGCCAGCCGGAGCCCACCTCCGCCTGCGCGGCCGGCCAGCGGCCGCCTCCGCCCGGGCCCGATGGCCACCGCGCGCCTCCCACCTCCGCTCGCATCGTCCGAGTGCCAGAGCCCGCCTCCGCCCGCGCCACCGGCCACCGCCACCGCTAGGCCCCATTAGGTGCAGGACGCCGGGCGGCTCCATGGCCAGCGCGGCTGCCGACGGGCACTTCCCCACGCCCGGTGTAGTGTACAACAGGCGGCAGAGTTCCCAAGCCCTCTTTCTCCATAGCATCGATGTGCAAATCGATTTTGAAAATTGTTGATGTTGAGTTCTGTAAATTGATGTATAAAAAATGTTCTAGATGGGAATTTTTGATGGTCATGTGTTCTGCAAATCGATATAGTATTTTGTTGTGCAAATCGATCTATAAAGAATGCGACGAAAAATGTTTTATTACTTAGTTGTCCTGTGAATTTTTTTAATTAAAAAAAATCTTTGCCGTCTGTAGAGTAGTTTGGCTTACGGCAAAGATTGTGTTTTGGCTGATGGCGAAGATGTTTCTTTGCCGTCTGTTACTGAGATTGGCTATGGGCAAAATCTTTGTCGTCTGCCCGATTAAAAGCTGACGGCAAAGTACCGTTTGCCGACTTTGTCTTTGCCGACACACTTTGCCGTCTGCTTGTTGACGGCAAAATCTTTGCCGTCTATTTTTTGGTCTTTGCCGTCTGTGATTCACAGACGGCAAATTACCTGATTCCTGTAGTGCATAGTCCACCTCGATAATATCGTAGCGGTGCTTAGGCGAAGCCCTGCGTCGGTAGGACATCATCATCGTCACCACGCCGTCGTGCTGACGGAACTCTCCCTCAAAGCTCGGCTGGATCGGAGTTCGAGGGACGTCATCGAGCTGAACGTGTGCTGAACTCGGAGGTGCCGTGCGTTCGCTACTTGATCGGTCAGATCATGAAGACATACGACTACATCAACCGCGTTGTGCTAACGCTTCCGCTTTCGGTCTACGAGGGTACGTGGACACACTCTCCCCTCTCGTTGCTATGCATCACCATGATCTTGCGTGTGGGTAGGAATTTTTTTGAAATTACTACGTTCCCCAGCATTTTATTATCCACTCAAATCACTTTGAAGGAATCCTTTGTTTTTTTGGCGACGCGGTCAAACAAATCAAAATCTTGTAGGATTGAGACAAGCTTGACATTCCAATCCTATATTTTTTTTCCTACTCCCAAGTTTGCAGACTCTTGTGAAGCAAAGAGGCCTTAGTAATGTATTCACGTAGTGTTGCTTTTTTTAAATCTTAGATACATTTCCAGTGTTGTTTCTGTAGTTAGCCTTCATAATAGTTCGATCTAGTTTGTGCAATTCTGCATCACGTAAAGAAGGTTCATTTTGTTATTGGAAACCATTGTGACAAACCACATTCTTATAGCGATTCTGGTGTTAGATTTGAGCAATGAATTATGTTGTGAAAAATATCTACCCAACCATCAATCAATCCCCAATCTAGGAAAAAAATCATCGGCCATTCCTTTTTTGGCTTTGTCCATGTCATGTTCATTTTTTTTTGAAAAGAAGAATAGCCCCTGGCCTGTACATCAAAGTGATGCATGCAGCCATATTATCTAACAAAAGTAGAATACAAAATATGAGGTCCAGTATTGGCTCACAAAAGTAGCCAAAACAAAATAAAATAGGAAATGCCACAGCCGGCGAAAGAACAGGCTACAATGACTAAACACCTAGCCTATTATTAGTTTGCCATCCAAATCGGTTAAAAATAATCCGTGCTACCATCTCCCAGCTGCGGTTGCACCTAGTAGGCAAATGTCCCCTGGAGTCCGCATGAATGAGTAACGACCACGTACGGATCCATGCAGTGGCCCTGTAAATAACCTACAAAAAGTTGGTGAATTTTTTTCTGCTAAAGAGCATATCATTTCTGCAGTTCAATATCCCTATCTAAATATGTGTCACAATATTTGTTTCTACTTCATTTAGTCATGTTCAAGTTAATAAAGCAGAACTGTTCGGTTGTATCAGTGCACTTCTTCAAGTATAATGTTTTCATTTCGACTTCTCTACTATTTTTTGGATGTAACATTTTGTTTGCTTTTGCCTGGTTCTTGATCACATCCCCACCTTCAGCAGGAGGAAGAAATAAGCTAAGCTTTGCTCGTTTGATCTGGTCAATTAAGTCAAGCAAGGGGAATGATAATCCAACCAACAAAATATGTAGGGAAAAATATATTGTCCTGATGGACAATGGACGAAATCTCTATTATAACGCACCTGCAATTTCGATACTCTGATACAGCCAACCCATCAATGAATAAATAGAACACGTGGCCACACTACAAACCTCGAAACTTCAACGGGACAATGGAGCTATGCATCCTAAGTTCCAGACTCCGCCGTAGACTAATAGGAGAACACACAAGATCGTATATTTCTATGAAATACACTGCTGTTCTCGGCTAATTTATCACATGAGACCGGGTCGAGAATGGAAGGGGAGGCGGGGCGTTGTGAGGGCGGCGCGGTCAAGGTTGCTCATCTTCTTCTCCTTCCCCTGCTCCTTTACACCTTGCTGCTGTTTCTTCTTGCCGCCATCACCGGAATCTTTAGCAGAAGACGAGGTGGATGAGGAGGAGGAAGTGGCGGTGTTCTTGGGGAGCACCTGGACATCCGAAGGCCCACAGCAGAACCCCATGGCTGCAGCTAGCAAGCTCGCCTCTCTTCTATGCTTTCTCTCGCAGCTCACTCTGTTCTTCAGCAAATGAAAAACTTAGCTGCTCTGTTTTAACAAACTGGACCGTGTGTGTTTCTGTTGGAAAAACTTGGTTCCTGCCGAACTTTTTATACTGTGGAGAGGAGCGGCTCGATGCAAACTTGCAGCGGAAGGTTTCTACGCTCCCTAAATTTAAAACTTAAAAATCACCGTATTATATACATTTCGCTTCATTTGAGCACATGGTCGCCAGCACCTGCAGTTGTCGCAACCACAACGGCCTACATCTCGTCTTTCATCGGCAGTGACGCACCCACGCACGCCTCACGTATGGCTGTACGAGTGTTGTGAGGCAGGCGGGGCACTGACTGGTGGGCGCAGGAGCTAGCCTGGTACACCTGTCAGTGCATGGAGTGCGTGTCGCGGCAGGTACATTCAATTTCTTCTTGCTTGTTGAATTTTCCTTGGTCTCGCTGCTGATAGGATATTATAATGGCGATCACGAAGCATTGACCGGTGACTCAGCCGAGCTTCCTTGGCTGGCAAGGTTCTCGGATTACAGACTTCCGTTTGTTTTCTCTATTTTTCAAGGGGGAGATGCGACATTTTATACTTACTCCGTCCCGAATTATCTGCAACTCCGAATAACTTGTCGCATAGTGCTAGATACCCTCTCCATTTCATAATGTAATATGTCTGCGCTTTTTGAGATTTAACTTTAATCATAAATTTAACTAATGTGGGTGCCTACGACAGAAGCAAAAATTATACCATTGAAAAAAAGAATTCACTGCTATAATTTTTGCTCCCGCTGGCAGTCACCCATATTGGTTAAATTTATGGTCAAACTTAAATCACGAAAAGAACAAGCATACTACATTATGAAATGAAGATACTACATAGTTTCAAGAAAAAAGCCCTAGGAAATGGTAAGATTTGACCCCTACGCTACATCATCCATTAACAACAGTCCCTCTTCCAAGAAAAAGCGGCTAAAATTTCTGTCTCCCGTCGGCGGTGTTGCCGATCTCCTACGTCTTCTGTGGCCTTAGGGCCATGGGTGTGCGGTGGATCTCGGCCCTTGCCAGCAGGAGGGCTTCGGTTTTTAGGTGCTTCTTCAAGTTTTGTTAGAGTTTGTGTCCTGTTCAAGAAGACGAGATGACGGCGACTTCTTGAAGATGGAATAAGGTTCTCCCCACCTAGCCCCCGTCCCAATGATGTGTTTAGCACCGTCGGAAGGCGTGTGGAGGTGTGTCTCCGGCGGATCTCGCGAGATTTGTTCGATGGTTGTCTTTGGTGGATTCGCTCGGATCTGGTCATTGTTCGTCCTTGTTCATGTGTCTTCAGGTTGAATCCTTCCGATCTAAACTTTTCTTCATCGGCGGCGGTTGCTATTCTGGTGCGTTGGTCCTATGAGAGCGTAGCACGATTACTTCCCGACTGTCTACTACAACAAGTTGTGCCCGGCTCCGGCAAGGAAGGGGCGATGATGGTGGCGCGCCTTCGGCTCGCTCCAGTTCTTGTAGTCGTCGCTAGGTGGTCTATGAATCCGGATGTAATTTATATTATTTCTGGTGTTCGTTGTACTGCCATGATTGAAGATAGATCGTCAGGTTCCCGCAAAAAAAAAGTGCTAGATACATCCATTTGAGCAACAAGTAATTCGGGACGAAGGGAGTAGTATATAAGAGCAACTCTTGTAGAGACATTGTATGACCCCGATTGTCAGGAAAACCGATAAAATGACAACATGGTAATTTAGGACTAAAATAAAACTCATCATATGAGTGTCGACCGCCATAATTTATGAAGCTTGCTCCATAAATGACCTGATAGCCCCCATATTTCCACGTGGGATAGAGGTCCCACTTGCCAAATGTGGGAAGTCTCAGCTTCTTCACGGCCGTCACGCCATGACTGGATTTTAAAGCCGCGTGGCGCAGGTACATGCACAATCGTGCACCGGTAAACACCGATGAACCATGGTCACGGGAAGGCTAACCACGCATCCATTAATAGCATCCATCGCTCCCTCCCAATTAGCAATGCAGTCATTTGAATGGCCTCACGACTTCATCCCTTCCGACGACCCGATTGATGCCGTGTTACGGATATCCGCTCTCGAAGCTCGGGCCAAGAGTTTGGCTCCACACTCACAGATAAGTGATGAGTCCAACCCCTATGACTACTACGACGATTTCTCGAAGGAAGTGTAGGAGCAGGGCGACCACGAGAAGGAGGGAATAACTATACGGTGCCAGACACCGACTAGTGTAGGCTGTACCGGTAGCAATGCTGCTCGAATAGCAACATCCGTTATTTTGAAAATGACATTTTAAGTCGCTAATTATATTGCGAGCGGCACATTTTGACCACTGAATATAGTGGTAATTAAGTTATCATGATGATACCTGTGTTTGGCTTAAACTAATTTGAGCTTAAATTGCACTTGAAACTTTGAAGAAAATCACCAAAAGAAGAACAAAATATGAAATTTACGAAGACCATGTTATGGCAACTTTACGTTTGCGCATAACGGCCCTGGCCGCCATATGCATATGGAGCACGTCGCATATGACAACCAGAGATATGGCAACTCTTCTAGACTTGCTCTAATATCTTGATTATATTATTTAGAAAAAATGAGTACAAATAAAATATCCACGTCTAGGATAGTTGTCCCAACTTTTCCATAATATACCTTAGGGGACTTCTGAACTGAATTTGCCACCGCTTGCTTGGTCATCAGAGGAGAGCACGACATCGTGAAGAACAACGGTGTGTCGCCAACACAAACCTAGGGAGAGAAACTCCTCGTTATTGTCTCAGTAGGCATCCGACCAATGTCAAGGCTAGCTAGCATCACCGGTGTGGCCCGACGGACCAGATGTGATCACTCACATGTGGGAACTACATGTACAGAAGGCAAGGCCACGACCGCAAGCTGATAACAAAACCAACGCCACCCAACGGTGGAGAACATGCTCGACGACGACACTAACCCCACCGGCTCCTCAACGACGTCGACATGTCGGGGCACAACCATTATTCGATGCAGCACCACCATCAACCCTAAACGATGACGCCACTACACCAAGCTCTATCCTAACTACACGTCAAACACACAAAATCATGGTTCTCCTCACCTCCCGCTAGAACATTAGATGGGTGGGAGAAGGTGGAGATAAGAGAAATAAGAGATCTGAGAGGGGCGTCTTGGTTAAGGGAAGAGGAAAATTGATTTATTTAAGTGGAGTAAGAATGAAGGCCCGCCATATCTCCTAGGATAGAAAGTGATGGTAGCTGTTCCTTTGGTTTTACCATGCTTCTTCTCTCACCTTTGTTGATAGGAAAAAGTTTGGTTTAATTTATTTTGCAGCTTTGTCACAGATTCTTGCTACACATACTTTTGAGGGGAATGTGCCCAGTGAACCACTCAAATCTATATGGGTTTTGACCAATGGGTGTAAAAAGATGCTCCTAGTTGATGTAGACCTAGTCTTTTTGAGAGTGATGTAGGCTTAGTCTTGCTCGCCTAAACTAGTGAACCGAGTCAAGCCGAGTCAAGTAGGGAATAGTAATCCAACAAAGGAAGTAGGGAAACAAATAGTATCCTAGTGACAATGAACTTCATCCCTTGTAAATTGACAGAAAACACCAGCAATTTGAATCATGGAATACAACCAACCAATCATCAATGAATAAATAGAACATGTGACGACAGTAGAAATCTCATTCAACCTAAGCTCCAACCTTGATCGTAAGCTAATAGGAGAACATACGGGATCTCATGCACACATTGTAGTTCCCGGTTAACATTACATGAGACCGGGCCGAGAATGGAAGGGGAGGCGGGGCGTAGCCATGGCGGCACGGTCAAGGTTGCTCTTCTTCTTCTCCCTCCCCTGCTCCTTCTTCACACCTTGCTGTTGCTTCTTCTTGCCACCGTCGGCAGAATCTTTAGCGGGTGATGACGATGAGGAAGACGTTGACGACAATGAGGAGGTGTTATTTGGGAGCACCTTGACATCGGAAGGCCCACAGCAGAATCCCATGGCTGCCCTGCTAAAGCTACTGCTGTACTATCTTTTCCCCTTCTTCCTTTCTTTCCTCTGCTCTCTCAGTTCACTTGCCTCTTGTGTTCTTCAGCTCACGTAAAACTCAGCTCTTCTCTGCTGCTGATCCGTGATCGGGTGTGTATGTTTCTGTTTGGAAAAGCAGGGCTCCTGGCGACCTTTTTATAGGGGAGGAGAGCCCTGCATGGCGCTCCAAACTTTGAGCGGAAGGTTCGCAACTCAAAACTCTGAGCAGGCATGGGAAGGTTCGCTACTAGTACTCACATTCGAGCGCATGGTCAGCTGCGCTGCACCCGTCGCAACGACAACGATCTGGGCTTCCATTGACAGTTACGCACGCACGTGTAGCGTACGCGCGTCATGGGGCAGCAAGTGGTTGACAGGTGGGCGCCAGGGCTCTCATGGTCCACCCGTTAGTCTGTAGTGTATATATTGCGTGGGTGGTACTGGTTGTGCATCGTGGCCTGTTTGAATTTCCCTTGGCCTTGCTGATAGATGCAACATTGACCGTGGACTCAGCGCAGAAGTGAGGTTGCTTGGCTGACAAGGTCCTCATGATATAGACTTCCATTTGTCCTCTCTATTTTTTTTAGCGAAAAATGATTTGTTCACGTGGATTAGAATGATGGCCTGCCAAACATCTCCTCGGATGGAAACTGGGCGGAAAGGCGTTTGATTTTACCTGTCTCATGCATCACGTTTATCTATCTCTACAGAAATATTAGGTTGAATCCATCTCATCTGTACGTTCGACCGGAGCTCGATCTCATCACACATACTTATTTTATGACAACGCGCCCAAATATGTGAACCCGTTCTACCTGTGACTTTTGGTCATGATGGATCATGAGAGCGTCGCTTCCGCAGACAGTGCCCGCTGCCCCTTTATATTTTGTCTTGCACATTCACATACCTCAAATGCCGATCATCAAAATCCATGCACGTCAAACATAGGATACAAATTGTCTGAATTCAACAGTTCGAAACAAAAGCAAAGCAAATCATAGTTCAACGAACCGGACATGCCAAAATTGAATCCATATCCGAGCATGACCGATGGCTCGATTGTTGGATCACTGGCCGGACGCCATCCATGCCGCCTTCTTCGCCTGCATCCTTGCCGCATGCTCCGCAGCCGCTGCCGCGGCTGCCTTCGCCGCCTCGTACTCCCTACGCTCATTGATCTCCTTCTTATCTGCAAGTCACTTCTTTGCAAGGTCATCAAAGAGGGTTTCGTCCGCCAACATGATCTTCGCATACTCCGCGTCCCGTGCGAGTTGCAACCTCTCCTTCTCAAGCTCAATCTCTCCAAATGTCTTGGCCTTCTCGAGTTCCCATTTCATCACCGCCTCTTGCTTATCCAACTCGATATTCTCCCTCTCAATTTCCAGCCTCTTCTTCGCCCTTGTCGGGTCCCACTCCATCCTCTCCTTTTGCGCTTCCAATATGAGCTTGTGCCTCTCCTCTTTCTTGTTGTCTGTTTGGTAGATTTGGTGCAATTTGCGGTGGGGCCGGGCTATCAGGTCCGACATGGCGGGTGTGCCCGGGCGCCCCCATATCCACCCCATATTCTGGCTGGATAAGAGGGGTGCCGGTTAGCCCGGGCATTTGAGGCCCGTTTAAGGAGCTCGTCTGGGGCGAAATTTCGTGCGTATGAGGCCAGTTTTGGACGCCCGGCCGTAGATGCTCTAAGTGATGTTCCTAGGTGACCTGTGATCTGCCAAGCTTTATTTTGCGATAAGCTCTTCAATCTATTATAAAGATGAGTCCCACTATGCAAACAACACTTTCTGGCCGATATGTGCCCGACATGCCAAATCAAGCCATTGATGCATGGGATGGAAGTGCAGCGGTGCATTTGATTTAGCATCATGCACATATCGGGCGAGGAAGGATCGTTCGCACAGTAGTTTCGTATAAAGATTCACCAAAACTCTCATATATAATAAATAATATATGGAGGTCTCTAGAGCTCCACCAACTCCGTCCCAATGGACGAAATCGAGCATGATCAAAACAAGGAGACTGGCTCGATGATGAAGCATCATTCCTGAAAGGAAAAAACCCTAACCTAAATTACTAGCCTGAACCAAGGCGCAATGAACCCCAGCCCTCCCCTTCTCCCGCTACCAGAGTGGAAAGCAAAGGGGGAAGAGATCCACGGGCTCGCTGGTGCTGCTAAACGGGAGGAGCTTTCCCTAGTCTACACGTGACACGGGAGGAGTCACACATCGCAAGCAATGATACCAAAACATGTGCTCTATAATATTGCGTTTTTTCTTCTTAATAAATATCGTGCAATAGAATCTAGTACGATACATGTCAAGAACCACCACATGATATCACTATGCATGAACATCTTTCTTCTTATTATTTTTCATTTCCCATTTCCTTTGTAACAAATATATGAACATTTTTTGCAAGAAAGAAGATATATGAACATCTTTTGAAAGAAGATATATTAACATTAGTATAAACTATATAATTTTTTTAGATGCATGAGTGAAGGGGACGTCTTTACCAAACTAGGTTTTAGTTTCCATGGCACACGATTAAGATGACGAATACACTCATTGAGATATTTATATAGAGATAAACCCTGCAAAGGTGTGATATGTAGTTATCAACACCCTAAAATGTAAAGGAAAATAAGAAGTGCACTCGAAGAGTTTATCTTTACTTATTTATGGTCAAGTGAACTTTTTGTCACATTGAGTCATGGCGACACTATACGATGAAGATGTGTTCTATGAAAAGCTTCTGATATTTGTCAGATCCGTTATCACCTAAAAAGCCTCTCTATCGCCTATGCTTTATGACCCACGAAAAATCCAGAGTCAAAATCCAAAGCGTTTGGACTAGGGTCCAGACCTGTCAAAAGTCAATTTTTCTAAAGGAAAGTCCTGATTTTTCTCATGAAAGTTCACTTTCATTTTCGACCAGTCCGTGGCTGGCCCTGAACTCGAGACGTTTGTAGGGTCTAGATTTCCTTCAGAGGACCCAGTGTTGTTTCGGTAGTTAGTCCCTTCCTATGGCTGCACGGTGCATAAGGGCTAAGTATGCCACATAAGCAAAAAATGACATGGCAAAGGAATTAAGGAGCAGAGAGAGCACTTTGATGACTCAAAAACAAACAATGCCAAGTGCGAGAAGCTAGGAAAACACTTAAATGAAGGAAGCTCGCCAATGCTTGGAAGATCTTAGTAACTAAATCATTACATGAAGAGTGCTTGATTACAACAAATTAAGCGCCTATGCATTGGGGACTTTAGTTGCTAAACACTTTAATGCGCTTAGCACCTCATTTAAGTACCTATGCATTGGAAGATGCCTTTGGACTGATAGTTGGATATCCTTTTGTACACCATGTAAAGAAGATCCATTTTGTTGAAAAAAACGTCGCCACAAACCACATTTTCAAAGCGAGATCTGCTCTGCACATATATGCTGTTTGAGTTGAGCCATGAATTTTGCCGCGAAAAGATTAACCTAACCATTAATCACTCCTCAGTAAATGAAAAACGCCGTCAATCAATCATTTTGTTGCATTGGTCCATGTTACATTCAACTGTTAAAGCATGATCTTTCAGTTGTGTTAGTGTGCTTCTCTAAGTAAAATGCTCTAATTTTAGGACACATGACCTAGTGAATTAAGTCAAACCATAGGTATAATAATCGAACAAAAGAAGTAGGGAAAATAAATATTATCCCGGTGGCAATGAATATAATATCAAGTAAATTAACAAGAACCACATGCACTCTGGCTCATCCAGCACAGCCAACCCATCAATAGATAAACAATACACGTGGCAACACTACAAATCTCAAATTTCAACGGAAGAACCAACATATCCTAAGTTCCAAAGTTGGTTAATATATCACATGAGACCGGGGCGAGAATGGAAAGGCAAGCGGGGCGTCGTGAGGGCAGCCCGGTCAAGGTTGCTCCTCTTCTTCTCCTTTCCCTGCTCTTTCTTCACGCCTTGCTGCTTCTTCTTCTTCCTACTGCCGCCGGAATCTTTAGCGGAGAAGGAGGAGGAGGAGGAAGAGGAGGGGTTCTTGGGAAGAACCTTGACATCCGAAGGCCCACAGCAGAATCCCATGGCTGCAGCTAGGCAGAGCTACTGCGCAAGTTTTTCCTTCTCACTTTTCTCTCCCAGCTCACTATGTTCTTCGGCTTATGAAAACCTCGGTTGTTCTCTGCTGCTGATTTGTGTGTGTGTTTCTGTTGGAAAAGCAGGAGCTACTGGCGACCATTTTATAGGGGAGGAGAGTGGCTCGACGCAGATGGCAGCGTCCAAACTTCCAGCAGAAGGCTGCTACGCTCTCAGATTTTTTTATCACTGTATTATTTATATGCATTCGATGGACCACGTGTTCAGCTGCATATGCACTCATGCCAACGGCAACGACAATCGCATTTCATAGGCAGGTACGCACGCACTTAAGCAAATGTCGCTTACTAGCCCCGTGCGGCAATGGGTGAGGGCAACTCCAACCGGCCGATGCAAACGGATGCGGTTTTTGTTTGTCTTTTGTTTGTTTGGGTTGGCTGAGCGGAAGCGCATGTTTGAATTTGGATTTGGTCAACCGGTGCGGCCAACTCAGCCCACGTATTAGTCCATGTGGTCTTAGAAAAAATAAAATAGGCACATAAATACTTGGATTTAAAACATGCAAATTAATAAAAACATAACTAAATATAATGAAAACGCTGGCCTAAGTCCACTCAACATAATTAAACATAAAAACATTAATAAAATCTAAAAAAATCAGCCGTCCTCGATTGCCACCCTAGGCGTCATCCTGGTCGTCGGAGCGGGTGAGGTCGAAGAACTCCGGTGGTTGCGCCCTGGTGAACGCCGCCTGGTTGGCCGCCAGCGCGGCCTCCTCTGGCGTCTGCTGCCAGAATGCGTCCATCCGGACAGCGACTGATGACATTTGGGTTTGTTTCGGCGCGTTGTACCGGCATTATCGTTCGTTTTGACCCAAACAAACATGTTTGGATCAAATGCATCGGCGCGTTGGAGTTGCCCTAACTGATGGGTGGGCATTGGATTGTAATGGTCCACCTGTTAGAGCAAGTACAAAAAGCTTATATAAGCAGGCCATAAGAGTTAAAATATTGTTTTTCTACTTACAGTACATGCTCCTAGGCACTATGTGAAAGTTGGAGGTGGGCTATGTAGTACTAAAAGTACTCCCTCCGTTCCTAATATAAGTCTTTTTAGAAATTCCAATATGGACTACGTACGGAGCACACAGTCCGTATTGGAATCCCTAGAAGGACTTATATTAAAAACAAAGGGGAGTAGCACATACCTATGTATCTAATTATTGTACTTGCTAGCTATAAGCTTGGCTATAGATGACTTGACAACATCATATAGCCGTCAACCGGCTGTACTGTTAAGGCCTTGTATAATGCAAGGTGCTTAGGGGAGGTGCTTAGAGAAATAAAACAGACTTTCTCTAAGCATCGATGCCTATTTGTACAGGATAGACGCTTAGTTAGACGTCTCTTTTATAGAAATAAGTATTGGTGCTTCAAAAAAATCCAGTTTATTTATCTTTTTTTGAGACAATCCAGTTTATTTATCTAAGCATCTGCCTAAGCACCTAGCATTATACAAGGCCAAACCATGCTATTAGCCCGTTTAGTATATGGGGTAGTTGGTACTTATCGTGGCCTGTTAAATTTTCTTGGCCTTGCTGACAGGATATTGGGCATCATGCATCCTTGACCTGCGACTCAGGGCAGAGGCTTCCTTGGCAGGCAAGCTCCCTCCATTTATTATTATTTTCTCTTGGAAGAATAATTTGCTCATGTGGACTAGAGTGAAGCCCTGCCAAAATCTCCTCAGATGAAAACTGGGTGGAGGATAACCATGCGACTTTGCTATATTTTATATTTCACCTTTTGTTTGTTATAGAGAAATGTTTGGTTGTAGGCAAACTATTAACTCGCAAAAAATATAGAAGAAGAATGCAAACTATTCAGCTGGACCCAATAATCTCACTAAACATATTTTACCTAGTTTTGTTTAGCTTCTGTTTGTTTCTCCCAATTTTTTTTTCATTTTCACTTTCATGTTGCAGCACTGGTTTTACTTAGTGTATTTTTTTTAGTCAATTGGTTGCCCTGATTTATTATCTGATCTGTAAATATTTGTTTGAGTTACCCTATTTTCTACTAATATTGCATTGGTTGTTATGATTCGTTCGACAAGCATTAACTTTTGCTTGTGTTAAAATAAAATTTTATTCTAGTGGTACCATTAATTTTCATTGTTGCTTGAACTTAATTCCAAACTTCTCCTCAACTCAGTCCATTCATGAAAAAAGTAGCTGTTTAATGTGTCTTTTTATTGGAAGAATAGGGGTTTCTGATGATGTTTGTATGAGAGGTGAGAGGTCACATTGACAGGCACAACTGGCAGACTCCTAACTTGCAGCTACTCAGAACTCTCCTTCCATCTCCATTTCTCTTATCATTTTTTTGCTTCATTCGAGCACATGCATGGCTGGGTTGCGCAGGTAGGGAGGACGCACCCGACTGGTCTATGCTATCTAGTTGGAATACCGGCAACCAGCCACGTCGGCCTCACAAGTGCAGTCAACCAGTCAGAGCTAGAGGCAAACCATTAAATTTGGTTAAACTTGACACAATGTAACAACTCCAAGGTAAAATGTGGCCGAAATATCTTAATGGGGTAAACACTGTTACATACGTAGAAACTAGGATAAAAATGCCCAATTCAGTTAAAAAATTTATTAACTAATCTTTTGTTGGTTTTGTCTTGATGAAGCAGAATCGTATAATTATGTTAACGCACTTCCCTAAGTAAAGTACTTTCGCTTAGACATCTCTTTATTTAATTGGATGAGAAATTCTCTTTTGATTTTGCTTAGTTCTGCATCACACGTAGTCCACCTTCCACAGGGAGAAAAGACAAGAAAGATCGTTTTTTCGTTCACCTAACCTAGTAAGTTTAGTCAAGCCAGAGGAGTAATAATCCATGAAAAAGGTAAGGAAACAAATAATATCCTGATGACAGTGAACGTAATGTGTACTACTCCCTTCGTTTCACAATGTAAAACGTTTTTGCAAGCTGTTTTAACTTGCAAAATTATTTTATATTATAAGATAGAGGGAGTAGTAAATTAACAAGAACACCTGCAATTGGATCAACCAACCCGTCAATGAATAAAATAATACACGTGGCCACAGAACAAATTAACTTCGTTGGAACAACCGAGGCAAACTCAGGCTTAAGCTAAGAAGAGAACCTACAGGATTGTATGTATGCACTATTGTTGCGAAATCTGCATAATCTATTACATTAGGCCGGGTCGAGAATGGAAGGGGAGGCGGGGCATCGCCATGGCGGCCCGGTCAAGGTTGCTCATCTTCTTCACTTTCCCATCCTTCTTTACGGCTTGCGGCTGCTTCTTCTTGCCACCATCGCCGGAATCTTTAGCAGACGGCGAGGACAAGGACACCGGAGAGTTGTTCTTAGGGAGCACCTGGACATCCGAAGGACCACAGCAAAACCCCATGGCTGCCCTGCTAAGCTTCAACAGTACTATTTTTCCCGTCCTTGTCCCTTTCTTGCTCAGCTCTCTCAGCTCACTCTATTCCCCAGCTTAGAGAAAGCTCAGGTCTTCTCTGCTAACGATCGTGTGTGCTCGGTTGTTTCTGTTGGAAAAGCAGGGGAGCCCTGGAGACATTTTTATAGGGGGAGGATGGATGCTGCTACGCGAGTCAAATGTCAAAACTCTCTCCGGTTCTCTAATTCGAGCATGTGCTCATCTGTACCCGCACACGAGCCTTCCTTCGACAGTGACGCTTGCGCACAACCACGCCTACGCACCTACTGGGGCAGCGAGTGCCTGATGTGTGGGCTTGCGGGCTCTCCTGGTACTTGGTATACACCGTCACCCTGTTGAATTTTCCTTCGCCCGTCTGATTTTGGGATAGCGTTGGCAGGCAAGCTTCTCGTGCTAAAGAAAGAGACATCCAATCATCTCGTGGGTTGGAAAGTGGGTCCAAGCCAACCATACGATTTTGCCATATTTCCTTTTTCACCTTCAATTTTCTTTCGAGAAATGTCTTGTTCAATTCAAACTGATTTACTCAAACGAAGAATTTCACCACACATATTTCATCAAGCTGTTATTTTGGCTGTGTTTCAATAGTGCATACTTTGTCTCTTCTTATTTTTCGGTTTCACTTTCACATTATTCTGCAGTAGTCACAAACCATGAGTTATTTCATGAGCACTAGTTCTGCTTACTACTTCCCCGTCTCAAAATAACTGTCGCTGATCTAGTATAAAATTGTAATAATCAGCGACACTTACTTTCAGACGGAGGAAGTATAATATTTAGTTGAGAGAATGGTGAAACAAACAGAAAAAAAAATACCCGACCCTACACATCGAGACCGATGGCCGTTGTTGTGCCGATCTCTACCTTAACTTTCACAACTTTGGTGGTTGGAGGGAAGGGGAGGAAGCGGAGCCCGTGTCCGCAAAGCTCCCTCATCCTCCTCGCCAGCAACAGTGGCGACGACAGTGGTGCATACCTGAATGCGCCATCCTATTTACCTCGCATCTTCGGTGGCTTAGCTGTTTCCTGCCATCCTATTTACCTCGCATCCTGGTCATATCTCCTTATCCTTACTATACGTGAAAAAACACGCCATTATCAAACATTCATGCATAATCCTAGGAGGAAAACTTAGTTGACCAAATAAATGCATATATAGTGCGCCAGTATTGTTCTTATTCATCAAATGTACGGTCTTGTATCTCACAAAAATAGTCCCAAAGCATTTAAAAAAATGTTCATGTACACTAGATGTGTTCTGATGTTCACTTAATTTGTCCATGTAGTTTCACAAGAATTGTTTGATAGTTGACATGCTATATGGCTCCCAAAGTTGGTTTTGTTTGTTTCAACAATCTCGGAAAACACGTCTGTTTCTTATAGTTCATGGAAAATATCCATGCACCTTAATAAAAGAATCACATTTGCTATTTCACATCTAGATGTGAAATAGCTATATCACATCTAACTTGTCTGCCGTTGGATTTTCACGTGCTAAGATTTGTGTTTCTGGTCGATCGCCTGGCTTGTCGCTTGTCGCGGTGCGTTCTGGTTTGCGGTGTTATTTGTAGCGAGGCCCAGCATGAATTGTTAGATGGGCCAGTTGTGTTTTGTTTGTCTTTTCTTGTTTGACTCATACGACAATTGATCCTTAGGAAAAAAAAAGACTCACGACAGCTGTACGAGGGTTTGTCACGAGAGTGCCACGAATCCATGTGTCTTGATCCTTTTGTGGTTAACTCAAAACACATGAATGGATTGACTCTCTAGTGTCCCATTTCTGTTACATTTTTAAGCACCATGCAGTTGCACTATCTCTTTGTACCAACATTTCATTTTGTATTCAGGTTAAAAAACATTTCATTTATTATATTATATTTGTCTTTTTTTCTATCGCCCAAATAATATTCTAAGCGAGACCACGTGATCAAATTTCCGCGTTCTAATTTCGCGCATACTAGATGTTGTTTGTTGGACTTTATTGTTTTAATTTTTCCGCACAATCTGGATCTCAGGTTGGCGGCCGATGTATTCCTATGTCACCTTGTTTTGTTTGTTCACTTGTCAGGTTTTTTTTGCTTGCGCCCCATTTTTCTTCTGACATGTGTTGTAAAAGTGGATGTGACATACTCTATTGCTTGTCGCTGTGTATTTCTATTTACTTTCAAGTTCAATGTCGAAGAGACAAGCTCCGTGGAGAGATAGGCTTTGGCTTGCGCTTGATACGTAAATGGGCTTGATCAGTTTTTGTCCTTGTTGCCAATCCATTCTTGACACGCAATTCGAGGACCAAATTGTTTTTTGTTTTTTTTTTCCATTTTTCCATCTTTCAAATTCATGATTTTTGTTTTTTTGTTTTCACATCTATTTTAGACAGTATCTCTATTTTTTTTTCAGATTAGCTAATTCTCATCTAGATGTTTTTAGCTATGTCACACCTAAGTTGTTCACCACGCGATTAAACATGTATGTTTTGTGCAAAATTATTTTGTTCACATGCATGTGCCTTGTCTCGTGATGGTGTTTGCACTGTCGGGCCGGTTTTTGGAGTGGCTCTTGTGGCCGTTTATTCTCGTTGTCTCCTATGCGTGCGCCGGTATTAGTATATGGTCCTCTATTTCACAAAAGTTGTTACTCGTTGAGATGAGATTTGGCAATGTCTCATCTAATTTTCAAACGTACAATTTCGAATACCGTTTCATCCCAGTTGCAAGTCGACCCTTGACTCGCAACTGAGCACATGATTTAGTAGTTGTCCCAGTTGCAAGTCTGTTGTTGACTCGCAACTGGGCTCATAGTTATTCGAGTTGCAAGCCCGCCATCGACTTGCAACTGAAGTCTATGTTTTTGTTTTTCATCCCAGTTGCAAGTCCATCCTCCACTCACAACTGGGCCCTTTTTTGTTTCATCCCAGTTGCAAGCTCATTGTTAACTCGCAACTTCAAATGTATTTTTCACTTTTATCGCAGTTGCATGTCCACCCTTAACTCGCAACTGGCCCATAGATTGTTTCATCTCAGTTGCAAGTCAATCATTGACTTGCAACTCAAGTCTATGTTTTTATTGTCCCAGTTACAAGTCTATCCTTGACTCGCAACTGGGTTGTTTTATTTTTCATCCTAGTTGCAAGTCCGCGCTCGACTCGCAACTGGGCTCGTATTTTCTTCTTCTCTAGTTGCGACTCCACCCTTGACTCGCAAATAGTATCGTAGTTTTTGTGTAGTTGTCCTTGTTACAAGTTTGCACTCACAACTAAGCCTGCAACTAAACGCATAGTTTGTTTTCATCCCTAGTTGCAAGTCCTCCCTTGACTCGCAAGTAGGCTCGTAGTTTCGTAGTTGTCCCAGTTGCAAGTCCACCTTCGACTCGCAACTAGGCATATAGATTTGTTGTTGTACTAGTTACAAGTTCACCATCGACTCGCAACTCCTAGCGTAGTTTTGTGTAGTTGTCCCAGCTGCAAGTCCATCCTCGACTCGCAACTGGTATTGTTGTTTTGTGTAGTTGTCTCAGTTACAAGTCCACTCTTGACTCGCAACTGGACTATGATCAATTTTTTGTCCCAGTTAAAAGTCCATCATTGACATGCAACTCGGCCATTGACCCTTTTATTTGCCCCAGTTGCAAGTCCATCCTTGACTCGCAACTGGCCCCGACATTTTCTTGACCCAATTGCAAGTCCACCATCAACTCGCAACTAGGTTCGACCATTTTTTTGTCCCTTAAAATTCATGGCGTTTTTTTAATTCTTGAACATTCCTTTTATTCATGAATATTTTTAGAAAATCATGAAAATTTAACAAATCCATGAACATCATTTTAATTCACCAATGTATTGAATTGGTGAAAACTTTTGAAGTTAGCGAACATTTTTCAAATTCCTGAACATCTTTTATATCGCGAATATATTTTTCTAATTCGTGACCTTTTTTGAATTGATGAACACTTTTTAAGCTACCACTATTTTTATTTAAAATTCTTAAAAAGAAATCATAAACTTTTTCATGTTTTGCTGATGGGGTAAATTGACCTAAAAGACGTCAACCTAGGGACAAGCTGGAGGGCCCTTTGCAAAAAAACTGAAGAATACGGGCTTTATACACAATAGGGCTGCTTCTCATTCCATGCAGACTTGTATCAATCAAGTCAAGGCCAGCGAAGGAGCCGAGCTAGCTAGCGCTGACCAGGCAGCCCGCATGTGTTCAACCTGGCAGCACACAAAAGCGGAAAAGGCTAAAACAGACAAACACAAAAAAGTCCAACAGGGATGATTACAAAACATATGACATCATATTTAGATGTGAGATATTATCTCACATCTAGATGTAACATAGACGGACCCTAAAAGAATTAGCTAACAACAATACTTCATAATCTTAAAAAACTAGTTCCATGAATATTTTTGGGCTATGACTACAAGTTTATAACAAATAAGGAGCATTTTTAGAAATGTACTTAAAACTAAAAAAAAAGGTTATTTATAATGAACATTTAATTTGTTGGATGGAACGACTCTTATTACCAGCAGTGGACAATTTTTTTGCATGTTTCTAAAATAAATAAGTGAAAGATTTTTTTAATGATACAATAAAAATACTGAAGGTAAAATAATTAAATAGGAAATAGAAAGCTGAAAAAGGAAACGACAAAACAGGGGGAAAGGGGTGACTAGTGTTAGTCGGTTGTGTCCCATGTAGATGCACCTACAATTCAACACACATTATTGCTGGCTATAAATTATTTTTAGGGAAACTCGCTAAACTGTATTCATAGTCTGACAACAGTAATAAAAATTACATATACCTAAAAAACAATTTTTTTACATGATAGGTTATGAGAGAAAATACTTTAAAACATATATTATTTCCGATATCTAATCTTAGATATGTTGCAACATTGTGATAGAACATGTTCGCATATCAAAGCCACGACTCTGGAGGGAATAGCCATGTTCTGCCTATAGAATACCAACTAAACTTCGATGGGCTAGAAGTACCAGACTTCATGTTGAACACATCATTCGTGTCCATAAAATAAATCATATCTTCCTCCACCTCTTCACAAGGCGCCGGGACAGCTTTGGAGAATTTCATGCTAACAAAGAGTGCCCGACCACCGCCTAGCCCTCCAGTCACGGGTACCCAAGCATGTGTGCTGAAGTCTGCTTCAAAAACATCCACCCGTAGAGTGATCCAAAAAGTATCTGGATGGAAGTGCCGACGATGCTTTACCATGAGTAGCTTCCCGTTTAATTCGGTGAGGTGCCGACTAATTAAGGTGACACCACCAGGCTGGGCGTCTGGTATATATTGAGCTGAGCAATTGATATTGGTCATGTTAGAGTTGTGTCGAATATAGTGTACAAGGTAGGTTACAGTTGGACTTGTAGTTGTATTGTGTTTAGATAGGATATGGAGTCGTGTCCAAGTAGGACACTTGTATCCTAGGCCTCTCATATATATCGAGGGTAGACACACGATGTAACCCATGCCAACATAATAGCACGGGCACGCGGGGGAGCCGGGCGTGTGCCGGTGCCCGGGCGGCCGGGATGCGGTATTGTGACGGTGTCACGGGGAGGAGCGCCCGTAGTCAGGCCCCGGGGATGTAGCCATATCGGTGAACCTCGTTAACAAATCTCGGTGTCGTGCTTGTGTGATTGCTTGATTCTCGGTAGATCGACGGAGCGCCTCGAATTTATTCTAACAAGTGGTATCAGAGCTAGGTTGTTCGGGCTATGGATTGTTGATCTAGAGGAGAACACGTGGAAGTTGTGGATGGAATCTAGCGAGATGCAATGAGCATGATTGGAGACATGGCAGCGGATGTTGTTGCGTCGGTGGATAAGGTTGCTCTTGAAGATTTGGGAACGACGGCAGTCGTGTTTGGAAATCAAAGCAGATCAGCGGAAGGCGCGTATGCACACAAGGCTGGCGTGCGGCGATCGAACGATTGGTCGGGCGAGCGTACAGGCGGAATCGTGAAGCGGCAGCGTATAGATCGATACGATCTATTGGAAGCGGCGACGGCGTTACGCTTGCGTGGTACAGGCGGCTCGGACTAGGAACATGTGGACGTGGCCCACTAGCTGGCCCATGCATGTAGCCCAAGTGGGGCTGTTGTGCTCGTGCAACTAGCGGGCGTACGGCCGTACAGGTAGACGAACGAGTGTGAGCAGAGGGACCGAGGCTGAGGTGTGTGGTGCTTGGAGCAAGCCGGAGATTTGTTTGGAATAAAATAATTAGCACAAGGACCAAGAATCAGACCGTGATTGCTATCTGAGAAAAGGAAAAAGAGATAAGTCCAGAAGCTACGTGTGAACATGTGATGGATTGGAGTTTGACTAGCGTCATTGATCTCCTTTTGGTACGTGCACACAGGAAGGTTTTATGGGACTTTAGTTTTTGTTCTCCTTTTGTTTGGTACACAGTTAATGTACGGATGACAGTCGCACTTGAGGATTCGATGAGTCTGGAGCGTGCTGAGCAGGATTATGCATACACAAAGCATCGGTTGATGCACATATGTGCGGGCCAGACACGACGCGTGGTGGAGCATGATTGCAGCCGGATAAGTTTGGCTGGGTTGGACTGGACAGTCTGACGGATCGACGCAAGTCGGTTGGTATAGAAGACGGTGGTGGGATCGGCGACGACGGCATAGGAGCGTGATGCTGATGGTGACCGACTTCTGGGCGTGGAAACACGTGGTGCACATGCCCGAGGCTTGTGCGGCTTCGACAAGACTATGGCGCGGGTTTGATTCAAGGTGTTGTCTACACGGAGCTTGAAGTCGATGAGGCTCAAGGGTGGACTGATCATCTACCATGGAGTCATGTTGAAGGTGGAGCTGGATTGAGGGGCTACGGTGTAAGGATCCAGGGAATCGAAGCCTATTCAACAAGGGGGGAAAAGCGAGTGACATGCAGTTCAGACTGGAGCCCAGTGGTCTGATGGAAGCATGAAACTCGTCATCGGTCGGTGATGATCGGTGGTACTCTGCAGTGGGGGTTGAGTGGTGTGGGTTCACGACCCTTGAGACTCGACCGGGACAGCGGAGGCTCGGCGCGGTAATAGCGGCGAGGCGTGCGGCTAGCACGGGACATGGAGACATGCCAGGGCTCTGGTGGTCATACATGTGGTGAGACAACTGTGAATTTGACTCGGGGTGAATACAAGCAACGGTGAAATTCCTTCAAGTTTCAGACAGGCGGTTAAGAAAGGAGCGGTGATGTTGAGTTCAGGTAACTCTTATGTGTGACACCCAATATGTGAGTTGTTCACTTTCACGCAGGTCAGTGATCAGTGTGTGATGCGTTGAACGGAGCTCTGGAAGTTGGGAGCATACACTAGAGTAAAGAGGAACTTAATTTTGCTCAAGTGTTGACTGTGGTCAAGAAAAGAAGGAACTACGAGTTGCAGGTGGAGTCATATGGAGTCTTTGGAGTAGCAGCGGTGCTCATGGGATAAACTCAAGTTCAATGTACATGAAAGTTTGACGCATGGACAAATCCAGGGTGGTGGAGTATATTCACCAAGGTGGAGTTTGTTAGAGTTGTGTCGAATATAGTGTACAAGGTAGGTTACAGTTGGACTTGTAATTGTATTGTGTTTAGATAGGATATGGAGTCGTGTCCAAGTAGGACACTTGTATCCTAGGCCTTTCATATATATCGAGGGTAGACACACGATGTAACCCATGCCAACATAATAGCACGGGCACGCGGGGGAGCCGGGCGTGTGCCGGCGCCCGGGCGGCCGGGGTGCGGTATTGTGACGGTGTCACGGGGAGGAGCGCCCGTAGTCAGGCCCCGGGGATGTAGCCATATCGGTGAACCTCGTTAACAAATCTCGGTGTCGTGCTTGTGTGATTGCTTGATCCTCGGTAGATCGACGGAGCGCCTCGGATTTATTCTAACAGGTCAAGTCATAATCTTATTCCTCCTCTTCACTGTCGTTGTCTTCTTCCTCACCTTCATGTTGGTCATTGTCATCATCTTCGTCGTCCTCCTCACCGATGTTGTCCTGTTCCTCCTCTTCCTCTTCCTCACATTCATTTTGGTCATTGTTATCATCTTCGTCGTCCTCTTCACGACCGTTGTCTTCTTCCTCCTCTTTCTCATCTTGCTCACCTTCATTCTGGTCATTGTCACCATCTTGGTCATCCTCCTCATCATGGAGCGTTGCCTTGATGATACGTGTCCCCATTGTAACAATGGGCCTTCTATCTCGATCCAATGTGAGATCAAGTGGGATGAGGTCCTCGAACCTAGTGATGGCTTATAGTTTATCACCCAGAAATGCGATGTCAATGATGTAGGCATATAGAGTTTCCCATGGCTTGGGAGACCACACACCCTTCCCTCGCTGGAACACAATGAGCGGATGCTTTCTGATGTTGGTGATGACAGCGGTGGAGCCAGGAAATTCGAACGAGGAGGGCCAAGTATTGTTAAGTCTTGTTAAATAGGGCCAGTTCATGAAAATACATCATTTTAGCAGCTAAAATAATAAAGTTTAGACTAATATTAGCCTCAAATCAGTAGTGTTAGGGGAGGCCAGGGCCCCTGCTGGTCCCCCCTGGCTCCGCCACTGGGTGATGATGGCGATGAAGTCGTCGATGTGGAGCGCATGAGGAACTTGCGGATGAGAGACCTGTCCTTGACGACGACGACGTCAAGCTCGGGCAGCGGCAGGGTCCTGTTTGAGAAAGGATTGTGCAGGACATAGTTGCGCACAACGTAGTACTCCGCTTCCTCCTCGTTGTCTCTAGTGTGCTTGTGTCCTAGGCCAAGGGCGGGCCACTGGTTAGTGGAGCCGACGCACGTGGCATTGTCGGGGAGGAAGTGGGAGTGGCCGCTGTAGGGGGCGATGACCAAGTTGTCCCAGAAGGCGATCCAGGGCAGCCGTTGCGCTTGGGGGCTATGGTGGCGCACGGCGGAGCGCCATGGATGGCATACGTAGCCGTGGGCGCGGCAGCGGTGGCAGTTGGCCGGGTCAGGAAGGCTGGCCAGCACCATGTGGAGGAACTTGCGTGCGTTGCCGTACCATTGCAGAATCGACGACGCGACGCCCATCATGTAGGAGTAACGTATTACTTCTCTTCTCCTTTTGATTCGATCGTATTGGTTGGTGTGCAGCGTTGATCACACACACACACACACACACATATATATATATATATATATAGAGAGAGAGAGAGAGTTTCCAAACGTGTTTGGCTTGCGCGCTGGGAGTTTGAGTCATGTTGGAAGTTAGCATCCGTACGTGGATAGGATTAGTACGTCGACAGGCCACGAACGAGTTGTTTTTCAATCTGATGAGTGATGAGTTTTCAATCTGATGAGTGATGAGTCCGGTACGCACGCACGAAATCCCTTTTGTTTTCCTTCCTTGGTGTCCGATCGAGAGACCACGAGCGAGACGATCAAACCTTTAATAATCTGTATAAGCCGTCGTTTTTCTGGAGTCCGGCCGTGGCTCTCGCCGCACGAAACAATCCTCGCCTGCAATAGCAATGTATGTACCACCCACAATACTGATACAAAAAACTACACGCAGGACGAAGACAGAATGCAGATACATTAATCAAGATTAAAGCTAACATCTTCAAATCCCCAAGGCAAAAGCAATCTATTTACCGGGTCACCCACAATTCCTTTGGCTTTCCGTGACCGCATCAGTATGGACAGTTTGCTATCCGCGCGCTGGTTCACACATCCCGGCCGTCTTCATGTATCTGCACTATTTCTACTGTTGAGCCAAGGAAGCAGATAAGAGAAGACAATGGGTGCCCGTATAATCCCGGCCGTCCTCATGTATCTGCACTATCCCGGCCGTCCATTTGGAATTGAGCCCGTATAATTTGACTAACAATTAATAATCAAGATTGCGTATATACCTAAAAAAGTATTTTTTTTTCACATATTGTTTTCGACATATAGTCTTTGCTAGATTGCAAGATTATAACGCAGCATTTCGCATATTAAAGGTGGTACCAGGGAGGGAGGAGCGCCATGTTGCCTCCTTAATACTTTAACAGACTAGAAGTATTGAACTTCATGTCGAACACGTCGCTCGTGTCCATAACATAAATTGCATCTTGATCCGCCTCTCCACAAGATGCCGAGACAGACATAGAGAAGTCCATGGTAACGCCGAGTGCTTGACCGCCCCCTAGCTCTCCAGTTAGTGGCACCCAAGAGTGTTTGCTAAATTCTGCTTGAAGAACATCCACTTTCAGAGTGACCCACACCGAGTTTGGATGATGATGCCGTGCCATGAGTAGCTTCACATCGTACTCGATGAGGTGCCGGCCAATTATGGTGATATTACCAGGTCAAACATCACGATCAAATTAAGGAGATCGATTGATATAGGTCAAGTCAATATCTTCTTCCTGAGTGAATAGCAAAAACTACCTATTTTCGGGTTAGGTTCCAAAAACCTACCACATTTTTGTTTGTCTCAGATACCTACAAGTATTGTGGTTTGCCATTTCGGAAAAGCCAAATGGTGAGTACACCATGGGTCGTTGTTGGAGCAGAATTACCAACGAGCCGTAATAATGGCCCACGGGCTTGTAATGGGCTGAATTCACGCAAGCAGGACATTAGTAGGCCTATCATGGACCAACCCGCTCATATATTGCCTAAGTCAACTGGGCCTTACGTAAGCGTTTGACTGGCCCAACCTTTTTAACTAAATGGCTCATTGTTCGGTCGTGCCAGGTGTCGTCCTCTCATTGGTACTTATCTCCATTGGATGGACGACATTTGTCCAACAAAAAGCTAATGCGTGGCTGTGTTTGTGAATGAGACGCCGACACGTGGAGGATCGTTATTGGTTGGTCTTGTTAACGAGTAGTGGATCCAGAATCCGCAACCGATAGCTTAATCATAATCCGTTATGATGGCTGCCACGTGTCGGCTACTCTTGACGAAACACTTCCATGACGCGCCACTTTTCATCATGGAATTAGAAACTTCTATGATGAAAAGTAATTATTGCAATGGAACACATCCGCGACGGTACAGGTATGACTATCGTAATTCTATCATAAAACTATCGCAGATCAACATGGGGGACAAATTACGTGACCTACTATGAAAACGTGTATCATCACATATGTGTCTTTTTTGTAGTGTGTGTTTATCTAAACCCAACGCCAGCGTGTTGATTCCGCCTTGGACTCATCCTAATCCATACATCTAATAATATTACCTCAATCATTGAAATAAAAGTTCTCATTATGAGAATCTAGTAATCATCACATATGACTCTTGCCTTACTCATAAGGAGCTAAAATGTTTGACTTATTATAAAGACTTAAATCGAGCTAAACTTGACTTGCTAAAAGGCTAAAGATGCACTGCTATAAAAATGAAGGCTGGCCGCCAATCTCCCACAGGCTTTCAATCAAGTCGGCAGGATCCCAGTACTGAGGCTCGATATATGCTTCCTTCTTCTTGTTCATGGATCACTTTTAATAGGAAGTTTGTCTCTATAGACAGCTTAGTAGCTGCATCTATGAGTTATTTTATCGTACTATGGAGATCATGGGTCTTCCTATCATGGTCTTTGATCATCATCCAGTAGGCATAAATAACTTCTTCAATATTATTAAGGGAGTCCTGGATTAGGGGGTATCCGGACAGCCGGATTATATTCTTTGGCCAGACTGTTGGACTATGAAGATACAAGATTGAAGACTTCGTCCCGTGTCCGGATGGGACTCTCCTTGGCGTGGAAGGCAAGCTTGGCGATACGGATATGTAGATCTCCGCCCATTGTAACCGACTCTGTGTAACCCTAGCCCCCTCCGGTGTCTATATAAACCGGAGGGTTTAGTCTGTAGGACAACAGCAATCATACCATAGGCTAGCTTCTAGGGTTTAGCCTCTACGATCTTGTGGTAGATCAACTCTTGTAATACTCATATCATCAAGATCAATCAAGCAGGAAGTAGGGTATTACCTCCATCGAGAGGGCCCGAACCTGGGTAAACATCGTGTCCCCCGCCTCCTGTTACCATCCGCCTTAGACGCACAGTTCGGGACCCCCTACCCGAGATCCGCCGGTTTTGACACTGACATTGGTGCTTTCATTGAGAGTTCCACTATGCCGTCACCATAAGGCTTGATGGCTCCTTCGATCATCAGTAACGATGCGGTCCAGGGTGAGGTCTTCCTCCCCGGACAGATCTTCGTATTCGGCGGCTTCGCACTGCGGGCCAACTTGCTTGGCTATCTGGAGTAGATCGAGAGCTACGCCCCTGGCCATCAGGTCAGGTTTGGAAACTTGAACTACACTACCGACATCCGCGGAGACTTGATCTTCGACGGATTCGGGCCCTCGCCAGGTGCGCCGCGCGTTCACGACGAGCACGATATAGCTCTGCCGTCGGACGAGGTTCGGGAGATCACACCGGAAACTACTCCGGCCTTCAATCCGGAGCAAATTGCGCCATCCAAGGACGGGGCAGATAGACCCCGCCTCCGAGGCCGCACTCTCAGTGGCGATAGAGCCGAATACTGACTTTATCCCTCGCGAGAGCCGTGCTGCCGAACCATCGGATTCATCTCCGGCCTCGAACTCCGAGCCGCCTGCGCCCATGCCTATCGGATCCGATTGGGCGCCGATCATGGAGTTCACCTCCGCAGATATCTTTCGGCACTCGCCCTTCGGCGATGTGCTAAACTCGTTAAGGTCCCTCTCCTTGTCAGGAGAACCTTGGCCGAACTATGTCCGGCTAGAATGGGATGCGGATGACGAAGAAATTCACTCCCCACCCACCACCCACTTAGTAGCCACTGTCAACGATTTATTCGACATTCTCGACTTCTACTCCGAAGACATCGATGGTATGGACGACGAGGCAGGAGACGAACGGAAACCACTGCCCACAGGGCACTGGACCGCCACCTCATCATATGATATATACATGGTGGATACACCCAAAGAAGGCAATGGCGACAAGACAACGGAGGATGACCCCTCCAAGAAGCAACCCAAGCGTCGACGTCAGCTGCGCCGCTCTAAGTCTCGCCACAGCAAAAGCGGGGATACCGGCACAGGAGATAATAGCACTCCGGACAGTGCCGAAGACGATGACAATCTTCTCCAGCAAGATTTAGAGCCGGAGGATGAACAAGCCAGCCCTCCTAACCGAGCGGCAGACGGAGAAGCGGAGGATGACGATTACATGCCTCTCTCCGAAGACGAGGTGAGCCTTGGCGACGAAGAAATTGTCGTGCCTGAGGATCCCGTCGAGCAGGAGCGCTTTAAGCGCTGGCTTATAGCCATAGCAAATAGCCTGAAGAAAAAGCAACAACAACTTCGAGCTGATCAAGATTTGCTGGCAGACAGATGGACTGAAGTCCTTGCGGCCGAGGAATATGAACTCGAACGCCCTTCCAAAGGTTACCCAAAGCGCATGTTGCTACCTCGACTTGAGGAGGAAGCATTGAAACCTACTTCAACAGCATATGATGCGGCTGATCGGCCACCTCATGGCCGAGACAGAGAGGTATTCCAGCCTGAAGCTCAGCCCGCACCCTGCCGCCACTCAAACAAAAATACCAAGGCACGGGGCAACATGCAAGACCTGCGAGACGTATTGGAAGACAAGGCAAAACACGCAAGATCGATCTACGGATCACGAGGGCGCGCACCTACGCGGGACGATGATCGTCACGCCGGATACAGTAAAAGTAAATCCGGCCGGGCCGAACACAGCAGGCAAGACTCATATGAGTTGCGTCGTGATATGCCCAGCACAGAGGCGCCACACACCCCCTATGCTTCACTGACGAAGTAATGGATCATGAATTCCCAGAGGGTTTTAAACCCGTAAATATCGAATCATATGATGGTACAACAGATCCGGCGGTATGGATCGAGGATTTCCTTCTCCACATCCATATGGCCCGCGGTGATGATCTACATGCCATCAAGTACCTCCCACTAAAACTCAAAGGACCAGCTCGGTATTGGCTGAATAGCTTGCCAGCAGACTCCATTGGCTGTTAGGAGGATCTGGAAGATGCATTCCTTGACAACTTCTAGGGCACTTATGTGCGACCACCGGATGCCGATGACTTGAGCCATATAACTCAGCAACCGGGGGAATCGACCAGGTAATTCTGGACACGGTTCCTAACCAACAAAAATCAAAATGTCGACTGTCCGGATGCAGAGGCCTTAGCGGCATTTAAGCATAACATCCGTGACAAGTGGCTCGCCCGGCACCTCGGCCAGGAAAAGCCGAAGTCTATGGAAGCCCTCATGACACTCATGACCCGCTTTTGCGCGGGAGAGGATAGCTGGCTGGCTCGCGGCAACAACATATCAAGGAACCTTGGCACTTCGGATACCAAGGACAGTAACAGTAGACCACGTCGTAGAAAACACAAGCGCCGCAACAACGGCGATAACGCCGAGGATACGACAGTCAATGCCGGATTCAGTGGCTCTAAGTCCGGTCAGCGGAAAAAGCCATTCAAAAGAAGTACTCCAGGCCCGTCCAGTTTGGACCGGATACTCGATCGCTCGTGTCAAATACACGGCACCCCCGATAAGCCAGCCAAGCACACCAACAGAGAATGCTGGGTGTTCAAGAAGGCCGGCAAGTTAAATGCCGAAAACAAGGACAAGGGGCTGCATAGTGACGACGAGGAGGAGCCTCGGCCGCCGAACACGGGAGGACAGAAGAGGTTCCCCCCACAAGTGAGGACGGTGAATATGATATACGCAACCCACATCCCCAAGAGGGAACGGAAGCGTGCACTAAGGGACGTCTATGCGATGGAGCCCGTCGCCCCAAAGTTCAACCCATGGTGCTCTTGTCCGACCACCTTCGATCGTAGGGACCACCCCACTAGTATCCGTCATGGCGGATCTGCCGCATTGGTCTTAGACCCCATCATTGACGGATTTCACCTCACTCGAGTCCTTATGGACGGCAGCAGCAGCCTGAACCTGCTCTATCAGGATACAGTGCGCAAAATGGGTATAGACCCCTCGAGGATCAAACCCACAAAAACGACCTTTAAAGGCGTCATCCCTGGTGTAGAGGCCCATTGCATAGGCTCAATCACACTGGAAGTGGTCTTCGGATCTCCGGATAACTTCCGAAGCGAGGAGTTAATCTTCGATATCGTCTCGTTCCGCAGCGGCTATCACGCACTGCTCGGGCGAACCACATTTGCAAGATTCAATGCGGTACCGCACTACACATACCTCAAGCTCAAGATGCCAGGACCTAGGGGGTCATAATAGTCAATGGAAATACAGAGCGCTCGCTCCGCACGGAGGAGCACACTGCGGCCCTCGCAGCAGAAGCACAAAGCAGCCTCTTAAGGCAATCCACCAATTCGGCGATAAAGCCTCTGGACACCGTCAAGCGAGTCCGGAGTAACCTACAGCAGGATCGCCTGGCACATTCAGAGCTCGCCTAGCAATTCGGCCCCCGCCCTAGTCCCAGTCAAACGGCGAAATCCGTGCCGCACGTACATAATTACGCATTGAAAATACCATGGGCATAGGCGGGGGCACGACCATGGCACGTCCCACAGTGCGGCTCAACCGCCCTAGGGGCTGAATGCCTTTATCATTCTCTCTCTTTCAGGACCTTACTCTCTGGAAGCCCTATCCGGCAGTGCGATTGCTGGACACATAATACAACAACCAAGGAGGCAGGAAGCTACGTCGTACAATGGAATCCCCAGGTGGTCTCTGATAACGAGCGGAATACCTGCTTTAAATATCAGTCCGCAGCTTGCCCTTGGATTGGACATGTTAAATACTCCTATTTTTTGCTTATTGCACTACTTGTATCAGCACGTTTCAACGTATTCTTTGAATAACAATGCATAGCACTAGTCTATTATTGCATTATCTATTCTTTTTTATATATGTTTATTTACGACAATCAGCACCCGTACATTCTGGTACGGCCAGTACGCCAGGGGCTTTCGCAAACCCCATAACACGGCGTAAGAAGTCCGAACACTTTCGACAGTGCGGCACCCCGAACTTATAGCATTATATGCATCAGCTCCGAATCATGTCTTGGGTCAATAGTTGGGTTTGCCCAGCTCCCATGTTTTGGTACCTTACGTTCCGCTATATCGGCTAAGGTAGCACTGGGAGAACTACTGCGATTGTGTCCCGGTTCTTCCGGACGAGCACCTCAGAAGAGAAAGCCAAAACTGACTGTCATGATGAGGCGAGAGCTGGTCGCTGTTCGAGAGGTCTCAAGTCCCTAAAGACTTTTTCTGCTTCGGGCGAGGAGTCGGCCTTGTCCGACTTAGGTGTGTATAGCGCCCCAAATTCGGCCTTCCGAATACTAGGGGCTTCGCCAAAATTTAAAATTGTAGACTTCTATGGCTAAGTGAGAGTGATAAAGCATTATAGTCCGATTGCCTGGTTCGTTGCGCTGAGCACCTCCCTCGAAGGATCCAAAAATGGGAAAAAGAGTGCTCAGATTTATCCCGAACACCCCAGCACTAGCTGCATGGGGGCAGAAGCCGACGACTGGCCAACTCCCAGATTTTATAAACGGCCGCACAGAAGGTAATATTTTAAATTCAAAAAGCGTTGCATTGTGCAAATGAACTAGTTTTCACATTATAGGATCACATGAGCACGTTCATTCAAAAATTACATCTTTGGTACACTCTTCCGCCACAAGACGGGCACCCTTCAGGACACCCTCATAATACATTTTGGGGTGGCGATGCTCCTTGCCCTGCGGCGGCCCCTCCTTCACCAGCTTCTCGGCGTCCATCTTCGCCTAGTGCACCTTCGCACGGGCAAAAGCCCTGCGTGCATGTTCGATGCAGACGGACCGCTTGATGACTTCCAACTGGGGGCAGGCATTAACAAGCCGCCTCACCAGACCGAAGTAGCTGTTGGGTAGGGGATCGCCAGGCCACATCCGGACTATAAGGCCCTTCATGGCCTGTTCGGCCGCCTTGTGGAGCTCGACCAGTTGCTTCAGCTGGTCACTCAAGGGCATCGGGTGTTTGGTCCCAGTATACTGAGACCAGAACAACTTCTCCGTCGAGCTCCCCTCCTCGGCCCGGTAGAACTCCGCGGCGTCAGACACACTGCGGGACAGATCTGCGAACGCTCCTGGAGAGCTCCGAACTCGGGTAAGTAAAAATAAATTTTCTATCACGTGCTTGCTTTGCATAATGAATGCCTTATGCGCCGCTATCTTCTTAACCGCCTCAACTTCCTGGAGGGCCTTTTGGGCTTCGGCCTTGGCATGTTTCGCGCTGTCGAGCGCCTTTGCAAGCTCAGACTCTCACGTCTTAGAGTCAAGCTCCAGGACCTCGTGCTTCTTGACGAGAGCCTGGAGCTCTTGCTGTACCTCGCCTACTCGGGCCTCTTGTTTTTCTCGCTCGGTGCGCTCCTGGGCCGCTATGTTCTCAGTGTCGGACAGCGCCTTCTTCAGGGTCGCCACTTCGGTCTCGGCCCCTGGCACATTCATGATGATCCTATTATTCTGCAACCAAATCTTTTTTCATGTAGACAAGGTCTTGCTTACCTTTGTTCTCTTCAAGCCGCCTCTTGATAAGGCCGAGCTCCTCCTTGGACCGCTCAAGGTCCTGCTCCAGCGCAGCGACCTCTGCGGTACGTGCGGCAGCGGCCAGCAGTGAAGCCTGCATATGCAAATAGCATATTCCAATTAGACTCCTGAGTCATGATTTGATCCTCTATTCGGCCTTTCTTCGTGAAACGCCAAACCGAGCATCAGGGGATACTGTCTATGCCGCAACATTCTCCTATAATTACTTACCTGAAAGCCTATTAGGAGGTTTGTGCACGCTTTAGTTAGTCCTCTTTTGGCGGACTGAACCTTCTCGATCACCACACTCATGATAGTGCGGTTCTCTTCGTCGATGGAAGCACCCTGAAGCGCTTCCAACAAGTTGTCCGGTGCCTCTGGATGGACAGAGGTCACCGGCACGGGCGGCTTGCCCCTCTTAATAGGGGGGTCGCCTGCCGGAGTCCGGAACCACCGGAGGTTCCGGCGCAGTGTTCGGCTGGTGTCCGGACCTGGAGCCCGTGGGAGTCTTGCTCCCTTTGCGCCAAGGGTCCGGAAGGTCGCCCTGAGGCGTCTCCTGGACTACCTCCCCTCAGCCCGGTGCCTTCTGAGACAACACCTCAATGTTGTCCATAGGGCGAGGAGTGAAGGCGGTCGGAAGAGAACCGCTACTCATATCCGACGGGTCCAAAGAACCGTCCGACGAAGATACGTCAATACAGGCTTGGGACAGACTGCATAATCATGTTCGGCGTAAGGTGGAGCAGTGCAATAGAAACATAACGTAAATTACTATGGTATCCGGATACTTACGAATTCGCCAAGGGCTTGTCCCTGGGCAACCACTCGTCGTTGCTTTAGGCGGCGGTCGTGGAGCAGTCTGGAAGGAGGGTCCTCTTCTTCTTGGACCCTTCGGCCTCCCCAGTTGGGGCGGCCTTCCTTTTCTTATCTCCCCCGGTTGGGGGGTGATACGTCTCCAACGTATCTATAATTTTTGATTGCTCCATGCTATATTATCTACTGTTTTAGGCAATATTGGGCTTTATTATTCACTTATAGATTATATTTGGGACTAACCTATTAACCGGAGGCCCAGCCTAGATTTGTTGTTTTATGCCTATTTCAGTGTTTCGAGAAAAAGGAATATCAAACGGAGTCCAAACAGGAAAATCCTTTTCGGAACGTGATTTTCTCACTGAATAAGACCCAGGGAACTTGGAGTGCACGTCAGAAGATACGGGAGCTGCCCACGAGGGTGGGGGGCGCGCCCCCTGCCTTGTGGGGCCCCCATGGCTCCCCCGCCATACCTCTTTCACCCATATATACCGTCGTACCCTAAAACTTCCAGAACAGAACATAGATCGGGAGTTCCACCACCGCAAGCCTCTGTAGCCACCAAAAACCTCTTGGGTCCCTACTTCCGGCACCCTGCCGGAGGGGGGAACCCTCACCGGTGGCCATCTTCATCATCCCGACGCTCTCCATGACGAGGAGGGAGTAGTTCACCCTCGAGGCTAAGGGTATGTACCAGTAGCTATGTGTTTGATCTCTCTCTCTCTCTCGTGTTCTTGATTTGGCACGATCTTGATGTATCGCGAGCTTTTCTATTATAGTTGGATCTTATGTTTCTTCTCCCCCTCTTCTCTCTTGTAATGGATTGAGTTTTCCCCTTGAAGTAATCTTATCGGATTGAGTCTTTAAAGATTTGAGAACACTTGATGTATGTCTTGCCGTGCGTATCTGTGGTGACAATGGGATATCACGTGATTCACTTGATGTATGTTTTTGTGATCAACTTGCGGGTTCCGCCCATGAATCTATGCATAGGGGTTGGCACACATTTTTGTCATGATTCTCCGGTAGAAACTTTGGGGCACTCTTTGAGGTTCTATGTGTTGGTTGACTAGATGAATTGAGATTGTGTGATGCATATCGTATAATCATACCCACGGATACTTGAGGTGAGATTGGAGTATCTAGGTGACATTAGGGTTTTGGTTGATTTGTGTCTTAAGGTGTTATTCTAGTACGAACTCTAGGGCTGTTTGTGACACTTATAGGAATAGCCCAACGGATTGATTGGAAAGAATAACTTTGAGGTGGTTTCGTACCCTACCATAATCTCTTCGTTTGTTCTCTGCTATTAGTGACTTTGGAGTGACTCTTTGTTGCATGTTGAGGGATAGTTATGTGATCCAATTATGTTAGTATTGTTGAGGGAACTTACACTAGCGAAAGTATGAACCCCAGGCCTTGTTTCAACGCATTGCAATACCGTTTACGCTCACTTTTACCACTTGTTACCTTGCTGTTTTTATATTTTCAGTTTACAAAAACCTATATCTACCATCCATATTGCACTTGTATCACCATCTCTTCGCCGAACTAGTGCACCTATACAATTTACCATTGTATTGGGTGTGTTGGGGACACAAGAGACTCTTTGTTATTTGGTTGCAGGGTTGCTTGAGAGAGACCATCTTCATCCTACGCCTCCCACGGATTGATAAACCTTAGGTCATCCACTTGAGGGAAATTTGCTACTGTCCTACAAACCTCTGCACTTGGAGGCCCAACAACGTCTACAAGAAGAAGTTTGCGTAGTAGACATCAAGCTCTTTTCTGGCGCCGTTGCCGGGGAGGTTAGTGCTTGAGGGTATATCTTTAGATCTTGCAATCAAATCTTTTTGTTTCTTGTTTTAGCACTAGTTAGTTTATAAAAGAAAATTAAAAAAATGGAATTGAGTTTGTCTCATATGCTTCACCTTTTTAATATCTTTCGTGAGTATGATGGAAAGGAAAATTGTGCTCAAGTACTAGAAGAAGAAATCTCTAAAATGTTTGGCACTAAATATTTGAATGATGAGCATGATTGCAATGTTGTTAGTACGAATTCTTTGAATATCCATGATGCTAATGATGATTGCACTAGTTATGATGAAAATGCCTCCTATAAACATGTCAATTTTTGTGGAGTGCATGTTTGCAAGTACACACCAAATAGGGAAGATATATATTGCAAGAGGCATGAGTACTTAGAAACCAAATGGTTGCAAGAAGAGCTAGATGAATGTGCTAAAAGATTTAATATTTTTCGTGCTCCTTGTGAACTTTGCAATGAACATGGTCATTTAAAGCTCCAATGCTATTTGTTTCATGATCGAGTCGTGTCCAAATATTGTGATAATTTGATTACCCTTGAGCATCATAAAGAGCTTAGACTTCTTTTGGGTTATGAAGAAATGAAACGTATAACTGAGGTTATTCGAAAATTTAATCTCGACAAAGTTCTTGATTTTGATCTAGAGAAGATTTATATGTTTTGTGTGGTGAATTGCATTGAAAGTCCTTATATTGCCAATTACATAAAGAAAAGAAAACAAATAGAAGATGAATAAAATGCTAACGAAAGGGAAGAGACTTCCCAATATCCTCCTATTATTTCTTATGATGAATCAGGTAACGAGGAGGAGCCTTCTATTCAACCAATCTCATTAATAAGGAGCTCCAAAAAGAGGATTGAACCCACACATGATGTGGTGAAGAAGAAGAAAAGAAAAAGGAAGAGAGGTAAAAAGGTATCCCTCCCAAATAAATTTGCTCCTATTATTGCTTTGCCTCATGAAAATGAAGATGATACACTTGATGATGACCTCGTTATTGCTTGTTGTGATGATTATGATTGGGAAGATTATGATGCTTCTTATGATCTTCAAAATCTTTTTGGCACTTGCTTGGAAGAATATAATAATTGCTATACTATTGGGGCTATCCATACTATTAATGATGAGAGTGATTATGCTTATAATATGAAAAGGCCCAATCTTGGGGAAGCTATGTTTAATGAGGATGACATATTTTAGAATATATTTGCTGCAATTAATGTTTGTCCCAAGCTTGGGGATGCTATGTTTAATAATGATGATATTTTTAGCCTTCCATGTTTTTATATGCAAAGTTGTTATGATGATAGCATGCCTTCTACCTATGATGATTATATTGATGAAAGTGGATTTGGAGAGGTCATGACTTTATTTAGTGATGTATCCACTATCTTGGAAGAGGTTTCAATCGATTATGATGAGAACAAAGTTGCTACTTATGATGATTATTGTGATAAAACATATGCTATAAAGAGTAGTGATGATTATATTTATAAAACTTGTCATGATTATGAGTACCCTTTCTCTGAACATCACTCTTTTAATGTGCAAACAATTTATAGTATTCAAGTCTCTTATGATACTCCCAGTATTCTGAATGCGAAGAATTTTGCTTATGTGGAGAGTAGTAAAATTTCTATGCTAGTAGATCATGAAAAGAATGTTTTAGGTGTTGGTTATATTGTTGAATTCATTCATGATGCTACTGGAAATTATTATGAGGGAGGATTATATGCTTGTAGGAATTGCAATAGTATCAAGTTTCCTCTCTATATGCTTAAAGTTTGAAGTTATGCTTGTTTTACCTGCCTATGCTAGTTTATTATTGTTCCCATAAGTTGTTTGCTCACAAAATCCCTATGCATAGGAAGTGGGTTAGACTTAAATGTGCTAGTCATATTCTTCATGATGCTCTCTTTATGTTTCAATTCTTATCTTTTATGTGAGCATCATTGAAATCATCATGCCTAGCTAGGGGCATTAAACGATAGCGCTTGTTGGGAGGCAACCCAATTTTATTTTAGTTTCTTGCTTTTTGGTTCTGTTTAGTAATAAATAATCCATCTAGCCTCTGGTTAGATGTGGTTTTATGTTTTAATTAGTGTTTGTGCCAAGTAGAACCTTTGGGAAGACTTGGGTGAAGTCTTTATGATCATGCTGTAAAAAACAGAAACTTTAGCGCTCACGAGATTAGCTAGAACTTTTTACTAGAGAGTGCTAGTTGATTCTTTTTGTAGATGATTAGTAGATAAATTACTCAGGTCCACCAATTTATTTTAGAATTTTGGGAGTTCCAGAAGTTTACGTTTGATACAGATTACTACAGACTATTCTGTTTTTGACAGATTCTGTTTTCATTGTGTTGTTTGCCTATTTTGATGACTCTAAGGCTAGTAAAATAGTTTATAAACCATAGAGAAGTTGGAATACAGTAGGTTTAACACCAATATAAATAAATAATGATTTCATTACAGTACCATGAAGTGGTGTTTTGTTTTCTTTCGCTAACGGAGCTTACGAGTTTTTTGTTAAGTTTTGTGTTGTGAAGTTTTCAAGTTTTGGGTAAAGATTCGATGGACTATGGAATAAGGAGTGGCAAGAGCCTAAGCTTGGGGATGCCCAAGGCACCCCAAGGTAATATTCAAGGATAACCAAGCGGCTAAGCTTGGGGATGCCCGGTGGCATCCCCTCTTTCGTCTTCGTTCATCGGTAACTTTACTTGGATCTATATTTCTATTCACCACATGATATGTGTTTTTCTTGGAGCTTCATTTTATTTTCTTTAGCTTTACTTGCTGTTTGAATAAAGTACCAAGATCTGAAATTATTAAATGGGAGATTCTTCGCATAGTTGGATAATTATTCGACTACTCATTGATCTTCACTTATATCTTTCGGAGTAGTTTTTTGTTTGCTCTAGTGCTTCACTTATATCTTTTAGAGCATGGTGATAGTTTTATTTTGAAGAAATAGTTGAACTCTCATGCTTCACTTATATCATTTTGAGAGTCTTAAATAGCATGGTAATGTGCTTAAAAATCCTAATATGCTAAGCATAAAAGATTTGTAAGAATTCTTATGAGTGTGTTGAATACTAAGAGAAGTTTGATGATTGATAATTGTTATTAGATATGGAGGTAGTGATATTAGAATCATGCTAGTTTAGTAGTTGTGAATTTAAAGAATACTTGTGTTGAAGTTTGTGATTCCCGTAGCATGCACGTATGGTGAACCATTATGTGATGAAGTCGGAGCATAATTTATTTATTGATTGTCTTCCTTATGAGTGGCGGTCGGGGACGAGCGATGGTCTTTTCCTACCAATCTACCCCCCTAGGAGCATGCGCGTAATACTTTGCTTTGATAAATTCTAGATTGTTGCAATAATTATATGAGTTCTTTATGACTAATGTTGAGTCCATGGATTATAAGCACTTTTTCCTATCCTTCCACCATTGCTAGCCTCTCTAATACCGCGCACTTTTTGCCGGTATCCTACACCCACCATATATATACCTTCCTCAAAACAGCCACCATATCTACCTATCATGGCATTTCCATAGCCATTCCGAGATATATTGCCATGTAACTTTCCACCGTCCTGTTTATTATGATACGCTCCATCATTGTCATATTGCTTAGCATGATCATGTAGTTGACATCGTATTTGTGGCAAAGCCACCATTCATACATGTCACTCATGAGTCATTGCACATCCCGGTACACCGCCGGAGGCATTCATATAGAGTCATATTTTGTTCTAAGTATCGAGTTATAATTGTTGAGTTGTAAGAAAATAAAAGTGTGATGATCATCATTATTAGAGCATTGTACCAATGAGGGAAGGATGATGGAGACTATGATTCCCCCGTAAATCGGGATGAGACTCCGGACGAAAAATAAAAAAAAGAGGCCAAAAAAAGAGAAAGGCCCAAATAAAAAAATTAAAAAAATGAGAGAAAAAGAGAGAAGGGGCAATGCTACTATCCTTTTACCATACTTGTGCTTCAAAGTAGCACCATGATCTTCATGATAGAGAGTCTCCTATGATATCACTTCCATATACTACTGGGAATTTTCATTATAGAACTTGGCTTGTATATTCCAATGATGGGTTTCCTCAAAATGCCCTAGGTCTTCGTGAGCAAGCGAGTTGGATGCACACCCACTTAGTTTCTTTTGTTGAGCTTTCATATTCTTATAGCTCTAGTGTATCCGTTGCATGGCAATCCCTACTCACTCACATTGATATCTATTGATGAGCATCTCCATAGCCCGTTGATACGCCTAGTTGATGTGAGACTATCTTCCCCTTTTTGTCTTCTCCATAACCACCGTTCTATTCCACCTATAGTGCTATGTCCATGGCTCACGCTCATGTATTGCGTGAAGATTGAAAAAGTTTTGAGAATGTCAAAAGTATGAAACAATTGCTTGGCTTGTCATCGGGGTTGTGCATGATTGAAATACTTTGTGTGGTGAAGATAGAGCATAGCCAGACTATATGATTTTGTAGGGATAACTTTCTTTGGCCATGTTATTTTGAGAAGACATAATTGCTTTGTTAGTATGCTTGAAGTATTATTATTTTTATGTCAATATGAACTTTTGTCTTGAATCTTTCAGATCTGAATATTCATATCACAATTAAGAAGAATTACATTGAAATTATGCCAACTAGCATTCCACATCAAAAATTATCTTTTTTATCATTTACCTACTCGAGGACGAGCAGGAATTAAGCTTGGGGATGCTTGATACGTCTCCAACGTATCTATAATTTTTGATTGCTCCATGCTATATTATCTACTGTTTTAGGCAATATTGGGCTTTATTATTCACTTTTAGATTATTTTTGGGACTAACCTATTAACCGGAGGCCCAGCCCAGATTTGCTGTTTTATGCCTATTTCAGTGTTTCGAGAAAAAGGAATATCAAACGGAGCCCAAACAGGAAAATCCTTTTTGGAACGTGATTTTCTCACCGGATAAGACCCAAGGAACTTGGAGTGCACGTCAGAAGATACGGGAGCTGCCCATGAGGGTGGAGGGCGTGTCCACCCCCCTGGGGCGCGCCCCCCTTCCTTGTGGGGCCCCCGTGGCTCCCCCGACATACCTCTTTCACCCATATATACTGTCGTACCCTAAATCTTCCAGAACAGAACATAGATCGGGAGTTCCACCGCCGCAAGCCTCTGTAGCCACCAAAAACCTCTCGGGACCCTGTTCCGGCACCCTGCCGGAGGGGGGGAACCCGCACCGGTGGCCATCTTCATCATCCCGACGCTCTCCATGACGAGGAGGGAGTAGTTCACCCTCGCGGCTGAGGGTACGTACCAGTAGCTATGTGTTTGATCTCTCTCTCTCTCTCTCTCTCATGTTCTTGATTTGGCACGATCTTGATCTATCGCGAGCTTTGCTATTATAGTTGGATCTTAGTTTCTTCTCCCCCTCTTCTCTCTTGTAATGGATTGAGTTTTCCCCTTGAAGTAATCTTATCGAATTGAGTCTTTAAAGATTTGAGAACACTTGATGTATGTCTTGCCATGCGTATCTGTGGTGACAATGGGATATCACGTGATTCACTTGATGTATGTTTTGGTGATCAACTTGCGGGTTCCGCCCATGAACCTATGCATAGGGGTTGGCACACATTTTCGTCGTGATTCTCCGGTAGAAACTTTGGGGCACTCTTTGAGGTTCTATGTGTTGGTTGAGTAGATGAATTGAGACTGTGTGATGCATATCGTATAATCATACCCACGGATACTTGAGGTGACATTGGAGTATGTAGGTGACATCAGGGTTTTGGTTGATTTGTGTCTTAAGGTGTTATTCTAGTACGAACTCTAGGGCTGTTTGTGACACTTATACGAATAGCCCAACGGATTGATTGGAAAGAATAACTTTGAAGTGGTTTCGTACCCTACCATAATATCTTCGTTTATTCTCCGCTATTAGTGACTTTGGAGTGACTCTTTGTTGCATGTTGAGGGATAGTTATGTGATCCAATTATGTTAGTATTGTTGAGGGAACTTACACTAGCGAAAGTATGAACCCTAGGCCTTGTTTCAATGCATTGCAATACCGTTTACGCTCACTTTTACCACTTGTTACCTTGATGTTTTTATATTTTCAGTTTACAAAAACCTATATCTACCATCCATATTGCACTTGTATCACCATCTCTTCTCCGGCACCTCATAAGGTGTCGGGGTCAGCATCTCCGTCAGGAGAGCGTCTGCTGGGTCTTCGGGCAGGGGGGCTGGGCAGTCAATCTGCTCTGCTTTTTCCACCCAGTCCTGTTAAAGGCATGGGAGTTTAGATCCCGCACATGATTAAACTGCGGAAAATAAATACCCTATAAGGTGTAAAGAACTTACCGGGTTCGCAGGGCGCTTCGCGCTAAGTCCGCGGTCCTCGGTGAGGGAAGGAGGTACCTCGGCGCCCTTGAATAGCACCCTCCAGACGTCCTTGTGCGTCGTGTCGAGGAGCTCTCGCAGCGTCTGGTGCTCGGCCGGGTCGAACTCCCACAAATTGAATGCCCGTCGTTGACACGGGAGGATCCGGTGGAAGAGCATGACCCGGACCACGTTGACAAGCTTGAGTTTCTTGCTTATCATGTTCCGGATACATTTTTGGAGTCCGGTCAGCTCCACCGATGGACCCCATGACATGCCCTTCTCTTTCTATGAGGTGAGTCGCATGGAGATTTTGGATCGGAACTCGGGGGCCGCCACCCAGTTGGTGTCGCGTAGCTCGGTGATGTAGAACCACCCCGATTGCCACCCCTTTATGGTCTCCACATAGGAGCCCCCGAGCCATGTAGCGTTGGGCATCTTGCCCACCATGGCGCCTCCGCATTCCGCTTGCTGGCTGCCTACCACCTTCGGTTTAACATTGAAGGTCTTCATCCATAGGCCAAAGTGGGGCCGGATGCGGAGGAAGGCCTCGCACACGACGATAAACGCCGAGATGTTGAGGATGAAGTTCGAGGCCAGATCATAGAAGTCCAGCCCGTAGTAGAACATGAGGCCGCGGTCGAACGGCTGGAGGGGAAATCCCAGTCCGCAGACGAAGTGGGTGAGGAAAACTACCCTCTCATGAGATTCCGGGGTAGGGACGATCTGCCCCGCCTTGGGCAACCGGTGCGCGATATCCACGGCCAAGTATCCGACCCCCGCAGCTTTTTGATGTCCTCCTCCATGACGGATCATTTCATCCACTTGCCTCCCACTCTGGACATGATTGGAACGGTTTGAGGAGAAAGACGCAAACTTGGGTGTTGGAGCTCGAGTGCGCGAGAATGGATGAGCGAGGAGGAATAAGGCGTGGGTGAAAAAGGTAAACCCTTATCCTTTATAAGGGCGGACGAAACTATACACCTCCACCAGCCTAGTAAACTCGCTTATTCCCCAAGCGCCGTAATTGATGGCGTGGTTGGGTTACCCATGTCCGTATTGATGAGAATCCCGTGATAAGGGGACACGATCTCTGCTTCGACAAGACATGCTAGGGAAACCGCCTCGCAATGTGCGCCAAGGCTGGTTGAGAAAAATGGTTTGAATAATGACCGGGCCATGGTATGATGTCATGCTATCGAGTGTGTCAGCAGATTAGATTTGTGGAAGTATTATTCTCTCTACGATGGTAAGTGGAACTTGTTTTGCAGAGCCGGACACTATCCTTGTGTTCTAAATCTTCTATGGAGTATTCGGAGGAGGAACCCGCCTTGCAATGCCGAAGACAATCTGCGCGCCGAACTCATCGTCATTGAAGCCTGGTTCAGGGGCTACTGAGGGAGTCCTGGATTAGGGGGTATCCGGACAGCCGGATTATATCCTTTGACCGAACTGTTGGACTATGAAGATACTGAAGACTTCGTCCCGTGTCCGGATGGGACTCTCCTTGGCGTGGAAGGCAAGCTTGGCGATACGGATATGTAGATCTCCTCCCATTGTAACCGACTCTGCGTAACCCTAGCCCCCTCCGATGTCTATATAAACCGGAGGGTTTAGTCCGTAGGACAACAACAATCATACCGTGGGCTAGCTTCTAGGGTTTAGCCTCTACGATCTCGTGGTAGATCAACTCTTGTAATACTCATATCATCAAGATCAATCAAGCAGGAAGTAGGGTATTACCTCCATCGAGAGGGCCCGAACCTGGGTAAACATCGTGTCCCCCGCCTCATGTTACCATCCGCCTTAGACGCACAGTTCGGGACCCCTACCCGAGATCCGCCGGGTTTGACACCGACAATTATGAATACACGCTTTAGAATTTTTCTCAAGCTCGTTGATCTTTTCTGTATCCCATCTGGGTTTGTGCCCCCTCTCGCGTTCATGAGGGGAAGGTCCCAAAGTCAGTTTAGCACGAGAGCCTGGTAGATTACACCTGTAGAGCTTGGGTGAATAGCCCTCTTCTTCTTTATTTTCCTTATCTCCCTCTTCTTTGTGGTGCATGTTTTCCTCCAGATTCTCCTCCTTGATGCTCATCCTCCATAGTCCAATCTAGCTTTGAGGGACCATATCCTCCAAATCGGGAAGAGGTATGCTTTTTCTAAGTGCAGGGCATGAGGAACATCCCTTCTCGATGACAGACATGCCGAGGGTGTCCTTCTGTGCCATGGAAACATGTATCTTCTTGACTATATAGATGATTTGTTCTACAGTGAAGACATGTGATAGAGGTAACAGGTTAGATGATAATTAACCAATGATGTCCTCCTCTAGACTTTGATAAGGGCTAGAAACCCTAATATTTGTGAGATTACGCTTCAAGAGTAAGTTAGGAAAAAATCAAAAGAAATGAGAGGGAAATTGAGTAAAGGAGCAATGAGAGGATAAGATGGGGTGCGGTACGGGCGAGCACGGTCATACCGGTGCTCATAGCACAAGTTACTTGTGACCCGACAACGGAAGTTTTGTTTTCAACGCGAGGAACATCCTTGGTAATAAATGGAAGACAACTAGTGGTATGAGCAGCGTCGCTTGTACTGGTAGTTGTACCAGCCATTTCGTTGCATGATCCACATTAAAAACACTAGTAGAAAAAAGGACTTTGGTTGAGGCCCGGGTAAGGGCATTACCAAAGGGGGGCATCAGTCCCGGTTCGTTAGGCCAAGGCACCGGTCGGGCCTCGGGGACCGTTGGTCTCGGTTCGTATGACACTTTTGGTCCCGATTCCAGACACGAACCGGGACCAAAGGGCCTCGATTCTGGCGCAGCACCTTTAGTCTCGATTGGTGGCTGGAACCGGGACCAACAGTTAGTCTTTTGTCCCGGTTCTAGCCCCCAACCGGGGCTAAAGAGAAGCCTATATATACCATGCCCGTGAACAGAGCCACTGCTCTATTTTTTGGGCCGACCATGGGACAGGTGTGTGTTGCTCTTGCTCACCTCCTATGCACATGAGGTGTTCAATGAAATTCCTGAGCCACACTTAAGCTTTCTCCTCTCCAAGCTCCTTGTCAATCGCCCGCACCGATCTCCTCGCCGACACCACCGTGGTGAGCCTCTTGTTCTTATCTTCTTTATAAAATAAAAAATTCTTACTTGTATGATTTAGATAGATACTTGTATAATTTTCTTACTTTTATTATTGTTTGTTATTATATAGTGTGATGGTTTTGGTATCCGCCCCCGTCGGCCCTCGTACTGTCTACGATTCGGATGTGGTATATATTATCTTTTATAACTATTTGTTTCATTTAGTGTTTATGACAATTATGCCGACCAATATGACATAGATGTTTTTATCTAGGAGGTATGTGAACTGGAAATTCCAACCGACCCTCTTGTCGAGAGGTTAAATTTAGTTGACAAATAAAATAATTACTTGAAGAAAAAACTGAAAATAATTGAGGAGGAGAAGATGAAATTGGAGTTGCATGTTGCGGATGTCATCAATGATCACAAGATCAAGATGGATGCAGTGCGCTTGAAGATTAGAAAGATTAAAAAATATGCCATTCATACTGAGGCTTGGTATCATTGCCGTTGGATCAATTGTTACCTTAGTTGCGATTATGATCGCATTTGTTGTTGCATCGCAATGTTTTACATAGTTTCAATGTATGGTCTAATTAGATGCTCTAGAGAGCTATATGTTTTTCAATGAGAACTATGTACGAACTCTATGTATTTTTATTTTTTCAGTAATAACATATGATCACTACCGTACTTTGGTTTTAATGTGATGATGAACTTCTATTAATTTGGTTACTTCTCTATTCATGATGTTCTGTAATGGTTTCAGACACACTTAATTATATATAATGCACGCATATTTACCGACAATTGATGTACGGTGATAGACGCACCTCCGAGTATATTAAGGGCATGCATAATTTTCTTAAAGTGGCTAAGGCAAACAAGCAGAGTGGTTTTATGTGTTGTCCATGCCCTATCTGTGGGAATATGAAGTCATACTCTGACTCAAAAACCCTTCACATCCACCTGCTTGAGAAGGGTTTCATGCCACACTATAATGTTTGGACCAAGCACAGAGAAAGAGGGGTTATGATGGTGTTGGAGAACATTGCAGAAAACAAAAATTTTCCTACTCGTTTCACCAAGATCCATCTAGGAGTTCATCTAGCAACGAGTCATGAGATGCATCTACATACCTTTGTAGATCGCGTGCGGAAGCATTCAACGAACGGGGATGATTTAGTCGAACACGACGTGATCCAAATCACCGATGACCGAGTGCCGAACAAACGGCACCTCCGCGTTCAACACACGTACGGGACGGGAGACGTCTCCTCCTTCTTGATCCAGCAAGGGGAAGGAGAGGTTGGTGATGATCCAGCAGCACGACGGCGTGGTGGTGGATGCAGGGCGTCACAGTAGCAGGGCTTCACCTATACTACAAGAGAGAGAGATGTAACAGGGAGAGAGGGAAGCACCAAAAGCGTAGCCTCAAGTCCCCCCTCTCCCTCACTATATATAGGGGTGCCAAGGGGGGGGGGCGCCGGCCCTAGGAGATGGATCTCCTAGGGGGGCGGCGGCCAAGGGTGGGGGGCTTGCCCCCCAAGGCAAGGGGGCGCCCCCCTTTAGGGTTTCCCCTAACCCTAGGCGCATGGGCCCCTTAGGGGTGGCGCCCCAGCCCACTAAGGGCTGGGTTCCTTCCCACTTCAGCCCATGGGGCCCTCCGGGATAGGTGGCCCCACCCGGTGGACCCCCGGGACCCCTCCGGTGGTCCCGGTACAATACCGGTGACCCCGAAACTTGTCCCGATGGCCGAAACAACACTTCCTATATATAATTATTTACCTCCGGACCATTCCGGAACTCCTCGTGACGTCCGGGATCTCATCTGGGACTCTGAACAACATTCGGGTTACTGCATATACATATCTTCACAACCATAGCGTCACCGAACCTTAAGTGTGTAGACCCTACGGGTTTGGGAGACATGTAGACATGACCGAGACGACTCTCCGGTCAATAACCAACAGCGGGATCTGGATACCCATGTTGGCTCCCACATGCTCCACGATGATCTCATCGGATGAACCACGATGTCGAGGATTCAATCAACCCCGCATGCAATTCCCTTTGTCAATCGATATATTACTTGCCCGAGATTCGATCGTCGGTATCCCAATACCTCGTTCAATCTCGTTATCGGCAAGTCACTTTACTCGTACCGTAATGCATGATCCCGTGACCAGATACTTGGTCACTTTGAGCTCATTATGATGATGCATTACCGAGTGGGCCCAGTGATACCTCTCCGTCATACTGAGTGACAAATCCCAGTCTTGATCCGTGTCAACCCAACAGACACTTTCGGAGATACCCGTAGTCTACCTTTATAGTCACCCAGTTACGTTGTGACGTTTGGTACACCCAAAGCACTCCTACGGTATCCGGGAGTCACACGATCTCATGGTCTAAGGAAAAGATACTTGACATTGCAAAACTCTAGCAAACGAACTATACGATCTTTATGCTATGTTTAGGATTGGGTCTCGTCCATCACATCATTCTCTTAATGATGTGATCTCGTTATCAATGACATTCAATGTCCATAGCCAGGAAACCATGACTATCTGTTGATCAACGAGCTAGTCAACTAGAGGCTTACTAGGGACATGTTGGTGTCTGTTATTCACACATGTATTACGATTTCCGGATAACACAATTATAGCATGAATAAAGACAATTACCATGAACAAGGAAATATAATAATAATGCTTTTATTATTGCCTCTAGGGCATATTTCCAACAGATGGAAGATGACGAAGAAGAAGAGGATGATGAAAACTATCTGCCCCCTGAATACGGTAATGCTGCAATGGGGAAAGCTAAAGATCAAGAGGATCCAGACGATGTGCCCGATGATGATCTTCGCCGGGTCATTGTTGATGCAAAGAGACAATGCCAAAGTGAAAGAGAGAAGTTGAAGTTCAATCGCATGTTAGAGGATCACAAAAAAGGGTTTTACCCAAATTGCGAAGATGGAAATACAAAGCTCGGTACCACATTGTAACTGCTACAATGGAAGGCAGATAATGGAAGCCAGATGTTTGGATGAGGGACGGAGAAATAGGGGTTATGATGGAAGACGGCGAAGAAGAAGAGTACGATGACAACTATGTGCCCCCTGAATATGGTGATGCTGCAACGGGGGGAGCTGGTGAAGATCAAGAGGAACCAGACGATGTGCCCAATGATGCTGCAATGGGTGAAGCTGCTGAAGATCAAGAGGAACTAGATGATGTGCTCGATGATGATGATCTCCGCCGGGTCATTGTCGATGCAAGGACGCAATGCGAAAGTCAAAAGGAGAAGCGGAAGTTCGATCACATGTTAGAGGATCACAAAAAAGGGTTGTACCCCAATTGCGAAGATGGCAACACAAAGCTCGGTACCGTACTGGAATTGCTGCAGTGGAAGGCAGAGAATGCTGTGCCTGACAAAGGATTTGAGAAGCTACTGAAAATATTGAAGGAGAAGATTCCAAAGGATAACGAATTGCCCGACAGTACGTACGGAGCAAAGGAAGGTTCTATGCCCTCTAGGATTGGAGGTGCAGAAGATACATGCATGCCCTAATGACTGCATCCTCTACCGTGGTACGTATGAGGATTTGAACGCATGCCCGGTATGCGGTGCATTGCAGTATAAAATTAGACGAGATGACCCTGGTGATGTTGATGGCGAGAACCCCAGGAAGAGGGTTCCTGCCAAGGTGATTGCTACCTCTTGAGCACTGCGTTGGTTTTCCCTTGAAGAGGAAAGGGTGATGCAGTAAAGTAGCGTAAGTATTTCCCTTAGTTTTTGAGAACCAAGGTATCAATCCAGTAGGAGACCATGCGCGAGTCCCACGCACCTACACAAACAAATAAGAACCTCGCAACCAACGCGATAAAGGGGTTGTCAATCCATTCACGGTAATTATGAGAGTGAGATCTTATAGATATGATAAGATAATATTTTTTGTATTTTTATAATAAAGAGTAAATAAAGATGCAAGTAAAATAAATGGCAATAGAAATAGCTAAGTGTTGGAAGATTAATATGATGGAAAATAGACCCGGGGCACTAGTAAAAAAGGGGGCAAAGGTCCAGGCCAGGTCAGCCCATTAGTCCCGGTTCAGTCCAGAACCGGGACCAATGGGGGCATTGGACCCGGTTCATGAGCCCAGGGGTCGGCCGGGCCACGTGGGCCATTGGTCTCGGTTCGTCTGGACCTTTGGTCCCGGTTGGTGGGACGAACCGGGACCAATGGGCCTCGCTTCTGGCCCACCACCATTGGTCCCGGTTGGTGGCATGAACCGGTACCAAAGGCTCCTCTTTGGTCCCGGTTCATGCCACCAACCGGGACCAATGGTGGTGCCTATATATACCCCCTCGCGTAAGAGCAGAGCACACTGCTCTGTTTTTTCTGGCCGAGGGGGAGAGGGCTTTGTGGTGCTCTGGCTCACCTCCTATGCACACAAGGTGTTCGATGGAATGCCCGAGCCACACTACTTAAGCTTTCTCCTCTCCAAGCTCGACCTCCAAGCTCCATTTTCCTCAATATTTGTCTAGGTTTAGCGGTCCGTCACGCCCCGTCCCCGTCTTCACCGCCGTCGATCACCCGCGCCGAGCTCATCGCCGGCACCACCGTGGTGAGCCTCTTATTCTTATCTTCTTTCTGAAAGGAAAAATATTCTTACTTGTATGTTTACATAGATACTTGTATTTTTTTACTTTTATTATTGCATCTTATATAGTGCGATGGTTTTGGTATCCGCCCCCGTCGGCCCTCGTCCTGTCTATGATTCGGATGTGGTATATATTATCTTTATAACTATTGGTTCATTTATTGTTTATGAAAATTATGCCGACCAACGTGACATAGATTTTATTTATCTAGGATGTATGTGAACCGGAAATTCCAACCGACCCTATTGTCGAGAGGTTAAATTTAGTTGAAGAAGAAAACAATTTTTTGAAGGAAAAAATAAAAAAATGAGGAGGAGAAGATGATATTGGAGTTGCATGTTGCGGATGTCGTCGATGATCACAAGATCAAGATGGATGCAATGCGCTTGAAGATTAGAAAGATTAGAAAATATGCCATTCATACCGAGGCTTGGTATCATTATGCCGTTGGATCAATTGTTACCTTGGTTGAGATTATGATCGCATTTGTTTTCGCATTGAAATGTTTTACATAGTTTCAATGTATGGTTTAATTAATTAGATGCTCTGGAGAGCTATATTTTGTTAGATGAGAACTATGTATGTACTTTGGTTTTAATGTGATGATGAACTTCTATTAATTTTGACACTTAATTATATACAATGCACGCAGATGAACCGGCAATGGATGTACGGTGACAGACACACCTCCGAGTACATTAAGGGCGTGCATGAGTTTCTCGATGCGGCTGAGGCAAACAAGCAGAATGGTTTTATGTGTTGTCCATGCACTAAATGTGGGAATACGATGTCTTACTCTAACCGGAAAATCCTTCACACCCACCAGCTTTACAAGGGTTTCATGCCACACTATAATGTTTGGACGAGGCACGGAGAAATAGGGGTTATGATGGAAGACGACGAAGAAGAAGAGTACGATGACAACTATGTGCCCCCTGAATACGGTGATGCTGCAACGGGGGGAGCTGGTGAAGATCAAGAGGAACCAGACGATGTGCCCAATGATGCTGCAATGGGTGAAGCTGCTGAAGATCAAGAGGAACCAGACGATGTGTCCAATGATGATGATCTCCGCCGGGTCATTGTCGATGCAAGGACGCAATGCGAAAGTCAAAAGGAGAAGCTGAAGTTCGATCGCATGTTAGAGGATCACAAAAAAGGGTTGTACCCCAATTGCGAAGATGGCAACACAAAGCACGATACCGTACTGGAATTGCTGCAGTGGAAGGCAGAGAATGCTGTGCCTGACAAAGGATTTGAGAAGCTACTGAAAATATTGAAGAAGAAGCTTCCAAAGGATAACGAATTGCCCGACAGTACATACGCAGCAAAGAAGGTCGTATGCCCTCTAGGATTGGAGGTGGAGAATATACATGCATGCCCTAGTGAGTGCATCCGCTACCGCGGTGCATACAAGGATCTGAACGCATGCCCGGTATGCGGTGCATTGCGGTATAAGATCTGACGAGATGACCCTGGTGATGTTGATGGCGAGCCCCCGAGGAAGAGGGTTCCTGCCAAGGTGATGTGGTATGCTCCTATAATACCATGGTTGAAACGTCTGTTCAGAAACGGAGAGCATGCCAAGTTGATGCGATGGCACAGTGAGGACCGTAAGAAAGACGGGAAGTTGAGAGCACCCGCTGACGGGTCGCAGTGGAGAAAAAATGAGAGAAAGTAATGGGATGAGCTTGCAAAGGACCCAAGGAACGTATGGTTTGCTTTAAGCGCGGATGGCATTAATCCTTTCAGGGAGCAGAGCAGCAATCACAGCACCTGGCCCGTGACTCTATGTATGTATAACCTTCCTCCTTGGATGTGCATGAAGCGGAAGTTCATTATGATGCCAATTCTCATCTAAGGCCCTAAGCAACCCAGCAACGACATTGATGTGTACCTAAGGCCATTAGTTGAAGAACTTTTACAGCTATGGAATGGAAATGGTGTACGTACGTGGGATGAGCACAGACAAGAGGAATTTAACCTAAAGGCGTTGCTGTTCGTGACCATCAACGATTGGCCCGCTCTCAGTAACCTTTCAGAACAGACAAACAAAGGATACCACGCATGCGCGCACTGTTTAGATGACACTGAAAGTATATACCTGGACAAATGCAGGAAGAATGTGTACCTGGGCCATCGTCGAATTCTTCCGACCAACCATCAATGTCGAAAGAAAGGCAAGCATTTCAAAGGCGAGGCAGATCACCGGAAGAAGCGTGCCATGCGTACCGGTGATCACATACTTTCTGTGGTCAATGATTTACACGTAATCTTTGGAAAGGGTCCCGGCGCACTAGCTGTTCCGAATGACGCTGAGGGACACGCACCCATGTGGAAGAAGAAATCTATATTTTGGGACCTACCCTACTAGAAAGACCTAGAGGTCCGCTCTTTAATCGACGTGATGCACGTGACGAAAAACCTTTGCGTGAACCTGCTAGGCTTCTTGGGCATGTATGGAAAGACAAAACATACACCTGAGGCACGGGAGGACCTGCAACGTTTGCACGAAAAAGACGGCATGCCTCCGAAGCAGTATGAAGGTCCTGCCAGCTACGCTCTTACGAAAGAAGAGAAAGAAATCTTCTTTGAATGCCTCCTCAGTATGAAGGTCCCGACTGGCTTCTCGTCGAATATAAAGGGAATAATAAATATGCCAGATAAAAAGTTCCAGAACCTAAAGTCTCATGACTGCCACGTGATTATGACGCAACTGCTTCTGGTTGCATTGAGGGGGCTTCTACCGGAAAATGTCCCATTAGCCATTGTGAAGCTATGTGCATTCCTCAATGCAATCTCTCAGAAGGTGATCGATCCAGAAATCGTACCAAGGCTAAGGAGTGATGTGGCGCAATGTATTGTCAGTTTCGAGTTGGTGTTCCTACCATCCTTCTTCAATATCATGACACACGTCCTAGTTCATCTAGTCGACGAGATTGTCATTCTGGGGCCCGTATTTCTACAAAACATGTTCCCCTTTGAGAGGTTCATGAGAGTCCTAAAGAAATATGTCCGTAACCGCGCTAGGCCAGAAGGAAGCATCTCCATGGGCCATCAAACAGAGGATGTCATCGGGTTTTGTGTTGACTTCATTCCTGGCCTTAAGAAGATAGGTCTCCCTAAATCGCGGTATGAGGGGAGACTGGCTGGAAAAGGCACGCTTGGAAGGGACTCAATAATATGCAGGGACGGATATTCTTGGTCTCAAGCACACTACACAGTTCTACAGAACTCTACCTTGGTGACCCCGTATGTCGATGAACACAAGAACAGTCTGCGCTCCAAACACCCGGAGCAGTGCGACGACTGGATTACATGTGAACACATCAGGACTTTCAGCAGTTGGTTGGAAACATGTCTCAGAGGCGACAGCACTGTTTGTGATGAGCTGTACTTGTTGTCCAGGAGACCATCTTTGACTGTATTGATTTACAAAGGATGCGAGATAAATGGGAATATATTTTACACGATTGACCAAGATCAAAAGAGCACCAACCAAAACAGCGGTGTCCACTTTGATGCAACAATCGAGAGGGGAAAAGACACATATTATGGTTACATGGTGGACATATGGGAACTTGACTACGGACATGATTTTAAGGTCCCTTTGTTTAAGTGCAAATGGGTCAATCTACCACGAGGCGGGGTACAGGTAGAACCACAGTACAGAATGACAACAGTGGATCTGAAATTCATAGAAATTGATTATGAATTTAGGTCGAATTTTCTCTATAGGTGCATCTATGTTCATTTTTTAGTAAAATAAATCACAAACTTTTGATTCACACAAATTTCAAAGAATTCAAATTTTAACTATTCAAATTTGAAAACTAATGGCACTAACAAAAAGTTTATATTTTTTCTAAAACTAATGACACTAACAGAAAGTTTATAATTTTGCTGACCTAAAAGCAAAAAGAATTAAAAAATAAAACAAAAAACAAAAGAAAATAAATAATGCAGAAAACAAAACAAAAAACTGGAAAAAATAGCAACAATAAGTTTTTTGTTGTAAGTAGAAACAAAATAAAATAAATAAAGCAACAAAAAAACAAAAAAACTAAAAAAGTGTTTCCAAATTTGAAAACTAATGGCACTAACAGAAAGTTTATAATTTTTCTAAAACTAAAAGCAAAAGAATTAAAAAATAAAGCAAAAAACAAAAGAAAATAAATAATGCAGAAAACAAAACAAAAAAACTGGAAAAACATAGCAACAATAAGTATTTTGTTGTAAGTAGAAACAAAATAAAATAAATAAAGCAACAAAGAAAAAAAAATAAAAAAAACTGCCACCTATTGGGCCACCACGGCCTGAATACGACTAGAAACCCAACCTGGGCCAGGATTCAGGCCCGCAGAAGACCCAAAGGCCGCCGCTTCCCGCCCTTTAGTCCCGGTTGGTGCCACCAACCGGGACCAAAGGCCTCTTTTCAGCAGCCCAAAGGGCGGGAAGCGGCGGCCTTTGGTCCCGGTTGGTGGCACCAACCGGGACTAAAGGGGGCATTGGTCCCGGTTTGTGCCATGAACCGGGACCAATGCTCCGTCTATATATACAGCACTTGTGAAAAATTTTGTTCAGTTCTTCGATCCCGCCCCGACGACGCTGCCAGGCTACCCCTCTGAGCCTCGCAGTCGCTGTCGTCGGCCCTGTCTCCGACGCCGTCCCGCGCCGCCCAGACGCCGTCGCCACCCCGCGCCGCCCCGACGCCGTCGCCGCGCGCCACCACACGCCGTCGCGGTCACCTCCCCGCGCCGCCCCGACGCCGTCGCCGCCCCACGTCGCGCCCCGACGCCGTCGCCACCCCGCCTCTGCCTCGCCGTCGCCTCTGCCTCGCCGCGCCCCAGCTGCCCCGCGCCGCCGTCGCCTCTGCCGCTTTGGTCAGGGCCGACACCGCCCCCCTCTTCCCCCTATTTTTTTGCATATATATATATATACATATATATATATATATATATATATATATATCTGTGTGTGTGTGTGTGTGTTTTTCCTGATTATATGTATATGTATGAGTATATTTATGTGTGCATATCTGTTTATATGTCCTTTTTTCTAGATTTTTTGTTTTTTGCATTTTTATAAAAATGTATATATATGTATGTATATATGTTCTCTGTATATATATATATATATATATATATATGCAAAAGATAGATTTTTAGAAAAAATAGTTATTTTTTCTATTCATAGATTTTTTTGGTGATATTGATTATTCTAAATATGCAAATGTTTGTATATTCATATGAACAATGTATTAGGCAAAACCTTTACTTTTTTTTCTAAAATTTCTATTTGAACATTATTTAAAAAAACAAGCAATACTACTTCATGTATTTTTAAGAAGGAAGAAGAAGAAAAAGAATGAGAGGAAAAAGGAAATAAGAAGAGGAAGAAAGGAGAAGAAGAGGGGAGAGGAAGACGAGGAGAAATAAATAAGAAGAAGAAAAAAGAAGAAAAAGAAGAGGAAAGAAGAAAGGAATAGAGGAGAAGAAGAGATTCTTCTTCTCCTCTTTTTTTTCCTTTTTTCGATCTTATCCTCTAGCTATTCCTTTCTTCTTCTCCTCTTTTTATTTCTTCCTCGTTTTCTTATGTTTTATCGGGTCTGTCATCGTCGATATATACGCCTCCCGATAACTTCAACATGAGGGGGGGGGGGTCAATATAGCCCCTCCCCGATAATATTATTTTCCCATGTACGTATGTTGTGTCGATATAAACTCCCGATAACTTCAACACGTGGGGGGGGGGGTCGATATACCCCCTCCCGATACCTTCAACACGAGGGGGGGGGGTCGATATACCCCCTCCCCGGTAATATTATTTTCCCATGTACGTATTGAAGGAAATATGCCCTAGAGGCAATAATAAAGTTATTATTTATTTCCTTATATCATGATAAATGTTTATTATTCATGCTAGAATTGTATTAACCGGAAACATAATACATGTGTGAATACATAGACAAACTTAGTGTCACTAGTATGCCTCTACTTGACTAGCTCGTTAATCAAAGATGGTTATGTTTCCTAACCATGAACAAGGTGTTGTTATTTGATTAACGAGATCACATCATTAGTTGAATGATCTGATTGACATGACTCATTTCATTAGCTTAGCACCCGATCATTTAGTATGTTGCTATTGCTTTCTTCATGACTTATACATGTTCCTATGACTATGAGATTATGCAACTCCCATTTACCGGAGGAACACTTTGTGTGCTACCAAACGTCACAACGTAACTGAGTGATTATAAAGGAGCTCTACAGGTGTCTCCAAAGGTAGATGTTGGGTTGGCGTATTTCGAGATTAGGATTTGTCTCTCCGATTGTCGGAGAGGTATCTCTGGGCCCTCTCGGTAATGCACATCACATAAGCCTTGCAAGCATTATGACTAATGAGTTAGTTGCGAGATGATGTATTACGGAACGAGTAAAGAGACTTGCCGGTAATGAGATTGAACTAGGTATTGGATACCGATGATCGAATCTCGGGCAAGTAACATATCGATGACAAAGGGAAGAACATATGTTGTTATGCGGTCTGACCGATAAAGATCTTCGTAGAATATGTAGGAGCCAATATGGGCATCCAGGTCCCGCTATTGGTTATTGACCGGAGATATGTCTCAGTCATGTCTACATTGTTCTCGAACCGTAGGGTCCGCACGCTTAACGTTACGATGACAGTTATTATGAGTTTATGCATTTTGATGTACCGAAGTTAGTTTGGAGTCCCGGATGTGATCACGGACATGACGAGGAGTCTCGAAATGGTTGAGACATAAAGATTGATATATTGGAGAAAACCGGAGAGCCGGAGGGTTACCGGAACCCTACCGGGAGAAGTAATGGGCCATATGGGCTTTAGTGGAGAGAGAGAAGGGCTGCCACAGGTGGGCCGCGCGCCACCTCCTCCCTGGTCCGAATTGGACTAGGAGAGGGGGGCGGCGCCCCCCCTTTTCCTTCTCCCACTCCACCTCTTTCGCCCCTCCTAGTAGGAGTCCTACTCCTACTAGGAGGAGGACTCCTCCTTGGCGCACCACACCTGGCCGGCCGGCCTCCTCCCCTTGCTCCTTTATATACGAGGGCAGGGGGCACCCCAAGACACACAAGTTGATCCACGTGATCGTTCCTTAGGCGTGTGCGGTGCCCCCTGTCACCATATTCCACCTCGATCATATCGTTGTAGTGCTTAGGCGAAGCCCTGCGTCGGCAGAACATCAAGATCGTCATCACGCTGTCGTGCTGACGGAACTCCTCCCCGAAGCTTTGCTGGATCGGAGCCCGGGGATCGTCATCGAGCTGTACGTGTGCTAAGAACTCGGAGGTGCCGGAGTGACGGTGCTTGGATCGGTCGGATCGGGAAGAAGATGTACGACTACTTCCTCTACGTTGTGTCAATGCTTCCGTTGCGATCTACAAGGGTACGTAGATCACGCTCTCCTCTCGTTGCTGTGCATCACCATGATCTTGCGTGTGCGTAGGAAATTTTTTGAAATTACTACGTTCCCCAACAGTGGCATCTGAGCCTAGGTTTTATGGTTTGATGTTATTTGCACGAGTAGAACACAAGTGAGTTGTGGGCGATATAAGTCATACTGCCTACCAGCATGTTATACTTTGGTTCGGCGGTATTGTTGGACGAGACGACCCGGACCAACATTACGCGTACGCTTATGCGAGACCGGTTCCCCCGACGTGCTTTGCACACAGGTGGCTTGCGGGCGACTGTCTCTCCAACTTTAGTTGAACCGAGTGTGGCTACGCCCGGTCCTTGCGAAGGTTAAAACGGAGTCTATTTGACAACCTATCGTTGTGGTTTTGATGCGTAGGTGAGATTGGTTCTTGCTTAAGCCCGTAGCAGCCACGTAAAACTTGCAACAACAAAGTAGAGGACGTCTAACTTGTTTTTGCAGGGCATGTTGTGATGTGATATGGTCAAGACATGATGCTAAATTTTATTGTATGAGATGATCATGTTTTGTAACCGAGTTATCGGCAACTGGCAGGACCCATATGGTTGTCGCTTTATTGTATGCAATGCAATCGCGATGTAATGCTTTACTTTATCACTAAGCGGTAGCGATAGTTGTGGAAGCATAAGATTGGCGAGACGACAACGATGCTACGATGGAGAACAAGGTGTCACGCCGGTGACGATGGTGATCATGACGGTGCTTCGGAGATGGAGATCACAAGCACAAGATGATGATGGCCATATCATATCACTTATATTGATTGCATGTGATGTTTATCTTTTATGCATCTTATCTTTCTTTGATTGACGGTAGCATTATAAGATGATCTCTCACTAAATTATCAAGAAGTGTTCTCCCTGAGTATGCACCGTTGCGAAAGTTCTTCGTGCTGAGACACCACGTGATGATCGGGTGTGATAGGTTCTACGTTCAAATACAACGGGTGCAAAACAGTTGCACACGCGGAATACTCAGGTTATACTTGACGAGCCAAGCATATACAGATATGGCCTCGGAACACGGAGACCGAAAGGTCGAGCGTGAATCATATAATAGATATGATCAACATAATGATGTTCACCGATGAAACTACTCCATCTCACGTGATGATCGGACATGGTTTAGTTGATTTGGATCACGTGATCACTTAGAGGATTAGAGGGATGTCTATCTAAGTGGGAGTTCTTAAGTAATATGATTAATTGAACTTAAATTTATCATGAACTTAGTACCTGATAGTATCTTGCTTGATTATGTTGATTGTAGATAGATGGCTCGTGCTGTTGTTCCGTTGAATTTTAATGCGTTCCTTGAGAAAGCAAAGTTGAAAGATGATGGTAGCAATTACACGGACTGGGTCCGTAACTTGAGGATTATCATCATTGCTGCACAAAAGAATTACGTCCTGGAAGCACCGCTGGGTGCCAGGCCTGCTGCTGGAGCAACACCAGATGTTATGAACGTCTGGCAGAGCAAAGCTGATGACTACTCGATAGTTCAGTGTGCCATGCTTTACGGCTTAGAATCGGGACTTCAACGACGTTTTGAACGTCATGGAGCATATGAGATGTTTCTGGAGTTGAAGTTAATATTTCAAGCAAATGCCCAGATTGAGAGATATGAAGTCTCCAATAAGTTCTATAGCTGCAAGATGGAAGAGAACAGTTCTGTCAGTGAGCATATACTCAAAATGTCTGGGTATAATAATCACTTGATTCAATTGGGAGTTAATCTTCCAGAAGATTGCGTCATTGACAGAATTCTCCAATCACTGCCACCAAGCTACAAGAGCTTCGTGATGAACTATAATATGCAAGGGATGAACAAGACTATTCCCGAGCTCTTCGTAATGCTGAAAGATGCGGAGGTAGAAATCAAAAAGGAGCATCAAGTGTTGATGGTTAACAAAACCACTAGTTTCAAGAAAAAGGGCAAAGGGAAGAAGAAGGGGAGCTTCAAAATGAACGGCAAGCAAGTTGCTGCTCAAGAGAAGAAACCCAAGTCTGGACCTAAGCCTGAAACTGAGTGCTTCTACTGCAAGCAGACTGGTCACTGGAAGCGGAACTGCCCAAAGTATTTGGCGGATAAGAAGGATGGCAAGGTGAACAAAGGTATATGTGATATACATGTTATTGATGTGTACCTTACTAATGCTCGCAGTAGCACCTGGGTATTTGATACTGGTTCTGTTGCTAATATTTGCAACTCGAAACAGGGACTACGGATTAAGCGAAGATTGGCTAAGGATGAGGTGACGATGCGCGTGGGAAACGGTTCCAAAGTCGATGTGATCGCAGTAGGCATGCTACCTCTACATCTACCTTCGGGATTAATATTAGACCTAAATAATTGTTATTTGGTGCCAGCGTTGAGCATGAACATTATATCTGGATCTTGTTTAATGCGAGACGGTTATTCATTTAAATCAGAGAATAATGGTTGTTCTATTTATATGAGTAATATCTTTTATGGTCATGCACCCATGAAGAGTGGTCTATTCTTGTTGAATCTCGATAGTAGTGATACACATATTCATAATGTAGAAGCCAAAAGATGCAGAGTTGATAATGATAGTGCAACTTATTTGTGGCACTGCCGTTTAGGTCATATCGGTGTAAAGCGCATGAAGAAACTCCATACTGATGGACTTTTGGAACCACTTGATTATGAATCACTTGGTACTTGCGAACCGTGCCTCATGGGCAAGATGACTAAAACACCGTTCTCCGGTACTATGGAGAGAGCAACAGATTTGTTGGAAATCATACATACAGATGTATGCGGTCCGATGAATATTGAGGCTCGTGGCGGATATCGTTATTTTCTCACCTTCACAGATGATTTAAGAAGATATGGGTATATCTACTTAATGAAACATAAGTCTGAAACGTTTGAAAATTTCAAAGAATTTCAGAGTGATGTGGAAAATCATCGTAACAAGAAAATAAAGTTTCTACGATCTGATCGTGGAGGAGAATATTTGAGTTACGAGTTTGGTGTACATTTGAAAAATTGTGGAATAGTTTCGCAACTCACGCCACCCGGAACACCACAGCGTAATGGTGTATCCAAACGTCGTAATCGTACTTTACTAGATATGGTGCGATCTATGATGTCTCTTACTGATTTACCGCTATCGTTTTGGGGATACGCTCTAGACACGGCCGCATTCACGTTAAATAGGGCACCATCAAAATCCATTGAGACGACGCCTTATGAACTATGGTTTGGCAAGAAACCAAAGTTGTCGTTTCTGAAACTTTGGGGCTGCGATGCTTATGTGAAAAAGCTTCAACCTAATAAGCTCGAACCCAAATCGGAGAAATGTGTCTTCATAGGATATCCAAAGGAAACTATTGGATACACCTCCTATCACAGATCCGAAGGCAAGACTTTTGTTGCTAAATTCGGAAACTTTCTTGAGAAGGAGTTTCTCTCGAAAGAAGTGAGTGGGAGGAAAGTAGAACTTGATGAGGTAACTGTACCTGCTCCCTTATTGGAAAGTAGTACATCACAGAAAACTGTTTCTGTGACACCTACACCAATAAGTGAGGAAGTTAATGATAATGATCATGAAACTTCAGAACAAGATACTACTGAACCTCGTAGATCAACCAGAGCAAGATCCGCGCCAGAGTGGTATGGTAATCCAGTTCTGGAAGTCATGCTGCTAGATCATGATGAACCTACGAACTATGAAGAAGCGATGGTGAGCCCAGATTCCGCAAAGTGGCTTGAAGCCATGAAATCTGAGATGGGATCCATGTATGAGAACAAAGTATGGACTTTGGTTGACTTGCCCGATGATCGGCAACCAATTGAGAATAAATGGATCTTCAAGAAAAAGACTGACGCTGATGGTAATGTTACTGTCCATAAAGCTCGACTTGTCGCAAAAGGTTTTCAACAAGTTCAAGGGGTTGACTACGATGAGACCTTCTCACCCGTAGCAATGCTTAAGTCTGTCCGAATCATGTTAGCAATTGCCGCGTTTTATGATTATGAAATTTGGCAGATGTATGTCAAAACTGCATTGCTGAATGGATTTCTGGAAGAAGAGTTGTATATGATGCAACCAGAATGTTTTGTCGATCCAAAGGGAGCTAACAAAGTGTGCAAGCTCCAGCGATCCATTTATGGACTGGTGCAAGCCTCTCGGAGTTGGAATAAACGCTTTGATAGTGTGATCAAAGCATTTGGTTTTATACAGACTTTCGGAGAAGCCTGTATTTACAAGAAAGTGAGTGGGAGCTCTGTAGCATTTCTGATATTATATGTGGATGACATATTGCTGATTGGAAATGATATAGAATTTCTGGATAGCATAAAGGGATACTTGAATAAGAGTTTTTCAATGAAAGACCTCGGTGAAGCTGCTTACATATTAGGCATAAAGATCTATAGAGATAGATCAAGACGCTTAATTGGACTTTCACAAAGCACATACCTTGACAAAATTTTGAAGAAGTTCAAAATGGATCAAGCAAAGAAAGGGTTCTTGCCTGTGTTACAAGGTGTGATGTTGAGTCAGACTCAATGCCCGACCACTACAAAAGATAGAGAGAAAATGAAAGATGTTCCCTATGCTTCACCCATAGGCTCTATCATGTATGCAATGCTGTGTACCAGACCTGATGTGTGCCTTGCTATAAGTTTAGCAAGGAGGTACCAAAGTAATCCAGGAATGGATCACTGGACAGCAGTCAAGAACATCCTGAAATACCTGAAAAGGACTAAGGATATGTTTCTCGTATATGGAGGTGACAAAGAGCTCACCGTAAGAGGTTTCGTTGATGCAAGCTTTGACATTGATCCGGACGATTCTAAATCGCAAACCGGATACGTGTTTACATTAAACGGTTGAGCTGTCAGTTGGTGCAGTTCTAAACAAAGCGTCGTAGCGGGATCTACATGTGAAGCGGAGTACATAGCTGCTTCGGAAGCAGCGAACGAAGGAGTCTGGATGAAGGAGTTCATATCCGATCTAGGTGTCATACCTAGTGCATCGGGTCCAATGAAAATCTTTTGTGACAATACTGGTGCAATTGCCTTGGCAAAGGAATCCAGATTTCACAAGAGGACCAAGCACATCAAGAGACGCTTCAATTCCATCCGGGATCTAGTCCAAGTGGGAGACATAGAGATTTGCAAGATACATACGGATCTGAATGTTGCAGACCCGTTGACTAAGCCTCTTCCACGAGCAAAACATGATCAGCACCAAGGCTCCATGGGTGTTAGAATCATTATTGTGTAATCTAGATTATTGACTCTAGTGCAAGTGGGAGACTGAAGGAAATATGCCCTAGAGGCAATAATAAAGTTATTATTTATTTCCTTATATCATGATAAATGTTTATTATTCATGCTAGAATTCTATTAACCGGAAACATAATACATGTGTGAATACATAGACAAACTTAGTGTCACTAGTATGCCTCTACTTGACTAGCTCGTTAAGCAAAGATGGTTATGTTTCCTAACCATGAACAAGGTGTTGTTATTTGATTAACGAGATTACATCATTAGTTGAATGATCTGATTAACATGACCCATTTCATTAGCTTAGCACCCGATCGTTTAGTATGTTGCTATTGCTTTCTTCATGACTTATACATGTTCCTATGACTATGAGATTATGCAACTCCCGTTTACTGGAGGAACACTTTGTGTGCTACCAAACGTCACAACGTAACTGAGTGATTATAAAGGAGCTCTACAGGTGTCTCCAAAGGTAGATATTGGGTTGGCGTATTTTGAGATTAGGATTTGTCACTCCGATTGTCGGAGAGGTATCTCTGGGCCCTCTCGGTAATGCACATCACATAAGCCTTGCAAGCATTGTGACTAATGAGTTAGTTGCGATATGATGTATTACGGAACGAGTAAAGAGACTTGCCGGTAACAAGATTGAACTAGGTATTGGATACCGACGATCGAATCTCGGGCAAGTAACATACCGATGACAAAGGGAACAACGTATGTTGTTATGCGGTCTGACCGATAAAGATCTTCGTAGAATATGTAGGAGCCAATATGGGCATCCAGGTCCCGCTATTGGTTATTGAACGGAGATATGTCTCAGTCATGTCTACATTGTTCTCGAACCGTAGGGTCCGCACGCTTAACGTTACGATGACAGTTATTATGAGTTTATGCATTTTGATCTACCGAAGTTAGTTCGGAGTCCCGGATGTGATCACGGACATGACGAGGAGTCTCGAAATGGTCGAGACATAAAGATTGATATATTGGATGACTATATTCGGACACCGGAAGTGTTCCGGGTGATTTCAGAGAAAACCAGAGAGCCGGAGGGTTACCGGAACCCTACCGGGAGAAGTAATGGGCCATATGGGCTTTAGTGGAGAGAGAGAAGGGCTGCCAGAGGTGGGCCGCGCGCCACCTCCTCCCTGGTCCGAATTGGACTAGGAGAGGGGGGCGGCGCCCCCCCTTTTCCTTCTCCCACTCCACCTCTTTCCCCCTCCTACTAGGAGGAGGACTCCTCCTTGGTGAGCCACACCTGGCCGGCCGGCCTCCTCCCTTTGCTCCTTTATATACGGGGGAAGGGGGCACCCCAAGACACACAAGTTGATCCACGTGATCGTTCCTTAGCCGTGTGCGGTGCCCCCTGCCACCATATTCCACCTCTATCATATCGTTGTAGTGCTTAGGCGAAGCCCTGCGCCGGTAGAACATCAAGATCGTCATCACGCCGTCGTGCTGACGGAAATCCTCCCCGAAGCTTTGCTGGATCGGAGCCCGGGGATCGTCATCGAGCTGTACGTGTGCTAAGAACTCGGAGGTGCCGGAGTAACGATGCTTGGATCAGTCGGATCGGGAAGAAGACGTATGACTACTTCCTCTACATTGTGTCAACGCTTCCGTTGCGATCTACAAGGGTACGTAGATCACGCTCTCCTCTCGTTGCTGTGCATCACCATGATCTTGCATGTGCGTAGGAAATTTTTTGAAATTACTACGTTCCCCAACACGTATGTCATGTCAATATAAACTCCCGATAACTTCAACACGTGTGGGGGGGGGTCGATATACCCCCTCCCCGATAATATTATTTTCCCATGTACGTATGTCGTCGTTGTCGATATACCGCAAACCCTTGAAGCGTTGTCGAGGCCACCCCAAACCCTTGAAGCATTGTCGAGGCCACCCGAAACCCTAGAGAAGCAGCGTCGAGGCCACTAATTAATATGATTCCTTACTGTGATTAGCTAGCTAGTTCTACGTTTGCCACTAATATATCCATCTGTCATGTTTGAATAATAATTGCCATGTTGTAAATATTTGTAGAAACTATGGACACCGCTTGACATGAAGCAAAAGAAGCGTTGTTGAGGGACATAATCGCACAAGGAAGTGATGTCGTCTGCTCGTTGTTTCTCAAGGACACCGATGGTCTGGAAGGAGAGGGTGAAGAAGCAGCTAGCTATGATTATGATGGCTCCGGTGACCCAATGCCGGTGCAAGAAGGAGACCGTGAGGAAGGCTCCGGTGACGCAATGCCGGTGCAGGAAGGAGACCATGATGACGGCTTCGGTGACCGAACCGAGTCCGGCCAGGTATATATATTAGTTAAGCCTGTGCTGACTAGCTAATTGATGCATTCATTGTTTTGGTATGTACACATATTAATTAAGTCTTTGTTCTTTTTTCTAGCCCTCCAGATCGAGCACATCTTCGGTAAAGAGACGAGGCCCGAAGAAAAAGTTGAGCTCGGATGAAAGGTTTGAGATCACAGCAATTGCGCCCGACAGCCAAACGATTCAACCCATCCGGACAAAGAACACATTTGTTGCTCAATGCAGGGTTCTGGTTAGGGACAAGATCCCGGTCAGCATCCAGCAATGGTTAAAGCCGGCTACAGAAGACCATGAGGTGTCTTATGTCAATGATATGCAAAAAAAATGATCTTTGGACTGAGCTGAAGTCAAATTTCACCCTACCGCCAGAGGATGATCCGGAGAAGCCAGTTAAAGAGGAATTAATCAAGTCTTTAGCTCTTAAGAGGATGGCGGACCTATTCAGGAGGTTGAAGAAAGAGCTGAATAGGTTTGTCGATAAAAAAGAGACACCAGAATTCAAGGGCAGATATGAGAAGATCAGAGATCACTGGCCCGCATTTTTGGCCCACAAGACATTGAAAAGAGTAAGAAGATGTCGGTGACAAACAAGAAAAATGCTGCGAAGAAGAAGCTTCACCATCGCACGGGGTCAGGTGGCTACCTCGTAGCCCGGCCTAAGTTGGCCAAGGCTGAGAATGATCTGGTTGATAAAGGGATCGAACCAGAGACAATGAACTGGCCAGACCATTGCCGGACTTGGTTCTTCGGGGCTGGCGGAACCTTGGACCCTGTATCAGGGAAGTGCATTTGGACGGACGATCAATTGGAAATACCAGTCAAGAGGCTTCAGCAGTATATCAAAGCAGCGCAGCAAGGGACGTTCGTTCCAGAAAGAGAGAACGACGAGCTCACAATGGCCCTCAGGAATCCTGAGCACCCTGGACGGACACGAGGCACACCAGGCTCCATTCCGTGGAAGGCTGGGTTTCCGGACGCAGGCGGTTACAAATGCCACGAGAGGAGGAAGAAAGTGGAGCAGACCCAACTGCAGGCGCTGCACGCTAGGGTACAAGTGATAGAGGAACAAGAAGCAAATCGCAGCAAACGAACTGCCGAAGCTTCCCCCGAGCTGCTTCAGCCGGAGTATGTCTTGACGGCTCCTGCCAGCTATCCCGTGGATGCTATCACGGTGTCTCAAAATTGCCACCTTATGACGCAATGGATTAATATGAAGGTCAAGGCGGCTGTTGGCTCTGTTTTTCCTACTGAACACGGCGCAACTTTTCACTGCCGGCCGATTCCAGAAGGATATGCTAGGGTGATGATGGATGAAATAACGGAGGGATTTAAGAACCTCCATCTTGACCACCCTACTGGTGAAGGGGAGACTCGGCTGGGTTCTGCTCTGAAGACTCCATGCCTATGGCGGAAGGAGCTCATCAACCTTCCAAACTGGACGCCTCCACCTCCTCCTCCTCCTCCGGTGAGTCGGGGCACTTCGCCTCCTCCACCGCCTCCTCCTCCGGCGAGTGACGATCAGGGCACTCGGCCGGCTCCTTCTCCAGCGCGTGGCGTCACTCCGCCTCCTTCTTCGCCTGCGCCGGCGCGCCCGAGTAGCCAGCCTCCTCCTTCTCCGCCTCGTCAGCAAGGGCGGAAGACACACGCCGCCGCTCCGGCTGCTCCGGCGCGTCGTAGTCCTTCTCCTCCGCCTCGTAAGAAGACAACCGCTTTGTCTGCTCTGCCGGCATCTAGCAGTATAGCCAGAGGCGGGAGGAAATATAGATTCGGTCCTTCTCTGAAGACTCCAGAGAAGTTACCATACGAGATGACCCCGGAGGAGAACGCGAAGATCGCGCGAACCGAAGTGAAGGACTGGTTTCAAGGGTTGAGAGCACAGAGACATCCACCTCTGGCGGAGAAGGTAGATCCGGTGAAAGCGAAGCGCACTCTAGCTGCCCTGACAAAACCACCCAAGTCTCCGCCGAAAGGCAACTATGAGCGCATCATTGGAAAGGCATTTGTCGAAGCGGAGCGGTCGGGAAGTACAGTCAGTGATCAAAGGATGAAAGAACGCCGAGCTGGGAAACAAAGTGCCCAGCTCGGCGAACAAGGGAATCAATCGTGCCCCCCGCCCAAGGTGCCTAGCGACATCGTCGATCCGAGGATGGTGCCCGGTTATAGCAATCTTGGAGATTACCTGCCCGATGATGTACATTATGATTTCATGGAGGTGCAGATACACAGATACGAGTACGGGAAGCCTCTCGTCAAAGATGAAAGATCTCTATCAACGATGATGTGAAGATTGCATGATTGGTACATGAAAACCTGCAGAGAGTCTGGGGGAGGAATACTTTGTATCTGAGAGTTAAAAAGGAGCATGACCTCATTGGAATTGAACGGTTGCATCTTCCATTTGAGGAGTTCTTTCAGTTTTTCAATCAATTGGCCCTCGATAAAGCAATGGTCACCTGCTAATGTCTGTAAGTAGTACTACTTCTGTCATTAAGTCTCTCTATATAGGTCAGCTCTTTCATTGCATGTATTTATATTATCCTCACTATATTATGCAGATTGAAGATCGTCGAATTGAAGAAAAGACAAATCGGTGATATTGGGTTCATTAACACAAATCTAATAGATGCAACTGAGGTTAAATTTCATGCCGAAGATACCGAGGCCAACTTGCTACGATCATTCAAAATAAATGAAAACAAAGATATAATACTCTTTCCTTACAACTTCAAGTGAGTGTTACTTTCTTGTGCCTATTCGGTTTCCCTTATATATTAGTCCAGATTATAGTAATGTAATTGATGAGTTATGCATGCGTGCGCAGGTTCCACTATATTCTCCTAGAGATTAAGCTTGAGCAGGGAGTAGTAACTGTCTTAGACTCAAAACGAAAAGATCCCCAGGAGTATGCGGACATGACTCAAATGCTCGAGAAGTAAGTTAAATCGATCATTATCCACCATATCAGCAACTTTGTTCATTTCTGATATCAAGTAATTGTTTTCTTTATCTGGCAGGGTTTGGAGAAAATTCACCAAAAAAGCTCCGGGACTGCCGTAGAAGCTGGAATTTAGACACCTGAAAGTAACTACTATAGTAGCATGTTCCGCGCATCTCCTAGCTAGTGATTCAAGCGCTAGTTTCATCATACCATTTGGCATTCTTGCTTATCAGTTTGATTGACCTCTATTTCTTGTAAAGTGGTTGTGGCAGGAACAAGGGAATGATTTCTGTGGATACTACGTTTGCGAGTCCATCCGCCACACGACCTGTGAGCGGGGCTACTCTGACGAACAATATGAAGTGCGTAAATAACAATATTCACAATTTTATTTTATTACCATCATTTATGTTGAGTTTCATTCATATATATATATATATATATATATATATATATATATATATATATATATATATTGACCCGCTTCTTCAAATTAGATGTTTCAGATGCAGGATGAACTCCTAGCACCAGATCGCATGCGAGCAATTCAAGAGGAATTGGCGGCATTCTTTCTTGACCACGTGATCGCTGAAGATGGAGAATGCTATGTGGACCATGCGTCCGTATGTTAGGAGATTATATTTGTTAGAGATAATTATTGTATATATGTAGCCGGTGGTGTCGGATAGATATACGAGACCTTGTTGTTTGACCAATCTCTTGGAGAAGGAGAGCTGGTTGATATCACTTCTCTCTGTATGCATATATGTTCATGACGATCTTATATTTCCTTCGTTTGCTTACTAGCTAGCTAGCGTGTCTAGTCCTCTCTATACGTATGTATAGTACATAGCGTCGACCAAGCAAGGACATAAGAGAGGACACTTCTCTCTATTAATTAGCTAGCTAACACAATATATGAAACACCTAAGTTAACCCCCCAAAACCCCCAACCCCCCCCCCTTCAAAAAAAATAAAAAGCCCAGCCATAGAAATACTGACGCGTGGATGCCTATTGGTCCCGGTTGGTGCCACCAACCGGGACCAAATGCCCTCCTGCCTGGGCTCGGCGCACAGGCCACGTGGAGGCCCATTTGTCCCGGTTCTGGATTGAACCGAGACTAAAGGGCCAGGGCATTAGTAACGACCCTTTAGTCCCGGTTCAGGAAACGGGACAAAAGGCCCTTACCAACCGGGACAATAGGCCCATTTTCTACCAGTGGGGCCATAGGCTTCACTAGTGGCTTCTCTCAAGAGCATAAGTATTACAGTGGGTAAACAAATTATTGTCGAGCAATTGATAAAATTAAGCATAGTTATGAGAATATCTAGGTATGATCATGTATATAGGCATCATGTCCGCGACAAGTAGACCGAAACGATTCTGCATCTACTACTATTACTCCACACATCGACCACTATCCAGCATGCATCTACAGTATTAAGTTCATAAGAACAGAGTAATGCTTTAAGTAAGATGACATGATGTAAAGGGATAAACTCATGCAGTATGATATAAACCCCATCTTTTTATCCTCGATGGCAACAATACAATACGTGACTTGCTGCCCCTGCTGTCACTGGGAAAGGACACCGCAAGATTGAACCCAAAGCTAAGCACTTTTCTCATTGCAAGAAAGATCAATCTAGTAGGCCAAACCAAACTGATAATTCGAAGAGACTTGCAAAGATAACCAATTATACATAAAAAAATTCAGAGGAGATTCAAATATTGTTCATAGATAAATTTGATCATAAACCCACAATTCATCGGATCTCGACAAACACACCGCAAAAGAAGATTACATCGAATAGATCTCCAAGAAGATAGAGGAGAACAATGTATTGAGATCCAAAGAGAGAGAAGAAGCCATCTAGCTAATAACTATGGACCCGAAGGTCTGAGGTAAACTACTCACACATCATCGGAGAGGCTATGGTGTTGATGTAGAAGCTCTCCGTGATCAATGCCCCCTCCGCCGGGGCGCTGGAAAAGGCCCCAAGATGGGATCTCATGGGTACAGAAGGTTGCGGCAGTGGAAATAAGGTTTTGGCTCCATCTCTGATGTTTTCAGGGTATATGGGTATATATAGGCGAAAGAGGTCGGTCAGGGGAGCCATGAGGGGTCCACGAGGGTGGAGGGCGCGCCCAGGGGGGTAGGCGCGCCCCCTGCCTCGTGCCCTCCTCATTGCTTTCTTGACGTGGTCTCCAAGTCCTCTGGATCACGTTCGTTACGAAAATCACGTTCACGAAGGTTTCATTCCGTTTGGACTCCGTTTGATATTCCTTTTCTGCGAAACACTGAAATAGGAAAAAAAAACAACAATCTGGGCAGCAACGCAAACTGACTCGGCGTTTCCACCTTGCCACGTCCTGATCATGGGTCAGGACAGCAACGCGAGCTAGCTTGGCATTTCTGTGTGGCCCAGAAACGCCACGGGCAGTGGCGTTGCTAAAAGGGTAAGATCGTGAAATACTTTCATGTCGAGTTTAGTTTGTGACAAAGATTGCTGATAAGGTCAGAACAGTGATTTCGGCCCAAGGGAGTAGTATATAAGAGCAACTCTAGTAGAGTCATTGTATGACCCCGTCTGTCAGAAAAACCGATAAAACGACAAAATTGTAATTTTTGACTAAAATGAAACTCGTCATATGAGTGTTGACCGGCATAATTTATGAAGCCTGCTCCATAAACGACCTCGTAGCCCTCATATTTGCATGTGGGAGAGGTCCCAATTGCCAAGTGTGTAAGGGAAGTTTCAACTTCTTCCTCGTCACGCCACGACTGGACTTTAAAGCCGCGTGGCGCAGGTACATGCACAACCGTGCACTGGTAATCACCGACGAACCATGGTCATGGGAAGGCGAACCACGCATCCATTAATAGCATCCATCTCTCCCTCCCGATTACCAAGTCGGTCATTCGAATGGCCTCACGGCTTCATCCCTGCCTAGAAAAGCCCTATGGCGAGGTGTCCCCATAACCAAAGTCGGTGCTGGAGCCCGAGGACCCGATTGATGTCGCGTTACGGATCTCCGCTCTCAAAGCTCGGAGGAGTGCATCCTCCGAGAGTTTGGCTCCACACTCACAGATGAGTCGCGAGTCCAACCCCTATGCCTACTACGACGATCTCTCGAAGGAGGTGTAGGAGGAGGGTGAGCACACGGTGCCGCTGACTAGTGTAGGCAGTACCCGGTAGCAATGCCGCTCGAATAACAAGATCCGTTATTTTGAAAATGACACTAAATGACATTTCAAGTCGCTAATTATGTTGGAAGCAGCACATTTTGGCCACGGAAAATAGTCATCATTAAGTTATGGTGATGATACATGTGTTTGGCTTAAAGTAATTTGAGCTTAAATTGCACTTGCAAAATTGAAGAACATCACCAAAAGAAGAACAAATAAATGAAATTTACGAAGACCATGTTATGGCAACTTTACGTTTGCGCATGACGGCCCTGGCCGCCATATGCATATGGAGCACGCCGCATATGACAACCGGAGATATGGCAACTCATGTAGACTTGCTAATATTTGGATTATATTAGTTTAAAAAAATGAGTACAAATAAAATATCCACGTGTAGGATAGTTGTCCCAACTTTTCCATAATATACCATAGGGGACTTCTGAACTGAATTCGCCGCCGCTTGCTTGGTCATCAAAGGAGAGCACGACGCCGTGAAGAACAACCGCGTGTCGCCAACACAAACCTAGAGAGAAAAACTCCTCGTTATTGTCTCAGTAGGAATCCAACCAATGTCAAGGCTAGCTAGCATTGGTGTGAACCGACAGACCAGATGTGATCACTCACGTGTGGGAACTACATGCACACAAGACAAGGCCACGACCGCAAGCTGATAACAAAACCAACGCCACCCAACGGTGGAGAACATGCTCGATGACGACACTAACCCACCGGCTCCTCAACGATGTCTACATGCCATCTAGATGAGGTTGAAGCCAGGGCACAACCAATATTCGATGCAACACCACCATCAACCATAAACGACGACGCCACTACACCAAGCTCTAATCCTAACTACACGTCAAACACAGAAAATCATGGTTCTCCTCACCTCCCGCTAGAACATTAGATGGGTGGGAGAAGGTGGAGATAAGAGAAATTAGAAATCTGAGAGGGGGCATCTTGGTTAAGGGAAGAGGAAAATTGATTTATTTATGTGGAGTAGAATGAAGGCCCGCCATATCTCCTGGGATAGAAAGTGATGGTAGCTGCTCCTTTGGTTTTAGCATGCTTCTTCTCACACCTTCGTTGATAGGAAAAAAGTTTGGTTTAATTTATTTTGCAACTTTGTCACAGATTCTTGCTACACATACTTCTGAGGGGAACGTGCCCAGTGCACCACTCAAATCTATATGGGTTTTGACCACTGGGTGTAAAAAAGATGCTCTTAGTTGATGTAGACATGGTCTTTTTGAGGGTGATGTAGGCCTAGTCTTGCTCGCCTAAACTAGTGAACCGAGTCAAGTAGGGGAATAGTAATCCAACGGCAACAAAGGAAGTAGGGAAACAAATAGTATCCCGGTGGCAATGAACTTCCTGCTTGTAAATTGACAGAAAACACTGCAATTTGAATCATGGAATACAACCAACCAATCAATGAATAAATAGAGCATGTGACGACAGTAGAAATCTCAAAACTTTAACCTAACAACCGAAGCTATTTAATCCCAAGCTCCAACCTTAGCGGTAAGCTAATTGGAGAACATACGGGATCTTATCCATGCATTCTAGTTCCCGGTTAACATTACATGAGACCGGGTCGAGAATGGAAGGGGAGGCGGGGCGTAGCCATGGCGGCCCGGTCAAGGTGGCTCTTCTTCTTCTCCCTCCCCTGCTCCTTCTTCACACCTTGCTGCTGCTTCTTCTTGCCACCGTCGCCCGAATCTTTAGCAGGCGATGACGATGAGGAGGACGCTGACGACAAGCAGGTGTTATTTGGGAGCACCTCGACATCGGAAGGCCCACAGCAGAATCCCATGGCTGCCTACTACTGCACTATCTTTTCCCCTTCTTCCTTTCTTTCCTCTGCTCTCTTCAGCTCACGTAAAACTCAGCTCTTCTCCGCTGCTTATCCGGTATGTATGTTTCTGTTTGGAAAAGCAGGGCTACGGGCGACCTTTTTATAGGGGAGGAGAGCATGGCGCTCCAGACTTTCAGCGGAAGGTTCGCCACTCAAAACTCTGAGCCGGCATCGGAAGGTTCGCTACTGCTCACATTCGAGCACATGGTCAACTGTGCTGCACCCGTCGCGACGACAACGATATGCTGACAGTTTCGCACGTACGTGTAACGTACAACACGTAAGCGCACCATGTGGCAGCAAGTACCTGACGGGTGGGTGCCAGGGCTCTTATGGCCCACCTGTTACTCTGTAGTGTATGTGGCGTGGGTGGTACTGGTTGTGTATCGTGGCCTCTTGAATTTTCCTTGGGCTTGCTGATAGGATACTGCTGGTCATGCAACATTGACCAGTGACCCAGCGTAGAGGGGAGGTTGCTTGGCTGACAAGGTCTTCGAGATAGGTTGAAGCGACTTTTTTCTCTATTTTCTAGGGGAAAATGACTTATTCATGTAGAGTAGATTGAAGACCTGCCAATCATCTCCTGTAATGGAAAGTGGGTGGAAGCCGTTTGATTTTTCCATGTTTTATGTGCCACATCTTCTGTATAGAGATATGTTAGGGCATCTACAGCCGCCCACTTTAAATTTGGCTCCTCAAATATCCGTGGACGTATCCGGCCAGTTTTTGAGCATTTCTGTTTAAGACCTCATTTATGCATGCATATAGCCATCAGGACTGTGCGTGTATACTGCTGCTTGGATTATGGCAAGTGAAGGAGACATCATAGGATGACCTCGTTTGGTGGTCTCGAGCTCCGGGGTTAAAACCATAGGTATGACCCTTTGGTTGTACCGGGCAATGGTGGCGTTCTCTGCGTCGTAATCTTAATGAAGGAATTGCTTGGAGTTTCCTCAGACTTGATCTTCAAGGTGCAAACCCACGATCTGTCCTTCGATGGTAGGATCGGGCGATGACGGCGCTTGCAGGTCGTTCTCTTCTTGAAGACATTGCTTTTGAAGAAAACCTTCTTCGTAGTCCTTGTGCTGTCAAGACATGATTGGTGACAATGGTCACTACCGTATGTCGTCAACCGTTGTTTCCATCGCTTTCGGTTTTTTTCCTTTTTCCGCTTCGACTAGGCATAGCTTCGGTCTTGAATGACTTTGCTATTTGCCGACGTGATACTTTGCGCGCGCGTGTGTATGTGTTAGTTTTGGCTGTGTGCATCCTAATTATGCAGAGGCTGGGTGTATACTTACTATCGCTCGATGCTTGATTTTGAGTCAATAAAAAACACCTGTTGTCGAAAAATATCTCTCACGTGGCTGGGTTGCGCAGGTATGGAGACGCACCCCGCTGGTCTATGCTATTTAGTTGGAGTGCCGGTAACCAGCCACATCGGCATGACAAGTGCAGCCAATCCAGTCAGAACTAGTGTCAAACCATTAAATTTGGTTAAACTTGACACAATGCAACAACTCCAAGGTAAAATGTTGCAGAAATATTTGAATGGGGTAAGCATTATTACATACATAGAAGCTAGGATTAAAATGTGCAATTCAGTTAAAGAAAATCATGAGCCAATCCTTTGTTGGGTTTGCCTTGATGAAGCAGAATCCTTTAGTTATGTCAACACACTTTCCTAAGTAAAGTACTTTCATTTCGACATGGCTTTATTTATTGGATGACAAATTCTCTTTTTATTTTACTTAGTTCTGCATCACACATCCACATTCCGCAGGGTGGGAAGACATGAAAGATCATGTCTTTGTTCACCCAACCTAGTAAGCTCAGTCAAGCCAGAGGAATAACAATCCAAGATAAAAGTAGGGAAACAAATATTATCCTGATGACAATGCATGTAATGTCTACTAGTAAATTGACAAGAACACCAGCAATTGGATCAACTGACCGTCCATGAATAAAATAGTACACGTGGACACAGTACAAATGAAATCTTCAGCGGAACAACCGAGGCAAACCCGGGCGTAAGCTAATAAGAGAACCTACAGGATTGTATGTATGCACTATTGTTCTGAAATCGGCATAATCTATTACATTAGGCCGGGTCGAGAATGGAAGGGGAGGCGGGGCGACGCCATGGCGGCCCGGTCAAGGTTGCTCCTTTTCTTCTCTTTCCCTTCCTTCTTTACGGCTTGAGGCTGCTTCTTCTTGGCGCCATCGCTGGAATCTTTAGCCGACGGCGAGGGCGAGGAAGCCAAGGAGTTGTTCTTGGGGAGCACCTTGACATCCGAACACCCACAGCAAAACCCCATTGATGCTCTGCTAAGCTTCTACACCACTAAAATTTCCCCGTCCCTCTCTTTCTTTCTTTCCTCTGCTCTCCAAGCTTAGAGAAAACTCAGGTCTTCTCTGCTACTGATCGTGTGTCAGTGTGTGCTTATGTGTTTCTGTAGGAAAAGCAGGGGAGCTCTGGAGACATTTTTATAGGGGGAGGTGAGCCGAGCAGGGCGCTCCAAACTTCTCTAATTCGAGCATGTGGTCATCTGTACCCGCACACGAGGCTTCCTACGACAGTGACGCTCGCGTACAACCACGCGTAGGCGCGCGCTGCCGCAGCGAGTGCCTGACGGGTGGGCTTGCGGACTCTCCTGGTCCACCTGTCAGTCATAGTGTATGTGGCTCTCATGGTACTTGGTGTACACCATCGCCCTGTTGAATTTTCCTTGACCCGTCTGATTTTGGGATAGCGTTGACAGGTGACTCAGCAATGGAATGAGCTACTACTAGCTTCCTTGGCAGGCAAGCTTCTCGTGCTAAAGAAAGAGACATGCCAATCATCTCGTGGGATGGAAAGTGGGTCGAAGCTAAGCCATATAATATTGCCATATTTGCTTTTCAGCTTCAATATTTTATCAAGAAATGTTTTGTTGAATCCAAACTGATTTACTTGAACGGAAGAATTTCACCACACATATTTCATCAAGCTGTTATTTCGGCTGTGTTTCAATAATGCGTACTTCTTTTTAACAAACACTGTAGGGTAAAAACCCTATTGTAACTCTATTTTTCCATTAATATGGGGGGATGGTATGTACGGGTGGGTTACATCAGAGTAAGAATACATGAATGGTCAGGTGTTTACAAGTAATCCAACCAACTTTGCATACCCTCCTTTAAGCTAGGCTTATCACTTTTGATGATGGTGCCATAGTAGTCTTTGAAACAGGAGATGCAGTAGTTCAGGCCCCTTTCTTTGTTGTCAAAGATGATGTTGTTCCTGTGCTTCCAGATGGCCCAACAACCAGTAATCAGTCATTCTTTGAAGGGTTGAATCTAAGTTCTGTTCCTGGTTTCAATGAGCATATCATTACAACTCAGATCAGTGTTCCATTCAAATCCAGGTGATAACCAATTTTTTTGCTAAAATCACATGAGAAGAAAAGATGTTTCCTGTATTCATTGGGTTCATCATCACACAGAACACATCTTGGGGTCTCAATGAAGAATTTTTTTTCTGGTGAGTAAATCTCTTGTATTTAATCTATCCAAGAGAAGAAGCCAGAAAAAGAATTTTTGCTTAGGAAGGCATCCAGACTTCCATATCCATTGGAAAAGCTTAGGGGCTTTTGCAGGGCATCCCAAATATTCAAAATAGACCTTCGTTGCATTGTATTGTCTAGAGGCCCATTTAAACTTCCAGATATCAGGATCACTGTTATTCATCACTCCATTAATAAGATTCATGAGCTCATTGCTTTGTTGGACAACCACAGAGGACATAGGGAGATGGAACATACCATAGAAACCATTCCCAGTTTCAATGCAAGCCCTCTGGAGAGTGATGTCTTTGTTTATGGCATAAGAGTACAAGTGTAGGAAGCTCTCTTTTAGTAGATTTTCATTCCATTTGTCATGCCACAGTGAAATTGTGTCACCAGTTCCAGCATTGCAGGTGGTGAGGTCTTTGAAGTTACCCAGAATTGAGAAGCAATCAATAGTAGAAAAAGGACCTAATGTGAGACACATTAGTCCCATTTTGATTTTAGCCCGGCACTAATGGTGCCATTAGTGCCGGTTTGAACGGCTATGCATTAATGTCGGTTCATGTTGAACCTTTAGTACCGGTTCGTGCCACGAAACGGTACTAAAGGGTGGTGGCAGGCTGGCGTCAGGCCGGGGCCCCACGATCACCTTTAGTACCGGTTCGTGGCACAAACCGGTACTAAAGGGCTAACCTTTAGTACCGGTTTGTGCCATGAACCGGGACTAAAGGGGTCTGACCTATAGTCCCGGTTGCAGACACAAACCGGGACTATAGGGCAATTTTGAAACTCTACCCCCCCCCCCCCCCCACCCCGTGTATCGCCATTTCAGTTTTGAAAAAATCAAAATAAAATGATAAAAACTTCAAAAAATAAAATCCTTCGAGAGGTAGTTATATTACTATATCTAATAGTTAGGAAAATTTGGAAACTTAAATTTGGACATGTTTTGCAAAAAGTGTAGGGAAAATGTAAAACGGCTATAACTTTTGCATTCGATGTCGGAAAAAACGTATAATATATCAAAAAATTCAGCACGGTCAGTTTGCAATTTTTTAGAATCCTCAAATTTCAAAAGGAAAAAAAGATATGCTCAAATTTCAGTTTTTTTTTAATTTTGGTTAAATCTGGTCAAACTACTTATTCAAGAAGTATTAATGTTACTACATAATTATTCAAGAATATTAGTGTTACTAAATAATTATTTCAATTTTTTGAATATTGGTCAAATCTAGTCAAACTATGGTCAAACTTATTCAAGAAATATTAGTGTTACTAAATCATTACTGTTTTTTAGAATAATAGTTTCAAACTCAAACGGTGAAACATGTGACCTAATGCTCACGCTAAACTGCTGAGGGTTAATAGGATTTACAGCTTAGATTTGTCAGGAAAACAACAAGTGCAGACTTGGAAAGTAGGAGGAATAGAACTCCGAAGTTAAGTGTGCTTAGGCTGGGGAAGTGAGAGGATGGGTGACCGGTCGGGAAGTTAGACGATTTGGAATGAATGATCCACACTTGAGCAGTTAAGAGGGGTGATTGGAGACTAAATCATCAAATAATTCAAAAAATAAAAAATCGAAAAAAATCAATTTTTTCCGAAAATTTCAAAAAATAATTTCAGAAAAAACCTTTAGTGCCGGTTGGTAACGTCCCCCATTCCACAGCGCGAGCTCACGCCACGTGGTGGGCCTTTAGTGGCGGTTCGTGCCTAACCGGTACTAAAGGGGGGCCTTTAGTCTCCACCCTTTAGTGCCGGTTGCAGAACCGGCACTAAAGGCCCTTACGAACCGGTAATAAAACTCCGTTTTCTACTAGTGAGTCTCTCCACCAGAATGAACCAAGCCTTGTTGGAAATTGTGGGAGCTCGCCATTTCCATAATATTTACTCCAAACAAGTTGCACCCATGGAATTTCCATAAAGGAATTTGTTTAGTAGTGCTTTGTTGTGAGCTCTAAGATCCAAACACCAAGACCACCAGCATCCTTAGGTAAGCAAACATGTTCCCATTTGACAAGGCATTTACCATACTTGTTAATGTCTTTACCATACCAAAGAAAGGATCTGCTAGACTTTTCAAAATGATCCAAGATGGTGAAAGGCACCCTGATGCAACACATTGCAAATATAGGTAGAGCAGTGATGATAGCCTTGAGGTGAGTTAGCCTACCTGAATAGGACATCATTGTTGCAATTCCAGATAACCTTTTATCCAGTCTTGATATCATTGGCATGAAGTCATCAACTCTGGGTCTGGTGGATCCCATTGGCAGTCCTAGATAGGTGAAAGGCATGCTTTCTTTCTTGTAGGCTAGGATGTTGGCAAGTTGAGTGGCTTTCTCATCAGAAATGTTAATGGGAACAAGAGAGGATTTATGGTAGTTCACATGTAAGCCAGTGAAATCTGAAAAGGTCTGTAAAGTCTCCATGACATATGAGATTTGATAAGGATCAGCTGGCATAATTATTAGTGTATCATCAGCATATTGGACAATAGGGTATGCCATGGAAGCAGGTTGCTCAACGGGAGTGTTGATGTGGCCATTGTGCCAAGCTTGGTTGATCAAAATTTGTAGCAATTCAGCAACAATAACAAATAAGAGAGGGGAGAGTGGGTCCCCCTATCTTACTCCACATTTGCATTTGATTTTCTTCTCAGGAACTCCATTTAAAATGACTGAGGCAGAAGTAGTTTGTAAGATGTTATTGATCCATCTAATCCATTTGTCTCCAAACCCCAGGTGCTTGAGCATGAAAATGATGGCTCCATAATTGATCTTCTCAAAGGCTTTCTCAAAATCCACTTTGAAAATCACAATTTCCTTCGTAGATTTGTGGCACATATGTATGTATTCAAAAGACCAAGCAAGATAGTCCTGAATATTTCTGGTTTTGATGAATCCATATTGATTTTTACTAATCACTAGAATGATACATTTTTGGACTTTATTAGCAAGCAATTTAGTAAGGATTTTGATGGCCATGCTCACTAAGGATATTGGCCTGAAATCATTGGGAGTTTCTAGACTATCCTTCTTAGGGATCAAGGCAATGTAGGCAGTATTGATTGGAGTAAGATCCACTTTCTCTGATTGGAACTCCTGGAGGAGTTTGTAAAAACTCTCTTTAATGATATGCCAATATTTCTTCATGAAGCTGCCATTAAATCCATCAGGACCAGGGGATTTATCATTAGGCATAGTATTAATGACTCCATCCACTTCCTTCATAGTGAATGGTTGTTCAAGCTCCTCTTGGTTAATTTATCTAGAGAGGTGATCAATATTGAAGTGCATCTGGGAAGCACCAGCAGTGCCTATCCTATTTTTGAAAGAATTCCATAAAATGGCAACTTTCTGTTCATGGTCATGAATAATCAAGTTATCAGAGTTAAGGCGGAAAGTAATATAGTTTCTTCTGAAGACCCGAGTAGCAATAGCATGGAAAAATTTAGTGTTTTCATCACCAAGTTGGGCCCATCTAGTATTAGCTCTAATTCTCCAAAAAAAGTTGGCCTCAAGAAGCTTGTTAGTGTGCTGGATCAAAATCTTCCAGAAATTTTTCTCATGAAGATGGAGAAATCTTTGGTCCTCAATTCCATCCAGAAGTTTAACATAGAAACAACAGTTTTCAATGATTTTATTGAGTTGGGATAGTTGCTTGCTCCAATTCTTCAGCCCTTTCCTAATGGCTTTGAACCTAGCCACCAGGTTCTTGGCTTGATCAGCATAGTAGATGAAATTATTCCAGTAATTACTGACAATATCAATAAAGCCTTCAAAGTCCAACCAAAAATTCCTCAAACCTAAACATGTGGCACTTGGGGATCATGTTGTCAATCTGAATATTAATGGGGACATGGTCAGAGGACAGCTTGGCCATGGGAGTGGCAAGAGTATTTGGTAATTTGTTGGTCCAATCAGCACTGGTGAAGATCCAGTCAAGCTTCTCCAGGAGGGAAATATCCTGCATATTACTCCAAGTGAATTGCCTACCTTTCAGAGGAATCTCAACCAGATCAAGGTTAATAATGATGTTATTAAAGTGCATCATATCATTGTGGTCTCTTCCTCCTTTCTTTCTGTTCTCAGGACCTCTGATGTAGTTAAAATCCCCAACAATGAGCCAGTATTGCATAGATGGAACATTAACATTCATCAACCAATTGGAGAATTCAGTTTTGCCCTCACTAGAATTTGGTCCATAAACATTTGTTATGAAGTAAACAAAGTTATGTAATTTTGATGTGAGTTCAACAGTGACCTAATAGTAGTCTTTGGATATTTCTCTGCCATTGAAAAGATTTCCATTCCAGATAGTAATCAGACCTCCTGAATTTCCAACAGAGGGCATGTAAATATATTGATTGAAACTTTTGGGGAAAAATTCCTAATATAAGCCAAGTCAAAGAATTCTCTCTTTGTTTCTTGGAAGGTCATTACACAGCATGAGCTTTCATCAATTTTCATTCTGATATCATTCCATCTTTCAGTTGAGTTAGTCCCTCTAACATTCCAATTAAATATATTCCAGCTTCTACTCATAATTCATATGTATGGGAATATTAAACATGACATGGCTAACATGGCATGGAGGGATCGCATCTACTGTTATCATCATTGGGAGATGTGAAAACATATGGGTGAGCATAAAAATCAGTAGGCAAGTATAACAAGAAACACCATAACAACATTTATAGCTGACATTGCAGTTCACAAAAGAAGGTCTATCAGATGGGGTGCATAACCACATGCCAAGGTACTTATTACAGACCAAAATAAACATAGCTGCACATTGGCACATAACATAGAGAACCATAGTGCAGCAGGTTTAATAGTAACTGGAAATAAGCATAAGGAGACAACAATTAGGGGAGTTGTCAAGGCCCCATAGCAAAGCAAGCAAATTAGTCATCAGAACTGTCATAGTTCAGGGCTGAGGATGATACTTCATGAGGTGCCATCTTGCAAGGACCGGTCCTAATAGCTTGGATTGTCTCAAGTGGTAAGACATGAGGTGGTGGAGCATGTTTGTCCAGCACAACAGCCTCAAACCTTTGACCAAGATTGACAACAACATCAGCTTTTCCACCAACCACTACTAGGGAAAACCCTAGTAGTAGCGCGGGTTTTGAGGCTATCAGCAGCGCGGGCAGCCGCGCTACCAATAAGGCGCTACAGCTAACTATTAGTAGTAGCGCGGTCTGTACCCGCGCTACTACTATGGACTGTATCAGCAGCGTGTTTTCGGAACGCGCTACTATTAATTAGCTGTAGCGATCTATGGCCCCATGCTACTTCTATATCTTTCATCATTTCCCCCGGCTTCCTACCCCATTTCAGCTTCAATAAACAACAATTTCCAGATACTAGGTACTACTAGATATCAATTTCATAAAGCATTATAGGTACTAGGTAGTACTCCCTCGGTTCCAAATTACTCGTCGTGGTTTTAGTTCAAATTTGAACTAAAACCACGAGGAGTAATTTGGAACGAAGGGAGTACTAGATAATAATTTCATATATACTCAACATGCATCCTCAAGCAGTACAAGGTGATATCGACGACGATCATCATATGTAGTTCTAGATAATATCGACAACGATCATCATATTTAGTTCTACATGATATCGACGATGATCATCATATGTAGTTCTAGATGATATAGCCACACACACACACATATGTAGTTCTAGATGATATCGACGACGATCATCATTCTCAAGCCTGGGCGGTGGGTGTTCCTGATAGTAATTAGGATGGCCTGTCCAACATGAAGATTCTTGCCAACGAAGAATCTCTTCCACCCAACCGAGTTTAAGTGTGTGCGACCGTCTGTGTCCATGCGGTAAGTACAGGTGGTGACGGAGCCCCTTGCGGTAAGGCGTAGTCCAGCTGAGCCTTCTTCATCAGGCTCGATACCACAACTCACATATAGGTTCTTTGGCAATTTCTGAATAAGAAAAACATATCAATTAATAAATAGCCTCACACATACTCTTGCAAATATATTTCTATTAAGTCTAGATTTCTACACTATCAAAAGACACAGTACTATGCATTTGTACTAACTAATCATGAATCTCTACTCTTATAAAAACCACAATTGGTGATGATGGTGTGCCTGCCAACTTTGATTCACAATCGTTCGATTCATATCCAACGTCCAGGAAGCAACCCATGGCAATTTTACAAAGACACCCACTATTCTCTTACATATTTGCAAATATGCCCTTGTCTCTCTCTTCAAGCCTATCCCCCCGGCTCTCCCCCAACCTCATCCAACCAGTAGCACCGGCAGCGTCGGAGCCGATATGGCGTGGTGGCCGCCGGCGGTGCCGTCCGCCTCGGAGCCTCTCATGCCTCCCTCAACTCCACCGGCCACCAAAACCCCTCCCCCCCACGCCCCCCTTCTCCATCTCCTCCGTTGCCGACCTCTGCAGGCACACCGGCGGCGCCGTCCCTCCGCAGGCGCCTCTCCCGCCTCCTTCTCTTCCAGAGAAATGCCTCCGCACAGCAACACCACCACTTCCCCCTCCTCCTTGCCATCGCCTCCGCCCCCTCCTCCGTATCCTCCCACGCCGGCCTCGGCAGGCACGCCGGCGGCGCCGTCCCTTCGCCGGCGCATCTGACTCCATTGCCAGCTCAGGGCCCCCACCCAGCATCACCACCACCTCTTCCTCCTCTTCCCCATCCCCTCCGCCTCCTCCCCGATGCTGAACTCCGCAAGTACGCCGGCGGCGCCGTCCGTGCCCCGAGGCTTCTTCTGGCTCCTCCCCCCTGCTGCAGAAGCCCGCTCGCCAACCCCCCGCCCCCTCTCCTCATCATCGTCTTCTCCGCTCTCCCCCTTCTCTAACTCTGACCTCCACAAATACGTCGCCGGCTACAGGCTGCTGATCCTCGGCGGGGGCGGCACCGCCACCTAATGCTACTTCTCCTCCCCGCCGACGCACTCCACTGCCTGTTCTGGTGCTATGGTCGGCTACCGGCTCTCTTTCCCAGACCTCATCATTCCCACCCTGCCGCCTCCCAAATTCAAATTTTCGTCACCCAAATGCGCGCGCCTGGTCGAACTATCTAGAAACCACCCTTTCAGCCCAATATAAATACAAGTGAGCAGGCAGATGAGACTCACACTGCTCGAACTAAATCCCAAGAAGCAACACGGTGGTCAAGCTCTCATATCTTCAAATCGACAGATTGTGAGGAGGTCGATTTACTGCCCATCGCCTTCTAATTTGCTTCGCCAAGGACCAAGGTATGTTGTGTTATGCAATACCTAGATTTAGTAATGATTGCAATAGATGAGTATCTGCACATACTACTATTAGATGATGATGCCTCTTTTATTTGTGAAGTTAATATCAAAACAAGAATTTGCAGATCACTGTATGGTTGTATAACATGTTTTTTATTTGTTATTTTAAGTTTTTATGCATACTGATCGTTGGGGCTTTGGCCTCCAAGTTGGTCTGTTTCCTATTAAAAGAATTAAAAGATCTGCATCTTAGTTCTAGGTGGATCAGCTTATTTTATATGAGTTGGTCAGAGAGAAACTGATGTTGCTAGGTTTGTTATATTTCCCTTCATATAAAATCACATGACTTAGTCAGTCATATGTATGCATAGAGATACTCACTTCAGCTCCAACTGTCCTTGGGTTTGGTTTTCACCAACTAAATCACTGAAATTTTTGAAAAAAAATGATTATTTACATGGAAGGTCCAGAAGAAATTTGATAAGCCTAGAAGTTCCGGGAGAAACACTTGGATTTGGGTGTGAAGCTGAAAATTAAAAGGTCAGGACCAAATTCATACTTGATCATTGGAATTCATTGGTTTACTGTTGTATTCTATTATGCTTTGGCTTGTACTTTTTGGCTGCCACACCTGTGCATAACATTTGTTTTTATTCATGTTGCTTACCTAATGATTATCAAATTCATCCAGTGTGCAATTTCGTATCTAATGATGATGAACTGCCCTTCGGTTAAGGAATGTTTCTTTTGACTTCTGGCAAAGAATAGTTGTCTTATTAGATTGCATATAGTGTTCCTACTAGCTTTCGATTCAATTTTTTCTAACCTCCACTTCTGTTTTTTGGGGGAAACTAGTAGCTATTACACCCCAAATGTTACAGCTCTCGTGCCAGCAAAGTGCTAAAGGAAAACAAAAAGGTTGGTTCCTGTACCTTACTATTTGGCAAAACAATCTGCTTGTATATTTCTTATTTATACCTAACCATTTACCATCCAACTTGTAATAACACAGTGGTCGACAGCAGTAGCAAGCCCAACAGAACTTGCTCCAATGGCATGCCATGTGCTCGAACAGGTTTATTTATACGTGAACCAACGGATGCGACAAATTTAAGTTACTCATCTTCAGATGATGAAGTGACAAACCAATCAGCGACGGTGATTTTTCCTACTTATACTGGTATGCTCACATCAATCAATGGATTGGAGCGAGGAGAAAGCTCAAAAGGTAAATCTATAGGGCGGAAGTGTTTGCTTATATAATTCCGTTTACCCACTTAATTAATTTCTCATGTAAATTCTGTAGGGCGAAAGCGTGCACGTGAAGCAATAAGATATGCTAGCCGTACACCAGAGCAAATCCAAGCAAGGCGAGAACGTGTTAGAGCACGTCGGCAAACTTTGACACCTAAGGAGAAGGAAGAGATTAATGCACGAAGAAGAGAGAAACGACAACGTATGACACTTGAAGAGAGAAATGCAAGCCAGCGAGCACGTAGGCAAAGTTTGACACTAGAGGAGAGGCAAGAAAGAAATGCACGCCAACGAGCGCGTCGGCAAAGCCTGCCACCGGAAGAGCGGCGGGCACTTCTAGCTCAATGTAATGCAAGTTATGCATCTAGACGAGATACCCCATGCATGGATTCCATTGTATCAAATTGCCCTACAGGTTCATTGCTGGGACATGCATCATCAAGCTCTTATGCCTTTAGTTACCCAAGTACACTGACTCAAACTTTTTCTACAATTCAAGGTAATTCTCACATACACATTCCTTTATTTGCCAATTTTGTCAAAGTTGAGCATGCATTTTTACACAGTCATTGAAATAGCAGGTAATCTAGAAAGCATACCTGAAGGAATGGAAGATGATCACATAGTTTTCAGTAGCAAATGTATGATTGTGGTGCTGATGCCTTCCTTTTCTCTACTACTATAACACACACTACTCAAACTATGTAGTAACTTCATTCCTCAAATTACATTTAGGTGACGCTAATACTGTCCAGTGCAAGGAACTCACATCGGTGCAATGTCCAAGATCTACATCAGTGGACAGTTCATCATTGGCCCATGATGACTCCATATTCCCAGGTTCCCCAACGGAAAGCTTTAATGTGGATGATGATTTTTCTCATATGAACGAAGAAGAAGATGATGAGTACTTCGCATTTGCTGGGAGAGGTATTAAAAATTCCATGGATGTCTTATTTCCCTACATATGTATAGCACAGAAAATGCAATACCTATATATAACACAATTCATCTCATGTGTGTACAGGGAACACTGAAGATTGCGATGACATGGTAGATGCTTTTACAACAGACAACATTGTTCCTGACCCATATGACTGTGTTTACCAGAATATACCAAAAAGTACTCACACGCTGGTGCCAAAGCCTGACTGCAAGCATTGCGGCTCAAAGAGGTTCTAGTATGAGACAAATGGATTTTGTTGCCAGTCTGGAAAAATTAAGTTAGCACAGTCAGAACCACCCTTGGAACTTCAGATGTTGTACACAAGTTCAGATAGTGATGCTGTACATTTTAGGGATAACATTCGCTACTTCAATGGCCACTTTTCATTCACCACTCTTGGAGTCAGTCTTGACAATAGATACACAAACATGAGGTCAGGAGTCTATACATCCGAGCCCATGGTCAGATTTACCACAACATCTTCTCATTTCGTCCAACACAAGATGGACCTAAGCATCTAGAGTTATACTTCTACGATGATGACCCGAGTCTACAACATAGGTTTCGGCGCTCCCCGAACCTAGACCAGATGTCATTCGAAGGCTTGTCAACGTCCTTAAGGATAATCCTTATTCTGAAACATTCAGGAATCTAGGTGGAGTCGATGACCTTGAGGATTATCGTATTGAACTGAACACCGACATGAGGTTGGACCAACGGAGATATAACTTGCCTATATCATCAGAGGTTGCAGCTATTTGGGTTGAGGGTAATGAACTATGTAAGCATTTTGACCGTAGCATTGTCCTGTTTGGTAATGACAACAAGAGATATAGCATCCTACCATATTATGGATGCTATGATCCATTGTATTACCCTTTGTTCTTCCCAAGAGGGGAGATTGGTTGGCATCCTGAGATCCCAAAGAACGGTGTCAGCTTGAATGAGATACTTCAATCCCGCCGCAGTGGTCGAAAGAAACCAGGTACATATAATGAAATTAGCATTTATTCATTTTTTATTATCCCCAGTGTACTTATTTTCTTAATCAGTTCTTTTTGTTACCTCCCATTTCCGTAGGTACATGTACAAGTAGTCGATTATGTGTCTCGGTCAGAGACTACTATTATTACAAGTTTCAAATATGTCGTGGTGTATTTAACACCATGCTATACGGTAAACGACTGTTCCAACAATATGTGGTCGACATGTACATCAAGGTTGAATCCTCTAGGTTAGACTATATAAGAAATCACCAGAAACAAATACGCTCTGATCTATACCAAGGTGTTGTTGATAGCCTTCAAGCTGGGGAAAACCGTGCGGATGCTGCGGGAAAATGGATTGTACTTCCTACATCATTTATTGGGGGAAGAAGAGATAGGAGACGAAGATACCTTGATGCCATGGCCTTGGTGCAGAAGTATGGGAAACCAGATATCTTTTTAACCATGACTTGCAACCCGAATTGGGATGAGATAATTGGTGCCTTGGAGCCTGGACAAACCCCACAGGATCGCCCTGATCTTGTTGTACGAGTATTTAGAGCAAAGTTGGAAGACCTCAAGATACAACTTTTCAAAAAGCACATGCTCGGCAAGGTAGCAGCATATGCATATGTTGTCGAGTTCCAGAAAAGGGGTCTACCACATGCTCATTTCCTCCTAATCATGGAGGGGAGGTACAAGCTAACATGCCAGAGCAATATGATTGTATCATATCTGCTGAATTGCCAGACAAATTCAAGTACCCTGAGTTGTACAAGATGGTCGTCAAGCATATGATGCATGGCCCTTGTGGAGTCCTAAACCCCAAAAATGTGTGCATGCAAAATGGCAGTTGCAAGAACTACTATCCACGGCCATTTAATGCGTCAACTCTTCAGGGAAAGGACTCATATCCCATATACGGGAGGAGAGATGATGGACGTCGTGCAAAGGTACGAGGTGAAGAATTAGACAATAGGTGGGTTGTTCCATACAATCCTTACCTACTAAGAAGGTATAATTGCCACATCAATGTCGAGGTTTGCTCAAGCATAAAAGCTGTAAAGTACCTCTTTAAGTACATATACAAGGGGCATGATCGAGCATCTGTTTCTATCGACGAGGTGGATAATGATGGGAGCATTGATGAAATAAAGCAATACAGAGATTCCAGGTGGGTTACTCCACCAGAAGCATTATTGAGGATCTATGGTTTTGACATTAGTGAGATATTTCCATCTGTTAAACAACTACAACTCCACCTCCCTAATATGCACATGGTGTCGTTTCCAACGGGCGCAAAACTGAATGATGTCCTCTCTCAAGAAGGAGCTTCCAAGACCATGTTAACCGAGTATTTTGAGGCAAACAAGAAATATGAGTTGGCTCGAGGAATCTTATATAAGGATTTCCTTGCGTCTTTTGTTTGGGTGTCAGGTAGCAAGTATTGGAAAAGGAGGGCTAAACACACGCAGATTGGGAGAATTGTGTCTGCACATCCAGCTGAAGGGGAGAGGTATTATCTTAGAGTGCTTCTAAATCATGTCACGGGTGCTACATCCTTCCAAGACCTAAGGACAGTGAATGGTATTGTTTTCCCAACATTCCGCGAAGCTGCTGAAAATAGGGGCCTTATCGAGCCTGACAATAGTATCGACGAGTGTCTTAATGAGGCTGAGGTTTTTCAGATGCCATCTTCCCTTCGGAGGCTATTTGCTAGTATATTGGTCTTTTGTGAGCCCAGCGATGTGCGTGGCCTATGGGACCGGCACTTGGAAGCTATGACAGAAGACTATCGACTAACCCACATGTCCCCCCATGAAGTTGAGCAGATGGCTCTGTTAGATATAAAAACCATGCTACAATTGATGGGGAAGGACATATCGTCATTCCCTCTTCCAGAAATTGACGACTCATATGATGCCCTAGATAATGAGGCTAGGGAGATCATAAAGGAGTCCACGATCGAGGTGGACCCAGAACACATTGGCTTGTCATCTTTTCTAAACCCAGAACAGAGATATGCATATGATGAGATACTTGCGACAATTAATAGTGGCCAGGGAGGTGTGTTCTTTGTCAATGGACCAGGAGGCACAGGAAAAACATATCTGTACAAAGCTCTACTTGCAAAAGTACGTGGTGAGGGTCAGATAGCTGTTGCAACAGCGACGTCAGGTGTTGCTGCATCCATCTTGGCTGGAGGGAGGACTGCACACTCGAGGTTTAAAATACCACTAAACATTGAAGACGGTGGGGTTTGTAGTTTCGCAAAGCAAAGTGGGATAGCTAAGCTTCTTATGAGGGCGTCCCTCATAATTTGGGATGAGGCCTCCATGACAAAGCTCCACGCAGTCGAGGCCCTGGACAATAGCATGAGGGACATCATGGGTCAACCTGACCTACCGTTTGGTGGAAATACGGTTGTGTTTGGGGGAGACTTTAGACAAGTGCTTCCTGTTGTTCGTAAGGGAACAAGGTCACAGATAACTGATGCGACCCTACGTAAGTCTTATCTTTGGAATAGTATGATACAACTAAGACTGGTCCGTAATATGAGGGCTCAGGTTGATCCATGGTTTGCTGATTATCTTCTGCGTGTTGGGAATGGCACCAAAGATACGGTGGATGATGGTTACATACGACTTCCAGATGAGATTTGCATACCAAACACCGGTGATGACGCCTCTGATATTGACAAGCTTATTGAAAGTGTGTTCCCGATGCTGCAAGATGAAAACATCTCAGATCCAAACTACATAACATCTCGAGCAATTTTGTCAACTCGGAATGAGTACATTGACAAGATCAACATGAGGATGATTGAGAGATTTCCTGGGGAGGAGATGGTATACCACAGTTTTGATCAGGCTGAGGATGATCCACACAACTACTATCCTGCAGAATTCTTAAATTCATTAACACCTAACGGGCTACCTCCCCACATCCTAAAGTTGAAGATTAATTGCCGTATTATATTGTTACGGAACATTGACCCAGTTAATGGGTTGTGCAATGGGACTAGGTTGGTTGTCCGGGGGTTCATGAGGAATGCAATTGATGCTGAGATTGTGCTGGGCCATCATGCTGGTAAGAGGGTGTTCCTTCCTCGAATTCCTCTCTGCCCGTTAGACGACGAGATGTTTCCATTTAGGTTCAAGAGGAAGCAATTCCCTGTTAGACTTAGCTTTGCTATGACCATTAACAAGGCACAAGGACAAACTATACCAAATGTTGGTGTATACCTCCCTGAACCTGTATTTTCACATGGCCAACTCTATGTTGCTCTTTCTAGAGCTACGTCAAGAAGTAATCTGAAGATTCTTACTATCCCGGGTAAGGAAGAGGAAGGCCGGTCCAACTCCATTGCAAAATTTACAAAGAACATAGTCTACAAAGAAGTTCTCAATGTGTAGTCCAAGGTATCAATCACTCAAGTACAATTTGGTGTCTGTTAAAATTTCAATATTTATAACCAGGGCCAGTCATCTAAAATTGTTTTCCATCTACAGGTCTGAAGTTTGGGCAGTGGACTTTCAAAATGGCAACTTGGATACTTGCTTTAGTGTTCATGATATTATTTTGTAAATGTCAGCTTCCTCACGTCAGACATTTACATGTGCACAACAAATGTACCTTCTCGCTATGAGGTAAGCACTACAAATTATTTCTTCCTTTACATGTGTATGTAGTGTAAACATTACAACACCTTGCATCATACAGAACTAACCTAGAGTGATATGCTTGATCTTCTATGCCAGATGGTATTTAAAAAAATGTGTTTCTCACCAAGGAAAGTAGTTATAATAAGTATCAGCATCAGTATGAGAAACAAATTTAAGATGACTGAAATATTATGTTAAAAAATAGCCAGAAGATCCTGATCTTACTAAACAGAGTTCCTGGCTGGAAGATATTTTTTATGTTTTGCTCAAGTAGCAGGCAGTAGGTAGCTTTCTCTTTTCATCTTGTTACAGTCAAATCTTGCTTTATATAATGTAGAAGAGGATGAAAGTTTGTTTATTTAAGAAATAATCTAATGATTAGAACAATGAATGCCTTCTAGGGGCGTCGCCTCCAGTGGCTTCCTATACATTGAGCTTTTGTTTGTAAGATGTAACATAATACAAGGCACCTATCTGATAAATGGGAAAACGTGTATATACTTTGTTGTGTATTACCAATATATATGTGTCTATGTTTCATACTGTAAAACATGGTCATTGATAATTTTGCTATTAAACAGTGCTTGGTGGAGACTAAAATAGACCAGAGCCGCATTGGTAGAGGTCAGTGGACTGGAGGTGTGCGGTGCACTGAGAAGGCGAAGCAGAGGCTGAAAGTTAGACTAATTTTCTGTGCTTCACGAGCTGCTTTGTAGCAAAGTTAAATACTCTGTTTTTTTACAGTGAGGGGAGATACTTGTTGCATATATAAGCTATGTAGCGCTTATGTTTTTTAGATGGAAGATACTCTACTTTGTGGCAGGGAGAGATAGTGCTACTTCTGTCATATTCTTGTACATACATCTCTAAGCTTAATAACAATTGATTTTGCTCTTTGTTGATTTTCCATGATGGAACTTTTTGATGATGCGGTTCTTGTGTCGAGGCCTGTATGATTCATGAGATGATTGGTTTTAAGAATGAAGAAATAGTGGCAAATAAACAAAATAAGACATTAAAAATTGTCATGATGTGTGTCGTTGTAGTTGTAATGTTTTAGCCGAAGTTTGTTTATTCATGCTTTATTTCTATCTTGCATACATGACTGAGAACACATATGTTTACAATCTTTTTCATTCATCATCTAGAAATGCAGGCCTGTTTTTATTTATTTCAAGTTTACTTCGTAAGTAAATATTTGTATGCTAAAACTGTAATCAAAATGTTTTCGCTAACAAACATAAGCGAAATATTCAAATCCATTTGAGCTTTATCTCTCTTGGAATGGTGTCACCTCTAAAACGTTTTCCCGTGGCAACGCACGGGTCGGTGCCAGTCGCACTTCCATTGCACTGAGTTGTGGGGACAAATATCAATATGTCACCTCATGTTATTCCATTATTGATATTAAGGCCAGGTTTAAATGAGGTGCTTGATTTGTTACCATTTCTAGCTGGAAATGGTGTATGGGATGGAGGTGGCGTCCATGTGAAGCAAAGAGGACTTGAAATCAGACCAATTTGGATTCGGAGATAAAGCTGGTCAGTCGTGAAGTTGACCGATTTGGATTCAGTGTCGCCGTTGTTGCCACATGTGTGTGAACAGATTTTCTATCTGCCGCATGGTCTCTATCAACTTGATATAGGATAGAGCGAGCAATGATAAAACTCAATGTGGAGTACAACAAGTCTTTCAGTGAGGCGGAGATGGAGAAGAAACTGTTTGGCTTGGACGCATGGGTTTGTGGATTGCAAACCATATTTTTGATTGTGCTTGATATTTATGTATCTATCAACAACACATCATTACTTTGATCAATGACTGTATATTTTTTTATTTTGTCAGCAGCAGCGTATGGGATCGTAACTATAACTTAAGTTAACCTTTTTTTATCCCGTAGCATAGCACGGGCATCTTACTAGTTCTACTAATAAGTATATATGGATTATCTACACTATTAATAGTTCCTTGGATTCTGTACTAATAAGAGCATGTGATCAGACTCTACACTAAAGGATATCATCGACTAGATTCCACAAAGCATATCATTGGACTCTACACTAAGCATATCATCGAATAATTTGCATTTGTAAGTATAACAATAAAGCATATATATCATCAAATTACTACAGGCAGTACGTATAACATACCATTTCATGCTGATCGACCATGGTACTTGTCAGGCGGGTCACGAATGGCACCCCAACAAAGTCATCACGTGGCGGAATTATGTCCCATAGGTTGCACACCTCCTCCTCGCTCAGCCTCATTCTTTGAGCTATGATGGATTCATGAAGTGGGTTCTCATCATCTTCATCGAGTGGGTCCTCATTATCTTCATCATCTTCGTCATCTTAATCATCTTCGTCATCTTCCACCAGGTTGAGATAAATGACAGCCAGCTTGGGTCTTTCTGCTCTGAAGGAGAAGCTGATCAACTCACCACCAGTAAGACGCATGTGGGCAAGGAAACAGGCCCATCCATCTCCTTCAATCTGCGACATATTGCGTCCATAGTGTACGGCCCCCCAGGAGCCTCAAATGTCACAGTGTCTCATGTCAGCTTGTTGAATTTCAACCTCACATTGCATGGGACGATCTGTGTAAAAAAAAGCAAAATGACACAATGCAGTAATGCCAACACTAAAAATAAAATAGTTGTGACATTTCATCTAATTTCTTACCACCGCATGAAGAAAACTCGGCTGGAAGTAGATGCCGAACAGTTTGCCAGTGGTGGTGGTGCTGGCACCATTTTCCTAAAGCAATATGAGCAAAGGATTAACGATTCGATTCACAGGAAAGAAAAACAGTAGCATGTGATATTTTTGGTTCTTCTGCGAGAAGCAATTTTATGGACAAAGCATTTTGGTGGCACCTATTGCCGAAAAAACTTTTCACAAATATGTACCAAATAAGGGTACCACCTACCAAGACATTTCATCTCATTTGGCCCCTATTGCCTAAGATAATTGATTAAAAAAACAAGTGGTAAATTTAACTAAATTGGCACCTACATTTTGCCAAAAAATATCTTATTACAAAAAAACAAAAGCATCTACCTATCCATGTACGGAAAAAATAACAATAAAATGGTGCATACTAAATCAACTAAATCAAGTAGCCTACTAAATCCACTAGCATACTAAATCAACTAAATCAAATTGTTCTAAATAAACTAAATCAACTAGCCTACTAAATCAACTAAATCAAGATGTTCTAAATCAACTAAATCCAACTAGATGGAGGAGGGAGGAGGGAGAAGGAGGGGCGACTCGAGGAGGGAGAAGAGAGTAGGACGGAGGAGGAAGACGGAGCGAGGAGGGGCCAGCCGGTGAGTGGAGGGAGGACGGAGGAGGAAGGCGGAGCGAGGAGGGACCGGCCAGCAGCGACTAGAGGGAGGACGGAGGAGGAGGCCGGTACCGAGTCTAGCGAGGAGGAGGAGGTGGCGGCGGCGTGGATCGGAGGAGGGGAGACGGGGGAGGACCGGCGTGGGGGGTTGAGGGCGAGATCGAGTGAGTGTGAGTGTGAGTGGTTCGGATAGGTCGGAGAGTGGGGGAGATGGAATGGCTTAGCAGTAGCGTGCTATATCAAAAGGCGCTACTACTAAACGACATAGCAGTAGCGCCTTCCACAAAGAGCGTGCTACTGCTATGTGTCAGCATGTAAAAATAGACATAAAAATACATTGGTCATCAATGATCTTTTTGTGTACAATCTGATTTGTCAATATGAGTCCTCACCAGTTTAGGAACTGGTGAAGACTCATATTGCGGCCACAAATTCTACACATAGAGTTCAATGAAGACCAAGTGGTTGTGAAAGTTTGAGAAGTAACATATTTAAGGTGGTACAAACTCTCTTCACGAAGCGAGGTGGGAATAATTTGTTTAGTAAACTTAGCTGTAGAGGTTATTGTGTAAATGCGCTACTGCTATGGTCCCTAGTAGTAGCGCTCTTCATATTAGCACGCTGCTGCTAGAACTAGCCTCGCGGCGGCGTCATGGCAATTATAGCAGTAGCGCGTCTTAGAGCGGGCGCGCTACTGATACATTTATTTCAGCAGCGAGGTTTGTGCACGCGCTACTGCTAGTTAGCAACAACGCCGTATTTTAAAGCATGCTGCTGGTAAGATTCTGTGTATAAGCTTTTCCTTAGTAGTGACCTTCTCTGCATTTTTTTGATTTTTGGTCATCTGCACATTAGTGGTGCTGGCCTTGCCCTTGGCAGCTTCAGCAGCATTTTTGTCCTTGAAGCCCAAGTCGATTTGAGCAATTCTATTGCTCCTTCTGTAGAAAGCCTCATCCACAATTGCTTGCTTCTTTCTCTTGTTTTTCACAGAGGGTTTGCAAACCTCAGCATATGCTTCTTCAGAGATCTTAGTAAGACCGGCAGAGCTGACAGGTCCAGGCTGGTCTTGAATAGTCATGATTTGCAGATAGCATTTTTTAACTGAAACCCTGGGTGCCCTCAACATCCACAGTGTTGCATTTAGAATTAACATTTTTGAACCACCCAGCTTGGGCAGGATGTCTTGGGCATTGAGCACTATGTTGCCAATGAGGCCCTAGAGAGCAGAGATGCTGTGAGTAGCACAATGATTGACTTCAACAGTCCCAGTGATAGGAGCATCCTCATAATCCATGGTTTCATTGGCAGGTACAAAAGCTGCACTGTGAACTTGCATGTCCTGACGATTCTACTCATCATTGTCAGGCAGGGGAATAAAATCCATCTGTTCATCCAGATCCTCATCATTGTGTACCTAAACTATAACCTGCATTGGATTAGGATTGGCAGCAGGTTGGATCACCTCAATATGGTCATTGTTAGCATTGCCAACAGCAGCTGGGACATGGACGTCTTCATATGGAGCCCCAAGGTGTTCATTGTGTGGGTTAATAACAACCTGCTCCATGGGGATGTTTCCCACAACTTCATCATGCTAAAACTCTTCCTGCACATGAGGAAGAGGATGTGGGTTTCCTCCATTGGGGGGCAGAGGATCCTCCTCACCACCTCGCTGCCCGATAAGCTCACAGGAGAGAATGTAGGTGGGACAGGTCCATGAATCTCCATACCCCACATCATCCAAGTTGTGCATAACTGATGACCCACAAGTATAGGGGATCTATCGTAGTCCTTTCGATAAGTAAGAGTGTCGAACCCAACGAGGAGCTGAAGGAAATGATAAGCTGTTTTCAGCAAGGTATTCTCTGCAAGTACTGAAATAAGTGGTAACAGATAGTTTTGTGATAAGATAATTTGTAACGAGAAACAAGTAACAAAAGTAAATAAAGTGCAGCAAGGTGGCCCAATCCTTTTTGTAGTAAAGGACAAGCCTGGACAAACTCTTATATAGAGAAAAGCGCTCTCGAGGACACATGGGAATATCGTCAAGCTAGTTTTCATCACGTTCATATGATTCACGTTTGGTACTTTGATAATTTGATATGTGGGTGGACCAGTGCTTGGGTGCTGTTCTTACTTAAACAAGCATCCCACTTATGATTAACCTCTCACTACTAGGAAAAGGCCTACTAATGGCGCACCTAATTTGGCCATTAATGGCGCATTAGTGGTGCGCCATTAGTGCCACGCCATTAGTATCTGGTATACTAATGGCGCACCTCAGATGCGCCATTAGTATATACAACAGTGCGCCATTACTATGCCTCTCAGGGGGCCATGTATACCCAGGTGCTTTGGCATACTAATGGCGCACAACAACAAGATGTGCCATTAGTAACTTCGGCATAATAATGGCGCACTGTTTAATGATGCGCCATTAGTGTGTATATTATGTTTTTTTATTTTCTGTTTTTTGCACAGGTTACAAAATGTATAATTGGACAAAATATAGACAGCACACATCAACAACAGATTCATCGAATACAATAGAAGATTAGTCTCTGAATATAAAAGACCGAACAAAGATAAAACATTACAAGTCTCAAGACCGCGAGTATCGAGTTTGTCGGAAGTAATACTAATCCTAACAAGTCCTACTAATCATCATCATACAACTTCTACTCGTTATTCATAATAAGTCATACGATCATCATCTTGATAGTCTTCGAACCAACCCTACTTAATTGTTCATCGGCACATGATCATCAGTATTAGGCAGGACCTAAATACCCTATTTAAGCTAAAATAGCATAAAACAATATAGACCCTCACTCTCCATTATGGAGATGGAGAACATTCTGTCTCCAATTCTTGCGCTTCGCTTCCTTTTGCTTCCAAGAAGCTCCTTACGACTGTCCATACATTTTTTCCATCCTTTGATTTTCATGTCTCCACTTCTTTTAGAAATCTCGTATGGACAGTTGAGATTCGTAGGATGACCTGGCTGTATGTTCAAAACATTAACACTACCTTTCAGATACATCATATGAGACACACAATTCTCTGGGATTATCTGTTGAAAAACATAGTAATAACTTCATAGTTAGCAATGATGTACTGGTTTTAGAAGTATGCAAAAGATGCACGGATGTCGTAATAGTAAAAATCTTACCAGGGTATCTCCATGGTAGTTACCGTAGTTGAACACATGCACTAGTGGCACGTATTTACCATAATGTTGAGGAATTTGTTTGTGGATAATGTAATTTTCAATGTCAGTACAAAATCCGACCAGATGATTTTTCTCCTTGTAAGTTGTTAATTCGGAGCCATCGGTGTAGTGGGTTTTGTCTACCATCTCCCGCACATTCTTTGAACAATAAAAATAAGCTGTCAATGGAAATAAGTTGTCAACTATTTTGAAATAAACAATATAAATTAGCTAATAACTATGTTTGAGAAACTCACATAGCGGTAGAACTGGAGGCGTATCAACAAGGACCCAAATGTCCATATTGTCTTGGTTGATGTCAGGATTACCAAGATCCATGGTGATAAGCATAACCTCATCAAAACCATACATCTTGCAAAATGATTCCCAATTTTTGCAACCAAAATGGGTTACGCTCTCAGAATTATATAGATTTACTTCAAAGTCCACATCGTGATGAGTCCTTAGGTGAATTTTCTTTGTTTCAGAAATTTCATGGTCTTCAAAATCCATCCTCTCCAAGACATAGCGTCTTGCATGGCATGGGATAAGCTATACTCGAATTGTAAAAGATGAAAATTACACATTGAAATAGTTGAAGTAATGCTTAATTATGAAAATAACACTTGTCGTCGTTGTGTACCGTTTCGACTTCGAAGGTCTCCTCGAGCTTAATGCTGAAGCGCCGATCATCGTCCAGGTGAGGCATGTCGCACAGACCTCGATTGTCGTGGCACCAGTCGCACTCTGCCGGGAGACTTTTGTCGTCCGATGATGATGACGACATATCCTGGGACAGCTCCCAGAGTTGCTTGCCGCCCGAACCACCGGCCTCATCGTTGTGGGCCATGTTTCGCTCTAAATAGGAAAAAAAATTGGTCAAAAAGTTGGTTATTGTCAAGGAACAAGACCATGGTCTCATCATTTAGGGTTTGTCGACACCGAGGCACCCTAAAAGCTAAGCTTTCATCATTTAGGGTTTGTCGACACCGAGGCATCCTAAAAGCCTAAGCGTACATCATTTAGGTTCTCATCGACACCGAGGCATCCGGGGCAGCCAAGTTAAGTTTTCATCATTTAGGGTTTATCGATGCCGAGGCACCCTAGGTTGGGCCTAATCACTTGGCTCTATTGCCACCTATGGTTTAATGCAGCAAGAATGGCGGGGCAGTTGATCCTACTTAACTAAGTACTAAGATACCCCGGCCCATGCATTAGTCGCAAGTACCCCATATGTCCTATTTTTAGCAAAGTCATGCTAAAATTCACGGAAAATTTCAGCATGACCTTTGCCGAAAATAGGACATATGGAGTACCCGAATTTGCCGGAACGGAAGTTAATCGGCATTCCGGCAAACTCAAGGGCCTCTCGGGTGGACAAGGCAAAAAAGGCCTCCATCACAACATGGAAAATACATTGGCATCTTCTGTGTCGCCAACTTTCAAAACAGAACCGGAATTCGGTTGATAAATGGAAGCATTTTTATAGTCCCTCGAAACAAAATAATCACAATACAAAAGCACCTAGGTAAGAAGCTGGAAAATAATCACATATCACAGTGCCTATCAGTAGTCAGTCCTACTGAAAGCATTTGCAATCCTATCTGTATATCCAAATATCAATCCCCAATTCCAAGAAAACTAAAACCCCATATCACAGCAGCCACCCAACTGAAGCTCCAATAGTACAAAAGCATGATGAACAAAAAATCAGTTCAGACGCAGGTTTGCAAAGATCCCCGAATCACCCACTACGCCATTAGAACAACTATTGTGTCGATAGGCATAACTTAGGAAACAACCTACACCATTTCCTAAGGATATGACTAAAATGGCAATATTCTGTTTCACACCATTTCCTAAGGATATGAGTTCAATTCCCATGTATGGCATTGTGTGCCTGTCCAGTATGCGCATGTTACTAATTTTACCTTGCATGTGTGGTGCTGTTTTCCACTCTAGTTCTCTTTCCAGATATGAAGATGTGCCACTAGCCATGTATATTCTAGAAGCTGTGCGCAACCAATTCTGCTATACAACTACAGTACCATTCAAAATAGGCATGCACCCCATGGCAATGAAACTCTAAACCGTTATTACTTGAGAAACTAACAGGTCAAACTGTACATTCTTAATTTCTATTTATAGGTTGTTTACTTCTTTAGTAGCATTCAGTAGAAGCATGACTGACATGTGACAACTCTCAACAGCTTGTGAAAAGGTGCATCGTCAACTCATCTATATAATATATCTGAAGAACTCACACGTATAATTAACCATACTAGACATAGTAAATCTATCTGAATCTTCAGCCCAATTTAAGCAAAGCAGAACACATTGACATGATCCAAATCATCACTATGAGAAATAACAGCGAATTGACAACTAGGCAGTAGCCTAGTGCCAAGGTTCACAGTGGTGCACCCTGCGTCCAGAGTCCGAATCCCGTCCGGAACGAATTTCTGATGCCTCACTCGGGTGGGCTTCTTCTATAAAAATATGTCCAGGGTGCTAGTGCCCATGGATCTCTTTTTTTGGAAATAACAGCCATCAAGAAACTCATTACTGTATGGTAATGCTATCCCTAGATAATTCACATTTGTAGAACACATTCACATTTGCGAGGGGGAGAGGGGAGAGGAGGAGGGGGAGCTCACGGGGGCCGTAGGGACAGGGCAGTGGGGCGCGGGGAGGATGTCAGGGACGACGACGACGCAGGGGAGGAGGCGACGAGGTCCGGGTGGTGGTGGTGCTCCCGCGACGGTGGTGTGGATGGGGCGGCGTCCGGGCCGCCGGCGACGAGGGCGGCGGGGCGATGGCGTCCAACGAGGTGGGGCGACGGGGAGAGCGGCACCGACGTCGGGGCCTCAGGCGGCGGTGGTTGGAGACGTCGCGGCGGGGTCGAGGCGGCGTCGGGGCGGCGGGGCAGCGTCGAGGCGGCGGGGCAGTGGCGTCGGGAGAGGAGAGGGGAAGGGGATCGAGGGTGAGGGCGAGGGAAAGAGAGGGGATAGGTTTGGGCCGGGGTGGAAATATGGATGGGGGCGGCACAATACTAATGGCGCACCACCCCTCGGTGCGCCATAAGTACATCCATACTAATGGCGCACCTCACCCTGGTGCGCCATTAGTATTTTTTTTTGATTTCTGCTCGAGCCAACATGTACATAAGTACATCCATACTAATGGCGCACCTCACCCCGGTGCGCCATAAGTATATCCATACTAATGGCGCACGTCACCCTGGTGCGCCATTAGTATTTTTTTATGCATTAAAATGTTGTTTGATACTTATTTGTGTATAAATATGTTCAAACTTGTTTAAATCATAACAGTAATATTTTTTTTATATGACAGTAATAATTTTTTTAAAAATATCATCAAACAGTAATGCCGGTGGAGCGGGGGAGGGTGCGCGGGGTGCGGGGGGTCGGCGGCGGCGGTTGAGTAGGGGAGGGGTGCGGGGGGTCGGCGGTGGCGGTTGAGTAGGGGAATCGAGGGTGCAGGGGGGGCGGCGGCGGCTGGTGGACCGGGGGGTGCTCGGCGGCGAGGGGGACCGGATCTGGCGAGGTGGGATAGCGATCGAGATGGAGGGGGATCGAGATCGAGATCAAGATCGAGATCGAGATGGTGGGATAGCGATCGAGATGGATCGAGATCGAGATCGAGATCGAGCACCCGAGACAAGGAGGAGGTGGAGAGAATGAAGTGAGGAGAAAGTGAGTGTGGGTAGGAGAGGCTGTCCAAAATATCTTGTTGCTGCCCACTTACTAATGACGCACCAACTCTAAATGCGCCATTAGTAATCCAGGTTACTAATGGCGCACCTTCTGGTGGTGAGCCATTAGTAGTTTTGCAAAAAAAAAACATACTAATGGCGCATTGTTCCACAGTGCGCCATTACTAGTTTAAACTAGTAATGGTGCACGGAGGAATAGTGCGCCATTAGTACTTTTGCAAAAAAAGGAATAAAAAAACAACATTAGTGGCGCACTTTCCGACATGTGCGCCATTATTAGTTACAACTAGTAATGGCGCACTGTGTCTGGATGCGCCATTAGTATGTCTGGACAGGCGCACTAGTTCAAAAAAAATTTTGATACTAATGGCGCACCCTGGGCCAGGTGCGCCATTAGTAGTTTCAACTCTAATGGCGTATCAGAAGGTGGTGCGCCATTAGTATGTACTAATGGCGCACCGCTTGTCTGGTGCGCTATTTGTGTCAATCCCATCTATAGCCATTTTTCTAGTAGTGTCTATTGCAAGCATCCGCAACTACAACAAAAGTATTAAGGTAAACCTAACCATAGCATGAAACATATGGATCCAAATCAGCCCCTTACGAAGCAACGCATAAACTAGGGTTTAAGCTTCTGTCACTCTAGCAACCCATCATCTACTTATTACTTCTCAATGCCTTCCTCTAGGCCCAAATAATGGTGAAGTGTTATGTAGTCGATGTTCACATAACACCACTAGAGGCTAGACAACATACATCTCATCAAAATATCAAACGAATACCAAATTCACATGACTACTAATAGCAAGACTTCTCCCATGTCCTCAGGAACAAACGTAACTACTCATAAAGCATATTCATGTTCATAATCAGAGGGGTATTAATATGCATAAAGGATCTGAACATATGATCTTCCATCAAATAAACCAACTAGCATCAACTACAAGGAGTAATCAACACTACTAGCAACCTACTAGTACCAATCCCGGACTTGGAGACAAGAATTGGATACAAGAGATAAACTAGGGTTTTGAGAGGAGATGGTGCTGGTGAAGATGTTGATGGAGATTGCCCTCTCCCGATGAGAGGAGCGTTGGTGATGACGATGGCGATGATTTCCCCCTCCCGGAGGGAAGTGTCCCCGGCAGAACAGCTCTGCTGGAGCCCTAGATTGGTTCCGCCAAGGTTCCGCCTCATGGCGGCGGAGTTTCGTCCCGAAAGGTTGCTTATGATTTTTTTCCTCGACGAAAGACCTCATATAGGAGAAGATGGCCATCGGAGAGCCAACAGGCGGCCCACGAGGCAGGGGGGCGCGCCCTGGGGGGTAGGGCGCACCCCCACCCTCGTGGCCAGGTGGGTCCCCCTCTGATGTACTTCTTCCGCTCAATATTTATTATTATTTCCAAAAAAGACTTTCGTGGTGTTTCAGGACTTTTGGAGTTGTGCAGAATAGGTCTCTAATATTTGCTCCTTTTCCAGCCCAGAATTCCAGCTGCTGGCATTCTTCCTCCTTATGTAAAGCTTGTAAAATAAGAGAGAATAGGCATAAGTATTGTAACATAACGTGTAGTAGCAGCCCATAATGCAATAAATATCAATAACAACAGTACTAACAGGCAAAGTGTCAACACTCATCATTCTGACTTTAACAACAATCCCAGTTTTATCCCTCGGGTCCTTGTTCAAGATCAGAAACCTGCCATACTGAGAGACCTTGCGGCTAAGAACTCCAACATCCCAGCATTCTAGTGGATAGTTCATCAACATAAGCCAGACATCATGTGTGAAAGTAATGCTACAGTAGTTCAGGCTCCTATCATGCCTAGTGATACGAAGAACAGAGTCTCCAATCTCATAGGGGCTGTTGCTGATAGCAAACCTCTCGAACAAGCAGTAGTGAATTGGATCAGGACAGTACCCATACCACATCTGGACGTGTAGTTGATCCTCCACCCCTTCGCTTCAAGAAACTCTGAGATCAATGCATTGGCAGCACGGAAATCTTCAGGAGGAACATCAGGAACCAGAGTTGCGATGGCCCACTCATCGCAAACCATAGGAAGCTCACCACCAAGGACGACGTAGCCTCGCTGCGCGCGCTCAGGACCCGGAGCAATGATCATGGTGCCGGCTGGGAGGTGGGGGTAGGGATCGCATGGGTAGCAACGCATGGCGTGGGCGGCGATGGCGGTGGTGTTGGTGGAGCGGGGGAGCTGGGCAGAGGAGTAGAATGCGAGGAGGCGGGGGCGGCTCTTGGGATTTATTGTGCTCAATAGGCGCGGTAGTTTTTATCTGATATACCAGCGTGCAGTTTTTCTTGTTGAGACAAAATCTGGCGATGTGATTATAACCATAGCATTATCTGCACCTGATACTGTTACAACAACCAGAGGGATAATGACCATATCCCAAGCATTTCGAGCAGAAGATAAAGCCAGGTGATTTATCTGGAATATGTAACGACTCCATCTCGGGCCCTCTGTTGGGCTGGATCGGGCGAGTGATATTGGGCTCCAAGGGTAGGGGGCCAAGTAAGCCCATGCCTCGTCTCTTCTTATTTTTTGTTTTCACTTTCACATCATTCTACAGTAGTCGCAAACCATGAGTTATTTCATGAGTACTAGTTCTGCTTACTACTTCCCCGTCTCAAAATAAGTGTCGCTGATTTAGTACAAAATTGTAATAATCAGCGAAATCAGCGACACTTATTTTCGGATGGAGGGAGTATAATATTTAGTTCAGAGGACGGTGAAACAAACAGAAAAAATACCTGGCCCTATAATTAACGACAAGGGCAACTAGCCCTACACACCCCAGTCGAGAGCGTAGGCGATGGCCGTTGTTGCGCAGACCTCTCCCTTCACTTTCACAACTTTGGTGGTTGGAGGGAAGGGGAGGAAGCGGATCCCGTGTCCGCAAAGCTCCCTCGTCCTCCTCGCCAGCAACAATGGCGACGACAGTGGTGCATACCGGTTCTTTTCGGGGTTTAATGAAAAAGCCAGTAACCGACCAGTTTTGATAATGCCGACAGGAAAATGGAACCTTCTCCTTCAATCTATGTTGTTCATGAGCCGAGGCCGGCACAGCAAGCCACCAACTACCCATGGGCTAGAACACACTTTGGTCTCAACTCCATTCCTTAGTCAATTACAGCTTCGGACGAGGATGATGCAGATGTGCTATGAAGCGGCAACATCCAGCAAAAGGGGGCCTGGCTACTGCATCCCTCTCCTAGCTGCTCGACGCCTACATATTCTTTAGCTTCCAAAACATAGACAACAAATATCTGCTAGCGAGATGCTGGAGCAGGATTAAGGATCTCTGGCTGCGCTATAATTGTAGCGTCGGATCTTGCCTCTGTTGCCGCTGTGCCGACTTGTACCCCTAGTGGCCTTGGCCTTCACCACTGTGTAATTGCTCTTTCCAAACTCAGTAAATGTCAGCCTACAACCCTTCGTGGAAAACATCAAACAAGATTTGGGTTGCTCCATGACATTGGAAGGGAGGTGAGACGAAGGGAGAAAACTAGTTTCTTTAAACTTGGGAAAAACTCATTTCAATCGTGAGAGGATGTGGAAAAATTAAACGGTCTCATCATGCAGCACCACTACCGGACTCGCCACCTATGCCGACGGCCCTGGGCCGTCAGCATAGGCCATTTCCCGTCGGCATACATCTATGCCTACGGTTGCCGTCGGCATACATCTATGCCTACGGTTGCCGTCGGCATAGCCCCGTCGGCGTAGATCACATCAGCGTAGTCTTGTCAGACCGTCGGCATAGTTTAGCCGTCGGCATAGAGGCCTATGCCGACGGCTTCCGTCTGGCCATCGGCATAGTTTAGCTGTCGGCAGTGATTTTCACATGACGGCAACGAACGGCGCCATCAAAAGCGCAAATGAATCACGGGCCGCGGCGTGGCAGAGGTATGCCTACGGCAAAGCCGTCGGCATAGGTGAAAATCTATGCCGACAGCTTTGTCGACGGCATATCTCTGCCACGTGGCGGCCCACGGTGACTCCTGGCAGCAGGGTATGCCTACGGCAAAGCCGTCGGCATAGATTTTCACCTATGCCGACGGCTTTGCCGTAGGCATATCCCTGTCACGTGGCAAGCCTTGGTTAGCCCTGTGCATATCTAGGCCAACGGTTTAACCGTAGGCATACTTACAAACCAAAACCAAAAAAATACTAGCCAAAAAGGCTAGCAATTTCCAATACAATTATAAGACATGATTCAACAACCATGGATTTGCAAACAAAGACCATAAAATATTTTTGATGTACACAACATTTTCATTCTAAGAATCCACTAAAAAATACTAGCCAAAAAGGCTAACAATTTCCAATACAATTATAAGACATGATTCAACAACCATGGATTTGCAAACACAGACCATAAAATATTTTTGATGTACACAACATTTTCATTCTAAGAATCCACTACAGCATCAAAGGAGAAGGCGGAGGGGCGGTGCCGATGGTGCGGGAGACGGGGCGGCGATGACAGAGGTGGCATGCAGTCAGTATAATGAACCAAAGATCCTACACATAAGGATGAATATGTAATATGTACACTGCATCTACCAAAAGGAAATCACCAAAATGTTACAAGAAATACTTCTACTGGGAGGCAAACAAAGATTTTCATTGTAAATGATCTGATGTTCGTACTGCATAGCTGATACAATAGGATTTCTTCACATTATTCAATTACTAGGAAGGATCAATTACACATATGGATGAACTACTAGTACAGGAGTAGCTTGCTGCCAACACTACTAGCTAGCTGCCAACACTACTAGCTAGCTAGATTAAACACCAACAGTTAACAAAACCTAGCTGCAGTAACCAATAACCACAAATGAGGTAGTACAAGAGCAGAATTTAACAAGTGTGCTACTCTGAATCATCACTGTAAATAGGAATGATCTTTCTCATGGCACAAGCACGACAAGCACAAAAAAAATCACCCATGCGCATGAAACAGAGCAAGGTACTGCTATAGCAGCACAAGAGAGGGAGCTAGAGGTAGGAGATGGACTCACCGGAGAGGAGGTTCTAGTCGATGCCGAACACGATCGCGGCCGCAGTCATGCGGTAGAGGAGGTTGTAGCCGAGTTGGACCATGTGCGGGGTGTCGTCGTGGCGGTGGATGCCCTGGTTGTCGTCATCATCCACGGAGGATGCCTGGTGCTCCGAATCAAACGAACAAGTCAGAGCAAGTGTTGTTGAACTAGTACAGAAATTAAACAAGCTAGTATAGGAGACACAGGCGTGCTGGTGCTAGTATCTACAAAAATCAATCAAGCTGGCTATGCGTGTGCGAGAGCTAGCTTAGTACGTACAGTACATGGTTGGGCTCCAAAACAAACGGAGAATGCTAGCCTCAACAGAATCAATCACAAGGTTATTTTGTTGTTGTTACTAGCACTGCTAGTTGTATGTGTTGATCCATCCATCCATGCATGGACCTAACTAATGCTGTTGTATCTCTAGACCAAGTGCAGCAACGCAAGAAGAACTAAAACTGCAGAGCACATGTGTACATATGACGAACTACAGAACTAGCACTACATTTTGCACAGGACAGAATTAATCATGAATGGTTCTGTCAGAGTTGATGCATTTGTTGCCAAAAAGAAAATTTCATCCAAACTACATACGCTGACATGAGCCGGTGTAATTCACACGTAATGGTGGCTTAATATGTTTTCTACCACATGTCATGTTTACTTACTAGCATCTAAGAATGGATCAGGTATGAATTAGGGCATGGATATCGAGCGCAGCAAGATGGTAGTAATGGAACAAAAAGTTTTGGCCTAAAAAAATTTGTTTGTCAAGGAACAAGATAGACAAAAAAATTGGGTTGAGAAGGTGAGTATCTCAGGGGCTGGGTTTACACATGGGTTGAGAAGGAGGTTGATCTGCTGCCACCCACACATGCATCTATCAATCAAAAAAAGAACCTTTAGGTTCTCAAAGACCTTCCTGGATCCGGCGGCAGCACGAACAGAGCAATCAGAGAGGCGTGAGGAAACCAAATCAAACATCAAAGGGAGAGACAACAACCATTTATTTTGTAGCATCTTGTGATAACTTGAGAAATCCAACCAGACCAATTGATAAGCTAAATTCTACTGCATTTTTGGGGTAGCAAGCGAAATATATTAAAAGCAGAGTCAATTCAAACCGGAGATGGACTCTAGTTCATCAATGGATGAGTGGCATTAGCTGTTTGAACACAACACCGTCACAGCAACAAAAGCAGTACCAAGACAAGTGCATCAGGTGTTCCATTTAGCAGAAACACAAACTTCAGTTAGACCGTACAAAAAAATACGTACAGGGCTAGTTCACTAGGCATGCAAATTTGCAATATATGCAAACAAGTTTCAATCGATCGATATTATGCAAGATACACCTAGCCTGGCTGCAGCAACCAACAAGGGCAGTCCAAACAGAGAGCTAGCTAGCTAGGAGGACCCAGCAGTGAAGTGTGACAGCAGTAGCACCCATTCAAAATTCAGTCAAGCATGTGTGCAAGTAAAAAATGCAGAGCAGCAGCAAACTGAGAGCAAGCCTAGGAAATCGAGGAGGACAAGGGAGGCGTGGAGGGGAAGGGAAACCTCTCGCTTGAGGTTGGGCGTCGTTCCGAGAGAGAGGATGCACGCGGGGGAAGCAGGACTCCTCCTCTCCCTCGTCCCTGCATCGAGTTGCTGCTACTGCTGCGTGTGGGTGAGGAAGGTAGGCACATCAGGGAAGGGTAGGGGAACAGATCGAATAGGAGAGGGAGGGGCTGACCTTGATGGCGTCGGAGTAGGGCTGGAGCGGCGTCGTCCATGGCCTTCCCTTTGCTATTCCAGCGCGAGCGAAACGACGGCGACGGTGGCGTGCTCGATCTGGGAGGGAGAGGATACGAGGTGAGTAAGAGAGGGTGGGTTGCGGGGGATCTCGACGGAGAGATGTACCTGAGCCGCCGGAGCCACGCCGGCGACGCGGTGGCCGAAACCCTAGCTTAGGGGATGGTCGCGGGTGACCGGTAGAGGACGCGAGCGATGAATCTGCTCGGAGGGGAAGACGGAGCGGACGGAGGCGATCATGGGAGTGTGTTTGGCGTCATCGGCAGCCGCCGGAATCGCCGGCGTGGGTGGCGGCAGCGGAGAAGGCTCGCGGGGAGAGAGAGAGGTCGAGGGCTGCGTGGTGGGGTGGGGAGTGGTGTGGCTGTGTTGGGTCTTGGGTGGGCTCTCTCTCGCTTGTCTTCCTTTCTTTTTTTTTCTTTTGGTGGGGGGAGGGAAGCGGGCTGAGTGGCGCGGGAAGGCCCAAAATTTCACTTGATTTTGTATCGTGCGTGTGTGCGTTTTCTTTTTCTTCTTTTCTTTTTGGAGGTGCAGAGGAGCGTGGGGCCATCCATCCACGTCACCGATCCGCGTGACCGGGTGGTCACCCAATAGGAAGTCTTCATTTTTGTGTGCTTCTTTGCGTATTTGTTTTGCTAGATTTATTAGATCTTTTTTATAAAATCTTTTCAAACTTTTTCCACACACTCTTCGAATCATAAACCAATATTCTGCCAATTTTCAAGTTTTTTCAAAAAAATTAACTTTTTAGAATTAAAAAATCGATAAACTCATTTTGCCTACAGTCATTTGAGAAACTATACGCAAAGTCATTTGTTAAATCATATATGACGCCAGGGGCCCATCCTGGCCTCTGCGGGGGTGGTCTGCAGCAGCACTGCTGCGGCCATGGCGGTCGACTAATCTGCACATGGCGACGGAGGGTCTCTCCGGCGGCGGTTCGTCTGCATCAGGCTCGGGTGAGGCGTCTTCCTGAGAACTCAGCTGAATTGACAACTCCGGTGTGTACCCCCCCCCCTCACGGACGGCGATGACACAGTAGTAGACGTTCTGCGGTAACGATGCGGCGTGATTATTATTAAATACTCGGAGCACGATAAAATCATGAGTTTTATACACGACGTGGTCACATGTGCTATAGGACTGATGGTAATTTTTCATAAATTTTGGTGATGGAGAAGTATCTAAACACTTCCCTCTGCGCGGATTGCTCTTCGCGTGTCTACGACTGTGGCCGTCGACCTCCTGGGGCTAGCATGCCGCCAAATCTTGCGTAGACAGCCTCTCACAAGTCTGGAAGTGTTGTGGCGGTTGCAAACGGCCGACACGCGTCTCCGGGGTGTGGCCCCCCTCACGGACGGCGCCGCCGCCGGCACCTGGAGGGGACAAACAGACGCATCGGGTCTACACGGCGGGGGTCTTGCTGTGGCTTTGGCCCGGATGTTGCTCCAAAGTGTTCCTATGGCCTGACCTAACACAACCGAGTGGAGAGTTCCACTGGTCAAAGCCCGTCCGTGCAAAGTCAAAGGGCTAGATCCCGTGGTCAAACGATACAGGGTTAGGCGGGACGGGGGGGGGGGGGGGGGGGGGGGTAGCAATGCCACCGGAGCGTCGCACCGGGCGCTCATACATGCCATATGGTATGGTGGCATGTCCGAAGAGGCGGCACACGTCTCCTGGGTGTGCCCCCCTCACGGACGGCGCCGCCGCCGGCACCTGGAGGGGGGAAACGGACGCGTCGGGTCTACACGGAGGGGATCTTGCTGTGGATCTGGCCCGGATGTTGCTCCTGAAGGAAATATGCCCTAGAGGCAATAATAAAGTTATTATTTATTTCCTTATATCATGATAAATGTTTATTATTCATGCTAGAATTGTATTAACCGAAAACATAATACATGTGTGAATACATAGAAAAATAGAGTGTCACTAGTATGCCTCTACTTGACTAGCTCGTTAATCAAAGATGGTTATGTTTCCTAACCATGAACAAAGAGTTGTTATTTGATTAACGGGATCACATCATTAGTTGAATGATCTGATTGACATGACCCATTCCATTAGCTTAGCACCCGATCGTTTAGTATGTTGCTATTGCTTTCTTCATGACTTATACATGTTCCTATGACTATGAGATTATGCAACTCCCGTTTGCCGGAGGAACACTTTGTGTGCTACCAAACGTCACAACATAACTGGGTGATTATAAAGGTGCTCTACAGGTGTCTCCAAAGGTACATGTTGGGTTGGCGTATTTCGAGATTAGGATTTGTCACTCCGATTGTCGGAGAGGTATCTCTGGGCCCTCTCGGTAATGCACATCACATAAGCCTTGCAAGCATTGCAACTAATGTGTTAGTTGTGAGATGATGTATTACGAAACGAGTAAAGAGACTTGTCGGTGACGAGATTGAACTAGGTATTGAGATACCGACGATCGAATCTTGGGCAAGTAACATACCGATGACAAAGGGAACAACGTATGTTGTTATGCGGTTTGACCGATAAAGATCTTTGTAGAATATGTAGGAACCAATATGAACATCTAGGTTCCGCTATTGGTTATTGACCAGAGACGTGTCTCGGTCATGTCTACATTGTTCTCGAACCGTAGGGTCCGCACGCTTAACGTTACGATGACAGCTTCATTACGAGTTTATGTATTTTGATGTACCGAAGGTTGTTCGGAGTCCCGGATGTGATCACGGACATGACGAGGAGTCTCGAAATGGTCGAGACATAAAGATCGATATATTGGACAACTATATTCGGACACCGGAAGTGTTCCGGGTGATTTCGGAGAAAACCGGAGTGCCGGAGGGGTTACCGGAACCCCCCGGGGAAGTATTGGGCCTTAGTGGGCCTGAGGGGAGAGAGAGGGCAGCAGCCCGGGAGGTGGCGCCCCCCCCCCATGGGGAGTCCGAATTGGACTAGGGAGGGCGGGCCTCTTTCCCTCTCCCTCTCCCTCTCTTTCCTTCCCCCTCTTTCTTCCTAGTTGGACTAGGAAAGGGGAGTCCTACTCCCACTAGGAGGAGGACTCCCCCCTCCCTTTGGCGCGCCCCATAGGGTCGGCCGGCCTCCCCCCTTGCTCCTTTATATACGGGGGCAGGGGGGCACCCTAGGACACACAAGTTGATCTTCGTGATCATTCCTTAGCCGTGTGCGGTGCCCCCCTCCACCATATTCCACCTCGGTCATATTGTAGCAGTGCTTAGGCGAAGCCCTGCGACGTTTGAACATCAAGATTGTCACCGGTAGCGATAGTCGTGGAAGCATGAGATTGGCGAGACGACAACGATGCTACGATGGAGATCAAGGTGTCGCGCCGGTGACGATGGTGATCATGACGGTGCTTCGGAAATGGAGATCACTAGCACAAGATGATGATGGCCATATCATATCACTTATATTGATTGCATGTGATGTTTATCTTTTATGCATCTTATCTTGCTTTGATTGACGGTAGCATTAGAAGATGATCTCTCACTAAATTATCAAGAAGTGTTCTCCCTGAGTATGCACCGTTGCCAAAGTTCGTTGTGCCCAGACACCACGTGATGATCGGGTGTGATAAGCTCTACGTCCATCTACAACGGGTGCAAGCCAGTTTTGCACACGCAGAATACTCAGGTTAAACTTGACGAGCCTAGCATATGCAGATATGGCCTCGGAACACTGAGACCAAAAGGTCGAGCGTGAATCATATAGTAGATATGATCAACATATTGATGTTCACTATTGAAAACTACTCCATTTCACGTGACGATCGGTTATGTTTAGTTGATTTGGATCACGTGATCACTTAGAAGATTAGAGGGATGTTTTTCTAAGTGGGAGTTCTTAAGTAATATGATTAATTGAACTTAAATTTATCATGAACTTAGTACCTGATAGTATCTTGCTTGTTCATGTTGATTGTAGATAGATGGCCTGTGCTGTTGTTCCGTTGAATTTTAATGCGTTCCTTGAGAAAGCAAAGTTGAAAGATGATGGTAGCAATTACACGGACTGGGTCCGTAACTTGAGGATTATCCTCATTGCTGCACAGAAGAGTTACGTCCTGGAAGCACCGCTAAGTGCCAAGCCTGCTGCAGGAGCAACACCAGATGTTATGAACGTCTGGCAGAGCAAAGCTGATGACTACTCGATAGTTCAGTGTGCCATGCTTTACGACTTAGAACCGGGTCTTCAACGACGTTTTGAACGTCATGGAGCATATGAGATGTTTCAGGAGTTGAAGTTAATATTTCAAGCAAATGCTTGGATTGAGAGATATGAAGTCTCCAATAAGTTCTCTAGCTGCAAGATGGAGGAGAATAGTTCTGTCAGTGAACATATACTCAAAATGTCTGGGTATCATAATCACTTGACTCGACTGGGAGTTAATCTTCCTATTGATAGTGTCATTGACGGAGTTCTTCAATCACTGCCACCAAGCTACAAGAGCTTCGTGATGAACTATAACATGCAAGGGATGAATAAGACGATTCCCGAGCTCTTCGCAATGCTAAAGGCTGCGGAGGTAGAAATCAAGAAGGAGCATCATGTGTTGATGGTCAATAAGACCGTCAGTTTCAAGAAAAAGGGCAAAGGGAAGAAGAAGGGGAACTTCAAGAAGAACAGCAAACAAGTTGCTGCTCAGGAGAAGAAACCCAAATCTGGACCTAAGCCTGAAACTGAGTGCTTCTACTGCAAGCAGACTGGACACTGGAAGCGGAATTGTCCCAAGTATTTGGCAGATAAGAAGGATGGCAAGGTGAACAAAGGTATATGTGATATACATGTTACTGATGTGTACCTTACTAGAGCTCGCAGTAGCACCTGGGTATTTGATATTGGTTCTGTTGCTAATATATGCAACTCGAAACAGGGACTACGGATTAAAAGAACACTAGCAAAGGACGAGGTGACGATGCGCGTGGGAAATGGTTCCAAAGTCGATGTGATCGCGGTCGGCACACTACCTCTACATCTACCTTCGGGATTAGTTTTAGACCTAAATAATTGTTATTTGGTGCCAGCGTTGAGCATGAACATTATATCTGGATCTTGTTTGATGCGATACGGTTATTCATTTAAATAAGAGAATAATGGTTGTTCTATTTATATGAGTAATATCTTTTATGGTCATGCACCCTTGAAGAGTGGTCTATTTTTGATGAATCTCGATAGTAGTGATACACATATTCATAATGTTGAAGCCAAAAGATACAGAGTTGATAATGATAGTGCAACTTATATATGGCACTGCCGTTTAGGTCATATCGGTGTAAAGCGCATGAAGAAACTCCATACTGATGGACTTTTGGAACCACTTGATTATGAATCACTTGGTACTTGCGAACCGTGCCTCACGGGCAAGATGACTAAAACACCGTTCTCCGGTACTATGGAGAGAGCAACAGACTTGTTGGAAATCATACATACAGATGTATGTGGTCCGATGAATGTTGAGGCTCGTGGCAGATATCGTTATTTTCTCACCTTCACAGATGATTTAAGCAGATATGGGTATATCTACTTAATGAAGCATAAGTCTGAAACATTTGAAAAGTTCAAAGAATTTCAGAGTGAAGTTGAAAATCATCGTAACAAGAAAATAAAGTTTCTACGATCTGATCGTGGAGGAGAATATTTGAGTTACGAGTTTGGTCTACATTTGAAACAATGCGGAACAGTTTCGTAGCTCACGCCACCCGGAACACCACAACGTAATGGTGTATTCAAATGTCATGATCGTACTTTACTTGATATGGTGCGATCTATGATGTCTCTTACAGATTTACCGCTATCGTTTTGGGGTTATGCTTTAGAGACGGCCGCATTCACGTTAAATAGGGCACCATCAAAATCCATTGAGACGGCGCCTTATGAACTATGGTTTGGCAAGAAACCAAAGTTGTCGTTTCTTAAAGTTTGGGGCTGTGATGCTTATGTGAAAAAACTTCAACCTGATAAGCTCGAACCCAAATCGGAGAAATGTGTCTTCATAGGATACCCAAAGGAGACTGTTGGGTACACCTTCTATCACAGATCCGAAGGCAAGACATTCGTTGCTAAAAATGGATCCTTTCTAGAGAAGGAGTTTCTCTCGAAAGAAGTGAGTGGGAGGAAAGTAGAACTTGATGAGGTAACTGTAACTGCTCCCTTATTGGAAAGTAGTACATCACAGAAACCGGTTTCTGTGACACCTAAACCAATTAGTGAGGAAGTTAATGATGATGATCATAGAACTTCAGATCAAGTTACTACCGAACCTCGTAGATCAAAGAGAGCAAGATCCGCACCAGAGTGGTACGGTAATCCTGTTCTGGAAGTCATGCTACTAGATCACGATGAACCTACAAACTATGAAGAAGCGATGGTGAGCCCAGATTCCACGAAATGGCTTGATGCCATGAAATCTGAGATGGGATCCATGTATGAGAACAAAGTATGGACTTTGGTTGATTTGCCCGATGATCGGCAAGCAATTGAGAATAAATGGATCTTCAAGAAGAAGACTGACGCCGACGGTAATGTTACTGTCTACAAAGCTCGACTTGTTGCAAAAGGTTTTCGACAAGTTCAAGGGATTGACTACGATGAGACCTTCTCACCCGTAGCGATGCTTAAGTCTGTCCGAGTCATGTTAGCAATTGCCGCATTTTATGATTATGAAATTTGGCAAATGGATGTCAAAACTGCATTCCTGAATGGATTTCTGGAAGAAGAGTTGTATATGATGCAACCAAAAGGTTTTGTCGATCCAAAGGGAGCTAACAAAGTGTGCAAGCTCCAGTGATCCATTTATGGACTGGTGCAAGCCTCTCGGAGTTGGAATAAGCGCTTTGATAGTGTGATCAAAGCATTTGGTTTTATACAGACTTTTGGAGAAGCCTGTATTTACAAGAAAGTGAGTGGGAGCTCTGTAGCATTTCTGATATTATATGTGGATGACATATTACTAATTGGAAATGATATAGAATTTCTGGATAGCATAAAGGGATACTTGAATAAGAGTTTTTCAAAGAAAGACCTCGGTGAAGCTACTTACATACTAGGCATTAAGATCTATAGAGATAGATCAAGACGCTTAATTGGACTTTCACAAAGCACATACCTTGACAAAGTTTTGAAGAAGTTCAAAATGGATCAAGCAAAGAAAGGGTTCTTGCCTGTATTACAAGGTGTGAAGTTGAGTAAGACTCAATGCCCGACCACTGCAGAAGATAGAGAGAAAATGAAAGATGTTCCCTATGCTTCAGCCATAGGCTCTATCATGTATGCAATGTTGTGTACCAGACCTGTTGTGTGCCTTGCTATAAGTCTAGCAGGGAGGTACCAAAGTAATCCAGGAGTGGATCACTAGACAGCGGTCAAGAACATCCTGAAATACCTGAAAAGGACTAAGGATATGTTTCTCATTTATGGAGGTGACAAAGAGCTCATCGTAAATGGTTACGTTGATGCAAGCTTTGACACTGATCTGGACGATTCTAAATCGCAAACGGGATACGTGTTTACATTAAACGGTGGAGCTGTTAGTTGGTGCAGTTCTAAACAAAGCGTCGTGGCGGGATCTATGTGTGAAGCGGAATACATAGCTGCTTCGGAAGCAGCAAATGAAGGAGTCTGGATGAAGGAGTTCATATCCGATCTAGGTGTCATGCCTAGTGCATCGGGTCCAATGAAAATCTTTTGTGACAATACTGGTGCAATTGCCTTGGCAAAGGAATCCAGATTTCACAAGAGAACCAAACACATCAAGAGACGCTTCAATTCCATCCGGGATCTAGTCCAGGTGGGAGACATAGAGATTTGCAAGATACATACGGATCTGAATGTAGCAGACCCGTTGACTAGGCCTCTTCCACGAGCAAAACATGATCAGCACCAAGGCTCCATGGGTGTTAGAATCATTACTGTGTAATCTAGATTATTGACTCTAGTGCAAGTGGGAGACTGAAGGAAATATGCCCTAGAGGCAATAATAAAGTTATTATTTATTTCCTTATATCATGATAAATTTTTATTATTCATGCTAGAATTGTATTAACCGGAAACATAATACATGTGTGAATACATAGACAAACAGAGTGTCACTAGTATGCCTCTACTTGACTAGCTCGTTAATCAAAGATGGTTATGTTTCCTAACCATGAACAAAGAGTTGTTATTTGATTAACGGGATCACATCATTAGTTGAATGATCTGATTGACATGACCCATTCCATTAGCTTAGCACCCGATCGTTTAGTATGTTGCTATTGCTTTCTTCATGACTTATACATGTTCCTATGACTATGAGATTATGCAACCCCCGTTTGCCGGAGGAACACTTTGTGTGCTACCAAACGTCACAACATAACTGGGTGATTATAAAGGTGCTCTACAGGTGTCTCCAAAGGTACATGTTGGGTTGGCGTATTTCGAGATTAGGATTTGTCACTCCGATTGTCGGAGAGGTATCTCTGGGCCCTCTCGGTAATGCACATCACATAAGCCTTGCAAGCATTGCAACTAATGTGTTAGTTGTGAGATGATGTATTACGAAACGAGTAAAGAGACTTGCCGGTGACGAGACTGAACTAGGTATTGAGATACCGACGATCGAATCTTGGGCAAGTAACATACCGATGACAAAGGGAACAACGTATGTTGTTATGCGGTTTGACCGATAAAGATCTTTGTAGAATATGTAGGAACCAATATGAACATCTAGGTTCCGCTATTGGTTATTGACCAGAGACGTGTCTCGGTCATGTCTACATTGTTCTCGAACCGTAGGGTCCGCACGCTTAACGTTACGATGACAGCTTCATTACGAGTTTATGTATTTTGATGTACCGAAGGTTGTTCGGAGTCCCGGATGTGATCACGGACATGACGAGGAGTCTCGAAATGGCCGAGACATAAAGATCGATATATTGGACAACTATATTCGGACACCGGAAGTGTTCTGGGTGATTTCGGAGAAAACCGGAGTGCCGGAGGGGTTACCGGAACCCCCCGGGGAAGTATTGGGCCTTAGTGGGCCTGAGGGGAGAGAGAGGGCAGCAGCCCGGGAGGTGGCGCCCCCCCCCCATGGGGAGTCCGAATTGGACTAGGGAGGGGGGGCCTCTTTCCCTCTCCCTCTCCCTCTCTTTCCTTCCCCCTCTTTCTTCCTAGTTGGACTAGGAAAGGGGAGTCCTACTCCCACTAGGAGGAGGACTCCCCCCTCCCTTTGGCGCGCCCCATAGGGTCGGCCGCCCTCCCCCCTTGCTCCTTTATATACGGGGGCAGGGGGCACCCTAGGACACACAAGTTGATCTTCGTGATCATTCCTTAGCCGTGTGCGGTGCCCCCCTCCACCATATTCCACCTCGGTCATATTGTAGCAGTGCTTAGGCGAAGCCCTGCGACGTTTGAACATCAAGATTGTCACCGGTAGCGATAGTCGTGGAAGCATGAGATTGGCGAGACGACAACGATGCTACGATGGAGATCAAGGTGTCGCGCCGGTGACGATGGTGATCATGACGGTGCTTCGGAAATGGAGATCACTAGCACAAGATGATGATGGCCATATCATATCACTTATATTGATTGCATGTGATGTTTATCTTTTATGCATCTTATCTTGCTTTGATTGACGGTAGCATTAGAAGATGATCTCTCACTAAATTATCAAGAAGTGTTCTCCCTGAGTATGCACCGTTGCCAAAGTTCGTCGTGCCCAGACACCACGTGATGATCGGGTGTGATAAGCTCTACGTCCATCTACAACGGGTGCAAGCCAGTTTTGCACACGCAGAATACTCAGGTTAAACTTGACGAGCCTAGCATATGCAGATATGGCCTCGGAACACTGAGACCAAAAGGTCGAGCGTGAATCATATAGTAGATATGATCAACATATTGATGTTCACCATTGAAAACTACTCCATTTCACGTGACGATCGGTTATGTTTAGTTGATTTGGATCACGTGATCACTTAGAAGATTAGAGGGATGTTTTTCTAAGTGGGAGTTCTTAAGTAATATGATTAATTGATCTTAAATTTATCATGAACTTAGTACCTGAAAGTATCTTGCTTGTTCATGTTGATTGTAGATAGATGGCCTGTGCTGTTGTTCCGTTGAATTTTAATGCGTTCCTTGAGAAAGCAAAGTTGAAAGATGATGGTAGCAATTACACGGACTGGGTCCGTAACTTGAGGATTATCCTCATTGCTGCACAGAAGAGTTACGTCCTGGAAGCACCGCTAAGTGCCAAGCCTGCTGCAGGAGCAACACCAGATGTTATGAACGTCCGGCAGAGCAAAGCTGATGACTACTCGATAGTTCAGTGTGCCATGCTTTACGACTTAGAACCGGGTCTTCAACGACGTTTTGAACGTCATGGAGCATATGAGATGTTTCAGGAGTTGAAGTTAATATTTTAAGCAAATGCTTGGATTGAGAGATATGAAGTCTCCAATAAGTTCTCTAGCTGCAAGATGGAGGAGAATAGTTCTGTCAGTGAACATATACTCAAAATGTCTGGGTATCATAATCACTTGACTCGACTGGGAGTTAATCTTCCTATTGATAGTGTCATTGACGGAGTTCTTCAATCACTGCCACCAAGCTACAAGAGCTTCGTGATGAACTATAACATGCAAGGGATGAATAAGACGATTCCCGAGCTCTTCGCAATGCTAAAGGCTGCGGAGGTAGAAATCAAGAAGGAGCATCATGTGTTGATGGTCAATAAGACCGTCAGTTTCAAGAAAAAGGGCAAAGGGAAGAAGAAGGGGAACTTCAAGAAGAACAGCAAACAAGTTGCTGCTCAGGAGAAGAAACCCAAACCTGGACCTAAGCCTGAAACTGAGTGCTTCTACTGCAAGCAGACTGGACACTGGAAGCGGAATTGTCCCAAGTATTTGGCAGATAAGAAGGATGGCAAGGTGAACAAAGGTATATGTGATATACATGTTACTGATGTGTACCTTACTAGAGCTCGCAGTAGCACCTGGGTATTTGATATTGGTTCTGTTGCTAATATATGCAACTCGAAACAGGGACTACGGATTAAAAGAACACTAGCAAAGGACGAGGTGACGATGCGCGTGGGAAATGGTTCCAAAGTCGATGTGATCGCGGTCGGCACACTACCTCTACATCTACCTTCGGGATTAGTTTTAGACCTAAATAATTGTTATTTGGTGCCAGCGTTGAGCATGAACATTATATCTGGATCTTGTTTGATGCGATACGGTTATTCATTTAAATAAGAGAATAATGGTTGTTCTATTTATATGAGTAATATCTTTTATGGTCATGCACCCTTGAAGAGTGGTCTATTTTTGATGAATCTCGATAGTAGTGATACACATATTCATAATGTTGAAGCCAAAAGATACAGAGTTGATAATGATAGTGCAACTTATATATGGCACTGCCGTTTAGGTCATATCGGTGTAAAGCGCATGAAGAAACTCCATACTGATGGACTTTTGGAACCACTTGATTATGAATCACTTGGTACTTGCGAACCGTGCCTCATGGGCAAGATGACTAAAACACCGTTCTCCGGTACTATGGAGAGAGCAACAGACTTGTTGGAAATCATACATACAAATGTATGTGGTCCGATGAATGTTGAGGCTCGTGGCAGATATCGTTATTTCCTCACCTTCACAGATGATTTAAGCAGATATGGGTATATCTACTTAATGAAGCATAAGTCTGAAACATTTGAAAAGTTCAAAGAATTTCAGAGTGAAGTTGAAAATCATCGTAACAAGAAAATAAAGTTTCTACGATCTGATCGTGGAGGAGAATATTTGAGTTACGAGTTTGGTCTACATTTGAAACAATGCGGAACAGTTTCGCAGCTCACGCCACCCGGAACACCACAACGTAATGGTGTATTCGAATGTCATGATCGTACTTTACTTGATATGGTGCGATCTATGATGTCTCTTACAGATTTACCGCTATCGTTTTGGGGTTATGCTTTAGAGACGGCCGCATTCACGTTAAATAGGGCACCATCAAAATCCATTGAGACGGCGCCTTATGAACTATGGTTTGGCAAGAAACCAAAGTTGTCGTTTCTTAAAGTTTGGGGCTGTGATGCTTATGTGAAAAAACTTCAACCTGATAAGCTCGAACCCAAATCGGAGAAATGTGTCTTCATAGGATACCCAAAGGAGACTGTTGGGTACACCTTCTATCACAGATCCGAAGGCAAGACATTCGTTGCTAAAAATGGATCCTTTCTAGAGAAGGAGTTTCTCTCGAAAGAAGTGAGTGGGAGGAAAGTAGAACTTGATGAGGTAACTGTAACTGCTCCCTTATTGGAAAGTAGTACATCACAGAAACCGGTTTCTGTGACACCTAAACCAATTAGTGAGGAAGTTAATGATGATGATCATAGAACTTCAGATCAAGTTACTACCGAACCTCGTAGATCAAAGAGAGCAAGATCCGCACCAGAGTGGTACGGTAATCCTGTTCTGGAAGTCATGCTACTAGATCACGATGAACCTACAAACTATGAAGAAGCGATGGTGAGCCCAGATTCCACGAAATGGCTTGATGCCATGAAATCTGAGATGGGATCCATGTATGAGAACAAAGTATGGACTTTGGTTGATTTGCCCGATGATCGGCAAGCAATTGAGAATAAATGGATCTTCAAGAAGAAGACTGACGCCGACGGTAATGTTACTGTCTACAAAGCTCGACTTGTTGCAAAAGGTTTTCGACAAGTTCAAGGGATTGACTACGATGAGACCTTCTCACCCGTAGCGATGCTTAAGTCTGTCCGAGTCATGTTAGCAATTGCCGCATTTTATGATTATGAAATTTGGCAAATGGATGTCAAAACTGCATTCCTGAATGGATTTCTGGAAGAAGAGTTGTATATGATGCAACCAAAAGGTTTTGTCGATCCAAAGGGAGCTAACAAAGTGTGCAAGCTCCAGTGATCCATTTATGGACTGGTGCAAGCCTCTCGGAGTTGGAATAAGCGCTTTGATAGTGTGATCAAAGCATTTGGTTTTATACAGACTTTTGGAGAAGCCTGTATTTACAAGAAAGTGAGTGGGAGCTCTGTAGCATTTCTGATATTATATGTGGATGACATATTACTAATTGGAAATGATATAGAATTTCTGGATAGCATAAAGGGATACTTGAATAAGAGTTTTTCAAAGAAAGACCTCGGTGAAGCTACTTACATACTAGGCATTAAGATCTATAGAGATAGATCAAGACGCTTAATTGGACTTTCACAAAGCACATACCTTGACAAAGTTTTGAAGAAGTTCAAAATGGATCAAGCAAAGAAAGGGTTCTTGCCTGTATTACAAGGTGTGAAGTTGAGTAAGACTCAATGCCCGACCACTGCAGAAGATAGAGAGAAAATGAAAGATGTTCCCTATGCTTCAGCCATAGGCTCTATCATGTATGCAATGTTGTGTACCAGACCTGTTGTGTGCCTTGCTATAAGTCTAGCAGGGAGGTACCAAAGTAATCCAGGAGTGGATCACTAGACAGCGGTCAAGAACATCCTGAAATACCTGAAAAGGACTAAGGATATGTTTCTCATTTATGGAGGTGACAAAGAGCTCATCGTAAATGGTTACGTTGATGCAAGCTTTGACACTGATCTGGACGATTCTAAATCGCAAACGGGATACGTGTTTACATTAAACGGTGGAGCTGTTAGTTGGTGCAGTTCTAAACAAAGCGTCGTGGCGGGATCTATGTGTGAAGCGGAATACATAGCTGCTTCGGAAGCAGCAAATGAAGGAGTCTGGATGAAGGAGTTCATATCCGATCTAGGTGTCATGCCTAGTGCATCGGGTCCAATGAAAATCTTTTGTGACAATACTGGTGCAATTGCCTTGGCAAAGGAATCCAGATTTCACAAGAGAACCAAACACATCAAGAGACGCTTCAATTCCATCCGGGATCTAGTCTAGGTGGGAGACATAGAGATTTGCAAGATACATACGGATCTGAATGTAGCAGACCCGTTGACTAGGCCTCTTCCACGAGCAAAACATGATCAGCACCAAGGCTCCATGGGTGTTAGAATCATTACTGTGTAATCTAGATTATTGACTCTAGTGCAAGTGGGAGACTGAAGGAAATATGCCCTAGAGGCAATAATAAAGTTATTATTTATTTCCTTATATCATGATAAATGTTTATTATTCATGCTAGAATTGTATTAACCGGAAACATAATACATGTGTGAATACATAGACAAACAGAGTGTCACTAGTATGCCTCTACTTGACTAGCTCGTTAATCAAAGATGGTTATGTTTCCAAACCATGAACAAAGAGTTATTATTTGATTAACGGGATTACATCATTAGTTGAATGATCTGATTGACATGACCCATTCCATTAGCTTAGCACCCGATCGTTTAGTATGTTGCTATTGCTTTCTTTATGACTTATACATGTTCCTATGACTATGAGATTATGCAACTCCCGTTTGCCGGAGGAACACTTTGTGTGCTACCAAACGTCACAACGTAACTGGGTGATTATAAAGGTGCTCTACAGGTGTCTCCAAAGGTACATGTTGGGTTGGCGTATTTCGAGATTAGGATTTGTCACTCCGATTGTCGGAGAGGTATCTCTGGGCCCTCTCGGTAATGCACATCACATAAGCCTTGCAAGCATTGCAACTAATGAGTTAGTTGTGAGATGATGCATTATGGAACAAGTAAAGAGACTTGCCGGTGACGAGGTTGAACTAGGTATTGAGATACCGACGATCGAATCTCGGGCAAGTAACATACCGATGACAAAGGGAACAACGTATGTTGTTATGCGGTCTGACCGATAAAGATCTTCGTAGAATATGTAGGAACCAATATGAGCATCCAGGTTCCGCTATTGGTTATTGACCAGAGACGTGTCTCGGTCATGTCTACATTGTTCTCGAACCGTAGGGTCCGCACGCTTAACGTTACGATGACAGCTTCATTACGAGTTTATGTATTTTGATGTACCGAAGGTTGTTCGGAGTCCCGGATGTGATCACGGACATGACGAGGATTCTCGAAATGGTCGAGACATAAAGATCGATATATTGGACGACTATATTCGGACACCGGAAGTGTTCCGGGTAATTTCGGAGAAAACCGGAGTGCCGGAGGGGTTACCGGAACCCCGCAAGGAAGTATTGGGCCTTAGTGGGCCTGAGGGGAGAGAGAGGGCAGCAGCCCAGGAGGTGGCGCCCCCCCATGGGGAGTCCGAATTGGACTAGGGAGGGGGGGCGCGGCCCCTCTTTCCCTCTCCCTCTCCCTCTCTTTCCTTCCCCCTCTTTCTTCCTAGTTGGACTAGGAAAGGGGAGTCCTACTCCCACTAGGAGGAGGACTCCCCCCTCCCTTTGGCGTGCCCCATAGGGCCGGCCGGCCTCCTCCCTTGCTCCTTTATACACGGGGGCAGGGGGCACCCTAGGACACACAAGTTGATCTTCGTGATCGTTCCTTAGCCGTGTGCGGTGCCCCCCTCCACCATATTCCACCTCAGTCATATTGTAGCAGTGCTTAGGCGAAGCCCTGCGACGTTTGAACATCAAGATCGTCACCACGCCGTCGTGCTGACGGAACTCCTCCCCGAAGCTTTGCTGGATCGGAGTCCGGGGAGCGTCATCGAGCTGAACGTGTGCCAAGAACTCGGAGGTACCGGAGTAACGGTGCTTGGATCGGTTGGACCGGGAAGACGTACGACTACTTCCTCTACGTTGCATCAACGCTTCCGCTTCGGTCTACGAGGGTACGTATACAACACTCTCCCCTCTCGTTGCTATGCATCACCATGATCTCGCGTGTGCGTAGGAATTTTTTTGAAATTACTACATTCCCCAACAGCTCCAAAGTGTTCCTATGGGCTGACCTAGCACAACCGGGTGGATAGGTCCACTGGTCAAAGCCCGTCCGTGCAAAGTCAAAAGGCTAGATCCCGTGGTCAAACGCTGCAGGGTTAGGTAGGACGGGGCCCTAGGGGGGTAGCAATGCCACCGGAGCATCGCACCGGGCCCTCATACATGCCGTACGGTGTGGTGGCATGTCCGAAGAGGCGGCACACGTCTCCGGGGTGTGCCCCCCTCACGGATGGCGATGACACGGTAGTAGACGTTCTGCGGTAACGATGCGGGTGAATATTATTAAATACTCGGAGTGTGATAAAATCATGAGTTGTTTACACGATGTGGGCACATGTGCTATAGGACTGATGGTAATTTTTCATAATTTTTGGTGATGGAGAAGTATCTGAAAACTTTCCTCTACGCGGATTGCTCTTCACGTGTCTATGACTGTGGCTGGCGGCCTCCGGGGGCTAGCATGCCGCCAAATTTTGTGTAGGCGGCCTCTCACAAGTCTGGAAGTGTTGTGGCGGTTGCAAACTCCCGGCACACGTCTCCGGGGTGTGGCCCCCCTCACGGACGGCGCCGCCGCCAGCACCTGGAGGGGGGAAACGGACGTGTCGGGTCTACACTGAGGGGATCTTGCTGTGGCATTAGCCCGGATGTTGCTCCAAAGTGTTCCGATGGGCTGACCTAACACAACCAGGTGGAGAGTTCCACTGGTCAAAGCCCGTCCATGCAAAGTCAAAGGGCTAGATCCTGTGGTCAAATGCTACAGGGTTAGGCGGGACAGGGGCCCTGGGGGGGGGGGGGGTAGCAATGCCACCGGAGCGTCGCACTGGGCCCTCATACATGCCGTACGGTGTGGTGGCATGTCCGAAGAGGCGGCACACGTCTCCGGGGTGTGCCCCCCCCCCCTCACGGATGGCAATGACACGGTAGTAGACGTTCTGTGGTAACGATACGGCGTGAATATTATTAAATACTCATAGCGCGATAAAATCAGGAGTTTTTTACACGACGTGGGCACATGTGCTATAGGACTCATGGTAATTTTTCATAATTTTTGGTGATGGAGAAGTATCTGAACACTTCCCTCTACGCGGATTGCTCTTCGCGTGTCTATGACTGTGGCCGGCAGTCTCCAGGGGCTAGCATGCCGCCAAATTTTGCGTAGGCGCCCTCTCACAAGTCTGGAAGTATTGCGGTGGTTGCAAACACCCGACACGCATCTCCGGGGTGTGGCCCCCCTCACGGACGGCGCCGCCGCTGGCACCTGGAGGGGGGAAACGGACGCGTCGGGACTACACTGATGGGATCTTGCTGTGGCATTGGCCCAGATGTTGCTCCAAAGTGTTCCTATGGGCTGACCTAACACAACCGGGTGGAGAGTTCCACTAGTGAAAGCCCGTCCGTGCAAAGTCAAAGGGCTAGATCCCGTGGTCAAACGCTACAAGGTTAGGCGGGACGGGGGCCCTGGCGTAGCAATGCAACCGGAGCATCACACCGAGCCCTCATACATGCGGTACGATGTGGTGCATGTCCGAAGAGGCGGCACACGTCTCCCGGGTGTGCCCCCCCCCCTCACGGACGACGATAACACGGTAATAGACGTTCTGCGGTAACTATGCGGCATGAATATTATTAAATACTCGGAGCGCGATAAAATCGTGAATTTTTGACATGACGTGGGCACACGTGCTATAGGACTGATGGTAATTTTGCATAATTTTTGGTGATGGAGAAGTATCTGAACACTTCCTTCTTCGCGGATTGCTCTTCGCGTGTCTACGACTGTGGCCGGCGGCCTCCGGGGGCTAGCATGCCGCCAAATATAGTGTAGGCGGCCCCTCACAAGTCTGAAAGTGTTGTGGCGGTTGCAAACGCTCGGCACGCGTCTCCGGGGTGTGCCCCCCCTCACGGACAGCGCCGCCGCCGGCGGCGGCAACCCCAGAAATACTTTGCTACAGATATTAAGTTATCCAGGTGTGGTTGAATTGACAACTCAGCTGCTAATACTTGATAATATTCTTTGGCTCCCCTTGTGTCGAATCAATAAATTTGGGTTGAATACTCCACCCTCGAAAACTGTTACGATCCCTTATACTTGTGGGTTATCACACCACACTTCCAGACATGTAAGAGGACCCAGCGCAAGATTTGGTGGCATAGTTAGGCCCTGAAGGCCCCTAGCCACACTCGTAGACACGCGAAGAACAATCCGTAGTGGGGGATTTTTTCACATACTCTTGCATCTTTAAAAAATATAAGAAATTGCCACGCCTATTATATCACATGTGTGTGCACTGTGTAAAAATTTCATGAATTGATCATGCTCTGAGTGTTAAAAAATATTCATGCAACGCCAAAACCGTAGAGGGATTACTTCGATTTCATTGCCGTTCGTGAGGGGCGGGGACCTCACACCAGAGCCGCGTATTGCCTCTTCAAACATGCCAACACACCTTAAGACATGTATGAGGACCCGTCGTAATGCTCTGGTGGCATTGCTACCCCCCGGAGGCCCCCAACCGGCCTAACCCTGGACCAGTTGACCCGGAGATCTACGCCTTTGACTTTCGTAAGACGGGATTTAACCAATGGACGTTTTCACCTGGTTATGATAGGTCAGCCCATACGAACACTTGAGAACAAGGTTTGGGCCAAACCCACCATAAGATTCCCTCCGTGTTGACCCAACGTGGCCATTTCCCCCCTCCAAGTGCCGACGAGATCGCCGTCCATGAAGGAGTCACACTCCGGAGCCGGTTGCCGGGTGTTTGCGCCTGCCACCAAAATCCTTGAAACAATCTGATGGATGTAGATATAAAATTTGTCTCGATTGGCCAAGGAATGAAAAATTGACAAAAAATTCAAAACAAAAGGGTGTTTTGTGTAAATTTGAAGCAAACATGATTTAAGTTTGTTCAAATTTGAAAAATAGTATAGCAAAAGAATCCTTTCAAGTTTCTGATAAAAAAACATATAAAATTTGTCAAAATCGATCCAAGTATCAATTACTTATGATTTTAACAAACTATAAGGACCTATATGCAAAAGTACATGAGGTCACATTTCTAACATACTCAAAAACAAAAACAAAATGTATATTCATAATCTATGGAAAATTCTACCCCAAGTCAATATATAATTTGTGTATGTTTAAGTTTAGATAAGTTAGATTTAAATTATTCAAATTTTAACTTTTAGAAACATAAAAGTAATTTAAAATAAAAAACAGATGATATCTATGCCTACGGCATGGCCGTAGGCATTGTTCTCGGCCAGGGCTACTAGGAGGTGCCACGTGGCGTGGATATGCCTACGGCCTTGCCGTAGGCATAGATGGAAAACTATGCCTACGGCTTTGCCGTCGGCATAACTCTGCCACGTGGCAGCTCCTAATAAAAAAACAAATGATATTTATGCCGACGGCCGCCGTCAGGGCCGTCGGCATAGATTTGACGGCGCCAGCCCGCCGTCTGTCCCCGGGCCACGAGGACCACCTCAATGCTGACGGCCTAACTATGCCTACGGCTGCCGTAGGCATAGATCGATATATGCCGACGGCCTTACTATGCCTACGGCTGCCGTAGGCATAGATGGAAGTATGCCGACGGCTTTTCTATGTCGACGGTATTCCCTAGGCCGTCAGCATAGCTCCATCTATGCCTACGGCAGCCGTCGGCATAGATAAGGCCGTAGACACATAAGGTTTTTCCGGTAGTGCACAAGCAGAACAATAATTAAAAATCCATTCCAATTGATACTTAAATCACATATGCAAACGCATTTGAACGACATACTCCCTCCGTCCATATATATAGGGCCTAATACATTTATTAAGGTTACCTTTGACTATTGATAAGATTAATAATATATGAGATGTATAATGTGAAAATTATATCATTAGAAGCTCCTTCCATGTACGAATTTGGTGGTGTGCTTCGAGTAACTTGCATGTCATATATTATTGCTTTAAAGTTAGCCTCAAAAAACGCATTATGCCCTATATACATGGAAGGAGGAAGTATCAAACAAAAGAGAATCAGTACACGAAGAAGCACGAGCAGATAAACTATAGTAAAAAGCTCATTTGTGAGTGTGACAGACAGATAGAGGGGAAACAACTTGAGAATTTGAAAGTACATCATACATGTATCAACCAATACAAAACTCATTTCAGAGTGTAAAGGAAGCCAAAATTGACTGTGAACCAACCAAGCAAATTTTCTTTTGAAAAGAAGATAGATAGCACAAGAATCCGTTCAACTAGGAAATACGGACATGACCACACAGGACTGTATACATAGGGCAAAGGGCGTCTCAAGCACTACATATAATAATACCGTGTATCATTGCAAGAAGAACTGGAAAGTTTCCCTGTCCGGAGCACGTCCTCGTAGCAAGGTTGGTAAATGAATGAATCGAAGAGGCGACATGCTTGCAGCACGGGCTCTTGGGTGAGCTCCTGTTGGCTGCCTAGATACTGGATCCTCAACGTGTCGAGATGGTACACAACCACTTCCCGCCCAAGTAAGAGGATGACCGCATTCTTGTGCGGGTGGAATCCCACGACTCTTTTGTAGTAGCAACCCCATCCCTGTGGCTTTAGGTGGCTGGTGATTCCGATAGTATCGGTGAAGTTGTCCTCATCCGAGTTCCATGAATATTCAGAGCCATCTGCCCTAGATCCCTCCTCCTCTTCCTCCTCCACATTATCAGAGTTGTCATTGTCGACCAATTTCCATGAATATTCAGAGCCATCTGTCCTGGCTCCCTCCTCTTCGTCCACGTCATCATTTTGGTCATCCTCAATCAAGCTGACTGGTCCACTTTCGGCCACCCCCCATGTTACCTTTGGTTGTATTGTAAAAGTCTCAAGCATATGAAGGTGTGACTCGAGGCTAGCGTCGTGTCCAAGTGTCCAACCTAGTTCATCTGTCAGCTTCCATACTTTGAGTTGTGACTCTCTGATCACCACATAGTGGATCCCTCTCTCATAGCTTGCTACGATCGAATTCTCATACTTTATAGAGGGTTCCCCGGGGAGCTTGACCATGTCGTAAGTCCCCTTTGAGGGGCGTAGGATCATGAGGACATGGTGGTGGCAATGCATATAGAAAGACCCACGCCAGTACTGAGAGTCAGATGACCACACCATTCCGTCAAAGTAATAAGGCTGTGTGGGGGTGGCTACCAGGTCGTAGAGGTGCTCTGGGGCAGAGCGCCCAGGTACGAATTCACGGTTCTCCCACCGATCCATGCGCGAGGAGTACACTATCAAAGGTACCACCTTTTCCTTGGGCTCCTCGAGCTCCTCCTCTCGCGCCCGCTGAACCGGTGTTTTTAGCACATCTTCAGCAAGGAGGAACACATCATATTCAAGCGACACCACCGGATCAAAGGCAATGGATATGGCAGCAACAAGACCGTCCCGCGGAGGGCTTGGCAGGCGAGCGTACCGCGCGGTCGCTGGATTGTACACGAGATACGAACCCCATGTCTGGACGAGGACAAGGCCGTTGCAGGAGTGGCGGATGGTGGAGTCATCGAGATAGACAATGCGCGGGAAGGCGGCAGCGTTCTGCGGGGTGAAGAAGGAACAATCAGAGGAGTAGCCCATCTTGTTGATGAAGAAGCCGTGGAAGGCACCCCGGGGAAAGTGTGGCGGGTCGAGGAGCAGGTCGTGGGCATCGTCGACGGTGGCACGCCACGCCCGGCAAACGCGGCGGCACCTCGCGATTGTGCGTGGACAGAGGCGGCGGAGGATATCGAGGAGCACGTCATAGGAAAAGCAGAATTCGTCGCCGACGACGGCGCCGGCGTCCATCGTGATGGTGCGAAGTGGACCGCGTATTCACGGTGCGATCGGTCTGATTGTTAGGCACTCAGTTTTATGTGCGAGGAGGAGCTCTATTTGGGGTTTCCTTTCCTTTTCTGCTGGCCAACATATATAGCCTCCACGGAACCCTTTTCTTCTATCTATATCCGATCTGTACCCGAGCCTTATATTGGAGTAACCCCTTATCCGATCTGTACCCGAGTCTGGCCAGTGGATTTCTTGTTTGAACTTGCGCTGCAAGGCATACATGCTTGGGTCAATGCCGTTGAAGATGTAGTCCTTTCAGGTAATCCAAATCGCCTAGCAAACCGAGATAATGATCTCGAGAAAGGAGAAATCTTGAGGTGTTCTTATAAAATCTGTAGCTACTGGCTACTGCTGTATCAGTCCTTGCACTGGTGACCATGTGGAGTAATTCCATTTATATACTGTATACAGCACGAACAAGAGTTGCCACCCCCACTAACTGTAATTATGTTACGACTTACGACCACTGAACAGACTTAGTTGACGACCATGGTACTACATAACCAAGCAAAATTCTATCAGAAACGAAGTGAATATTAGAGTATATATACACACAAGACTGATGTAAAATCTTGGAACTGTCTAACCATCACACGTCTGAATTTCAATTTGGTTCAGGTTGCATTTTTATCAAATGTATGGTTGACACGTGTCTGTTGTTTTCCCGTTCGTACTGTGCTCGGAAAAAAAAAGTCATCTGATTTTATTGGTGGTTCAGATCGGATTCTCCCTTGGTCTCAGTCCCGCCTGCTTGGTTTTCAAACCCCCGGCGGGTGCCATGAGCTGGATAAACTAAACTCCATTTAAACTGAATTCTGGTACTGCACTTGTGCATTCCATGGTTCCCTCTCTCCACCGCTCTTCTCTCCAGACTCTGCTAGATGCAAATGGACCAACGAAATGAAAAAAGACGGGAAAATGGAGGCAGAATCAGAACGGGTTGACCAAAAACAAGGACGACCGAGACACCGGACACCTGAGCCAGAGACTGATCGGACGGTCACAAAATTCGACCTGTAGCCAATTGAAAATCAGACAATTGTTTTTTAGTAAAAATGAAAAAAATCTGAAGGCGAAGAACATCGAAGCAGGAGAAAAACATCTAAAGTGATTTACATGTACCAAAACCGTTCTATGATGGCACGGAGAATTTCCCGCACGGTAGCACATCCCTGTAACAAGGTCGGTAAGTAAACGAGTCGTCAACACGGTTAGCTTGTTGCTCATCGTCCTTAGTGAGCTCTTTCCTTTCGCCTAGATATTGCATCTTCAACGTGTCAAGATGATACACCACCACTGTCCACGGATCCATGAGGATGAGCGCATCCTTGTGCGGGTGGAATCCTACAATCTTGCAGTTGAAACCCCATGCCGGAACATCATGGTGTGCGACTTCTCCGAGGACATCGATGAAGTTGTCCTCGTCCGGGTTCCAGGAATATTCAGAGCCATCTTCTCTAGCTACACCCTCCTCTTCATCCTCCTCTGTTGAAATTATGTGTCCTGCAACTATATTCAAATTACTTGGAATTGTTAAATATTCGGAATACCTTATTATGGAATTATACATGTATTTGTACATGGAATTGTTTTACATGTTTAGCATGGAAAATTATCACTTGTTAGAATGTACTTAAATAACATATGCTTAAGGAAGCTGGTCGATTATCAGTGGAATACAATATACTATTTATAGTGGAAAGACTACCCGGGTACAGTGATAATCGGAAGGAGCTAGATCATATAGTTAAATTACAGCCCTAATGTTGATCTACATGATTAGAGGAATTTACACTCTATTATGACGCGTTGCTCACAAGCGCGTGCTCCGGGGATATAACGGGTAGAATCCGTTAACAGACAAATATGATTGTGGTTGATAATTTGATCTGGACTCTATCCCGGAAACTAGTGAAAAAAACTAAAAATCTTATATCTGTATAAGAGGTGGACTCTTTGGAAAGACAATATAAGAAGGTCCTTATCCCCTAGCCTCAGATATGTGAATTGTGAGCGGTACCACGGATAAGCGCAGAGGAATTAGGGGGTAGACCGAAAACCGTAAGATTCTAACATTGGCATCGGAGCAAGTTGGGGCGCCGTCGCCCACGATCCTAGTCTGCCACGCAACTCTGCCGTCCCTGATCAGCAGTGAACTCGCCGACGACTCGGTCTTCTGATCTGCTATCAACTCTGGCCCGCTCTCGGCCTGCGGCTGCAAATATAATCCGCTGCGAAATCTCTCGTCACTTTTTTCTGGTATCCGCTGGTCGCCGCTCGGTTCTGCAGGCTGCCGCTGTGTGCCGTAAGCTCGTAACACCCGTGCAGCTACGAGTTCATCTGCTACCAGATTAAGCAACAGTACTAGTCTTCACGTGAAGCCAGATCTCTTGTTTCCTTTTTCTTTTTAGCACTCAGATCGAGGAAGTGAGATTATCGTCTCGTACAAGCATCAAATCTTCACATGTTTTGGTTGCTACCAGTTCTTGCTCCCCAAAATAACTGGAGGTTAGTTTCTATGCGCGCGGGTCGCTGTGACTCTTCCCTAGTTTTGCACGCGGATGCAGGAGGCAGCAGGCATCTATCTCCACGGTGTCCGTCGTTCACACAGATCAGAGGATTGTGGAACCGCTGCTGTTTAGATTCATATAATATGGCAGTTGTATTTACTCGGAAGCGTCAGATCGAGGATCAGATCGTTACGTCAAAAGGCTAAGTATATATCTTGGCAGTCACGATACTTGTGTACACCCTGATATGGGTAGGACATCACAAGGAATTGATTGATAGATCATGTTCTTTATTTTTACGGAGAAAACAATCCGGAAAGGCCAAGCAAACCTGGGAAGGCTAATTCTACTCTGCAAATCAACAAGGATGGCAGCAAGGATTAACTCGTACGCGTGCAGATCTACATGACGTCCATGTCCACAATATTTATCTATAAGGATCAAACTGTAAAAAGGAAGGCTGGTGTTTCTCAGCTATCTTGACACTTGTGCGCACCCTGATCTGGGACAGAAATCACAAGGAATTAATCTATGTAATTTCAGCATCTGTCTTCACCCAGCATACAAATGAAAATTTCTCAAGGGAGGATCCAGTCATTGCACCTTGGAAAGGAAAATTTAGTAGTATTTGTCAATTGAATTTGCAAACAGGAAGGTATGTCTTTCATTTGTATGCAAGGAAAATTTATTTTGTCGACTGCTACATTCCAAGTAGTTTTGTTGCACATTCTGGTTACCATATATTACTAGAGGAAAATTATGGTGGTTACAGCAACCTGGCATGAAAAGGAATTCATTGAAGTGTCGTTTGTTGAGCATCACTTGTTTATGGAGGAAGATAGGGGTCACTCCAAAGACAAGGAAATCTGATCTTCATTTGTCACAACTTTATTGGCATGCCACTATTTCAAAGGAAAATTGATGTACTTTGCATTGTAAATTATGCCATGAAACTCCGTTGTGGAGGAAAAATATTATTGTTATAGGACACTCTATGCAACTCGGTGAGAACGGATTTGCTTTATTGATATATCATGGAATCTATTGATTATGACATACTGTTTGGAAAAGGAAGAGTGAAATATTGCTTAACGGTTAAATTAGTGCATTATGGATTTTCACACAATGATCTATCTTTCTTGATGTCCATTGGAAGTTGGAAAACCAAAATTATTTTTATATTTGGCGAAGATAACTCCATATGGAGGAATATCAACAATGGGAACACATGCTTGGAATCTTATTATCTACGTCATCAATGACTTGGTCACATATCTTGGAACTGGATCAAGAGGCTTATTGATTCTGGAATTTTAAACTTTAGTGGGAGGACTATGGTACGTGTGAACCATATATGATTTTTTAATACACTTTTTTTTATTAAGGTGGAAGGATATAAAAAGTTTCACATCATTTTTTTCCTGATATACTTATGGTATTGTTTGGACACTCCCACTAGAGGTCAGAGTATTTATTTCATATCACTCTTCGATGATTACACTTTTATATGGTTATGCTTATATTTTATTATACAAGTCTGAAGGTTTTATTGTGCTGGTCACATGTTATACTGAAGTGGAAAAATCAATTGACTAAATAATATCATAGTTTTAACCACTGATTGGTGGGGGGATTACACTTCAGGAATATATCGTTTGTTTGTAAAGAGCATGGAACTATTCACCATTATAATATACCGCACACTCCACAATTGAATGGAGGAATTAACTGTCTTGTATACTCCCTTGTTTCTTTGGAAAGAAGCATTGCATATTATCATCTGCTGATATCATTCTCCATCTAGTACAGTCACTTGACTAGAAGGAAATCTTCTATTTTGACATGAAATTCTTAGTTATTACAAAGCGCACACCAGGAAATTTATTATGGTTATTCTAGTGGATCAAAGGGTATTTCCTAAGTTATCTGGAAAAAGAATACTGGTGGAAAATAGGAACACAATCATTTTTATGATCAGGGTGGCATTATTATTGACAATCATACTAGAATATAATCTTGACCCCAAGGAAACTACAAGTGACACTCCCATCATGACATGCATAGGATAAGTGGGAGGAATAAGCTTGGAATATCATGTCTGGATAATTGTTATGTTTTGTTGGCGGATGTCACTCTAAATTTTAGAGGAATCACTGAATTCTCTTAAAGTTTTTTTTATCAATGTCAACTATGGGTGGAAAAATTGCGGGAAGGAATAAACTCAAATGAGGAAGAGCATAGTTTGGGAACTTGATATCATACCAAATAACCGCAAGCCTAATGTCTGGAAATGATTTTTTTGTAAGGATATTTGGCAAACTGGAATATTATAATATCACTCTTGTTATTCAACTATTCACACAGAGGGAAATATACTTTGTGGAAACTCTCTCTCCTGGAATTTTGGGAAAGAGGAACTAAAGACATGGTTTGCTATTTGAGTATATTAATGTATGGTCTTATAACAAGCTTCACATCAATGGAATGGCACGTCATATGATTTTTTAAATGAAGCAAGGCGGTCATTTACAAACGTAAGTGTAAAGTATTTTGCATTATTATTGTATATGTTAATATTGTTTTGTTGTTTGCAATGATAAAGTCACATTGATGGAAGTGAATGCTTGGTAATCTTTTAACTTTCATATGAAAGGAACATTTGAGACATCCTATGCTTTACGAGTTGAAATACATAGAAAATATTTTGAAGTGTTTCTCTATGGAAAATTGCAAATCTGTTAAAATACCTTTGATAAAGGGAATCATACTCGGTGAGGAATTACATTTGAACTCTCGGGGAAAATAGAATAATAAATGGTACTAGAATTCGTATGTATCTTCATTATATTATCATACCTTAGCTACCGGAATTTATGCTGCATTCAAGCAGTTGAATGAAAGACGAGCAGCTAAGGGAATCTCACACATCATATAAGAATGTGGAAAGTGCATCACAACCTGTCACTTATTCTGAAATTTATATTAAAGGTAAACACGTTGAGGAAGCTATTACTCTAGCTACAAGATGAGAAATAAGTCCAGGTACGCATATTCAATTTTTTTATATAGTACTAATATGGTGCAGGTTCACTGACCGAAGTCAGGAATTTCTTTCAAAACATGGTTACTGATGGAACTTCATCATCTAATTGGATTTGATATTTATTTGGTTTTTGGAAACTTTATTCAAGATGGTTATCTTCTATTTGACTCAATGTGGAATTACTCAAATTATTGATATATGTGACTGAAAATAATTGATGCGGAATTTCACTTGAGGAAACAAAATACTCAAGGTGCCTATAAAGGTGGAATTACACTCGAGGAAAAAAATACTCGAGGCGCCGAGGACAGGTGTGCTGGAATAGTTAGGCGGAAACTAAAGGTCTCTAATGATCTTAAGTGTCACAACAAGGAAACATATTGAGGGAAAGTATCACATTTTAGTGTGGGTTTTTCAACATAGTGCTAATATGATTGCTAATCCCTTGACTAAGCCTCTTAGTCAGGAGGTATTTGGCAAGCATGTTAAGGCTATGGGTTTACGAATATTTGAATGATCGTTTTGGACAAGTGGGAGATGTTGGAATTATGTGTCCTGCAACTATATTCAAATTACTTGGAATTGTTAAATATTCGGAATACCTCATTATGGAATTATACATGTATTTGTACATGGAATTGTTTTACATGTTTAGCATGGAAAATTATCACTTGTTGGAATGTACTTAAGTAACATATGCTTAAGGAAGTTGGTCGATTATCAGTGAAATACAATATACTATTTATATTGGAAAGACTACCCGGATACAGTGATAATCGGAAGGAGCTAGATCATATAGTTAAATTACAGCCCTAATGTTGATCTACATGATTAGAGGAATTTACACTCTATTATGACGCGTTGCTCACAAGCGCGTGCTTCGGGGACATAACGGGTAGAATCCGTTACCAGACAAATATGATCGTGGTTGATAATTTGATCTGGACTCTATCCCGAAAACTAGTGAAAAAAACTAGGAATCTTATATCTGTATAAGAGGTGGACTCTTTGGAAAGACAATATAAGAAGGTCCTTACCCCCTAGTCTCAGATATGTGAATTGTGAGCGGCACCACGGATAAGCGCAGAGGAATTAGGGGTAGACCGAAAACCCTAAGATTCTAACATCCTCTTCATCCTCATTGTCATCCTCGGTCGAGCTGGGTGGTTCACCACTGCTTCCAACCGCCCTCCATGTCACCTTCGATTGTATTATAAGAGGGTGAATCATACGACTATCCGGGTTGAGGTTGACGTCATGTGCCAGTGTCCATCCTATTCCTAGCTGACCATTCATTGCTTCGGTTAGCATCCATACACGGAGCTGCAACACATTGATCGCCACATATTGTATCCCTCTCTCGTAGCTTGCCAAGACAGAACTTTTAGGCAGGCCGGACAAACTCTTTGGACTGCAGTGTTCCCCAGGAAGCTCGACCATATCATAAGTCCCCTTTGAGGGGCGTAGGATCATGAGGACATTGTTGTGACAATGTATATAGATCGACCCGCGCCAGTAATCAGTTGACCGAAACATCGCCATGTAGCTATCCGGTGATCTAGCTACCACATCATAGAGGTGGCCCGGGGCACAACGCCCAGGCGTGAACTCTTGGTCCTCCCATTGGCATGTGAAGGACGAGTACACCAACATAGGCACCAACTTCTCTTTCGGCTCTTTGATCCTCTCCTCCTGTACTTCCTCGAGTGGTAGAACCTTGCCTGTCCTACTCCTATGTCTTGGAAGTAAGAGCTCATCCATCTCTTGCAGTTCAGCACCTCCAGTCCTCGCGCCGCCGGCCACCTTTGGCCGCGGCGTGGCCGTGCTTGCGCCACCCAGGTGCAGGTCTCCACCGGCTTTCCCCTGCCTTGCTCCACTCCGGCCATGGCAGCCACCTCCCCACCATCGCGGTCCTGTTTTGAGGTAGGCGGACCGAGTTACTCCCCCAGATCGGTTGAATCTGGGGAGCGCGTTTCTCTCTCCGAGCCGGCCTCCGACATTGATGGCACCCCTCTGTCCTCTCCTCGGTTGCTGAGGCGAGCGTCCTTCGCTGAGGTGGTCAGGATGCCTCTTGGCAGGCCTGCGGCGGGCGCTCAGACCACGCCGGCGAGGCCACGGTTGCTTTCGTTGGTTGTGGTGCCGCCATCGTCTGGCTCCCAACCGCCCTCCCAGTTCGTGCATGCACCGGCATCACGCATTCATGAGCCTGGTTGCACCACACCACCCCACGCCATGCCTGATTCTGGGGGATGGCAAGTGGTCGGTCGCAAGTCCGGATGGCATGGGAGCGCGCTTCCTTCTCAAGCGAATGCATTCAAGGCACACCAACGCTCCTCTGCGGCCGGCAGTAATGGCGTAGACGGCTATAAACTCGACCTCCTTGGCCGCTGCTTCAGATGCCTTGACAAGAATCACAAGGTGGCCGCTTGCCGCAACCCAACTTGCTGCCTCCATTGCCTCCGGGAGCGGCACACTGCTCGTTTCTGCCGCCGCAAACACCTGCCCCTCGTGCCCCTCTCCGAGCTCGATAATTCACCTCCATCTCCTCCAAGCCACCGTGCTCAGCCTACGGTTCTCTCCCAGCTGGTTTTCCCGCCGGAGCACCCGGTGTCCACCCGCGCCCCGGTCCACTCGTGCCTTTGTTTCCCACCGCCCTTCCCCGTCGCTGGTGCTGCTGTTCCCACGGCGCCGGAGCCTGCTGCCGCGGCGACGCCTACCATGGATTCTTGCGACCTCCTTGCTGCGGCCGCTCGCAGGGCGAGGAGGACGAAGTGCCTCGTCGATCATGATGCGGAGATGGAGGCCGAGGAGGCGCGGCTCCGGGGGTCCGCCCTCATGCTCATCGTCGCCGGCACGCGCCCCAGCCTTCTGCCTGGGAACATTGCGGAGAGCATCACCATGGAGTTCCCAGAGCTGCCTCCCTCCGCGTTCCAGGTGTCCCTCTAACAGGACGGCTTCTTCGTCCGCTTCTCCAGCGACCGGTGGTTCCATGCCGTCGCCGAAAAGAACATGCTGCACTTCCATGGCGTCCCCATCCTCATGCGGCGTTGGACTGGCCTCTCCTTCGCCTCCTCGCATGCCAACCGCTACAGTGTGCGCCTCTTCCTAGAGGACCTGCCGCCGCACGCCTGGTCCATCAACAGAGTCCAGAGGATGCTGCCGGAGTGCCTCATCTACCGCATCGCCACCGAGACGCTTGACAAGGAAGACCTCTCCTACTTTGTGGCCACGGCGTGGGTCGAGGACCTGGAGGAGGTGCCCACGGTCGCCACGTTGACTGTGCGCGGCGAGCCAAGGCCGTGCTCTAACCTGCTAGCGCATTCCTCTACGCCGGTGGGCTTCTCGGAAGAGGGTGGCATGGACGACACTTGCGCCTGCACCGACCACATCCCGCGGCTGCTCCACTACAAGGTCCTAGTTCACTTGGATTCAGTGGCCTACTACCCGGCTAGGCCTGCAGGGGCAGCGAGGCGTGCGGGACCTCGCGGTGATCACGACGAGTGTGACGACGCGGGCGATGGCCCGCCTCCAGAAGAGAACCCCATGCCCTGGGCGCGTGGTTTCACCGACGACGACTGCAGGCGCTACCAACAGACGCAGTCAAGGCCCGTCTGTGAGCGACGTCGGGCTAATGGACGGGGCGGTGGAGGTGGCGGCCGGCAACGCGCCTGCGATGCGGATGGCGGCGCGCCAATCACGGTGTCGATGCAAGCTCCCAGCCCTAACATCGTCAGCGCGGTGGCCGTCGAAACCGCACATGCCCAGCCGTTGGTCAGTGCGCGTGTTGACGCCGTCTCCTCGGCAGGTGACGATGCGGCGGCACCCCATGGCCACGTGATGGAGCTGCCCCAGCCTGAGCCAACACAGGAGCAGCATGCTCCTGGAGCCACCTCGGTCACCATACAGAGAGACAGGGCTGAGCGGCAGCTTGCCCTGCCAACGATAAGCTCCCTGCGCGAGGCTCCTGCTTCTTTGGATTGTGAACTGCGCCTTTCCACTGCTGCTCCTGCGCTGTCGGCAGGGGTGGAGCTAGGCGCCCTGTCGCCTCCCGTGATGCTGCCGCCTGCTGCATGCGCTACCCAAGACCAGTCGCCTCCCCTGGTCAACCGTAGCCCCGAAGCGCTCTTGAAGACCCCTGACGTATCTCTGGCCCAGCTACAGCCTCTTGGGGTGCCGGAGCCCGGCCTGCGTACTAGGCCGAGCTTCTCTGCCGCCCAGCTGGGCTCTGCTAAGATCCCTTCGGCCCATGGTTTGAATCTGGACCTCAGCCCCGCTGCCAACGGATCCGATGCCATTGACCCGAGCGCTCGGCCGACCATTGACTCAGCATCACCGTCTCACCCCATCCAGCAGTTTCTCTCCCGCATGACTTCCCCTGTTTCTACACCGCTTCTTGCTGGACCCAGATCCCCTCCGCCGCTCACCAAGAAAAAGCCTGCCCGGCAACCGCCAGCAATGGCGACCAGGCGAAGCCATAGACTGCAGGGAAGGAAGGAGGCTATCACTAGAGGGGGAAACACTTCACTGCGGCTTGCCCGACGCGTCCTTGTCGGAAAGAGGGGGCTCGCCATTGCCGAGCCCGGAGAGGAAGAAGAGGAGGAGACCCTCCAGAGGTACAAGCTTACCTTCAAGAAGCCGTTGAGTGACAAGCAAATCGAAGCCCTCTCTGCCCTGGCCAAGTCGGCCTCCGTGAGGAACACCCGAAAGGGGCGGCGTGCCTGATGTGGTTCTGTTTCTCTCTACTGCTGCTATATCTGTCGATTGAGTTTCTTATGATTAGCTCAAATATCTTAGTATGGAACGTAAGAGGGCTTAACAACCCTGCTCGCCGCGGAGTTGTAAAAAATGTTGTGTTGTTGCACAGTCCAGCGATTGTTTGCCTGCAAGAGTCGAAGCTAGCAGATGTTGACAGTTTGATCATTAGCCAAGTTTGTGGTCTGAAATACACCGAGTTCCTGTTTGAACCTGCTTTGGGAACTAGATGTGGTATAATTGTTGCTTGGGATCCAGATGTGGTAGATGTGAACCTCCTTGCTCAGCATAAATCTTTTATTGCAGTGGATTGTTGTTGGAGACTGTCAGCTACTAAGTTCAGATTAGTCACGGTCTACGGACCTCAGTCTGATGCAGATAAACTGAGTTTCCTTGATGATTTGAGACCATTATGTCATTCCAGCTTACCTTGTATATTCAGTGGTGACTTCAACCTTATTGCCGATGCCTCAGAAAAGAACAACCGGAATTTAGATCGAAGATTGATGGCAGCTTTCAGAAGATTCATCAATGAACTTGAGCTTAGAGACATGTACCTCCACGGCAGAAAATATACTTGGACCAACGAACAACAAATTGCTACTAAAGTGAAGCTGGACAGGGTGCTCTATAATGATCTGTGGATGACAGCACACCCTTGCTGTTTACTTGCTGCCCTTGCCACAGATCTCTCTGATCATTGTCCGTTACTACTCTCCACTGATGTTTCCTTCCAGCCTCCGAGGCATTTCAGATTTGATAATTATTGGGTGAAGTTTGAGGGGTTCAATCAGTTGGTGATTGACTGTTGGGCGCAGCCAACCAATTGCTCGAATCCATATCTACGGCTGCATTGCAAGCTCACGAGAATGGCCAGAGCCTTAAGGAAGTGGAGTGCTTCTCACATGGGCGATCTCAAGCTTCGTGCAGCAATCTCCAGTGAGCTTATTGGTCGGCTGGACGCTGCCCTAGATGAAAGGGATCTGTCTGAGGGTGAGAGATATTTAAGGGCAGCCTTGAAGATGAATTTGCTTGGTATAGCTGTAGTTCAGCGTGCTCACAGCAGACAACGCTCTAGAATCGACTGGTTGAGAGATGGAGATGCCAACACTTCCTTCTTCCAAGCCAAAGCTTCGGCTAGACGCCAAAAAAAATTTGTGCTCAATTTATTGCACAAAGGAGTAGTAGTGACAACTCAAGAAGATAAATTGCAGGCTGTTTGGGAGCATTTCTCCTCGGTTATGGGTTCCAAAGCTCAAAGAGGCTGCTGCATAAATTTTGCTGCTCTCGGCATATCCCCAATTGATCTAAGCAGCATTGACGGGCCCTTCTCTGAAGATGAAGTCAGAGCTGCAGTTATGGACTTGAACCCTAGAAAAGCTCCCGGCCCCGATGGTTACACCGCATTATTTTTTCAGAAGTGTTGGGATATCATAAAGAATGATTTAATGCTTGCAATCAAAGTGTTCGAGGGGATGAACAATGCAAACCTTGCCAGCCTGAATAATGCCACTTTGATTCTAATCAGGAAAAGGGCCGATGCAGCTGAAGCCAAGGATTATAGGCCTATAAGTCTGCTCACCTTCTTCGCAAAGCTAATCATGAAAATTCTTGCACGTAGACTCCAACCAAGGTTGAAGGAACTGGTGTTGCCTTCACAAAGTGCTTTCATCAAAGGAAGAGCAATTCACGACAACTTTATGTTTGTCAAAGGCATGGTCAGATCCCTCTACCTGAAGAAAATCCCTTCCATTATACTCAAGCTGGACATCGATAAGGCCTTCGATAGTGTCTCTAGGGAGTTCTTGCTGGAGGTCCTTGTAGCCAAGGGGTTTAGCCAAACCTGGAGGAACTGGATCGCTACCATGCTTGCCTCGTCTTCAACCAGAGTCCTAGTCAATGGGGAGTTAACTGACATAATTAAGCACCATAAGGGCCTTAGGCAGGGCGATCCAATGTCTCCACTTCTGTTTGTGCTAGTTATGGATATTCTGGATGCTTTGTTGAGGGCTGCCGTCACTACCCAAGTATTGCCCCCCTTTGGAAGAAACCTACCAACATTACGAGCCTCCCTTTATGCTGATGATGTGATGATTTTTGTCAAGCCCAACACACAGGAAATCACAGCGGTAAAGAAGATTTTGGAAGTGTTCGGTAATGCAACCGGCCTATGGACTAACTTCAGCAAAAGCAATTTTTGCCACATCCGGTGTGATAACATTGGCATCCAAGAGCTAGCCATGATCCTGCAATGCCCAATCAAGGAGTTCCCTGTCACATACCTTGGGATGCCTCTAAGCTATGCAAGACTCCAGAAAATTCACTATCAACCTATCTTTGACAAGCACAAACGCAACACCTCGGGCTGGATCAAATTAATGCTCCCCACTGCTGGCAGACTGGCTCTCATCACCTCTGTTTTATATGCTCTTCCTGTATTTCAGCTTTTGGCAATTGAGCCCCCTAGATGGGTGGTCAAAAAGTTTGACAAGGGTTGCAGAGGATTCCTCTAGGCTAATAAAGATGAGGCTACTGGTGGCAAATGTTTAGTCAATTGGAAACAGGTTTGCTTGCCCAAGAAGCTTGGAGGGCTTGGTATCCCCTGTCTAACCCAAAAGAGTGAGGCAATGAGATGTAGATGGCTTTGGCTATCATGGATGGAACCTAGTCGACCATGGCACGGCTTGCCTTTACCAATCAACACCTCAGTTAGATCCCTCTTTGAGGCGTCGGTGCAGATTAACATTGGAAACGGCTCCAACACAAAATTCTGGACTGACCCTTGGCATCAAAGAGAGAGCTTTTCCAGGAGGTTCCCGGATCTTTACAACCAATGCACGATCAAAGCAATATCCGTTAGGTGTGCTCTTGCTGATGGAAAGTGGATGAGGCACTTCAAGGGAAACTTAACTCAAGAGGCCATCGCGCAATTCATGAACCTTTGGAATGAGTTGCAGCCGATCCAACTCACTCAGACTCAAGATGATTCACTAACTTGGAGATGGACAAATGATGGTCAGTTTTCCTCCAGCTCGGCGTACACTGCCACTCTTACTGCCAACATTAGGCCACCTTATGCAAAGCTGGCCTGGAGCTCGGATGCCCCTCCCAAATGTCAGTTCTTCGTCTGGCTGGCTGCTCAAGATCGATGTCTAATGGCGGATAACCTTGCTAGGCGAGGGTGGCCCCATAATCCGCTGTGTCTGCTATGTCTACAAGAGCCTGAAACTGCCGCCCACCTGCTTACTTCTTGCTCTTTTGCGAAGGAAGTTTGGCACCTGATACTCTGCAAGATGAACATGACCCTGGCTATGGCGGCAGTTCATGACGATTCCCTAGTTAGCTGGTGGCAACGAACAAATGCTTCCATGGGAAAGGAAAGAGCGAAATCTTGGAGATCAATTTTGGCCCTGGTTTGGTGGAACCTCTGGAAAGAAAGAAATGATAGAACATTCAGAAATATTTCTTGTCACCCCACACAACTATTTCTGAAGATTCAGGTCGAAGCAAAGGACTGGGTTGACGCTGGGCGTAAGCATGCAATGGCTCTTATAGAGCGCCCCCTAGAACCAGACTAATGTACTTCTGATGTATCTTTAACCCCAATCCTCCTTCTCTAATCTTGTGTTTGTAACTGTTTATTTCTTCTATACGCAATGAAAAGCAGTGGCCCTGCCTTTTCATCAAAAAAAGTAAGAGCTCATCCTTCTGTAAGAAGAAGACACGATAGTGCAGCGACACAGCCGGGTCAAAGGCGAGGGATAAGACGTCGGCACGACTGGTCGATGGGCATGGCAGGTGAGCAGACCGTGCCGTCGCCGGGTTGAGCACGTAGTAGTCTCCCCACTCTCGCACAAGCAAGAGGCCGTTGCAAGACTGGCGTATAGTTGCCTTGTGAGGATAGGCAGGGCGCAGGAAGCCAGGCTTGCCCTCAGTGGTCGGTGGAGCAAAGAAGGACAAATTGGACCGGCACCCGGTCTTGTTGAGGAAGATGCCGGCAAAGGCCCGGAAGGGAAAGTAGCGCTCGAGAGAGAGGCCATGGTTGTCGATGATGGCCCGCCACAAGCGGCAGACACACTGGGACGCAGCGATGTCGCGCCCGGGCAGGCGGCGAAGGATGTCGAGGAGCACGTCGTAGGGGAAGCACATGCCGTTGCCGTCGCCATCGCCCTCACTGGCGGCATTCATGTTGTTGGATCTATGGCGGATGTGGGCGCCGGCCCTCTTAGGTAGACGCAAATCGCAAAGGATGAAAGTGTTAGGACATCTCCAGCCGTTGGCCCCCCAGGGGCATCTAAAAGCGCCGCCTGGGGGTGAGTCGGTGCAAAAAATGGCCCTGGGGGCGAGTCGGTCCCCAGCCGTCGGCCCCCAGGGCCGCCCCCAGACGCGTATTAAAAAACAAAAAAAAGAAAGTTCGGCGAAGTTATGATAAAACTAGTTAAATTTCGGCCAAACATGGCAAATTTTGGCGAAATTCGTCCATACATTACATTAACCTAATCTAAAAAAAAGAAAGGGGGAAGTCGTCGCTGCCGTCGCCGCCATCGTCGTCATCGGCATTCTCCTCCTTGACGCGGGCGCCCCTGCTGGACCCCTGCCCGGTGTCGCCATGGCGAACAGGCGGCGGCGCGTCGGCGTCGTCGCTGCTGTCGCAAAGGACGATGACCACGCCTTCCTCGCGGCCGCGTCGGCGCTCCTCGAAGCGGCGTAGGGCGGCGCGCTGGCGCTCCTTCTCCTTCTCGCGGCGCGCCTTCTCCATCGCAATGGAGTCCTGGCGCCCACTCGAGGGCGGCGTCGCCGTCGTCGGCGAACTCGGCCTTCACCGGCGCCAGACCCGGCTCCGTCTTCACCGGCGGCAGACCCGGCTCCGTCTTCACCGGCGCCAGCCCCGGCTCCGTCTTCGGCTTGACGAAGCACGGAGGAGCCGACGAGGGGTCGCGCCGGCCGCCCTTGTTGATGACGATGCCGGCGCTGCGAGTGCGCCGGCCGAGTGGCGTCTCCGCCGCGGGCTCGGCCTTGACGCCGAGCAGCGCCGGAGAGCCGGAGGAGTGGGAAGAAGAACGGGACGACGAGGAGGAAGAAGAGGACGCGCCGAACCTTCTTGGAGCCCATGGCCCGGCGCGTCGGTGCTGCGCCGGGGCGGCCACCCTCGCCGGGGGGTACGCCAACGGCGGGTCGTTGCCGCCCTCGAGGTACGTGAGCACGCCCTCGAGTGTGCGGCTGGGGACGCCCCACCAGAGATAGCGTCCCTCGCTGTTCTGCCGGCTGCAGACCACCGACGCGCCGTTGGTGGACGCCAAGCGCTGCTGTTGGCGGCGCTTGAAGTACGCCGCCCAGGCCGCGTGGTTGTCGGCCGCGTACTGGGGGAGGGAGAGCTCGGCGTCGGTGAGGGACGCGCGCACGATGTCGACCTCCTCGGCGAAGTACCTCGGGTCCGCCGCGGCGTCGGGCAACGGGGGAATGGGCACTCCCCCGGCGCTGAGTCTCCACCCCATCGGCCCGGCGCGCATGTCCGGCGGCGCCGGGATGTTCGCCTGGAACAGGAGCCACGACTCCTGTTTGCGCAGCGAACGGCGGCCGAAGCCGTTGGCCGCCGCCGTATCTCCGGGGAAGCGCTCTGCCATGGCGAAGGCGGGGCTGTGCGGGCTCGGAAGAGGTAGAGGGAGGGGCTGGGCGGCGGCGCTCGGGGAGAGAGGAAGGGTTGGACGGCGGCGAGGGGCGGGGCTGGTGTGGGCGCAGGTGAGCGGAGGCCACTGGCTTTTATAGCCGGGCCGCGCCCATGTGTACGCGTGCGAGGGAGTGGAGGCGTCGGCGCACCGTCCCGTGAACGCGCCGCCCGTGAGAAATCAATGGCAAGGCTGACCGGCGGCAGCCTTGCCATTGATTCCCCGTGGGAACCGAGGCCGTTGGGGGAAGACGAGGCGCCGAGTCGCTGACGCGGCTGGCCCGCGTTTTTTTCGCGCCAAAACAGCTCGCCCCGGCGCCCCCGGGCGCCCCCCAGCGCGCCGCGTTCGGCCTGGGTCCGCCGGCGCTGTTTTCGGCCCAAGCCGGCGAAAATCGGGCTCCTGGGGGCGCGACTGGGCCGTTTTTTCGGCGCCGGCGCGAAAAAATCGCCAAGGGAGGCCTTCCTGGGGCGCGGCTGGAGATGCCCTTAGATGCGATCGGAGCAACTCAGATTTTCTTTGGTTTTGTTCAGGAAGGGTTATTCGACGCGAGAAGCTCGGTTTAGGTTTATCTTCTTCTTTTTCTCCGGCCCAAATTAACCTTTACGGCATCTAATCTAATAATCTAAAGAAGAAGGAAAAGCATAACCTCCAAGCCATCTTTTTTTCACAGACTTTGTACACACGAAATAATATGTGTACTTTTTTTAAACGAAATAATGTGTACTTTGTATCATTGTCCCGCACAAAAAAAAACACCTTGTGTCATTCGGGCACGAACCAACGATGTTCAACGATACGACTGGATGAATTTGATGCATATAATCTATCAATGAGAAAACAAGCATCTCATCTGGTAATACAATAGCATATTGTTATATTGGCTCGTCCATACATATTTTTTTTTTGCGGGGAGCTGTATATTTCGACCCATGCCCGCTATATCTTCAGTTTTTCCTCCTCGTTTATAGTTTCCTTTATCCTTTGGGGGAGGGCAATTTGAGCATCAACCACCTCTGTCCCAGCCGGCGCAACCAATGCCGCCACCTCCCGAGCTCGATTCCGACCTAATAAAGAGCTCCAGGCGGGATGGCCACCACAATAGGGCACCGACAGTCCCACCTCGAGCTCCGACCATTCCACCTTGGAAGACGGACGCGCGCATGGAGGAGGTCGAGGCTCAGCAGCAGCGCGCTGCCGCTCGCATACCGCTCGAGCTTCACCCCCTTGGCCGCCGCGTCCGACAGCATTGTGATCGCGCTAGCTAGCCGCTCACCGCCCCGCCTCGGGCATGAGAAGAACCCAATTACAATCTATATTTTGCTCGTCGAGGGATTTATGCTATTTTACAAAGTCCTTGTGGTAGATTTAACTAGCGACTAGCTAGTGGGCTCCACATCTGACCGTTGAAAATTTGTGTGCGATCTGTTCTATCCAATGCGCCCCGGTACTGTAAATTCGGTTTACGGGCAGCTATATAATATTTTACAGGACGAGTTTTCGCGGCATATGCTAAAGTTACACTTACATATGCAAAATTATATCTGGCCGTGTCGTCTTCAGTGATAAGGATTTTTATTGCGGAACTGAGCAACCAGATAAGAGAAGGAGATGATATCAATTGACCAACAATAGTAAAGATTACGTATACATAAAAACAATCTTTTTTATAGTCATGATACATTATAAGAGGAAATACATGATAACATATTGTTTCGGACATCTAGTCTTAGGTTCCGACATTGTGTCATAACCTTTTCGCATATCAAAGCACCAACTGCAGAGGGAAGAGCCACGTTGTTCCAGAATACTCATAAAACTTTGACGGGCTAGAAGTACCAGATTTTATTTATAAGAAGGGTGCGATGAATATGATGTATACTTATATGATATACTAGTATAACGCCCGTGCGTTGTCACGGGCTCTTTAAAATTTATAATCAGTATCTTTCATTTATCATCCCTTCATATTGGGTGATTATAGGGTGCTCTAATTAGAAACACAACAATCAAACATTAGGAAATTTCACCGAACGAACAACAACGAATAATACAATCTTTACCTAATACTAAAGCAAATTGGATTTCGGTCGTCCGTCATGGCATTTTTCAGAAAAGTCCCTGTGTTTTGATGAAATCAACCCGTGGTCCGGATTTAAGTCACACCTGAACCGTTATTTTACATTTTCCGAAAACCCCCCTGATGTTGTAGGTAATTCATCGGCGGATCATATATAAGTCAAACAAATGTTTTTTTAAATCATCCATATCTTTTAAACCGTAACTCCGATTTGAACATGTTATATATGAAACTTGATTAGAAAAATATGTAGAATATGAATATGAGATTATTTTTACATGTTAAGTATGATAAATATTATTTTAGAATATATTTAAGTCAAACAAATGATTTTCTAAATTATCCGTATCTTTTAAACCGTAACTTCGATTTTAACATATTATATATGAAATTTTATTAGAAAAATATGTGGAATCTAAATATGTTGTTAATTTTACCTTTAAATATTGTTAAAATATTGTTTTGGAAGCAAAATTATAATTTATAACGCAAGATCCATTTTTCTTTCATACCGGCGGCGATCCGAATTGCAAATAAACACCCCACTATAACCATATAGGGAAAAGAAAACATTGCTAACTATACATGCATATCTCTGAAAAATGTCACAGGAGAAAACAATAGATTTCTCATCGCGGGAGTGAGAGATAGCGAGAGAGAGAGAGACGCCTTAGGATTAACCATATTCAAACACGTTTTTGTTTTGTTTTGTGTGAACACCGAGGCCATCGCCGGCGAGGGTGAGAAGGAGAATAAGCGGCAACACAAATATGATGCCTCGCAGAAATAAAGAAGATGGACCTATTGTGGTCTTGAGTGATGGTTGTTGGGTTAAGAGCGTGTGTTATGTTTTCTCTCCCGTTGCAACGCACGGGCTCTTTTGCTAGTATCTATCAAACGAATAAAATGAGGTCATATTTTTGGTCCGTCATGCACTTCTGTTGAAAAGTGCCTATCCCTTTTAGAATCAACCCACTGTTTGCTCGCACGCAAAAAAAAATACATCTCTAAAGTGGGGAACCGATCGGTGCCAAAAAGAACTCAAACTCCTATCCAATCTCGACTTCGTGCTCTTCCACTTCCATTGATAAAGATGGGACGTCAAGGGTTTCATCATGATGACCTCGAGCAGCCGCCGACATCCCTCCCCACATCTACCCCTACCCCCTGCTGCCGCTTGCACTGTCCTTGCTCCTCGAGGGAGCTAGGAACACAATGTTCTCTAGGATGGGCATGACCAGATCCACGAGGAGGCCACATTCTTCCATGGGAACTCAATCAAGCACACCACCCTCCACAACCATCCAATCCCAGCCTAACAAAGTCAAGACCCGCCATCGATCCACAAATCAGGCTCGCCGTATCCAGGTTCACTGCAAGTCTGCGGCGAGTCTGTAGTCGACATCTTTTCTTTGGCTATCCCCACGGAAGAATCATCGGATCCTGCTTACTTTTACCATCACTTCGTCTCTTCCCAAGAAAGCGACACCACCCAGCCAATCACCACCACTGCTTGCGGCTTGCCTACATAAAATCATGAGAAATCCCCACGGCGGTGCTGTAAGATCACCTTGGCAACCTCGACAGTGACCGACTGGTCTAAGATCTAAGCTAGCCGCTCTTTGTAGAAACCAATAGAAGTAGGCATGTGACTCAGATTTGTTCTTTGGTGTGCATGCGTTTCTTGCTGCCCACCAGTTCTTGTCTACAACTCGCCTATCTCTGTACCAGCTCTTGGTCTACAACTCGCCTATCTCCATGCTCGAGACGACCAAGCTCGATGCGCAAGCCGCATACATCTGCTAGAGCTATATCCAGGCCCTATGATTTTTGGATCACTGGCACTTGGCTGCCAGGACCGGAGTTGCCTTCATCCACCAAGTGGATCAAGGAGGCCCACCACCTAGACTCTACATCGCAACATTTTGTGTTTTCCTATAAAAAGTAAAGAACCTTCTCTAATAAACGTAAATATAACCTTTTGGTTTTATAGTCTCAACTTTTCTACACTCCAATACCAGAAGTATTTTTTGGTTTCATTTAATGACCTTCTTGAATGTCATTCACTTAGAAAGGTAGTAATACAATCTGTGATATTAAGGCAAATTATTAGTCATATTAAAGTGCAAAAGGCCCTATAGGAGTCAAAGCATGACTTTTATGGTTATACTGTAATTTGCAAGATCTGAGATTTATGCAAGTGTACAATTAGAGAAGAGCCAATTAAATAGATTTTCACATTCAGAATAGTACGATTAGCAGTAGCACTTCAATTTTTTCATGTTTGATCAGCTTGCTAGGTGGTTATCACTAAGCATGTTGGAACGATGAGCATAACCTAACTTAGTTCAGTACGTGTTGCTGCAAATTAGTTCAGTACGTACGAAGTTGTTGCTAATTTCAATGCCTGGCTGTTGCAAGTTTCTAATGAAAAAGTACTTCAGGTCAAAGGTCAGGGAATATACACTTTTGTTATCATGGTTGTTTCCTTATAGTGAACATCTTTGATCAGCACTTCAGCAGCTACTATCTATAAGAAGACATTAGCTAAGTAGATACAGGCAAAGAAAGCATGTAGGCAAAACCAGAATTAAAAACATCCTTCTCAATGGAGCTCGTGCAGTTCGGAAGACCCTATAATCATCGATGAGGGACCCCTCCGATGGTAGCATGGCGTGACAATTGCCGTCAATGACGACACCCAAAGTACCTTGCACAATCCATCGATCCAGTTCGGAACAATCAAGCACATACCCTGCAAAGTGATGTGGATCTGAAGCAGAGGTGGGAAGGTAAAGGCTCAGGTGAGGTGGAATGAGACGTTGATATAGACGTGCACGCATGAGAATAAGGCGGTGCCCAGGATGGATCTCCATCGGAGGAGGCCGGATCCGCCGGGGAGGAGGTCGCTGTAATACCTGCCATCTATGTGATGGATCACGGGGCTGCCAGGCAGGGGGAGGGGATAGGAGGGAGCAGGTGGGCTAGAGCGCAGATGGCGGGTGCCCCCGACGACAGCTGGGAAGGATGGTGGATGAGGATGGCGGCGGCGGCGTCTGCGGTTGCGCCTCGTCCGCAGCTGTGCTGGTGGTGGTCGATGCGAGAGTCGGATGGCGTCGGCCAGAATCAGGCAGGGGCGACAAAGATTTAGAGGAGAGAGAGAATGGAGGCGATGAGCGATGGGAGGAAGGGCCACCGGCGATTGGGGTGGCCTCAGATCCGCCCTCCGTGGCCGCCTATTTCATGGGACGAACACCCGTGCTCACCGTCGGGCTTGCCTTCGGCCGCTGCCTCGCCGGCATTCACGACGTAGAGCCCCTTCCTCCGATCCCATTTGCCAGGGAGGCAGCGCCATCCTTCATCGCAGAGAACGAGTCCACACTGAGATCCCAACCAGATCGTGATTGCGCCTCCCCAAACCGCAGCGGCACATCCCACTCCATCAACGACCAACCTATATGAGGCGGAGGGTCAGTGTAGGACGCGAGCGCCGTCACCATGGACGTGGGGGACGCCGTAGGTGGGAAGGAGGCGGCGACGGCGTCTGTGTCAGGAAGATCGCACGACGGTGGCGGCGTTTACTCGAGGGGATCGAGAGGAGCTGCGTTTGGTGCCGGGTGGGTTCTTTGGTGCGTGCGTGGGGCTGGAGATTGTGATAGGTGATCAGGTGAGGGCGTGCCATACCTGGATCGATGGCCTTATCATACCTTATGGTAATTTAAATTTATTACCATATTCGATATTTCCCGAGTTATGGCCTTACCATACCTGGACTGGTAGCCTTTGGGATAATTTAAATTTATTATCATATAATTATCATATTCAAAATTTCCTGAGTTATGACCTTACTATACCTGGATTGATTTATTACTATACGTGGATTAATTATGATTGATTACCATAAATACGTTGGGTATTGCCGGTCAGACGAGAAAAGAGAAAAACCGGTGAGAGGGGCTGGTGGGAGGTGGGACGAAGAAAAACCGGTTGAAAATAAACCGATTGAAAGTGGGGGCTATTCAACCAAATCGTCCATTAAAAATAGAGATCAATGGGAAAACAAGCATCTCATCTGGTAATATAACAGCATATTGTTTCAATGATGACAAACCGGCATCATCTGTCGATCAAATGGCCTATTGTTTTGTAAGGGTGTGACGCCAACTGAGCTGCTACGACAAAGAAAAGTTGGATTTATTTAGTGAGCTCCGATCAGGTGTGACATTGCCAACCAATTAAACCACCGTCGAAAGTCAGTGGTATCTTCAAGCCTCAAGGCAAAACTAATCTACGTACCACCAACAATTCCTTTGGATTGCTGCTACCGCATGACGGTTTGCTATGTGCTGCTCCGCACATCTATACTTACATATGCAAAATTATATTGCCGAGATGAGCAACCAGATAAGAGAAGAAAGAGGATTATAATCAGACAAACAATAAATAAAGATTACGTATACCTAAAAACAATCTTTTTCATAATACATTATGAGAGGAAATTCATGATGACATAATGTTTCCGACATCTAATCTTAGGTTCCAACTTTGTGTCATAACCTTTTTGCATATCAAAGTATCAACTCAGAAGGGAAGAGCCATGTTGTTCCTGGATACTCACAAAACTTTGACGGGTTAGAAGTACCGTACTTCATGTTGAACACATTGCCCGTGTCCATAAAATAAATTGCATCTTTCTCCACCTCTCCACAAGGTGCTGGGACAGGCTTAGAGAACTTCATGCTAAGAAAGAGTGCTCGACCACCACCTAGACCTTCCGTCAGTGGCACCCAAGCGTGCGTGTTAAAGTCTGCTTCAAATACATCCACCTGGACAGTGACCCATGTAGGTCCTGCATCGAGGTCAGGATGGAAGTACCGACAATGTGTTACCATGAGTAGCTTCCCACATGACTCGACGAGGTGCCGGCTAATTATGGGGATATCATGAGGTTCACCATCTTGATCAAATTCAAGAGAGCAATTGATATGGGTCAAGTCATTGTCTTCTTCTTCTTCATCATCCTCTGCATCGTTGTCGCCTACTCGTCTTCCTCGTCTTGATTTTGGTCATCGTCATCATCGTCGCCCTCCTTCTCAAAAGTGGTATCATCATAATCATGGTTGTGCGATTGCTTGATGACACGTGTTCCCATTGTAACCCTTGGCCTTCCTTCTCCGTCCAATGCGAGGTCAAGGGGGATGAGGTCCTCAGCCATGGTTATGCCATATAGTTTATCTCCAAGAAACGCGATATCGATAATGTAGATATATGGAGTTTCCCATGGCTCGGGCGACCACACGCCTTTCCCTCATTGGAACACAATGATCGGATGCTTCCTGTTGTTGGTGATGACGGCGATGAAGTCGTCGACCGTGGAGCGCATGAGGAACTTGCGGATGAGAGACCTATCCTCCACGACGACAGCATCGAGCTCAGTCAGCGGCAATGACCTGTTTGAGAAAGGATTGTGCAAGACATAGTTGTGCACGACGTGGTGTTCCGACCGCCCCTCCTCCTGGTTGTCGCCGTCTTTGTTGGTGGTGCAGTACTTCTGGCCAAGGCCGAGGGCGAGCCAGTCGTTGGTGGATCCGACGGTCTTGGAGTTGTCGGGGAGGTGGCGGGCGTGGCCGCTGTAGGGGTCGATGACGAAGCCGCCCGAGAGGGCGATCCAGGGGCCATGGTGGTGGCGCACGTCGGCGCTGCAGCAGGCGCAGTTGTCCGGGTCAGGAAGGCTGGCCGCCTCGATGTGGAGGTCCTGGAGGATCTTCCGCGTGAGGCCGAAGCACTGCATAACCGACGAGGCCAGGCCCATGTTGGAGGAGCGTATTATTGATTTTCTTCTCTTTTTGATTCGATCGTATTTTTTTTGAGCATCAGTACAGACACAAGCGCTCCACGCACACCCTATCCTTATGAGCACCTCCGAAAGACTGAGCCGCCATATCATCTTGAGATTTACGAAGTCACCGTAGGCGCCTCGTCGTCGACGGGAACGTCTCCTCCCACTGAAAGCGCATCGCCGGAATCTTGAAATAAATCCAGAAATAATGCGAGCACCAGGATTTGAACCCTGATGGGTCGAGGATACCACTGTCCACCTAACCAACTCAACCACATGTTGATTCACTTGATTCGATCGTATTGATTGGTTGGTGCATACATCAAGTTTTATCAAGACTCCGGCCGTGCCGTCGTTTTCCTGGACTTCTGACGCGGTCTCCAGTCTCCGGCCACACCTCGCCGGCTAAAACAATCTACATACATGAAGTTTAAGTAGCTTACACGTGTGTGACGTGTTAAAACAATTTACGTACCACCCTCAATACAAATACAGGAAACTACGTGCAGAACGAAGATGAAGCTTTCGCTAAGAGTGTTCGATGGAGCGAATCTATATCCCTCTCTCAAACAACGTTCGTTAAAGGTAAACACTTGTGTTCGACGCGCCGGTCGAATCTTCAGCCGGTCACACGAGACACATATAATGCTCCCTGCTCCTCCCACGTCGCACGTATTCTATGGGACTTGTGCACCGCCCCCACCTTTTTCTCCTTCCTTATCCATCCACTCACACTATCTATCGTCCTCTTCCTATGTTTCTTTTTCCCACCGAATTCATCTCCTTCTCCGCCATGGAAGCGCTAGCTCCCTTTCCCTTCTGCCATGTGGTGGCCATGGCTGGTGCCCACCTCTCCCTACTTGCGGTTCTGCACTCCCCCTTCCCTTCTCCTACCCGCTTTGCGCCCTACGGTGCCGCGGCCCGCCATGGCCGCCGCACACACACACTAGTAGAAAAATGGCCTGTGGTCCCGGTTTGTAAGGGCCTTTTGTCCCGGTTCCTGAATCGGTACTAAAGGGTCGGTACTAATGCCCTGTCCCTTTAGTCCCGGTTCAATCCAGAACCGGGACAGATGGGCCTCCACGTGGCCTGTGCGCGGAGCCCGGGCAGGAGGGCCTTTGGACCCGGTTGGTGGCACCAACCGGGATCAATAGGCATCCACGCGTCAGCATTTCTGTGGCTGGGGTTTTTGTTTTTTTTGAAGGGGGGGGGGTGGGGGTTTTGGGGGGTTAATTTAGGTGTTTCATATATTGTGTTAGCTAACTATAATTAATAAAGAGAAGTGTCCTCTCTTATGTCCGTGCTTGGTCGATGCTACGTACTATACATATGTATAGAGAGGACTAGACACGCTAGCTAGCTAGTAAGCAAACGAAGAAGATAGAAGATCGTCATGAACATATATGCATACAGAGAGAAGTGATATCGACCACCTCTCCTTCTCCGAGAGATTGGTCGAACAACAAGTTCTCGTATATCTATCCGACACTACCGGCTACATATATACAATAATTATCTCTTACAAATATAATCTCCTAACATACGGACTCATGGTCCACATAGTATTCTTCGCCTTCAGCGATCACGTGGTCAAGAAAGAATGCCGCCAATTCCTCTTGAATTGCTCGCATGCGAGCTGGTGCTAGGAGTTCATCCCGCTTCCGAAACATCTAATTTGAAGAAGGGGGTCAATACATATATATATGAATGAATGAAACTCAACACAAATGAAACTCAACACAAATGATGGTAATAAAATAAAATTGTGAATGTTGTTATTTACGTACTTCATATTGTTCGTCGGAGTAGCCCCGCTCACAGGTCGTGTGGCGGATGGACTCGCAAACGTAGTATCCACAGAAATCATTCCCTTATTCCTGCCACAACCACTTTACAAGAAATAGAGGTCAATCAAACTGATAAGCAAGAATGCCAAATGATATTGATGAAACTAGCGCTTGAATCAATAGGAGATGGGCGGAACATGCTACTATAGTACTTACTTTTGGGTGTCTAAATTGCAGCTTCTTCGGGAGTCCTGGAGCTTTTTTGGTGAATTTTTTCCAAACCCTGCCAGACAAAGAAAATAATTACTTGGTATATCAGGAAATGAACAAAGTTGCTGATATGGTGGATAATGATCGATTTAACTTACTTCTCGAGCATTTGAGTCATGTCCGCATAGTCCCGAGGATCTTTTCGTCTTGAGTCTAAGACGGTTACTAGTCCCTGCTCAAGCCTAATCTCTAGGAGAATATAGTGAAAACTGCACACGCATGCATAACTCATCAATTACATTACTATAACCTTGACTAGTATATAAGGGAAACCGAATACGCACAAGACAGTAACACTCACTTGAAGTTGTAAGGAAAGAGTATTATATCTTTGTTTTCATTTATTACCAACGATCGTAGCAAGTTGGCCTCGGTATCTGCGGCATGAAATTTAACCTCAGTTGCATCTATGAGATATGTGTTAATGAACCCAATATCACCGACTTGTCTTTTCTTCAATTCGGCGATCTTCAATCTGCATAGTATAGTGAGGATAATTATAAATACATGCAATGAAAGAGCTCAGCTATATAGAGAGACTTAATGACAGAAGTAGTACTACTTACAGACAGTACCAGGTGACCGTTGCTTTATCGAGGGCCAATTGATTGAAAAACTGAAAGAACTCCTCAAATGGAACAGGCAACAGTTCAATTCCAACGAGGTCATGCTCCTTTTTAACTCTCACATACAAAGTACTCCTCCCCCCAGACTCTCTGCAGATTTTCAAGTACCAATCATGCAATCTTCGCATCATCGTTGATAGAGATCTTTCATCTTTGACGAGAGGCTTCCCGTGCTCGTATCTTTGTATCTGCACCTCCATGAAATCATAATGTACATCGTCGGGCAGGTAATCGCCAAGATTGCTATAACCGGGCACCATCCTCGGATCATTAGCGACGATGTCGCTAGGCACCTTGAGCGGGGGGGGGGGGGCACGATTGCTTCGCTTGTTCGCCAAGCTGGGCAATTCGTTTCCCAGCTCGTCGTTCTTTCAGCCTTTGATCACTGACAGTACTTCCCGACCGCTCCGCTTCGGCAAATTCCTTTCCAATAATGCGCTCATAGTTTCCTTTCGGCGGAGACTTGGGTGGTTTTGTCAGGGCAGCCAGAGTGCGCTTCGCTTTCACCGGATCTACCTTCTCCTCAGGAGTTGGATGTTTCTTTGCTTTCACCCCTTCAAAGAAGTTCCTCACTTCTTCTCGTGCGATCTCGGCGTTCTCCTCCGGGGTCCTCTCGTATGGTAACTTCTCTGGAGTCTTCAGAGAAGGACCGAATCTGTATGTCCTCCCGCCTCTGGCTGTACTGCTAGATGCCGGCAGAGCAGACGGAGTGGTTGTCTTCTTTACTTGCTTACGAGGCGGAGGAGAAGGACTACGACGCGCCGGAGCAGCCGGGGCGGCGGCAGGTCTCTTCCGCCCTTGCTGACGAGGCGGAGAAGGAGGAGGCTGGCTGCTCGGGCGCGTCGGCGCAGGCGGAGAAGGAGGCGGAGTGCCGCCACGCGCCGGAGAAGGAGCCGGCCGAGTGCCCTGATCGTCACTCGCCGGAGGAGGAGGCGGTGGAGGAGGCGGAGTGCCCTGACTCGCCGGAGGAGGAGGAGGCGGAGGCGTCCAGTTCGGAAGGTTGATGAGCTCTTTCCGCCATAGGCATGGAGTCTTCAGAGCAGAACCCAGCCGAGTCTCCCCTTCACCGGTAGGGTGGTCAAGTTGGAGGTCCTCAAATCCCTCCGTTATTTCATCCACCATCACCCTAGCATATCCTTCTGGAATCGGCCGACAGTGAAAAATTGCGCCGGGTTCAGTAGGAAAGACAGAGCCAACAGCCGCCTTGACCTTCATATTAATCCATTGCGTCATAAGGTGGCAATTTTGAGACTCCGTGATAGCATCCACGGGATAGCTGGCAGGAGCCGTCAAGACATGCTCCGGCTGAAGCAGCTCGGTGGAAGCCACGCTGCTTCTCCGCTGAGATGGCGGGGTAGCTTCGGCAGTTCGTTTGCTGCGATTTGCTTCTCGTTCCTCTATGGCTTGTACCCTTGCTTGCGGCGCCTGCATTTGGGACTGCTGCACTTTTTTCCTCCTTTCCTAGCATTTGTAACCGCCTGCGTCCGGAAACCCAACCTTCCACGGAATGGAGCTTGGCGTGCCTCGTGTCCGTCCAGGGTGCTCAGGATTCCCGAGGGCCATTGTGAGCTTGTCGTTCTCTCTGTCTGGAACGAACGTCCTTTGATGCGCTGCTTCGATATACTGCTGAAGCTTCTTGACTGGTATGTCCATTTGATCGTTTGTCCAAATGCACTTCCCTGATAGAGGGTTCAAGGTTCCGCCAGCCTCGAAGAACCAAGTCCGGCAACGGCTGGCCAGTTAATTGTCTCTGGTTCGATCCCTTTATCAGCCAGATCATTCTCAGTCTTGGCCCACTTAGGCCGGGCTACGAGGTAGCCACCTGACCCCGTGCGATGGTGATGCTTCTTCTTCGCAGCATTTTGCTTGTTTGTCGCCAACATCTTCTTACTCTTTTCCGATGTCTTGTGGGTGACAAATGCGGGCCAGTGATCTCTGATCTTCTCATAGCTGCTCTTGTATTCTGGTGTCTCTTTATTTTCGACAAACTTATTCAGCTCTTTCTTCCACCTCCTGAATAGTTCTGCCATCCTCTTAAGAGCAAAAGACTTGATTAATTTCTCTTTAACTGGCTTCTCTGGATCATCCTCTTGCGGTAGGGTGAAATTTGAGTTTAGCTCAGTCCAAAGATCATTTTTCTGCATATCATTGACATAAGACACCTCAGGGTCTTCTGTAGCCGGCTTTAACCATTGCTGGATGCTGATCGGAATCTTGTCCCTAACCAAAACCCCGCACTGAGCAACAAATGCGCTCTTTGTTCGGAGGGGTTCAATCAGTTGGCCGTCGGGCGTGATTGCTATGATTTCAAACTTTTCATCCGAGCTCAACTTTTTCTTCAGGCCTCGTCTCTTTACCGAAGTTGTGCTCGATCCGGAGGGCTAGAAAAAAGAACAAAGACTTAATTCATATGTGTACATACCAAAACAATGAATGCATCAATTAACTAGTCAGCAGAAGCTTAACTAATATATATACCTGGCCGGACTCGGTTCGGTCACTGGAGACGTCATCACGGTCTCCTTCTTGCACCGGCATTGGGTCACCGGAGCCATCCTCACGGTCTCCTTCTTGCACCGGCATTAGGTCACCGGAGCCATCATAATCATAGCCAGCTGCTTCCAGACCATCGGTGTCGTTGAGAAACAACAAGCAGATGGCATCACTTCCTCGTGCGATTATGTCCCCCAACAACTCTTCTTGTACTTCGTCTCGGACGGTGTCCATAGTTTCTACAAATATTTACAGCATGGCAATTATTATTCAAACATGACAGATGGATATATTAGTGGCAAACGTAGAACTAATATTAATTAGTGGCCTCGACGCTGCTTCTCTAGGGTTTGGGGTGGCCTCGACAACGCTTCAAGGATAAAAAAGAAGAGGAAGAAGAAAAAAAGAGGAGAAGAGAGAATAGAGAAGTAAGAACTCCTCTATTCTTTCTTCTCCTCTTTTTTTCTTCTTCTTCCTCCTTTTTTTGTCGGGAACGAGGGTCGTCGAGGGTCACCGAGCGGTAGAGGAAACCCTAAATAGCAAGTATCGTGGGTGTGAGATACATGTGGCCGTCGGTGTCGGACAGTACATCCAGGTCCCACAAGTGACGTGGGCGTCGAAGCCCGCGTGACTTGTGGGACGTGGATGTAGTGTCTGACACCGATGGCCACATGTATCTCACATCGACGATACTTGCTATTTAGGGTTTCCTCTACCGCTCGGCGACCCTGACCCTCGACGACCCTCGTTCCCGATAAAATAAAGAGGAAGAAGAAGAAAAAAAAGATGAGAAGAAGAATAGAGGAGAAGAAATTCTTCTCCTCTATTCTTTCTTCTCCTCTTTTTTTTCTTCTTCCTCTTCTTTTTTTATCCTCTTCTTCCTCTCATGTTCGACGACCCTCGACCCCTCGGCGACCCTAGACCCCCTCTCGACCCTCGACACCTCGGCGAGCGTCGACCCCCTCTCGACCCTCGACCCCTCGGCGACCCTCGATGACCCTCGTTCCCGATAAAAAAAGAGGAAGAAGAAGAAAAAAATAGAGGAGAAGAAAGAATAGAGGAGAAGAACTCCTCTATTCTTTCTTCTCCTCTTTTTTTTTCTTTTTCCTCTTCTTTTTTATCCTCTTCTTCCTCTCATGTTCGGCGACCCTCGTTCCTGATAAAAAAAAGAGGAAGAAGAAAAAAAAAGAGGAGAAGAAAGAATAAAGGAGATCTCCTTTATTCTTTCTTCTCCTCTTTTTTTTCTTCTTCCTCTTCTTTTTTTATCCTTTTCTTCCTCTCATGTTCGACGACCCCCTCTCGACCGTCGACCCCCTCTCGACCCTCATATATAAAACATTTTCTTCCTTCTTCTTCCTTCTATTCCTTCTTCCTAAATATATAAAACTTTTTTTAAAATGAAACTAACCTAAAATGTACTAAATCAGAGAACATATATAGATAAAAATTTTCTAATTAAAAATCTAACTTTTGCATATATGTATTTTTAAAACATCATTACAATTGAAAAAATACATACATACATACAAAAAACATGTAAGAAATACATACATACATATATGAACATACATCAAAAAATACATATATCTAAAAAATACATACATACATATATATATATATATATATATATATATGAAAATCTGAAAACATGTAAAAAATAGCATGTATAATAAAAAAATTGCACGGCGGCGACGGGGCGGCAGACGTGCGGTGCTCATAGAGGCGGCAACGCGTCGGGGCAGGGGACGGCAGCACAGCGACGGCGACGGGGCAGGGGCGGCGCGCGTCGGGGCAGGGGACGGCGGCGCGCGGCGACGGTGTCGGCCGAGGGCGCGGGCGACGGCTATGGCGGGGGCGGCGGGCGGCGTTGGGGCAGCCTGGCGGCGACGATGTGCTCGGCGTCGTCGGGGGCAACTGCGAGGGAAATGTGAAAATTTTCTAAGTGATGGCTTATATAGCAAAGGCACTGGTCCCGGTTCTTGGCACAAACCGGGACCAATGCTCCCTTTAGTCCCGGTTGGTGCCACCAACCGGGACCAAAGGCCTCTTTTCAGCAGCCCAAAGGGCGGGAAACGGCGGCCTTTGGTCCTGGTTGGTAGCACCAACCGGGACTAAAGGGGGGCATTGGTCACGGTTTGTGCCAAGAACCGTGACCAATGCCCCCTTTTGTCCCGGTTGCTGGCACCAACTAGGACCAAAGGTTGTGTGCTAGAACTGGCGCAGTGCGGTGGGATGGGATGTTTAGTCCCACCTCGCTAGCCGAGAGGGGCTTGGAGTGGTTTATAAGCTCTGCCGAGCCGACCACTTCGAGCTCCTCTCTACTGCAGGCTTACGGGCCTAAATCCGCTGTCTGTGCCTGTGGGCCTACTGGGTGTCCTGCGGGCCTGAATCCTGGCCCATGGTAGGGTTTCTAGTCGTATTCAGGCCGTGGGGGCTCAGTAGGAGGCACTTTTTTTGTTTTTTTTGTTTTCTTTACTTATTGTTGCTATTTTTAATTTTTTTTTCTAGTTTTTTTGTTTTGTTTTCTGCATTATTTATTTTGTTTTGTTTTTTGCTTTATTTTTTAATTCCTTTTGCTTTTAGTTTTAGAAAAATTATAAACTTTCTGTTGGTGCCGTTAGTTTTCAAATTTGAAAACACTTTCTTTGTTTTTTTATTTTCTTTATTGATTGTTGCTATTTTTAGTTTTTTTCCAGTTTTTTTGTTTTGTTTTCTGCATTATTTATTTTCTTTTGCTTTTTGCTTTATTTTTTTAATTCTTTATGCTTTTAGTTTTAGAAAAATTATAAACTTTCTGTTAGTGCCATTAGTTTTCAAATTTGAAAACACATTTTTAGTTTTTTTTGCTTTTAGTGCCTATTTTTTCTAGTTTTTTGTTTTGTTTTCTGCATTATTATTATTTTTTGTTTTTTGCTTTATTTTTTAATCCTTTTTGCTTTTAGTTTTAGAAAAATTATGAACTTTCTGTTAGTGCCATTAGCTTTCAAATTTGAAAACACTTTTTTTAGTTTTTTTCTTTGTTGCTTTATTTATTTTATTTTGTTTCTACTTACAATAAAATATTTATTATTGCTATTTTTTCCAGTTTTTTTGCTTTGTTTTCTGCATTATTTATTTTCTTTTGTTTTTTGCTTTATTTTTTTATTCCTTTTGCTTTTAGTTTTAGAAAAATTATAAACTTTCTGTTAGTGCCATTAGTTTTCAAATTTGAAAACACATTTTTTTTGTTTTTTTGTTTTCTTTGTTGCTTTATTTATTTTATTTTGTTTCTATTTACAAAAAATACTTATTGTTGCTATTTTTTTTGTTTTCCAGATTTTTTGTTTTGTTTTCTACATTATTTATTTTCTTTTGTTTTTTGCTTTATTTTTTATTTATTTTTGCTTTTAGGTCAGCAAAATTATAAACTTTCTGTTAGTGCCATTAGTTTTAGAAAAATTATAAACTTTTTGTTAGTGCCATTAGTTTTCAAATTTGAATAGTTAAAAATTGAATTCTTTGAAATTTGTGTGAATCACAAGTTTGTGATTAACTTTACTAAAAAATGAACATAGATGCACCTATAGAGAAAATTCGACCTAAATTCATAGTATTCAAATGAACTCTGAAAAAGTTGGCATAGCATACTCGTGTGTTACAAAGTTGGCATGGTATCATCATAATAGTTGCGGGAGAAAGTCTTCACTTTTTCTTCGCTTGTGTCATTTGCTTATTGCGCCGTAACCATGGATAATCTTCATCGTTTATCAGGATGCTTGGGTCAGCCTTGACATTGAAGGGAGGAATTTCATGAAACTTTTCATAATCTTCAGACATGTCTGTCTTGCCGTCCACTCCCAGGATGTCCCTTTTTCCTGAAAGAACTATGTGGCGCTTTGGCTCATCGTATGATGCACTCGCTTTCTTATCTTTTCTTTTTCTCGGTTTGATAGACATGTCCTTCACATAGATAACCTGTGCCACATCATTGGCTAGGACGAACGGTTCGTCAGTGTACCCAAGATTTTTCAGATCCACTGTTGTCATTCCGTACTGTGGGTCTACCTGTACCCCGCCGCCTGACAGATTGAACCATTTGCACTTAAACAAAGGGACCTTAAAATCATGTCCGTAGTCAAGTTCCCATATGTCCACTATGTAACCATAATATGTGTCCTTTCCGCTCTCGGTTGCTGCATCAAAGCGGACACCGTTGTTTTGGTTGGTGTTCTTTTGATCTTGGGTGATCGTGTAAAATGTATTCCCATTTATCTCGTATCCTTTGTAAGTCAATACAGTCAAGGATGGTCCCCTGGACAACAAGTACAGCTCATCACAAATAGTGTTGTCACCTCTGAGACGTGTTTCCAACCAACTGCTGAAAGTCCTGATGTGTTCACATGTAATCCAGTCGTCGCACTGCTCTGGGTGTTTGGAGCACAGACTGTTCTTGTGTTCATCGACATACGGGGTCACCAAGCTAGAGTTCTCTAGAACTGTGTAGTGTGCTTGAGACCAAGAATATCCGTCCCTGCATATTATTGAGTCACTTCCAAGAGTGCCTTTTCCAGTCAGTCCCCCCTCATACCGCGATTTAGAGAGACCTATCTTCTTAAGGCCAGGAATGAAGTCAACACAAAACCCGATAACATCCTCTGTTTGATGGCCCATGGAGATGCTTCCTTCTGGCCTAGCGCGGTTACGGACATATTTCTTTAGGACTCCCATGAACCTCTCAAAGGGGAACATATTGTGTAGAAATACGGGCCCATGATGATAATCTCGTCGACTAGATGAACTAGGACGTGCGTCATGATATTGAAGAAGGATGGTGGGAATACCAGCTCGAAATTGACAAGACATTGTGCCACATCACTCCTTAGCCTTGGTACGATTTCTGGATCGATCACCTTCTGAGAGATTGCATTGAGGAATGCACATAGCTTCACAATGGCTAATCGGACGTTTTCTGATAGAAGCCCCCTCAATGCAACCGGAAGCAGTTGCGTCATAATTAATCACGTGGCTGTCATGAGACTTTAGGTTCTGAAACTTTTTCTCTAGCATATTTATTATTCCCTTTATATTTGACGAGAAGCCAGTCGTGACCTTCATATTGAGCAGGCATTCAAAGAAGATTTATTTCTCTTGTTTCGTAAGAGCGTACCTGGTAGGACCTTTATACTGCTTCGGAGGCATGCCGTCTTTTTTGTGCAAACGTTGCAGGTCCTCCCGTGCCTCAGGTGTATATTTTGTCTTCCCATACACGCCCAAGAAGCCTAGCAGGTTCACGCAAAGGTTCTTCGTCACGTGCATCACGTGGATTGAAGAGTGGACCTCTAGGTCTTTCCAGTAGGGTAGGTCCCAAAATATAGATTTCTTCTTCCACATGGGTGCGTGTCCCTCAGCGTCATTCGGAACAGCTAGTCCGCCGGGACCCTTTCCAAAGATTACGTGTAAATCATTGACCATAGCAAGTACGTGATCACTGGTACGCATGGCGGGCTTCTTCCGATGATCGGCCTCGCCTTTGAAATGCTTGCCTTTCTTTCGACATTGATGGTTGGTCGGAAGAAATCGACGATGACCCAGGTACACATTCTTCCTGCATTTGTCCAGGTATATACATTCAGTGTCATCTAAACAGTGCGTGCATGCGTGGTATCCTTTGTTTTTCTGTCCAGAAAGGTTACTGAGAGCGGGCCAATCATTGATGGTCACGAACAGCAATGCCTTTAGGTTAAATTCCTCCTGTTTGTGCTCATCCCATGTACGTACAACGTTTCCATTCCACAGCTGTAAAAGTTCTTCAACTAATGGCCTTAGGTACACATCAATGTCGTTGCCGGGTTGCTTAGGGCCTCGGATGAGAACTGGCATCATAATGAACTTCCGCTTCATGCACATCCAAGGAGGAAGGTTATACATACATAGAGTCACGGGCCAGGTGCTGTGATTGCTGCTCTGCTCCCCGAAAGGATTAATGCCATCCGCGCTTAAAGCAAACCATACATTCCTTGGGTCCTTTGCAAACTCATCCCAGTACTTTCTCTCGATTTTTCTCCAATGCGACCCGTCAGCGGGTGCTCTCAACTTCCCATCTTTCTTTCGGTTCTCACTGTGCCATCGCATCAACTTGGTATGCTCTTCGTTTCTGAACAAACGTTTCAACCGTGGTATTATAGGAGCATACCAGATCACCTTCGCAGGAACCCTCTTCCTGGGGGGATCGCTGTCAACATCACCAGGGTCATCTCGTCTGATCTTATACCGCAATGCACGGCATACCGGGCATGCGTTCAGATCCTTGTATGCACCTTTGTAGAGGATGCAGTCATTAGGGCATGCATGTATCTTCTCCACCTCCAATCCTAGAGGGCATACGACCTTCTTTGCTGCGTATGTACTGCCGGGCAATTCGTTATCCTTTGGAAGCTTCTTCTTCAATATTTTCAGTAGTTTCTCAAATCCTTTGTTAGCCACAGCATTCTCTGCCTTCCACTGCAGCAATTCCAGTACGGTACCGAGCTTTGTGTTGCCATCTTCGCAATTGGGGTACAACCCTTTTTTGTGATCCTCTAACATGCGATCGAACTTCAGCTTCTCCTTTCGACTTTCGCATTGCGTCCTTGCATCGACAATGACCCGGCGGAGATCATCATCATCGGGCACATCGTCTGGTTCCTCTTGATCTTCAGCAGCTTCACCCGTTGCAGCATCATTGGGCACATCGTCTGGTTCCTCTTGATTTTCACCAGCTCCCCCCGTTGCAGCATCACCGTATTCAGGGGGCACATAGTTGTCATCGTACTCTTCTTCTTCGTCGTCTTCCATCATAACCCCTATTTCTCCGTGCCTCGTCCAAACATTATAGTGTGGCATGAAACCCTTGTAAAGCAGGTGGGAGTGAAGGATTTTCCGGTTAGAATAAGACCTCGTATTCCCACATTCAATGCATGGACAACACATAAAACCATTCTGCTTGTTTGCCTCAGCCGCATCGAGAAACTCATGCACGCCCTTAATGTACTCGCAGGTGTGTCTGTCACCGTACATCCATTGCCGGTTCATCTGCGTGCATTATATATAATGAAGTGTCCAAATTAATAGATGTTCATCATCACATTAAAACCAAAGCATACATAGTTCTCATCTAACAACATATAGCTCTCCAGAGCATCTAATTAATTAAACCATATATTGAAACTATCTAAAACATTTCAATGCGAAAACAAATGCGATCATAATCGCAACCAAGGTAACAATTGATCCAACGGCATAATGATACCAAGCCTCGGTATGAATGGTATATTTTCTAATCTTTCTAATATTCAAGCGCATTGCATCCATCTTGATCTTGTGATCATCGACGACATCCGCAACATGCAACTCCAATATCATCTTCTCCTCCTCAATTTTTTTATTTTTTCCTTCAACAAATTGCTTTCTTCAACTAAATTTAACCTCTCAACAATAGGGTCGGTTGGCATTTGCGATTCACATACATCCTATATAAATAAAATCTATGTCACATTGGTCGGCATAATTTTCATAAACAATAAATGAACCAATAGTTATAAAGATAATATATATACCACATCCGAATCATAGATAGGACGAGGGCCGACGGGGGCGGATACCAAAACCATTGCACTATATAAGATGCAATAATAAAAGTAAGAAAATAATATAAGTATCTATGTAAACATACAAGTAAGAATATTTTTCCTTTCAGAAAGAAGATAAGAACAAGAGGCTCACCACGGTGGTGCCGGCGATGAGCTCGGCGCGGGTGATCGACGGCGGTGAAGACGGGGACGAGGCGTGATGGACCACTAAAACTAGACAAATATTATGGAAAATGCAGCTTGGAGGTCGAGCTTGGAGAGGAGAAATCTTAAGTAGTGTGGCTCGGGCATTCCATCGAACACCTTGTGTGCATAGGAGGTGAGCTAGAGCACCACCAAGCCCTCTCCCCCTCGGCCAGAAAAAAACAGAGCATTGTGCTCTGCTCTTACGCGATGGGGTATATATAGGCACCTCATTGGTCCCGGTTGGTGGCATGAACCGGGACTAAAGGGGAGCCTTTGGTCCCGGTTCAAGCCACCAACTGGGACCAATGTTGGTGGGCCAGGAGCGAGGCCCATTGGTCCCGGTTCGTCCCACCAACCGGGACCAAAAGGTCCAGATGAACCGGGACCAATGGCCCACGTGGCCCGGCCGGCCCCCTGGGCTCACGAACCGGGTCCAATGCCCCCATTGGTCCTGATTCTGGACTGAACCGGGACTAATGGGCTGACCCGGCCTGGACCAAAGCCCTGTTTTCTACTAGTGACACCTTCTGCCAGGTAGTGGCTATGACTACCGCCCACCTCCACTTCTTTCCCCGGCGACGGCTACCCTGCAAGATTTTTGCTGGAACCCGCATCCGCTCGTGCTACAACCGGGTCACAGAATTGCTGTGGGCCACAGCATCGCCTGCGGCCACGGACGATGTTGTGGTGCGCAGCGAGATTTTTCTGCCATAGAAAAGCTGCAACCGGTTGTCCAGAAGCTACAACCGGCATCACAGAAGCTGCAACGATGGCGGTGGAGGGCGGGATGACAATAATTCTTCCAAGGGAACTAACCTAATTTCTTTTGCTACTATCGCCTTTGTTTTTTGCTGGAACTAGCATCCTCTTTTGCTACCACTCTGATGTTTTTTTGCTGGAACGAGAGAATTTTTTGCTACCACCATCTTTGGATTTTGCTGGAACCAGGCATTTTTTTGCTGCCACCGGCTTTGTGTTTTGCTCGAACTAGCATCCATATTTGCTACAATCGTGTGGGGTTTGTGCTGGAACAAACACATTTTTGCTACCACCGTGTTTTCGTTTTGCCGGAACCGGCCCAATTTTTTGCTACCACTGCCTTTGGCTGGGAGCGGCGCCGTGCCGCCATTAATGCTGCGATAGGGTCGGCAGGACCTGCGAGGGGGAATGGTTTTTGTGGCCGGCGACCATGAATCGGCGACCATGAACCTACGTGGGGGCAAAAATGAATGCAGGGAAGATGGGGAAAAGTTGCTAGTGGTCAACGGTTTTTGTTGCGATTTGATGACAGCGAGCATCGGCGGCGAGCTTCGAGGGCCAGCAAACCGGCGAGGGGGAGCAGCGATCAACCCGGTGAGGGGAGCGGGGAGCTCGCGGGGGAGCACACAGACATCTGCTGGAGGAGGAGGATTAGCTACGAGGATGGGGTGTTTTTCCTGGAAGCGTTGACTAGATAAAGAAACACAGGTCAGGGATTGAGATGCCAGATCGGAAGGACCTGACTGACTGCATCTGGCGGATGGGACGCGACCGGCCGAAACTTTCGGCCGGCGCGCCGGCGCCTATCATCGCCCTTCGTTAAATGGGTTTTCAGTGTGACCCAACCTGGCCCAGAGAGCGCGCCGGAAAAACAGGCTAGGCATAATTAATTATTATCCATCTGTCTATCTATTTATCTATCTATCTATCTATTATATACTTAAAACGACATAAAAAGGACGGCTCAGATTATGTAGTAAAAAATAGTTAAAAAGGATGGTTGTGATTTAAAGAAACTAAGTACGTACGTATGCATGTATTCTTATTGCTTACGATAGAATAGAATAGAATAAAAGGAAGGAAGAATCTCCATTGTAATCATGTACACGTAAAGATATTATAAGGGAGACGTGCAGATGTAGGTCAGGGAAGAATAGAAGGAGAAGTAAGAGCAACTCCAATGGGGCGACCCATTTCGTCGGCTGGCGTCTGTTTGGGTCGGTGCGGACATAAAAGACATCCCAACGCGCCGACTAAAACGGACGCGCGTCCGCTTGGCGTCCGCATGGCGACCCATTCCCGGCTCATTTTTAAGCTGGATTTGCGTCGGCGCGGACACGAGCCGGACGCGCGCGCCTACTCCTCTCCCCGGGCCCGCCGGTCGGTGGCAGCCACCACTATTTTCCCCCCATTTCCCCCAAAACCCTCCTGCCCACGCGCGCTCCCGCCCCACACCCGCCATGGACGAAGACCTCGACCTCGACGCCGCCGCCGGCCTCGGCTCCCTCGCCTCGTCCGGCATGCTGATCGCCCCCTCCGACAAAGGCAAGCCTCGTGCCCCGCGCAAGACCGCCATCGCGCCCAAGCCAAAGAAGGCACAGACGCCCGAACCTCGGGCAAGAGAGTCGGCCAAGAGGAAGTACCGGAGGCACGCCGCGGACGCGAGGGATGAAGCCGTCGCGGCTGCCGCCGCCGCGCAGCAAGAGGTCACCAACGCCCGCGTCGCGGCGGCAATGAGGGAGGCGCTCTATATGCTTGGGTTAAACCCTAGCAAAGACGGTCTCGTCAACGCCGCCGTCGCCGCGGCCAGCACCGGCTCATCGGCGTTCGCTCGGATGGTGCTGCCCGACTCGCCCCGCGCGTCGGCTTGCACCCCGATGCCCGGATTCCAAGTGTATCTGCATGCCTCCCGGCTCTCCGGGGAGTGATCGCCCGACGTGAGCGTCGGGGCGACTTCCACGCCTGCGCCCGCAGCCATCGACCTCAACGCCATACCGGTGGTCGGTGGCTCATCATCCGGAGGCGCGATGAAACATGCGCGGCAGATGCCGGTCGGCATGCTACTGGACGCCCACAACCTGTTCGACGGAATGCCGGCCGCAGTCGACAAGGACTACATGCAGAACCGCATCTTCTAGGGCGGTGCGCCGGCCGATGGCTATGATCCTGACGAGACACAAAGCCAGGACGGCCGCGGGGCGTTCACGTCGGCCGCTGGCTATGATCCCGATCAGGCGGCCTTCATGCGTGATCAGGTCGGCATGGACCTGGACGGCTTCCGACTTGACCACGAATTTCCGGACGACTACGGGCAAGAGGAAGAGGACGAGTGTGACATCGAAGCGGAACCTTTGTTCGAGGATGAGCTCGCCAACCAAGCCGCCGGGCCGAAGCTGAAGCGCAAGAGAAAGCGGACGAAGGCATACACGGCGGCCGAGGACAAGTTTCTTTGCAAGTGTTGGCGAGACATTGGACAAGACCCCAAGACCGTCGCCGAACAAAAGCATTCAACTTTTTGGATTCGTGTGCACCGGGAGTTTCATGAGCACAAGAAGTTCCCGCCTTACCAAATTGTGAGCACGCGGGGGTGAGTGTCCATTTCGAAGCGATGGAGGGTGATCCAACAAAATTGCAACAAGTTTTGTGCCACTCTTAAGAGCGTCAATGAAGGAAATATGCCCTAGAGGCAATAATAAAGTTGTTATTTATATTTCTTTATATCATGATAAATGTTTATTATTCATGCTAGAATTGTATTAACCGGAAACTTAGTACATGTGTGAATACATAGACAAAACATAAGTGTCCCTAGTATGCCTCTACTTGACTAGCTCATTTATCAAAGATGGTTATGTTTCCTAACCATAGACATGTGTTGTTATTGTTGGGGAACGTAGTAATTTCAAAAAAAAAAATTCCTACGCACACGCAAGATCATGGTGATGCATAGCAATGAGAGGGGAGAGTGTTGTCTATGTACCCTCGTAGATCGTAAGCGGAAGCTTTATATCAACGCGGTTGATGTGGTCGTACGTCTTCATGATCCGACCGATCCAAGTACCGAAAGCACGGCACCTCCGAGTTCTGCACACGTTCGGCTCAGTGGCGTCCTCGCCTTCTCGATCCAGCAAGAGGGGCAAAGTAGTAGATGAGTTCCGGCAGCACGACGGCATGGTGACGGTGTTGGTGAAGAACAATCTTCGCAGGGCTTCGCTTAAGCACTACGAAAACTATGACAAAGGATAAACTAGAGGGGACGGGATTGCCGACACACGGCTTGATGTTTCTTGATGTGTCTTTCGTGCTAGCCATGCCCCTCTATTTATATGTTGAGCCCTGGGGTCCAAACTTGGAGCAAAAGCCTCCTCAAAGTCGGTTTTGCCCGAAGGCAAGAGTCCCACTCGGACTCCAGGACCAAACACCACAATCCTTGGCGTCTGGCCCAGATGCCATGGGCCTCGGCGTCTGGCCCAGGGCCAGACGCCAGGGTCTCCGGCGTTTGGCCCCCTGGCCTCCGCAAAACTCCTTTTGCACCGACTTATAGCCCTGTGGGCCTGACCCCTTGGCCTAACCATATCATCCAATATATTAATCTTTACCTCCGGACCATTCCGGAGCTCCTCGTCATGTCCGTGATCTCATCCGGGACTCCGAACAACATTCGGTCACCAACATACATAACTCATAGTACTATATCGTCAACGAACGTTAAGCGTGCGGACCCTACGGGTTCGAGAACTATGTAGACATGACCGAGACACCTCTCTTGTTAATAACCAATAGCGGGACCTGGATGCCCATATTGGCTCCTACATATTCTACGAAGATCTTTATCGGTCAGACCGCATAACAACATACGTTGTTCCCTTTGTCATCGGCATGTTACATGCCCGAGATTCGATCGTCGGTATCTCAATACCTAGTTCAATCCCGTTACCGGCAGGTCTCTTTACTCGTTCCGTAATACATCATCTCACAACTAACTTACTAGTTGCAATGCTTGCAAGGATTAAGTGATGTGCATTACCGAGAGGGCCCAGAGATACCTCTCCGACAATCGGAGTGACAAATCCTAATCTCGAAATACGCCAACTCAACAAGTACCTTCGGTGACACCTGTAGAGCACCTTTATAATCACCCAGTTACGTTGTGACGTTTGGTAGCACACAAAGTGTTCCTCCGGTAAACGGGAGTTGCATAATCTCATAGTCATAGGAACATGTATAAGTCATGAAGAAAGCAATAGCAATATACTAAACGATCGAGTGCTAAGCTAACGGAATGGGTCAAGTCAATCACATCATTCTCCTAATTATGTGGTCTCATTAATCAAATAACAACTCTTTGTCCATGGTTAGGAAACATAACCATCTTTGATTAACGAGCTAGTCAAGTAGAGGCATACTAGTGACACTCTGTTTGTCTATGTATTCACACATGTATTATGTTTCCGGTTAATACAATTCTAGCATGAATAATACATGTTTATCATGAAATAAGGAAATAAATAATAACTTTATTATTGCCTCTAGGGCATATTTCCTGCAGTTATTTGATGAACGGGGTCACTTCATTAGGAGAATGATGTGATGGACAAGACACATCTGTTAGCTTAGCATTATGATCATTGAGTTTTATTGCTATTGCTTTCTTCATGACTTATACATGTTCCTCTAACTATGAGATTATGCAACTCCCGAATACCGGAGGAACACCTTGTGTGCTATCAAACGTCACAACGTAACTTGGTGATTATAAAGATGCTCTACAGGTGTCTCCGAAGGTGTTTGTTGGGTTGGCATAGATAGAGATTAGGATTTGTAACTCCGTTTATCAAAGAGGTATCTCTGGGCCCTCTCGGTAATGCATGTCACTATAAGCCTTGCAAGCAATGTGACTAATGCGTTAGTTGCGGGACGATGCATTACGGAACGAGTAACGAGACTTGCCGGTAACGGGAATGAACTAGGTATGAGGATACCGACGATCGAATCTCGGGCAAGTAACATACCGATGACAAAGGGAACAACGTATGTTGTTATGCGGTTTGACCGATAAAGATCTTCGTAGAATACAATATGAGCATCCAGGTTTCGCTATTGGTTATTGACTGGAGATGTGTCTCGGTCATGTCTACATAGTTCTCGAACCCATAGGGTCCGCACGCTTAACGTTCGATGATGATTTGTATTATGAGTTATGTGAGTTGATGACCGAAGTTTGTTCAGAGTCCCGGATGAGATCACTGACATGACGAGGAGTCTCGAAATGGTCAAGAGGTAAAGATTCATATATTGGAAGGCTATATTCGGATACCGGAAGTATTCTGGGTGATACTGGGTCACCGGAAGGGGTTCCGGGCAACCCCCGGCAAAGATATGGGTTTTATGGGCCAAGTAAGGGAACACACCAGCTCACAAGGGGCTGGTGCGCCCCTATAGGGCCAGCCACGTGGGGAGAAAGGGAAAGGAGAGGAGGAAAAGGAAAGTATGAAGTACGACTCCTACTTCCTTCCCCTTCCCCCTCCTTCCTTTCCCCCTTGTCCAAATATGGTAAGGGGGGGCCGAATTGGACTAGGGGCCCAAGTAGGATTCCTCCTACTTGGGCATGCCCTAGGCTGCCTCCCTCCCTCTCCCTCCTTTATATACGTGGGGAGGGCACCCCTAGAACACACATCAATTGTTCCTAGCCGTGTGCGGTGCCCCCTCCACAATTAACACCTCGGTCATATTGTCGTAGTGCTTAAGCGAAACCCTGCGCCAGTAAATTCATCATCACTGTCGCCACGCCGTCATGCTGACGAAACTCCCTCTCAGCCCCAACTAGATCAAGAGTACGAGGGACGTCATTGAGCTGAACGTGTGCTGAACACGGAGGTGCCATACGTTCGGTGCTAGGATCAGTCGGATCGTGAAGACGTACGACTACATAAACCGCATTGATAAAACGCTTTTGCTTTCGATCTACGAGGGTACGAGGACACACTCTCCCCTCTCGTTGCTATGCATCTCCTGGATAGATCTTGTGTGATCGTAGGATTTTTTTTGAAATTACTGTGTTCCCCAACAGTGGCATCCGAGCCAGGTCTATGCGTAGATGTTATATGCACGAGTAGAACACAAAGAGTTGTGGGTGATAATAGTTGGATGAAGCGGCCCAGACCGACAATACATGACTGCGTTCATGAGACTGGGTCTACCGGCGTGCTTCACACACAGGTGGCTAGTGGGTGTTTGTTTCTCTCACTTTAGTTGAATCGAGTGTGACTACGCCCGGTCCTTGTTGAAGGTTAAAACAGCACACTTAACGAAAAATCGTTGTGGTTTTGATGCATAGGTAAGAACGGTTCTTGCTAAGCCCGTAGCAGCCACGTAAAACTTGCAATAACAAAGTAGAGGACGTCTAACTTGTTTTTGCAGGGCATGTTGTGATGTGATATGGTCAAGACGTGAAGATATATAATTTGTTGTATGAGATGATCATGTTTTGTAGAAGTTATCGGCAACTGGCAGAAGCCTTATGGTTGTCGCTTTATTGTATGAAATGCAATCGCCATGTAATTGCTTTACTTTATCACTAAGCGGTAGCGATAGTCGTAAAAGCAATAGTTGGTGAGACGACAACGATGCTTCGATGGAGATCAAGGTGTCAAGCCGGTGACAATGGTGATCATGACGGTGCTTTGGAGATGGAGATCAAAGGCACAAGATGATGATGGCCATATCATATCACTTATATTGATTGCATGTGATGTTTATCCTTTATGCATCTTATTTGTCTTAGTACGGCGGTAGCATTATAAGATGATCCCTTACTAAATTTCAAGGTACAAGTGTTCTCTCTGAGTATGCACCATTCCAACAGTTCGTCGTCCTGAGACACCACGTGTTGATCGGGTGTGATAAACTCTGCGTTCACATACAACGGGTGCAAGCCAGTTTTGCACACGCAAAATACTCGGGTTAAACTTGACGAGCCTAGCATATGCAGATATGGCCTCGGAACACTGAGACCGAAAGGTCGAGCGTGAATCATATAGTACATATGATCAACATAGTGATGTTCACCATTTAAAACTACTCCATCTCACGTGATGATCGGACATGGTTTAGTTGATTTGGATCCCGTGATCATTTAGATGACTAGAGGGATGTCTATCTAAATGGGAGTTCTTAAGTAATATGATTAATTGAACTTTAAGTTATCATGAACTTAGTCCTGGTAGTATTAGCATATCTATATTGTAGACCAATAGCTCGTGATGTAGCTCCCCGTTTATTTTTATATGTTCCTAGAAAAATATAAGTTGAAAGATGATAGTAGCAATGATGCGGACTTGGTCCGTGATCTGAGGATTTTCCTCATTGCTGCACAGAAGAATTATGTCCTTGATGCACCGCTAGGTGACAGACCTATTGTAGGAGCAGATGCAGACGTTATGGACGTTTGACAAAGCTCGGTATGATGGCTACTTGATAGTTTAGTGCACCATACTTTACGGCTTAGAACCGGGACTTGAAAAATGTTTCGAAATGTCACGGAGCATATGAGATGTTCCAAGAGCTGAAATTGGTATTTCAGACGCATGCCCGAGTCGAGAGGTATGAGACCTCTGACAAGTACTTTGACTACAAGATGCAGGAGAATAGCTCAACCAGTGAGCATGTGCTCACAATGTCTGAGTACTACAATCGTTTGAATCAAGTGGGAGTTAATCTTCCAGATAAAATAGTGATTGACAGAGTTCTCTAGTTACTGTCACCAAGTTACTGGTACTTCGTGATGAACTATAATATGCAAGGGATGACAAAAACGATTCCCCGAGCTCTTCGCGATGCTGAAATCGGTGAAGGTAGAAATCAAGAAAAGCATCAAGTGTTGATTGTTGACAAGACCACTAGTTTCAAGTAAAAGGGCAAGGGAAAGAATGAGAACTTCAAGAAGAATGGCAAGCAAGTTGCCACTCCCATGAAGAAGCCCAAAGCTAGACCCAAACCTGAAACTGAGTGCCTCTACTGCAAAGGAAATCGTCACTGGAAGCAGAACTGCCCCAAATACTTGGCGGATAAGAAGGATGGCAAAGTGAACAAAGGTATATTGGATATACATGTTATTGATGTGTACTTTACTAGTGTTTATAGCAACCCCTCGGTATTTGATACTGGTTTAGTTGCTAAAAGTAGTAACTCCAAACAAGAGTTCCAAAATAAACAGAGACTAGTTAAGTGCGAGGTGATGATGTGTGTTGGAAGTGATTCCAAGGTTGATAAGATCGTCATCGCACACTCCCTTTACCTTCAGGATTAGTGTTGAACCTGAAATAAAAGTTATTTGGTGTTTGCGTTGAGCATGAATATGATTGGATCATGTTTATTGCAATACATTTATTCATTTAATTCAAAGAATAATTGTTGTTCTATTTACATGAATAAAACCTTCTACGGTCATACACTCAGTATAAATGGTTTATTGAATCTCGATCGTTGTGATACACATATTCATAATATTGAAGCCAAAATATGCAATCTTCTTTATCGGAAAAAAGGACTCCTACTTCCTTCTCCTCCCCCTCCTTCCTTTCCCCCTTGTCCAAATATGGTACGGGGGGCCGAATTGGACTAGGGGCCCAAGTAGGATTCCTCCTACTTGGGCACGCCCTAGGCTGCCCCCCTCCCTCTCCCTCCTTTATATACGTGGGGAGGGTACCCCTAGAACACACATCAATTGTTCCTAACTGTGTGCGGCGCCCCCCTCCACAGTTAACACCTCGGTTATATCGTCGTAGTGCTTAGGCGAAGCCCTGCGCCGGTAACTTCATCATCCCCGTCGCCACGCCGCCGTGCTGACGAAACTCTCCCTCGGCCTCAACTGGATCAAGAGTACGAGGGACGTCATTGAGCTGAACGTGTGCTGAACACGGAGGTCCCGTACGTTCGGTGCTAGGATCGGTCGGATCGCGAGGACGTATGACTACATCAACCGCGTTGATAAAATGCTTGCTTTCGGTGTATGAGGGTACATGGACACACTCTCATCTCTCATTGCTATGCATCTCCTAGATAGATCTTGCGTGATCGTAGGAATTTTTTTGAAATTACTGCGTTCCCCAACAGTCAAGGCCCGCCCCGTGAGCGGCATCGACATGCAAGACATGCTATGCTAGCAAGCCGCCCTCTTTTGTGTCATCAAGTTCATGCTTGCATGTTCATTTGCATACCATTTTGCCCATGTGCTTGCATGGAAACATTTGTAGGCATTTCAAGATTTGGAGGCATTAAATGTCCAACACAATGGCAAGTGCTTCAACCTTTCCTATTGCTTTAGGGTCATCAAGGACGAGGAGAAGTTCAAGGCACAATATGCCGCCCTCAAGTCGCATGTGGGGAAGCAAGCCGTGGAGGAGGTTGGGGACGGCGAGCCGGCATGGCCGTGGGGGAAGACCAACTCCAAGAAGGAGGGCAAGCGGTATGCGGCATCGAACACCTTGATCGCAAGCATGGATGGCATGATGAACAAGAAGGATTCAAGGGAGAAGAGCAAATGAACGCCTTCATGGAGATCCAAAGGAGGAGCCTTGATATGGAAGCGGAGAAGCAAGCCAAGATGCTTGAGATGGAGGCAGCGAAGCAAGCCAGATGCTTGAGATGGGGGCGGCGAAGCAAGCCAATATGCTAGAGATCGAGGGCGCCAACGCCAAGACCAAGGCGAAAGAAGTGGCTCTCGCGAGCATGATGACCGGGGTGGAGATCATGAAGGTGGATCTCAACACCTTGTCGCCAAGGAAGAGGCCGTGATTCGAGAAGATGCAGGCCGACGTGCTCAAGTTCACCGACGAGTGATCTCGTGGCCGCGAGTGCCTTCCTTTTTGTATGCCGGCTTGTGTGCTGGCATGACCACGGGGCCGCGATGGCGTGGTCGGACTCATGTCCCACCCCATTTTGTGTGCTGGCATGTGTGCCGGCCGCTGGCAAGTGCGCCAACATGAACTGTGTCGTGATATTTTTTGGACGGATGACCGACCAAAACAGATAAAAAACAGACAAATGCGTCGTCTGTTTGGATCAGCCTGTTGGAGTTGCTCTAAGCAAAATAACCATAAGTGTCTCGGCCCAGCTCCAACTCGGCATCGTACGTACGCCTGCGACCCCATCGGAGCCCGTGGAGCTGCCGACGTCAGCGCCACTGCAAGCCGGCTTGAGGTAGGAAAGGACAACACGAAACTCCAGAGGCCGGCAACGCAAGACCTCATGCGAGAGTGACGGAGAGGCTGGCAACGCTGACGCCGGCGACAACACACTGTCGACGGCTAACATGGACACGATAATTTCTGCTCGAAGTTGACGGCCTTACCGTGGGCTCCTTCTGCATCAACGCCCGCACGCACCAGTCTTCCGCGCCGCTCGAGGCTGGCAAAACTAGGACAAACTCTTTGTCATCGCCGCCCTTGAGCAGGAAGCTGAGAAGCTCCTTCAGGCCCGCCACAGCACCACCGGCTGGAACAACAATCGCTTGGACAAACACAAGCTGAGAAGCATCGTTTGGGCGAGAGCAGCGTGTTAAAAGGAAGACGAGGATTGGAACAAGGGCGGTGCAGGATGCGACGGGTAAACAAGGAGGGGCCGTCCTTGTTGCAATTGTTCTAGAGAGAGCTTACTGGCCGTCAATGAACGGCAGTTGGTGTGGCATTCTATGCGTCGACATTTACGCTGTGGAGCTGGAGGAGTAGCAGGGTACCAATAAGGAGTGCCCTCATGGATATGGAAGGTGGAAAGTGCTTCCCACGTGAAAAGCATCTTCTGTGACGCCGACGCCGGCAGAGCAGCCGGCTTCGATCGGATTGCGGGCTCGACTACTTAAACTGGAGCCAAGCCGAGGCATCATGAGATGGAATAATGATTCCGTAATATTGCTGCACCACAGGCCGCGTTGGACGGGATTAACCTTTCTTCTAAGTCTTCACAGTGAGAAAAATGTCGAACAAGTTGACGAGCTCCCATGTAAAAATAATATATTATCAAATGACAAAAATTCTGATGTTTTTAGTCATTAACACTTGTCTTGCATGTCCGTCTAATTCACCATTAAAATTTGATAAGATTTGCTTGAAATTTCAAAACTTATTTTTCATGATTACAAGATTGTTCCTTTCTACGACATTAATTTTTCATTGTTTCAGGTATAACTAATTTTATTTTTATTTTTATGTAAATATGCACGTGCTTGAAGCCTGAATGTGTACATTCGCAAGCAGTTCATTTGGTACTATCAACTCTTCTCTGAATTTAGCGAAGAACATTATCCTCCCCTTAATAGCTTCGACATGGAGAACCTTAATTAGGTAAAGTTATATGTTTGCGACAAAGTAGGACAGTAACCGCGCAGGAAATAGAACCAAAGACTTGATGGTTAAGGAGGAAAAATGTCCAACAGAAGTATGGTATGATACATGAATATGTATCAGGGGGCACTTGATCGAGTCAATGGTTGCCATCCAACATCAATGTAGACCAGCAAACATACATCCTTGAGGGCACTTCTCATATCGTCCATACATAACATCAGACACGTATAAGCTTGAACATGCCATGAGAAAACGGTAACCTGGACTGATATGGCAAAACGAAATCATATGGCAAAAAGCAAGAAGGCCAGCGAGTGCTCATTAAGGTGGAAAAATATCACAGTTAAGGCTTTGTTTTAATTGTACACTCTCATCCTTAGATCACACATAATAATTATAGGCAGCTTCCACATAATGGAACAATAAATTTGTGCATGAAATTATAAGTTTTGTAGAACCAATGACATAGAAAGGGAATACATAGTACGATATCTATCAATCAAAAAGCCTGGACTACAAGCGAGCTCCAACTAGCTATCAGTGCCTTCAAGGATTGTAATTTTTCATGACGTGCATTATTTAATAGTTAGGGCTTGGAGAAACATAGTCACACCTAATACAATAATGTAATAGTTGGGGTTTGGGGAATCAAACAAAGTAAAATCCTAAAATCAGGTTTACTGCATTTATTGAAGGCAAAAAATTAGTCAAGCAGAAGAAAATCAAGTGACATGAGACTACAACTACTATTTCATAGTGACAATTATTGATGAGACATGCCACTCTACGAGTATCATAGCTTCATGGGTAAAGGACATAGAGCAAAAAAAGTGTAAGAATAGTGTAGACATATTTAAATAGTGTAAATACCTGAAGGTAACCGTCAATGCATTCACCGTGAATAAAATTAAATCACTTGCTATAAATGTGTTTATTTAAATATCACATTACTTACCATAACATAATCTAAGGCCCATTGTCGAACAATTTTTACTGGGACCTAACAAATAAACTTGGAATGGTATACTATGTAGGGTGTCATCACATAGAGAAAGAGATGCTCAAATGCCAAAACAATGGTTGTGCAAAATATATAAATAAAAATAATAAACATCTAGCCGCGCAAATGCGCTGGTGGACCCGCTAGTTATTGATAAAGAGAGCTCGACTCTCTGATCTCTATTTTACATTAAAAAAACACAATGTCTTCCCCGCAAAAGAAAAACTCAAAGTCTTACAACTACAAGCAGAAAGAAACGCAAAAGATAACAATGCATGATCTTTTTTTTCTTAACATAGTACAGACATAAACGCTCATACATACGCGCATACACTCACCCCTATGAATGCACACACACACCCTACTCTTATTATGAGCACCTTCGAGATACTCAGGCGGCATATCATCTTGAGATTTACGAAGTCATTGTAGGCGCCTCGTCGTCGACGGGAATGTCTTCTCCCACTAAAAGCTCATAGCCAGAAATCCTGAAATAAATTCAGAACTATACGGGCAACATGAGATATCCTTAGATGCCCATCATGGCCACAAGTGGGCCATACCACCTAGGCCCAATTAGCTGTGTAGCCATGTATGATGCCACGCCTGACGATTAACTTCAAGTTTGTCCTCAGTATAATTTGAGAATAATACCACTTTACTTTTTTTTGAAAATACCGCTTTACATTTTCACAATGGGGGTGGTTGTATCTTAGTGCTCCATGACTTTCGTGGCTTCGGTGAAATTATTTGTCGGTGAAAAAAATATAATGATTGTGTGGCGATCTCAATCGATAGCAAAATTTGTTAGACAGTGTAAAAATTGCACGATAGTAGAAAATTTGTCAACATTTGTAAGAAAATGTGCCATCTGACTCGATGTTGTCTCAAGAAAAATATCAAAACTTCAGAAACCAACATGGGGAGATCAACCAGTGGTGGGAATGCATGGATGTCTGTAACAAATAAGGTGCATACAATTAGCGGCGGATACATATGTAAAACAATCAACCAATAGCAAAATTGACTCAGTCCGACTAACTAAAAGTAATCAAGCAATTTTCCACTTCTACTACTAGTTACATAGAACTCCTTCACCAGGGAAGGACGCATGTAAGTAAGCCTAACAGCAAGGAGCGTCTCAAGCGCTATGTAGAATTGGATCGTATATCATTTTGTGGCGGCATCGATAATTTCCCAGTTGGTAGCATGTCCTTATAGCAAGGTCGGTAAATGAACGAATCCTCGACACAACACGCGTGTTGCGAGTTGTCTTTATCAAGCTCGTCCGCGTCTCCTAGATACTGCATCTTCGACGTGTCGAGATGGTACACTACCACCGCGCCGCTAAGAGCAAGGATGAGTGCATTCTTGTGTGGATGGAATCCCATGATACTGCAGTAGGCATCCTGTTCTACCGACTCATGGTGGTCGGCGCCCCCAACCATGTCGATGAAGTTGTCCTCATCAGAGTCCCATGGATATTCAGAGTCATGTAGTGTGGCCCAATCGTCCTCTGCATCATCGTCGGACAAGCTGACTGGTCCACCATTGCTTCCAACAATCCTCCATATCATATTGGGTTGTATTTTAAGAGTACGAATCATATGGCCATGCAGGTTGAGGCTGGCGTCATGTGCCAATGCCCAACCTAGTTGTCCATTGGTCAATTCCGTTAGCATCCATACTCGAAGCTGTGAATTGTTAGTCACCACATAATGTACCCCTCTCTCATAGCTTGCTAAGACAGAATTTTGGGGAACTGAGTACCAGCTTTTTGGACCGCAGGGTTCTCCAGGAAGCTGGACCATATCATAAGTTCCCTTCGAGGGGCATAGAATCACGAGGACGCTGTTGTGGCAATGCATGTAGACAGACCCATGCCAGTAATTAGATGAATGAAATGCACCCTCGTAGCTCTCAGGCGTTCTGCCAACCATGTCGTAGAGGTGCCCCGATGCACAAAGTCCAGGCGTGAATTCTCGGTCCTCCCACTGCCCTGTGCATGACGAGTACATTAACATTGGCAACACTTTTTTCATGGGTTCCTCGAACTCATCTGCTTGTGCTTCCTCGAGCGGCGGAACGCCGGAACCTCGCCATGCGTTCTAGTGGCTGATAATGGCTCCTTAAGCAAGCCACCCTTCGGAAAGCGGAACACATGGTAGTGGAACGATACGGCAGGGTCGAAAGCCAGGGATATGCCATACCAGCAAAACGGCGTCGACGGCCGCGGTAGACGAATATACCGCGATGTCGCCGGGTTGAGCACGTAATCGTCCCCCTCTTCAAGGAGGAGAAGGCCATTGCAGGACTGGTATACTGTCGCCTGGTGCGGGTAGACGGGGCCCCTGAAGCCAGGCGTGCCACGCGTAGCTGGCGGCGCAAAGAAGGATGTATTGGAGCGGCACCCAGTCTTGTTGACGAAGAGGCCGGGGAAGGCGCGCCGGGGGAAGTAGCGCTCAAGGGAGAGCCTGTGGTCGTCGTTGATGATGTCGCGCCACGCGCGGCACACGCACTGGGATGCACAAACGTCGCGCCCTGGCAGGCGGCGGAGGATGTCGAGGAGCACGTCGCAGGGCAAGCGCATGCCGTCGCTGGCTGCGTCCATCGTCGTGTGGATCGGTGGCAGATTGGATTGTTCGGATCGGACTCTAGTTTCCGTGGGTGGGCAGACGCTCGTATATGAGATGTGATGGCCGGGATCAGCTTAGCCTCCACGGATTTGATGGGAGTAGACTTAGCCCCTACGGCATCTGAAAAAAGCTTAATCGCTACGGCATCTTGAAAAAAAAAGCTTAATCATTACGCCATCTGTAATAAAAACCTTAACCGCTACGGCAAGTTTTTTGGGCACTGTCGGCCGCATGAGAGCGGGACATGTGTTCCATCTGCTAAAATAGAACCTTTTTTTTTTGCGGCTAGCTAAAATAGAACCTTAACTTGGTTCTGGGTCAGCTAAAATAGAACCTTAACTGACCCAGAACCAAAATCACACGACTCCGTAGCCAAAGTTTTTTTTTTAAATACTGTTCATCCCAGACGCATAATCACCCAGAAGCTGAAGAACAACACTTCCGTGGAACAAATACAGTCATAGGCTTCAAGAGAAGGAATTGGATGATGTCAACCGACATCATCCACCGATCAGATGGCCTAACAGCAACACACAAGAGATTAAGAAAATATGAATGTCCAAAGATATTTCCATTACCAGCGATAAGAAGAATATATGTAGCAGTGTTTTGGCATCATCATCTGTCTGTCTACTATCTACTACCCCTATAAAAGTACAAGAGGGGGCAGATCCAAATAAGAACAACCGTCTATCTATTAGAAAGGGACTAAAATGTCCAAGTGTTTAACGCAACAAGCCACTAATCAAGCCATCTATAACTAATCCCCATACCCCACGTCCTCCTAAAATATCCAGGTTTCAAGGACTTTCGGATGGAGCCAGTGGGATTGAGCAAGACAAGAACATACCGTTTTAGTCATGGGATGAAGAGTTCACGTGCACTTGCCTAAAACATAGGCCTCTAGGTCGCACTAGGTGATGCTTCGGGCGAAACCAATTCCCAGAATGTGATGGGCGGTGTGTACAGGGCCCACATGCATATTCATGGCGGCATGCTGATCAATAGAGGCCATTGGTTGCAGTAGGTAGCATGCGATTGTGGCTTAGCAGTGTCCAAGGAAAATTGGATTGATTTTTTGAACTCCGATCAGGTGTGATATGGCCAACCAAACATAATGACCATCCAAACAAGAGGAGAACGGGTAAAATCTTCGATCCCCCAGGAAAAAGAAATCTACCAACCACCCACTGCTACCGCATGGACGGTTGTATGTGTGCTGCTCTGCACATCCAGTTACATATTTTAAAAATTGTATATCATGTTGTCAACATGTATCTGGGCCCATGTCTTAAAATTTTTGTGTGGGCGGCCTATTTTTTTAATTTTGTGTTTTATTATATTATTTTCTTTTCCCATTTTTCCTACTTTAAATAATTTGGGATTTCAAAAAACTTCTGACATTTAAACAACTGAGAAATTTGTAATAAAATGTTCAGAAAAACATAAAATGTTTATGAATTCAAACAATTCTCGGGATTTTTCGAAAATTATTTGCATATTCAAAAAATATTTTCAATTTTAAAAAATGTTCATAAAATATTTATGATTTTGAAAGAAAAGTCCATGTATTAAAAACTGTTAAGGAAGTTGAATTTGTTTTTGCTAAAATGTTCATAAATTTTAAATAATATCCTAAAATTTCAAAAACTATTCATGAATTACAAAATAATTTATTGATTCAAAAAATGTTTGCTAATTTAAAAAATGTTCATGCATTTCAAAAATTGTTTCTTGAACTCCAAAAAAATCCATCAATTTCGAAACAAATGTTTTGTCTATTCTAGAATTGTTTGCCAATTCAATAGAAAATGGTTAAAATATTCACAATATAAAAAATATTCACAATTTTAAAATATCTTCCCAAATTTGTAAAAATGTTCACAAATGTTCGAACGTATGTAATTAAACAGTAATGCTTCAGAGTCTTTGTGACAATATACCCGCGTGAATTTTAAAGAATTAACTGCCGGGGTAGATAGGACTATTATATTATGTTTAAAAGCAATATTTCTTGAAATTCATAATAATTCTTTGAATTACCAATTTTTTTGACAACCACGATATTTTTGTGTAAATGTAAACGTATATTCAATTTTTCATTAAATTTAAATAAGGGTACAATTTCTTGCATTTGTGAACAAATTTTTGAAATCATGCTGTGAGATGTGAACAAGATGTGGTCATAGCCATTGGAGATTATGAATTTTTTTTTCATTGCACACTGGCCCTTTTGTTAGTAATGGTAAAGAGTATACATACATAAACGTAAAAAAGACAAGCCTTTTTCTGTCCCGATACACAATGAAAGGAAATACATGATAACATATTATCAATGAAATCTAATCTTAGATTGCAACATTGTAACAAAACCTTTTTTGCATTTCAAAGCACCATCTCTAGGGGGAAGAGCCATGTTGTTCCAGAATCATCACAAATCTTTGACGGGCTACAAGTACCAAACTTCATATTGAACTTGTTGCCCGTGTCCATGAAATAAATCACATCTTCCTCCACCTCTCCATAAGGTGCCAGAACGGACTTGGAGAAATTCATGCTAACAAAGAGTGCTCGACGGCCGCCTAGCCCTTCGGTCAGTGGCACCCATGCGTGTGTGCTAAAGTCTGCTTCAAAAACATCCACTTTGAGAGTGACCCATGAACCTTCTGGATGGAGGTTCTGACGGTGCTTTACCATGAGTAGCTTCCCATCCGACTCGATGAGGTGCCGGCTAATCATGGTGATATTACCAGGTTCAGCGTCATGATCAAATACAGCAGAGCAATTGATGCTGGTATATGTCAAGTCATTGTGTTTTTCCTCTTCCTTCTCTTCATTGCCATTTTCTGCATCGTCATGATCATCACCCTCCTCATCAGAAGTGGTATGTGATTCATAATAATCATAGTAGAACGATTTCTTGATGACACGTGTTCCCATTGCAACCATGGGCCTTCCGTCTCCATCCAATGCAAGATCAAGAGGGATGAGATCCTCAGCCGTGGTGATGGCATATAGCTTATCGCCAAGAAAGGCGATGTCAATGAGGTAGATATATGGATTTGTTTGTGTCGCCGGCGACCACACGCCCTTCCCTCGCTGGAACACAATGAGCGGATGCTTCCTGTTGTTGGTGATGATGGCGATGAAGTCGTCGACCATGGAGCGCATGAGGAACTTGCGTATGAGAGACCTGTCATGGACGACCACGGTGTCGAGCTCAGGCAGCGGCAGAGATCTGTTTGAGAAGGGGTTGTGCAAGACATAGTTGCGCGCGACATGGTGTCTTGTGCCCTTCTCGGTGGTGTGCTCCTGGCCGAGGCCGAGGGCGAGCCAGTCGTCGGTGGAGCCGACGCACCTGGCGTTGTCGGGGAGGCGGTGCACGTGGCCGCTGTAGGGGACCATGACGAACTTGGCTGAACCGGCGATCCACGGCAGACGCTCTTGGGGGCCATGGCAGAGCACGCCCGAGAGCCATGGACGGCAGACGGCGCCGTCAGCGCGGCAGCGGGGGCAGTTGGCCGGGTCAGCAAGGCTTCCCACCAGGATGCGGAGGACCTTCCGCGCGAGGCCGCACCACTGAAGAATCGACGACGCCAGACCCATGTAGGAGGAGCGTGCTTTTCTTCTCTTTTTGATTCGATCGTTTTGGTGTGCAGCCCTTGATTGTATATATATATATAGAGAGAGAGAGCATATTTTTCTTTTTTTATTATCGTATCCATGTAGGATTAGTGTCCGTACTCCGTACGTGACCGTGACTGCAGTTTATACGAGTCCGCTACGATTAGGTGTAGGTTTAGACACACGGGGCTTTACAGGGGGATTACGGGGTAGTTAGAAATTGACTGGCTAGGATTTGGTTAAGTGAGGCGGGCCCACAAATTAAAATCAGGGGGGGCCAATTAGAGTGAAGCATGCAGCGTGGTCCGTGAAAGCCCGTTAATTCTTCCCGTGCGTGTAGTATTATCGGTAGTAGTTGAGGGTTTCTTTTTGAGGGGTAATAACGGCGGGTATACACCACACAGGCTGCAAAGAGGACCACCATTGCTCGAATATTTGTTTGTTAGCTCATCAAAAATTCTCAGCAAAAATGAATGAAACACGTATGATGTTGTTAGCTCTCGCCCTCTGAATTGGACCGTCTAAATCCCCGGGACTACTATTTTTTCCGCGTAGAGCAAGAAAGGGCAGAAATCTCAAAATCCATACAAACTGACCCGATCTATGCAGCCAGCACATGCGTATATACATCTGAATCCAATCGTCGGCCCGGTTGCTCTGGAATTCATAACCAACAAACGATTGGAATGATAGCATGTACAAAGAGTTGAATCCACCAATCGAACTGACTCTCTAGAACTAATAGCATATGACATAACCAATATTTTTTGCATTTTTAACAGAAATAGGATGCACATTCGTTCATCGAGGAACCACCGGCACAAACCAAGCACAACAAAAGATCAAGTTAAATGAGAGTTAGATCATCGTTATGGAGCCCTTTTTGGAAACCAAGGCTGCCGAACTGTGTTAGATAAATATATGGCAAAACAAACTAAGGGCATTTCTAACCGATCCCCTATATCTGGCTAGCGATTTTACTCCACTAACCGGCACCTAGTCGATCCCCTATCTGCGGTTAGTCGATTATATTTTTACTCCGCCCCAAAAATTTCCTATTTTTACTCCCCCGATAGGCGGCCGAGTAAAACGCCGCACCTCTCTCTCGCGTCTGTGGCGCCGCTGCATCTTCGCCGACACGCCTTCCACCCGTCCCTCGCCGGCCCCGCCAGTACCGCGTTCCATCCCTTGCCCTCCGCCGCCGTTTTGCCCGTCGGACAGCCCGTTCGGCCCTCGTTGCCGTCGTCTGAATCAAGGTGAAATGCCACCGCCGTCATAAACTATATTCGTAATTTTGTTGAACATTCAAATTTATGTTTAGTTTCTATATGTGTGTTAATATGTAGTTGCAATTTATACTAGAATTGCAAAGATTAGAAAAACAAAAATTTACTTCGTTATATTTAGAGGATTGGCTAGGTCCGGCCAAAACTTAATGGAGTATATACTGCACTAAGCCTTTTACTCCATTAACTTTTGGGGGATCGGTTAGAGATGCCCTAAAAGAGCACATGAAGTAGACACCACGACAGAGTAAGCATGCAGTTTAGTTCTGCAACAATCTTAATGTGACTACTAGTGAAAGGACATGGAGAATGTCTGCTTAACAACTCCAGCTTCGAACTTATTAATGTGAATATTACTTCTAGGCACTGTCAGAAAATCCTCCAGACTTCTTCAATTTTTTAGATAGCAAACAAAGTTCAGATCAATCTAACAACTTCAGCTTCAAAACTTTCAGCCGCGCGTTTGGGTACCCGGAACATTACGTAAGTTCCTAGCTAAGCTGAGCGACCTTGCCCTAGCTTGGACATGGAAGCTTCATGCCAAGAGCAAGAAACAAGGGACGTATATTAAAGCTCACACAAATGTGACAAATCGATAGAGATACAAAAAAAAAATAATGTGGCAAGTGCATGGGCGCACATAAAAACTTGTAAGCAAACGGATATGTAGCACGTACAGTAGTAGCAAAATTATCTTGATACAACTGACTGGCTAAATGGAATAACCTAGCAATTGTGAAAACACACACACACACACACACACACACACACAGAGAGAGAGAGAGAGAGAGAGAACACGACCCATTAGAATGTTGATCATGACAAATCTCCTGTCGGCAACACATCTACGTAGCAAGGTCGGTAAGGGAAGGAACGGTAGGCACAACAAGCTTGTTGGAAGTGGTCTTTGATGAGCTCATGCTTATCGCCTAGATATTGCATCCTCGACGTATCAAGATGGTACACTACCACCATTGAGTGGAGTAAGAGGATGAGCGCATTCTTGTGAGGATGGAATCCCATGATTCTATAGAAATTCCAGAAACTCCATGCCAATGGTCCAAGATGGTCGGCGTCCCCATCTACATGAATGAAATTGTCTTCGTCGGAGTTCCAGGAATGTTCAGAGCCACCTATACTCCTAGCATCTTCTGCTTCGTGTCCCTCCTCCTCCTCCTCTTGACCCTCATCCTCCTCTTTGACACCTTCGTAGTTGTCATCCTCTATATAATCATCATGACAATAATCCTCATTGCACATGCTTTCTCCACAGGACCTGTCTTCGAACAAGCTCACTAGCTCATCGCTACTTTCAACCACTCCCCATTTCACCCTTGGCTCTATTGTACGATGGTCAATTATATGATCTTGTGGGTTGAGGCTGGCCTCGTGTGTCAGTGCCCACCCTAGTTGACCATCTATCGATTCAGTTAGCTTCCATACTTGGAGTTGCAGCTGGTTGAAAGCCACGTAGTGAATCCCTCTTTCATAGCTTGACAAGACTGAATTTTTGGGTAGTGAGTAAAATCCCTTTGTAGCACAGGGTTCCCCAGGGAGCTGGACCATATCGTAAGCCCACTTTGAGGGTCGTAAGATCATGAGAACACTTTTGCGGCAATGTACATAAAGCGACCCGTGCCAGTACTCGGATGACCGCACCTTTTCATAGCTGTCAGGCGAAGTGGTCACCGCGTCGTAGAGGTGCCCTGGGGCACAACATCCAGGTATGAACTCCCGGTTCTCCCAGTGCCCTGTGCGCGACGAGTATACTATCAAAGGCACAACCTTTTCTTTTGGTTCCTCGACCCCTTCCTCTTGGGGTTGCTCGACATGGCCCAAATCCATGTTATCATCCTGTTCTTCTTCTTCTTCGGACAATTGCTCTTCTTCAAACAAATTGGGCAAGTACGTTTTCTCTAGGTCGACCCACGTAGGTGGTTCCGGAATGCGTGGCGGGTCCTCCTCCTGAAAAAGGAACACCTGATAGTGCAGCGAGACGGCTGGGTCAAAAGCGAGGAACATCTCGTCGACGTGGCATGTCGGCGACATCTTTGGGATTGGCAGGTCAGCAAACCGCGCCGTAGCCGGGTTGCACACTAAGTAGCCTCTCCACCGGTCCTCGAGGAGGAGAAGGCCGTTGCATGAGTGGTGCACAGAAGCCCGGTCGAGCAGGGAGACGGGGCGCCAGAAGTCGGACCGGTCGGCGGCCCGTGTGCCCGGCGGTGGGGCGAAGAAGGCGGCGTCCGTGTGGCATCCGACCTTGGTGACGAAGATGCCAGGAAAGACGCGCCGGGGGAAGTAGCAAGGGAGGAGGACGTCGTGGGCGTCTTCGATCGCGGCCCGCCACGTGCGGCAGACGCATCTGGACCTGGCGAGGGCGCGCGCGGGGAGGCGGCGGAGGATGTCCAGGAGCACGTCGCAGGGGAAGCGGACACCGTCGGCGACGGCTTCCATGTTGATGAATCGGTGACAGGTAGGATCTGCGTGCAGACGCTAGCTCGAGGAAATCGATCGATTTGATGCGAGAGGAACTCGTGCTCGGTGTGGACTTCCCGTTTCTCGGTCGGCGTCCGGGTATGCCAAGCTGGCCTTCACGGCATCGTTTTCACGTACATCTATGCACAGCCATGGAAGCACCTATACCCATTGGATTTTTTTTTACGAAATAACTCTTTATTACTCAAAAAATTAGGGAGTACAATCTCGTAAAGCAACATTAAAGACTTTCTCTGGGCCGGACCCTAGCCAAATCATAGTTCGACCATTAGCCCTACCAAAGTTTGCCATGAAATGACTAGCACTATTGCCACTACAACGTATATGAGTAATAGAAGAGTCACGTTCCCCCATACTTTGCTTGATCTCTCTGATAATAAAAGAATACTTTGATAGATTTGTTTCACTACTCTTCACCATAGCCACCGCCTCCAAACAGTCTGATTCAATATCAATGGGTAAATTACTCCACTACAAAGCCAATGAAATCCCTTCCTGCAGCGGAAGAATTTCTGTTTTCAAAACATCCTCACTTCCTCCCAGAAATCTGCATGAGCTGAAAATAATAACGCCAAGGTGATCCCGAAGAAGCATACCCATCCCCACAATTCCATTGAGGACCGAACCATCTGTATTAAGCTTAACACGCCCAAGGACCGGAGGGATCCAGGATGTTTTAGGCACAAGTACATTATCATTGCATGCGTGTTGCACCAATGGGTAACAGGAGTTGGCCACCATCTTTCCTTTCACAAAATCTGCATTCGGATCCATGTTGAGTGAAGTTAGTAAATCAAGATAACTTGATAAAAATCTGACTGAAACATCAGTAGGTGGTGCACTAACTCATTTCTGATATGCCATAGTCTCCAAAAAAGTATCAGTACGCGAACTCGCATAGCCTCATCTACATCACAAATAAGCTGCAATAACCAATCATCATGGCGCATAATTGTGGTAACATCCGGAAGGGCCCAAACTTGAGACATAGCTCGCCACAACTGACGTGCATTATAACAAGCACAGAAGACATGAAAAATGTCTTCATCCTCTCTCCCACAAACGGCATGTACCCCGAGTCTCCAAAGTCCTCCGTTGTTTATTTTTCCATGTTGCCAAAGAATTCGTCGCAGCACGCCAAGCAAAAGAAAGAACTTTAGGTGGGGCTGGGCATGACCAAATTAGGTTCCAAACCTCCCTATGCCCGTCATGGGCGCTGCTTGTGGAAGCTAAAGAAGGATCATAGAGCTCACCCGCAGCTAGCCAGTACGCACTCCGTACTGTAAATTGGCCATTCTTCTCTGGTTCCCAAGCAATGAAATTTTCCCCAAGCCGCGGAGATGGACGTATATATACGACAAATAGCTTGGACATCCACCGACAAGAAAAACTGATTCAAACGGGTCAAGTCCCAATTACCATTATGATCAAGTAATTCTGACACCCATTTATAACGACATCTTCCCCTTTGAGAAAGCAAAGAACCTGTGGCACCACGAACCAGCCAACGATCATGCCAGATCCTTACATTTTGCCCATTTGCAATCCTCCAAACCAAACCCTTTTTCAAGAGTTCAAGACCATGACAGACAGCTTGCCAACTTGGTGATGGATTTCCAGTGAAAACAGTATCATCAAGCCTCCCGTTCGGATAGTACTTAGCTTTCAGTAATCTTGCACATAAGCTGTCCGGATGTACAATCAATCGCTAAGCTTGCCTAGCCAACAAAGCTTGATTAAAGAGACGAAAATCTCTAAAACCAAGCCCCCCTTGAGCTTTGGACCTCGTCATTTTATGCCAAGCATACCAATGTGTTTTCCTTTTACCTTTTTCTGAACCCCAAAAATAATTCCTCACCATGCGATTTAGATCATCACAAACTCCCAGCGGAATCTTAAAAACACTCATAATAAAAGAGGGAATTGATTGAGCAACAGACTTTATCAAAACTTCCTTCCCCGCTTGGGTGGGGTGCCCATCAAAAGAGATCAATCGCTTAGTGAGCTTCACTTGCAAATTTTCGAATTTCCCCTTAGTCATCCTACCATCAGGAGTAGGCAAGCCCAAATATTTTTCCTCAAAACCGGATGTGGTGACCCCCAGTTCAGATTTAACCAAATCTATATCCGGTGCTGGGCAAGACCTCCCGAAGAGAATAGAAGATTTTGAAGGGTTAAGAAGTTGTCCGGTAGCTTGCCCATATACATGAAGAATTTTTTTTGACATAGTTTGCTTGTTGTCCATTTTCCTTGAAGAACAAAAGAGTATCATCCGCAAACAAGAGATGAGATATACATGGAGCTCTTCTCGTAATTTTGATAGGGGATAATTCACCATCATCAATGCCTTTGTTAAATAGAGCAGAGAGACCATCAGCCACAAAGAGGAACAAGTACGGAGATAAGGGATCACCTTGCCGAAGCCCACGCGGCGGTGCAAAAGAATCCAAGATGGCTCCATTAAATTTTATGGAGTATCTCACCGAGGTCACACAAGACATGATCCAATCAACCCAACGGTGAGCGAAGCCAAGCTTTTGCATCATTTGCCTAAGGTACTCCCAATCCACCCTGTCATAAGCTTTTGAGAGATCTAATTTGTAGGCACAGAAACTTTTTGTGGGGTCTTTTTCCTACTTGATGTGATGAATGCACTCGAGCGCAATTAAAGAACACATCGGTATTTATGTTAGCTTGTTTGAATTTTTGCCTCATCCAACGTCGGGGCCTCCTCTTTGTCCTGCAGAAGGCCAGCCGCAATGCGGGCTACACGCCGAGCCTTGGTAGCGCGCATTTTCGTTGTGATCGGCCTCTACCGCTTTCCCTACTGTTCTGGTTGAACTAGGGCTTTGGCTGAGCGACCACCTTCTTCCAGTATTCTTAGCTTACTGTTTGCTTCTTGCCTGATCGTAGCTGACTGACTGTTCTTGCTTGTCTTGGGCCTGCTCTAGTTTTGGTGCTGCTAATTAAGGGTCGAATTTCGTGACTTGATGAAGAGGAAGCCGAGTATCTTTGGTCTTGAAGAGTCAGGCCAATCCAAGCGCTGCTCGGTGCTCCGGGGTTAGCAAGAACAATCAAACATACTCCCTCCTTTCCGGTTTATAGGGCTTAAATCTAAAATCTCATCAACCAAAGCATTTTGCGAGTGGAAGAATGTATCCCGTATTTTACAAAACTATCCCAATTAAACTCACACATTAATTTGGATTAATTGCAATGCCTGCATGCTTGGCCACTAGATGAGTAGGAACATTACATGCATTGGTGTGTTCCTTTTTAATTCTTGCATGCAAAGATTTAATGCGCCTTGGAAACTAATAATGAGATGAAGATGAGGCATTTAAATTGAAAAGCCAAAAAAGTTGAGATAAGCCCTATAAACCGAAAAAGAGGGAGTAATGTTCAAATCAAGATCCATTTGTATAACGGGACTTTTCTAAACGCAATATCACGTTCCCTCTTATGCATATTAATTGTCACTGACTTGACTTAGTAGGACTTTATACTCCGATTCATATTAATTGTTGCTGATTTAGTACAACTCTGTCACTGACGCGGTACAACTCCAAGACTGCGACAATTAATATGGATTGGAGGGAGTATGTGAAATTAATTTTTTCTAAATTTATCCATGTAGTGTGTCCGAATTGTTCCATTCATAAAACATATGGTCTTGTATCTCAGAAAAATAGTTTTCAAATGGTCTAAAAATGTTGATTTAGTTTAGTAGATGTGTTTTGACATTCACGGAATTTCTTCATGCTGTTAATGAGAATCGTTTCGATAGTTCCAACGACATGTTATGTGGCTCCCAGAGATATGTTTTGACAATCTTGTAGAATTTATTTGTTCTTGTATAGTTCAAGAAAAATATGCATGCATCTAAACAAACAAAAAAATAGTTAACAATAAAACTTCATAAAAACTATAATGAACCTATTTTGGGCTATGAGTACAAGTTTGTAACAAATAACGAGCATTTTTAGAGATGTATTTAAAAAAATAGATATTTTTATTGGACACTTATTTTTTTGGATAAAACCACTTTTTAGTAGTGGTGAACAAAAAACATCATGCTCCCTTGAAAATAAATAAAATTGTTTTTAAAAATGATAATAAATAGATAATTAGGAAATATAATTGAAACAAGAAAACATGGAAAAAGTTATAAAAAATGAACCGGTGTCCATGTAGAGCGCTTACAAGTGAGTGCGCACTATTACTCACTATAAACGTTTTTTGGGGAAGTCCCTAACTTTATTAATAGTCTCACCAACAATAACAAATATTACATATAGCACCAGAAAAGAAGTAGGGAAACACTTTACATTAGGCGTCTGAATTCTCTCCATGGTCAGACCCTTTTTTCTCCATTGATTGATTCACCTTAGATCTCACGGTCCAGATAGCTCTTGGAACAGCCCATCTTCCACGCAAAAAAATAATTGTAAATGGAAAAATTCTCGCGATCCCTAAACCCCGCAGCTTATCCTCGCACCCGTTCCTTCCTTCCTCCACTTCCGTCGCCGCCGTTTCCTTGATTCGTCATCCGATTAGTGCTCGCCATTCTTCACCACGCCGCGGATGAGCTGCTGATCACCTCCTTCGAGCCTGGGCTTCTTGTGGAAGGCTGACTCTCGATCTGTCTGCAGCTAGCGGTAGCATACCATCCAGCCCATCGTGGTGGCTGCAGCGCCGACGGCCTCCCTCAGGCAGCCATGATGGCCTTCTTGTGAGCAGCTCGCTGTTCTGCACCTGATTTTGCAACTCTGTTTCTCAGGCTGCCATGATGATTCAATTTCTTTGCAATATACTACTACATAGAGGGTGTATTTTCTTACTCAAATCAATGCCTTCCCGGATCATGGTTTATCCTAGTAAAAGTTGATTTAGGCTCAAAAAATTCTCACTTATGTTCGATGATACTACTAATCTCACTTATGTTCATGAAATTGTCAAATATCATTGTATCAATATTCCAGATTTAGGTTGGCAAATTAGTTTATTTTTGCCTTGGAAACAGTTCATTCTTATACATGTTTCTGGTTATATTGACAACAAACTATTTTAATATTATCTAATTAATTGTATGTTCTTAACTTATTTTGGAAACACAACTTTCCGCATCCAATCATGCGAGCGATTAAAAATAAATACAAAATCCATGTTTCCAGTGTGTTAAATATATGTTACGATATAATGAAGCCAATGCTTCCTAGTAGCCATGCTTCCTACTTTTATTTCTTACATGTATCTCTATGGTATAGCGAATTTTGCTTTCAGCATCTTAAGTGTATGCTTATTTAATCGTAAAAACATTTTGTTGGAATCATTAGCAGACATATGTGCTTCAACCACTACTATTATGTGCTTCAACCACTACTGTTATGTGCTTCAACCAGTGCCGGTGTTTTTTCTATTCGTAAAACTTTATTGTACATACATTTTTGCACATTTTATTTTATCAACAACTATCAGTGTGTGTTTTGTTCTTTCTCAGTGAATGCTTCTAATGTACAGACAAATGTACCGGATTCCAAATGAGCTTCTTTGTTGTCCGCAAGATGCCTTGCAATGATGTTGAGTGTGCTATAACTAAGACAAGCCAGCCACTGCTCTAAGTTGTCGGTTGTACAACGGTTGTCCATGACCAGCTTGTAAAAAGTGTTGTTGTAATAGTCTTCTTTTTAATTGCAAAAAGAATTGTAATATTTCTTGCTTATCTTATGAAATAAATTTTAGGCTTAATCATTCTTGTTGTGCGTACTGATGATTTCTTTGTGAAGGAGATGTTTCCACTATAAAAAATTGCTTCCTTTACACGAAAAATTTATTTCCTTCTCCTAAAAATATAACATAGATTAAATCATTCTGTTGAACAAATTTTTTTGCCCACCACAAAAGCATATGCTTCCATCAGTTTGGAATGTTTCCATGGCACAAAAGCAATGTCGTCTTTGCATTAAAACGAGTCTCGGAAAACATAAGTACTAGTGTACTAGATACACATTATCTCCCATATGCTTCCAACAGTTAAGAGGAATGTTTCCATGGCAAAAAGATGCACGTATCTCCTGTAAATATGGATAACAAATTATTTTCGGAAGCAATTCTCGGAAGCAGGAAACAAATCATAAAGATAATTAGCATGTGTGATGTTACCACCTATGTTCTACGAAAAAGGGTTTCCCCCCGCTTTATATTATAAAGCAACAACCAACCGATACAACCAACTCGCTGGGGCCGCAACACAAACAAGCACAAAAGATAAAATGAGAGAAAGAAAAAGAAACAAATGCCGACGCCGGCAGTTCAACTAAGCGAAGATGGCCGATATTCGCCGCCCCCTCCGGAGAAGTACCACCGCACGCCTAGCACTCCGAAGTCTCGCATACCAAGCAACACCTTCAGGAAGGAATGCGACGGCGACACCGCTCCTGCCCGGACAGGTCCTAGGGTTTCCCCTGGTACGCGGTTGGTAGATGGGAAGGGGTATCACCGACGCTCCTCAAGAAGGTCCGGCAACGCCCACGGGCACAGTCACGCCGGTGGCGGACGAGCCGCCAGGGATTTCTCCCGCCCCGAAACCAACACCAACATAGACAATCGAGAGTGCATCACCCAACATGCCACCCACCAGCCTTTGCCACCACGGATACCGCACCAACTTCACCATCTCACTGAGGCCACCAACACGAGGCCTGGAGGGAAGGACGAGGAGACACCGGACTAGGGGGCAACCACAACGCAGCCGACAGGTCGGGACAACCTACACCGCGCCACGGAGCCGACTGGACATAACGACAGGGACTTACCAGGCCTCCATAGGCTCGGCCGGACCCCAACGGATCCTGACAATCCCTGCAGCCACGCTGCAGCATGCCGGCCGCCGGAGCCATCACCACCTGCAGCCACAGCCGTCTCGCCAGCACCACCAGGGATCCGCGACGCCGAGCCCCGAACCATCGGCCCGACCCAGCCCAGATGGGCCCGAGGGCCCAGATCTGGGCCACGCGGGTGCCACCGGCCAGCCGCACGCCACGCAGCCCCGTAGCCAACGGCCACTGAAGGAAATATGCCCTAGAGGCAATAATAAAGTTATTATTTATTTCCTTATATCATGATAAATGTTTATTATTCATGCTAGAATTGTATTAACCGGAAACATAATACATGTGTGAATACATAGACCAACAGAGTGTCACTAGTATGCCTCTACTAGACTAGCTCGTTAATCAAAGATGGTTATGTTTCCTAACCATGAACAAAGAGTTGTTATTTGATTAACGAGGTCACATCATTAGTTGAATGATCTGATTGACATGACCCATTCCATTAGCTTAGCACCCGATCGTTTAGTATGTTGCTATTGCTTTCTTCATGACTTATACATGTTCCTATAACTATGAGATTATGCAACTCCCGTTTACCGGAGGAACACTTTGGGTACTACCAAACGTCACAACGTAACTGGGTGATTATAAAGGAGTACTACAGGTGTCTCCAATGGTAGATGTTGGGTTGGCGTATTTCGAGATTAGGGTTTGTCACTCCGATTGTCGGAGAGGTATCTCTGGGCCCTCTCGGTAATGCACATCACATAAGCCTTGCAAGCACTGCAACTAATATGTTAGTTGTGAGATGATGTATTACGGAACGAGTAAAGAGACTTGCCAGTAACGAGATTGAACTAGGTATTGGATACCGACGATCGAATCTCGGGCAAGTAACATACCGATGACAAAGGGAACAACGTATGTTGTTATGCGGTCTGACCGATAAAGATCTTCGTAGAATATGTAGGAGCCAATATGGGCATCCAGGTCCCGCTATTGGTTATTGACCGGAGACGTGTCTCGGTCATGTCTACATTGTTCTCGAACCGTAGGGTCCGCACGCTTAACGTTACGATGACAGTTATTATGAGTTTATGCATTTTGATGTACCGAAGGTTGTTCGGAGTCCCGGATGAGATTACGGACATGACGAGGAGTCTCGAAATGGTCGAGACGTAAAGATTGATATATTGGAAGCCTATGTTTGGACATAGGAAGTGTTCCGGGTGAAATCGGGATTTTACCGGAATACCGGGAGGGTTACCGGTACCCCCCGGGAGACTAATGGGCCTATTGGGCCTTAGTGGAAAAGAGAGAAGGGGCAGCCCACAGCCTAGCCGCGCGCCCCCCCCCCCTTCCCCAAGTCCTAGTAGGACTAGGAGAAGGGGCCGGCCCCCCCTCTCTCTCCTTTCCCCCCCGGGAGTCCTAATAGGATTAGGATTGGAGGGGGGAGTGCTACTCCCGGTGGGAGTAGGACTCCCTCTGCGCCTCCCTCTCCCTGGCCGGCCGGCTCCCCCTCCTCCAACCTTTATATACGGGGGCAGGGGGCACCCCAAGACACACAAGTTGATCCTTGAGATCGTTCCTTAGCCGTGTGTGGTGCCCCCTGCCACCAAATTCCACCTCGATCATACCGTTACAGTGCTTAGGCGAAGCCCTGCGTCGGTAGTACATCAAGATCGTCATCACGCCGTCGTGCTGACGGAACTCTTCCTCGATGCTTTGCTGGATCGGAGCCCGAGGAATGTCATCGAGCTGAACGTGTGCTAAGAACTCGGAGGTGCCGGAGTAACGGTGCTTGGATCGGTCGGATCGGGAAGAAGACGTACGATTACTTCCTCTACGTTGTGTGATCGCTTCCGCAGTCGGTCTGCGTTGGTACGTAGACAACACTCTCCCCTCTCGTTGCTGTGCATCACCATGATCTTGCGTGTGCGTAGGAAAATTTTCGAAATTACTGCGTTCCCCATCAGTGGTATCAGAGCCTAGGTTTTATGGTTTGATGTTATTTGCACGAGTAGAACACAAGTGAGTTGTGGGCGATACAAGTCATACTGCCTACCAGCATGTCATACTTTGGTTCGGCGGTATTGTTGGGTGAGACGATCCGGACCAACCTTACGCATACTCTTACGCGAGACCGGTTCCCTCGACGTGCTTTGCACACAGATGGCTTGCGGAAGACTGTCTCTCCAACTTTAGTTGAACCAAGTGTGACTACGCCCGGTCCTTGAGAAGGTTAAAACGGAGTCTATTTGACGAACTATCGTTGTGGTTTTGATGCGTATGTGAGATGAGTTCTTACTTAAAGCCCGTAGCAGCCACGTAAAACTAGCAACAACAAAGTAGAGGACGTCTAACTTGTTTTTGCAGGGTATGATGTGATGTGATATGGTCAAGGCATGATGCTGATTTTATTGTATGAGATGATCATGTTTTGTAACCGAGTTATCGGCAACTGGCAGGAGCCATATGGTTGTCGCTTTATTGTATGCAATGCAATCGTGATGTAATGCTTTACTTTATTACTAAACGGTAGTGATAGTCGTGGAAGCATAAGATTGGCGAGACGACAACGATGCTACGATGGAGATCAAGGTGTCGCGCCGGTGACGATGGTGATCATGACGGTGCTTTAGAGATGGCGATCACAAGCACAAGATGATGATGACCATATCATATCACTTATATTGATTGCATGTGATGTTTATCCCTTTTTATGCATCTTATCTTGCTTTGATTGACGGTAGCATTATAAGATGATCTCTCACTAAAATTATCAAGAAGTGTTCTCCCTGAGTATGCACCGTTGCCAAAGTTCGTCGTGCCCAGACATCACGTGATGATCGGGTGTGATAAGCTCTACGTCCAAATACAACGGGTGCAAAACAGTTGCACACGCAGAATACTCAGGTTATACTTGACGAGCCAAGCATATACAGATATGGCCTCGGAACACGGAGACCGAAAGGTCGAGCGTGAATCATATAGTAGATATGATCAACATAACGATGTTCACCATTGAAAACTACTCCATCTCACGTGATGATCGGTTATGGTTTAGTTGATTTGGATCACGTGATCACTTAGAAGATTAGAGGGATGTCTATCTAAGTGGGAGTTCCTAAGTAATTTGATTAACTGAACTTAAACCTATCATGAACTTAGTACCTGATAGTATCTTGCTTGTTTATGTTGATTGTAGATAGATGGCTTGTGCTGTTGTTCCGTTGAATTTTAATGCGTTCCTTGAGAAAGCAAAGTTGAAAGATGATGGTAGCAATTACACGGAGTGGGTCCGTAACCTGAGGATTATCCTCATTGCTGCACAGAAGAATTACGTCCTGGAAGCACCGCTGGGTGCCAGGCCTGCTGCTGGAGCAACGCCAGATGTTATGAACGTCTGGCAGAGCAAAGCTGATGACTAATCGATAGTTCAGCGTGCCATGCTTTACGGCTTAGAATCGGGACTTCAACGACGTTTTGAACGTCATGGAGCATATGAGATGTTCCAGGAGTTGAAGTTAATATTTCAAGCAAATGCCCGAATTGAGAGATATGAAGTCTCCAATAAGTTCTATAGCTGCAAGATGGAGGAGAACAGTTCTGTCAGTGAGCATATACTCAAAATGTCTGGGTATAATAATCACTTGATTCAGATGGGAGTTAATCTTCCAGATGATTGCGTCATTGACAGAATTCTCCAATCACTGCCACCAAGCTACAAGAGCTTTGTGATGAACTATAATATGCAAGGGATGAACAAGACTATTCCCGAGCTCTTCGCAATGCTGAAAGCTGCGGAGGTAGAAATCAAGAAGGAGCATCAAGTGTTGATGGTTAGCAAAACCACTAGTTTCAAGAAAAAGGGCAAAGGGAAGAAGAAGGGAAACTTCAAGAAGAACAGCAAGCAAGTTGCTGCTCAGGAGAAGAAACCCAAGTCTGGACCTAAGCCTGAAACTGAGTGCTTCTACTGCAAGCAAACTGGTCACTGGAAGCGGAACTGCCCCAAGTATTTGGCGGATAAGAAGGATGGCAAGGTGAACAAAGGTATATGTGATATACATGTTATTGATGTGTACCTTACTAGAGCTCGCAGTAGCACCTGGGTATTTGATACTGGTTCTGTTGCTAATATTTGCAACTCGAAACAGGGACTACGGAATAAGCGGACGCTAGCAAAGGACGAGGTGACGATGCGCGTGGGAAACGGTTCCAAAGTCGATGTGATCGCGGTCGGCACGCTACCTCTACATCTACCTTCGGGATTAATATTAGACCTAAATAATTGTTATTTGGTGCCAGCGTTGAGCATGAACATTATATCTGGATCTTGTTTAATGCGAGACGGTTATTCATTTAAATCAGAGAATAATGGTTGTTCTATTTATATGAATAATATCTTTTATGGTCATGCACCTTTGAAGAATGGTCTATTCTTGTTGAATCTCGAAGATAGTGATACACATATTCATAATGTAGAAGCCAAAAGATGCAAAGTTAATAATGATAGTGCAATTTATTTGTGGCACTGCCGTTTAGGTCATATCGGTGTAAAGCGCATGAAGAAACTCCATACTGATGGGCTTTTGGAACCACTTGATTATGAATCACTTGGTACTTGCGAACCGTGCCTCATAGGCAAGATGACTAAAACACCGTTCTCCGGTACTATGGAGAGAGCAACAGATTTATTGGAAATCATACATACCGATGTATGTGGTCCGATGAATATTGAGGCTCGTGGTGGATATCGTTATTTTCTCACCTTCAGAGATGATTTAAGCAGATATGGGTATATCTACTTAATGAAACATAAGTCTGAAACATTTGAAAAGTTCAAAGAATTTCATAGTGAGGTTGAAAATCATCGTAACAAGAAAATAAAGTTTCTACGATCTGATCATGGAGGAGAATATTTGAGTTACGAGTTTGGTATACATTTGAAAAATTGTGGAATAGTTTCGCAACTCACGCCACCCGGAACACCACAACGTAATGGTGTGTCCGAACGTCGTAATCGTACTTTACTAGATATGGTGCGATCTATGATGTCTCTTACTAATTTACCGCTATCGTTTTGGGGTTATGCTTTAGAGACGGCCGCATTCACGTTAAACAGGGCACCATCAAAATCCGTTGAGACGACACCTTATGAACTATGGTTTGGCAAGAAACCAAAGTTGTCGTTTCTTAAAGTTTGGGGCTGCGATGCTTATGTGAAAAAGCTTCAACCTGATAAGCTCGAACCCAAAGCGGAGAAATGTGTCTTCATAGGATACCCAAAGGAAACTATTGGGTATACCTTCTATCACAGATCCGAAGGCAAGACATTCGTTGCTAAGAATGGATCATTTCTAGAGAAGGAGTTTCTCTCGAAAGAAGTGAGTGGAAGGAAAGTAGAACTTGACGAGGTAACTGTACCTGCTCCCTTATTGAAAATAGTACATCACAGAAAACTGTTTCTGCGACACCTATACCAATTAGTGAGGAAGCTAATGATGATAATCATGAAGCTTCAGGACAAGATACTACTGAACCACGTAGATCAACCAGAGTGAGATCCGCACCAGAGTGGTACCGTAATCCAGTTCTGGAAGTCATGCTACTAGATCATGATGAACCTACGAACTATGAAGAAGCGATGGTGAGCCCAGATTCCGCAAAGTGGCTTGAGGCCATGAAATCTGAGATGGGATCCATGTATGAGAACAAAGTATGGACTTTGGTTGACTTGCCTGATGATCGGCAAGCAATTGAGAATAAATGGATCTTCAAGAAAAAGACTGACGCTGACGGTAATATTACTGTCTATAAAGCTCGACTTGTCGCAAAAGGTTTTCGACAAATTCAAGGGGTTGACTACGATGAGACCTTCTCACCCGTAGCGATGCTTAAGTCCGTCAGAATTATGTTAGCAATTGCTGCGTTTTATGATTATGAAATATGGCAAATGGATGTCAAAACTGCATTCCTGAATGGATTTCTGGAAGAAGAGTTGTATATGATGCAACCAGAAGGTTTTATCGATCCGAAGGGAGCTAACAAAGTGTGCAAACTCCAGCGATCCATTTATGGACTGGTGCAAGCATCTCGGAGTTGGAATAAACGCTTTGATAGTGTGATCAAAGCATTTGGCTTTATACAGACTTTTGGAGAAGCCTGTATTTACAAGAAAGTGAGTGGGAGCTCTGTAGCATTTCTGATATTATATGTGGATGACATATTGCTGATTGGAAATGATATAGAATTTCTGGATAGCATAAAGGGATACTTGAATAAAAGTTTTTCGATGAAAGACCTCGGGGAAGCTGCTTACATATTAGGCATAAAGATCTATAGAGATAGATCAAAACGCTTAATTGGACTTTCACAAAGCACATACCTTGACAAGATTTTGAAGAAGTTCAAAATGGATCAAGCAAAGAAAGGGTTCTTGCCTGTGTTACAAGGTGTGAAGTTGAGTCAGACTCAATGCCCGACCAATGCAGAAGATAGAGAGAAAATGAAAGATGTTCCCTATGCTTCAGCCATAGGCTCTATCATGTATGCAATGCTGTGTACCAGACCTGATGTGTGCCTTGCTATAAGTTTAGCAGGGAGGTACCAAAGTAATCCAGGAGTGGATCACTGGACAGCGGTCAAGAACATCCTGAAATACCTGAAAAGGACTAGGGATATGTTTCTCGTATATGGAGGTGACAAAGGGCTCACCATAAGAGGTTACGTTGATGCAAGCTTTGACACTGATCCGGACGATTCTAAATCGCAAACCGGATACGTGTTTACTTTAAACGGTGGAGCTGTCAGTTGGTGTAGTTCTAAACAAAGCGTCGTAGCGGGATCTACATGTGAAGCGGAGTACATAGCTGCTTCGGAAGCAGCGAACGAAGGAGTCTGGATGAAGGAGTTCATATCCGATCTAGGTGTCATACCTAGTGCATCGGGTCCAATGAAAATCTTCTGTGACAATACTGGTGCAATTTCCTTGGCAAAGGAATCCAGATTTCACACAAGAACCAAACACATCAAGAGACGCTTCAACTCCATCCGGGATTTAGTCCAGGTGGGAGACATAGAGATTTGCAAGATACATACGGATCTAAATGTTGCAGACCCGTTGACTAAGCCTCTTCCACGAGCAAAACATGATCAGCACCAAGGCTCCATGGGTGTTAGAATCATTACTGTGTAATCTAGATTATTGACTCTAGTGCAAGTGGGAGACTGAAGGAAATATGCCCTAGAGGCAATAATAAAGTTATTATTTATTTCCTTATATCATGATAAATGTTTATTATTCATGCTAGAATTGTATTAACCGGAAACATAATACATGTGTGAATACATAGACCAACAGAGTGTCACTAGTATGCCTCTACTTGACTAGCTCGTTAATCAAAGATGGTTATGTTTCCTAACCATGAACAAAGAGTTGTTATTTGATTAACAAGGTCACATCATTAGTTGAATGATCTGATTGACATGACCCATTCCATTAGCTTAGCACCCGATCGTTTAGTATGTTGCTATTGCTTTCTTCATGACTTATACATGTTCCTATAACTATGAGATTATGCAACTCCCGTTTACCGGAGGAACACTTTGGGTACTACCAAACGTCACAACGTAACTGGGTGATTATAAAGGAGTACTACAGGTGTCTCCAATGGTAGATGTTGGGTTGGCGTATTTCGAGATTAGGGTTTGTCACTCCGATTGTCGGAGAGGTATCTCTGGGCCCTCTCGGTAATACACATCACATAAGCCTTGCAAGCACAATAACTAAGATGTTAGTTATGAGATGATGTATTACGGAACGAGTAAAGAGACTTGCCAGTAACGAGATTGAACTAGGTATTGGATACCGACGATCGAATCTCGGGCAAGTAACATACCGATGACAAAGGGAACAACGTATGTTGTTATGCGTTCTGACCGATAAAGATCTTCGTAGAATATCTAGGAGCCAATATGGGCATCCAGGTCCCGCTATTGGCTATTGACCGGAGACGTGTCTCGGTCATGTCTACATTGTTCTCGAACCGTAGGGTCCGCACGCTTAACGTTACAATGACAGTTATTATGAGTTTATGCATTTTGATGTACCGAAGGTTGTTCGGAGTCCCGGATGTGATCACGGACATGACGAGGAGTCTCGAAATGGTCGAGACGTAAAGATTGATATATTGGAAGCCTATGTTTGGACACCGGAAGTGTTCCGGGTGAAATCGGGATTTTACCGGATTACCGGGAGGGTTACCGGAACCCCCCGGGAGCCAAATGGGCCAACATGGGCCTTAGTGGAAAGGTGAGAGGGCAGCCCACATAGGGCTGCGCCTCCCCCCTCTCCCTAGTCCTATTAGGACTAGGAGAGGGGCCGGCCACCTCTCTCTCTCTCCCCTTTAAGGATTCCTAGTTGGACTAGGATTGGAGGGGGGAGTCCTACTCCCGGTAGGAGTAGGACTCCTCCTGCGCCTCCCTCTCTTTGGCCGGCCAGCCTCCCTCCCTCCATCCTTTATATACGGGGGCAGGGGACACCCCAAGACACACAAGTTGATCCTTGAGATCGTTCCTTAGCCGTGTGCGGTGCCCCCTGCCACCAAATTCCACCTCGATCATACCGTTGTAGTGCTTAGGCGAAGCCCTGCGTCGGTAGTACATCAAGATCGTCACCACGCCGTCGTACTGACGGAACTCTTCCTCGACGCTTTGCTGGATCGGAGCCCGAGGATCGTCATCGAGCTGAACGTGTGCTAAGAACTCGGAGGTGCCGGAGTAACGGTGCTTGGATCGGTCGGATCGAGAAGAAGACGTACGACTACTTCCTCTACGTTGTGTGATCGCTTCCGCAGTCGGTCTGCGTTGGTACGTAGACAACACTCTCCCCTCTCGTTGCTATGCATCACCATGATCTTGCGTGTGCGTAGGAAAATTTTGAAATTACTACGTTCCCCAACACTGTGATGCATAGAGAATCTTGTACTCCCTCCGTAAACTAATATAAGAGCGTTTAGGTCACTATTTTAGTAATCTAAACGCTCTTATATTAGTTTACAGAGGGAGTACTGTGCAATGCCACACATAGCTACATCTCTAGGTCCTGCATGGACATGATCAACACTGTGAGACCCATTTATTCTGCCAAACAACAGGTATGCCTGCTGCCAATGTCCATTCATATATGCCAGTAGAAGTTAATTTGAGGATTATTTGTTACCAAGACAGGAGTGGACGGTGTCCATGTACAAGTGTAGTTCCGTTTGCCGTGGACGGGTTCCGGCCAGCGGTAGCAGTAGGAGAGGAGGACGGGGTGTGTAATAGGTGATGTAGGCGCAGACGATGAGGGCGATGTGGCCGAGGATCCAGCCCATCTGCGCCACGCTCAAAAGCAGCGCCAGCACGCCAGACCTTCTACCATTTTGATCTTGTGGGGATCCTGACATTAAAAGTGTGCTTCTACATGGCAAAACTGGGCAAGATGTATTACTCCAAATTTGAATCGCACTACAGAGCACCAGCAATTAGAGGATAGGTATTATTATGTAGAAATAAAGAAAAATATCCAGGTGGATATTTTCTGACAAAAAATACAGAACTAAGTTGTGGTAGAAAATACACTTCTTCAGAAATGGAATAGCAATGTGACAGCTTTACATAGTGCTTCAGAGATACTCCCTCTGTCCCAAAATTCTTGTCTTAAATTTGTCTAGATACGGATGTATCTAACACTAAACCGTGACTAGATACATCCGTATGTAGATAAATCTAAGACAAGAATTTTGGGACGGAGGGAGATATTGGTTGTGTTTATAATGGAATCCATTGCAGCTTAGATAAATGAAAAAGGAGGGACAGCAATACAAAATTCAAGTACAACCAAGTTTAGTTTATTTGTTTGTGTGTGTACTATCATACATTAGTGATACCGAATTTGCAAACTGGAAGTATGTGAAAGCAACTGTTAAAATAAAGTATGTAGAAGAAAATAGTAGTTCAGAAAAAATATGAACACTGGTGTAATTGCAATAGCTTGTTTTCAAAATTTAACTATTGTATCCCTCATCGAACTAGAACACATAGTTCTGCAATGAAACGGATCGCTTACATTATATTTCAGGGTGAAACATTTCCCAACAGAAAAGTATTGGTTAAATGAGCATTGCGTAAAAGTCTATCTAACTTCTCTTTCTTATTCTTCTATTACCTGGAAGGCCAATATGTACCAATTTGGGACTGTTTGACCACTGAACAATATTGCCATGTTGACCATTTATCATGTGATTCATGTCTTTGCAATATATATATAGGAATTCTATAATGTAAAAGAATTATGTGCAGCACAGACTTTTATTTCTTTTGATTTTGCCTTGCTTGTTATTTATGCTTATAGCTTTATCTCTGGGATTCTATTTCAGGACACCTTTTTCAGATGTTAGTTGAGGCGCTTCTGATTTTCTCAATCAGTTGAAGCATGCGGTGCACTTTCTGGATGCCATTTTTTCTTCCTTGCATCTCATCCCAAATGCAAGCAAGCATGCTTCTACCGAGGCTTAGAAGAAGCCATGGAGTATGTTCCAGAACCTCTTTTATATTACTTCATCACAAAAAGTTACTGCAATATTTGCTTTTTTCCTAAATACTCCCTCTATAAAGAAATATAAGATTGTTTAGATCACTAAACTAATGATCTAAACTATCTTTTATTTCTTTACAGAGGGAGTACACATGATAGACTTGAATCATTTTCTGTCCTCATCGAACAACGTTACTTTTCTTTCATGTAAAGTTTTTTTGAAAATGTCAGTGGATATTTAGTAACTTATGTTAGCTATGTGATATATTTGTAATGAGAACAGCAAGAAATCTGTGAGATTTGCGGCGCCTCGACTGAAGTTGAAAGATATTATTACTACTATAATTATTAAACATACGTCGTTCCCGGAGCTTTATTAGCACACAAGCTCACATGATTTTTTTTCTTTCAGAAAATGAAAAAAATATACCATAGAGTTTTCAGAGAGAAGAAATGGCATGTAGATACTACAATGAATTACTTATGTAACAGACTAACATGCTGGATAACCACAGTGGGCGAGAATACCTGTTCCAACATACATCAAAGTTGCTGGGAACTCCCAAGAATACATCTTCTAACTTCTCCCGTGGGGTGAAGAAAATTGATTCTACTGAAAACATAGAAACAACCATCAACATTTCTTTCAAGTAAAATTTGCATGCTAAACATAAGCTGCAAGACTACTAACACTCAGGCTCTACATCTATTTGTCATTTCCGAAGAACCAGAAAGAATGAATCTCCAGGTGAAATACAAATAACATTAAAAAAATAATGAACTGGTTATATTAACCGGAGAGGCTAAAGATATCCACAAAGTGTCAAAAGAGTTCACATATATTCATGAGAAGCGGTTTATTGTGTCTAGATAATATTAATCGGCTCCAACTAACAATCACGATTTGCAAAAGTGGTAACTGAGAGAATTGTGTCTCAGTTAAGCTTTATAGATCATCAACAAAATCCCAATTTGATGGTACTTCCATAGAGGAACTAAAGAGAAGCAGTTTATTGTTTCTAAATTGTATTAATCGACTCCAACTAACAATCATGATTTGTAGAAGTGGTAACTGAGATAATTTTGTCTCAATTAAGCTTTATAGATCATCAACAAAATCCCAATTTGATGCTACTTCCATAGAGGAACTAAAGAGAAGGCATGCTTGGTTACTAGCAAGAGGATTCCATAGAAGATCCACAACAAAACATACTCTTCGATTCAGACTTGTTGCTCCCATCCTCTTTCGGCACCTCCTCCTCCTCCTTTGGGAAATCTGAACCATTAAGGGCCGCTTCATCAATACAATCACCAACAACTAAGCAGATGATCTCTCATATTATTGAAAGGGGACATTCTAACAGAAAACACACTTTCTAAAGATTAAATGCGACACTCATTCTTGGTCCATTTTATAAAGAGAATTGCCATATTTTATATTCAAATGTATGGTTAAAAATTTGCATATGCTACTTGATTAGTTAGTGTAGGCATGAGAATCATGCATTTGTTGTTCCATTTAAGCTCTTGAGAACCAAATGCCACTGAATTCCTCTTAAATTCTCCAACTTCCTTTCTTTTATGAAGATAATGTATCATCTTTCAAAAAGATATTGCATCATGTTAACTCTTGGATCCACTCACACCCAGAAGGTGCAGCAATCTAGAACAGAATAATACTCAGTTAAATAAGCTTTTCTAACAAAACACTATAACAGAGCAAATTATGCAGTGTCTTGAAAATGAACATTCATGTGATTTCTCAGTGAGCCGATGCACCTGGCGACTAGCCGAATTGACGAGGAGGAGCAGATGGCGGGGTCGAAGAGAGATTACCTGGACCCAGACGATTGCGCCGGAGATGGTGGAGATGTTCATGGCGGCGACGGCGAGGGCATCAGGAGGATGGAGGGGCCCGACGTCTTCGGCGAGCATGCCAAGCTCGAGCGCCTCCTCGAGCACTTCTGGGGCAGATTCGAAGGAGCGGGGTAGAGTAGGGCCTGCGAGTCCCGCGCCTCCGCGTCCGCATCCAACGGCGTCAAGCGCTGGCGCGAGCATGCCGAGCTCGAGGGACACATCGGCCACTTCCGCGACCTGATTCAAATGGGAGGGGCGGCCTGCCAGGGAGCGTCAGCGCTGGTGAGGAAGGGGAGGGACGGCCTGACCAGGAGCGCCGGCGGTGGTGACGAAGGGGAGGGGGCGGCCTGCCAAGGGAGCGTCGGCTGAGGAGGAGAGAATGGGGAATGGGGAGATTGTGGGCGGCGATGGGGAACTATCCAGAGAAGAAATGTATGTGGGCAATGGAGTACCAGGCAGTGACGTCGTGGCGTTGTCCACACCAAAAGAAATCTTCTTTTTACATTCTTCTAATAATACATTTTTTTATAGTCATGGCCATTTGATGGTTTTAAAAGTCTTTTGTATAGACAATATCTATAAAAGTTGATAATTTTTTTACTGGTGAAAAACACATTAGATATACCTGAATTTTAGTTGAGTAAATGAATTCATACACGAAGCAAATGCTTTCATTTTTTTATTATTAAAGCAAAAGATTGTTGGATTAATCATAGAAAACCACACAAACACATATTAGCTGGGGACTCGCTCCGCCAAACAAGCCACTCTACCATCAATGTTGGAAAATAAGTCATGAAGTACTCTCCTCGTATAATGAAGAGGCAAGCATTCAACATGCCTGCAATAGTTCATAACGTTCGGTTTCAAAAAAATAGTCCATAATGTTGAAGTTGAAAAGCTCACAGGCTGTCGCCCTGACATCCACTGCCCCGACACGCCTTGTACAGTTAACTGGTACCGCTTCTAGGGTTGTCACACCGACATGCCACCGCAGATACGTGCGTTGCACATGCACACTTACTAGTTGTTATTAAAGAAAGATATATGAGCGCTCCTAAATATGGAAAATGATGTCCTTCAACCGGCAAATGGACATGCAGTCTCCGCCGTCTGATTAGCCTCCGATTGAGCGCTCATGCTAGCCACGAGTCTCATGGAGTCATTTTTTTTGCGACAAGCGTATTGCTTCCAAAGGTTTCAACAACAAAGGTCCGATTTCATGAAAAGATACGACGATGAAGAAAATTTCTTCTACAACATGGTTCTTGTTTCAAAAACATAGCCTCGCTTGCAGAGCTGGTAGAGCGGCCAGCGTTAGAGAGTGTACGAGGCCAAGCATCACAAACACGATGTTGTTTCAGAAACATAGCTTTGGTTACAAAAATCATCGCAAGTGTGCCTGGTGCGAGAGCTTGTCGCCATCGTGCCAGAGTGGAGACAACTGCTCGAGGTGTTGGGTCGAAGGAGGCACGGCAGCTCCGGCGCTCAGGCCATTGCGGGGCAGCGATGCTGTCTCGACAGACCTTTGCAACTAGGCCCTTGTTGCATAGCCCCGAGCGCAACAAGCTAGCTGTTGCAAAAGTCCTCGGTTGGCTGGGTGGTTGATCGGACGGCTGTTGACAACTGCTGAGCCGGTCGGTTTAACCGATTTATCATCTAGCGGACGCGTAGCACTGCCCTCTAAATATTCCACTGAATTTGTGCTACAGATGAAAAATATTCCGTTTAGAAAATCCTTGGATTTCCATCAAATTTACGTTGGCCTGCCACCGAGTGCCCAGTGCCCCAAACACACAAGAGCCCGCACGCTCTGCTTGTCCCCATCCATCTCTCGACAAGTGGCTACCTAGGGTTTCACGCCGCCACCGCCGCCGCCTCTGCCCGCCGCCGCCGCCGCTGCCCATCCACACCGCCGCCCCTCCCCGAACCCCGACCACGTCCTCTGCCACCTACCGTCTCGACAAGTGCCTAGGGTTTCACGCCGTCGCCGTCGCCACCCACCTCCCGCCGCCGCTGCCTCCCACCCCCCCGACCCCGTCCTCTGCCGGCTACACTCGCCTCGCCTCGCCGTCCCCTACACCAACAGAACGATGCTGCCCGTCCAGATTGGCCAACTGGCCGATGATGGAGATGAGGCAAACAAGGCGTGGACAGGGGAGAAGAGGCGCCGCAAGCACCTGCCCCCATCATCTTCCGATGCTCCTGCCACTGCCCACGACCATGGAGACCCAATTTCTCATGCCACAGACATGGAGGACACCATCCAAGGGGCCCAAGATCGGATTTCTCACGCGACAGACATGGTGCTGCTGCTCAGAACAGATTCGGCACAAGAAGAAAGCTACGGGCTGGACTCCCTTATCAGCGAGGAAGACAATGGAGACATGGAGGACACCATCCAAGGGTGCCAAGATCCGATTTCTCATGCAACAGACATGGAGGGCACCATCCAAGCAGGCCAAGATTATGATCCGCTGCTGAAAACAGAGCCGGCAAAAGAAGAAAGCAAGCAGTGTTTTGGGCCGTACTTCCTTCTCAGCAAGGAAGATCAGGCCAAGGATTGTCAACTTTTGCTTGCCAATATTCAGAAGAAGGACGATTATCCTACTGACCTGCCACTTTATTTGACACGGGAGGAACACAACAAGATAGAAGCGCGCCTTGCTCGCTATCGCGTCGCTCATTACAAGGTACCTACATGCTGTATCAATCAGTCACCGTGCATGTCTTAAAGTTTATACCTGTGTGCCATAGTAGCTGATTCAGTCTTCTTGTTTGTTATGCGTGGTGATTTTATCCCGTGTTTTTATCATCTATGTGTAGGTTGTGAATCTGGAGTGCGCATGTGAGCTCAAGGAACCAGAAGAATACACCGATGATGAACTTCTTAACGAGTCGTACTTTGAGAGGTTGGAGGATGATGAAAGTTTTGAGTGGTACATCCATCGTGAAGACACCTGCAACATTGAATTGAATGACTACCAACGGATTGTCCCTCGTAATTTTGTAAGTGTACTGTCTATATCTACATTTAGTCATCCGATTGACTAGTTTGGTTATCATAACCATGGGTGTTCAGAAACCATTTCAATACACACTGTGAAAACCGGCAATCAATGAGGTAGTTCATTTTGCTTCATTGACTCCAACCACAGCTGCAACGTTAGTATAGAAAATTGAGCCATGGGTTTATGGTATGAGTTAAAACTGTTTTTGAACAGCTTATTCTTAATAGAGGATGGTGATGATGATTGAGCCCTTGCTTTGTGGCTACTGATGGATGCTAGTACTTGGGGTGTCGGATTTGAAAAGTTGGCCTGTTTTTTTGTGTTTATTCAAACTTTGGGCAAGCCTTCCTGCTAATTTTAATGAGTGATCCCTTAAAATCGGTTGGTCCTTAATTCTTATTCATTTCATATGTAACGTTAACTCGGGGTGAAATGCTAGGAAGGGTATCCCACTTGATTCATGAACCTCCTTGATTGCCTTAGTTTTAAATCTGAGGTTCAGCATTAGAAGATAAAACTAGCATGATTTCTATGACTGTAGGGAGCAGTCGAAGGCTCACCTTGGATGTTTTCACAAACATTGCTATTTTCAAACTTCTTATCTCTTTCATTTCGCCGGTAACACTGGCTGCTGAAATTTGTTGATGTTTGAATTGCTTCTGAATTATATCATGTCGGTGTCTCAGTGGATTGAGTTGTTAAAGGTCATTTAATTGTACGGTACTATTTCTAGCAAGCTAGACTATACTAGAAGGGAAAAAATGTGGATCTTTAGTCAGTTACTTCTATAGACAAAAGCATGTCATCTCACCACACTGTAGCCATTAAGTATCTGCACTTTTGTGCCTTTTTGGACGTGTCATCTGATTCTTGTCCCTTTCTTTTTTGTAGCTGCCTGGTAGGAGTGGAAACCTGTACTGCTATCACGATGAGTACCGCTCACGTTATCATACATATAAAATTGATGATGTTTATGTCAAGTACTATGCAGAAATTTCAAAGAAAATCAAGGTATGCATTATGTGATCAAGCTGTTGGAATTAAAAATATTATGAGTGGCTGGATTGTTTTTAAAGTGATAGATTTCTATCTTGCAACAGTGGATTGCAGATTTTTTGCATCTGGATCGCAGGACTAAGGATGTAAGTATGGCTCACAGAAAATTGCGAAATTAGTCATATACATGCACATGATGATTAACTTCTTTTCACTTCAGTGGATAGAATGGGATACTAGAGCATGGAGGCAAGCATTGAGGATTGCAACTGGCTTTCCCCATATGACTGAAAAATTAGCTGGTTATGCTTATGACGTAGGATATCTTCTCTTCTGCTAATTGAGGTGGTGTTAATTGCTGGTTGTACTCACAATCTGGTCCATTTGATTCAGGAGTACATTACGGAGCTGAAAATGGATGCGTCCCTCAAGGACATAGATCTCCTCTATTTTGAGATCTGGAGGCTTGTCGCTAAAGAAAATGTTAGCATCCTAATACATCAAAAAAATTGTGCAATAGAGCACGGCTGACATGCTTTGTGATTATGCCTGTTTCTTATGGTTTCACAAATATTTCAGAGAACTTACAAAGAGGCTGTGAAGGAAGTTTATGAGTCTGGCGAGTTCCCTGTACACAAAGCAGTACTACATGCTGAACTCAATGGGGGCCATATCTTTGTAACGATGCAAGAAATGGTAAGCTGATTTCTTAATCTGGGGCTGTTGTGCAAATTTGTATAGCCACTAACATTGACTTTATGTTGTGAAAATGGAATGTGCAACATATTGCCAAATGTCTAATTTCATCTGTTTACCTTTGTAGATTTACTCTGTTGTCCTGGAGGGTGGCATTGATCTGACTGTAAGTAGTATACTGTATATGTGTTAGACATGGTGATACATACCTAACTGCAATAGGTTGTTGACATTGATACGACCTTTTGTAGGACGAAGAGGAGAAAGCTCAGGGTGTGTTTAGGAAGTTATCTTTCAGTTTGGTATTGTCTCGATGAATCCTCTATGATTTTACTTTTTCTTTTGAGGAAAATCCTCTACTCCCTCCATTCCAAAATATAGTGCGCCCGCGCTTTCCGAGGTCCAACTTTGACCATAAATTTAACCAACGAGACCAACTGCGGCGGGAAAAAAAATTATATAATTGAAAACTTCTTTCGAATACGAATTCATTGATATAATTTTTGCTCCCGCCGCAATCGGTCTTGGTAGTTAAATTTACGGTCAAAGTTGAAACACGTGGATAGAGGAAGCACTACATTATCGAATGGAGGGAGTATGAATTTATATGTCATCATGACCCTGTTGTTATATTACCGGATCCCTTGTTTCAGCATAAACCAATGAACATGGCTCAGTATGCTCAGAAGAAGGTGGAGATAGCAAATCAGTTGAAGTTGAACAAAGAGGTATGCTAATAACTGTATTTATTGTCAAAGTAAAGGTTCCACCTCAAGCAAGTACAAATAGGATGACGTAGGCGGGCTGTAAGCCTTTAAATATTATATTTTGGATGTGTTGAATGAGAGAGAAGGGAAGCAGGCTACTGATTAACAGCCGACTGCAGCACGTTCTCCTAGGCATGTTATGAGAGAGAAAGGTAGGCCATGTATAAAACAAGCAGCACATATTTACATGCAAATATTGTACTTGTTGGCAATAAAGTTGGATATATATGATGTGACAAGACCATATAGCCAACAGCTGGCTATACTATTAACCATGTTAACTGCTGGCTATAAGTCATTGCCATGTTATCTATAGCCCATCTTATAGCCAATATGTGTAATAGTTGATTAGAAGAGTGTATTACTTTTTTATTATATGACCCACCTTTCACTCTCACAAAGTGTCTAGGAGCACGTGCTAGAGCTGGCTCTTCACCAAGAGCCCGCTTATCTTCTCTCTCTTTTTCTCTTCCTCCAACTAAGCATGAATATACTAGTTTATTGTTTATAGCCAGCTGATTCAGCTCTATTGTACTTGTTCTTATATGGGTGCCACTTTGCAGGATGGATTTGTTCCCTTTAGACCCTTCGAGTTTTGAGCTAGGGGAAGACTGGATTTGTCACTTTTGGTTTGAAATGAGTGTTTATGATCCGTTAACTCATCTGACAGCGAGAAGTAACTAATAGGATGATTGTATTACATAACCAGCCCAACAGTCTGAAATTGTGGATGATGCTTGGCTCTAGTTTACATTTGTGGTTTCTGAAAACAAGGGACTACATCAAACTTGGTTCAAACTACTACATCAAACTCGGTTCAAACTACTACATCAAACATTCGATGCAAACTTGGTTCAAACTACTACATCAAACTTGGTTCGAAATATTTTACATAAATACTTTAGATAACTTAAACAAAATTTGGACTAGATTGCATACGAACTTAGTAAAATTACTTGCTATCACTATCGCTCTTGTTCTCCAACCTCTCCCAGCCTGATTCTGTAAGCCCTCCAATCATACCGCCATGGCCCTCATCACCAGCATTGCCTAACCCGCTCCGCTACCACCGCCTTCATAGTCTGAGTGGCTGGAGGAAAGCTCGATGTCCTCTGTCGCCTCGTTCACGTTCTTCTTGTATAGCCGGCTCTCTGGGTACAGGAGGCGGAGCTCCACCATGTACGCCTTGCCGGCTTGCTCCGCTTAGAGGCGCTCGCGAGCCTCCCAATCTTCTCGCATCTCCCGTGCGGTGGCCACCCGGGAGTCAACGGGCGCCAACAATGGTAGGCCGGCGGGGAAGTTGAGTCAGGCGTTGGTGTCATGGGGGCAGGCCAACATAATATTTCCTGTGCCGCCTGCGCTGCTGGGTGAAAAAATGCGATGCATATCGGCTCTTATGTGCAGCGGTCCATGATCTCAGCGACCCACGTTCCCTAGCGTTGTTGCACGCTGACGTATTTGCTCTGCAGCGGTGGCGGTTGTGAGAAGTCGGTAAAGCCGGGAAAGCAGCGTGTCGATGTCATGTACTCCTTGAGAGTTCTTACGGTGTAGGCATGAACAGCCGACCCAGTACAAACCTAGACGTACTCATACCGGACTCACATATAGAAAACCAAGTATAGTACACAGTACTAATCCTACACGGATACTAACTTCAATCTTTGACTAAAATAAACTTGTATTACTTCAGAAGCAAGCCAAACCAGTTTGGAAACTTTTGATATTTTTTTTAGCATCAGTACAGACACAAGCGCTCTTGGAAACTGACGAACTAACCAACAACGCGAATATGTGTATATATAGGATCAAGGCTGCATACCCAATACGATCGAATCTCGAAGAGAAGAAAATACGCTTCTTCTACATGGGCTTGGCGTCGTCTATTCTGCAATGTTGCAGCCTCTCGCGGAGCATCCTCGACCAAGTGGTGGCCAACCTTCCTGACCAGGCCAACCACGCTCGCTGCCTGCCGACGGCGCCATCTGCCGCCCATGGCACTCGACCGACCCCCAAGTGCAATCGCTACCCTGGACTCCCCTCTGTAGCAACGTCATTATCGCCCCCTACAGCGGCCACACCCACCGCCTACCCGACAACGCCAGGTCTGTCGGCTCCACCAACGACTGGCTCGCCCTCAGCTTGGGCCATAACCACACCACCGAGGATGACAAGATGCACTATGTAATGCACAACTATGTCTTGCATAATCCTTTCACAGACAGGTCTCTGCCGCTGCCTGAGCTCGACGCCGTCATCATCGACGACAGGTCCGCGATCCACAAGTTCCTCATGCGCTCCACGGTCGATGACTTCGTTGCAGTCATCACCAACAATAGGAAGCATCCGCTCATTGTGTTCCAGCGAGGGAAGGGCGTGTGGACGTCAGAGCCACCGACAACTCCATATATCTATCTCATTGACATCGCTTTCCTTGGTGATAAACTATACGCCATCACTGAGGCTGAGGACCTCATCCCCCTTGACCTCGCATTGGACGGGGACGGAAGGCCCGTGGTTACAATGGGAGCACGTGTTATCAAGAAATCGCTCTACTATGATAATTATGAATCACAAACCACTTCTGACAAGGAGGACAATGATCATGACGATGACCAGAATGAAGAGGAGGAGGAAGAAGAAGAGGAGGCCATCAGTCTCAATGAAGAGGATGATGATGAAGAAGAAGACAATGACTTGACCTATATCAATTGCTCTGTTGAATTTGATCATGATGTTGAACCTATCACCATAATCAGCCGGCACCTCCTCGGGTCGCATGGGAAGCTACTCATGGTAAGACATCGTCGGCGCCTCCATCCAGAGCACCTCCATTCAGACGTTGTATGGATCACTCTCCAGGTGGATGTTTTTGAAGTAGACTTTAGCACACACGCTTGGGTGCCACTTAAAGGAGGGCTAGGCGGTGGTCGAGCACTCTTCCTTAGCATGGAGTTCTCTAAGTCTATCCCAGCACCTTGTGGAGAGGTGGAGGAAGATGCAATTTATTTTATGGACACGGGCAATGTGTTCAACATGAAGTGCGGTACTTCTAGCCCGTCAAAGTTTTGTAAGTATTCTGGAACAACGTGGTTCTTCCCTTCGGAGTCGGTGCTTTGATATGCACACAGGATGTGGCACAATGTTGCAAACCAAGATTAGATGTCGAAAACAGTAGTTACCATGTGTAATTTCCTCTTATAATGTATCATGAATTTTTTTAGGTATACGTAATCCTTATTATTGTTTGTCAGATTACAATCATACTCTCTTCTCTTATCTGGTTACTTAAACGCACTCAACTATATATTTGATTCCGAACATACTGATTGCTCATCACTCAACTCTTCTCTTATATCTGGTTACTCAGCTCAGCAAAATCTTCTATGGGTGATGCTCAGCACTGGTCGACCAACTCAACCGTCAGATCGGTGGCCTAGCGAGCCATTTATTCGACAACGCAAATACCACTCACAGCTCTCATCTCTCGCCTTGCTCTCTTCTTCCCTTGGTTGCGTGCATTTGTCGCCCCTTTCTCCTTTCGTGTGCGGTCGAAGGCCCCGCCACCGTAGGCTCGCAGCAACATTGTGATCCCCACACCGTCCTCTCCTAGCAGCTTGCACCTTTTTTTGGCGAGGTAGCTTGCACCTTTTTTTGGCGAGGTAGCTTGCACCTTCTTTCACCCGCAGCCATCAGCGTCGGAGCCGATTGCAGCGTCCTTGCCACCCAGTTGTAGGTTTTTGTGCAGCTAGTTGCAACAATTAGCTGTGACAATGCAGCCCATGCTCTCGCTGTCAACAATGGTCGCCGTTGGTCGCAGCGTTTGGTGCCGGTGGTTCTAGCATCGACGTCGATAGGTGTCGCGGCTTCCAGCATGTGCTCTCACTGCTTGAAGCATCGTAATCGTCCAGCTGTAGTTTTTTGTGACACTGGTTTCAGCATCCCTGTCTGTCATCCCAACATCGATGGGCGTGGTCCCAACATCATTGATTTCCGGTCCGAGCGTCACCTAGGCATAGTATTCATGTGTTTTATAATACTCCCTCCATTTCACAATGTAGTGCGCCTGCGCTTCCTGAGATTTAAATTTGACTGTATATTTAACCAACGAGACCGATTGCGGCAGAAGCAAAAATTATACCACTGAATTCGTATTTTCGGTATGAATTCAGTGATATAATTTTTTCTCCCGCCGTAGTCAGTCTCGTTAGTTAAACTTACGGTCAAATTTGGATCTCAGGAAACATGGGCACACTACATTATGGAATGGATGAAGTAATAAGTTAGAATAACACCAAATCCACCCCTCGCCAGAGACAAGGGCGCACTATGCCAGGGTAAAGGCAAGCCCTACACCATATGCCATCTACAACCCGGGGGGGGGGGGGGGGGGGGTGACGACGCCCTCGAGAAGGTGATGACGCCGTGCACCACTGTTGACTCGAAGAGACGGACTAGGGTTTTCACCTCGGACCCCTAGAATGTGCGGGGACCCACAACAATGCCCCCCCCCCCCCCCCCCCCCCCTAGAGGTACGAGACACCTGTAGGTACCGATGATGCCGGCGCCAAACCCACACACGTACCACCCGTGGGATGAAGGTTGCCAACCCAATCCACAGTGGGGAAGCTACCTGGCGCAAGCCTCCAGATCAAGACCACGGGATCGCTATCGCAGAAGCCACGACAAAACGAGGGCCATCCGCCATTCCTCCCCATGATAACAACATAGCCAAGAGCAGATGGCACCATCGCTGCCACGCTGCTCGCCGCAAATAAACCGTGCAACCTCACCATCCAAGACCGCCACCCTGACACCCAAGATGGAGCTCCTTGCATCGACCGCTCGAGACAAGAAAAACTGAGCCCCTTGCAACGCGTCGCTTTCCTCCGACGTGCCCTGCACACAGTAACGAAACTGGGCGTCGACTAATCGATTTTGTCATCGATTCATCATGACGATGGACACATACGGCGACGACAACGGAATGTGCTTCCCCTATGATGTGCTCCTCGACATTCTTAGCCGCCTGTCCGGGGTGTGATGTCGTCGTGTCGTAGTGTGTTTGCCGTGCGTGGCAGGCCATTGTTGACACTCACAGGCTCTCCCTCCAGTACTACTTTCCATGGCAGGCCTTCCCTGGCATGTTCGTCCACAAGGTCGGATATTGGTCCCATATGTCCTTCTTAGCCTCGTCGCCACTGTATGCCAGTCATGCAACGGTCTCCTGCTCCTAGATGACTAGGAGACGATACGCTTCTGTGTCGGGCGCGACACAATGTGGTGCAGATTTTCCATATTTCTCGCCTTCGACCTGGCTATATTGCTGTACTGCCATGTGTTTGTCTTACGGAAGTGCGCCCAGCTCAAGGGTGACATGTTAATTTTTTTAAAACACAATACAGACCCAAGCGCTCATATATATGCGCATAAACTCATCCCCGTAAACGTACATACGCACACCCTACCCCTATGAGCACCTACGAGGGAATGAACCGACATGTCATCTTGATATTTTACGAAGTCATTGTAAGCGCTTTACGTCTCCTCCCACTAAACACGTACCGTCGGAAATCCTGAAATGAATTTAAGATAAATGCAAGCACTAGGATTTAAATCCTGATGGGCTGGGGATACCACTGCTCTCTTAACCATTCACCACAGGTTGATTCGCAGGGGGAGATGTTATTGACCACACAGATGCAAGGCGAGGTTTCTTCACTCCGGCAACCGCAAGCAGAGGTGGTCGAGGAGCCCAAGAATAGATATTGCCAATATTGGTGTTCTCATCTTGAATGGGACGATGGATGAACCGTGAGTTCGTGGCTCGGCATTGTGCCCCGGAGCACCGCTACAACATGGTGGCCAGACCGCCTGAAAGCTATGGGTTGCGCTTGGCGCAAGTCCTTTTTCATGCACTGCCACGACAACGTCATCATGATCCTACGCCTTGAAAGAAAACTTATGATATGGTCCAACTCCCTGGAGAAACTGGCCGCACAAAGAGCTTGTACGACCTGCCTACAAATCCATATTAGAAAACTACGAGATATGGATAAATATGATGCGACCAATGGTTTACACCCGTTTTTTTTTTTAAAAACTTTCGATCTATTCATCAACTATTAAGATAGTACAGAGAACGCCAGAAGTAAAAAATACCTTCAGTTTCGTAGACCATGTAGCGATGACTACAAGCACTGGAGCGAGCCGAAAACGCACCGCCGTCCTCGCCCCTCCCTCATCGAAACCGGGCAAACCTTGTTGCAGTAGACAGTCGGAAAGTTGTCGTGCTAAGGCCTCATAGGACTAGCACACTAGAACAACAACCGCCGCCGATGAAGAAAAGCGTAGATCGGAAGAATCCAACCTGTAGACACACAAACATACACGAATGAAGACAGGATCGAAGTGGATCCATCGAAGACAAACAGCGACCGAATCCCGCGAGATCTGACGAAGACAAACCTTCACATACCCTCCAACAATACCAGAAATACCATTGGGATGGAGACTAGATGAGGAGAACCTTACTTCATCTTCAGAGAGTCACCACCACCCCGCCTCGCTGAACATGACACAAACCCTAACAAAACTTGAAAAAATATTAAAAGACAAAGTCCACCCACCTGCACGAGCTGGGATCCACCACGCTTCCATGGACCTAAGACCACAAGAGACGAGGTAGACTGGACGGCGGCACCAGCAGAAGGCACGAGAAACCCTAGCCAAAGGGTCCTCTTTCTTCCACGGGGAGAAAGAAAACGATCCATGTCAGGAGAGAGACGAGAATGGTTCACACCTTCAACTATTGATGCTAATCGAATGAGATAATATTATCAGGAGTCATACAACTTGTGTTAGATGTTCAGTTTTGTGCTAGAACTTTCAAAATACGGATTTGTGGTCATCTAACTCGTTGTTTGGTGCAAATACAATGCATTCTACCTTGTCAGCATGGCAGTGGTGCACATGTCAGTGTCTGGGAGTACAAAAGGCCCAAGTTAAGAGTATGAAGAGAAAAAATTAAATATTACGCAGAGGAGGGGCGGAGTTCGAATGCACGACCTTCTGTTTGTGCGCTAGACCGAGGAACCATCGCCAAATCAATACTGCCGGCGTTGTCGGAGCCCGGCACGAAGGGCAGCGGGGGACGCTTGCCCTGCACTTGCAGGAACGTCGCGAAATTGAGGCTGGTCGCCGCCACGTGCACCCGCACGGTGGTCGGCGAGCACAGCTCCAGAATTGGTCGGTCACCGGAGACGGCCGCAAACGGCGAGTCCTCGCCGCCAGGCGGCAGCGTGGGATCGCCGTGCTTCCGCACCATCTCCTCATCTGAAATACTTGCACGCATTGATGCCCGATTCTTTCTCTTTACCTTTGTTTCTAATAACTTGTAGATACTACGTCAATTATGATCTCAGTAATAAAATAACATTTAAATATTCATGTGTTATAGATATTGTAAATACAAACAAAACAAATTACTTTTAATTTCTTCATGTATTATTTAAAAATATTTATATATTCCAAAATATAGTTATGAATTTTACAAATATTATTATTATGTTTCTATAATTAAAAATAATACAAATATTTGTAAAATTACAATATAAAAGTATAATTTTAAATATACAAACATATCAATAATTATACACACATTTTTATAGTTCAACGTTCATATGAAAATAATATATCCATATTAACTAAACATTTTAATTTTTGGATAAATTGAACATACTTATTTCTAAACATTTTAAACATCTGTATTAACTAAACATTTTTTATATAATACATAGGTTTATGTTTAAATGTTCTATTTACTAATCATCGTTTCTATGTACATTTTTAACACAAAATATTTGGGCATAACTTTATTGCCGATGCTTTACAATTAGGAATTAAGCCACGTCCTGCGCGTGACACGCGTCACAGTGGGGCCGGCCACCGCTTCCCTTTCTTCCTTATCTCCCAGTGAGCGGAAGGGAACCACAGATTTCTTATGCGTTGACTCTTCTCTCTCCTACTCCTGATGAATCTTGCCGGCAATTTCTTCTCTCCTCCAAATCCGGCGAGAGGCCGAGAAGCTGCATCGCAATGCAGCATCCATGGCCAAGTTTGGGGGGGGGGGGGGGGGGGGGGAGATTGGTGCTGCGCCGGCTATGGTGCTGCAACGCAGCAGTCCATCCATGGCGCAGCTCGTCGGCGACGATGCTGCAACGTAGCAACCATTGAGCTGCTCGCCGGCAACGGCGCTGCAATGCGGCAGTCCATGGCGCTACTCGCCGAAGACAGTGCTGCAACGCAGCAACCATGAAGCTGCTCGTTGGCAACAGCGCTACTAGCCGAAGACGGTGCTGCAACGCACCAACCATGGAGCATTGGAGCTGCTCGCCGGCGACAACGCAGCAAGCCATGGAGCTGCTCGCCGGCGACGGTGGCGCTGCGCGCCGGTGACGGTGCTTCAACGGAGCAACCATGGCGCTCGTCGCTGGCGACGGTGCTGCAACACAGCATCCATGGCGCTGCTCGCCGGACTGTCTTTCAATGGCACATCATGCCTGGTGCTGCTCGCCAGCGACAAACGACCCCACGGATGGAAGCGATGATAGGAATCGAGCGGTTCCAACCCATCCTTATGCAGGAAATCGGACGGCTGGCTAAGCGGCTTAAAATTTGATAAAATCAGCCGCCTGATTTGTAGCAGCGGCCTTACAATTATCTTGTAGAAAATAGCGCGTGCAAAATGGGCCACGGCATCTGCAGCCCGTTTAAGCTCCGCACGACGCTTGGTTCAATAAGAATTGTTATCCATGTCTGACAGTCAAACGTGAATGGCGTAGCGATTCTAGCTGCTCGTTTGTTAATTGTTGGTCGCGTGTTCAATTTAGTGGTCGGTCTATATCATAAAGTAAAACAATGTGAGGAAGTTTGGTAAAAAAATTCATCGCAGTGTGGCTTTTTTGGCAAAAACAAATACAAATGCATCGTGCACTAACTGACAGGTGGGGCCGTACATACAGATTCGTGTGTGCATATATGTTGTCATTGTATCTGCATGCTTGAGTCAAGTTAGATGACCACAAATCTGTATTTTTAAAATTTTGGTACCAAAATGAACATTCAACACAAGTTCTATAACTACTAGTGACATTACCTCTAATCGAATCGATAGATGGCCAACTAGGTTGGACTCTAGAACAGGGCGCCGGCCTCAACCTGCAAGCTCATACGATTAGCACTCTACATACAATCAAAGGTAACATGGAGAATTGCTGAAGGCCGTTGACCCAATCAGGTTGACCAAAGATAACACAGAGAATGAACATGAAATCACTAATTAAGAAATACTCATTTCAAAGCTCGCTCCCACCTACCTAGGTCTCGACAAGTGGCGCACTGCATATGCGCCACTTGTCACAGAAGCAAAACGATGCCTCTCACGAAAGGAAAAAAAAGAGGAGAAACATATTTTTTTTCCGTTTTCGAGAGGCACAGCCATGCTTCTTGCAGAAGCAAAACCATGCCTCTCGCGAAAGCAAAATCGTGCCTCCCACGAAAGGAAAATAAAAAAGAAAACACATTTTTTTCATTTCTGAGAGGCATGGTCATGCCTCTCGCGGAGGCAAAACTGTGCCTCTCACGGAAAAAAGAAGAGAAAAACATTTTTTTCATTTTCAAGAGACATGGAATTTTTCCACGTAATATTTTTTCTAAAAAGCTAAAAAAGACCGGTGAAAAACTGAAAAGCCGAAAAAAATAGGAAAAACCATCTAAAAAACCGAAAACGCATGCCAAAAATAATAATAAAAAAATTCAGAGAGAGCGCATAGAGCGCGACATGTGGCGGCAGCCAGAGGCGGAATCAGGATTTCTCGAAGCCTAGGGCTAAAGCTAAGCGGCTATAAATAACGTCAATACCACAACCTACAAAAAATCGCCGAAAATAATACATACAATTGGATGTTAGAAGTACACCATAAATTCTGATAAAGAGTAAAACATTAATTCCTTATTGCCACAAGAGCAATTTCAATAAACATGCCATCTACTAACAAAGTGCATCATTGCAAACCGTGATGCCAAATAAATGAAGGCTTGCTTCATTTGAGACAGATCATTTCTTCATCGGCAATAGTAGAAGGACCTGGAGTTGTAAACATAAAATTGAGTATTTAAAATCAAGAAATAGAGATAAACCAAGTCGACTATTCATTTGCCATTTTGGAAAACAAGACCATATGAACTGTCCATGTCCTCTTCATCTTGATTTTCTATTTCTTTTGCTAACAAATAACAACGAAACAAATTGACTAAAGCAATGCAATTAGGAAGTCGTTGGTTTTGGCTGACAAAAAGAACTATGGGAAAATGTTAGTACTACCTTTCAGCCGGTTGTGGAGATCTGGAGATGTACTGATGGAACACAGAGCAGAACAGGAGCGTGAAGCAGGCTACTCCAACAATGCAAGAGATCCGTGGTTCGGAGCACCGGCCGCCTCCGCGCGCGTCTAGTGGATCGAGTAGTCGATGAGACGGGGAGAGTTGGCGGCGCAGCATGAGAAATTTTTTGGGGGTAGATCTGGAGAGACAGGCGTTAGAGAATGGGAGCGATCGTGCATCATGCTTCGTGGCGATTTTTTTAGAGCCTGGTGGCGATTTATGGAGCGATCCGGTCGTGGCGCTACCAATTTCTGCAGCGATCGACCAGACTGGGCTTGTGGCGCTGAAGAGCTCGGTGGGCTGAGGCCTGGGGCTGGGCCTCTCCAAGTCTTCGAAAATGGAAATTTACTGCTGCATATATAACCTATTAGATGAGCCATGCCTGGGGCTATAGCCCCAGTTGCCTCAGGCCCAATTCCGCCCCTCGCGGCAGCTGTGGCGCGCTCTCAGCTCACCCCAAATGATCGTTTAGAGGCAACACTCTTCAATTAGTTGCTCTCGGATTAAGAGGCGAAGAGGGGAGCGGACCAGAAAACTTGGAATATTCCTAGAACTCGGAAGAGGGGAGCGGACCAGTCTATGTTGTCGAAAATACTCCCCACCATGAGTTGTACACAAGGGGTTTCGCCTGCCGGGCGTGACCTTTCCATGTCATGGTGCTTCTGCCGCTTGTGGCGTGACGAATACTCTGGTTTGGTAGCACAGTTTTTTAAAAACGAAAGTATTCAGAAATCACAGTATTCTTATGTATAGGCCACAAATACTCTGGTTTACCGTAGTTTTTCTCAGTTTTGTAAGTCCACCGAAGTGTTTGGCTAGCGTTGTTTTGCTGCAGTTTTTTTTTACATATAACTACATGGCCAAATAATATGCGCTAATTCTTTTTTTTTGCGGGGAATATGTGCTAATTCAGCAACACCTAAAAAGCAACAAGGCCGGATTACTAGTGTATGACCGGATTAATCACCCGCAGCTAAGGCCATGCACGAGGTCAGCCTCCTATAGCCCTGTGTAGAGTGTGTTCCAACGACCAATCTATTTAACGTGCTAGCTTGGTTGGACTCGAATGTAATCGCCAACCAGCTAATTCCTTTAAAATATAGGAGTAACAGATAAAGGAGTCGTCGGAAGCGGCGATCGGATTTTCTGATCTGCACGTAGACTGCGACGTCAACAGGCTAAGCTCTCCCCAATGGTTTCTCCTGGTTCAGTTTTTTAAAAAGTGGTCCGGAACTCTTTTTCTAAATACTGCAGAAACCTACAGTATGAGAGATACCACAGTATATTAAACTACAGTAATTTTTAAAGCAAAACACTTCAAAGTTTTAATATATCAAGGTATCTTAGTTGACCGAGACTTGGTTAAGTCTCGGTCGATACTGTATCTGTGAGATTTTACATTAAAATTCATAATTTTTTTAGCGTTTCTTTCTCTCTTGCATGTTATGCCACTTGACTGAGACTTGTTAAATCTCAGTTGACTCGGACCTAAACACACACTTTTTTCTTCAGAAACCACATTATTCACTCCTGTAAAAAAAGGAAAATGTTTGCCTTCAACCGACCGATTTTAGACGAGCGTCCGCCGCCTCCTTGTCCATCGGATTGGTTCTTCATCCAACGTTCGTGAGTCAACCTCCACCTACTTCATATTCTTGCAACTCTACCCTTGTTTTAGAAGGCAAGACTGCAACTAGGCCTTAGTTGCAAAACGGACGGGGAGTTAAATCCTGCAGCTGCTAGGATTGGGGAAAGCGAAGGCGGCTTGATCCTGCAACGGCGTCATCGCAGGCCTACCGGGACAAGCGGGCGCAGACCCCCTGCGGTGGTGACGACGACCAAGTCTCCGTTGGCGGTGGCCTCCCGGACTAACTAGTTACAGATCCAGAAACAACCATTGCCATGGCCGACCTCCACCACTAGATTCCTCTGTCGGTGTCGACTTCCATAGGGCCACCGCCAGGAACTCACAGCCTCCGCGTGAATCCCCTCGGTCCGACGTCTGGGAGAGCCGCGACCCTGCGTTGACCTCCGCCTGAACCGCCTCGGCCTCTTGCGTGCAATGGAATTAGCATGTGCCTGCCAGGCCGTGCGGCCACTGACCGATGAGTTTCTGCAACAACAACGGAGTTGCAAACGGCGACGACGGTGGTGTTGCGACATCATGTTTCATTGCAAAGTCTTTTGCAACATCATCCGTGTTGCAAAAGGATTCCTGAAATATTATCTATGTTGCAAAAAAAAGTGAATACATTTTCTTTCTGCAACCCAACCATTGTTGCAAAAATAAAAATCCCGTGACACAATCTATGTTTCAAAAAAAGAATCCCGTGACACAATCTATGTTGCAAAAAAAAAATCCACAACACAACCTCTTTGCGAATGTTTCCGCAACAAGACGTTTGTTGCAAAGTAGAGCAAGACGTTCAACCGTAAGATTGTGTCAGATCTAATGGCTCGCTGGGCGGCGGATCTTTTATAAAGACTAGATGATTCCCCGTGCGTTGCTGCGGAAACTATTGCCTAAATAGATATTTTAGTCCACAAAAACAACTCTATTCAAAGGACCATCATAATAATGAATAAATGATTCTCTGTTGACAGCCATACTTCAGAATGATATGGATGTGGTGGTACATATGCACTTAGCCAAGATCGGTCCTCCTACCTTATATCAAATTAGAGGATTATATGGTCATTTACCTGCAGAACAAACTTTCGAGCTTCAACTTAAACATCACACCTAGCTATAACTCAAGTCTTGATTGTGCAAAATCTCCATCAGAACTTACATGTACATTTACTTTGATCCATCCAACAATAGGGGGTAAACAAATGTTATTGGAAATGCCAATAGCAGATATTTTGCTCTAAAAATATTAAATTTCTTAGTATGTACAACTATTTTCATACATTATCTTTCATCAAAGAACTTCTACACTTTTACAAAGTAAATTTATCGGACTTCTTCAGCAATGCACGATAGTAATATATGTGCAAATGTGAACCCAAAAGGTAATGAAAGAATAGAATTTGCATCAACTGGTATTATTGTCTTCATGAATGGTCTGGTAACATGGTTAATAAAATTTTATATTCTGCACAAACACAATGCATCAGGGAAAAATAAAAATTCGATAGCATGTTTGCAGTCCTTAATTGATCTGGGATCTGTGGTGTACCTAAACAGTCGTTACACCGGTATCTTTTCTGCCGTAGCTGACTGCATTGTAGATGTCGTGAAACCCCATTGCCATAATAGTGCTCCTTCTCCTGACCAAGCCGATGCTTCAACCGGGCTGTTACTACTGCTTGACACATCATGCAGTGCGCATTCGTTGGATGGCGACAGTCTTGCATGGGCATCATAATCAAAATACAAATTAACCAAATCAATTACAAATAGACAGAAAAATAGTTTGCAGAAGAATCATAACCCACATACGTCTTTTATTTGTCATCTTGTGAATCCACAACCTATATTTTGTGAAATTTAAGTGAGATTACGACACCAGGGAACTCTTGAGTGTGACTAAGCAAATAAAATGAGCAAAAGTAGCACATGAATGTCAGGAAACATGAATCTTTGTCTCAAGAGGCCATAATTATCATATTTTCAGTTCTCGGAAAATAAATACATAATTTTTGGAATATTATTGTCAGTTTCAGAGATCTGCCCTCAACCATGCGAATGATGATACTCAAGAATAATCAATTGTATGCATCCCTTGTATATCCTCTTTACTTAAATCTACATGGAACACTTGCATAGAGGAATTATTTTGGAATTCCAATGAAGAAAGGAAGCGAGCCATGATAATTACCGGTAAAACATGTATATGACTTGCCTTAGAAATATGAACTTCTATTTACCTTCACACTGTTGCATGTGTGGGATGTAATCTTGAGGAAGAAAATGAAAATTAGGAAATGGTTCAGAATTAGACAACACTAAAGTATCACGCCACTTCAAAATTGGTTGGTTGACCAGGTAGCACGTGATGTTTTATAATCTTTCCACCAGAAGCATGAAGAAACAGACATCATTGCAAAATTTCAGCAACTATTTTTTTCTTGCCAGGGGTGACTTCAGTGCCCCTTTTTTCTGTGTATACATCAAGATCTCTAGCAAAAATAGATTGAAATGCATAGGTGTTACTTGCAGATGACGGCATATGAGGGCACATCAAAGTTAGAAAAATGAATGAAACAATCAATATATGCACAATGTTATCAGATTAGTCAAATCTAGTAGCTGCATAACATTTTAGCACATCAAAAGAGAATGCATAGTGCTGGAAAACACCAAAGTTATTCTGTGAAAATCAATAGCTACATCACCATAAATATACTACAAAGAGGAGCCCGGAGTCAATGGAGGCGATGGTACCCACCTAGAAGTCAGTAACCCACCGCACCGGTAGCAGCGTCTATCTCTCCGGCGGCAACCATGAGACCATGGCCAAGGAAGGAGCAGGAGGCGGCCCCGACTGGAACGACCTGCTCAAGTGGAGCCTCGCCCACGACGTCGTCTACACGAACCCGCCGCGCGCACTCAGGTCCGTCCGCGGTCCGCCCATATCCCAACACCGGCGGCGGTTACCATGGTTAATGGGCATGAGAGCACCAAAACGGGATGTTCCTACATGAATCACGGACTGGGGATTAGAAGCGTTGTATTGGAGAGAGAGGAGGGATCCATGAACCCGTCTCTGAAAAAGGAGCTCCAATCTATCCCCATCGACGCCTCCCAACATTCGCCAATCGTCTGCTGCGCTCACCCGGGTCGTTCTTGTTCTTGCTATGGGAGAGAGGGATCAGGAAGACAGGGGATAAAAAGGGCCGAGAAGGGGAAGATACCGGGAAGAGGAGAAGATCGTGCTGAATAAAAAGAAGTAAGCTGAATTAAAAAGATCAGCGTTTTTTCCCCTAAAGGGAGATGGCTGTTCGGATGGAATGAAGTTGAAAAGACAACATCCGCAGGGCTTCTGAGCCAATCCAATAATATACTTACCAAGGTTACTTCAAGGGGAAGAGTGCTTTCACATGTGGGGCATTCACGTGGCCTCATTAAATAATGAGCAAAAGCAATCAATCGATCAACTGTTCTTTTTTTCTCAGCCAAGGAAGGTTGTGCTTAGCTCCGTCAAAAAAAAGCTCTGTTAACTGAAAAAAAATTGACGTGATCTTTTTTTTATGGTTAATGAGGTGTGATGTGATTGGATGATGATGTGGCTATATTGCATGTTGAGATAAATCAAATAGGGGGAGTGAACTTTTTAAGTATATAGGATGTGTCGGCCGACGAGTAGCAGCCCCTCAAAAAGGACTCCAAAAATACTTTACTACCAAACGAACCCCTCAACGTGCAGCAAATTTACCTTGGCCTGCAATCGAGTGACCCAAACAAACAAGTGGCTAGGGTTTCAGGCCATCGCCGTAGCCGTCGCCTCCTACGGTCCCACCTCCCACCGTCGCTGCCTCCCATCCCCGTCGCCACTCCACACCGCCGCCCCTCAGCCAACCCCGACCACGTCCTCTGCGCCAACCGTCTAGACAAGCGGTTTCACGCCGCAGCCGTCGCCGTCGCCACGCACCTCCCGCCGCTGCCGCCTCCACCCCCCTGACCACGTCCTCTGCCGCCTACCGTCGCCTCCGGAAACGTCTCCTTCGCCAGCAGATCGACGCCGCACAGCTCGATCTCGCCCACCCTTGTCGCGGCCGTATCATTCGATCGAGATGCTGCACGAGAAGCCCGTCCAGATTGGCCAACTGGCCGATGATGCAGATGGGGCAAACAAGGCGTGGACAGGGGAGAAGAGGCGCCACAAGCACGTACCCCCGTCATATTCCGATGCTCCTTCCACTGCCCAAGACCATGGAGACCTAATTTCTCATGCCACAGACATGGAGGACACCATCCAAGTGGGCCAAGATCCGATTTCTCATGCGACAGACATGGAGCTGCTGCTCAGAGCAGATTCAGCACAAGAAACAAGGCAGGATTGCTTCGGGCCGGACGTCCTTATCAGCAAGGAAGACGAAACCCGTTATGCCCAACTTTTGCTTCCCAACATTCCTCTTCCCAGGGAGGAAGACCTGCCACTTGATATGACATGGGAGGAAGAAGGCAAGATAAAAGCGCGCCTTGCACGCCTTCGCATCACTTATTACAAGGTACCTACATGCTGTATCAATCAGTCACCTCTCACTTCAATCCACGTATGTCTTAAGTTTGTACTTGTGTGCCATAGTAGAAAATCCAGCCCTCTGGTTTGCTATGTGTGGATGATTTTTTCATGTTTTTATTACTTATGTGTAGGCTCTGAAGCCGGAGTGCGCACGTGAACGTGAGCTCAAGGAACCAGAAGAATACACTGATGCTGAACTTCGAAAGGAGTTGTACTTTAAGCGGTTAGATGAGGATGGAAGTTTTGAGTGGTACGTCCATCCTGATGACACCTATAAAGCTGAATTGAATGACTACCAATGGATTGCCCCTCGTAATTTTGTAAGTGTACTGTCTATATCTACATCTAGTCATCCATCAGTTGACTACTTTGGTTATTATCATAATCATGGGTGTTCAGAAACCATTTCAACACACACCGCAAAATTCGGCAATCAATGAGGTAGTTCATTTTGCTTCATTAACTCCAACCACAGCTAAAATGTTAGTATAAAAATTTGAGCCATGGGTTTGTGGTACGGGTTGAAACTGTTCCCGAACAGCTTATTCTTAACATATGATGATTATGGCATCACCATATTCTTTGTTGTGGTTTATGAACATTGAGTTTGGCATCACTTCAATGTAGCCATTGTGGGACTTTTGTTCCTTTTCAGACGTTTCATCTAATTCTGTTCTTCTTTTTTGTAGCTGCCTCATAGCGGTCGGAACCTGTACCGCTATCACGATGAGTACCGCTCACGTTATCATACATATAAAATTGATGATGTTTATGTCAAGTATTATGCAGAAATTTCAAAGAAAATCAAGGTATGCATTATGTGATCAAGCTGTTGGAATTAAAAATACTGCGAGTGGCTGGATCGTTTTTAAAGTGATAGACTTCTATCTTGCAACAGTCGATTACAGAGTATTTGCATCTGGATCGCAGGACCAAGGATGTAAGTATGCCCCCCAGGAAATCACGAAATTAGTCCATATACATACTCATGATGATTAACATCTTTTCACTTCAGTGGATAGAATTGGATACTAGAGCATGGAGGCAAGCATTGAGGATTGCAACTGACTTTGCCCATATGACTGTTCGTTTAGCTGCTTTTGCTTATAATGTAAGATATCTTGTCTTTTGCTAATTGAGGTGTTGATCGCTGGTGTTACTCACAATCTGGTCAATCTGATTCAGGAGTACATTCTTGAGATGGATAAGAATGCGTCCCTCAAGGACATAGATCTTCTCTATTTTGAGATCTGGAGGCGTGTCGCTAAGAAAAATGTTGGCATCCTACCTACTACATAAAGCATTTGTGTAATAGAGCACTACTGACATGCTTTGTGATTCTGCGTATTTCTTACGGTTTCACAAATATTTCAGTTAAGTTACATGGATGCTGTGAAGGAAGTATATGAAATGGACAAGTTCGATGTACACAAAAGGAGACTAGATGGTGAACTGAAAATGCTTCCTGCCATCGCAACAATAAAAGAATACGTAAGTTGGTGTATTAATTTGGGGCTGTTGTGCAGATTTGTATGGCCCCTAACTGTGACTTTTTGTTGTCAAAAATAAATATGCAATATATTGCCAATATCTAATTTCATCTGTTTATCTTTCTAGATGCAGTATGGTGTCCGACAAGGTGGCATTGACGCGAAGGTAAGTAGGGTACTGTAGGTTTGACATGGTGATACATATTTAACTGCAATATGTCGCTGATATTGATATGGCCTTTGTGTAGACCGAAGAGGATAAAGCTCGGGATGTGTTTAGGAAGTTATCTGTCAGTATGGTATTGTCTTGATGAATCCTCTATGATTATTTGTTTTGTTTTGAGAAAAAACCCTCTGAATTTATATGTGGTCATGATTGTTGTTTGTATATAACTGGTTCTCTTGTTCAGCATAAAGCAATGAACATGGCTCAGTACGCTCAGAAAAAGTTGGATTTAGCAGATGAGCTGAAGTTGGACAAAGAGGTATGCTAATAACTGTATTCATTGTCAAAGTAATGTTGCGTCCCGAGATTAAGGGAAAAAGAAACAGAAACTTATGTGCACGCACTTTTGCAGGGTGGAGTTGTTCCATTGGAAAGACCCTTTGAGTTCTGAGTAATGGAAAGACTAGATTTGTCACTTTTGGCCTGAAATGAGTGTATTATCCATGATCTCATCTGACCGCAAGACAGAACTACTATGATGATTGTATTACATAAGCAGCCCATCAGTCTGAAATTGTGGATGATGCTTGGCTTTAGTTTACATTTGTGGTTTCTGAAAACAAGGGAGTGCTTTGTGGTCAACGAGGTCACCTAATTCGTAATTCTAATACTTGCAATTTCAACCGTGGTAGAGGACAGTTGTATGAAAAAGGTGGACATAAAGTCATTCTCCCTCCGTTCCTAAATATAAGTCTTTGGAGAGATTCCACTATGGACCACATACGGAGCAAAATGAGTGAATCTACACTCTAAAATACATCTATATACATCCGTATGTGGTTCATAGTGGAATCTCTACGAAGACTTATATTTAGGAACGGAGGGAGTAGAAGCAAAGTGGGCTACGTTGTCAATATGTCAGAAGTGGAAGAGGCGGCATCAGACTTGGTTCAGATTTCAGACAATGAATTAGAGGAGCTAAAGAAGCTGAAACGGAGGTTGAAGGATTGAAGAAAATAGACGAAAAGAAAGGACCTAGCAGTGACAACTTTGCAAATCATGCTCGCTCAGATCCAGGTACATCAAATCAAGCTCTTGCATCCATACGAAATTCCCGTTCAAAATGGACACTACATTCGGGTGCATCTATGCATGTCTCAGGCTTTCCAAATGAGTTCGTATCATAGACTTCATACCCAGACACACATACGGAAGATGACACAATCTTTGGCACTGTTGTAGTTAAATGCACTCCAATCAAATTACATTATCTTCGGTTTTATATGTTCCCTCCTTTTCAGTTTAACTTGGTCTCAATAAGCTATTTGGTTGATCACATGGATTGTCGGGTCTCCCTTGATCGTGAAAATTGTTTGATCTAGGAGAGACAGACTGGAAAGAGAGTTGGGATTGGCATCAGGCATAATGGGCTATAATCTTGGACTGAAACACAATGGATGATGCAGTCTGCATTGCATTGCATTGATGGTTGTTGCAACTGAAGAGGAGGGTAATTCAATACTTGTACATTGTCGGTTGGGCCGTTGTCTTTTGATACTATGACGAAAGTATTCCCTGATCTAATGTGTAAGGTGGACAAAAGCTAAATTAGTATGCGATACATGTGAGTTTGTGAAACACACAAGGTTATCATACGTGAGTAGGGGCTCCGTAGTGTGTTGTCCTTTATGTTAATCCACTCAGATGTGTGGACTTGTCCACGTGTTTGTATAAGTGGAATGATGCATTTTGTCACCTTTATGGATTGTTATTCTGGCATGACTTGGGTATATCTCTTATGGAACATAATACTGAGGTGCCTCAATGCTTATAAGATTATTTATGGGAATATGTTCAACACGCATGTTGAGATGATCTCAACTGGTAGAGAATATGTGAATACAAAATTTAACAAATCTCAAGCTGGCTTGACCATAGAGCGGGCGCAGGCGCACTTCGGCGCTGTCATGGCGGAGGAGCAGCCGATGTTGACAGCAGCACTGGTTGCTGGAGGGGCAAATCTATGGTGAGCTCGCAAGTGAGGAGGCCGAGGCGGCCATGGTCGCGGAGAACGCCAACTTTGTTGCCGAGCAGCAGGCATTGTACGAGGCGGCTTGTGCTCGCGTCGCCTGCAACGCGATCGCCACATAGTCGGACGCGGAGGCAGCGCTGGCGGTGCAGGGAATCGCGGATGAGAAGTTGAGAACGTCGGCAGCTTCGTCCAAAAATCGTCCAGACTGTGTCATGTGTGTCGTTGTGATTTGGTTTTCGGTATCGATGGTCAGATGTGCAGCATCATGTCGGGCGCGGAACGTAGTTCGCATATCAACGCTCGGTAGGCATGAACAGCCAACCCAATGCAAACCTAGACGAACGTACTCGTACCGGACTCAGATAGAAAACCAACTCGTTTTCAAAAGCACGACGAAGTAGTACGTAGTAGTGCTCAACTTAACTACAAATCGTACACGGATACTAATGGTTCCTTTTATTTAATGAAAACATAATGGAAACACGGATACTAATTGGGAGACGCTATGCATCTGCCGGGTGATCTGTATGAAACATCTGCCACCTCAATGGCCGTTCAATGTACCCACGCGTAGCCGTCCGATCTACTTCTGGCGGGCGGCTCGGTCTCCTCCCCCGATCCATTAATTCCCGAAACAACGGTCGAGTTGCAGAAACATGTGTCTCGCGAGCCATTCGGTGCGTGATGCGAGGCGCTCAATCCTCCTCTCTAATTTCCTACAACGATGCTCTTGTTGTAAGATCTGGTCTTCTTTAATTTTCTTCAACAAGACCTTGTTGCAAAACCTCATCTTCTACAATTTCCCTGAAACAAGAGTCGAGTTGCAGAAACAAGCGTCTAATTTTTTGCACATCTTTCATACGTATAATTTTCTACAACAAGATTCTTGTTGCAAAAATTGCAACAACATCTTCTATTGTGTCTAATTTTTTGCAACAAGACCCTTGTTGCAAAAATTAAAACAACATCTCTGCCGCATCTAATTTTCTGCAACAGGACCCATGTTGCAAAATTAGCACGGCCATGTATGGGGAAGCGAGTGCAGCCATGGATGAGGGAGGCGAGCATGGCTGTCGGGGATGTAGAAGCACCGTTGTTGCAGAAAATTTGTAGCGGGAAACTGAGCTCGAGAAGGCAGCAGCCATGGCTGTCCACGCCGGTGCTCCCCGAGCAGCGGGACAACGACGGACGTAGACAGTGGTGCTCCCGGGGACGGCAGACGCAGCTCCCGATCTTGTTTCAGATGCGGCGGAGGAGGAACATGGGCGGGATGGAGGCACGAGAAGAAGAGGAGGGGCGTGGCTCCATGCGACCTGGAAAGGGACATAGAGGCTGCAAAGTTATAGGAAAGGGAGAGGAAGGAGAGAGAGGAAGAGGAGGAGATGTAGAAGAAGAGGAGACGAGCGTGTAGCATCTCACCGGTGTGGCAGTGGCAGGAGCAGAACAAGTACAGGAAGAAGATAAGGATGTGATGTTGTAGACTTTTCTGAAGACAAGGAGATAAGGCCTGGGCCGAGAGGACACGTGGCCAGCGTAGAAGGCGACGGACGGAACACACCGATCCGTCGGTTGAACACAAGCGCTACGCGTCTTTCGGCGGATGTGTTAGAAACATCCGCCTCATGGAGCACCGTTGGATGAGCGCCCTCACAACCGTCTGATTTAACCATCGCTCGCGTGTGACCACCTTCCTACTTCCTGCAACAGCCGCTCAGTTTCGGAAACAGAATCCCCTCACCGTCGTCTTGCCACAGCTCTGCCAGCGCGGCGGCAGTCGCCACCACCGCAAAATCGCTAACGCCGGCGCGCCGGGGAACTAGTCCTTACCATGCTCGCCGGAGTTGCTCCTCCTCCTCCTCCATCTCAGCCCCGCAAGCAGTTGCTAGCTCCAATCGAGCACGACGGAGGCGACCTCTCACGCCTGACGCTTCTTCAGCGTTTTTTGCAACCGGAGCTATGTTTCCGAAACATGCCTCATGTTGCAATGTCTGACCACTCACTCTCTAACATCGGGCGCTCCTGTGGTGCTGCAACTCGGGCTATGTTTCTGAAACATGACGCTTGTTGCAGAGAAAAAAAACTTCACAACCGAAACATTTTTTTCTTTCTAAAACAAAAGATATGTTGCAGAAATCTTTTGAAACAAGACCCCGGTTGCAGAAAAAAAAACGTTCATCACCGAATTGTTTTTTCTTTCTTTCTGAAACTAGTCCTGTGTTGTAGAAATCAACTGAAACAAGACCATTATTGCAAGAAAACAACTCATCGCGCGGGACTGCCTTGTGGCCAGCGTGGCTGCTTGATCAGGATTAACCTAACGGCTACGCAAGCGGCGGAAACTCGCGCGCGTATCAACCGGTTGAAGGTAAGCTTTTCCCATACTAATTATAACATGACTCAAACTAGTAAGACTACCCATAGTGGGGGTAATATAGGTGGTGGAGTGAAGACCGAAGCCCGCTCCATCTGCTCCCGTCCCTGCTCTCCTAGGGTTCCTCCGCCGCCGCCGCCGGAGCCCTCCGCCGCTAGACCTCTCCCCCGCCCCCTACTCCTCCCTCCCCTGTAGCGCTCCCGTCGCCCCCCGAGACGACGGAGCGCCTCCACCACGCCGCCTCGTCTCTTCACCCTCTCCTTGTCCCTCCCCTTCGCCGCCGCCGGCAGAGGCCACCGGCGTAGCCCGGATGGCGCTGGCACCGGCGGACGTCCCTTCCCCGCTCGCTCGGAGGTGGAGTAGGGGCTCCCTCCTCCCGGCCACGGTGTTGCTCGGCGGATGGCAGTGTGGCTCGGCGGCAGGGTCCGCGGGCCTCAAGCGCCCTTACGCGATGGTGTGGCTGTTGGGGAACGCAGTAATTTCGAAAATTTTCCTACGCACACGCAAGATCATGGTGATGCACAGCAACGAGAGGGGAGAGTGTTGTCTACGTACCAACGCAGACCGACTGCGGAAGCGATCACACAACATAGAGGAAGTAGTCGTACGTCTTCTTCCCGATCCGACCGATCCAAGCACCGTTACTCCGGCACCTCCGAGTTCTTAGCACACGTTCAACTCGATGACGTTCCTCGGGCTCCGATCCAGCAAAGCGTCGAGGAAGAGTTCCGTCAGTACGACGGCGTGGTGACGATCTTGATGTACTACCGACGCAGGGCTTCGCCTAAGCACTCCAACGGTATGATCGAGGTGGAATTTGGTGGCAGGGGGCACCGCACACGGCTAAGGAACGATCTCAAGGATCAACTTGTGTGTCTTGGGGTGTCCCCTGCCCCCGTATATAAAGGATGGAGAGAGGGCGGCTGGCCGGCCAAAGAGAGGGAGGCGCAGGAGGAGTCCTACTCCTACCGGGAGTAGGACTCCCCCCTCCAATCCTAGTCCAACTAGGAATCCTTAAAGGGGAGAGAGAGAGAGGTGGCCGGCCCCTCTCCTAGTCCTAATAGGACTAGGGAGAGGGGGGAGGCGCAGCCCTATGTGGGCTGCCCTCTCACCTTTCCACTAAGGCCCATGTTGGCCCATTTGGCTCCCGGGGGGTTCCGGTAACCCTCCCGGTAATCCGGTAAAATCCCGATTTCACCCGGAACACTTCCGGTGTCCAAACATAGGCTTCCAATATATCAATCTTTACGTCTCGACCATTTCGAGACTCCTCGTCATGTCCGTGATCACATCCGGGACTCCGAACAACCTTCGGTACATCAAAATGCATAAACTCATAATAACTGTCATTGTAACGTTAAGCGTGCGGACCCTACGGTTCGAGAATAATGTAGACATGACCGAGACACGTCTCCGGTCAATAACCAATAGCGGGACCTGGATGCCCATATTGGCTCCTAGATATTCTACGAAGATCTTTATCGGTCAGAACGCATAACAACATACGTTGTTCCCTTTGTCATCGGTATGTTACTTGCCCGAGATTCGATCGTCGGTATCCAATACCTAGTTCAATCTCGTTACTGGCAAGTCTCTTTACTCGTTCCGTAATACATCATCTCATAACTAACATCTTAGTTATTGTGCTTGCAAGGCTTATGTGATGTGTATTACCGAGAGGGCCCAGAGATACCTCTCCGACAATCGGAGTGACAAACCCTAATCTCGAAATACGCCAACCCAACATCTACCATTGGAGACACCTGTAGTACTCCTTTATAATCACCCAGTTACGTTGTGACGTTTGGTAGTACCCAAAGTGTTCCTCCGGTAAACGGGAGTTGCATAATCTCATAGTTATAGGAACATGTATAAGTCATGAAGAAAGCAATAGCAACATACTAAACGATCGGGTGCTAAGCTAATGGAATGGGTCATGTCAATCAGATCATTCAACTAATGATGTGACCTTGTTAATCAAATAACAACTCTTTGTTCATGGTTAGGAAACATAACCATCTTTGATTAACGAGCTAGTCAAGTAGAGGCATACTAGTGACACTCTGTTGGTCTATGTATTCACACATGTATTATGTTTCCGGTTAATACAATTCTAGCATGAATAATAAACATTTATCATGATATAAGGAAATAAATAATAACTTTATTATTGCCTCTAGGGCATATTTCCTTCAGTCTCCCACTTGCACTAGAGTCAATAATCTAGATTACACAGTAATGATTCTAACACCCATGGAGCCTTGGTGCTGATCATGTTTTGCTCGTGGAAGAGGCTTAGTCAACGGGTCTGCAACATTTAGATCCATATGTATCTTGCAAATCTCTATGTCTCCCACCTGGACTAAATCCCGGATGGAGTTGAAGCGTCTCTTGATGTGTTTGGTTCTTGTGTGAAATCTGGATTCCTTTGCCAAGGAAATTGCACCAGTATTGTCACAGAAGATTTTCATTGGACCCGATGCACTAGGTATGACACCTAGATCGGATATGAACTCCTTCATCCAGACTCCTTCGTTCGCTGCTTCCGAAGCAGCTATGTACTCCGCTTCACATGTAGATCCCGCTACGACGCTTTGTTTAGAACTACACCAACTGACAGCTCCACCGTTTAAAGTAAACACGTATCCGGTTTGCGATTTAGAATCGTCCGGATCAGTGTCAAAGCTTGCATCAACGTAACCTCTTATGGTGAGCCCTTTGTCACCTCCATATACGAGAAACATATCCCTAGTCCTTTTCAGGTATTTCAGGATGTTCTTGACCGCTGTCCAGTGATCCACTCCTGGATTACTTTGGTACCTCCCTGCTAAACTTATAGCAAGGCACACATCAGGTCTGGTACACAGCATTGCATACATGATAGAGCCTATGGCTGAAGCATAGGGAACATCTTTCATTTTCTCTCTATCTTCTGCATTGGTCGGGCATTGAGTCTGACTCAACTTCACACCTTGTAACACAGGCAAGAACCCTTTCTTTGCTTGATCCATTTTGAACTTCTTCAAAATCTTGTCAAGGTATGTGCTTTGTGAAAGTCCAATTAAGCGTTTTGATCTATCTCTATAGATCTTTATGCCTAATATGTAAGCAGCTTCCCCGAGGTCTTTCATCGAAAAACTTTTATTCAAGTATCCCTTTATGCTATCCAGAAATTCTATATCATTTCCAATCAGCAATATGTCATCCACATATAATATCAGAAATGCTACAGAGCTCCCACTCACTTTCTTGTAAATACAGGCTTCTCCAAAAGTCTGTATAAAGCCAAATGCTTTGATCACACTATCAAAGCGTTTATTCCAACTCCGAGATGCTTGCACCAGTCCATAAATGGATCGCTGGAGTTTGCACACTTTGTTAGCTCCCTTCGGATCGATAAAACCTTCTGGTTGCATCATATACAACTCTTCTTCCAGAAATCCATTCAGGAATGCAGTTTTGACATCCATTTGCCATATTTCATAATCATAAAACGCAGCAATTGCTAACATAATTCTGACGGACTTAAGCATCGCTACGGGTGAGAAGGTCTCATCGTAGTCAACCCCTTGAATTTGTCGAAAACCTTTTGCGACAAGTCGAGCTTTATAGACAGTAATATTACCGTCAGCGTCAGTCTTTTTCTTGAAGATCCATTTATTCTCAATTGCTTGCCGATCATCAGGCAGGTCAACCAAAGTCCATACTTTGTTCTCATACATGGATCCCATCTCAGATTTCATGGCCTCAAGCCACTTTGCGGAATCTGGGCTCACCATCGCTTCTTCATAGTTCGTAGGTTCATCATGATCTAGTAGCATGACTTCCAGAACTGGATTACGGTACCACTCTGGTGCGGATCTCACTCTGGTTGATCTACGTGGTTCAGTAGTATCTTGTCCTGAAGCTTCATGATTATCATCATTAGCTTCCTCACTAATTGGTATAGGTGTCGCAGAAATAGTTTTCTGTGATGTACTATTTTCAATAAGGGAGCAGGTACAGTTACCTCGTCAAGTTCTACTTTCCTCCCACTCACTTCTTTCGAGAGAAACTCCTTCTCTAGAAATGATCCATTCTTAGCAACGAATGTCTTGCCTTCGGATCTGTGATAGAAGGTATACCCAATAGTTTCCTTTGGGTATCCTATGAAGACACATTTCTCCGCTTTGGGTTCGAGCTTATCAGGTTGAAGCTTTTTCACATAAGCATCGCAGCCCCAAACTTTAAGAAACGACAACTTTGGTTTCTTGCCAAACCATAGTTCATAAGGCGTCGTCTCCACGGATTTTGATGGTGCCCTATTTAACGTGAATGCGGCCGTCTCTAAAGCATAACCCCAAAACGATAGCGGTAAATCAGTAAGAGACATCATAGATCGCACCATATCTAGTAAAGTACGATTACGACGTTCGGACACACCATTACGTTGTGGTGTTCCGGGTGGCGTGAGTTGCGAAACTATTCCACAATTTTTCAAATGTATACCAAACTCGTAACTCAAATATTCTCCTCCACGATCAGATCGTAGAAACTTTATTTTCTTGTTACGATGATTTTCAACTTCACTCTGAAATTCCTTGAACTTTTCAAATGTTTCCGACTTATGTTTCATTAAGTAGATATACCCATATCTGCTTAAATCATCTGTGAAGGTGAGAAAATAACGATATCCGCCACGAGCCTCTATATTCATCGGACCACATACATCGGTATGTATGATTTCCAATAAATCTGTTGCTCTCTCCATAGTACCGGAGAACGGTGTTTTAGTCATCTTGCCTAAGAGGCACGGTTCGCAAGTACCAAGTGATTCATAATCAAGTGGTTCCAAAAGCCCATCAGTATGGAGTTTCTTCATGCGTTTTACACCGATATGACCTAAACGGCAGTGCCACAAATAAGTTGCACTATCATTATCAACTCTGCATCTTTTGGCTTCTACATTATGAATATGTGTATCACTACTATCGAGATTCAACAAGAATAGACCACTCTTCAAGGGTGCATGACCATAAAAGATATTACTCATATAAATAGAACAACCATTATTCTCTGATTTAAATGAATAACCGTCTCGCATCAAACAAGATCCAGATATAATGTTCATGCTCAACGCTGGCACCAAATAACAATTATTTAGGTCTAATATTAATCCCGAAGGTAGATGTAGAGGTAGCGTGCCGACCGCGATCACATCGACTTTGGAACCGTTTCCCACGCGCATCGTCACCTCGTCCTTTGCTAGCGTCCGCTTATTCCGTAGTCCCTGTTTCGAGTTGCAAATATTAGCAACAGAACCAGTATCAAATACCCAGGTGCTACTGCGAGCTCTAGTAAGGTACACATCAATAACATGTATATCACATATACCTTTGTTCACCTTGCCATCCTTCTTATCCGCCAAATACTTGGGGCAGTTCCGCTTCCAGTGACCAGTCTGCTTGCAGTAGAAGCACTCAGTTTCAGGCTTAGGTCCAGACTTGGGTTTCTTCTCCTGAGCAGCAACTTGCTTGCTATTCTTCTTGAAGTTTCCCTTCTTCTTCCCTTTGCCCTTTTTCTTGAAACTAGTGGTTTTGCTAACCATCAACACTTGATGCTCCTTCTTGATTTCTACCTCCGCAGCTTTCAGCATTGCGAAGAGCTCGGGAATAGTCTTGTTCATCCCTTGCATATTATAGTTCATCACAAAGCTCTTGTAGCTTGGTGGCAGTGATTGGAGAATTCTGTCAATGACGCAATCATCTGGAAGATTAACTCCCATCTGAATCAAGTGATTATTATACCCAGACATTTTGAGTATATGCTCACTGACAGAACTGTTCTCCTCCATCTTGCAGCTATAGAACTTATTGGAGACTTCATATCTCTCAATTCGGGCATTTGCTTGAAATATTAACTTCAACTCCTGGAACATCTCATATGCTCCATGACGTTCAAAACGTCGTTGAAGTCCCGATTCTAAGCCGTAAAGCATGGCACGCTGAACTATCGATTAGTCATCAGCTTTGCTCTGCCAGACGTTCATAACATCTGGCGTTGCTCCAGCAGCAGGCCTGGCACCCAGCGGTGCTTCCAGGACGTAATTCTTCTGTGCAGCAATGAGGATAATCCTCAGGTTACGGACCCAGTCCGTGTAATTGCTACCATCATCTTTCAAGTTTGCTTTCTCAAGGAACGCATTAAAATTCAACGGAACAACAGCACGAGCCATCTATCTACAATCAACATAAACAAGCAAGATACTATCAGGTACTAAGTTCATGATAAGTTTTAAGTTCAGTTAATCAAATTACTTAGGAACTCCCACTTAGATAGACATCCCTCTAATCCTCTAAGTGATCACGTGATCCAAATCAACTAAACCATAACCGATCATCACGTGAGATGGAGTAGTTTTCAATGGTGAACATCGTCATGTTGATCATATCTACTATATGATTCACGCTCGACCTTTCGGTCTCTGTGTTCCGAGGCCATATCTGCATATGCTAGGCTCGTCAAGTTTAACCTGAGTATTCTGCGTGTGCAAAACTGGCTTGCACCCGTCGTAGATGGACGTAGAGCTTATCACACCCGATCATCACGTGGTGTCTGGGCACGACGAACTTTGGCAACGGTGCATACTCAGGGAGAACACTTCTTGATAATTTAGTGAGAGATCATCTTATAATGCTACCGTCAATCAAAGTAAGATAAGATGCATAAAAGGATAAACATCACATGCAATCAATATAAGTGATATGATATGGCCATCATCATCTTGTGCTTGTGATCTCCATCTCCGAAGCACCGTCATGATCACCATCGTCACCGGCGCGCCACCTTGATCTCCATCGTAGCATCGTTGTCGTCTCACCAATCTTATGCTTCCACGACTATCACTACCGCTTAGTAATAAAGTTAAGCATTACATCGCGATTTCATTGCATACAATAAAGCGACAACCATATGGCTCCTGCCAGTTGCCGATAACTCGGTTACAAAACATGATCATCTCATACAATAAAATCAGCATCATGCCTTGACCATATCACATCACAACATGCCCTGCAAAAACAAGTTAGACGTCCTCTACTTTGTTGTTGCAAGTTTTACGTGGCTGCTACGGGCTTAAGTAAGAACTCATCTCACCTACGCATCAAAACCACAACGATAGTTCGTCAAATAGACACCGTTTTAACCTTTTCAAGGACCGGGCGTAGCCACACTTGGTTCAACTAAAGTTGGAGAGACAGTCTTCCGCAAGCCATCTATGTGCAAAGCACGTCGAGGGAACCGGTCTCGCGTAAGAGTACGCGTAAGGTTGGTCCGGATCGTCTCGTCCAACAATACCGCCGAACCAAAGTATGACATGCTGGTAGGCAGTATGACTTGTATCGCCCACAACTCACTTGTGTTCTACTCGTGCAAATAACATCAAACCATAAAACCTAGGCTCTGATACCACTGTTGGGGAACGTAGTAATTTCAAAATTTTCCTACGCACACGCAAGATCATGGTGATGCATAGCAACGAGAGGGGAGAGTGTTGTCTACGTACCAACGCAGACTGACTGCGGAAGCGATCACACAACATAGAGGAAGTAGTCGTACGTCTTCTTCCCGATCCGACCGATCCAAGCACCTTTACTCCGGCACCTCCGAGTTCTTAGCACACGTTCAGCTCGATGACGATCCTCGGGGTCCGATCCAGCAAAGCGTCGAGGAAGAGTTCCGTCAGTACGACGGCGTGGTGACGATCTTGATGTACTACCGACGTAGGGCTTCGCCTAAGCACTACAACGGTATGATCGAGGTGGAATTTGGTGGCAGGGGGCACCGCACACGGCTAAGGAACGATCTCAAGGATCAACTTGTGTGTCTTGGGGTGTCCCCTGCCCCCGTATATAAAGGATGGAGGGAGGGAGGCTGGCCGGCCAAAGAGAGGGAGGCGCAGGAGGAGTCCTACTCCTACCGGGAGTAGGACTCCCCCCTCCAATCCTAGTCCAACTAGGAATCCTTAAAGGGGAGAGAGAGAGAGGTGGCCGGCCCCTCTCCTAGTCCTAATAGGACTAGGGAGAGGGGGGGAGGCGCAGCCCTATGTGGGCTGCCCTCTCACCTTTCCACTAAGGCCCATGTTGGCCCATTTGGCTCCCGGGGGGTTCCGGTAACCCTTCCGGTAATCCGGTAAAATCCCGATTTCACCCGGAACACTTCCGGTGTCCAAACATAGGCTTCCAATATATCAATCTTTACGTCTCGACCATTTCGAGACTCCTCGTCATGTCCGTGATCACATCCGGGACTCCGAACAACCTTCGGTACATCAAAATGCATAAACTCATAATAACTGTCATCGTAACGTTAAGCGTGCGGACCCTACGGTTCGAGAACAATGTAGACATGACCGAGACACGTCTCCGGTCAATAACCAATAGCGGGACCTGGATGCCCATATTGGCTCCTACATATTCTACGAAGATCTTTATCGGTCAGACCGCATAACAACATACGTTGTTCCCTTTGTCATCGGTATGTTACTTGCCCGAGATTCGATCGTCGGTATCCAATACCTAGTTCAATCTCGTTACTGGCAAGTCTCTTTACTCGTTCCGTAATACATCATCTCATAACTAACATCTTAGTTATTGTGCTTGCAAGGCTTATGTGATGTGTATTACCGAGAGGGCCCAGAGATACCTCTCCGACAATCGGAGTGACAAACCCTAATCTCGGAATACGCCAACCCAACATCTACCATTGGAGACACCTGTAGTACTCCTTTATAATCACCCAGTTACGTTGTGACGTTTGGTAGTACCCAAAGTGTTCCTCCGGTAAACGGGAGTTGCATAATCTCATAGTTATAGGAACATGTATAAGTCATGAAGAAAGCAATAGCAACATACTAAACGATCGGGTGCTAAGCTAATGGAATGGGTCATGTCAATCAGATCATTCAACTAATGATGTGACCTCGTTAATCAAATAACAACTCTTTGTTCATGGTTAGGAAACATAACCATCTTTGATTAACGAGCTAGTCAAGTAGAGGCATACTAGTGACACTCTATTGGTCTATGTATTCACACATGTATTATGTTTCCGGTTAATACAATTCTAGCATGAATAATAAAATTTATCATGATATAAGGAAATAAATAATAACTTTATTATTTCCTCTAGGGCATATTTCCTTCACACAGTTGCCACGGGCATCATGTAAGCACAAGCAGTTTAACTATTTAAGCCTCTTTGGCTTCTGAAGATCTGTAAATATTTGTTCAGAAAAGTCATGGTACTTATATAATTTCCTTGCCTGGAGAGTGCAGGTCCGTGGTGCCCAGCAACTGCCGCCATTAAAAGGGCCACGACGCAAACTGCAGCCAGGATGGGATGATGTGCCTGGTGCTGTGCAGCCTCGCCAAGGTCATCCTCCCGCAGTTACCGGGCCTGGAGATCTGTTACCTTCGTCTCCATAATCGCCGCCATCATGTCCTTCACCTACTCCTTCAACGCCCTCTTCCGGGGTGCCAGACCTGCGCGTAAGGAGAGGCCAGTGGAGGTGTGCGTTGGTCGGCGGCCAAACGAAGGAGAGGCAGGCCGTGACCTGTGCATAAGGAGAGGCCGGCCAGCAGAGGCGGGTGCGGAGGCCAACGCGAATCCGCCACCGCCGCCTCTCGCCTTGCCTCTTTTCATCGTCGGCTCGTCGCCACCGGCGCACAGAGGCAGGCGGCATGGGTCGTGGGGTAGTTGTTTTGAGAAAGCACGAGCAACGCAGCTCACAAATTAAGGGATCTCATTGCGATCAGTTTCCTATTCTCATGCGTGATTGCGGACGTGGGACGGGCGGGCGGCAGAGTTTTCGTCCGCCAGCGGAAATTGCTAAGCGCACAGTTGGCTAACGATAGGGTAATTTGGACGGCTAGATGAAATTAAGTGATTTTGATCGTGAGGCTGTAATTGGTCAGCGATGTTGTGTGTAGGTCTGGTTGGGTGCATTTAGCGATGAATATGTTTGCTTGTTTAATAATAGTAGAGAAGAACGTATTGTTCTGGTCGTACGTCTTAGGAATTTTTGCAGAAAGCCCCATGTGGTTTTAACTAATTAACACACAGTCCATTAAATAAGTGAAGAATAAAAACGTTTCATAAAAAAGTTTTGTATTTCTGCTTTCTGCTTCGTGTCGCGTCCTCCACGCCGCTTGTATTGGGCCTCATGTGCTGATGGGCATGTCCTTGCCTTCATAGGATCATGTCGGAAAAAAAGTTATATGATTCGGCTTAATAATAATACCACATCGCCACTTTACGCCTAATCTCACCGGTTCATATAGGTACACCTTGATGATTCAACAAGCAACCACATAAATCAAGAAACAGAGGTGAGGATAATCACAAGGAGAAGGAAACGGTCGACCGAATCGGACAAAGAAGAGCGGATTGCAACGTCACGAATCAGGATTCAAAATCAAAGATTAAAAAAATCAAAGAATGTTGTCCCTGCTCTCTCAAATAAAGGATTGAATCGACCAAAGATCAAAGAAAGCTGATCGGTGGCGCGTCAAATCCCGCGACGGGAGGAGCAGACACGAGGCCGGGGGGAGGGTTGACGGCAGCCGGATCCAAATGGATCCCGTCCGGTTGAGGTAGATCCGGCGGCGGCTGGACTTGGTAGAGGCCCGGTCGAGGTAGATTCGGCAGCGACTGGACTTCGTAGGGGCCTGGTGGAGGCAGATCCGACAGCGGCTGGACTTGGTAGGGGCCCAGTCGAGGGCAGCCGGATCCGGACGGTCCGATGGAACCAGATACGACGGTGGTTGGACCTTGGTAGGGTGGCGGCTTTCCTGCAAACGAAAGAGAGATTATGTTACGGGAAGGAGAGTGGGAAAAGGAAGGTAATGGAGATGGGGAGGCAACGGGTTTGCCGGTGACGACATGGTCGGCGCGGCCGACGGGGACGTGAACTCCTCGGGGGCGGTTGCTCTAGGACGACCCAGGAGGTGGAGGAGGCGCTCGAGGGGGTGAAGGAGAGGTGTGGGGATCGATATCCCTGCCTCTAGAGTTAACAGGGGTAGGTGGGCTGACCGACGCTGGGCCGGCGGTGTTAGGGCATCTCCAGCCGCGCCCCCAAGAAGGCCCCCAGGCGTCTTTTCGTCCGCCAGCGCCAAAAAATCGGCCCAGTCGCGCCCCCAAGAGCCCAGTTTTCGCCGGCTCGGGTCGAAATTGGCGCCGGCGGACCCAACCCGAACCCGGCGCACTGGGGCTCGCTCGGGGGCGCCGGGCGAATGTTTTTGGCGCGAAGAGCCGCGGGCCCGCCGCGTCAGCGACTCTACCCTCTTCTCGCCCCTTTGTCGTCCTCATCGCCTCGTTTCCCGCGGCGAATCAATGACAAAGCTGCCGCGCGCTGCCGCGCCGGTCAGCTCCATTGATGCCTCACGGGCGGCGCAGTGAAGGCTGGGTGGCGCGTCCCTCGGCCGCCACGCAATGACGCCACGCGTAACGCGCCGGCCAAGCCTACCACGCGGTGTCTCCGCCTATAAAAGCCGATTGCAAGCGCGCCGGAGAGACTCACCCCGATCATCCACCGACGACGCGCTCATTTCTCCCCCTTTCCTCCTCTCGCCGCCAGTTGAGAAAGTATGGCCGAGCGTTTCCCAGGCGACGGCGCGGCGGCGAACGTATTCGGGCGCCGTCATCTGCACAAGGGCGAGACTCGCCTCCTTTTCGAGGCCGAGTACCCGGTCCCGCCGGACATGCGGGTGCCCGGGGCTTGGAGGATCAGCGTCGGCGGCGTGCCGGTGCCACCACCACCCACTGTGGCGACGCGGCGTGCGGAGATCGCACGCATCTGCGCGTCCCTACCGCGGGCGGCGAGGGAGGGGCCACGGTACGTCCCCGACAGCCCGCTCTGGGAGCCTTACTTCCGCCGCCGTCACGCTGAGCAGCTCGAGGCCACCAATGGCGTCATGCCCTCCGGTAGGCTCAACTCCGATGGCCGGCGCCGGTGGTGGGGCGTGCCCGGCCGCATGTTGGAGGTCGTCCTTGAGTACATCGAGGGCGGCAACACGTCGCGGCTCGAGTATCCCGCTCCCCCGTCCTTCTCACGCTGCCGGGGAAGCTCCTGCACGCCGAGGCGCATGGAGACCGGGGCGTCGTCCTCCTCGTCCGGTGGCTCTCCCTGCCTCCACCTCCGCCCCGTCAAGCCGGAGCCCCAGGACACACCTGTCAGCACGCGTACCCACAGCTCCGGCGGCTCTCCCTGTCTCCACCTCCGCCCCATCAAGCCGGAGCCCCAGGACACGCCTGTCCGCGCGTGTACCTGCAGCTCCAGCGTCCTCGTCGATCCCAAGGTGGAGTCCAGCCTCCTCCCGGAGTACGAGGAGATAGCCCGGCGCGGCTTCGCCGACGAGGACGCCATGCGGTGGTCGCGCGACGACTATGTGCACAAGGAGATGGTCCGGCAGCGCCGGGCCCTGGAGGAGATTGCCGCCCGCAAACGTGGGCGCGAGGACGAGGACGGTGTCGTCATCCTCGATAGCTCCGACGACGACGCCCCCGTACTACAAGAAATATGTCAACTTGTGACCACCACTATTGGTCACTGAAAGGTCACAAATTTCCATTTCCGACCTTTTTGTGACCAAAAATAGAAGGTCAAAAGCTGGCCGTCATAAACTGACTATAGCGACCTGTTGGGGAACGTAGCAGAAATTCAAAATTTTCCTACGTGTCACCAAGATCTATCTATGGAGAGACTAGCAACGAGGGGAAGGAGAGTGCATCTACATACCCTTATAGATCGCTAAGCGGAAGCATTCAAGTGAACAGGGTTGATGGAGTCGTACTCGTCGTGATCCAAATCACCGGAGATCCTAGTGCCGAACGGATGGCACCTCCGCGTTCAACACACGTACAGCCCGGTGATGTCTCCCATGCCTTGATCCAGCAAGGAGAGAGGGAGAGGTTGAGGAAGACTCCATCCAGTAGCAGCACAATGGCGTGGTGGTGGTGGAGGAGCGTGGCAATCCTGCAGGGCTTCACCAAGCACCACGGGAGAGGAGGAAGAAGAGATGCAGGGCTGCACCAACGAGAGATCGAATCGCGTGTTATGGGCAGCCCTAGGCCTCACTATATATAGGGGAGAGGGAGGAGGGTGCGCCCCCTCTAGGGTTCCCACCCCTAGAGGGGCGGAAGCCCCAAACCCATCTAAGGGTGGCGGCCACAAGGGGGAAGGAGAGGGAGGCGCAGGGAGTATGGGCCTTAGGGCCCATCTGCCCTTAGGGTTTGCCCCCTCTCCCCTTCTAGGCGCATGGGCCTTAGTGGGAGGCGCCCTAGCCCACCTAGGGGCTGGTGCCTTCTCACACTTGGCCCATGTATGCCTCTGGGGCCCATGCCCCCCCGGTGGACCCCCGGACCCCTCCGGTGGTCCCGGTACATTACCGATAATCCCCGAAACCTTTCCGGTGACCAAAACAGGACTTCCCATATATAAATCTTTACCTCCGGACCATTCCGGAACTCCTCGTGACGTCCGGGATCTCATCCGAGACTCCGAACAACATTCGGTAATCACATACAAACTTCCTTCATAACCCTAGCGTCATCGAACCTTAAGTGTGTAGACCCTACGGGTTCGGGAACCATGCAGACATGACCGAGACGTTCTCCGGTCAATAACCAACAGCGGGATCTGGATACCCATGTTGGCTCCCACATGTTCCATGATGATCTCATCGGATGAACCACGATGTCAAGGACTTAATCAATCCCGTATACAATTCCCTTTGTCTATCGGTACGATACTTGCCCGAGATTCGATCGTTGGTATACCGATACCTTGTTCAATCTCGTTACCGGCAAGTCTCTTTACTCGTTCCGTAACACATCATCTCGTGATCAACTCCTTGATCACATTGTGCACATTATGATGATGTCCTACCGAGTGGGCCCAGAGATACCTCTCCGTTTACACGGAGTGACAAATCCCAGTCTCGATTCGTGCCAACCCAACAGACACTTTCGGAGATACCTGTAGTGTACCTTTATAGCCACCCAGTTACATTGTGACGTTTGGCACACCCAAAGCACTCCTACGGTGTCCGGGAGTTGCACAATCTCATGGTCTAAGGAAATGATACTTGACATTAGAAAAGCTTTAGCATACGAACTACACGATCTTTGTGCTAGGCTTAGGATTGGGTCTTGTCCATCACATGATTCTCCTAATGATGTGATCCCGTTATCAACGACATCCAATGTCCATGGTCAGGAAACCGTAACCATCTGTTGATCAACGAGCTAGTCAACTAGAGGCTTACTAGGGACATGGAGTTGTCTATGTATCCACACATGTATCTGAGTTTCCTATCAATACATTTCTAGCATGGATAATAAACGATTATCATGAACAAGGAAATATAATAATAATCAATTTATTATTGCCTCTAGGGCATATTTCCAACAGTCTCCCACTTGCACTAGAGTCAATAATCTAGTTCACATCACCATGTGATTAACACTCACAGGTCACATCGCCATGTGACTAACACCCAAGAGTTTACTAGAGTCAGTAGTCTAGTTCACATCACTATGTGATTAACACTCAATGAGTTCTAGGTTTGTTCATGTTGCTTGTGAGAGAGGTTTTAGTCAACGGGTCTGCAATCATTCAGATCCGTATGTACTTCGCAAATTTCTATGTCATCTCCTAGATGTAGCTACCACGTTCTATTTGGAGCTATTCCAAATAACTGTTCTACTTGGAGCTATTCTAAATTGTTGCTCCATTATACGTATCCGGTATCTCTACTCAGAGCTATCCGGATAGGTGTTAAGCTTGCATCGACGTAACCCTTTACGACGAACTCTTTTACCACCTCCACAATCGAGAAAAATTCCTTAGTCCACTAGTTACTAAGGATAACTTTGACCACTGTCCTGTGATCCATTCTTGGATCACTCTTGTACCCCTTGACTGACTCATGGCAAGGCACACTTCAGGTGCGGTACACAGCATAGCATACTGTAGAGCCTACGTCTTAAGCATAGGGGACGACCTTCGTCCTTTCTCTCTATTCTGCCATGGTCGAGCTTTAAGTCTTAACTTCATACCTTACAACTCAGGCAAGAACTCCTTCTTTGACTGATCCATCTTGAACACCTTCAATATCATGTCAAGGTATGTGCTCATTTGAAAGTACCATTAAGTGTTTTGATCTATCCTTATAGATCTTGATGCTCAATGCTCAAGTAGCTTAATCCAGGCTTTCCATTGAAAAACACTTTCCAAATAACCCTATATGCTTTCCAGAAATTCTACATCATTTCTGATCCATAATATGTCAACAACATATGCTCATCAGAAATTCTATAGTGCTCCCACTCACTTCTTTGGAAATACAAGTTTCTCATAAACTTTGTATACACCCAAAATCTTTGATCATCATCAAAGCATACATTCCAACTCCTAGATGCTTACTCCAGTCCTCAGAAGGATTGCTGGAGCTTTTGCATACTTATTAGCATCTTTCAGGATTGACAAAACCTTCCGGTTGTATCACATACAACCTTTCCTCAAGAAAATCGTCGAGGAAACAATGTTTTGACACCCTATCTGCAAGATTTCATAAATAATGCAGTAATCGCTAATATAATTCCAACAGACTCTTAGCATCGCTACGAGTGAGAAAGTCTCATCGTAGTCAACTCCTTGAACTTGTCGGAAAACACCTTAACGACAAGTCGAGCTTTCTTAATGATGATACTTACCATCATTGTCCGTCTTCCTTTTAAAATCCATATGTACCTAACAGCCTTACGACCATCAAGTAGTTCTTCCAAAGTCTACACTTTGTTTTCATATATGGATCCTCTCTCGGATTATATGGCCTCGAGCCATTTATCGGAATCTGGGCCCACCATCGCTTCTCCATAGCTCGTAGGTTCATTGTTGTCTAGCTACATGACTTCCAAGACAGGATTACGTACCACTCTGAAGTAGTACGCATCCTTGTCATCCCACGAGGTTTGGTAGTGACTTGATCTGAAGTTTCATGATCACTATCATAAGCTTCCACTTCAATTGGTGTAGGTGCCACAGGAACAACTTCCTGTGCCCTGCCACACACTAGTTGAAGAGACGGTTCAAAAACCTCATCAAGTCTCCACCATCCTCCCACTCAATTCTTTCGAGAGAAACTTTTCCTCGAGAAAGGACCCGATTTCAGAAACAATTCCTTATTGCTTTCGGATCTGAGACAGGAGGTATACCCAACTGTTTTGGGTGTCCTATGAAGATGCATTTATCCGCTTTGGGTTCGAGCTTATCAGCCTGAAACTTTTTCACATAAGCAACCCCAAACTTTTAAGAAATGACAGCTTAGGTTTCTCTAAACCATAGTTCATACGGTGTCATCTCATCGGAATTACGTGGTGCCCTATTTAAAGTGAATGTGGTTGTCTCTAATGCCTAACCCATAAACTATTGTGGTAATTCGATAAGAGACAGCATGGTATGCATCATATCCAATAGGGTGCAGTTATGATGTTCGGACACACCATCACACTATGGTGTTCCAGGCTGTATTAGTTGTGAAACAATTTCCACAATGTCTTAATTCTGTGCCAAACTCGTAATTCAGATATTCATCTCTATGATCATATCATAGATCTTTTATTCTCTTGTCACGACGATCTTTCAACTTCACCCTGAAATTACTTGAACCTTTCAATAATTCAGACTCGTGATTCATCAAGTAAATATACTCAACATCTACTCAAATCATCTGTGAAGTAAGAACATAACGATATCCACTACACTCCTCAGCACTCATTGGACTGCACACATCAAAATGTATTACTTCCAACAAGTTGCTTTCTAGTTCCATTTTACTGAAACCGAGGCTTTCAGTCATCTTGCCCATGTGGTATGATTTGCATGTCTCAAGTGATTCAAAAATCAAGTGAGTCCAAACGGTCCATTTGCATGGAGTTTCTTCATGCATATACACCAATAGACATGGTTCGCATGTCTCAAACTTTTCAAAGATGAGTGAGTTCAAAGATCCATCAACATGGAGCTTCTTCATGCGTTTTGTACTGATATGACTTATGTGGCAGTGCCACAAGTAGGTGGTACTATCATTACTATCTTTTGGCATGAACATGTGTATCACTACGATCGAGATTCAATAAACCATTCATTTTAGGTGTAAGACCATTGAGGGTATTATTCAAATAAACAGAGTAACCATTATTCTTCTTAAATGAATAACCGTATTGCGATAGACATAATCCAATCATGTCTATGCTCAACGCAAACACCAATCTCGATGGTAGAGGGAGCGTACGATATTTGATCATATCAACATTGGAAGCACTTCCAACACATATCGTCAGCTCACCTTTAGCTAGTCTCCGTTTATTCCGTAGCTTTTATTTCGAGTTACTAACACTTAGCAACCGAACCGGTATCTAATACCCTGGTGCTACTGGGAGTACTAGTAAAGTACACATTAACACAATGTATATCCAATATACTTCTATCGACCTTGCCAGCCTTCTCATCTACCAAGTATCTAGGGTAATTCTGCTCCAGTGGTTGTTCCCCTTATTACAGAAGCACTTAGTCTCGGTTTTGGGTTCAACCTTGGGTTTCTTCACTAGGTCAGCAGCTGAATTGCCGTTTCATGAAGTATCCCTTCTTGCCCTTGCCCTTCTTGAAACTAGTGGTTTTACCAACCATCAACAATTGATGCTCCTTCTTGATTTCTAATTTTGTGGTGTCAAACATTGCGAATATCTCCAGGATCATCATATATGTCCCTGATATATTATAGTTCATCACGAAGTTCTAGCAGCTTGGTGGTAATGACTTCGGAGAAACATCACTATCTCATCTGGAAGATCAACTCCCACTTGATTCAAATGATTGTTGTACTCAGACAATCTGAGCACAAGCTCAACAATTGAGCTTTTCTCCCTTAGTTTGTATGTTAAGAAAATCGTCAGAGGTCTTATACCTCTTGACGTGGGCACGAGCCTGAAATCCCAATTTCAGCCCTCAAAACATCTCATATGTTTCGCGACGTTTCAAAACGTCTTCGGTGCCTCAACTCTAAACTGTTTAACTAAACTATCACGTAGTTATCAAAATGTGCATGTCAGATGTTCGCAACATCCACAGATGACGTTCGAGGTTCTGCACACTGAGCGATGCATTAAGGACATAAGCCTTCTATGAAGCAATGAGGACAATCCTCAGTTTGCGGACCTAGTCCGCATAATTGCTACTATCAAATTTCAACTAAATTTTCTCTAGGAACATATCTAAACAGTAGAACTAAAGCGCGAGCTATGACATAATTTGCGAAGACCTTTTGACTATGTTCAGGATAATTGAGTTCATCTTATGAACTCCCACTCAGATAGACATCCCTCTAGTCATCTAAGTGATTACATGATCCGAGTCAACTAGGCCGTGTCCGATCATCACGTGAGACGGACTAGTCCACATCGGTGAATATCTTCATGTTGATCGTATCTTCTATACGACTCATGCTCGACCTTTCGGTCTTCTGTGTTCCGAGGCCATGTCTGTACATGTTGGGGAACGTAGTAATTTCGAAAAATTTCCTATGCACACGCAAGATCATGGTGATGCATAGCAACGAGGGGGAGAGTATTGTCTACGTACCAACGCAGACCGACTGCGGAAGTGATCACACAACGTAGAGGAAGTAGTCGTACGTCTTCTTCCCGATCCGACCGATCCAAGCACCGTTACTCCGGCACCTCCGAGTTCTTAGCACACGTTCAGCTCGATGACGATCCCCGGGCTCCGATCCAGCAAAGCTTCGGGGAGGAGTTCCGTCAGCACGACGGCGTGGTGACGATCTTGATGTACTACTGACGCAGGGCTTCGCCTAAGCACTGCAACGGTATGATCGAGGTGGAATTTGGTGGCAGGGGGCACCGCACACGCCTAAGGAACGATCTCAAGGATCAACTTGTGTGTCTTGGGGTGTCCCCTGCCCCCGTATATAAAGGTTGGAGGGAGGGGGGCTGGCTGGCCAAAGAGAGGGAGGCGCAGGAGGAGTCCTACTCCTACCGGGAGTAGGACTCCCCCCTCCAATCCTAGTCCAACTAAGAATCCTTTAAAGGGGAGAGAGAGAGAGAGAGGTGGCCGGCCCCTCTCCTAGTCCTAATAGGACTAGGGAGAGGGGGGGAGGCGCAGCCATATGTGGGCTGCCCTCTCACCTTTCCACTAAGGCCCATGTTGGCCCATTTGGCTCCCGGGGGGTGCCGGTAACCCTCCCGGTAATCCGGTAAAATCCCGATTTCACCCGGAACACTTCCGATGTCCAAACATAGGCTTCCGATATATCAATCTTTACGTCTCGACCATTTAGAGACTCCTCGTCATGTCCGTGATAACATCCGGGACTCCGAACAACCTTCGGTACATCAAAATGCATAAACTCGTAATAACTGTCATCGTAACGTTATGTGTGCGGACCCTACGGTTCGAGAACAATGTAGACATGACCGAGACACGTCTCCGGTCAATAACCAATAGCGGGACCTGGATGCCCATATTGGCTCCTACATATTCTACGAAGATCTTTATCGGTCAGACCGCATAACAACATACGTTGTTCCCTTTGTCATCGGTATGTTACTTGCCCGAGATTAGATCGTCGGTATCCAATACCTAGTTCAATCTCATTACTGGCAAGTCTCTTTACTCGTTCCGTAATACATCATCTCATAACTAACATCTTAGTTATTATGCTTGCAAGGCTTATGTGATGTATATTACCGAGAGTGCCCAGAGATACCTCTCCGACAATCGGAGTGACAAACCCTAATCTCGAAATACGCCAACCCAACATCTACCATTGGAGACACCTGTAGTACTCCTTTATAATCACCCAGTTACATTGTGATGTTTGGTAGTACCCAAAGTGTTCCTCCGGTAAACGGGAGTTGCATAATCTCATAGTTATAGGAACATGTATAAGTCATGAAGAAAGCAATAGCAACATACTAAACGATCGGGTGCTAAGCTAATGGAATGGGTCATGTCAATCAGATCATTCAACTAGTGATGTGACCTCGTTAATCAAATAACAACTCTTTGTTCATGGTTAGGAAACATAACCATCTTTGATTAACGCGCTAGTCAAGTAGAGGCATACTAGTGACACTCTGTTGGTCTATGTATTCACACATGTATTATGTTTCCGGTTAATACAATTCTAGCATGAATAATAAACATTTATCATGATATAAGGAAATAAATAATAACTTTATTATTGCCTCTAGGGCATATTTCCTTCAGTCTCCCACTTGCACTAGAGTCAATAATCTAGATTACACAGTAATGATTCTAACACCCATGGAGCCTTGGTGCTGATCATGTTTTGCTCGTGGAAGAGGCTTAGTCAACGGGTCTGCAACATTCAGATCCGTATGTATCTTGCAAATCTCTATGTCTCCCACCTGGACTAAATCCCGGATGGAGTTGAAGCGTCTCTTGATGTGTTTGGTTCTTTTGTGAAATCTGGATTCCTTTGCCAAGGCAATTGCACCAGTATTGTCACAGAAGATTTTCATTGGACCCGATGCACTAGGTATGACACCTAGATCGGATATGAACTCCTTCATCCAGCCTCCTTCATTCGCTGCTTCCGAAGCAGCTATGTACTCTGCTTCACATGTAGATCCCGCTACGACGCTTTGTTTAGAACTGCACCAACTGACAGCTCCACCGTTTAAAGTAAACACGTATCCGGTTTGCGATTTAGAATCGTCCGGATCAGTGTCAAAGCTTGCATCAACGTAACCTCTTACGGTGAGCTCTTTGTCACCTCCATATATGAGAAACATATCCCTAGTCCTTTTCAGGTATTTCAGGATGTTCTTGACCGCTGTCCAGTGATCCACTCCTGGATTACTTTGGTACCTCCCTGCTAAACTTATAGCAAGGCACAGATCAGGTCTGGTACACAGCATTGCATACATGATAGAGCCTATGGCTGAAGCATAGGGAACATCTTTCATTTTCTCTCTATCTTCTGCATTGGTCGGGCATTGAGTCTGACTCAACTTCACACCTTGTAACACAGGCAAGAACCCTTTCTTTGCTTGATCCATTTTGAACTTCTTCAAAATCTTGTCAAGGTATGTGCTTTGTGAAAGTCCAATTAAGCGTTTTGATCTATCTCTATAGATCTTTATGCCTAATATGTAAGCAGCTTCCCCGAGGTCTTTCATCGAAAAACTTTTATTCAAGTATCCCTTTATGCTATCCAGAAATTCTATATCATTTCCAATTAGCAATATGTTATCCACATATAATATCAGAAATGCTACAGAGCTCCCACTCACTTTCTTGTAAATACAGGCTTCTCCAAAAGTCTGTATAAAGCCAAATGCTTTGATCACACTATCAAAGCGTTTATTCCAACTCCGAGATGCTTGCACCAGTCCATAAATGGATCGCTGGAGTTTGCACACTTTGTTAGCTCCCTTCGGATCGACAAAACCTTCTGGTTGCATCATATACAACTCTTCTTCCAGAAATCCATTCAGGAATGCAGTTTTGACATCCATTTGCCATATTTCATAATCATAAAACGCAGCAATTGCTAACATAATTCTGACGGACTTAAGCATCGCTACGGGTGAGAAGGTCTCATCGTAGTCAACCCCTTGAACTTGCCGAAAAACTTTCGCGACAAGTCGAGCTTTATAGACAGTAATATTACCGTCAACGTCAGTCTTTTTCTTGAAGATCCATTTATTCTCAATTGCTTGCCGATCATCGGGCAAGTCAACCAAAGTCCATACTTTGTTTTCATACATGGATCCCATCTCAGATTTCATGGCCTCAAGCCACTTTGCGGAATCTGGGCTCACCATCGCTTCTTCATAGTTCGTAGGTTCATCATGATCTAGCATCATGACTTCCAGAACTGGATTACCGTACCACTCTTGTGCGGATCTCACTCTGGTTGATCTACGTGGTTCAGTAGTATCTTGTTCTGAAGCTTCATGATCATCATCATTAGCTTCCTTACTGATTGGTATAGGTGTCGCAGAAACAGTTTTCTGCGATGTACTATTTTCCAATAAGGGAGCAGGTATAGTTACCTCGTCAAGTTCTACTTTCCTCCCACTCACTTCTTTCGAGAGAAACTCCTTCTCTAGAAATGATCCATTCTTAGCAACGAATGTCTTGCCGTCGGATCTGTGATAGAAGGTATACCCAACAGTTTCCTTTGGGTATCCTATGAAGACACATTTCTCCGCTTTGGGTTCGAGCTTATCAGGTTGAAGCTTTTTCACATAAGCATCGCAGCCCCAAACTTTAAGAAACGACAACTTTGGTTTCTTGCCAAACCATAGTTCATAAGGCGTCGTCTCAACGGATTTTGATGGTGCCCTATTTAACGTGAATGCGGCCGTCTCTAAAGCATAACCCCAAAATGATAGCGGTAAATCAGTAAGAGACATCATAGATCGCACCATATCTAGTAAAGTACGATTACGACGTTCGGACACACCATTACGCTGTGGTGTTCCGGGTGGCGTGAGTTGCGAAACTATTCCACAATTTTTCAAATGTATACCAAACTCGTAACTCAAATATTCTCCTCCACGATCAGATCGTAGAAACTTTATTTTCTTGTTACGATAATTTTCAACTTCACTCTGAAATTCCTTGAACTTTTCAAATGTTTTAGACTTATGTTTCATTAAGTAGATATACCCATATCTGCTTAAATCATCTGTGAAGGTGAGAAAATAACGATATCCGCCACGAGCCTCAATATTCATCGGACCACATACATCGGTATGTATGATTTCCAATAAGTCTGTTGCTCTCTCCATAGTACCGGAGAACGGTGTTTTAGTCATCTTGCCTATGAGGCACGGTTCGCAAGTACCAAGTGATTCATAATCAAGTGGTTCCAAAAGCCCATCAGTATGGAGTTTATTCATGCGCTTTACACCGATATGACCTAAACGGCAGTGCCACAAATAAGTTGCACTATCATTATCAACTCTGCATCTTTTGGCTTCTACATTATGAATATGTGTATTACTACTATCAAGATTCAATAAGAATAGACCACTTTTCAAGGGTGCATGACCATAAAAGATATTACTCATATAAATAGAACAACCATTATTCTCTGATTTAAATGAATAACCGTCTCGCATCAAACAAGATCCAGATATAATGTTCATGCTCAACGCTGGCACCAAATAACAATTATTTAGGTCTAATATTAATCCCGAAGGTAGATGTAGAGGTAGCGTGCCGACCGCGATCACATCGACTTTGGAACCGTTTCCCACGCGCATCGTCACCTCGTCCTTTGCTAGTGTCCGCTTATTCTGTAGTCCCTGTTTCGAGTTGCAAATATTAGCAACAGAACCAGTATCAAATACCCAGGTGCTACTGCGAGCTCTAGTAAGGTACACATCAATAACATGTATATCACATATACCTTTGTTCACCTTGCCATCCTTCTTATCCGCCAAATACTTGGGGCAGTTCCGCTTCCAGTGACAAGTCTGCTTGCAGTAGAAGCACTCAGTTTCAGGCTTAGGTCCAGACTTGGGTTTCTTCTCCTGAGCAGCAACTTGCTTGCTGTTCTTCTTGAAGTTTCCCTTCTTCTTCCCTTTGCCCTTTTTCTTGAAACTAGTGGTTTTGCTAACCATCAACACTTGATGCTCCTTCTTGATTTCTACCTCCACAGCTTTCAGCATTGCGAAGAGCTCGGGAATAGTCTTGTTCATCCCTTGCATATTATAGTTCATCACAAAGCTCTTGTAGCTTGGTGGCAGTGATTGGAGAATTCTGTCAATGACGCAATCATCTGGAAGATTAACTCCCATCTGAATCAAGTGATTATTATACCCAGACATTTTGAGTATATGCTCACTGACAGAACTGTTCTCCTCCATCTTGCAGTTATAGAACTTATTGGAGACTTCATATCTCTCAATTCGGGCATTTGCTTGAAATATTAACTTCAACTCCTGGAACATCTCATATGCTCCATGACGTTCAAAACGTCGTTGAAGTCCCGATTCTAAGCCGTAAAGCATGGCACACTGAACTATCGAGTAGTCATCAGCTTTGCTCTGCCAGACGTTCATAACATCTGGTGTTGCTCCAGCAGCAGGCCTGGTACCCAGCGGTGCTTCCAGGACGTAATTCTTCTGTGCAGCAATGAGGATAATCCTCAGGTTACGGACCCAGTCCGTGTAATTGCTACCATCATCTTTCAAGTTTGCTTTCTCAAGGAACGCATTAAAATTCAACGGAACAACAGCACGAGCCATCTATCTACAATCAACATAAACAAGCAAGATACTATCAGGTACTAAGTTCATGATAAGTTTTAAGTTCAGTTAATCAAATTACTTAGGAACTCCCACTTAGATAGACATCCCTCTAATCCTCTAAGTGATCACGTGATCCAAATCAACTAAACCATAACCGATCATCACGTGAGATGGAGTAGTTTTCAATGGTGAACATCGTCATGTTGATCATATCTACTATATGATTCACGCTCGACCTTTCGGTCTCTGTGTTCCGAGGCCATATCTGCATATGCTAGGCTCGTCAAGTTTAACCTGAGTATTCTGCGTGTGCAAAACTGGCTTGCACCCGTCGTAGATGGACGTAGAGCTTATCACACCCGATCATCACGTGGTGTCTGGGCACGACGAACTTTGGCAACGGTGCATACTCAGGGAGAACACTTCTTGATAATTTAGTGAGAGATCATCTTATAATGCTATCGTCAATCAAAGCAAGATAAGATGCATAAAAGGATAAACATCACATGCAATCAATATAAGTGATATGATATGGCCATCATCATCTTGTGCTTGTGATCTCCATCTCCGAAGCACCGTCATGATCACCATCGTCACCGGCGCGCCACCTTGATCTCCATCGTAGCATCGTTGTCGTCTCGCCAATCTTATGCTTCCACGACTATCACAACCGCTTAGTAATAAAGTAAAGCATTACATCGCGATTGCATTGCATACAATAAAGCGACAACCATATGGCTCCTGCCAGTTGCCGATAACTCGGTTACAAAACATGATCATCTCATACAATAAAATCAGCATCATGCCTTGACCATATCACATCACAACATGCCCTGCAAAAACAAGTTAGACGTCCTCTACTTTGTTGTTGCAAGTTTTACGTGGCTGCTACGGGCTTAAGTAAGAACTCATCTCACCTACGCATCAAAACCACAACGATAGTTCGTCAAATAGACTCCGTTTTAACCTTCTCAAGGACCGGGCGTAGTCACACTTGGTTCAACTAAAGTTGGAGAGACAGTCTTCCGCTAGCCATCTATGTGCAAAGCACGTCGAGGGAACCGGTCTCGCGTAAGAGTACGCGTAAGGTTGGTCCGGATCGTCTCACCCAACAATACCGCCGAACCAAAGTATGACAAGCTGGTAGGCAGTATGACTTGTATCGCCCACAACTCACTTGTGTTCTACTCGTGCAAATAACATCAAACCATAAAACCTAGGCTCGGATGCCACTGTTGGGGAACGTAGTAATTTCGAAAATTTTCCTACGCACACGCAAGATCATGGTGATGCATAGCAATGAGGGGGAGAGTATTGTCTACGTACCAACGCAGACCGACTGCGGAAGCGATCACACAACATAGAGGAAGTAGTCGTACCTCTTCTTCCCGATCCGACCGATCCAAGCACCGTTACTCCGGCACCTCCGAGTTCTTAGCACACGTTCAGCTCGATGACGATCCCCGGGCTCCGATCCAGCAAAGCTTCGGGGAGGAGTTCCGTCAGCACGACGGCGTGGTGACGATCTTGATGTACTACCGACGGAGGGCTTCGCCTAAGCACTACAACGGTATGATCGAGGTGGAATTTGGTGGCAGGGGGCACCGCACACGGCTAAGGAACGATCTCAAGGATCAACTTGTGTGTCTTGGGGTGTCCCCTGGCCCCGTATATAAAGGTTGGAGGGAGGGGGGCTGGCCGGCCAAAGAGAGGGAGGCGCAGGAGGAGTCCTACTCCTACCAGGAGTAGGACTCCCCCCTCCAATCCTAGTCCAACTAGGAATCCTTTAAAGGGGAGAGAGAGAGAGGTGGCCGGCCCCTCTCCTAGTCCTAATAGGACTAGGGAGAGGGGGGGAGGCGCAGCCCTATGTGGGCTGCCCTCTCACCTTTCCACTAAGGCCCATGTTGGCCCATTTGGCTCCCGGGGGGTTCCGGTAACCCTCCCGGTAATCCGGTAAAATCCCGATTTCACCCGGAACACTTCCGATGTCCAAACATAGGCTTCCAATATATCAATCTTTACGTCTCGACCATTTCGAGACTCCTCGTCATGTCCGTGATCACATCCGGGACTCCAAACAACCTTCGGTACATCAAAATGCATAAACTCGTAATAACTGTCATCGTAACGTTAAGCGTGCGGACCCTACGGTTCGAGAACAATGTAGACATGACTGAGACATGTCTCTGGTCAATAACCAATAGCGGGACCTGGATGCCCATATTGGCTCCTACATATTCTACGAAGATCTTTATCGGTCAGACCGCATAACAACATACGTTGTTCCCTTTGTCATCGGTATGTTACTTGCCCGAGATTCGATCGTCGGTATCCAATACCTAGTTCAATCTCGTTACTGGCAAGTCTCTTTACTCGTTCCGTAATACATCATCTCATAACTAACATCTTAGTTATTATGCTTGCAAGGCTTATGTGATGTATATTACCGAGAGGGCCCGGAGATACCTCTCCGACAATCGGAGTGACAAACCCTAATCTCGAAATACGCCAACCCAACATCTACCATTGGAGACACCTGTACTACTCCTTTATAATCACCCAGTTACGTTGTGATGTTTGGTAGTACCCAAAGTGTTCCTCCGGTAAATGGGAGTTGCATAATCTCATAGTTATAGGAACATGTATAAGTCATGAAGAAAGCAATAGCAACATACTAAACGATCGGGTGCTAAGCTAATGGAATGGGTCATGTCAATCAGATCATTCAACTAATGATGTGACCTTGTTAATCAAATAACAACTCTTTGTTCATGGTTAGGAAACATAACCATCTTTGATTAACGAGCTAGTCAAGTAGAGGCATACTAGTGACACTCTGTTGGTCTATGTATTCACACATGTATTATGTTTCCGGTTAATACAATTCTAGCATGAATAATAAACATTTATCATGATATAAGGAAATAAATAATAACTTTATTATTGCCTCTAGGGCATATTTCCTTCAGTACATGCTAGGCTCGTCAAGTTAACCCTAAGTGTTTTGCATGTGTAAAACTGTCTTACACCCGTTGTATGTGAACGTAAGGATCTATCACACCCGATCATCACGTGGTGCTTCGAAACGACGAACTTTAGCAACGGTGCACAGTTAGGGGAGAACACATTCTTGAAATTGTTTATGAGGGATCATCTTATTTACTACCGTCGTTCTAAGTAAACAAGATGTATAAACATGATAAACATCACATGCAATCAAATAGTGACATGATATGGCCAATATCATATTGCTCCTTTCGATCTCCATCTTCGGGGCTCCATGATCATCATCGTCACCGGCATGACACCATGATCTCCATCATCATGATCTCCATCATCGTGTCTTCATGAAGTTGTCTCGCCAACTATTACTTCTACTACTATAGCTAACGGTTAGCAATAAAGTAAAGTAATTACATGACGTTTATGTTGACACGCAAGTCATAAATAAATAAAGAAAACTCCTATGGCTCCTGCCGGTTGTCATACTCATCGACATGCAAGTCATGATTCCTATTACAAGAACATGATCATCTCATACATCACATATATCATTCATCACATCCTTTGGCCATATTAGCATACCCTGCAAATACAAGTTAGACGTCCTCTAATTGTTGTTTGCATGTTTTACGTGGCTGCTATGAGTTTCTAGCAAGAACGTTTCTTACCTACGCAAAGACCACAATGTGATATGCCAATTGCTATTTACCCTTCATAAGGACCCTGTTCATCGAATCCGATCCGACTAAAGTGGGAGAGACAGACACCCGCCAGCCACCTTATGCAACTAGTGCATGTTTGTCGGTGGAACCGGTCTCACATAAGAGTACGTGTAAGGTTGGTCCGGGCCGCTTCATCCCACGATGCCGCCGAATCAAGATAAGACTAGTAACGGCAAGCATATTGAACAAAATCAACCCCCACAACTACTTTGTGTTCTACTCGTGCATAGAATCTACGCAATAGACCTAGCTCATGATGCCACTGTTGGGGAACGTAGCAGAAATTCAAAATTTTCCTACGTGTCACCAAGATCTATCTATGGAGAGACTAGCAATGAGGGGAAGGAGAGTGCATCTACATACCCTTGTAGATCGCTAAGCGGAAGCGTTCAAGTGAACGGGGTTGATGGAGTCGTACTCGTCGTGATCCAAATCACCGGAGATCCTAGTGCCGAACGGATGGCACCTCCGTGTTCAACACACGTACAGCCCGGTGACGTCTCCCATGCCTTGATCCAGCAAGGAGAGAGGGAGAGGTTGAGGAAGACTCCATCCAACAGCAGCACAACGGCGTGGTGGTGGTGGGGGAGCGTGGCAATCCTGCAGGGCTTCGCTAAGCACCACGGGAGAGGAGGAAGAAGAGATGCAGGGCTGCACCAACGAGAGATCGAATTGCGTGTTATGGGCAGCCCTAGGCCTCACTATATATAGGGGAGAGGGAGGAGGGTGCGCCCCCTCTAGGGTTCCCACCCCTAGAGGGGCGGCAGCCCCAAACCCATCTAAGGGTGGTGGCCACAAGGGGGAAGGAGAGGGAGGCGCAGGGAGTATGGGCCTTAGGGCCCATCTGCCCTTAGGGTTTGCCCCCTCTCCCCTTCTAGGCGCATGGGCCTTAGTGGGAGGCGCCCTAGCCCACCTAGGGGCTGGTGCCTTCTCACACTTGGCCCATGTATGCCTCTGGGGCCCATGCCCCCCCCCCAGTGGACCCCCGGACCCCTCCGGTGGTCCCGGTACATTACCGATAATCCCCGAAACCTTTCCGGTGACCAAAACAGGACTTCCCATATATAAATCTTTACCTCCGGACCATTCCGGAACTCCTCATGACGTCCGAGATCTCATCCGGGACTCCGAACAACATTCCGTAATCACATACAAACTTCCTTTATAACCCTAGCGTCATCGAACCTTAAGTGTGTAGACCCTACGGGTTCGGGAACCATGCAGACATGACCGAGACGTTCTCCGGTCAATAACCAATAGCGGGATCTGGATACCCATGTTGGCTCCCACATGTTCCACGATGATCTCATCGGATGAACCACGATGTCAAGGACTTAATCAATCCCGTATACAATTCCCTTTGTCTATCGGTACGATACTTGCCCGAGATTCGATCGTCGGTATACCGATACCTTGTTCAATCTCGTTACCGGCAAGTCTCTTTACTCGTTCCGTAACACATCATCCCATTATCAACTCCTTGATCACATTGTGCACATTATGATGATGTCCTACCGAGTGGGCCCAGAGATACCTCTCCGTTTACACGGAGTGACAAATCCCAGTCTCGATTCGTGCCAACCCAACAGACACTTTCGGAGATACCTATAGTGTACCTTTATAGCCACCCAGTTACGTTGTGACGTTTGGCACACCCAAAGCACTCCTACGGTGTCCGGGAGTTGCACAATCTCATGGTCTAAGGAAATGATACTTGACATTAGAAAAGCTTTAGCATACGAACTACACGATCTTTGTGCTAGGCTTAGGATTGGGTCTTGTCCATCACATGATTCTCCTAATGATGTGATCCCGTTATCAACGACATCCAATGTCCATGGTCAGGAAACCGTAACCATCTATTGATCAACGAGCTAGTCAACTAGAGGCTTACTAGGGACATGGAGTTGTCTATGTATCCACACATGTATCTGAGTTTCCTATCAATACAATTCTAGCATGGATAATAAACGATTATCATGAACAAGGAAATATAATAATAGTCAATTTATTATTGCCTCTAGGGCATATTTCCAACACGACCTTTCTTCTGGAATGGTCGAAGACGTTTATGACCAAAATAAGTCCACTGTGGCATTTTGGTCACTAGCAACCTCCCCAGGCCACGTAGGAATCCAGCGTGGCAAGCTGATGTGGCACAAGATTCAGCCCGGTCCAATTCGGTTTTCTACATGGGCCTAGCCTAACAATTCAGCCTATTTATGATTTTTTTCCTAGATGTTTTTGGGCCTTTTCTATCATGGGCCTTTACCTTTTCACAGAGTTTGTTTCCTTTTTGTTTCTATTTTCTATTTGAGTCGAGGCCTTCTTATAGTACTTCTGAATAGCTTTTTAGCCCAGGTTATTTTGGGCCATGGCATCTTAATAGTAGAGTATATTTGGGCCGTGGCCAGTATCAGGTCCAGCAAGAACATTTTTTCTGGAGAATTTAATGTTCAAGTAAAATGTACACAAGACATTATAGGGAAATAGCACATACAACAGCACATAAATTTTTGTTTCACTCCTACTACAACATAGACAGTACATGACACTTCATCCTTCAATTTTTTGCAAGGCACTAGACGAGTACATCTCTCGGAAGCAAAATACACCACCACACGCCATGGTGCGCCATCTTACTCGATCTGGCTTCAAGGAACTAGCAGCGCTGCTTGCTCCTTTGGCCCAGAGCTCCTTGCTGTAGAGGATGGCTGAAACTCGGATGCGGAGCTCCCTGCACATGACATATTGTGTCAATGCTTGCAGCAACAGAAAGAACTCACATACCAACAACAGAAAGAACTTGCACAGTAATGTATCAACCACCAAACAGTATGAAGCAAAAACAAACAAGAGGGGGAGGAGTTTATACCTGATCTTCTTGAGCCTCTCCTTAAGCAAAAGCATCATCCAAGGTAATCATCTAAACAAGAACACTCCTATGATTACTTAAGCATAGAAGGCACGTCATTTCTTTATATAACTAAAGCATATTCATTAAGCTACCGAAGCCAACAACTATGATTACTTAAGAAGGAAAATAGTCATCATAAGCCTATATTTCTTCAGGTTAGGCTCATGCACCACGAAACAACTTTAAAAATATAGAACCAATCCAGTAAGGGAAATTGATATGCAGTAGAGTTGCCTTAACTAATATATTGTGCTAGCTAGTGTAATGAGATGGATGCAAACTCAGAATCTTTCTTAGCTTAAATAAGAGAAGATGGAAAAAAGAGCAGAGTCGAAGCAGGGGTGGATTGGAAGAAGTATCGCTTTGTTGAAGCGATGCGAGGCTTGGCTTGGGTGACTAGCAGGTCCAATGCTGAAATGTTATTGAACATGAGCAGCAACAGGGGAACATGACTAGCAGGCCGCTCTTTGTGGAAATGAGGTGTTGGTAGCGGCGCCTTCTTCTTCTTCTCCATCTCGCATGTAGGATCCTAGAGCACAGACAAAAACAAAGTGATGAAAGCGGGTTAAAGGTAGGTATCGGCTACAGAAACAGACAGTATGTAATTATCCATACCACTGCTGCAGAAGAGGCAATTTTTTATCAAAGTACAGGTTGCAGCAAAAGAAATTGGCAAGCTTGTTTATATCAGTAAACAAAAATGCAGCAGCACATGGGCATGGCAATGCTGTACTAGTAGTACTTGATGCTATTTGCATCACAAAGTAAACACAGAGAAGTTAAAACCAAAAAACCCACGAAAAAATGCTACTGCTCGCCGAACTACGGAAGTGGATTTTGGTTTACAAATATGCATTACGTACGTGTGTGTTGCTTCTTTACTCCCTGTGCTGCATGCCTAATGATATGCAGCAATAAGCCCTGCTTGTATCATCATGATTTAGCCATGATACAGTCCAGAGGAGTCCATAGTATATGTTGCAGCCTAAAAACAGCAATGCAATGGACCATCTGAAACCCTACAGCATGTGTTTAGTTCCAAGAATACTATTTTCAGGAACAGTTGACCAACCCAGTTACGTTGTAGTTGGTTACACCTAGCTAGACAAATTAAAATGAGAAGATACATAGACCTCTATTAGCAACAGAAGGGTCTTGAGAACCAAGGAACATATTGTTCAGATGCATACTAGACCCATTCAGATGCAAGTGATTGATCCATAATATATTGCCGAGTGCCAGTTCAAACAGAAAGGGTAACATTTGTATCCATGGAGCGGTATTGAATCTCAACTAGCAGCCAATTTCCACCAAAACAACACACTGGACGCATCAAGGAACCGGCCAAACTGAAATGAATATAGGGGAGAGAGGCGAGGTAAATCACCTTGGTAGCAAGGTGGGCTTGATGGTGTGGTGATTGTTGGGCATGACCTTGATGGGCAGCAGCGGCGTGTCCTTGACAGGTGCAGCACCGTGGCGATGGGAGCAAAGCAAACTTCCTGCAGAGACCACACGATCAGATCGGGAGATGAAGAAACAAATCCAGCATAAGAAGATACGGGAGGGAAGGGACGAACAAGGCTATATCTCCATGGTTTGGGCGCAAGCGGCTGCTCCAGGGAGGGAGTCACTGCTGGGCGGGAGGGCATGGTCGAAGGGGCGACTTCTCCAGCCGGATGGGTGGCGCCGCGGCGCAGGCTAACCCTCCTCTTCAGATCCGAGGCGGGGCTTCTACTGGTGGCGTCCATGGCCTTCCCTATGAAACAGAGAGGCCGCAAGGTGACGGAGAGGGAAGGGAAAGTAGAGGAGGAGGAGGAGGGGATGGGGACGAGACGAACCTCGCCAAGGACGTTGGGGAAGAGACAGCATCCGCGGCGGCGGCTAGGGTTAGCCGCTTGCTGGTGGGTGGGTCGGGCGAGGAGCACCAAATCTAGTTGGTGGAGACGGTGCAGCGGCCAGAGGAGAGCCTGGTGGAACTGCTCGATCCGGATGGGGAGAGGAGCTACTCGATCCAGATGGGGAGAGGCGTTTGTATCCCGAATCTCACGGGAGGAGGGGCTATGCGCCCCCCTGATCCCGGATCCATGGCCGGTGACGGGTGTAGGTCTGCTGGGCACCGTCGAATCCCGCCTTAGGTCGCCGGGATTGGGCGCCGGAGGTGGCGGTGGGAAGTTGGATCTGGGAGTGGGAAGAGGGGAGAGGATCTGAGGTGGGGAGGGGAGGTGTGGCGGAGGTGGGTGGCGGCGAGGGGACTGGTGGGTGGCGGAGGTGGGTGGCGGCGAGGGGATGGGTGGAAGAGGTGGAAGGGGATCGGCGGTGTTGGGCGGAATCGATGGGGCAGCGGCGCACGGAGGAGGGCACGGCTAGGGTTTGGACGAGGGACGAGAGCTGCGCTGATTCGGGAGGGGGATGAGAGGGATGAGGGGTAGAGGGGGTGGGGAAAGAGGGCTGCCGTCGGATCCAGGCCTATCCAACGGTGGTCGGGCATGATCCGCGTGAGGTGCTCGTGGACCAATCAGAATGCAATAAATGCCTTGATGATTTTATGACCATATAAATAGGTCGTAAATGATTAAAAATAAGTTCTTTTGCAGGAAAAAAGCATTTTTCGTTGTTGAAGTATAAAAAATAGTTTTGTTGTGACGAACCTACCAACTCTATGTATTAGGACAAATTTTATGTATAATTGACCAAATGATTTTATGTAAAATGCTTTTAATCCACGAAAAAATCATTTTTTATTTTTTCGAGTGTCCAAAATGAGTTTTTTTGTGAAGGACCTATCATATATTTGTTGTAAAATTGGACCTAATCAATTTTATAAAATACTAGGCCATATATAATGCACAATTGACTAAATGGTTGGGTGTCAAAAAAATTTATCCACCTCTGGTGAAAAAGACAAATTCCTGCCGATTCAGCTGGAAGCGGGTCAAATTTGAACTGTAGCTACCTCGTAGTTTGCTCTTTATTTTTTCCAAAAATCAATTCTAGGTAAGTAGGTATCTATTTAATCAGAGAAACACCAAAAAAATTACAAGATTCAACCACTAGCTTGGAACGGTCATTCCCGGCGTTTTGACCGCATTTTGAAACAGGCATAAAAAATTCAAAAAAAATCAAAAAATTGGAAAACCTTTGCATTGTGTCATTATATGTGACCAAGTTTCCAAGAAAAATAATAAACTTGTAATACGGGAATTATTTTAAAAAAGTGTTCTCAGAAATGAGCTATCATGCGTGAAGATTCATGGCTTTCAAGCCAAATGATCAATCTTATGGCCACATTCATAGCATAGTTTGTTCAAATGATCTCATATTGTGCACAAGGGTGCATATTGGAATGGCAAACAATGTTGCCTAAGGAAGTTTTCATTTTCGTTCGACGAAAAAACCATTTTCCATTTTTCGAGTGCCCGAAAAGAGGTTTTTTTGTGAAGGAACTACCAAATGATTGTTGCAAAATTGGACCAAATCATTTTTATAAAATACTAGGCCATATTTAATGCACAATTGACAAAATTGTTGGGTGTAAAATTTTTTGATCCACCTCTCGCGAAAAAGACAAATTTGCGCCGATTCAGTTGGAAGCGGGTCAAATTTGAACTGCAGCTGCCTCATAGTTTGCTATTTATTTTTTCCAAAAATCATTTCTAGGTACATAAGTATCTATTTAATCAGAGAAACACCAAAAAAATTCCAAGATTCAACCACTAGCTAGAAACGGTCATTCCCGCCGTTTTGACCGCATTTTGAAACGGGCATAAAAAATTCAAAAAAAATCAAAAAATTGGGAAACCTTCTCATTGTGTCATCATATGTGGCCAAGTTCCTAGGAAAAATAACAAACTTGTAATACGGCAATTATTTGAAAAAAGTGTTCTCAGAAACGAACTATCATGTGTGGAGATCAATGGCTTTCAAGCCAAATGATCAATCTTATGGCCACATTCATGGCATAGTTTGTTCAAATGATCTCATATTGTGCACAAGGGTGCATATTGGAATGGCAAACAATGTTGCCTAAGGAAGTTCTCATTTTCGTTGGACGAAAAAACCATTTTCCATTTTTCGAGTGCCCGAAAGGAGGTTTTTTTTGTGAAGGAACTACCAAATAATTGTTGAAAAATTGGACCAAATAATTTTTATAAAATACTAGGCCATATTTAATGCACAATTGACTAAATGGTTGGGTGTAAAATTTTTTGATCCACCTCTCGTGAAAAAGACAAATTTCCGCCGATTCAGTTGGAAGCGGGTCAAATTTGAACTGCAGCTGCCTCATAGTTTGCTATTTATTTTTTCCAAAAATCATTTATAGTTACATAAGGACCTATTTAATCATAAATACATGGTTTGGTGGCGACACGTAGAGGTTTGGGCGGTGGCCGAGGGCCCCAACTCTAGAGCGCATAAACTCGCATGCCCGTCATGTGGTCACCGCGTGACCGTAATGTTGCCATGTGTTTTGGGTGGCCTAGACATGTCTAGTGGGTTGGGCACTCCCCAGGTTGGTGCTAGGAAGAAAATTACAACATAAGATTCTCACGAGGAGACCGATCGATGCTCAAACATGAATTAGCAGCCAAGTGTTTGATTAGCGGTACGGGAAATGCACATGGCCAATGGGCGTGAGTTTTGGCTGAGGATGATCATTTACTAAGGAGAATGTCTTCACAAATTTTGAGCTCAAAAGGAGGATCCTAGGTGGTACTTGCTTTGCAAAGTAACACGCTGGACAAAAATATGAATATTGAAGCTGGGCCCAAAATAATGAATGGAGTGAGCTGAAATTTTGTGGAGGATGGTTATTTGGGCATAGGAAAGCATTGTAGAAAATTGATACCATTTGGACATGCCAAAGTAGTACTTCCTTCACAATGCTCTTCTATGGACAAAAACTTGGGAAAACTAGTGAGAGAGATTGGATGAATGAAATGAGCTCAAAATTGGTGTAGGTAAGTTACTTAGGTATGGTCATGCGCTGGTAAATTTTCAGATCATTTGGGTAAGCCTAGCTAGTACTTACTTCACAAAGCTTCTCTCGAGGTAGAAACTTTGGAAATTTCCCGAGAAAGATTTACTAGGAAAATTGAGCTTAATATTATCATGTGGCAATGATTTGGGTATGGAAGAGTGCCCGAAAAGTTTGAGGGTAATAGGAGGGATCTATATAACACTTGCTTTGCAACGTGCCAATTTGGCCATAAAATATAAATTGAACCTGGGCTCACATAGATGATTTGACTGAGCTGAAATTTGGAGGAGGGTGATAATTTGGGCATATTAAGGAACTGTATAAATTTCATGTCATTTAGAGATATAAAAAAGGTACTTCCTTCACAATGCTTCTAGGTGGACAAAAACTTTGGAAATTTGCCGAAGAAGATTTGCTAGGCAAATGGAGCTGAATTTTGTCATGCGGTAATGATTTGAATAGGAAAGAGTGCCCAAAAATTCCGAGGGCAATCAAGAATATATAAATAGCACTTCCTTCATAAAGTGTTGTTATGAACATAATAGGAAAATGAATATCGTTGAATTAGTTTTGAACTAGGCAAGGAAGGATTTTTACATATTTTATGAAGATATGCCTCAAAGAATTTATGAGATTTTTTTGGGAATTTTGGGAATTATAGAAATATAGGTTGCTTCACAACCTAGGGCAAAAACTGCCCCATGGACATGACACATAGGCAAAACTGATGAGATGGCGCCTAGTCATCACAACCCACCACAATCTACAAGGCTATGACCATCTATATTGGTCATTAACAACTAGAAATAAGGCAGCGGACTAGCACTGTTTGCTTTGTGACCATTTCGTGTAAGGAAATTACGACCTTTCTGACCAAAATGGCCGCAATGGTTTAGGGTTTGGAGCCACCTGAACAGCTTTTGACCAATTGGTTTAAAATGATCATAAATTTATGACCAAAATTCTTTGAGGGTCACTGACAAAAGGTCATAAGTTGACATATTTCTTGTAGTGCCGGACCGTCCAACCCGCCGTGCCAATCGAGGAAGGGATGCAGCAGGGACGGCGGAGGCATAGGCGGGGGCAACGATGACGACGACAACGACGACGACGGTGACTACACGCGGTTCTACAGCCTCCTCGGCATGTAGAACTGCGTGGGCGGGCGGCGAGGCGGGCGGCGAGGGAGACGGCGGGGGTAGCTCGCGGTAGTTTTTTTCTTTTTTTTGTAAAATATGTTTAAATTTGAATGAACTCGCCCATGTTTGCGTTGTGTTTGCGCCGAATTTGAAATTTTAAAAACCCGTACGGGGCCGCGACTGGGGGGCATCACGCCCCCAGTGCGCGGTTTAGCGCCGGTGCGCCCCAGGGGGCGATTTTTTGCCCCTCCTGAGGGGCCAACGGCTGGAGATGCCCTTAGGCTGGTTGGACTCGCATGGAACATCAAGTTATTTCTCTTGGATCGGAGAAATATGGGGAATTTAAAAAAAATGCTCCGTGGACTCGCACGGACATATGAGTGTTCACGTTTAATTATTATCTTTGTCACTTAAAATGTCTTCTGCTTTTGAAAAATATTATGTAATTTTTTCAAATCATTCATGCATCTTAAAATATTTGTGTAGTGCTAAGAAAAGTGTTCATGTATTGAAATAATGTTTTTATAATTTAAAAAATACTCACTCTTTTCTCAAAATGAAAAAAATGTAACTATAAAAAGTGTTCATGTGCTTACAAATATATTCGCAATTTAAAAAATATTCATGCTCTTTAAAAAATTATGTGATATAAAAAGTGTTTGTGTGTTAAAAATAATGTTGATGCATTTGGAAAAGAAAATATACAATTTTAAATAGAGAGGGCGTAAGAGAGATGGTGCATGAACTAGGCATGGGCCGTAGCTCGGGAAGCACAGTCGTCACGTCTAGCTTGACGATATTAGTTTTTAAAGCTATTAGACATTCACTTGTGATGGCGTAGTTTAGTGACAAGTGTGAGTGCGGTGGCCGAAATCATCACCTTGAAAATTGACCAAGTTAGGACGCACTGTGGACACCGTGACATGGTCGGTAAAGGTTGAAAGAAGGATAAACGATACACGGATGAGAAGCTATGTTCAAATAAATAACATGGACCTGCAAAGGGGTCGTAAGTCGTGCTTATTGTGCTACCAGTGTGATTTTTACTCTCGTTGCAACGCACGAACATATTTGCTAGTCTATATCTATATCTACTAGAAAAACGGGAGAAAATAATCATAATTTCCAATGGCCAAGACCACGATTTGCTACATCATCGAGATATACTATAACACCCAATTTGGTCAAACCTTGAACAACTTTTCAAAATCATGAGCATTTTTTAAACTCGTGAACATACCTGAAATCGTGAACATTTTTCAAATTAGTGAACATTTCCACAGATTTTCGAACATTTTTTAAAATCAAAAATATTTTTTTAATTGATGAACATGTTACACTACCTTCAAACATTTTTTTTCAAAAAACTGAACATTTTTCAAAACATTTTTCTTGAATAAGCAAACATTTCTAGAATTGATGACATTTTTTAGGAAATTGGTGAAACAATTTTTGGAATTCACACACATTTTTTAAAACGCATGATCATTTATTGAATTGTGATTATTTCATCAATCAATAAACTATTTTATATGTCACGAACAGTTTTTGAATTTTCAGGATATTTTTTAATTCATGAACATTTTTTGGATTAGCAAAATTTTCTTCAATTTCATCAAGATTTTTTAATACACAAACTTTTTGAAAATAACATGACATTTTTTTATTTTCCGAACATTTCTTAAAATCATGAACATTTTCCGAAACCATAAATATTTATAAATGATTAAACTTTCTTTCAAATTATCATTTAAAAAAATGGAACTATTTTTAAGTCCCGAATTATTTAAAATAGGAAAAACGAGGACAGAAAAGCAAAACGAAAAATTACAAACAAAATTCAATAAACAGGTCGTTTGGACATGGGCCGGCCCAAACAGGCGCATTGTGTCTTCTCCCAGTGCGCACAGCATGGTGGTATAGAATGTTCCTATTGCATGGGCCGGCCCAGGTAGGGATTCCCCTGTGTGACGTTTTTTTATCACTTATAGGTGAAATCGGTGGGTAATTTTTTGCAACTTTGAGGACAATTTCGATGACATATAATAACGGAAATGTTAACGCCCACACGTGTGGGCGTTTGCACATCGCCCACACGCCTCCATCACCACTCATTTTGCCACGTATGAATAGATGACATCAGCAGATTTTTTTTTGGTTTTCGGCTTAAAAATGTTGTATCTCCTAAATAAAAAAGTGAACTAAAAATCCGTTTTCACCATTAAATCCGTCTCGACGAGATCTTCAAAATTAAACCCCATGTTGATATGTTTCAACGAATTTTTTTTCCCAGAAGTTGCCACGATGTTTACACTGCAGTTGCCATAGGGCTTAAACTAAAGTTGCCATGTGGCAATTTTAGTTTGTAGATCATGGCAATTTTAGTATTTTGATGATGGCAACTCCAGTACTTTGATCATGAAAATTAATTTTTGTATGAACCATGGCAATTTTACGTGCATGTATCATGGCAATTTTAGTTTATGGTTCATGGCAAGTCTAGTTTCTTAATTTCCCGTTTTATAAATGTCAAAATTTACTTTTAAATATAGAAGAAAATAGCTGAAACATATCATGGCAACTTCAGTGTAAACATCATGGCAATTCATATGCAATAGACATGGCAACTTTTAATCCAAAAAAAATTTCATTAAAACATATCAACAAAGGATCTAGTTTCGAAGATCTCATCGCGAGGGATTTAATGGTGAAAACGGTTCATGCGGCTAAGGCATAGTCCCGGTTCGTGACTGAACCGGGACTAATGTGAATATTGCCCCGTGACCATAGCCCTGTTTTCTACTAGTGAAACTTCCCACACTCCCCATGTTGTATGTGACTAAAGATACATAGAGAAGGAGAGGACTTTGCCACAGGGCCTCTCGGATAGTAAAGAAGAGTATCTTGGCTCAAGTTCTTGTCTAGAGTACCAACCGGTACTTTCGGAACTTTGTGTAGGTAAGGGAATAGAAAACACTACTCCAATCTGTTAGCTCAAGAATTGCAGAATGTGCAGTGTGCAAAGATATACCTACAATAGATCATTAAAAAATTAGATCAACATGCGTTACAAGATCCCAGAAAAAGGTCAAAAGGAGGGGCATGGTACTTCTGTATGTTATTATGTTTGAATAGTCAAACTCTAGATGACAAGTTATTACAAAAGAAAACACAGAAGCTTACAGCATAGGAGAAAGGCATACAGAACTGAATATGTATCATAAGAGCATTAGCACAAAGACAGCATTCTGATAGAAGTTGTAGAGAATCATGTATGCCATACGCTGATATTTCCAGTCTTGTGTACAAGAGAATCATGTATCACCCCTTTTATCTATCTCCCACATTTAAGAAAATTTTCATTTATTAAGCTATGTCATTAGTTGCTATTTTTTTTTGCAACATCATCTATATAGTCTTTGTTCTCTATATCAATATTCATAGATTGGGATGTTGCAATTTCAGATATCGAATTGGAGGCTGCACAGTTAATGGACTGGGTTGGGCTTGGTAATATTTTTCATACTATTTCAACTGCAGCAAAGTTCAGGGATAATACTGCCTCGTGCTCCATAATTGGCCATCTGGCATCAAAATTGATGGCATTAACAAGCATGTACGTCCTAAATCGCATCCTTGGGATTCTGATGTATTTTTCTTTTCACTGACCCGTTTTTCTTTTGTATAGTAACTGTCTTCCGAGTATAAAAAAGGGTACACTAGATGATATGTTACAAGGGTGAAGAACCACGCTTGGCCACTACCATGGGACAGTAAGCATTTTGGACTCGTAAAGGCCATGAACGACTATCATGAAGAAGTTGCGGTAAGAGATAAACACAAGGGAGTTAATCCAGGTCCAGAAGTTCTGAAACAGTATCATTACAATGGACAAGATCCAATTCACAATGTACAGTGTATGAGCGGAGCTTACAGTCACCAGGACAAAATAGAGGTGAGCAACAAAACCTGAGTACATTAATTGATTGAAACAAAGTAATTAACAAGATGTTTGTTCCTGGTTCCTTCTATTCTGTCTATCTTCTATTCTGTTGTTCCTGGTTCCTTCTCCTATGTGTCGGGTGATATCTATTGTAACCGTCGTGTTGTATCTCAATCTTATCTATAATGAAAATGGTTCAGGCTGGCGTAAGCCCGCCGTAGCACGATCAAAAAACAAAGTGATTAACAAGATGTTTTCATCTGATTCTTCTTCTAGAAGGACATTAAAGATGATAAAGACAAGCGAATGTCGGTGGATGTGGCTGTCCAGAAGGAGCAGCCAGAGTTGTGTCTTGCCCTACGTAGGTTGCTCGCAGGTAGGGTTTGCTGTCTATGGTTGAATAAGTTCTGCTTAGAAGTTCGTATTGCTGATGTTGTCTGATGTGCAGGGGAAGCCTTCTAGAAGAAGGCAATGAAGAATGTTTTCACCTTTGTGGTGTGAAAGCGAGGTCAGTTATGCTTATGCTTCTTGTGGCAGTAATTTCAATACCTAGGAACAATTTTCTGCAAGGCTGAATATTAACACGATTTTGATATAATGTGTTGTACACCTATCTCATTCGTGTTCTGTTTTTTGACATAATGTGCTCTAGAGTACACCTGTCTCGCCTTCTAACTGCAAGGCCAGGTTGGGGATGTGGGTTTGGTGCCTTCTGTAGTATTTGATATTGCTTCTTGTGATGGCATCTCCTTTTTTATGGTTTCTTTTGCTTGTGTGGTACTGAATCTGTAGTAGTTGTTAATCTTTTTTTTCTTTAATGGTGGAGGGGTATGTCTATTTTATTTGATGGTTGCCTACATTTCTAGGTTACCGAAAAAGGGCTGCCCCCCGCTTTAGATTATAAAGCAACGACCACACCATACAAATGCTCGGGCCTCAGCACAAGCAAGCCCAAAAAAAACAGAAAAATAAATTGAAGAGAAAAGAATGCCAACAACGACGGATCAACGAAAACGATGAGGACCCGCAACCGCCGCGCCCACCGGATAACAACCACGCTCCTAGCACTCCGGACCGCCGCATACCAAACAACACCCTCAAGAAGGATCGCGATGATGACGACGCTGTTGCCCGGACATGTCCTAGGGTTTCCCTCGGTACGCGAGGGGTGAGGTGGAAGGGGTAAGCCCGACGCCCTTCAGGAAGGCACGGTGGCGCCCACGAGCGTCACCGCGTCGGTCCCGGCCCTGCCGACAAGGATTTCTCCTGACCCCCAACCAACCACGACCCCAGACGATCCATCGCGCGCCACCAAACACACCGCCCACCAACTTGCGCCACCACGGTCGAGCAGTCTCCATCGCCGTCTCACCATGGCAAACGAAATGGGACCGACGGAAACAAGACGACGCAACCGGGAACCAGGAGCGGCAACATCAGCAGCCTCGCGGGAGGGGACATCCTCCACCGCCCCCGGCAGGATCCGGCCGGACGCAGCACAGGGGCAAACCGGGCCACCCCCGGCCCAGCCGAGCCCGAAACGGGCTCGCGAAGCCCCCGTCGCCGCGCTGCAGAACGCGAGCCACCATCGCTACCACCCCTCGCACGAGTCACGCCCCCGACCCACCGGAGACGCCGCAAGCAGACCAAGCCAGGCCCGCACAGACCCAGATCGAGCCCAAAAGGGCCCAGATCTGGGCCGGGAAGGCCCGCCGCTAGCCACCGCGTCGCCCCGCCGCCAAGCGGCCGCGCCACCGCCCGCACGCCACCCAGCACGGCGCCGCCCACGGAGCCGCGCCGCCACCGGATCCATTGTCGCCGAGGAGCACCCCCGTCGGCCGCCGTCTGCCCGAGCCGAGGCGCCATGCGAGGGGGAAAGGCCGGGGCCGCCGCCGCCGGCACCACGCGGGTAAGGCTCGGTGGCCCAGGCCGACGGCGGCGGAAGGGGAGGAGGGGGAGGGGGGGCTGGGAGGGGCGACGAGAGCCCCCGGTCGCCCCGCTCGGGGAGGCGACGCGGGGGGAGGAGAGCAAGGTGCCTTTGATCCCTGCGTTTCTAGGTTCCAAGTGATATTTCTTTGACATAGTACTGATCCTGGTTTCCTCTGTGTTTTTCTATAGGCGTTTTGCAAGGAGTATAGACAGGTTGCTCCTCCTGTTAGTCCAAGTCGAGGTGCCTTTTTGGATGTAGAGATGGTTGGCAAGCAGACAGACAAGGAGTGCAAATGACCTTTGTAAATTTTGTTGTCGTTACTTTTATCAGTCAGAGAGAGTTTGGTTGTTGTTGTTGCTGTTTTTTTCATGGATATTGAAGGGCTGATGCAATGTTATATGAAATTGAGATCGCGTTGAAGCTATGTTGAGTTTGTTAGATCTTTATAAACATTTGGAGTAGCAATCTCACAGTGGTTGGAAGGCTGATTCCTTTTGAGGCTGATGAAACCGGGTCCTTCCAAGATTATTTATTCTTCAGTACCTGGGCTAAGTATCTTGACCGATCGAAGAGCAAATGGAAAACGGTTGCTCCAGGCGCAATGAGTCTGTTTGGATATTGCCCACGCCAACGTTGGCGAGCCTATTGGCGCCCGCGCCCTGGCTGATCGTTGGCAAATAATTGAACCGAAATATTTAGCATTTTTGTGGCCAAATAATATGCTTTGATCCAAACCCCGTGCGCGTACTCAGTCGATGCCAAATATTTGGCTTGGGAGCCTGGGGCGTCCAAGCCAGCGCGGGGAGGGAACACTGGCGAACCCTGTCATCAATTGAAGGAGTGAAGTTGGATTTAAATCTCGAGCTTGTTGAAAACGAACCCTCTCTTGTCTTCAATCCCGGTTGTGAGCGACCTTGATGCCCTTTAAGACTGGATTCAATTCGATGAGGAGGCCTCGATTTTTGCTGCCATGTATGATCTCACGCGCGCTCTGGAGGGTCCATCCGAGAGCCGCGCAAGGCCAGTAGAATTGCTCATCTTGTGCCCCGCCCCTCATGATGCTGCTCCAAGTAAATTGCAAATGCTCACCAAATTGGGGACCCTAAAACAGAAAACAACCACGTTTCATTTTATTTTTCTTCAAAAAAACACCACGTTTGGGCTGACAGTTTTCAAATAATGTTGATTGAACGGTCTGCGCGTCTGAGTGAAAAACTGACCACTTTGGCCTGCTGTCAGGCGCCAAGTGGACAGGGGGAGACGGCGTCCGTGACGTGCCGTTAGACGGCATCGCACAAAACCTAACGAGCCGGTCCAGCCCAACCCGTTCGTCCATCCCCCCCTCTCTCTCTCTCTCTCTCTCTCTCTCTCTCTCTCTCTCCTAGGTCTCTACCTCCAACGCGTGCGCCAGCGCATCCGCCGCCGGCCGCCGCAACCATGGTCTCCTGGAACGACGCCGAAACTAGCAGCGATGACTCTGTGTCCCCCCTCTTCAACTCACACGCGGACGAAACCTACGTGAGTATCATTTCTCCATGAATTAGGGTTAGGGTTAGGTTTTTCTTTGATTTGAGCTTTGTTTTCACCGATTTGATTTGGGATTTGAGCACTGTATCTGCTATATTGAACTATTGTAGATCCCACAGACCACTGTTGACCCAGAGTGGTGCGGCATTGTTGCCGGAGGACCGTTGTGATGTCATAATGATACGTCTCCAACGTATCTATAATTTTTGATTGTTCCATGCTGTTATATTATCATTCTTGAATTTTTTACAATCATTTTGTAGCAACTTTATATCATTTTTTGGGACTAATCTATTGACATAGTGCCCAAGCCAGTTGCTGTTTTTTACTTGTTTTTTATTTCGCAGAAAATCAATAGCAAACGGAGTCCAAACACAACGAAATTTTTTGGAGAATTTTCTAGGCCAGAAGACACAAGATGGGCCAAAGAAGTACTAGAGGGGTTCCCCGAGGGGGGCATAACCCACCTAGGCGCGCCTGGGGGCCCAGGCGCGCCCTGGTGGGTCGTGCCCACCTTGGTGGCCTCCCGCACCGCCTCTTTGCTCTATAAATACCCCAATATTCCAAAAACCCTAGGGGAGTCGACGAAACACAATCCAGCCGCCGCAAGTTCCAGAAACCACAGATCCAATCTAGACACCATCACGGAGGGGTTCATCATCCTCATTGGTGCCTCTCCGATGATGCGTGAGTAGTTCATTGTAGACCTACGGGTCCGTAGTTAGTAGCTAGATGGCTTCCTCTCTCTCTTTTGATTCTCAATACAATGGTCTCTTGGAGATCTATTTGATGTAACTCTTTTTATGATGTGTTTGTTGGGATCCGATGAACTTTGGGTTTATGATCAGATCTATGTTTTTATCCATGAAAATTATTTGAGTCTTTTGATCTCTTATATGCATGATTACTTATAGCCTCGTATTTGTTCTTCGAATCTTTGGTTTAGTTAGGCCGACTAGATCGATTTTTCTTGCCATGGGAAGAGGTGCTTTGTGATGGGTTTGATCTTACGGTGCTCAATCCCAGTGACAGAAGAGGAAATGACACGTATGTATCGTTGCTATTAAGGATAAAAAGATGGGGTCTATTCCTACATGAATAGATCTTGTCTACATCATGCCATCGTTCTTATTGCATTACGCCGTTTCTTCATGAACTTAATATGCTAGATGTATGCTGGATAGCGGTCGATGTGTGGAGTAATAGTAGTAGATGCAGGTAGGAGTCGGTCTCCTAATCTTAGACGTGATGCCTATATAATGATCATTGCCTGGATATCGTCATCATTATTTGAAGCTCTATCAATTGCCCAACAGTAATTTGTTTACCCACCGTATGCTATTTTTCTCGAGAGAAACCACTAGTGAAATCTACGGCCCCATCGTCTCTTCTTTATCATATTTTCCTTCGAGATCTATTTTTATTCACTTTTATTTTCAGATCTATTAATCCAAAAACCCAAAAATACCTTGCTGCAATTTATTATTATTTATTTCATCTAGCGTTTCCACGACATCTATTTTTCCAATCTACTACAATTTTATCTATCTTTTTACCCGGGAGGGATTGACAACCCCTCTTTTACGTCGGGTTGCATGTATTTGTTCTTTGTGTGCAGGTACCGTTCACGTAGTGTTGCGTGGTTCTCCTACTGGTTCGATAACCTTGGTCTCATCACTGAGGGAAATACCGACCGTAGTTGTGCTGCATCATCCCTTCCTCTTTGGGGAAATACCGACGTAGTTCAAGCCGCATCAAAAGGAATTTCTGGCGCCATTGCCAGGGAGACATCATCAACATCTACCAGGTTCCTAATCACAAATCTCATGTCCTTGCAATTTACATTATTTGCCATTTGCCTCTCGTTTTCATCTCCCCCACTTCACAAAAATTTGCCGTTTTATTCGCCCTCTTTTTCGTTCGCTGTTTTCTCGGCAGATGTATCTTTTTTCTTGTGATCTTGTTGCTATGGCCAACATGGCTACTCCCCCCTTTTCACCGGATTTTGAAGTTTTATACTTCAAACAGAGAGAAGGAGAAAATTTGAAAGATGCTTGGTATAGGCTGATGAAATCCTATCGCATTTGCAATCTAAAAGGGGATGCAAAAATTTTGCTTCGGAATTTTTATATAGGTTTAGCCTTGCATCATAGACAACTTTTGGATTTTGCCGCTAAAGGAAATTTTATTGATCTTGATGCTAATACCGCTTATGAGATCCTAGAAGGGATTTTGGGAATTCCACCTAAGGGGATTTCTTTTACTCCAGAAGGAGCTCAAATTTTGGATAAGTTGAGCGAATTGCATAAACATTTGGTTGAGTTACAAAAATACAGTGAACCTCTGAAACATATTAGTGGGAACCTCAATCGAATGAATACCTTGATTACTCTTTGCAATAAGCGTTTGGATATTTTGGATCTCAAGATGGTCTCTTTTCCTGAAAATCTTGGGAAGCGTAAAGAGCCCTCCAGGGTTTGAAAAGGCCCTTACAAAAGTTGCAAAAACTAAAGATGACAATACTTAGATCTATGCATTGTGTCTAGCTAGGGGCATAAAATGATAGCGCTTGTTGGGAGGCAACCCAATGAATAAAATTTATTTTTGTCTTTTTCTTTCTGTTCTTGAGTTTGCACAATTATGCTACTGTTATGATTGTGTTTTTTTATGTTTTAATTAGTGTTTGTGCCAAGGAGAAGCACCACAATCACATAAGGAAACAAGCAATTTTTTCCAACAATTCACAAGAATGTGATGAGGGAGAATTACCAGAAGATTATGCAGGATGGTGATGTAGAGAATGTTGTAGTTCAAGCCCAGGAAGAGAAGGCTAAGCTTGAGAAAGAGAATATGGAACTTAGGACAACACTGCAAGTGATTAAGCAGAGCAATGATGAACTTTCTAGCAATTGAAAGAAGGATGTAGCGAATCAAGGTGTTGAACAGATGGAACGTATGAAGCAACAGAAGGAAAAGCTAGAGTATATCATAGTAGATTTTCTTAAGGATGGGGAGGCCAACAAGATTAAGATCAGGAAAATCAAAGAAATTTGTGAGGAGTGACAGTAATTTGTTGGCATAATGTATGTTGTATGGTTGGTTGTACTGTGTTGAACTAAGTATGGATGCTATGGAATTATGATGTTTATTGTAATGGAATTTATCTTAACCTTAACAGTATGATGTTTAGTTGTGATGGAATATTATGTAAGTTGGGAACACTATGATGTTTGTTGAAGGTGATCATATGGAATTAACTGCTTTAGGGTTAACCCTAGCCTCTCGACAACCGTCGATGAAAGGCATCGATTGCTTTAGGGTTAACCCTACCCTCTCGACAACTTTCGATGGAAGGCATCAACTGCTTTAGGGTGAACACTACCCTCTCGACAACCGTCGACGAAAGGCATCAATTGTTTTAGGGTTAACCCTGGCCTCTCGACAACCGTCGATGAAAGTCATCAACTGCTTTAGGGTTAACCCTAGCCTCTTTGGTGAACATATTCAACATCACAAGAAGTTGACGAAGATATTAAACATAATTATGAACAACAACATGAACAACATTAAAAGAGCATCAACATCAATAGCAAGTTATCATAATTTGACAGAACCATAACATGGACTGCCATAACAAGTTCAACAGCAACAACATAGCTAGATAACAATAGCAAGTTCACCATAGCTTGCCAACATCATAGCAAGTTATCATAGTTTGGAAATACCACAACATAGTTTTTCCCCAAAATACAAAACAGAGCATGATTAACTTTCTACCACAACAAGTAGAACTGCTAGACTAATTGCCACTAGCATAAAAATAGTCTTTCAACTTGTGAGGTTTCTTACTCACCCTTGTAGAACTAGATGCACCAGTAGTAGCAGGCCTTGGAGGAGCAAATGAAGACCTAGTTGTAGTTTTGGCTTTTGATGAAGATCTTGGTGCACTGGATCTTGCTCTTGAAGCAGTAGTTGATTTAGCTCTTGCAGATGAGGCATCAGCGGCTCTTGGACCAGATGAGGCAGCAATAGCAGCTCTTGGAGCAGATGTTGCAGCAGCAGCACCTCTTGCACTAGATGAGGAAACAGTACCATCTCTGGGAGCATATGATGCAGCAGTAGCACCTCTTGCACTAGATGAGGCAACAGTACCATCTCTGGGAGCAGATGATGCAGCAGTAGTTGGTGCACTGGATCCTGCTCTTGATGCAGTAGTTGATTTAGCTCTTGCAGCAGATGAGGCAGCAGCAGCTCTTGGACCAGATGAGGCAGCAGTAGCAGCTCTTGGAGCAGATGTTGCAGCAGCACCTCTTGCACTAGATGAGGCAGCAGTACCATCTTTGGGAGCAGATGATGCAGCAGTAGCACATCTTGCACCAGATGAGGCAACTGCAACTCTTGGACTAGAAGTTGCAGCAGCAACTCTTGCACCAATTGATGCACCAGCTCTTGGACCAGATGTGGGTACAACCCTTGGTGGAGGGGCAGACCTTATTTCCTAAAACAAAATTAAACATGGCAGGGATGTGCATTAGTTGTTCAGTACAATATTATAGACAAAATTAAACATGGCCAGGACAACTATTAATTATTGTACCTTGTGCTTGTTCTTCCTAGCAGCAAGGGATGGCTTCAATTGATCACCACAGTTTGTGTATCTATGCCCTTGCTTCCCATAGTTGCCGCAAGTGATTGTTCCAACTCTGGAAGTGTCCTTAGGTTTTCGCACTTCAAATTGACCAAGTGGGGGGGGGGGGTCTATGTCTCTAGTGTTTGTTCTTGTCCATAGGTCAGGTCCAGGAGTTGGGTAGATCATTGGCTTGTAAGCTTCTAAGTACATAGGCTTCTTGAAGAACCCATGGACAAAATCTTCTGATTTTTGTTTCAATTTATAGATGGAACATACAACATGGTTACATGGCACACCTCTCATGTCCCATTTTCTGCAGCCACATGTCCAATTCTTCAAGTTCACAACATATGATTTCTCACCACTATTCACTTGACATAGATCAGGCCCTGCCATCATAGCTTTGCAATTCGTAGCCCATTCGTTTGACTCCTCTAGCATCTCTATACACTAGTAGAAAACATGGCTTTGGTCCAGGCCACGTAACTCCATTAGTCCCGATCGTGTTACGAACCGGGACTAATGGGTGCATCAGTCCCAGTTCGTGAGGCCAGGACGCCGGCCGGGCCTCAGCAGGCACCAATCCCGGTTCGTCTGACCCCTTTAGTCCCGGTTCCAGACACGAACCGGGACTAAAGGTCCTCGCTCCTGGTGCAGACCCTTTAGTCCCGATTGGTGGCCGGAACCGGGACTAAAGGTCAGTCTTCTGTATATATGCTTGCCCCTGCCCGCTCACTCCTCTATTTTTTGGCTGGCCGGCGTGTGGGAGGTGTGTGCTGCTCTGCTCTCCTATGCACATGAGGTGTTCGATGAAATGCCCAAGCCACACTTGAGCTTTCTCCTCTCCAAGCTCGACCTCGAAGCTCCACTTCCCCAAGATTTGTCTAGGTTTGGCGGTGCACCAACTACACAAGTGTTCTAAAAGGATAGCAACTTCATCCTTTCATCTCTCGCTACTAGTTTAGCTCATTTAAAATGCTCTAGAAGTAGAGTGGTTTGTGGGTTGTAGTGTAGGAGTGTATGTGGGAGTTCTTTTCATTTAGATGCACATGTGTAGGGTATCGTCCCGTCCCCGTCCTCACCGCCATCGATCGCCCGCGCCGATCTCGTCGCCGGCACCACCGTGGTGAGCCTCTTGTTCTTATCTTATTTTTAAAAGAAAAAAATATTCTTACTTGTATGATTTAGATACATACTTGTATAATTTTCTTAATTTTATTATTGTTTGTTACTATACAGTGCCATGGTTTTGGTATCCGCCCCCGTCAGCCCTCGTCCGGTCTATGATTTAGATGTGGTATATTATCTTTTATAACTATTTGTTTCATTTAGTGTTTATGACAATTATGCCGACCAACGTGACATATATGTTTTTATCTAGGAGGTATGTGAACCGGAAATTCCAACCGACCCTCTTGTCGAGAGGTTAAATTTGGTTGAAAAGAAATTAAACATTTGAAAGAAAAATTGAAAAGAATTGAAGAGGATAAGATGAAATTGGAGTTACATGTTGCCGATGTCGTCGATGATCACAAGATCCAGATGGATGCGATGCACGTGAAGATTAGAAAATATGCCATTGATAATGGGGCTTGGTATCAGTATGCTGTTGGATCAATTGTTACCTTAGTTATGATTATGATCGCATTTGTTGTTGCATTTAAATGTTTTACATAGTTGTATGTTAGTTTCAATGTATGTTTTAATTAGATGCTCTAGAGAGCTGTATGTTGTTCTACGAGAACTATGTATGAACTTTATGTATTTATTTTTTCAGTAATAACATTTCATCACTGCTGTACTTTGGTTATGATGGAAGACAATGAAGAAGAAGAGGATGCTGACAACCATCCTATGTTCCTTGAATACGATGATATTGCAACGGGGGACGCTGACGATCAAGAGGCACCAGATGTGCCCGATGATGATCTTCGCCGGGTCATTGTTGATGCACAGAGAGGATGTGAAAGTAAAAGGGAGAAGTTGAAGTTCTAGCGCATGTTAGAGGATCACAAAATAGGGTTGTACCCAAATTGCAAAGATGGCAACACAAAGCTCGATACCACATTGGAATTGCTATAACGGAAGGCAGACAATGGTGTATCTGACAACGGATTTGGGAAGCTACTAAAAATAATGAATAAGAAGCTTCTAAAGGATAACAAATTGCCCGACAGTACGCATGAAGCAAAGAAGGTTCTCTGCCCTCTAGGATTGGAGGTGCAGAAGATACATGCATGCCCTAATGACTGCATCCTCTACCGCGGTGAGTGCGAGGAATTGAACGCATGCCCGGTATGCAGTGCATTGCGGTATAAGATCAGATGAGATGAGCCTGGTGATGTTGAGGGCGAGCGCCCCAGGAAGCGGGTTCCTGACAAGGTGATGTGGTATGCTCCTATAATACCATGGTTGAAACATTTGTTCAAAAACAAAGAGCATGCCAAGTTGATGCGATGGCACAAGGAAGACCGTAAGAAAGACGGGAAGTTGAGAGCACCCGCTGATGGGTCGCAGTGGAGAAAAATCAAGAGAAAGTGGGGGGACTTTGTAGGTGACACAAGGAACGTATGGTTTGGTTTAAGTGTAGATGGCATTCACCCTTTTGGGGAGCAGAGCAGCAATCATAGCACATTGGTTGTGCATGAAGCGAAAGTTCATTATGATGCCAGTGCTCATCCAAGGCCCTAAGAACCCGGTAACGACATTGATGTGTACCTAAGGCCATTAGTTGATGAACTTTTACAACTGTGGAATGGAAAAGGTTTACGTGTGTGGGATGAGCACAAACAGCAGGAATTTGACCTACATGTGTTGCTGTTTGTAACCATCAATGATTGGCCTGCTCTTAGTAACCTTTCAGGACAGACAAAAAGGGATACCATGCATGCATGCACTGTTTGGATGATATCGAAAGTATATATTTGGATAAATGCAAGAAGAATGTGTACCTGGGACATCATCGATTTCTTACGACCAAGCATCTCTTAAGAAAGAAAGGCAAGCATTTCAAAGGTGAGGCAAATCACCGGAAGAAGTCTGTCCTCTGTACTAGTGATGACATACTTGATATGGTCAAGGATTTACAAGTAATCTTTGGAAAGAGTCCTGGCGAACAATCTATATTTTGGGACCTACCCTAGGTCCGCTCTGCAATCGACGTGATGCACGTGACGAAGAATCTTTGCGTGAACCTGCTAGGCTTCTTGGGCGTGTATGGGAAGACAAAAGATACACCGGAGGCATGGGAGGACCAGCAACATGTGCACGAAAAAGATGACATGCATCCAAAGCAGTATCAAGGTCCTGCCACCTACGCTCTTACCAAAGAAGAGAAGGAAGTCTTCTTTGAATGCCTGCTCGGTATGAAGGTCCCGTCTGGCTTCTTGTCCAATATAAAGGGAATAATAAATATCCCAAAGAAGAAGTTCCAGAACCTAAAGTCTCATGACTGCCATGTGATTATGACGCAATTGCTTCCGGTTGCATTGAGGGGCATTCTGCCGAAAAACGTTTGATTAGCCATTGTGAAGCTATGTGCATTCCTCAATGCAATCTCTCAGAAGGTAATCGATCCAGAAATCCTACCAAGGTTACAGAATGATTTGGTGCAATATCTTGTCAGTTTCGAGTTGGTGTTCCCACCATCATTCTTCAATATCATGACGCACGTCCTAGTTCATCTAGTCGATGGGATTGCCATTCTGGGTCCTGTATTTCTACACAATATGTCCCCATTTGAGAGGTTCATGGGAGTCTTAAATAAATATGTTTGTAATCGTGCTAGGCCATAAGGAAGCATCTTCATGGGCCATCAAACAGAGGAGGTCATTGGGTTTTGTGTTGACTTTATTCCTGGCCTTAAGCCGATTGATGTCTGTCAATCGCGGTATGAGGGGAGACTGGGTGGAAAAGGCACGCTAGGAGCGGATTCAATAATATGTAGGGACGGGCATTCTTGGGCTCAAGCACACTACACAGTTCTACAAAATTCTGCCTTGGTGACCCCGTATGTCAATGAACACAGGAATATTCTACTCTCCAAACACCCGGAGCAATCTGACAACTGGATTACATGTGAACACATCAGGACTTTCGGCAGTTGGTTGCAAACACATCTCATGGGTAACAACATTGTTGGAGATGAGATGTACTCGTTGGCTAGGACATCATCTTCGACAGTATTGACTTACCAAGGGTACAAGATAGATGGGAATACATTTTACATGATCGCCCAAGATAAAAAGAGCACCAACCAAAACAGTGGTGTCCGCTTTGATGCAGCAACCAACAGGGGAATTTTAAGGTCCCATTGTTTCGGTGCAAATGGGTTAATCTGTCAGGAGGCGGGGTACAAGTAGACCCGCGGTACAGAATGACAACAATGGATCTCAACAATATACACAGATGAACCATTCGTCCTAGCCAATGTTGTGGCGCAGGTTTTCTATGTGAAGGACATGTCTACCAAACCGAGAAAAATGAAAAGATAAGGAAGCGAATACATCATACGATGAGCCAAAGCGCCACACATTTCTTTCAGGGAAAAGATACATCGTGGGAGTGGAGGGCAAGACAGACATGTCTGAAGATTATGAAAAGTTTCATGAAATTCCTCCCTTCAAAGTGAAGGCTGACCCAAGCATCCTGTTAAACGATGAAGATTATCCATGGTTACGGCACAATAAGCAAGGGACACACGTGAAGAAAAAGTGAAGACTTTCTCTCCACAACTATTCTGATGATGACTTTGATCTAGAATATCATTGCAGTTACATGTCAAGAAATGAAATCCCTTTTGTAATAGATGAGTTTTCGTCCGAAACCCTGATACTTCGAAAGAGATTGTCTAGTTTGTACACAAAGTGCATCCGGTTTTTCCCGTAACCCTCTCAACTTTTTAGCACATGCTATGTGGGTGAAATTATGATACCATGTCAAGTTTCAACCTTTTCAGAGCTCATTTGTAGTGCTTTTCAATTTCAGGGTCATTTAGCTCAAAGTATGAACTAATAGCAAAAAGAAGTATTAGAACAATTCGGATCTTCGCAGACTGTTCTATTTTTGACAGATTCTGTTTTCTATGTGTTGTTTGCTTATTTTGATGAATCTACGGGTAGTATCGGGGGGTATGAACCATGGAAAAGTTGGAATATAATAGATATTACACCAATATAAATAAATAATGAGTTCAAAACAGTACCAAAAGTGGTGATTTATTTTCTTATACTAACGGAGCTTATGAGATTTTCTGTTAAGTTTTGTGTTGTGAAGTTTTCAAGTTTTGGGTAAGGATTTGATGGACAATGGAATAAGGAGTGGCAAGAGCCTAAGCTTGGGGATGCCCAAGGCACCCCAAGGTAATATTCAAGGATAACCAAGAGCCTAAGCTTGGGGACGCCTCGAAAGACATCCCCTCTTTCGTCTTCGTCTATCGGTAACTTTACTTGAGGCTAGATTTTTATTCACCACATGATATGTGTTTTGCTTGGAGTGTTTTGTATGATATGAGTCTTTACTTTTTAGTTTGCCACAATCATCCTTGTTGTACACACCTTTTGAGAGGGACACGCATGAATCGTGATTTATTAGAATACTCTACGTGCTTCACTTATATCTTTTGAGCTAGGCAATTTTGCTCTAGTGCTTCACGTATATCTTTTTAGAGCACGGCGGTGGTTTTATTTTGTAGAAATTATTGAACTCTCATGCTTCACTTATATTATTTTGAGAGTATTTTTAAACAGCATGTTAATTTCCTTTGGTTATAAATTTAGTCCTAACATGATAGACATCCAAGTGGGATATAATAAAAACTTTCATATAAAGTGCATTGAATACTATGAGAAGTTTGATTCCTTATGATTGTTTTGAGATATAAAGATGGTGATATTAGAGTCATGCTAGTGAGTAATTGTGGATTGTAGAAATACTTGTGTTAAAGTTTGTGATTCCTGTAGCATGCACGTATGGTGAACCGTTATGTGATGAAGTCGGAGCATCATTTATTTATTGATTGTCTTCCTTATGAGTGGCGGTCGGGGACGAGCGATGGTCTTTTCCTACCAATATATCCCCCTAGGAGCATGCACGTAGTTCTTTGTTTCGATAACTAATAGATTTTTGCAATAAGTATGTGAGTTCTTTATGATTAATGTCGAGTCCATGGATTATATGCACTCTCACCCTTCCACCATTGCTAGCCTCTCTAGTACCGCGCAACTTTCGCCGCTACCATACACCCACCATATACCTTCCTCGGAACAGCCACCATACCTACCTATTATGGCATTTCCATAGCCATTCCGAGATATATTGTCATGCAACTTTCCACCGTTCCGTTTATTATGACACGCTTCATCATTGTCATATTGCTTTGCGTGATCATGTAGTTGACATAGTATTTGTGGCAAAGCCACCGTTCATAATTTTTATACATGCCACTCTTGGTTCATTGCACATCCCGGTACATCGCTGGAGGCATTCATATAGAGTCATATTTTGTTCTAAGTATCGAGCTGTAATTCTTGAGTTGTAAGTAAATAAAAGTGTGATGATCTTCATTATTAGAGCATTATACCATGTGAGGAAAGGATGATGGAGAGTATGATTCCCCCACAAGTAGGGATGAGACACCGGACGAAAAAAATAGAAAAAAGAGGCCAAAGATCCCAAAATAAAAAATAAAAAATGAGAGAAAAGAGAGAAGGGGCAATGTTACTATCCTTTTACCACACTTGTGCTTCAAAGTAGCACCATGATTGTAACACCCTCGATGCGACTATATCTCCCATGTGTCGAGGCACGACTTAGAGGCATAATCGCATTGAAGGCATATGTCGGAAGTGAGGCAATCTTCACACAACCCATGTACATAATAATATAAAGGGGGAATAATAATAATAGTTGGCTTACACTCGCCACATCACATCAAGGTACATAAATAGCATCCATCATACAAATACTCATGGCCCGACTACGGCGCCAAAATAGAAAAGACTCCCCAACATGCGACTAATCCCTGAATCGAACCCCGAGCAGGCACCACTACTGATCATCAGGAAAAGAAACATAGTATCGCTGAGAGTCCTCGTCGTACTCCCACTTCAGCTCGAACGCGCCATCCGGAGGAGTATCATCGGTCCCTGCATCTGGTGTAATAGTAATCTGTGAGCCACAAGGACTCAGCAATCTCGCACCCTCGCGATCAAGACTATTTAAGCTAAATAGGTAAGGAAGGGGTAATGTGAGTGGAGCTGCAGCAAGCGACTAGCATATATGGTGGCTAACTTATTCGCAAAAGAGAGCGAGAAGAGAAGGCAAGGCACGAGCGGAATCTAAATAGAGCAGACTACGCAAACATAACTCCAACGCCGTGTCCACTTCCCGGACTCCGCCGAGAAGAGGCCATCACGGCAACACACGCAGTTGATTCATTTTTTTAATTAATTAAGTTCAAGTTGTCTACAACCGGACATTAACAAATTCCCATCTGCCCATAACCGCGGGCACGGCTTTCGAAAGATCAATCCCTGCAGGGGGGGTCCCAACTTAGCCCATAACAAGCTCTCACAGTCAACGAAGGAATAGACCTCCACCCAGGACCCACCGATCAGACTCGGTATCCCGGTACAACAAGATGATTCGATAGGTCAAAACTAGTCCAGCAACACCGCCCGAATGCGCCGACAAATCCCGATAGGAGCTGCACATATCTCTTTCTCAGGGCACACTCAGATGAGCCAGACGTCGGGTAGGCCAGCCCAGGGTTGCCCCTGGTAGCCTCGGACATCGCTCAGTGGGACCAACACTCAGAGGAGCACTGGCCCGTGGGGGCTAAAATAAAGATGACCCTCGGGCTCCGGAAACCCAAGGGAAAGAAAAGGGGGTAGGTGGCAAATGGTAAAACCAATGTTGGGCATTGCTGGAAAAGCTTTAATCAAGGCGAACTATCAAGGGGTTCCCATTATAGCCCAACCGCGTAAGGGACGCAACATTCCGGGAACATAACACCGATATGACGGAAACTAGGGCGGCAAGAGTGGAACAAAACACTAGGCGAGAGGCCGAGCCTTCCACCCTTTACCAAGTATATAGATAAGTAAAGATAACATAGCAATATAAGGATATCCCAACAAGTAAATAAATGTTCCAACAAGGAACGGCTCCAACCTTCACCTGCAACTAACAACGCTATAAGAAGGGCTGAGCAAAGCGGTAACATAGCCAATCAATGGTTTGCTAGGACAAAGGTGGGTTAGAGGCTCAATCATGGCAATTGGGAGGCTGACAAGCAAGTGGTAGGCATCGTAGCATTGGCAAAGCAAAAGAGCGAGCAAACTAGCATAGCAAAGATAGTAGTGATTTCAAGGGTGTGATCATCTTGCCTGCACAGTTGTCAGAATTGACTGGATCCTCAAAAGCAAACTCAACGGGCTCCTCGTTAGCGAAATCGTCTCCCGGCTCTACCCAACAACACAAACAAGCAACAAGGATACAATCAACCACGTGCAAGGGCAACCAATAAGATGCAAGATGATATGCTATGCGGGATGCGATGCGGGATGCAAGAATGCAACATGTAATAGGAAATGCATGAACCTGGCCTCAACTTGGGAAACCAAGTGTGCCACTGGATAGAGGGGAAGAAATCCCCTGAAAACGATATAAAGATCATGGCAATCGGAGCTACGGTTAAGAAATGGCAAGCGTTTTACTAAACGAACCGATCTGCGATTTACAGCAACATGCCTCCTAAATGCAACAAAAATGAACATGCTACAGCCACCCAACATGAAAACAAATTGCATGGCAGTGATGTACTCATCAAGCTTAACAAATCATCATGACTGAGGCATAGGCAAATTCATCCATTAAGGGCTTCAAACAAGCATGGCAAAACTGAATAAGCAAAACAGATTTCAGACTTAGCGAAATTAACGCTAGTCTGAAATTTCAGACCACGATGCCCTCTTCGGAGCAGCAAAACAACATGAAGGAAAACCTGAACATGGCAAGTAAGAGCATGGCATGGAGCTACTCATCAAGCTTAACAAAACACCCGAAATGACCTGGGGCCAAAAGGGTTCACAAAATACTCTACCGAGCTCACGAACATCGATGAAACACAATCAGTTTTCAGACTTAGTGAAAACTGGGACATGCTGAAATAATAACTCACGGTGGCATGTAAACGAGCTCGATGCTCTCACTACGGTGCAAGTCATGGCAAGGCAAGCATATATCCATTAAGAAGGCACAAAATGCTAGCTATTCATGGCAAGAACAATGGCATAGCATGCATGGATCACTAGCAATCACTCCGGCAAAATCGCAAAAGAGTTCACGATCTGCCCAAAACAGCAACTATCCAAAAGTTGAGCTCGATTGAGTCAACCTAGGGTGCTCCAACATAACAAGTAAAGACATGGATGGATTAAGCACAACAAGAATAACAAATCACTCTTACTGGTCATCCTCAAAAGAGGCACGGATCACTAGGAAACAAGCCGGACATATAGCATCGTGAACTAAAACGGCTCAGACTTAGTGAAAATCACTGTCCCTGAAATCTGTAATCTCAGGTAGCCCTCTTCGCAAGCTTGCACAAGACAACACACACATCCTAAAAATACATGGAAGACACCTCTGGAAAGAAGACAACATGCTTAACAATTCATCCCAAAGGGGTACAGGCATATCATGCACGGATTAAATGTGGCAAAAATGACAAAAGTGCATGTTGAACTAACGGATCTGCAATTTAACTCAACATGCCTCCTTCCAACAGCATTTTGGGCAACAAGATGACCTCAAATGAAAATGACGCAATGGAATGAAATGATGTACTCGTCGAGGCGAAGATTTTGACATATCGTACGCCCAAAACAGAGCTACGGATGCAAACTTATGGGCAGTCAAACATGGCATGAAACATTAGGGAATTAGGTCAAAAGTCAACCGAGGGAAAAAATCCCAGATCCAGATCCAGCGCCCGGCACTGTTCACCCGCGCGGCGACACTGTAGCGGACGAGCTCCGGCTCGCCGGAAATGGCGACGGCGGCGGCCGGCGTGGAGGAGGGAGGAGGCCGGCGACGGTGGCGGGTTCGGCCGGGGTGGCCGCGGCGCTCGCCGGCGCCGGGGCGGCCGGAACAGGGCGGCGAGGCGGCGGGATCGGCGAGGGGCGGCGAGGGGCGGCCGTCCGACGACGGGGAGGCGGCCCGCGGCGGCGGAGAGGCGGCCCGCGGCGGCGCCGGTTGCCGGGGTCGAGGAGGGAGGCGGCGCGAGGCCGGGCGGCGGTGTGGAGCGGCTCGGGCCCGCGGGGGCTCTCCCCGGGCCGAGCGGGCCGGAACGGAGGCGGGTGGCGGCGCGCCACATGGCGCCACGCCACTGGCTGTGGGCGGCGGCGGCGATCTGTCCGGTTGAAGCCGGACGTGTCCGGTGACGGCGGGGCGATTTTTAGGGTTTCGGGGAGGAAGAGAGATCCGAAAACGGGGGGGTGTATAAATAGGCATAGAGGGAGCTAGGAGAGTCCAAATGAGGTGCGGTTTTCGCCCACACGATCGTGATCGAACGACCGAGACGATGGAGCTGAGTTTGGTGGGTTTTTGGGCCAAATTGGAGGGGTGTTGGGCTGCACACACACGAGGCCTTCTCGGTCCCTCGGTTAACCGTTGGAATATCAAACGAAGTCCAAATGACCCAAAACTTGACAGGCGGTCTACCGGTAGAAAACCAAGGCCGCATGGCAAGTCTCGGTCCAATCCGGAAATGTTTAATCCCCACACACGAAAGAAAGCTAGAAATGGCCACCGGAGGAGAATGAAGCGCCGGAATGCAAAACGGACAACGGGGAAAATGCTCGAATGCATGAGATGAACATGTATGCGAATGCAATGCACGTGATGACATGATATGAAATGCACGAAAACAAAAACAACACACGGAGGCAAAGACCCGAACCCGAGAATTAAATATAACTTAATGCCGGAAACGGCAAGAGTCGGAGTACATTTGGGGAAGGTTACATGTGGGGCGTTACAACGATCTTCATGACAGAGAGTCTTCGATGTTGTCACTTTCATATACTAGTGGGAATTTTTCATTATAGAACTTGGCTTGTATATTCCAATGATGGGCTTCCTCAATTTTCCCTAGGTCTTCGTGAGCAAGCAAGTTGGATGCACACCCACTTAGTTTCTTTTTGAGCTTTCATAAACTTATAGCTCTAGTGCATCCGTTGCATGACAATCCCTACTCACTCAAATTGATATCTATTGATGGGCATCTCCATAGCCCATTGATACACCTAGTTGATGTGAGACTATCTCCTTCTTTTTGTCTTCTCCACTACCACCATATTCTATTCCACATATAGCACTACAAAAAAATACACTTCCGTGATGATACGTGTTTGTCACAGTAGGTCACGTTTTTTGTCATGCATGTACATCCATGATGATTTTATGACAGAATCAAGATAGTCATACCTGTGCTGTCGTAGAAGTGTTGCATGACATTACCAAAATTATCATCACAGAAGTGTCCACTTCCATGACAATAAATCGCGCGTCACAGAAGTGCTTTCGTCAAGGGTGACCGACACGTGGCATCCACCATAACGGAACGCCGTTAAGCTATCGGTTCAGGTTTTGGATCCGATAACCCGCTAACAGCCCCGACCAATGGGGATTTTCCACGTGTAAAATCATCATTGGCTGGAGGAAACACGTGTCGGCTCACTGTTGGGACAGATGTCATCCGCTCATTGGACCGGAGGCGCCTATGTTACGGCGACATGTGGCACGGCCCAACAGAGGCCCATTCCTGTGAAAAGGCCGGCCCGTTTGACTTGGTCAAAAGGTGGCGTGCCGGCCCACGGAAAGCCTGTTAACGACTTGTTCGCATATAGTGTTGGGGAACGTAGTAATTTCAAAAAATTTCCTACGCAGACGCAAGATCATGGTGATGCATAGCAACGAGAGGGGAGAGTGTGATCTACGTACCCTTGTAGATCGACAACGGAAGCGTTTGGTTGATGTAGTCGTACGTCTCCACGGCCCGACCGATCAAGCACCGAAACTACGGCACCTCCGAGTTCTAGCACACGTTTAGCTCGATGACGATCCCCGGACTCCGATCCAGAAAAATGTCGGGGAAGAGTTCCGTTAGCACGACGGCGTGGTGACGATCTTGATGTACTACTGTCCTAGGGCTTCGCCTAAGCACCGCTACAATATTATCGAGGACTATGGTGGCAGGGGGCGCCGCACACGGCTAAGAATAAGATCACGTGGATCAACTTGTGTCCCTCTGGGGTGCCCCTGCCTCCGTATATAAAGGATCAAGGGAGGGGGTGCGGCCGGCCTAGGAGAGGCGCGCCAGGATGAGTCCTACTCCCTTTGGGAGTAGGATTCCCCCCCCCCCCCAATCCTAGTTCGAATAGGATTCGCGGAGGGGGGAAAATAGAGAGGGGGGCCGGCCCCCTCTCCTTGTCCTATTCGGACCAAGGGAGGGGAGGGGCGCGCGGCCCATCTTGGGCTGCCCCTTCTCTTTTCCACTAAGGCCCACTAAGGCCCATATAGCTCCCGGGGGGTTCCGGTAACCTCCCGGTACTCCGGTAAAATCCCTATTTCACCAGGAACACTTTCGATATCCAAACATAGGCTTCCAATATATCAATCTTTATGTCTCGACCATTTAGAGACTCCTCGTCATGTCCGTGATCATATCCGGGATTCCGAACAACCATCGGTACATCAAAACGTATAAACTCATAATATAACTGTCATCGAAACCTTAAGCGTGCGGACCCTACGGGTTCGAGAACAATGTAGACATGACCGAGACATGTCTCCGGTCAATAACCAATAGAGGGACCTGGATGCCCATATTGGCTCCTACATATTCTACGAAGATCTTTATCGGACAGACCGCATAACAACATTCGTTGTTCCCTTTGTCATCGGTATGTTACTTGCCCGAGATTCGATCGTCGGTATCCAATACCTAGTTCAATCTCGTTACCGGCAAGTCTCTTTACTCGTTCCGTAATACATCATCTCGCAACTAACTCATTAGTTGCATTGCTTGCAAGGCTTAAGTGCTGTGCATTACCGAGAGGGCCCAGAGATACCTCTCCGATGATCGGAGTGACAAATCCTAATCTCGAAATACGTCAACCCAACATGTACCTTTGGAGACACCTGTAGAGCACCTTTATAATCACCCAGTTACGTTGTGACATTTGGTTGCACACAAAGTGTTCCTCCGGCACACGGGAGTTACATAATCTCATGGTCATAGGAACATGTATAAGTCATGAAGAGAGCAATAGCAACATACTAAATGATCGGGTGCTAAGCTAATGGAATGGGTCATGTCAATCAGATCATTCAACTAATGATGTGATCCCGTTAATCAGATGACAATTCTTTGTCCATGGTTAGGAAACATAACCATCTTTGATTAACGAGCTAGTCAAGTAGAGGCATACTAGTGACATTCTGTTTGTCTATGTATTCACACATGTATTATGTTTCCGGTTAATACAATTCTAGCATGAATAATAAACCTTTATCATGATATAAGGAAATAAATAATAACTTTATTATTGCCTCTAGGGCATATTTCCTTCATATAGCCCATTTACAGCCCGCTAACCCAGGGCCCGTTACGCCCTATCCGAATTAGGCCCAGTAGCGTCATTTGGGCCATCCAATATGATTCAGCCCGTTTTAACTTCCGGCCCATCTGTGGCCCATGACTTCTTTCGGCCCATATGAGGACCTTTGTAACTCTTGGCCCATTAACGGCCCGTGGTGAAACTGGCTCGTAATGAACAGTGTATCACTTTATACCCATTAACGGCCCGTTATTCCATTGGACCGTTTCCAGCCCAAGTTATCTTTCGGCCTTCTCAGGGCCCATTTATTCTTGGGCTCATTTGCACCATTCGGTTACATACGGCCCGTTACTGTCATTTTTTGCTTGTGGGCCAAATTCAGCCCGTCATTACAGTCGGCCCGTTTGCGGACCATTAATATGTTGGGCCGTTTTCATGTCAAAAAAACCGTTGGGCTATTTTCATAGAGTTATCAAATACGGCCTATTAACGGCCCGTTATGGTCCACAAATAGTACGGCCCATGATTGGCGAAATGATGATACGCCCCGTAGAAGGCCCATGGATCCTACGGCCCGTATGAGGACCATGGATAGTACGGCCCGTAGAAGGCCCATGGATCGTACGGCCCGTAGAAGGCCCATGCACCCTACGGCCCATAGAAGGCCCATGGACCCTTAGGCCCGTATAGAAGGCCGATGGATCCTACGGCCGGACAAAGGCCCATGGATCATACGGCCTACAGGAGGCCCATGGTTACAACAGTCCGTGTATTGCCATGATTATTTTGGCCTAGTTACCAAAAATAGGCTATTGTGGCCACTAGAAAAAACAGAAAAAGAACTGCAGTGGCTACAAGCAAACAACTAAACAAGACAATAAGGAAATAAATAAGCAAGCAATTAATGCTAGCCTATTACCGCTATTACACATATTACATCCATTGGGCATCAAAGTTCGCCACCAGTGCAAATATAGGGAACAAAGCAGCACATTACATACACTGGCCATCAAAATTGGCCACCAGTGCAAATAAACGCGGCAGCAAAACAAGAGCATAACTGAAACAACTTTAGAAGAGCGCAAGAAACGTTATCCTGGGTATCCACCATGCTGGCAATAAGCTTAGGAAGCTGATTAGCTTTGTCCTGTTTGGCGCTAAAATCCTCCAATGCTTGCTGTTGCACCAGAAAGTATGCATCTGAATGCTCTAGGGACTTCCGCAGTCCTCCGCTTCTTGTCGCAGCACAGCTGATCGATGTCTTTCAGCTTGTAGTTGAGACTCAAGAAACCGAACTGATTCAGACAGTGAGTTTGAATAGCTTGTGCAAGCCGTAGTGGCCAGTAACTCGAACACTAAACCAAGACAGGACTTTGGGGCTGTCTCGCTGTCTTCAAGATAGTCTTCCTTAGCTGTTTTATCAGCTTTGTTGGAGACCAACAAGGATGTGTCACTATCCTGAACCTTATCTGCATTACTTCCTTTACATTGCTTAATAAGGCACTCTTCCCCAATATTCTGTCAGCATTCTAAAAGAAGAAACAAGCAGACACATAACAAGTTTAGCATGTACTAGTATATGAAACTCATTTTGGTGAACCAGTTCATTAGTAAGGTGGACATGATTAAACTACCAAGTCTTCTATTGCCAAGTACTAGTACATAATAAAAGCATCAAACAAACATATATCTATGTCATGTGATCACTGCATTGTCTTACCAAATCAAAATAGAGACACGGTTCAAATCATATCAGTTCAAGACAAAGCAGCAATGAAAGAATACAAAGCGTGGGAAACTACACAGCACAACAAGATTTCAGATGGGTACCACGGGTCTACATGTACAACAATACTATTGGCTCTGTTGTGATGCTAGTAATGTGCATGATATGAAAGTCAACTATATACACAATTGAAATTGAAATCAACAGAGCTATTGATAAGAGCAAACCTGTTAAAGAAACATGCGCAAACATACCTGCTATGCCATTGGAGTTTCGATTGGATCCTTCAATTTAAAAATAAGTTTGTATGAGTAAATACAGTGATACAAGAGCAAAGCAATCATAGTTAAAAAAGGCGCGCCTAAGCGAGCGCTTAAGCGCGCCTAGGCTCTAGGCGTTGGCAAAACGCATACTACGCATAATCTGTGCATAACTGCGCATAAGCATGCGCTTTGGTCAGTAAAGCACAAGGCGGTGGCAAAACGCACAATTAATGCCTAGCGCTTTTTTGAACTATGAGAGCAATGGAATCTTAAATTAGAACAGTTGTTCTTCAGGTTTAGGCACTTGTTCTACATGAACAAAGTATAGTAAGACGCAAGACTATAATACTTAAAAATAGAAAATAAGCTCATAGACCTTACCACATTCTTGGTTCAGGACCAGTACAGAACAAGGCGTTCCCAGTCACCGTCCAGTAAATGTGTCTCAGGAGAACGTAAGGGAATTTGATGAGTTTCTTTGCCGGTGAAGTTCGTTTTCTTCAGGTAATTCCGATACTGCCACCAAGCATTCTTGAAGATAGCAGAGGTATTAGCACAGGTTACCTCATCCTGAGTTTCCAAATCGGTCCTTCTCTATAGAGAAAAATGGGAAAATTTGCTGTATTATAACCATCATGGAGGTAGGATGTATGGGACGAAGCAAAGTAATTGCCATGAATAACATTACTTACACATAACTCCTGGACAAACACCTGCAACTGACATTTTCCTTCATCTTCAGTATAATATTTCCAAGATGGGAAGATACGCACATATGATTTAACAACATCAAATGCGATAGATGCTAAACTACGACTAGCTGGTTGTGCTTCCTCCACGGGAATAGGCGTACTAACTGGTGGAGTTGGGGTTCGCTGTGATAGTAATGGCCCTTTGGGCACCGGAGCTGCCCTCTATGGTGGAGATGGTGTTGTGTCAACAGGAACTGGGTTACTATCGGCTGGGGTTGGGGTTAGATTGGGTGAAGCTGGTTCTCTGTCCATCGCAGTAGGGGTACAATCTGCGAGAGTTTGGGTTATGTGTGGTAGGGCTGGTTCTTGTGCATGTACAACCGGGGCGCTATCTCCACCAAGAGGTAGCACTGTTTTATTTGAAGACCGTATTTTTAGTCCACTAAATACTGGCATCACCAGCTCCAATTCAAATGGCCGATAAACAGGAAACATAGTGGAATGTACAGACATTGTATGAGAGACAGATGCAATAGATAGTGTGGAAAAAAGAGGGCATGAAATAGTTGACATGTATATTGTTTAACTAAAACAGATAGCATGACATAATTTCACATATATGATGTCTATCTAAACTGGATAGTTTAGCATAACATAATTCAAAGATATGATGAATAACTAAACAGGATCGCATGACATAATTCACCTACATGTTATCTAAGTAATCAGGATCGCATCATTTAATTCACATATGTGATTTATATGCCAAACAGAGGGCATTCGATGTGATGTCTGAACTAAGAACATGGTGTTGAATATTGTGTATATGATGTCTAAACTATGCAATGCAAGACACCGTATGCATGATATGAGAAGTATAACCATGCCAAGTTAGAGCATACACCTCAGTGGGGGAATAGGACTGGTCATCTATCTCTGAATCCTTCTCTGAGGAGCTATCGGGACCCAACAAGAGATCTGCTTCGACAGGTAGCACTGTCTGCTCTGAAGGCCTTGTTTTCACTCCAGATTTTTCCATCTCCCACCTAAATGGCTGATTCACAGGAAGAGTAGTTTAATGTACAAACATTGTCGACAAATGGAAATGTAATGAAGAAAAGGATGGGCAAGATATCATTCAAATATATGATGCCTGGTTAAACAGGATGGCATTGCACATTTCACATATATTATGGCTGGCTAAAAGATATGAGACTGCATAATTCCCATATATGATATAGAAACTAAACAGGTGGCATTACAGAACATGTCTAAACTAAGCAGATGACATATATGATGTCAAAAGTAGGCACTGCAAGGCAACATATGCATGATATGACTAACATCATCATGCCAAGGTAGAGCAAACACCTTGGGGGGGGGGGGTAAATAGGAGTGGTCAGCGGCGTCTGAATCCGCCTCAGAACAGATATCTTCCTCTGGATTACAATCTAGAGAGGGGTGGGGAGGGTTTGCCATTGAACCCACCATGGAGCGATGTCTGCATGACATTGTATTGCCGCGCAAAACTCTTCTCTTTTTCTCTACATGTTCAGTATGACTGTGTACAATATCTGACATGCATACAAAAAAATATGGTGAGATTATGTAAGGAGAGCATGCAGAAATTTAGAGTGATGGTAACAACCAGTGGATCGACATTTTTCCGTTGAACCAAAATAGCCCTAATGGATCGACGTGAATGTATAGTAATAAGTGATGCAACAAGTGTACAACCTCTTTGCCGTAGCTGTGTCGACCTCAGCATCATTGGGTTGGTCGCTGAAGCAGTTGAGGCAGAGGTGGTTGTTGGAGGTGTGGAGGAAGATCTGAGGAATCTGTAGACAGCGTCAGGGCACTGCTCTGTTGTGATGGATCGTTCTGTCATTGGAGCAGCTCCGGTGAGCCGTAAGACGTCAAGGCTGAAGCAGCACAAGACAGACATCGTCAATCTCAAGTGGGATTCTAATAGCATCTCCAATAGATGATGTAAAATGGATGTAAAATTAACATCACCAAAAACCACCTGACTACAACAGATGAGGTAAAAACTGTTGACTCTGAACTTAACTATCGAAACTGAAATTTAGTGTGGAATCTGAATGCTACTATCGAAACTGAACGCAATGGTAGCAGAGAGGCACTTGACATGTAGTTTAGGGAGGGCCTGCAGTTCATCTCCAACCTGCACCCCCCTGAGCCGACAGCCACCACCGGTCGAACCGCCGGCTCCAGCGCCGCCTCGCCGCCCCGAAAGAACTCGCCACCGCCGCCCCGGCCAGCCCTCTAGGCCCCCGCCCCCACCATGAACCCTAAGATAGATAGTGGGGTACCTCTCCAGCGAGCCCCCGTCCCCACTGTGGGTGGTTCTTCCTTAACTCCGGCGAGCCCTCCCAACCCCTAAAAATCGACTGACCCAAAAGTCGATTCAGTCGACTGAAGTGTGGCTTAATCGGAGCAGAGTAGTAGCACGAGCGAGGGGGAGAGCAGTAGTAGCAGCAGCTGGGTGAGCGAGCGATCGAGCGAGAGCCGGAGCAGCAGCAGCAGATCCGGCTGGTATGGACGCCGCCGCCGAAGGGGCCTCGCACTGGGGGAGAGCCGCCATGGAGATGTCGCCTGCGGCGCCGGCTTCAAGGTAGCCGCTCCATGGTGGTGCGGGATGGAGCACCGTCGGCGCCGGGAGGTCGAGTTAAGGAGAACGTGCGATGCGATGAGTGTACAACCTCTTTGGTGGCACCAAGTAGGCCTCGGTTCGTCCGAGGAGTCGGTGAGGAAGCTGCGGTTCCGGTGGAGCAGGTTAAGGCGGCGCTGTGGGGATGGAGCAGCCGCGATAGACGAGGTGATCGTCGGAGCAGCTCCTTGGAGGTGGATGACGGGGCGGCTGAGCCGGCGGGACGGCGAGATGGACGGCGGATCCTCATCCCGGGAGGTGGACGAGGGACGTCGAGCTGTTGCGGTGGACGATGTCGTCAGGGAAGAGGCTCCGGCTGGGTGGCGGTGACGTGGCAGACGAAGGAGGGTGGGGTTTCGCGACTGGAGCAGAGAGGTTATGGCGGCCTGGGATTTCGAATGGCGAAAAGGGGGCGATGGGAGGGGGTGAAGCATGACTTAGGGACGCGCTTGTCCAAAATGTAGGGTGTGTTACAAAAGTACCCCCCACTGATTTGAACTAGCGGCCCTTTCGGCTCAGGGTTAGAAGGGGGATTTCGCTTGTCGGGATTTGGCAGCTGGAGGGAGTTTTCACGCGCGTTGCAATTTCGGGATAGCAAGGTGCGGGTTGTGAAGGCGCCAGTTTTGGGAGCACGATATCTGAATTTTCGGGATATAACAAGACACGAGTTGAATTTTAGGGACAAGCCTAACGTTTAGTAATATTGTACTTGTATGTACCAAATCAATTCGCACTTCCCTCAACCAAAAAGAAAACAAAAAAAAACTATGCACACCACACAAAGAGAGAGTCTTGCCCCGTTTTACTATACAAATGCTATTCAAAGCTACTCCCTCCTTCCATCTACATAGGGCCTAATGCGTTTTTCGATGCTAACTTTGACCAAATATTAGAGCAATGATATATGACATGCAACTTACACAAAGCACACCGTTAAATTGGTCTGTGAAAGGTTCTTTCAATGATATAATTTTCACATTGTGCATGTCATCTACTATTAATCTTGTCAATAGTCAAAGGTGGTCTTAAAAATCTCATTACGCCGTATATAGATGGAAGGAGGGAGTATGAATCCATGTTATGTCCGATTAAATTTTTTCGCTTGCTGTATAATGCATGTAACCTACTCATACCAACATTTTAGTGCATTCCAAATGTCTATACTACCGCTGCAATTCGAACTAAATTTGAATTCGTTTCTCTATTTCAATAAGAATCTACAATCATGATTGTTGCCAACTTCAACCATCATAGTTTCCTTGCTATCCGCCAGATATAAAGCGGACGGCCTATAATGCAGGATGGCAGGCACACCATCATCAACAACTCCGTTTTTTATAAGGGTAGAGATAAAATATATTAAATGTAGTATAACATGTTCATAACCACACGATGTGTATCACCGTTATATATATTCACACATGTGTCGGTTTGAAACACTATGATAAATTCTTCAAATATCTGAATTCACTTTTTATAATGAAGTATATATGATCTCTATTCGTCTTTTACACCCACACAACCCTCTTATCTTTGTAGCTAGCGCTAACTTTCTCTTGTGCATGCACACGCCCGCATCCCTCTCACCCTCCCTCAGCATTCTCTAGCTCCATCACGCAAATTCGTCTTTTCACTTTAGGTCGTTCACCCACGGTGTGTGTAGGCCCCCTAGCTCCTTCTTTATGGCACACATCGAATGATATGCCTCTCTAGCCAGGTGTGCCTAGCACAAACACGAGCTTCCCCTCTTCTCTTGTCACCGTCCATGCCTCACTCCCACCACTCTTTTCATCGTTCTCGTACTCGCACACTCATCCCCCCTCGATATAGTATGCCTCTCGTACCACCTCCTACATGCATCCCTCTCTCTCTATCCTTCTCCTCGTGCCTCATTTGCTTCTAACACACACATGCATGTATACCGATCGATCTCCCAACATATACCTAGATCGACTTTAACTACCCCCCCATCGATCGACGTACCTCACAAGTTATGTCTCTCCTTTCTCTAACAAAGGGAGATTGATCTTCCTATGTAGTTACGTCTGCTTACCACAGCCACATCGTCCCCCCTCATCATTCGTGCATGCCTCCTGACCCGTCTCTCACACGCACGTGCACAGACAACAAGCAGCCATCTCCTCTCTTATTGATATTGCGGGCATGCCCTCCATTTGTCTAGCAAGCCTATCCCACCATTTGTTAGAAGCAACTCCACTACCAGCCCCTCCAACACTCTAGCTCTGTCTCTCTCCCAACCTTATTCCTCTTCTACACTATGCATGGATGCCGATCGATCTCCCTTAATACATGAGGCAGATTGACCTCCTTAATACATGAGGTAGGCCTCTCTCCTCCTCCACACATATACCAGCCATTGTACCTCTATAGTTAATTGGGCCTCCCTCTTCCCCCACCACACACCGATAGTCGAGCGCTGCAGGTAGGTATCCATGCCATAGAGACAAACTGCACATGTCCCATCTCACGTTCCAGTAGGCCAGCCACTCTATATCTTTGATGTGGGCACACACAAATTCGATGGCACTCTTTATCGATCGCGCACGCGCACACACACACACACACACATCATCCCTCTCTTCGATTCTATGGACACCTCAAGCTGATGATACCTCCACTCTCTTCTCGTGGATCGCCCCCTCTATATATATGTTATATCTAGGACTCTATTTCACACACATTGCATATGTTACATTTTTTGATTGACCCCCCAAAAAAACTCTGAAGAACCCACACACTATATCTCTCTAGGTTTGTATCTCTCTCACACAACCCCACGTAGGTGGTGTACGTATACAAGAAGAGAATAGGTGCACCGTGCACGTACTCACGCTTCGTGCCCAGCCACACCCACGCGGGTACACGGTGGAGCTCATTTCTTTATGAAATGGCAGCCCACGTGCTAATTTGAACGCCCGTAGCGGTTGTTTACCTAGGGAGGTCCTGTACCACGCGTGCACGAAACAAAGTTCGACTTGACGCGTTGCCGCGTTATTTTTAAATAAAGTTATAGCGCTCAATGGCACGTACACAAAATATAAAATGATTTTTGTGGGGAAAAAGGTAGTCCGCTCACTATATACAATGGAGCCTGCCTGCCTGGTTTTGTCGCTCTTGAGAGTATCTCACACAAGGCTGCGGTGGCATCTCTCTCTCTCTCACCGTTGGTCACTGATCCGGCCACATCCCGTCCGCCGGGGGAAAGGGAGTGCGGTGGCCTCTCTCTCTCTCACCGTTGGTCACTGATCCGGCCGCATCCCGTCCGTCGGGGTAAAGGGAGGAAGTGCATTGTTTCTCCGTTCGACGGTGCCAAGGCAGCATGTCCCGATCTGCGGTACACGCTGTTCTCTCTGACCAAGCTCCGGCGCGGCAGGGCCTACACCACATGCTCGCAGATTCCGCCCGCCACTGCTCACCTAGTTACATCCCGACAACCTCCAGGTATCCCCTCCGGCCTTGCTCCACTGCCCGTCTTCCCACGTCGCTGCATGTGGATCTTCCATAGTTCTTTGCCCAAAACGTAGCTCATCCGGCGTACTTTCCATATTGCATTCTTGTCCTCACACCGTTTTAGACAAACACAACCATGTTGTTATCTTCCCTTAGGACAAGGAATATGCTTCTTTTTTGTCATCGCATGTGTCATCAACTGTTATTGGCCAGTAATTGTTTCCTTTCTACCTCTATTTTGCAAACAGGGTTATCCATTTCACCTTGTTGCTATTGCGACCTTTTGGTGAACTGCACAAATCACTTTTTTCTTAAGAGTGTTTTGTGCAGTTGTACTAAAATGTCACACAGGCAACGTCTCTACATTTCAGTGCGACTGCACAAAGGGAGATTGGTTTTGCTCTAACTCATCCAACTCCGAGCCTAATCTTCTCCAACTAGTTAGTCTTAAGAGAGACTACAAAGGTGACCGGCTTCTATTTGTGTGTTTATTGTTTCATCGGCCCTCCTCTATTATCGTAATCACACTTAATATCTTTGGAATAGGGACGCTCAGCTCTATTTTAGTGGAACTACACAAAATGATCGGAATGTTGCATGCTCCAGACAGCTACTTTTTTCCCAACATGCCTTGTTGATTTAGACAGAGCTGGGGGGACGTTGCTGCCAATGAAAGAATGGATCAATTTTAATTTAACACCTTCTCACAACTCTATCTTCAGTTGTGATGTAATTATTAGCTCTGATTTGCTAATAATTGACACGCATTAGCAAGGAAGTTAGTTTTTTATTGTTTCCGAAAGAGCATCGATGGCAAGACACGCGAAACAAAAGCTGAAAGCTCACACCATTGTACAATTTCATGTCGCTGGAAAATTATTTGTATAGTACGCCAATTATGTAAACAAATGATGGAAGCTTGATAGCATTGCCAGAAGCCTCTTCATCATCTGGGTCCATGTGCCATGCACAAAATTATACTCCTTTGTTCCTAAATATTTGTCTTTTACAAATTTCAAACGGGCATATTTTAGAGTGTAGATTCACTCATTTTGCTTCGTATGTGTACTCCCTCCGTTCCTAAATATTCTATTCGTCTTTCTAGAGATTTCAACAAGTGACTACATACGGAGCAAAATGAGTGAATCTACACTCTAAAATATGTCTATATACATCCGTATGTGCCAGTCCATTTGAAATCTCTAAAAAGACAAATATTTGAGTAGTCACTCGTTGAAATCTCTAGAAAGATAAATACTCCGGAGTATATTTAAGAACCGAGGGGGTAGTGCACAACCGCATGGGAGACTCAGCCCGGTGGCTGCGCCGCATTAATAGTGAGTAATGAGCAGTCAAATCATAAGCCCCACCTTTCCCACTGTATGTTGCTCTGAAGAAGCAACCATCAATACGCTCTTCTTTGAATCCGCTCATACTACTCCATCCGTCACTGTTTATACAGCGCGCTTTAGAAAAAAGAAAAAAAATCTGTGGGACCAAGGCGGCTAGCGATCGGCCTGAAAATAGCATTTGTAGTTATAGCACGACGTCTATTACTAGAGGGAATAATGCGTACACACATGCATGCAGTGCTTCCACCCCGGGTACACACATGCATGCACTTACTCCACTCCGTAGTAGTACAGTACATGGAGAGAAAATTGTGGACTTGATTGCGGTTACCACGCCCTAATTAATTGAGCATTAAACCAAACGCGTCTAAAGTCTCTCTGGTGGTGTAAATGCATTGAGAGAAATGCATCATAATGAAGCGCGCCCTGTAAACTGTGACGGAGGGAGGAGTAGTATGAAGGTGCAAAACCAAATACGCGTATGGCCAGTTGCTCAACGCACCTCCTCTTGGCATATCACTGACATGTCGGACAGGAGTGTGAGCAAACCGATCTCAATTGATGGCAAAGAGCCAACCTGCCATTCCTTGATAGAGACGAGGAGCGAGAACACACAGACAGGCTCGCACGGAGGCCAAGATATATTCAAGCATGGTTGGTTGATCGATATCATTCATTACATGTTGGGCTGCCGTTTTCCGCCCTTCTCCAGAATAAACATGTACTTTATCAGAGATAAAAAAATAAGAGTACAGACGCTCCACCATGCGGTTCTAGTAGTAGTACTACTCGTACTACTGCGCTTGGCTCTTCGCCTCTTCGTGAAGTCAAACAATGATGGTACTCCGCATGTTGGGTACTACAGTGGATGCCTCTGACAATCTGACACCGAATGGACTGATGCATGTCCACCGAGGGTAGGTTGCATTAGTCAAAAGGCGTAAGCGAGCTTCACCTTGTCCTACAAGCTTCTCCTCGTTCTGCGAGTTGACGGGACACACCAAAAAGTAGTGCTAGTCCATACTCCCTCCTTTTCGGTTAATATGGCTTAATCTTTTTTGTGGGTAAATGAGAGAGCTTTATTCATATATAAGCATTCATAGGACGATCAGCCAAGACACTGGTCACTAGGAAGCAAGGTACCCTGCAAAAAAAGAAGTAGGAAGCGAGGTGTTTCATCAAGCCAGCTCTCGGCCACATTCAAAGTGCAGCAAGCACGGTTCGCATGAAGATGCGCCGCAAGGTTTGCTGACCTGAATAACAAAAAAAGAGGAAATATTACCAAGCGCTACTATTTGTAATAGGATATGCGCCAGCGAGAATTGTGGCGAGTGTTCCATGCAATCAACTTCCATTATCACATGCGAGAACCCTCGAAGAGAACCAAATGTGTTGAAGATTGCTTTATCACATTTTAGAATTATAACAAGAGTGCAGACGCTCCTCCATCCGGTTCCTAGTACTAGTATAGTACGTACCTTTATAGACTATAGTAGTAGTACTAGTAAACTTTGCGCTTGGCTGTTCGCCTATTCGGGAAGTCGAACAATAATAGCGCTAGTAGTATAGTGTATGCTTCTCGCAATCTAACACCGAATTAACTATTGCACGTCCACCGCCTGAGTGAGGGAGAGCTTGCATTAGTCAAAAGTTTCTCCTTGTCCTGCGAGCCACCGCGCGCAAGCTTCTCCCGTCCTGCAACCTTCTCCTCGTTCGGCAAGTTGACGGGACACAACAAAGTAATGCTAGTCCATACTGCCTCCTCTCCGGTTAATATGGCTTAATTTCAAACGAGATAAATACACTGTCTGTCACTTTATATTGGTAAAAATACGGTCAGTGGACTTCATAATACGCTCATTGCGCTCAATATATATATTTTTCGGTGTTTATACGGTCACTAGCTCACCCTGACTGAGTATGTGTGTGCATGCACGTGTAGGTTGAGCACTTGAGCGTGACCGTGTGTGTTCCGTCGTGTGCTCGGACATGCATGCATTAGGGCGTCGTGCACGTTTTTGCGTCCATGTGTACGTGTGACTATTGCATACACGTAGGGGAAGTACGTGTAGGGGCCACTAAGGAGCAGTGAAATCACACAGTAAGTTAGTCGAAAGAAGCAACCATCATTTCACTCTTGAATGACACATACGCAATATAAACTGGTTGATATGGAGAGAAAAAGACAACCACTATATATACACTAGCAGGAGCCTAAGCTACAAGCCTGCTTGTTTAGGTTGCTCTCTTCACAAGCATAGAACGACGGGCCTGATCCCGCAGCTGGGGGAAGGGAACAATGTTCTGCGTAGATGCGGTCGACATCGGCGAGGGAGAAAACCCACAGTCGGTGCGTCCCAATCGGGGGTCACCGCGGTATGGGCCGATGCCGTGTCCCAACCGCCCTTCTAGCTACAGCCTGACGTCCCAGGTAGTCCATCTTCCTTTTGGAGCCGGCTTGCTCCACTGCCGTAGCTCCATCTCCATGTCGATCTTTATCTACTTCTACCGGCTTCTACTTGTGATGAGTTTATGTCTCATGAACTAGTGCCAGTACTATTATTCTAATCACACTTCTTAAATATGTTTGCCATCATGGATGCTCATGTCAATTTTAGTGGAACTGCACAAAAGCATCGTATGATCCGAGGGTGCCAGCCGTCTTTCCTTCGACAGGTTCTACCTGGCCAGGAAATTAAATCATGTTTAGGGTTTAGGGTTTAAGTCGTAGTGACCCCATCAGTAGTTTTTCTTTTGTACACGCTCTCACAACTTTTTTCTTTAGTTGTGAAGTAAATATTGGCTATGATATGTCAATCATTGAGATGCATCAGCATGCATGTTAGTTTTCCTTTGTATTTGATGGAATGTTGTAACAGGGCAACCTTGGAATAGGAATGGAAATGGAGTGGAAAGTTTCCGTTTTTCCGAAGAAAAAATGGAAACGGAGAGAAACCAACGTTTCATTTCGTTGGATCGCGCCATCGAGCAAAAAAACATTTAAATCACGTCTGTCGTGTTCGTGTCTCACCCTCCTCCACGGCTCGACCCCACACGGTCGCTCCGCATGCCACTCACCGCAAACCGAGTATATGATAACTTTCTCGCCTGCTTGTCGATGGATCGCGCCATGGAGTACTAGCACTACTGGAAGAGATTGACGAGTTGGGGGAGGACAGCTAGCTGTAGCACATACTCCCAAGAACTTTTTACATGCATGTTGTAGCCGGCTATTGCGACCTTTGAACGCAGAGCAGCCGCGTGCACCCGGAAGTGGCGCTGGCGACGCTCTCTTGGTCGGCACGCCGCTTCAATGCCGGTGCCAGTGAGAGGTCGCGCCCGCTCTGGACGGGCATGAATGCGGCAGTGACCGTTTTGGGCGGGAAGCACGCGCGGGTGATGAAGAGGGTTCGGGTTGGTCAGGACCGGCCGTGGCAGCGGTCCGGACGTGCGCAAACAAGAGATGATGTACGTTAATATTGCTGCGTATATAATTAAAAACGTAAATAATGTGCCAGTTGGACAAATATGATTGGAGATGGAGATGGAAATGGAATTTTACATAAACACGGATATGCATGTCTATGTCTATGTGTGTGTGCGCGATGACTCTCGCGGCCTGGAAGCGGGGCGTGTTTTTGATCGAGTTTTCTTTCTTGGTACGTTAGAAAATCAGTTTGTCTAATTCACATCTAGATGTTATTTAAGGATATCACATCTAAGCTCCCACAAGTATATAATGTAGCAACAAGAAACAAAAAAACTAGGAAAAAAATAGACCACAAACAGAGTGGACATCAACTTAGATGTGTCCTAGACAGACCCTTAAAAAATTGTCCGCCAGTTTTCGTTTGTTTTTTCCGGGAACGCGCGTATTCTATTCAAAACCACTGCTATGGAGATATTTTTTTACTCCATTACAGCCTCTTGTTTGATAGAGTTTCTCGCGTCTCGCTCTCTCACCCTCTCCACATCAAAACAAGATGACAGTGTCCACTCTATCTCTCTCCTCACCGGTGGTCACAGATCCGGCCGAATCCCGTCCGCTGCGGGAGGTGAGGAGGTGCAGCGTTGACGTTGTCGCCGTCGGCGATGGAGGAAGCCGATGCGCACCGTCCTCTCGGAGCCGGTGCTGGCACGGACGAAGATCCTCCGCGCCCTTGTTCGCTGCCGTCGTGTGGGCAGATCCCGCCCGCCCGCCTAAACGACACCTCGCCCACCTGAGGTATAACTTCTTGTACTGGTCCAGCTCCCCAGGTCGCTGCGTGCGGGTTTTCTTCTATGCGACTACTCCCCAGCTCCCCATGCATAGTAGCTAGGGTTCGTCGGCTGGTCCAACATCACCTACTAGTACTATTATAGAGGAAATGCCACTCGAAAAGTTGTCCTGATTTATGCCTCGGTGGAGGTATACATGTTCTTTCGACAAAAAGTACATGGTGGTTGTGCGGTCATTGTCCATATGGTGGTAGTACTATCACTGGTTAAATGAAGAAATGCTTTTTTTCTCGGGTATCCTGGTTTAGTTCCCATCAAGATAATTATGATGCTTCTGTTTGTTGGTGTACTTTTCATTAATTCTTATTGACAATTGAGATGTCGTTGCTAACCCTTTTTTATATTTGGAAACAGCGATGCGTGTCTCCATACCCGGGCATGTCTTCCTCAATTTTAGTGGAACTGCACAAACTTGGATGGCCATTGTTGTTTCACCTCACTATCCTCTGCCACGTGGTTCTTCCTTCCTCGAGCTTGATTACTGAGAAGAAACAGACCACAGTGAGGATTTGTCGAACTTCATAGGTGCCTCACCCAAACTTGATGCCAAATGGATGATGCATCACCATGATGACCTATCGATGCTCATGGTTGCGCCTCATGGTTGCGTCGGCTGGTGAAGCTGATCGATTTTCAATGAAAAACAAGATGTCTTCCATTAGTGCTCTTTGCTTGTTACGCACAAAGATGATATCCTTCGTCAGTTCACCTTGGTTGCGTTGGAGACGCAGTCGTCTTTCACGTTGGTGCAATTTTATCACACAATTGGCTATGAACCAAATGTTTCCTCGAAGAAGGATCGACGTTGGTACTAAGAGCATAAGTTTTGTATTGATTTCTAAGCCTTCTCACAACTTTGTCTCCAGCTCCCCTGTAATTTTATTTGTCCAGCTATTATCTTTGATTTAAAAAATGGTGTGGACTAAAAACCCGGATGGACGTAGTAGCCCTCCATTTGTATTTACTCCGCATATTAGATTTGACTGAAGTAAAACTTTGTAATACTCTCAAACCTTTCCGATAATTGAAATTAAAATTCTTTATTTGTACACACTCTCACACGTTTCCGATAATTTGGCGCATGTGTGGTTGTTCACTTAAGGGAGGGTAGTGTACCACACGTGAAGGACAGGAAGTGCGACAAGGATGCGTGGGCATGGATCGTTAGTTCATCGGAAGTAGTACTAGTTTTCTTCACTGTACATTAAATAAAGAGTTTCGTTTCGTACTTACACAATTTAAAATGATTGTTATGGAGAGAATAAGAAAACCACTCCACTATATATTAGTCGTATACACGAGAGTACTATATGGACGCAGCTTCATTGACTTAGTGCACCTGCCTTTGGATTTATGACAGGTGGGCCCAAAATGTGGCTGGCTCACCTGTTATACAGCCAAAAGCAGGTGCAGTGAAGGCACCGGAGCTCAGTCCATACTACAGTAGTATATATATAAGAGGGAGCCTCAGCGCTTGTTCGCTAGGGTTTGCACTCTCCACACGCTCGCCGCACTACATATATGTTACACGTTGGTGTTGGGGAACGTAGTAATTTCAAAAAAATTCCTATGCACATGCAAGATCATGGTGATGCATAGCAACGAGAGGGCAGAGTGTGTCCACATACCCTCGTAGACCGAAAGCGGAAGCGTTAGCACAACGCGGTTGATGTAGTCGTATGTCTTCACGATCCAACCGATAAAGTACCGAATGCACGGCACCTCCGAGTTCAGCACACGTTCAGCCCGATGACGTCCCTCGAACTCTGATCCAGCCGAGTGTTCAGGGAGAGTTTCGTCAGCACGACGGCGTGGTGACGATGTTGATGTTCTACCAACGCAGGGCTTCACCTAAGCACCGCTACAGTATTATCGAGGTGGAGTATGGTGGAGGGGGCACCGCACACGGCTAAAAGATTAAACAGATCAATTGATGTGTCTATGGGGTGCCCCCTGCCCCTGTATATAAAGGAGCAAGGGGGGTGCGGCCGGCCAGGGAGAGGGCGCGCCTGGAGGAGTCCTACTCCCACCGGGAGTAAGACTCCCCCCTTTCCTAGTTGGATTAGGACATGGGAGGGGGAAACAAGTGGAGGAGAAGAAAGGGGGCGCCGCCCCCCTCTCCTTGTCCTATTCGGACTAGGGGGAGGGGCGCACGGCCCAGCCCTAGCCGCCTCTCCTCTCTTCCACCAAGGCCCATTAAGGCCCATTAAGTCCCCGGGGGGTTCCGGTAACCTCCCGGTACTCCGGTAAAATCCCGATTTCACCCAGAACACTTCCGATATCCATACATAGGCTTCCAATATATCAATCTTCATATCTCGACCATTTCGAGACTCCTCGTCATATCCGTGATCACATCAGGGACTCCGAACAACTTTCGGTACATCAAAACATATAAACTCATAATATAACTATCATCGAAACGTTAAGCATGCGGACCCTAAGGGTTCGAGAACTATGCATACATGACCGAGACACGTCTCCGGTTAATAACCAAAGCGGAACCTGGATGCTCATATTGGCTCCCACATAATCTACGAAGATCTTTATCGGTCAGACCGCATAACAACATACGTTGTTCCCTTTGTCATCGGTATGTTACTTGCCCGAGATTCGATCGTCGGTATCTCAATACCTAGTTCAATCTCGTTACCGGCAAGTCTCTTTACTCATTCTGTTATACATCATCCCGCAACTAACTCATTAGTAGCAATGCTTGCAAGGCTTAAGTGATGTGCATTACCGAGAGGGCCCAGAGATACCTCTCCGACAATCGGAGTGACAAATCCTAATCTCGGAATACGCCAACCCAACAAGTACCTTCGGAGACACCTGTAGATCACCTTTATAGTCACCCAGTTACGTTGTGACGTTTGGTAGCACACAAAGTGTTCCTCCGGTAAACGGGAGTTGCATAATCTCATAGTCATAGGAACATGTATAAGTCATGAAGAAAGCAACAACAACATACTAAACGATCATGTGCTAAGCTAACGGAATGGGTCATGTCAATCACATCATTCTCCCAATGATATGATCCCGTTAATCAAATGACAACACATGTCAATGGCTAGGAAACTTAACCATCTTTGATCAACGAGCAAGTCAAGTAGAGGCATACTAGTGACACTCTGTTTGTCTATGTATTCACACATGTATTATGTTTCTGGTTAATACAATTCTAGCATGAATTACAAACATTTATCATGATATAAGGAAATAAATAATAACTTTATTATTGCCTCTAGGGCATATTTCCTTTAGCTGGAGGCTCAGCGTTCATTTGCTAGGGTTTGCTATATTCACAGTCTCTCACCCTCTCTTCACCAGATCTAAACAAGACTGCGTTGGCCTCTTGTCTCTCTCTCCCCCCTCATAGCTGGTGAAGGAGGCGTCCGTATCCCATCGCACCGGGAAGGGGAGGAGGTGCAGCGTTCACTCTATCGCCTTCGGCGAGGGAGGCAATCCATTGCCGGCTGCGATGTTCTCTTTCACCCAGCGCCTGTGCGGGAGGGCCACCGACCCCTTCTTCCTCACTGCCGTACGTAGTGTGGGCAGATCCGGCCTCCCGCCGCACGCCTTGCCACATCCCGATGACCCTAAGGTATAGGTTTCTTTGAAACCGTCGTTGCTCTAGCTCCATGTGGATCTTTTCCGATCTGTAGTCGAATCTAGGTCTTGGTTCAAAGAGGAAAGAAGGGTGCGGTGGGCTAGAGCAAGAATCTAGGACGTGGTTCAATGAGGAAAGGAGGGGCAGAAAGTAGTATAGACCAGCTATCCAGCCGCTTTGTAGGTCGAAAAGGGGAAAATGGGGTAACCCAGTACACACATCTGTAAGGAACCGATCTCTTTGTTGAAAAGGGAAAGAAACTGGGGGGGGTCGGTTAGTTTGTGCAGGACTAGATTTGCTGCCCTCACATAGGAAGAAGGTTCAAAGAGAACAAATATGGGACCAGCGCATATATGCTGCTTGGCTACATACTCTGCATCACCCATTTATATGTGTGGACGCACATGGTGCTGACATGTCCCATACAACTATTTTGCTGTTGTTAATCTAAGAATGCCACCGGAAAATTGAAGCAATGCCACCGTCAAAAGTAAATTACATTTTTTAACGAATGTTGTTTCAAGAGAATGTCTCTGTTAATATGAATCAATGCAACCGTTTTAGAAATGCTACTGTCCTAATTTGTTTTCCATCCAAGATAAGTTAGATGCTTCTTTCTGTCACCGTTTGTTTCATCCTCCTTTATCGGCAAGTAATTGTTTCCTTTTTTGCCTCTGTTAAAACAGGGGTATCGATTCAACTTGTTGCTATTGCGACATTTTGCTTCGCTTCTCGAAACACTTATGTTTTAAGAGTGTTTTATGCAGTTCAACTTGAATGTCACTCCGGTGACTTTGCTTAATTTTGGTGGAACTGCACAAAAGGAGATCGAGATTTGTTTCCAGTCTTCGTGGCGAGTTATTTCAAATCTTGGTCTCAACCACATGATGTGCAGTGTGCTTTGAGATGTTGTGCTACTTGTTTTGGTATTGTTTTAAATAAATGTTGAATTGAAGCTATTGTGTTGCTGTCTTTTCCCATTAAGTAGTGAACAAAAATGGGACCAACCCAGACATGATGCTTGTTGCTTTGTTACAACAAATTCAGCATCACCCCCTTTATAAGACAGTAATTTATGCCACTCTCAGAATTAACTACTGAATCTTATTTCAAAACTGCAACACTTGTTAGGGATTAGCGGGATTACCATTTTTGTGGCCGCATGTTTCATCCTCCTTTATTAGCCAGTAATTGATTCTTTTTGCCTCTGTTTAAACAGGGATATCTATTCAACTTGTTGCTATTGCGACATTTTGCTTCGCTACACGAAACACTTTCCTTGATTTCAGTGCAACTGCACAAAACGAGATTGGATTTCCTATTCGTGTTGGCAGATTCGTATTTTATCTTGTCCATCTCATGAAAGGTCAGTACATGCCTTCATCCACATGATTGTGCAGTGTGCTTTGAGATGTTGTGCTACTTGTATTGGTACGGTTTTAAATAAATGTTGAATTGAAGCTATTGTATTGCTGTCTTTTCCCATTAAGTAGTGAACAAAAATGGGACCAACCCAGACATGATGCTTGTTGCTTTGTTACAACAAACTCTGCATCACCCCCTTTATAAGTAGATGGAAGCACATACTGTTGTTGCACCCACTCTCCCCTAGAAATGTTTATGCTTTTTGTTAATCTAATGCCGCTGGTAAAATTAAGCAATGCCACTCTCATAATTAATTAACTACTGAATCTTAGTTCAAAACTGCAACACTTATTAGGAATGGTACTATCTTGCTTTGTAGTTCTTTCTACATGTTTAACCAAGGTATTGTTAAGATAATGTCTCTGTTAAAATGAATTAGTTGCATTGTTTTAGGAATGGTATTTTTCTGCTTTGTCGTTCTTTATACATGTTGAAACAAGGCATTGTTAAGATAATGTCTCAGTCAATATGAATGAATCACACTGATGGAGAATTGCTACTCTCCTGCTTTGTTTCCCATTAAGATAAAGTAGATCAGTAGATGCTTTTCTTCTGGGAGTACAAGTCATCAACCGTTATTTCTCAGTAATTGTTTCCCTTATACCTATTGTTGCTTACAGGGATATCAAAATTAAAGCTCGGTTTTATTCCGACTTTGACTTTAGTTGAATTGCACAAAAGGAGCCAATGTGTCCAAGGCAAACTGCTGCATTACTGGGTCCAGTTGGTCATTCCACTTTGCAGAAAGAAGCAGTCACTATTTGCACTACATTACAGAAGGAATGACCGAGAAGCTTTACAGAGTATTATTAGACACCGGTGACATGACTAGTCTACAGAGACCATTGGCAATTTAACAACACGTGGAGTGCCCTGGGCAAAAAGTGCCCAAACAAGTACAAGAAGCTACGACAGGACTCCACGATCATAGGCATTACATATTTTGAATGGGATAAGCTTGTCAAAGTTTAATCATTGATGTTAGCAAGAAGACGTTAGTTTAATATATTGGAATTGGAAAACCTTGTCAAAATTTGCTCATTGATGTTAGCCAGAAGACATGCATTTGATATTTTTGAGTGGGACGCCCTTGCTGTGAGCAGCGTCGAGTGTTTTTTCCTATTCCTATGTTCAGTTTAGAAGTAAATAGTTACTCTGCTGAGATATTCCTGTGTTAAGAGTTTGTTCTGAATATTGTCTATGTAATGCCAGGCCTTGTGTTTGATTGCAAAGTTGAGCTTGGAATGTTGTGGCATGCGGCATCACGAGCTATTCACTGTGCCTCCTGAGAATAATGCTTCGTATTGTTTTGCATGTCGATCTAATACCAATGATTTGCTTGTTAAGAAGATCATCCTCTTCCGTTGTTTCCATGCTTAAGAAGTTCATCGTCTGATGTTTCATTCATAGCCTATACGACAAGTCGGGTAGGTTAGACGTGAAACCATATGATCTCCAACGAACTCATGATATTAGGCCGTGGTTGGATCGTCGTTTTCCAACCAAAACCACTTGTAAAACGGACGCTTGTAAATTAAAGCAGATGGTCTCGGGCGAAGGCGCTTCGTTGGTCGATTTTGACTAGTAAAATATCGGAAGTACTTCACACACGATAAAAACGCTGAACGGCACTCGGACGATTGCTAATCCAGCCGTTAGCTGCTGTTTCAGCCTTACCCATGGATGGCATGATACACACGTCGTGCATGTATCATCTGGTAATGTCGTCCATATAGCAGTGCTCCTAAAATATACACTGGTCTCTCAAATTACATGTGTAACCCGCCGGTTTTACTTACAGACCTCGGGCCCTCGGTTTCATTATGCCTGTATTTTACGCGTTGTTTCCAATGACGAGTAAATTACACTTGTATGTTAATACAGGTTTGAAATAGACCAGAGCTCCCAAGCGCGGCCTTACCATTTCATGCCGTCTCAGTTTCTCGAAGGTGCTCATAGGTGTCCGATGATCCTGGCTTCCTGAATGAGTAGCGGGCGTTGTATCAGGTCATTCGTAGGGCCTGCAAGGCCCTCTCCGTTGTCCTTCGAGTTGTTGCGCTCGCCGTGGCGCCGAGCATTGTTAACATCGTCAACGAACATGAGGATTCAGGAGATGACTTTATTTTGACTGGATGACACTAGGGACACACTAGGGCCATAGTCGTACGTACGCAAGTGCCTCCTTCTTATGTACAACTATATTTTTTTTGCTTTCTCCTGGTTTCCTAACATCACGGTCCCATACCATTGTCAACCTATGTAGTCAATATGAACGAGAGAATTGCACAAGGTGCGGCCGACAGCTGGGACCAAGCAGCCCGAGCAGTATTTGTGTTTTTGAGGCGTGAGCACTGCAGAGTTTTTCTTGGCGATGATTTCGTTGTTGTTCACAGGAGACCAGGGTATTAACTGGGCAGACTGTGGCCCGTCTAGCCCAGGCCAGATATCCAGCCCAGATACTAATTTTTTTCAAGATGAAAATGGCTAGCCCAGCTATATATCTTTTTGAGGAATACCCACGCAAGGTCAACTTGTTATTCTCCGCCCCGCTGGGCTGCAAATCTTTCCTAGGAGGGATGCATTAAGCTTAACAAGAAAATGGGCTTTAAAAAATAATAAATGGGATGTAATTATAAAAACTGGGCAGTAACTATAAAAAAAATGCACCAAACACGAAATTGGTTTATAAAATATTATTTATGGATTTTGAAAATCTTAAATTTTCATTGTTGCACGCGCAATGTTTCGTTGGATTTTTACGTAATACAAATTTATATTTAATCTGACTAGAAATTTCAGGATAAAAATATTTTGGATCCAATCAAAATGTGGGAAATTTTATTGAATTCTGTCTTCGACAGTTGGTTGAAATTATTAATCGTTGTCCTAGCTAGAAAATGGGCTGTACTTTTAACAAATTGTAAATGGGTTGTTGTAAATTCCATTAGAATTCAAAAATGGGTTGTACATTCTTACAAAACGCAAATGGGCTATAAGTTCTTTGCCACACACTTGTGGGCCTACTAAGTGATGCGTCCCCTAAAAAAATAAGTTGATGCGTATGCAAGGCTTTGTCAACTTATTATAGTCAACACATGGTTCTAGCAGTAGTGGCCGTTGGATGTCTATCCAATGGATGTCGTGCTTCTTCTTCAATCTCGGATATTCTTAGCTTCGGCCGCCCAAAAAATGATTCCTCCCCCTGACATCTGGGGCTCACCGTTTCAGAGGCTGACATGTGGGCCTACTAAGTTGGAGCGTACTAAGCGCTTTGTCAACTTAGTCAATATAAACGATTCTAGCTTCAGTGACCGTACGATGTCCATCCAACGGCCGTAGTGCTTCTTCAACCTCTGGTCTTCTTGGTCCAGCCGCCCAAAGCAGCGCCGGTCGTGCCGCCTGCTCCTGCCACCCGTGGCCGGCTGTGCTACCGCGGAGGCCTCACCGCCCCCATACTACTCCCGCCGCTGGCCAGGCCATCCCTCCACTCACCCATACCCCCTGTTATTCTGCGGCGACGGCAGCCTCACACCGCAACCGAACCAGTGAACCCTTGTACTCCTCTCCGTGCGGGCTTCCGCTGCTGCGTCTTCCCCGGCTCCGCGTCGTCCCCTTCCTAGGCCTCGCCGTCGTCCACCGCCCTAGTGCTCTAGGTGCGACATGGTCAACGTGGTCAACGACCGACTTCCATCGGAAGAGTACTGTACGTGGAGAGGCTGACAGCTGGGTCCACGGCGGCCGCAAGGAAGTGCCTCCTTATTACGCGCAAAATAATTATTCCTCCACCTGACAGCGGGGACCCACCGGACGGGCCACCTTATTTTGCGAAAAAAACGTTTCCCCCTGACTGTTGGGACCTACCGGACGGGCCGCCGTATTTCAAGAAAAAACGTTCCCCCCACTGTCAGCTCGGACCCACCGGAAGTGCCTCCTTATTACACACAAAAAAATGAATACTCCCCCTGCTAGCTGGGACCCACCTTGGTGGGAGGCTGACTTGTGGGCCTACTAAGTTGACTGGGATGGAGGGCTTTGTCAACTTAGTCAATATGAACGATTCTAGCTCCAATGACCGTACGATGTCCATCCAACGGCCGTAGTGCTTCTTCAACCTCTGGTCTTCTTGCTCCAGCCGCCCAAAGCAGCGCCGGTCGTGCCGCCTGCTCCTGCCTCCCATGGCCGGCTGTGCTGCCGCAGAGGCCTCACTGCCCCCTACTATTCCCACCGCTGGCTAGGCCCTGCGGCGACGGCAGCCTCACATCGCAGACGAACGAGTGAACCCTCATACTCCTCTTCGCGTGGGCATCCACTGCCGCGTCTTCACCGGCTCCGCATCGTCCCCTTCCTAGGCCTCGCCGTCGTCCACCGCCGTGGTGCTCTTAGCGCGGCGTGGTCAACATGGTCAAGGAACGACTTCCATCGGACGTGGACTGTACGTGGAGAGGCTGACAGTTGGGTCCACGACGGCAGCAAGGAAGTGCCTCCTTATTACGCGGAAAATAATGATTCCTCCACCTGATAGTAGGGACCCACTTGACAGGCCACCGTATTTCGCGAAAAAATGTTTCCCCCTGACTGTTGGGACCCACCAGCTACACCTTCGCACGCAAGGAAGTGCGTCCGGGCAAAAAAACGATTTGCCCCCCTGACAGCTGGGACCCACCAGCTACATCTTCGCACGCAAGGAAGTGCGTCCGGGCAAAAAAAACCAAAATGATTCGCCCCCCTGACTGCTGGGACCCACCAGCTACGTCTTCGCAGGCAAGGAAGTGCCTGACAGTCGGGACCCACCTGGTTAAAGCGTACGTAGCGTTATCATAATGGTCGCGAACGTGTATGTACATATATATTGGTCGATGTAGAGGCGCACACGTGTCGTAGTAGAGGCGCGTACATGTCGTAGTAGAGGCGCGCACGTAGCATGTACAAGTACGTACAGCGGCCAGGGTGCAAGAAAGAAAATACGGCCACGTACGTACATACGGGCAGGGTCTCGGACGCCTACTCGTGCATACGTACAACGAGGGCTCGTGTACATGGCTGGGTCGGAACGGAGAAACAGCGTCATCGTCGTGTTCATGGGGAGGCAACGGAATGCGTCGTGTTCATGGGGAGGCAACGGAATGCGTCGTGTTCATGGGGAGGGGTGTGGCGTACCGTAAAACAGAGGAAACGGACCTCCTACTATCGAAACGGGGGTCCTGTTGATTGGGAGGAGTGTGGCGTACCGCAAAACGGGGGAAACGGACCTCCTACGGTCGAAACGGGGGTCCTGTTGATCGGGAGGGGTGTGGCGTACCGCAAAACGAAGGAAACGGACCTCCTACAGTCGAAACGGGGATCCTGTTGATCGGGAGGGGTGTGGCATACCGCAAAACGGACGAAATGGACCTCCTACGGTCGAAACGGGGGTCCTGTTGATCGGGAGGGGTGTGGCGTACCGCAAAACGGACGAAACGGACCTCCTACAGTCGAAACGGGGGTCCTGTTCATCGGGAGGGGTGTGGCGTACCGCAAAACGGGACTCCACGAGATACTGTTCATCTCCATCGTGGACCTCCTCCAGCCTCCACGGGCTACCGTCGACCTCCTCCAGCCTCCACGGGCTCCTGTTCATCCAGCCTCCACCGCGTGCTACTCCACCGGCTACTGTTCAACCACCCCTCCACGGGCACCCCTCCACCGTCTACTATTCATCCAGCCGTCCACACCATTGGGTCCTGTTCAACCACCCATCCACGGGCACCCCTCCGTCATCTACTATTCATCCAGCCCTCCACACCACGGGGTCCTGTTCATCCAGAGGCAACGCCACCGCTCACTGTTCATCCACCCCCCCCCCCCCCCCGCAATGCTCATTGTTCATCCAATCGACCGGCTTCAGTTAGCAGCAGTAGCGAAGGAATCGCTCGATCGGGTTCAGTTAACAGCCATCGATCGATCGCTCGGGTTCAGTAACGCGTAGCCTATAGTGCAATCGCTCGGGTTCAGTTAGAGCCCAACGCCTCGCTCGGGTTCAGTGAGAGCCAATGCCTCACACACACGCGCATATGTGTACGAGAGAAACGCGCATCGCTCGGCCCCCAACCTCCCACCGTAACCGGGAACTCCCTGCAATTTTCCTCCCCCTCGCTTCTACCATTGTTTTTTCCGTCATGGACGGCCAAAAGAATGTCATGCAGCTGCGTCTCCGGCCCGCCCAGGATGAAAAGCCCATTTTCTGTCATAGAAGTAGAAGCCCACCACATCTATGATGATACCAGGTTTTGTCACAATTATCGTCATAGAAGTGCCATATGTATGACAGAAAAAAATTGTTCGGCCCAAAATGTCACGGATGTGTCTTTTTTTGTAGTGTAGTGCTATGTCCATGGCTCACGCTCATGTATTGTGTGAAAGTTGAAAAGGTTCGAGGACATCAAAAGTATGAAACAATTGCTTGGCTTGTCATCGAGGTTGTGCATGATTTGAATATTTTGTGTGATGAAGATGGAGCATAGCCAGACTATATGATTTTGTAGGGATAAACTTTCTTTGGCCATGTTATTTTGAGCAGACATAATTGCCTTGTTAGTATGCTTGAAGTATAATCTTTTTTATGTCAATATTAAACTTCTGTTTTGAATCTTATGGATCTGAACATTCATGCCACAATAAAGAAAAAATACATGGATAAATATGTTAGGTAGCATTCCACATCAAAAATTCTGTTTTTATCATTTACCTACTCGAGGACGAGTAGTAATTAAGCTTGGGGATGCTTGATACGTCTCCAACGTATCTATAATTTTTGATAGTTCCATGCTATTATTTTATCTGTTTTGGATGTTTTATATACATTAATATGCTATTTTATATTATTTTTGGGACTAACTTATTAACCTAGAGCCCAACGCCAGTTTATGTTTTTTCCTTGTTTTTGAGCTTCGCAGAAAATGAATACCAAATGGAGTCCAAACGGAATAAATCCTTCGCGATGATATTTCTTGGACCAACAGACACGCAAGAGACTTGGAGTGCAAGTCAGAAGAGCCACGAGGTGGCCACAAGGGCGGAGGGCACGCCCCCTACCTTGTGGGTGAAGGAAATATGCCCTAGAGGCAATAATAAAGTTATTATTTATTTCCTTATATCATGATAAAGGTTTATTATTCATGCTAGAATTGTATTAACAGGAAACATAATACATGTGTGAATACATAGACAAACAGAGTGTCACTAGTATGCCTCTACTAGACCAGCTCGTTAATCAAAGATGGTTATGTTTCCTAACCATAAACAAAGAGTTGTTATTTGATTAACGAGGTCACATCATTAGTTGAATGATCTGATTGACATGACCCATTCTATTAGCTTAGCACCCGATCGTTTAGTATGTTGCTATTGCTTTCTTCATGACTTATACATGTTCCTATGACTATGAGATTATGCAACTCCCGTTTACCGGAGGAACACTTTGGGTACTACCAAACGTCACAACGTAATTGGGTGATTATAAAGGAGTACTACAGGTGTCTCCAAAGGTAGATGTTGGGTTGGCGTATTTCGAGATTAGGATTTGTCACTCCGATTGTCGGAGAGGTATCTCTGGGCCCTCTCGGTAATGCACATCACTTAAGCCTTGCAAGCATTGCAACTAATGAGTTAGTTGCGGGATGATGTATTACAGAACGAGTAAAGAGACTTGCCGATAACGAGATTGAACTAGGTATTGGATACCGACGATCGAATCTCGGGCAAGTAACATACCGATGACAAAGGGAACAACGTATGTTGTTATGCGGTCTGACCGATAAAGATCTTCGTAGAATATGTAGGAGCCAATATGGGCATCCAGGTCCCACTATTGGTTATTGACCGGAGATGTGTCTCGGTCATGTCTACATTGTTCTCGAACCGTAGGGTCCGCACGCTTAACATTACGATGATAGTTATTATGAGTTTATGCATTTTGATGTACCGAAGGTTGTTCAGAGTCCCGGATGTGATCACGGACATGACGAGGAGTCTCGAAATGGTCAAGACATAAAGATTGATATATTGGAAGCCTATATTTGGACATCGGAAGTGTTCCGGGTGAAATCGGGAATTTTACCGGATTACCGGGAGGTTACCGGAACCCCCCGGGAGGCAAATGGGCCGTCATGGGCCCTAGTGGAAAGGTGAAAGGGCTGCCCACAAGGGCTGCGCGCCTCCCCCCTCCCCCTAGTCCTATTAGGACTAGGAGAAGGGGCCGGCCACCCTTGAAGATTCCTAGTCCAAATAGGATTGGGGGGGGGAGTCCTACTCCCGGTAGGAGTAGGACTCCTCCTGGCGCACCAAGGGGCTGGCCGCACCTCTCCCCCTTTGCCCCTTTATATACGGGGGCAGGGGGCACCTCTAGACACACAATTGATCATTGAGATCTTTCCTTAGCCGTGTGCGGTGCCCCCTGCCACCAAATTCCACCTCGATCATATTGTTGCAGTGCTTAGGCGAAGCCCTGCGTCGGTAGTACATCAAGATCGTCACCACGCCGTCGTGCTGACGGAACTCTTCCTCGACGCTTTGCTGGATCGGAGCCTGAGGATCGTCATCGAGCTGAACGTGTGCTAAGAACTCGGAGGTGCCAAAGTAACGGTGCTTGGATCGGTCGGATCGGGAAGAAGACGTACGACTACTTCCTCCACGTTGTGTCAATGCTTCCGTTGCGATCTACAAGGGTACGTAGATCATACTCTCCCCTCGTTGCTATGCATCACCATGATCTTGCGTGTGCGTAGGAAAATTTTGAAATTACTACGTTCCCCAATAGTGGTATCAGAGCCTAGGTTTTATGGTTTGATGTTATTTGCACGAGTAGAACACAAGTGAGTTGTGGGCGATACAAGTCATACTGCCTACCAGCATGTCATACTTTGGTTCAGCGGTATTGTTGGACGAGACGACCCGGACCAACCTTACGCGTACGCTTACGCGAGACTGGTTCCCTCGACGTGCTTTGCACATAGATGGCTTGCGGGCGACTGTCTCTCCAACTTTAGTTGAACCGAGTGTGGCTACGCCCGGTCCTTGAGAAGGTTAAAACGGAGTCTATTTGACAAACTATCGTTGTGGTTTTGATGCGTAGGTAAGATGAGTTCTTGCTTAAGCCCATAGCAGCCACGTAAAACTTGCAACAACAAAGTAGAGGACGTCTAACTTGTTTTTGCAGGGCATGTTGTGATGTGATATGGTCAAGGCATGATGCTAAATTTTATTGTATGAGATGATCATGTTTTGTAACCGATTTATCGGCAACTGGCAGGAGCCATATGGTTGTCGCTTTATTGTATGCAATGCAATCGCGATGTAATGCTTTACTTTATTACTAAGCGGTAGTGATAGTCGTGGAAGCATAAGATTGGCGAGACGACAACGATGCTACGATGGAGATCAAGGTGTCGCGCCGGTGACGATGGTGATCATGACGGTGCTTTGGAGATGGAGATCACAAACACAAGATGATGATGGCCATATCATATCACTTATATTGATTGCATGTGATGTTTATCTTTTTATGCATCTTATCTTGCTTTGATTGACGGTAGCATTATAAGATGATCTCTCACTAAATTATCAAGAAGTGTTCTCCCTGAGTATGCACCGTTGCCAAAGTTCGTCGTTCCAGACACCACGTGATGATCGGGTGTGATAAGCTCTACGTCCATCTACAACGGGTGCAAGCCAGTTTTGCACACGCAGAATACTTAGGTTAAACTTGACGAGCCTAGCATATGCAGATATGGCCTCGGAACACGGAGACCGAAAGGTCGAGCGTGAATCATATAGTAGATATGATCAACATAACGATGTTCACCATTGAAAACTACTCCATCTCACGTGATGATCGGTTATGCTTTAGTTGATTTGGATCACGTGATCACTTAGAGGATTAGAGGGATATCTATCTAAGTGGGAGTTTTTAAAGTAATATGATTAAATTGAACTTAAATTTATCATGAACTTAGTCCTGGTAGTATTTTGCAAATTATGTTGTAGATCAATAGCTCGCGTTGTTGCTTCCCTGTGTTTATTTTGATATGTTCCTAGAGAAAATTGTGTTGAAAGATGTTAGTAGCAATGATGCGGATTGGATCCGTGATCTGAGGTTTATCCTCATTGCTGCACAGAAGAATTATGTCCTTGATGCACCGCTAGGTGACAGACCTATTGCAGGAGCAGATGCAGACGTTATGAACGTTTGGCTAGCTCAATATGATGACTACTTGATAGTTTAGTGCACCATGCTTAATGGCTTAGAATCGGGACTTCAAAGACGTTTTGAACGTCATGGACCATATGAGATGTTCCAGGAGTTGAAGTTAATATTTCAAGCAAATACCCGAGTTGAGAGATATGAAGTCTCCAACAAGTTCTATAGCTAAAAGATGGAGGAGAATCGCTCAACTAGTGAGCATGTGCCCAGATTGTCTGAGTACTACAATCGCTTGAATCAAGTGGGAGTTAATCTTCCAGATAAGATAGTGATTGACAGAATTCTCTAGTCACCATCACCAAGTTAGTAGAACTTTGTGATGAACTATAATATGCAAGGGATAACGGAAACAACTCCCAAGCTCTTCGTGATGCTGAAATCAACGAAGGTAGAAATCATGAAAAACATCAAGTGTTGATGGTTGACAAGATCACTAGTTTCAAGAAAAGGGCAGAGGGAAGAAGGGGAACTTCAAGAAGAACAGCAAGCAAGTTGCTGCTCAAGTGAAGAAGCCCAAGTCTGGTCCTAAGCCTAAGACTAAGTGTTTCTACTGCAAAGGGACTGGTCACTGGAAGTGGAACTACCTCAAGTGATTGGCAGATAAGAAGGATGGCAAAGTGAACATAAGTATATTTGATATACATGTTATTGATGTGTACTTTACTAGTGTTTATAGCAAACCCTCAGTATTTGATACTAGTTCAGTTGCTAAGATTAGTAACTCGAAACGGGAGTTGCAGAATAAACAGAGACTAGTTAAAGGTGAAGTGACGATGTGTGTTGGAAGTGGTTCCAAGATTGATATGATCATCATCGCACACTCCCTATAATTTCGGGATTAGTGTTGAACCTAAATAAGTGTTATTTGGTGTTTGCGTTGAGCATGAATATGATTTGATCATGTTTATTGTAATACGGTTATTCATTTAAGTAAGAGAATAAATTGTTGTTCTGTTTACATGAATAAAACCTTATATGGTTACACACCCAATGAAAATAGTTCGTTGGATCTCGATCGTAGTAATACACATAATAATAATATTGAAACCAAAAGATGCAAAGTTAATAATGATAGTGCAACTTATTTGTGGCACTGATGTTTAGGTCATATTGGTGTAAAGCGCATGAAGAAACTCCATGCTGATGGGCTTTTGGAATCACTTGATTATGAATCAGTTGATGCTTGCGAACCATGCCTCATGGGCAAGATGACTAAAACTCTGTTCTTCGGAACAATGGAGCGAGCAACAGATTTGTTGGAAATCATACATACTGATGTATGTGGTCCGATGAATATTGAGGCTCGCGACAGGTATCATTATTTTCTGATCTTCACAGATGATTTGAGCAGATATGAGTATATCTACTTGATGAAACACAAGTCTGAAACATTTGAAAAGTTCAAAGAATTTCAGAGTGAAGTGGAGAATCATCGTAACAAGAAAATAAAAGTTTCTACGATATGATCGCAGAGGTAAAATATTTGAGTTACGAGTTTGGCCTTCAGTTAAAAACAATGTGAAATAGTTTCACTACTCACGCCACCTGGAACACCACAATGCAATGGTGTGTCCGAATGTCATAATCGTATTTTATTAGATATGGTGCGATCTATGATGTCTCTTGCCGATCTACCACTATCGTATTGGGGTTATGCATTAGAGACAGCTGCATTCACGTTAAAAAGGGGCACCATCTATATCCGTCAAGACGACGCCTTATGAACTATGGTTTGGCAAGAAACCAAAGTTGTCGTTTCTTGTAGTTTGGGGTTGCGATGCTTATGAGAAAAGGTTTCATCCTGATAAGCTCAAACCCAAATCGGAGAAATATGTCTTCATAGGATACCCAAAGGAGACTGTTGGGTACACCTCCTATCACAGATCCTAAGGCAAGACATTCGTTGCTTATAATGGATCCTTTCTAGAGAAGGAGTTTCTCTCGAAAGAAGTGAGTGGGAGGAAAGTAGAACTTGATGAGGTAACTGTACCTGCTCCCTTGTTGGAAAGTAGTACATCACAGAAAACTGTTTCTGCGACACCTACACCAATAAGTGAGGAAGCTAATGATGATGATCATGAAACTTCAGGACAAGATACTACTGAACCTCGTAGATCAACCAGAGCAAGATCCGCACCAGAGTGGTATGGTAATACTGTTCTGGAAGTCATGCTACTAGATCATGATGAACCTACGAACTATGAGGAAGCGATGATGAGCCCAGATTCCGTGAAATGGTTTGAGGCCATGAAATCTGAGATATGATCCATGTATGAGAACAAAGTTTGGACTTTGGTTGACTTGCCCGATGATCGGCAAGCAGTTGAGAATAAATGGATCTTCAAGAGGAAGACGGACGCTGATAGTAGTGTTACTATCGACAAAGCTAGAATTGTCGCAAAAGGTTTTCGACAAGTTCAAGGTGTTGACTACGATGAGATTTTCTCACTCGTATCTATGCTTGAGTCTGTCCGAATCATGTTAGTAATTGCCGCATTTTATGAAATCTGGCAAACGGATAAACAAAACTGCATTCCTTAATGGATTTGTTAAAGAAGAGTTGTATATGATGCAACCAGAAGGTTTTGTCAATCCGAAAGGTGCTAACAAAGTGTGCAAGCTCCAGCGATCCATTTATGGACTGGTGCAAGCCTCTCGGAATTGGAATATACGCTTTGATGAGTTGATCAAAGCATATAGTCTTATACAGACTTGCGATGAAGCCTGTATTTACGAGAAAGTGAGTGGGAGCACTACAGTATTTCTGATAAGTATATGTGAATGACATATTGTTGATCGGAAATAATGTAGAATTATTCTGTAAAGCATAAAGGAGTGTTTGAAAGGAGTTTTTCAAAGAAAGACTTCGGAGAAGCTGCTTACATATTGAGCTTCAAGATCTATAGAGATAGATCAAGACGCTTGATAAGTTTTTTTTCAATGAGTACATACCTTGACAAGATTTTGAAGTAGTTCAAAATGGAGCAGTCAAAGAAAGAGTTCTTGCTTGTATTACATGGTGTGAAGTTGAGTAAGACTCAAAGCCCGACCACGGCAGAAGATAGAAAGAGAATGAAAGTCATTCCCTATGCCTTGGCCATAGGTTCTATAAAGTATGTCATGCTGTATACCAGATCTATTGTATACCCTACACTGATTTGGCAAGGGAGTACAATAGTGATCTAGGAGTAGATCACTGGACAGCGGTCAGAATTATCCTTAGTGAAATAAGGATATGTTTCCCGATTATGGACGTGACAAAAAGGTTCGTCGTAAAGGGTTACGTCGATGCAAGTTTTTGACACTGATCCAGATGATTCTAAGTCTCAATCTGGATACATATTGAAAGTGGGAGCAATTAGCTAGAGTAGCTCCATGCAGAGCATTGTTGACATAGAAATTTGCAAAATACATGTGGATCTGAATGTGGTAGACCCATTGACTAAGATTCTCTCACAAGCAAAACATGATCACACCTTAGTACTCTTTGGGTGTTAATCACATAGTGATGTGAACTAGATTACTGACTCTAGTAAACCCTTTGAGTGTTGGTCACATGACGATGTGAACTATGGGTGTTAATCACATGGTGATGTGAGTTATTGCTGTTAAATCACATGGCGATGTGAACTAGATTATTGACTCTAGTGCAAGTGGGAGACTGAAGGAAATATGCCCTAGAGGCAATAATAAAGTTATTATTTATTTCCTTATATCATGATAAAGGTTTATTATTCATGCTAGAATTGTATTAACCGGAAACATAATACATGTGTGAATACATAGACAAACAGAGTGTCACTAGTATGCCTCTACTAGACTAGCTCGTTAATCAAAGATGGTTATGTTTCCTAACCATAAACAAAGAGTTGTTATTTGATTAATGAGGTCACATCATTAGTTGAATGATCTGATTGACATGACCCATTCTATTAGCTTAGCACCCGATCGTTTAGTATGTTGCTATTGCTTTCTTCATGACTTATACATGTTCCTATGACTATGAGATTATGCAACTCCCGTTTACCGGAGGAACACTTTGGGTACTACCAAACATCACAACGTAACTGGGTGATTATAAAGGAGTACTACAGGTGTCTCCAAAGGTAGATGTTGGGTTGGCGTATTTCGAGATTAGGATTTGTCACTCCGATTGTCGGAGAGGTATCTCTGGGCCCTCTCGGTAATGCACATCACTTAAGCCTTGCAAGCATTGCAACTAATGAGTTAGTTGCGGGATGATGTATTACGGAACGAGTAAAGAGACTTGCCGGTAACGAGATTGAACTAGGTATTGGATACCGACGATCGAATCTCGGGCAAGTAACATACCGATGACAAAGGGAACAACGTATGTTGTTATGCGGTCTGACCGATAAAGATCTTCGTAGAATATGTAGGAGCCAATATGGGCATCCAGGTCCCGCTATTGGTTATTGACCGGAGATGTGTCTCGGTCATGTCTACATTGTTCTCGAACCGTAGGGTCAGCACGCTTAACATTACAATGACAGTTATTATGCGTTTATGCATTTTGATGTACCGAAGGTTGTTCAGAGTCCCGGATGTGATCACGGACATGACGAGGAGTCTCGAAATGGTCGAGACATAAAGATTGATATATTGGAAGCCTATATTTGGACATCGGAAGTGTTCCGGGTGAAATCGGGAATTTTACCGGATTACCGGGAGGTTACCGGAACCCCCCGGGAGGCAAATGGGCCGTCATGGGCCCTAGTGGAAAGGTGAAAGGGCTGCCCACAAGGGCTGCGCGCCTCCCCCTCCCCCTAGTCCTATTAGGACTAGGAGAAGGGGCCGGCCACCCTCTCTCTCTTTCCCCCTTGAAGATTCCTAGTCCAAATAGGATTGGGGGGGGGAGTCCTTCTCCCGGTAGGAGTAGGACTCCTCCTGGCGCACCAAGGGGCTGGCCGCACCTCTCCCCCTTTGCTCCTTTATATACGGGGGCAGGGGGGCACCTCTATACACACAATTGATCATTGAGATCTTTCCTTAGCCGTGTGCGGTGCCCCCTGCCACCAAATTCCACCTCAATCATATTGTTGCAGTGCTTAGGCGAAGCCCTGCGTCGGTAGTACATCAAGATCGTCACCACGCCGTCGTGCTGACGGAACTCTTCCTCGACGCTTTGCTGGATCGGAGCCCGAGGATCGTCATCGAGCTGAACGTGTGCTAAGAACTCGGAGGTGCCGGAGTGACGGTGCTTGGATCGGTCGGATCGGGAAGAAGACGTACGACTACTTCCTCTACGTTGTGTCAACGCTTCCGTTGCGATCTACAAGGGTACGTAGATCATACTCTCCCCTCGTTGCTATGCATCACCATGATCTTGCGTGTGCGTAGGAAAATTTTGAAATTACTACGTTCCCCAACAGTGGGCCCCTCGGTGACCCCCTGACCTAGATCTTCCGCCTATATATTCACATATATTCCTAAACCACCGAAAGCATCCATGAAAATACTTTTCCACCACCGCAACCTTCTGTCCCCATGAGATCCCATCTTGGGGCCTTTTCCGGCATCCTGCCGGAGGGTGATTCGATCATGGAGGGCTTCTACATCTACTTTATTGCCCTTCCGCTAAAGCGTGAGTAGTTTACCACAGACCTACGTGTCCATAGCTAGTAGCTAGATGGCTTCTTCTCTCTCTTTGATTCTCAATACCATGTTCTCCTTGATGTTCTTGGAGATCTATCCGATGTAATCTTCTTTTGCGGTGTGTGATACGTCCATTTTGCATCATGCTTTTATATTGATATTTAATGCATTATGGGTTGTTATTACACATTATATCACAATACTTATGCCTTTTCTCTCTTATTTTATAAGGTTTACATGAAGAGGGAGAATGCTGGCAGCTGGAATTCTGGACAAGAAAAGGAGCAAATATTAGAGACCTATTTTGCACAACTCCAAAAGTCCTGAAACTTCACGGAGCATGTTTTGGAATATTTAAAAAATATTGGGCGAAGAAAGTACCAGAGGGGGCCACCAGCCAGCCACAAGGGTGGAGGGCGCGCCCTACCCCCTGGGAGCGCCCCCCGACCTTGTGGGCCCCCTGGTAGGACTTCGGTGCCCATCTTTGGCTATATGGTGTGTTTTGACCTGGAAAAAAATCATAAGGAAGCTTTCGGGACGAAGCGCCGCCGTCTTGAGGCAGAACCAATCTAGGTCTTTGGCAGAGCTGTTCTGCCGGGGAAACATCCCTCCGGGAAGGGGAAATCGTAGCCATCGTCATCACCAATGATCCTCTCATCAAGAGGGGGTCAATATCCATCAACATCTTCACCAGCACCATCTCCTCTCAAACCCTAGTTCATCTCTTGTATTCGATCTTGGTCCCAAAACCTCATATTGGTACTTGTGGGTTGCTAATAGTGTTGATTACTCCTTGTAGTTGATCCTAGTTGGTTTATCCGGTGGAAGATTATATTTTCAGATCCTTAATGATAATTAATACTCCTCTGATCTTGATCATAAATATGTTTTGTGAGTAGTTACGTTTGTTCCTGAGGACATGGGAGAAGTCTTGTTATAAGTAATCATGTGAATTTGGTATTCGTTCGATATTTTGATGAGATGTATGTTGTCTATCCTCTAGTGGTGTTATGTGAACGTCGACTACATGACACTTCACCATTATTGGGTCCTAGGGGGAGGCATTGGGAAGTAATAAGTAGATGATGGGTTGCTAGAGTGACAGAAGCTTAAACCCTAGTTTATGCGTTGCTTCGTAAGGGGCTGATTTGGATCCATATGTTTCATGTTATGGTTAGGTTTGCCTTAATTCTTCTTTCGTAGTTGCGGATGCTTGCAAGAGTGGTTAATCATAAGTGGGAGGCTTGTCGAAGGAAGGGCAACACCCAAGCACCCACATATCAAATAATCAAAGTAACGAACGCGAATCAAATGAGCATGATGAAAACTAGCTTGACTACAATTCCCATGTGTCCTCGGGAGCGCTTTTCTTTATATAAGAGTTCGTCCAGGCTTGCCCTTTGCTACAAAAAGGATTGGGCCACCTTGCTGCACCTTAGTTACTTTATTTACTTGCTACCCATTACGATTTACCTTATCACAAAACTATCTGTTACCGATAATTTTAGTGCTTGCAGAGAATACCTTGCTTAAAACCACTTGCCATTTCCTTCTGCTCCTCGTTGGGTTCAACACTCTTACTTATCTAAAGGACTACGATAGATCCCCTATACTTGTGGGTCATCAAGACTCTTTTCTACCGCCGTTGCCGGGGGGTGAAGCGCCTTTGGTAAGGAAACATTTATATAGTGTGCTGAAATTTCCTGTCACTTGTTACCATGGAAGATAATCCTTTGAGGGGTTTGTTCGGGGTATCTTCACCTCGACCGGAACCACAATTAGCTACTCCTCAACCTACTACACCTACTGAAAATATTTATTATGAAATCCCTTCTGGTATGATAGAGAAACTGCTAGCTAATCATTATGTAGGAGATATGGAACATTACATCCCGATATGCACCTACACTACTAGGAAATAGCTTATAGATAGACGTTTACTAGTAGCGCGCTATATTGACCCATGCTACTGCTAATTACTAGCAGCGCGCTATATTGCCCCCTCGCTACTAGTAAATATTACAGGTAGCACATGGCTAAAAAACGCGCTATTAGTAAATATCACCGGTGGACAGGGCGTGGTAGTAGCGCAGGTCGTAAAACAAATGCTATTACTAAGTTAAAAGCTATAACGCGGGTGAGACACCCCTCGCTACTACTGAGCATGTCCACTGCCCCAATACCCCACCCCACCGAACTTTCTCATGAATCCCTAAAAAAACTCTAACACGAACCTCACCCCCACCCCTCGGTTGACCTCCTCTCCCCCAGGATCTCCTCCCTGCCGCCGCCACCCATGCCGGCCGGTTCCGCCACCACCACGCAACACGCTCCTAAGCTCCCCAAGCTCCGCCCCTCTCTCCCCCTCATCCAGATCCGTGCCTCAAGGTCTGCATCCTTGCATGTGTCTAGGGTTTCGGGCGCCTCCCGTGTTCCACCACAATGGGCGATGGCGAGGGCTGGAGCTTGCGGGATCCGTCACTGGCGTTGCCCAGGTAGGGCAAGAGGTCCTGCATGAGCTCAAGCATGGCCATAATGACCCACCACGGTAGGTAGAATCTCCATCTCCCTCCCCCTCTTCCATTGCATTGTAATTGTATTGTAATGGTATTTTGTAATAACTGCAGCTTGCTGAATTTCGTGAGATGCTAAATTCACCAAATCCTCGAGCAAGTATATATGGGAGAAAAGGATGCAGTAGCATTGAAGCTTAGTATTTTTCCAATGAAAAACCATTATAATGGCTGCTTCACAACATCTTGAGTTGTATCAGGATATTTGTTAACTGCACAAAAAAGAGAAATAAATATATTATCTGAATTTCCTTTAGCTAGTTCTATAAGCCCCTGCGTCCTAACATTTGTTGAACCCTCTATTCTGTTTCAAATCTGCATAGGAAGCCCTAGCTGCTCTCATAGAGGTGTGCACTATGCGCTTTGTCCATGGAGTACGTTCTCGGACAGGATTGATGGGAATAGATTACCCTACTACCGCATGGCTTTCCAGGTGAGCATGACACTGCGTCTAGCCATTTACCTGTACATTTTATCCAAACAATTATGGTGGGGTGATTGTGGAATCTGAGTAGGATATCAACTTTTGAATGATATTGTTCACCCTCACAAACCTGGAACTCTTTGCTTTACCAATTATTCTTGCTTTACTTATTATTTTGTCATTACACACAATAGCTGAACCTGAACTACAATTTTGGCATACACAGTTTCATACAAATATATTTGGTGATCTAGTTACAAAATGTAACACATGAATTATTTTGATTTGCTACTTTTGGTTACTTCAGAAGTGAGACCATCATACTTTAGAGCAAAGTATTGATCTAATAATCTGGAATTTAACTCCATTGAGTTGGTCGCATAGAAGGTCAAACACTTGTTGTTAGTATGAACAATCTCTCAGCACTTGAACTTTTTTTCTGGTATTGTGTGCCAATTCATGATCTAGACGCGCAAAATGTCTTGCTTGCATATATGTTCCTAGTATGAAAGTAGATTGCCTGGCATAAATAATAATTTTAGAAAAAATGACATTTGCCTGAAGTGGCACGAAAGTTCTGCCCTTCTACATATATCTAGGTGAGTAGGTGCTCTATTATCAGAAGTCTGTTGTGTCAAATGATTATATCGAAATAGTTTGACAAGATGTGATGGTCTACTGCTCTATGTTTGTCTCACTAGTAGTTGTAACAGGTGCTCATTCTGCCTGATGGTCTGAAATGCTTTTGCATTACTTGTGTTTACATAGTGTAGTTTTTTTATCCGTGGCACTTGCAGACTTGTGAATCAATCAAGATGCATTTACAATCTTGATTGTAAAAGCGTTCGTTAGATAAGCTTGTGTCTATCTTTGTTTCCTCACTTTGCTTCTATTATTCCAGTTAATTGAAAAGGATCCAAACAAGGCAGTTCTATTGTTCTGGGCAGCTATTAATAGTGGTGAATGAATTGAGACTGCAATGAAGGATATGGCTACTATACCAAAACAAGCAAATCGGGCTGAAGAAGCCATCGAAGCGATAAGATCCTTCCATGACCGTTGTCCAAATGAAACTCAGGAGTCTCTTGACAATATTATTCTTGACCTATACAAGGTATCTCGGGCCCGTAAATTTACGTATATAAGCTAAGTGTTTCTTCTGAAGCCCACTTTTGATGTTTGATTATACTAGTAGATCATGAAAACATTTAATATATTGTGCATACGAAAAAGTCATCACCTAATAATAAACCCATATTGCATTCGTGTATGAATTGTTAGCCTAGTATTCACAAAAATCTCTGTCTGTGTTGAACGAAATGCGGTAGAACAAAAGAATAGATTGAAGTATTGATAGTGAAGCTGAGAATGGTTGACGAGGATCTTTGCTTCTGGCCGGTGGAAAGCAAAGCTGTCTAAATCTCATTTCACTTGTGGTCATCCCTAGCATTGTATCCTTCTTAAGTTGGGTTTTCCCCAATTTCTAAGATTGGTCTGTTTGGTACTACTTATAATTCATATATACTATGCTACTGTTGTATGCTTTTGTTTCTGCTATTGTTACTTAGTGATCTATAGGTTACTCTTATACTATACTAATGCTCTGGGTTCTTTCTGAGTTCCTAGTAGTGGTCTTGGTTCATTGTCTAATTCTAGGATTTGTGAGTTCCTAGTAGGGAACACATGGACATGAAACTGTGGTGGCGACGAAGACGATATTGACGTGAGGCTGCGGCGGCAACGACATCGACATCGACACGGAGCTGTGCCGACCACGACGACGGCATCATCACGGTGTTGTGGCGGCGACGACGACGACATCGTCACGGTGCTGCCGCAGCGGCGACGACAACATCAACACCATCAACACGGGCTTGTGGAGGCGTCGACGCAGACGACATACACGTGTGGCGTATACACACACACACACACACACACACACACACACACACATATATATATATGTGTGTGTGTGTGTGTGTGTGTGTGTGTGTATTATGAAATGTGAAATGCATGTATGTGAGTACTATGAAATGTATGTCTAAAATGAAATAGGTAGATTTTTATTTTTTTTTTAAATCCTAATTTGTTACTAGTAGCGTGGGTGTATCCTAGACGCACTACTACTATTTCGTTAGTAGTAGCGTGGTTTGAAATAGTAGTAGCGCGGGGCACCAGCTCTACTAGTATGTCTGTTTATCAATAGCGTGGGGTAAAACAAGCGCTACTTCTAAAAATAGTTGTAGCGCCATAGTAGTAGCGCGTGTGGCAACGCTACTGGTAAGCTTTTTCCTAGTAGTGCTAATCTATGTGGATGAAGTTTGTGGATTATTTAAGCTTGCAGGCATGCCCGAGGATGTGGAAAGATGAAAGCCTTCCCTTTATCTTTGAAGGGAAAGTAATTGACATGGTATAGGCTATTGGATGATATTGGATCATGGAACTGCAACCGACTGAAATTGGAATTTCATTAGAAGTTTTATCCTATGCGCCTGGTTCATCCTGATCGGAATTATATATATAATTTTTGGCCTCGTGAAGGAGAAATTATCACTCAAGCTTGGGGGAGGCTTAAGTCAATGTTATATTCATGCCCCAATCATGAGGTCTCTAGAGAAATTATTATTCAAAAAAATTATGCTCGACTTTCTCATAATGATCGATCCATGCTCGATACTTCTTGTACTGGTTCCTATATGAAGAAAGATATTGAATTCAAATGGGATTTATTGGAAAGAATTAAACGCAACTCTGAAGATTGGGATCTCGACGAATGTAAAGAGTCAAGTATAAACCTTAAGTTTGATTGTGTTAAATCTTTTATGGATACCGATGTTTTTCGTGATTTTAGCACTAAATATGGACTTCACTCTAAGATAGTAGCTTCTTTTTGTGAATTGTTTGCTACTCAGGTCGATCTCCCTATGGAGAAGTGGTTTAAATATCATACTCCCATTGAAGTTAAAGTAGTAGAACCTATTAAAGTTGAAGAATAAACTATTACTTATAATGTTGATCCTATTGTTCCTCCTGCTTATATTGACAAACCACCATTCCCTGTTAGAATAAAGGATCATGCTAAAGCTTCAACTGTTGTTCGTAAGAGTTATACTAAAACACCTACACCCTCTGAGAAAATTAAAGTTGAACCTAGTATTGCTATGGTTAAAGATCTCTTGGTTGATAATATTGATGGGCATGTTATTTATTTCTGTGATGAAGCTGCTTGGATTGCTAAACCAGATACTAAAGATAAACATAGACCTGTTGTTGGCATGCCTGTTGTTTCTGTTAAAATTGGAGATCGCTGTTATCATGGCTTATGTGATGTGGGTGCTAGTGTGAGTGCAATTCCATATACATTATATTAAGAAATTATGAATGATATTGCACCTGCTGAGATAGAAGATATTGATGTTACTATTAGGCTTGCTAATAGAGATACTATATCGCCAATTGGGATTGTTAGAGATGTCGAAGTCTTGTGTGGGAAAATTAAATATCCTACTAATTTTCTTGTTCTTGGTTCCCCACAAGATAATTTTTGTCCCATTATATTTGGTAGACCCTTCTTGAATACTGTTAATGCTAAGATAGACTGCGAGAAAGATATTGTTACTGTTGGTTTAGGGGATATGTCTCATGATTTTAATTTCTCTAAATTTCGTAGGCAACCCCATGATAAAGAATTGCCTAGTAAAGATGAAATTATTGGTATTGCTTCTATTTCCGTGACTCCTAATGATCCTTTAGAACAATATTTGCTAGACCATGAAAATGATATGCATGTTTATGAATGACAGAAGGGAAATAGATGAGGTATTCTTTAATCAGGGACCTATTTTGAAACACATTTGCCTGTTGAAATCCTTGGGGATCCCCCTCCACCCAAGGGTGATCCCGTGTTTGAGCTTAAACAATTACTTGATACTCTGAAATATGCTTATCTTGATGAAAAGAAGATATATCCTGTTATTATTAGTGCTAACCTTTTAGAGCGTGAAGAAAAGAAATTATTGAAAACTCTAAAGAAGCACCATGCCGCTATTGGATATACTCTTGATTATCTTAAGGGCATTAGTCCCACTCTATGTCAGCACAAAATTAAATTGGAGAAAGATGCTAAACTGGTTGTTGATCATCAACGACGGTTAAACTAAGATGAAAGAAGTGGTAAGAAATGAAATAATAAAGCTTCTGGAGGTAGGTATAATTTATCCTATTGCTGATAGTCAATGGGTAAGTCCTGTTCATTGTGTCCCTAAGAAGGGAGGTATTACTGTTGTTCCTAATGATAAGAATGAATTGATTCCTCAAAGAATTGTTACAGGTTATAGAATGGTAATTGATTTTCACAAATTAAATAAAGCTACTAGAAAAGATCATTACCCTCTACCTTTTATTGATCAAATGCTAGAAAGATTATCAAAACATACACATTTTTGCTTTCTAGATGGTCATTCTGGTTTCTCTCAAATGCCTGTGTCAAAAGATGATCAAGAGAAAACCACTTTTACTTGCCCTTTCGGTACCTTTGCTTATAGACGTATGCCTTTTGGTTTATGCAATGCACCTGCTACCTTTCAAAGATGTATGACTGCCATATTCTTCGACTTTTGTGAAAAGATTGTTGAGGTTTTCATGGATGATTTCTCCATTTACGAAACTTCTTTGGATGATTGCTTAAGTAACCTTGGCCGAGTTTTGCAGAGATGTGAATAAACTAATCTTGTCTTGAATTGGGAGAAGTGCCACTTTTATGGTTAATGAAGGTATTGTCTTGGGGCATACAATTTCTGAAAGAGGTATTGAAGTTGATAAAGCTAAAGTAGATGCTATCACTACTGCAGGATGCTGCTAACTCAACACTGCGATCAGAGACCCTTCGAGAAACTGTGTGCGATGCAATAATCGCAAACGGTGGTGTATGAAAACCGTCAAAAATGTATAAAACATTTGCGATGACGGATGCATCAAACACGGTTTAGATTTTAGTTGCGTGTGCGATGAAGGGCATACGGTTCAGTTCAATTAACTATTTGTGATGAGGAGAAACAAAAGAAACAGGCAGCCAGATGAAGGCATGTGCGATATACAGCATATGGTTCACTCCGATGAACTGTTTGTGATTAGGCAACACAAAAAGAAACGGGCAGCCAGATGAAGGTGTGTGCGATATACAGCATACGGTAGATCAAGGCGTGTGTGATATACGCATGCGGTTCACTCGGCCCTTGTCATCAGTGTGTGACCTCTGTGGCAACCGTTCGCTCCCCAGGCGCATCTTCGTGTAACCGTGGCAACCGTCCACCGCCTCTTCGCTTTTCCCTCTCGATTTGGAACTGTTGTCGCATGCTCTCCCTCCCTCCATTTGCCTTCACCCTTCCTTCTGCCATTGTTTGATCATCTTCTCCATGGAGGGAACAGGTCGGAAATGACCCTGTTATTCTTGCCCCGATCTGAAAGATGATGTGGTGGAGGAACTCATTGATCGGTGCGACGTCATCACCTCAGCTAGCATGGCAGGTTCGTTCAAGACCATTCTCGACTCAACTAATAACATCATTACAAGGAACCCAAGGGTCCAGGATCGGTTTGATCTCCCCTATCTTCTTCACCGTGACCCTGCTGACTGGCGCGAGGACGAGGGAAGCCTCGCCTTGTGCAAGTTGATGCCGCTTGATAATGATACGTATGATGTTAAGATTCCATCACTTGAGGGCAAGGCTTGGGCAGGCGCAAATGGAGATTGGGTTGTTTATATTGGGTACAACTGTGAGTGGGAACTTGTGAATGTGTACACTCGTCACCGGGTTCCATTTCCAAAAATCTCAGACGACTGCCTAGAGGTTGAGTACACCGGTATTCTATGTGAGTTCAAATACGATCATGGTGACTGTCGTCTATGGAAGATAGCAATTTGTCGAGTTCCCAACCGCTCTTGGGATTACACGAACTATGAAGTTATTTCTATCTTCGACAAGCTTGTTGTCGTCCTTACTTCCATGCCTCGATGGATATTGCTCAAAGATCAATTTCTGTACACAGATGAGTACTGTGATGCAATTCAATACGAGGGTCTTGTGTTTGCTGCCACCACTTGTGGCACTGTTTTTGCATGGAATCCTAATGCTTTTGGTACATTTGCCTTCCACCGTAATTATAATTGTTTCATCCACATGCATGCAGGTTAGCTAGTTTCCCTTTACTAATTAACCTTCTTGTGTTTCCAAGGTCATGTGAACATTCCACCACCTATACTTGAAAAATTTTGAAACCAAGGGGGGAGATGACGACGCTGATGATCACGAGCATGAGGACGAGCAGGACCCATATAATCAGTGGTGCCTGGCAACTTATTCTGATGGATCACCTCTTCTTGTCTGTATACAGGGCACTTCTGATGTTACTAAGGAAGCAGGTGTTGCCTCGCATGGTCGCACTCTCTGGACCTATTCCAACATCCGTTGCAGGGTATTCGGGATGGATACTAGTGTACTAGCGCCAACAGCTTCTCCCTAGTTCAGTACTGAAAGTCTTGGAGGAAACTCGCTCTTCCTTGGACAAAACTATCCAATGATGGTGGAAGGTGATCCAGCTGCTATGGACACAACGTTACTACCATTTATGAGAAGCAACTGTATCTATACCTCGGACATTGCTATGCTTTCCTACCGTCCCAATATGGGTCTTGACATAGGCCGCTTCAGCCTGGATGATCAGTCATGTGTTGGTCTCGAGATTGACAGTAGCTGGCCCTTCCTAGACAATCACTTCTGGTTCAAAGCAAGCGTTTCCAACACCGACGAGTGGTTGAGCTGCAGTTCATTTCATCGCTTTATTATTTGTTGTGTGAGAAAAACTTTACTTTACTAGAATGTTTTGTTGGAAATGATCTATAATCCAATGTGTATCCTCATTGTCGTTGTGGGTTGATGACTTGTTGTATGTAATCAATGGTACATTTGCATATGCGTTCATCAACTCACGCCTGCTAGTGGTGTCCATATGAATAGTGCTAGTGATTTTAGTTGCAAAAATTAGATAGTGCTAGTGATTTTAGCTGCATATTTTGACAAATCGTAGTGTTACAAGGTTGACAAATGGCAATGTTACTAGATAAACAAATGTCAATCTTTCTAGTTTGACAAATGGCAACATACCCAAAATAACAGATATGCAGATCTTATCCAATTGTTTGTACGTACGTGGTTGCACACGGGTCATGCAGAACAACCGTTTGCGTTGAAGGGATGCAGAAATCCTGCGCAGCACATTTTCCCTTGGCTTCCTAGGGAAGCTATCGGTTTGCATACGGGTGTTCTAACTAAAACGTTTGCGATGATTGTTTTATATTTAAAAATCATTGACGTATTTTTCAAAAGAAAATCATTTGATAAGTCTGTACATTAAGAGAGAAAATGCAAGTTTGTTCAAACCATATCTTTCATTCAGTCAGACTGTGAATTTATATTCATATGATCGAGAATTTGAGATACAGTATTAAACCCCCAAAAAACTATTTCCGCCGGCGGCGGAGGCGGCGTGCCGCGCCGTCGTTGTCATTGTCGTCCTCCGGGACGCCGTTGTTGAAGTCTTCAAGGCAGCACAAAATGTTCTTCACTTGTAAATCAAATATCATGTCATCGCGCGATCGACAGGCGGGGCGCGGGAGGACGGCAACTGCGCCGCTGAGAGGTAGCAGTCGACGGCAGCGACCCATGCCGCTGAGGGGGTGCGCGCATGGGCATGGGCACGGGCGCGGCTGGTGCAGCCAAACGCACGGGGACCGGCGCCGCGGTGGGTGGAGGGGCGCGCACGGGCAGGGGCACGGGCGCGGCGGGTGCAGCCAAACGCACGAGGGACGGCGTCACAGTGGGTGGAGGGGTGCGCTCGGGCACGGGCGCTGGCACTGGCATGCACACGAGCTCGCGTGGGTCCGCGGAGACCTTGCTGACGCTCGCGGCTTCTAGCTCTGCGATAGTGCTCGCCATCCAGCCCGTCAATGCTACGGGGATGGTCGCTGGCACGGGCGCGGGGATGGGAGCTGGGACGGGAGCGGGGGCAACAACCACCGCGGCCAGCTCGTTCTGGGCCATGTCCATGAGGCCCATTCCTCCTTATTTTCTATCTACTCCGGCTCGGAGTCGACTTCACCAAACTTGAAGACTAGTGGCATATGATCATTCTGCACCATGGCGTTGGTGAAGGTCTGTAGGAGGGAGGGAATGGGAGGCGAATAGTAAGGCCGCCTGTATTAAATAGCGGCTCGGGTGCCATTAATGGAGAGGAAGGCTGGCGGTCATGGAAGTCAAAGGGCTCTCTTCCCAGTGATCCTGCGCAGCGTACAGCTCGCACGCTTCCCGGTAAGCCTGCGCATTGGAGGATAGCTTGCATGCCTCTCGGTCAGCATGCGCACCGGACTGCGCTCGCACGCCTCTCATTCAGTCAAGGTCAAGCAGCTGTCCGCATGGCACCTCCTATAGACATTAAAACCAACACACGTGGCATCACGTGAATGGTTAATAGAACGCACACGGTTTGAATTATACAAACGTTTGAGATATTAAATGTTGGTAACGTAGTAATTTCAAAAAAATTCCTACGCACATGCAAGATCATGGTGATGCATAGCAACGAGAGGGGAGAGTGTTGTCCGCGTGCCCTCGTAGACCGAAAGTGGAAGCGTTATGACAATGCGGTTGATGTAGTCGTATGTCTTCACGATCGACAGATCATAGTATCGAAGATACGACACCTCCGCTATTTGCACACGTTCATCTCGGTGACGTCCCATGAACTCATGATCCAGTAGAGCTTCGAGGGAGAGCTTCGTCAGCACGATGGCGTGATGATGGTGATGATGAAGCTATCGGCGCAGGGCTTCGCCTAAGCACTACGACGATATGTCCGAGGTAGATTATGGTGGAGGGGGGCACCGCACATGGCTAAGAGATCAATGATCAACTTGTGTGTCTATGGGGTGCCCCCTCCCCCGTATATAAAGGAGTGGAGGAGGGAGAGAGGGCCGGCCTCCTAGGCGTGCCCCAAGGGGAGTCCTACTCCCACCGGGAGTAGGATTCCCCCCTTCCCTAGTTGGACTAGGAGAGAAGGAAGGGGGAGAGAGGGAGGAAGGAAAGGGAGGCTGTCGGTGTCAAAACCGGTGGATCTCGGGTAGGGGGTCCCGAACTGTGCGTCTAGGCCGGATGGTAACAGGAGGCAGGGGACACGAAGCTTTACCCAGGTTCGGGCCCTCTCGATGGAGGTAAAACCCTACGTCCTGCTTCATTACTATTGATGATATGGGTAGTACAAGAGTAGATCTACCACGAGATCAAAGAGGCTAAACCCTAGAAGCTAGCCTATGGTATGATTGTTCATGTGTATGTTGTCCTACGGACTAAAACCCTCCGGTTTATATAGACACCGGATAGGGTTAGGGTTACATAGAGTCGGTTACAATGGTAGGAGATCTAAATATCCGTATCGCCAAGCTTGCCTTCCACGCCAAGGAAAGTCCCTTCCGGACACGGGACGAAGTCTTCAATCTTGTATCTTCTTAGTCCTGGAGTTTGGCTGAAGGTATAGTCCGGCCATCCGGACACCCCCTAATCTAGGACTCCCTCAGTAGCCCCTGAACCAGGCTTCAATGACAACGAGTCCGGTGCGCAAATTGTCTTCGGCATTGCAAGGCGGGTTCCTCCTCATAGTACTTCATAGAAGATTTTGAACACAAAAGTAGTGTCCGGCTCTACAAAATAAGTTTTCCACATATTGCCATAGAGAGAATAATATTTACACAAATCTAATCCACTGACGTATTCCGTAGTGTGACATCACACCACGGCCAAGCTTTTATTCGAACCGTTTTACTGTCCCATCTCAGCGCGTTATGTGAGGCGGTTTCCTTGGCACGTCTTGTCAAAGCAGAGATCGTATCCCCTTATTCCGGGATTCTCATCAATACGGGCGTGGGTAACCCAACCGCGCCTTTGATTACGGTGCTTGGGAGATAAGCGAGTTTCATCAGGCTGGTGGGGACATGTAGTTGCATCCACCCATATAAGGGGATAAGGATCCACCTTTTCACCTACGCCTTCTTCCTCCTTCGCCTATCCATTCTTGCGCACTCGAGCTCCAGCGCCCAAGTCCGCACTCCTCACCTCAACCTTCTCCAGCCATGTCCGGAGCGGGACGCAAGTGGATGGTCTCCTCCGTCACGGAGGGACACATCAAGAAGCTGAGGAAGGCCGGATATCTGGCTAGCGACATTGCGCACCGGCTTCCCGAAACGGGGCAGCTCATCCCCACTCCCAGGCCCCATGAGAGGGTGGTATTCCTCCCCCATTTCCTCCGTGGACTGGGCTTCCCTCTGCATCCATTTGTCCGGGGGCTCATGTTCTACTACGGCCTGGATTTCCACGATCTGGCCCCGAATTTTGTCCTCAACATCTCGGCGTTTATCGTCGTGTGCGAGGCTTTCCTCCGCGTCTGCCCCCATCTCGGCCTATGGCTTAAGACTTGCAACGTCAAGCCGAAGGTGGTGCACGGCAGCCAGGCGGAGTGCGGCGGGGCCATGGTTGGCAAGATGGCCAACGTCCTATGGCTCGAGGGCTCCTTTGTGGAGACCCTGAATGGGTGGCAATCGGGGTGGTTTTACATCACCGAGCCGCGCGACGCCGAATGGGTCGCACCCCTTGAGTTTCGGTCCGGACCCCCAACGCGGCTCACGTCCTGGAAAGAGACGGGCCTGTCGTGGGGTCAAAAAGGAGAGCTGACCGGACTCCAAACATGCATCAAAACCTTGGTGGACAGGAAGCTTAAACTTGTCAACATAGTCCAGGTTATGCTCATCCGCTTGATCCTCCCGTGTCAACAACGGGCTTTCAACCTGTGGGAGTTCAACCCGGTGCGGCACCAAACTCTGAGCAGGCTCTTTGACACGACGTACGAAGATGTCTGGAAGGTGCTTTTCAAGGGCGCCGTGGCTCCCGCATCCGCTACTGAGGATCGCAGATTCAGTGCACAGCGTCACGCTCTTGCGGCAAGCTGTCTTTTTCCTTTTACAGGGTATCAGTGTTTCATAGTTTGACTTCATGCGGGATCTAAGCTCCCTTTCCTTTGACAGGATTGGCAGGTGACGTCCGGACAGATCAACTGTCCGGCTCCTTTGCCCGAAGGCCCAGCGGACGCTCAACTGGCGAAGCTGCTGGTTCCGGCACCCTATGTGGTGCCAGAGAAGAAGGCCAAGAAGAAGGCCACGGGGACTCGAAAGAGTGCCCGGCGCCCGGAGGTGTCGGATTCATCATCCGATGAATCCAAGACGCACTCCACCCATGAAGATGAGGAGGAGGAAGAAGAGACCCCTCCCCCTCCATCGGGGGAAGGGAAGAAAAGGAAGGCCGCCCCAACTGGGGAGGCCGAAGGGTCCAAGAGAGGGAGAACCCCTCCTCCGGACTACTCCACCAACGCCGACGACGGCGAAGTAGAGTGGCCGCCCAGGGCCAAGCCCCTGGCGAAATTGTAAGTATCCGGATACCAGAGTGATTTCATAGTATTCGTTTATTGCACAACTTTCCCTTATGTCGAATATGTTTATGCAACCCACCCAAAGACCGGCTCGACGCATCGTCGAGCGGCTCACTGGACTCGTCGGATGTGAACTTGCTACCGACGGCTTCCTCCCCCCGCCCTATGGACAACACCGAAGTGTTGTCCCAACAGGGTCCAATCCGGGAGGAGGTGGTCCTAGAGGCGCCGCAAGGCGACCTCCCGGACTCTAGGAGTAAAGGGGACGAAACCCCACAGGGCTCCAAGTCTGGCCCTAGGCCAGACACTGCTCCGGAACCTTCAAAGTTTCCAGAGTCCGGCGGGGAACCTCCTTCCAAGAGGAGCAAACCCACCACGGCGGCGACCTCCGTCCAACCGGAGGCGCCGGACAATATGTTGGAGGGGCTCCAAGGCGCCTCCATCGACGAGGTGCACCACACTGTTATGAGTGTGGTGATCCAGAAGGTTTAGTCTGCCAAGAGCGGATTGACTGAAGCTTGTACAAGCCTTTTAACAGGCTTTGAGGTAAGTAAAGAATGTGTAAATAACATTACCGCATAGACAGTAGCCCCTGATGCTCTGTTTGGCGTTCGGAAAGAAAAGTCGAATAGAGGATCAAATAAAAATTGCAGGAGTCTAAAAAGAGTCAATATGCGTGTGCTGGCTTCCCTGATGGCGTCCGCCGCACTGACTGCGGAAATGGACGTGCTAAAGCAGAACCTCGAGCGGTCCGAGCAAGAGCTCGGACGTGCCAAGAAGCAGCTCAAGGACAATGAAGGTAAGAAATACCTTGTTTAAATTAAATATATGTATATCTAAAAAGGTGCAATTGCAAAAAATGACAGGATTATCGTGGCTATTGTAGGGGCCACATCTGAGGTGGCGACTCTGAAGCAAGCGCTGCTCGAGGCCGAGAATAGGTCGGCCATGGAGCGCGTTGAGCGGGAAAAGTATGAGGCCGAGGTTGGCAAGGTGCGGCAAGAGCTCCAGGCTCTCATGGAAAAACATGAGAGTTTGGAGCGTGACTCAAGGACGCGAGCGTCCGAGCTCGTGGCGGCTACTGAAAGTGCCAAGTCTGCCAAGGCCGAATCCCAGAAGACCCACCAGGAGTTGGATGAGGTGAAGAAGATAGCGGCGGGCAAGGCATTCTTTATGCAAAGTAAACACATAAGCGTGAGTTACTTGTTACTGACCCGAATCCGGAGTTCTCCAAGCGTGTTCGCAGACCTTCCCCGGAGTGTATCTGATGTCGCCGCATTCTATCGAGCCGAGGAGGGCAGCTCGACGGAGAAGGTGTTCTCGTCTCAGTACGCTAAGGCCGGACACCCCGTGCCCCTGAGCGACCAGTTGAAGCAACTGGTCGAGCTCCACAAGGCGGCCGAACAAGCCATTAAGGGCCTCATAGTTTGGCTGTGTCCTGGAGAGGCTTAGGCTGGGAGCTATTTCGGGCTGGTGCGGCGGCTGGTGGAGGCCTGTCCAAGGCTCGAAGTCATCAAGCGCTCCATCTGCATTGAAGGTGCCCGTAGGGCCCTTGCCCGTGCGAAGGTGCACTGGGGCAAGCTAAATGCTGAGAAGCTTGTGAAGGACGGGCCACCGCCGGGGGAAGAGCATCGTAAGCCCAAAAAATATTATAAGGATGTTCTGAAGGGTGCCCGCCTTGTGGCGGAGGAATGTTCTATGGATGTAAATTTTGAGTAAAACTCGCTCGTTTTGTCCTGTGCGCTGAAAACTTGTTCATATGCGCTTAAGCAATGCTGTTTGAATTTAAAATATTACCTTCTGTGCGGTTGTTTATCAATACTGAGAGATGGCGAGTCGTCGGCTTCTGCCCCCTTGCCGCTAGTGCTGGGGTGTTCCGGGATAAACCTGGGCGCTCCTTTTCCCATATTTGGGTCCTTCGAGGGAGGCGCTCAGCCCGACGAACGAGGCAATCGGACTATAATGCCTGAACACTCTCACTTAGCCATAGAATTATATAATTTTAAATTTCGGCGAAGCCCCTAGTATTCGGAAGACCGAGTTCGGGGCGCTATCCACGCCTTGGCCGGACAGAGCCGGCTCCTCTCCCTAAGCGGCATAAGTCTTTAGGGACTCGAAAAAACCTCTCGAACAGCGACCAGCTCTCGCCTCATCATGACGGTCAGTTTTAGCTTTCTCCACTGAGGTGCTCGACCCAGCTCAACCGGGGCACAATCGCAGTGGTTCTCCTAGTGCTACCTTAGTCGATATAGAGGAACGTAAGGCACCAAAACATAGGAGCCGGGCAAACCCAACTATTGACCCAAGACATGATTCGGAGCCGATGCATATAATGCTATAAGTTCGGGGTGTCGTACTTGTTAAAGTGTTCGGACTTCTCACACCATGTTGAGGGGTACGGAAGCCCCTGGCGTATTTTGGCCGTACCAAAGTGTACGGGTCCAACATGTCGTTAAGGAACATATATAAATATATAAAAAAAAGTAATGCAAAAATAGACAAAAAGCTATGCATTGTTTATTAAAAAGAGCTGCGATCAAAGCAGAACGATACAGATAATGCGATAAGCAAAAGGTTGGACTATGTAACATGTCCGCTCCAGGGGCAAGCTGCGGAATAATGTGCGAAACAGGTATACTGCTCGTGATAGAGACCACCTGGGTGTTCCGTAATGCGGCGCGGCTTGTCTGCTTCCCTGGTTCTTGCATCGTTTGTGCGGCAATTGAACTGCCGAACAGGCCTTCCGAAGAGTGGAGTCTTGAAAGTAAGAGAAAATTAAAAAATCGGCAGCCCCTCGTACGGTCGAAGCCATGTTTTGGGCATGCCGTGATGGTGCCCCTTCCCCTGTGCCCATGGTATCTCTAGAGCGTAGTTATGTACGCGAAGTATTGGCGTCGCCTTTTTGCGAGGGTTGGGGTTGGGGCCGCATTGCTATGCCTGCTCGGATCATGCCAGGCGGTCTTGTTGTAGGTTACTCCGGGCGCGCTTGACGGTGTCCGGTCGTTTAGTGGCCGGACTGGGGAACTGCCTAAAGAGGCTGCTTTGAACTTCCGCCGCAAGGGCCGCCGTGTGCTCCTCCGTTCGGAGGGAGCGTTTGGTGTTTCCATTGACCGTAATTACTCCTCGAGGGCCTGGCATCTTGAGCTTAAGGTATGCATAATGCAGTACCACATTGAACTTAGCAAATGCGGTTTGCCCGAGCAGTGCGTGGTAACCACTGCGAAACGGGACTATGTCGAAGATTAACTCCTCGCTTCAGAAATTATCCGGAGATCCAAAGACCACTTCAAGTGTGACTGAGCCTGTACAGTTGGCCTCTGCACCTGGTATTACGCCTTCAAAGGTCGTTTTGGTGGGCTTAATCCTCGAGGGATCTATGCCCATTTTCCGCACTGTATCCTGGTAAAGCAGGTTCAGGCTGCTGCCGCCGTCCATAAGGACTCTAGTGAGATGAAATCCGTCAATAATTGGGTCTAGAACCAATGTGGCGAAGCCGCCGTGACGGGTGCTAGTGGGGTGGTCCCTTCGATCAAAGGTGATCGGGCAGGAGAACCATGGGTTGAACTTTGGGGCGACTGGCTCTATCGCGTATACGTCCCTTAACGCACGCTTCCGCTCCCGCTTGGGGATGTGGGTTGCGTATATCATGTTCACCATTCGCACTTGTGGGGGAAAACCCTTCTGTCCCTTGTTGTTTGGCGGCCGGGGCTCCTCGTCGTCATCGCTATGCAACCCCTTGTCTTCGTTTTCGGCGTTTATCTTGCCTGCCTGCTTGAACACCCAACAATCCCTGTTGGTGTGATTGGCCGGCTTTTCGGGGGTGCCATGTATCTGGCATAAGCGGTCGAGTATTCGGTCCAAACTGGACGGGCCCCTAGGATTCCTTTTGAATGGATTCTTCCGCTGACCAGATTTATAGCCTCTGAATCCGGCATTAAATGTCCTATCCTCAACATTGTCGTCGTTAATGCGGCGCTTCTGCTTGGTTCGACGCGACCTGCCACCACTGTCCCTGGTGTCCGAATTACCAGGGTTTTTGGTTATATTGTTGCTACGAGCAAGCCACCTGTGTTCTCCCGCGCAAAAGCGGGTCATGAGTGTCGTGAGTGCTGCCATAGATTTCTGTTTTTCCTGTCCAAGGTGTCAGGCTAGCCACTCGTCGCGGATATTGTGCTTGAAGGCTGCTAGGGCCTCAGCGTCCAGACAGTTGACTATTTGATTTTTCTTTGTTCAGAACCGTGTCCAGAATTGTCTGGCCGATTCATCTGGTTGCTGAATTACGTGGCTTAGGTCATCGGCGTCTGGGGGTCGCACATAAGTGCCCTGGAAATTGTCGAGGAATGCGGCTTCCAGGTCCTCCCAACAACTGATTGATCCTGTTGGCAAGCTATTAAGCCAATGCCGAGCTGGTCCTTTAAGCTTGAGTGGGAGGTATTTGATGGCGTGGAAATCGTCACCGCGGGCCATATGGATATGAAGGAGATAATCCTCAATCCATACCGCAGGATCTGTTGTGCCATCATATGATTCGATGTTTACGGGTTTGAAACCCTCGGGGATTTGATGATCCATTATTTCGTCTGTGAAGCAGAGTGGGTGTGCGGCGCCTCTGTACTGGGCTATATCATGACGTAGCTCCAGTGAGCCTTGTCTACTGTGTTCGGCCCTGCCGAATTTGTGGCCGGTGTGACGGATGCCGTCTCGAGCCGTGGGGCGCCCATGCGATCCATAGATCGATCTTGTTTGTTTAGCCTTGTCCTCCAACATATCTCGTAAGTCCGGCGCATAGTCCCATGCCTTGGTACGGGGTGCGGCTTGAGTGGAGGGCCGAGAGGCCTCTCTGTCACGGCCACGAGGTGGCCGGTCGGCCGCATCAAGTGCTTCCTCCTCTAATTGGGGTAGCAACCTACGCTTTGGGTAGCTCTTGGAGAGGCGTTCAAGTTTATGCTCTTCGGCCGCAAGGACTTCAGTCCATCTGTCAACTAGCAAATCTTGATCAGCTCTGAGTTGTTGTTGTTTTTTCTTGAGGCTTCTTGCCGTGGCCATAAGCCTGCATTGAAAACGCTCTTGCTCGACGGGATCCTCTGGCACGACGAATTCGTCGTCGTCGAGGATTGCCTCGTCTTCGGAGGGAGGCATATAATTATTGTCCTCGACCTCTCTGTCTGCTGCTCTCTCATGAGGGCTGGTTTCTCCATCCTCCTGTGCTAAATCTTGCTGGAGGGGGTTTTCTTTGGCGCTTTCCGGAGTATTATTATCTCCCGTGCTGGAATCACCGTGTTTGTTTTGGCGGGATTTTGAGCGGCGCTGCTGACGTCGGCGCTTAGGCTGTTTCTTGGAGGGGTCATCCTCCGCTGTTCCATCGCCATCTCCCTCTTTTGGGGTGTCCACCATGTATATGTCATACGACGATGTGGCTTTCCAGGGCCTAGTAGGCGCTGGTTCTTCATTATCGACTTCATCGGCGTCCATACCGTCGATGTCTTCATAGTCGAAGTCGAGCATGTCTGTTAAGTCGTCGACAGTGGCTACAAAGTGGGTGGTGGGTGGGCCTTGAATTTCTTCATCGTCCGAATCCCAACCTCGCTGGCCGTAGTCCGGCCAGGGCTCTCCTGATAAAGAGAGAGACTTCAGTGACTTCAGAATATCGCCAAAAGGCGAGTGCTGAAAGATGTCCGCGGCAGTGAACTCCATGATCGGCGCCCAATCGGATTCGATAGGCCGGGGCGCGGAGGGTTCGGAGTCTGGAAAGGAGTCCGGCTCCTTGGAGTCATGAGTCTCGCGGAGTGCGGGGCTGGTGTTCGGCTCAATCGCCGTTGGGATCGCAGCCCCCGAGGTGGCGTCCAACCGCCCATCCTCGATCGGCGCAGTTGGCTCCGAATTAGGGACCGGAGCCGATGCGGGTGCGGCCTCCAAGGCACTGTTCGGCGGTAGAGCTAGATCATGCTCGTCGGGACAGTGCGGCGCGCTCGGAAGTGGCTCGAATCCGTCGAAGATCAAGTCCCCGTGGATGTCAGCCGTGTAGTTAAAACTTCCGAATCTGACCTGACGGCCAGGGCGTAGCTTTCGATCTGCTCCAGATGGCCAAGTGAATTGGCCCGCAGTGCGAAGCCGCCGAAGACGAAGATCTGCCCGGGGAGGAAGGTCTCACCCTGGACTGCATCGCTGTTGAAGATCGTAGGGGCCATCGGGCCTGACGGCGACAGCACAGAGGAACTCTCAATGAAAGCACCAATGTCGGTGTCAAAACCGGCGGATCTCGGGTAGGGGGTCCCGAACTGTGCGTCTTGGCCGGATGGTAACAGGAGGCAGGGGACACGAAGCTTTACCCAGGTTCGGGCCCTCTCGATGGAGGTAAAACCCTACGTCCTGCTTGATTAATATTGATGATATGGGTAGTACAGGAGTAGATCTACCACGAGATCAAAGAGGCTAAACCCTAGAAGCTAGCCTATGGTATGATTGTTCATGTGTATGTTGTCCTACGGACTAAAACCCTCCGGTTTATATAGACACCGGATAGGGTTAGGGTTACATAGAGTCGGTTACAATGGTAGGAGATCTGAATATCCGTATCGCCAAGCTTGCCTTCCACGCCAAGGAAAGTCCCTTCCGGACATGGGACGAAGTCTTCAATCTTGTATCTTCATAGTCCTAGAGTCTGGCTGAAGGTATAGTCCGGCCATCCGGACACCCCCTAATCCAGGACTCCCTCAGAGGCGCTGCCCCCCCTTCCTGGTCCAATTCAGACCAGAGGGGGAGGGGGCGCGCGGCCTGCCTGGCTGCCTCTCTCTCTCTCCACTAAGGCCCAATAAGGCCCATATACCTCCCGGGGGGTTCCGATAACCTCCCAGTACTCCGGTATATGCCCGATCTCACCTGGAACCATTCCAATGTCCAAATATAGTCGTCCAATATATCGAGCTTTATGTCTCGACCATTTCAAGACTCCTTGTTATGTCCGTGATCATATCCGGGACTCCGAACTACCTTTGGTACATCAAAACACATAAACTCATAATACGGATCATCACCGAACGTTAAGCGTGCGGACCCTACAGGTTCGAGAACTATGTAGACATGACCGAGACTTAAATCCGGTCAATAACCAACAGCGGAACCTGGATGCTCATATTGGTTCCTACATATTCTACGAAGATCTTTATCGGTCAAACTGCGTAACAGCATACATTGTTCCCTTTGTCAACGGTATGTTACTTGCCTGAGATTTGATCGTCGGTATCTCAATACCTAGTTCAATCTCGTTAGTGGAAAGTCTCTTTACTCGCTCCGTAATGCATCATTCCGCAACTAACTCATTAGTTGCATTGCTTGCAAGGCTTATAGTGATGTGCATTACCAAGAGAGCCCAGAGATACCTCTCTGACAATCGGAGTGACAAATCCTAATCTTGATCTATGCCAACTCAACAAGTACCATCAGAGACACTTGTAGAGCACCTTTATAATCACCCAGTTACGTTGTGACGTTTGGTAGCACACAAAGTGTTCCTTCGGTATTTGGGAGTTCCATAATCTCATAGTCATAGGAACATGTATAAGTCATAAAGAAAGCAATAGCAATATACTAAACGATCAAGTGCCAAGCTAACGAAATGGGTCAAGTCAATCACATCATTCTCTAATGATGTGATCCCGTTAATCAAATGAAACCTCATGTCTATGGTTGGGAAACATAACCATCTTTGATTCAACGAGCTAGTTAAGTAGAGGCATACTAGTGACACTATGTTTGTCTATGTATTCACACATGTACTAAGTTTCCGCTTAATACAATTATAGCATGAATAATAAACATTTATAATGATATAAGGAAATATAAATAAGAACTTTATTATTGCCTCTAGGGCATATTTCCTTCAGTCTCCCACTTGCACTAGAGTCAGTAATCTAAATTACACAGTAATGATTCTAACACCCATGGAGTCTTGGTGTTGATCATGGTTTGCTCGTGAGAGAGGCTTAGTAAATGGGTCTGGAACATTCAGATCCGTATGTATCTTCCAAATCTCTATGTCTCCCTCCTTGACTTGATCGCGGATGAAATTGAAGCATCTCTTGATGTGCTTGGTTCTCTTGTGATATCTGGATTCCTTTACCAAGGCAATTGCACCAGTATTGTCACAAAAGATTTTCATTGGACCCGATGCACTAGGTATGACACCTAGATCGGATATGAACTCCTTCATCCAGACTCCTTCATTTGCTGCTTCCGAAGAAGCTATGTACTCCGCTTCACATGTAGATCCCGCTACGACACTTTGCTTAGAACTGCACCCACTGACGGCTCCACCGTTTAATATAAACATGTATCCGGTTTGTGACTTAGAGTCATCCGGATCAGTGTCGAAGCTTGCATCGACGTAACCATTTACAACGAGCTCTTTGTCACCTCCATAAATAAGAAACATATCCTTAGTCCTTTAAAGGTATTTCAGGATGTTCTTGACCGCTGTCCAGTGATCCACTTCTAGATTACTTTGGTACCTCCCTTCTAAACTAATAGCAAGGCACACATCAGGTCTAGTACACAGCATTGCATACATGATAGAGCCTATGGCTGAAGCATAGGGAACACCTTTCATTTTCTCTCTATCTTCTGTAGTGGTTAGGCATTGAGTCTGACTCAACTTCACACCTTGTAACACAGGCAAGAACCCTTTCTTTGCTTGATCCATTTTGAACTTCTTCAAAACTTTATCAAGGTATGTGCTTTGTGAAAGTCCAATTAAGCGTCTTGATCTTTCTCTATAGATCTTAATGCCTAATATATAAGCAGCTTCATCGAGGTCTTTCATTGAAAAACTCTTATTCAAATATCCTTTTATGCTATCCGGAAATTCTATATCATTTCCAATCAACAATATGTCATCCACATATAATATTAGAAATGCTACAGAGCTCCCACTCACTTTCTTGTAAATACAGGCTTCTCCAAAAGTCTGTATAAAACCATATGCTTTGATCACACTATCAAAACGTTTATTCCAACTCCGAGATGCTTGCACCAGTCCATAAATGGATCACTGGAGCTTGCACACTTTGTTAGCATCCTTTGGATCGATAAAACCTTCAGGTTGCATCACATACAACTCTTCTTCCAGAAATCCATTCAGGAATGCAGTCTTTACATCCATTTGCCAAATTTTATAATCATAAAATGCAGCAATTGCTAAAATGATTCAGACGGACTTAAGCATCGCTACGGGTGAGAAGGTCTCATCGTAGTCAACTCCTTGAACTTGTTGAAAACCTTTCGCAACAAGTAGAGCTTTGTAGACAGTAACATTACCGTCAGCGTCTGTCTTCTTCTTGTAGATCCATTTATTCTCAATGGCTTGCCGATCATCGGGCAAGTCAACCAAAGTCCACACTTTGTTCTCATACATGGATCCCATCTCAGATTTCATGGCCTTAAGCCATTTCACGGAATCTGGGCTCATCATCGCTTCCTCATAACTCGTAGGTTCATCATGGTCAAGTAACATGACCTCCAGAACTGGATTACCATACCACTCCGGTGCGGATCTTACTCTGGTTGACCTACGAGGTTCGGTAGTAACTTGATTTGAAGTTACATGATCATCGTCATTAGCTTCCTCACTAATTGGTGTAGGAGCCACAGGAACAGATTTCTGTGATGAACTACTTTCCAATAAGGGAGTAGGTACAGTTACCTCATCAAGTTCTACTTTCCTCCCACTCACTTCTTTCGAGAGAAACTCCTTCTCTAGAAAGGATCCATTCTTACCAATGAATGTATTGCCTTCGGATCTGTGATAGAAGGTGTACCCAACAGTCTCCTTTGGGTATCCTATGAAGACACATTTCTCCGATACGAGCTTATCAGGTTGAAGCTTTTTCACATAAGCATCGCATCCCCAAACTTTAAGAAACGACAACTTTGGTTTCTTGCCAAACCATAGTTCATAAGGTGTCGTCTCAACGGATTTAGATGGTGCCCTATTTAACGTGAATGCAGCCGCCTCTAAAGCATAACCCCGAAACGATAGCGGTAAATCAGTAAGAGACATCATAGATCACACCATATCTAGTAAAGTATGATTACGACGTTCGGAGACACCATTACGTTGTGGTGTTCTGGGTGGCGTGAGTTGCGAAACTATTCCGCATCGTTTCAAATGAAGACCAAACTCGTAACTCAAATATTCTCCTCCACGATCAGATCGCAGAAACTTTATTTTCCTGTTATGATGATTTTCCACTTCACTCTGAAATTCTTTGAATTTTTCAAATGTTTCAGACTTATGCTTCATCAAGTAGATATACCCATATCTGCTCAAATCATCGGTGAAGGTGAGAAAATAACGTTACCCGCCGCGAGCCTCAACATTCATCGGACCACATACATCAGTATGTATGACTTCCAATAAATCTGTTGCTCGCTCCATTGTTCCGGAGAACGGATTTTTATTCATCTTGCCCATGAGGCATGGTTCGCAAGTACCAAGTGATTCCAAAAGTCCATCAGAATGGAGTTTCTTCATGCGCTTTATACCAATATGACCTAAACGGCAGTGCCACAAATAAGTTGCACTATCATTATCAACTCTGCATCTTTTGGCTTCAATATTATGAATATGTGTATCACTACTATCGAGATTCAATAAAAATATACCACTCTTCAAGGGTGCATGACCGTAAAAGATATTACTCATATAAATAGACCAACCATTATTCTCAGATTTAAATGAATAACCATCTCGCATCAAACAAGATCCAGATATAATGTTCATGCTCAACGCTGGCACCAAATAACAATTATTCAGGTCTAAAACTAATCCCGAAGCTAGATGTAGAGGTAGCGTGCCGACCGTGATCAAATCGACTTTGGAACAATTTCCCACGCGCATCGTCACCTCGTCCTTAGCCAATCTTCGCTTAATCTGTAGTCCTTGTTTCGAGTTGCAAATATTAGCAATAGAACCAGTATCAAATACCCAGGTACTACTGCGAGCATTAGTAAGGTACACATCAATAACATGTATATCACATATACCTTTGTTCACCTTGCCATCCTTCTTATCCGCCAAATTCTTGGGGCAGTTCCGCTTCCAGTGAACAGTCCCTTTGCAGTAGAAGCACTTAGTCTCAAGCTTAGGTCCAAAATTGGGCTTCTTCACTTGAGCAGCAACTTGCTTGCTGTTCTCCTTGAATTTCCCCTTCTTCCCTTTACCCTTTTTCTTGAAACTAGTGGTCTTGTTGACCATCAACACTCGATGATCCTTCTTGATTTCTACCTCCGCAGCCTTTACCATTGCGAAGAGCTCGGGAATTGTCTTATCCATCCCTTGCATATTATAGTTCATCATGAAGCTCTTGTAGATTGGTGGCAGTGATTGAAGAATTCTGTCAATGACACTATCATCAGGAAGATTAACTCCCAGATGAATCAAGTGATTATTATACCCAGACATTTTGAGTATATGTACACTGACAGAACTATTCTCCTCCATCTTGCAGCTGTAGAACTTATTGTAGACTTCATTTCTCTCAATCCGGGCTTGGATTAGGACTTGGGAGGGGGAAAGAAGTGGAGGAGAAGAAGGAAGGGGGGTGCCGCCCCCCTCTCCTTGTCCTATTCGGACTAGGGGGGAGGGGAGCGCGGCCCAGCCCTAGCCGCCTCTCCTCTCTTCCACCAAGGCCCATTAAGGCCCATTAAGTCCCCAGGGGGTTCCGGTAACCTCCCGGTACTCCGGTAAAATCCCGATTTCACCCGGAACACTTCCGATATCCAAACATAGGCTTCCAATATATCAATCTTCATATCTCGACCATTTCGAGACTCCTCGTCATATCCGTGATCACATCCGGGACTCCAAACAACCTTCGGTACATCAAAACATATAAACTCATAATACAACTATCATCGAAACGTTAAGCGTGCGGACCCTACGGGTTCGAGAACTATGTAGACATGACCGAGACACGTCTCCGGTCAATAACCAATAGCAGAACCTGGATGCTCATATTGGCTCCCACATATTCTACAAAGATCTTTATCGGCCAGACCGCATAACAACATACGTTGTTCCCTTTGTCATCGGTATGTTACTTGCCCGAGATTCGATCGTCGGTATCTCAATACCTAGTTCAATCTCGTTACCGGCAAGTCTCTTTACTTGTTCTGTTATACATCATCCCGCAACTAACTCATAAGTAGCAATGCTTGCAAGGCCTAAGTGATGTGCATTACCGAGAGGGCCCAGAGATACCTCTCCGACAATCGGAGTGACAAATCCTAATCTCGAAATACGCCAACCCAACAAGTACCTTTGGAGACACCTATAGAGCACCTTTATAATCACCCAGTTACGTTGTGACGTTTGGTAGCACACAAAGTGTTCCTCCGGTAAACGGGAGTTGCATAATCTCATAGTCATAGGAACATGTATAAGTCATGAAGAAAGCAACAGCAACATACTAAACGATCGTGTGCTAAGCTAACGGAATGGGTCATGTCAATCACATCATTCTCCTAATAATGTGATCCCATTAATCAAATGACAACACATGTCAATGGCTAGGAAACTTAACCATCTTTGATCAACGAGCTAGTCAAGTAGAGGCATACTAGTGACACTCTATTTGTCTATGTATTCACACATGTATTATGTTTCCGGTTAATACAATTCTAGCATGAATTATAAACATTTATCATGATATAAAGAAATAAATAATAACTTTATTATTGCCTCTAGGGCATATTTCCTTCAGTCTCCCACTTGCACTAGAGTCAATAATCTAGATTACACAGTAATGATTCTAACACCCATGGAGCCTTGGTGCTGATCATGTTTTGCTCGTGCAAGAGGCTTAGTCAACGGGTCTGCAACATTCAGATCCGTATGTATCTTGCAAATTTCTATGTCTCCCACCTGGACTAGATCCCGGATGGAATTGAAGCATCTCTTGATGTGCTTGGTTCTCTTGTGAAATCTGGATTCCTTTGCCAAGGCAATTGCACCAGTATTGTCACAAAAGATTTTCATTGGACCCGATGCACTAGGTATGACACCTAGATCGGATATGAACTCCTTCATCCAGACTCCTACATTTGGTGCTTCCAAAGCAGCTATGTACTCCGCTTCACATGTAGATCCCGCCACGACGCTTTGCTTAGAACTGCACCAACTGACAGCTCCACCGTTCAATGTAAACACGTATCTGGTTCGCGATTTAGAATCGTCCGGATCAGTGTCAAAGCTTGCATCAACGTAACCATTTACGATGAGCTCTTTGTCACCTCCATAAACCAGAAACATATCCTTAGTCCTTTTCAGGTATTTCAGGATGTTCTTGACTGCTTTCCAGTGATCCACTCCTGGATTACTTTGGTACCTCCCTGCTAGACTTATAGCAAGGCACACATCAGGTCTGGTACACAGCATTGCATACATGATAGAGCCTATGGCTGAAGCACAGGGAGCATCTTTCATTTTCTCTCTATCTTCTGCAGTGGTCGGGCATTGAGTCTTACTCGACTTCACACCTTGTAACACAGGCAAGAACCCTTTCTTTGCTTGATCCATTTTGAACTTCTTCAAAACTTTGTCAAGGTATGTGCTTTGTGAAAGTCCAATTAAGCGTCTTGATCTATCTGTATAGATCTTGATGCCCAATACGTAAGCAGCTTCACCGAGGTCTTTCATTGAAAAACTCTTATTCAAATATCCCTTTATGCTATCCAGAAATTCTATATCATTTCCAATCAGTAATATGTCATCCACATATAATATCAGAAATGCTACAGAGCTCCCACTCACTTTCTTGTAAATACAGGCTTCTCCAAAAGTCTGTACAAATCCAAATGCCTTGATCACACTATCAAAGCGTTTATTCCAACTCCGAGAGGCTTGCACCAGTCCATAAATGGATCGCTGGAGCTTGCACACTTTGTTAGCCCCCTTTGGATCGACAAAACCTTCTGGTTGCATCATATACAACTCTTCTTCCAGAAATCCATTCAGGAATGCAGTTTTGACATCCATTTGCCAAATTTCATAATCATAAAATGCGGCAATTGCTAACATGATTCAGACAGACTTAAGCATCGCTACGGGAGAGAAGGTCTCATCGTAGTCAATCCCTTGAACTTGTCGAAAACCTTTCACAACAAGTCAAGCTTTATAGACAGTAACATTACCGTCAGCATCAGTCTTCTTCTTGATGATCCATTTATTCTCAATTGCTTGCCGATCATCGGGCAAGTCAACCAAAGTCCATACTTTGTTCTCATACATGGATCCCATCTCAGATTTCATGGCCTCTAACCATTTTGCGGAATCTGGGCTCACCATCGCTTATTCATAGTTCGTAGGTTCATCATGGTCTAGTAACATGACTTCCAGAACAGGATTACCGTACCACTCTGGTGCGGATCTTACTCTGGTTGATCTACGAGGTCCAGTAATAACTTGATCTAAAGTTTCATGATCATCATCATTAACTTCCTCACTAGTTGGTATAGACGTCACAGGAACCGATTTCTGTGATGAACTACTTTCCAATAAGAGAGCAGGTATAGTTACCTCATCAAGTTCTACTTTCCTCCCACTCACTTCTTTTGAGAGAAACTCCTTCTCTAGAAAGGATTCATTTTTAGCAACGAATGTCTTGCCTTCGGATCTGTGATAGAAGGTGTACCCAATAGTCTCCTTTGGGTATCCTATGAAGACACATTTCTCCGATTTGGGTTCGAGCTTATTAGGTTGAAGCTTTTTCACATAAGCATCGCAGCCCCAAACTTTCAGAAACGATAACTTTGGTTTCTTGCCAAACCACAGTTCATAAGGCGTCGTCTCAACGGATTTCGATGGTGCCCTATTTAACGTGAATGCGGTCGTCTTTGAAGCATAACCCCAAAACGATAGCGGTAAATCAGTAAGAGACATCATAGATCGCACCATATCTAGTAAAGTACGATTACGATGTTCGGACACACCATTACGCTGTGGTGTTCCTGGTGGCGTGAGTTGTGAAACTATTCCGCATTGTTTCGAATGTAGACCAAACTCTTAACTCAAATATTCCCTTCCACGATCAGATCGTAGAAACTTTATTTTCTTGTTACGATGATTTTCAACTTCACTCTGAAATTCTTTGAACTTTTCGAATGTTTCAGACTTATGCTTCATTAAATAGACATACCCATATCTGCTTAAATCATCTGTGAAGGTGAGAAAATAACGATATCCTCCATGAGCCTCAACATTCATCAGACCACATACATCTGTATGTATGATTTCCAACAAATCCGTTGCTTTCTCCATAGTACCGGAGAACGGTGTTTTAGTCATCTTGCCCATGAGGCACGGTTCGCAAGTACCAAGTGATTCAGAATCAAGTGGTTCCAAAAGTCCATCAGTATGGAGTTTCTTCATGCGCTTTACACCGATATGACCTAAACGGCAGTGCCACAAATAAGTTGCACTATCATTATCAACTATGCATCTTTTGGCTTCAACATTATGAATATGTGTATCACTACTATCAAGATTCATCAAAAATAGACCACTCTTCAAGGGTGCATGACCATAAAAGATATTACTCATATAAATAGAACAACCATTATTCTCTGATTTAAATGAATAACCGTCTCGCATCAAACAAGATCCAGATATAATGTTCATGCTCAACGCTGGCACCAAATAACAATTATTTATGTCAAAAACTAATTCCGAAGGTAGATGTAGAGGTAGCGTGCCGACCATGATCACATCGACTTTGGAACCATTTCCCATGCGCATCGTCACCTCGTCCTTTGCCAGTGTTCGCTTAATCCGTAGTCCCTATTTCGAGTTGCAAATATTAGCAACAAAACCAGTATCAAATACCCAGGTGCTACTGCGAGCTCTAGTAAGGTACACATTAATAACATGTATATCACATATACCTTTGTTCACCTTGCCATCCTTCTTATCCGCCAAATACTTGGGGCAGTTCCTCTTCCAGTGACTAGTCTGCTTGTAGTAGAAGCACTCAGTCTCAGGCTTAGGTCCAGACTTGGGTTTCTTCTCCTGAGCAGCAACTTGCTTGTTGTTCTTCTTGAAGTTCCCCTTATTCTTCCCTTTGCCCTTTTTCTTGAAACTGGTGGTCTTATTGACCATCAACACTTGATGCTCCTTCTAGGTTTCTACCTCCGCAGCCTTTAGCATTGCGAAGAGCACGGGAATTGTCTTATCCATCCCTTGCATATTATAGTTCATCACGAAGCTCTTGTAGCTTGGTGGCAGTGATTGGAGAATTCTGTCAATAACGCTATCATCGGAAGATTAGCTCCCAGTTGAATCAAGTGATTATTATACCCAGACATCTTGAGTATATGCTCACTGACAGAACTATTCTCCTCCATCTTGCAGCTGTAGAACTTATTGGAGACTTCATATCTCTCAATCCGGGCATTTGCTTGAAATATTAACTTCAACTCCTGGAACATCTCATATGCTCCATGACGTTTAAAACGCCGTTCAAGTCCCAGTTCTAAGTCGTAAAGCATGGCACACTGAACTATCGAGTAGTCATCAGCTTTGCTCTTCCAGACGTTCATAACATCTGGCGTTGCTCCTGCAGCGGGTTTGGCACCTAGCGGTGCTTCTAGGACGTAATTCTTCTGTGCAGCAATGAGGATAATCCTCAAGTTATGGACCCAGTCCGTGTAGTTCCTACCATCATCTTTCAACTTAGCTTTCTCTAGGAACGCATTAAAATTCAATGGAACAACAGCACGGGCCATCTATCTACAACAACATAGACATGCAAAATACTATCAGGTACTAAGTTCATGATAAATTAAAGTTCAATTAATCATATTACTAAAGAACTCCCACTTAGATAGACATCCCTCTAATCATCTAAGTGATCACGTGATCCATATCAACTAAACCATGTCCGATCATCACGTGAGATGGAGTAGTTTTCAATGGTGAACATCACTATGTTGATCATATCTACTATATGATTCATGCTCGACCTTTCGATCTCAGTGTTCCGAGGCCATATCTGCATATGCTAGGCTCATCAAGTTTAACCCAAGTATTCTGCGTGTGCAAAACTGGCTTGCACCCATTGTATGTGAACCTAGAGCTTATCACACCCGATCATCACGTCGTGTCTCGGCACGACGAACCTTCGCAACGGTGCATACTCAGGGAGAATACTTGTACCTTGAAATTTAGTGAGAGATCATCTTATAATGTTACCGTCGTACTAAGCAAAATAAGATGCATAAAGGATAAACATCACATGCAATCAATATAAGTGATATGATATGGCCATCATCATCTTGTGCCTTTGATCTCCATCTCCAAAGCACCGTCATCATCACCATCGTCACCGTCGCAACACCTTGATCTCCATCGTAGCGTCGTTGTCGTCTCGCCAACTATTGCTTCTACGTCTATCGCTACCGCTTAGTGATAAAGTAAAGCAATTACATGGCGATTGCATTTCATACAATAAAGCGACAACCATATGGCTCCTGCCAGTTGCCGATAACTCCGTTACAAAACATGATCGTCTCATACAATAAAATTTAGCATCATGTCTTGACCATATCACATCACAACATGCCCTGCAAAAACAAGTTAGATGTCCTCTACTTTGTTGTTGCAAGTTTTACGTGGCTGCTACGGGCTGAGCAAGAACCGTTCTTACCTACGCATCAAAACCACAATGATATTTTGTCAAGTATGTGATGTTTTAACCTTCACAAGGACCGGACATAGCAACACTCGATTCAACTAAAATTGGAGAAACTGACACCCGCCAGCCACCTGTGTGTGAAGCACGTCGGTAGAACCAGTCTCACGTAAGAGTACGCGTAATGTCGGTTCGGGCCGCTTCATCCAACAATACCGCCGAATCAAAGTATGATATGCTGGTAAGCAGTATGACCAGTATCGCCCACAACTCACTTGTGTTCTACTCGTGCCTATAACATCTACGCATAAACCTGGCTCTAATACCACTGTTGGTAACGTAGTAATTTCACAAAAAATCCTACGCAAACGCAAGATCATGGTGATGCATAGCAATGAGAGGGGAGAATGTTCTCCATGTACCCTCGTAGACCGAAAGTGGAAGCGTTATGACAACGCGGTTGATGTAGTCGTACATCTTCACCACCGACCGATCCTAGTACCGAACATACGACACCTCCACCATCTGCACACGTTCAGCTCGGTGACGTCCCACGAACTCACGATCCAGTAGAGCTTCAAGGGAGAGCTTCGTCAGCACGACGGCGTGATGACGGTGATGATGAAGCTACCGGCGCAGGGCTTCGCCTAAGCACTACGACGATATGACCGAGGTGGATTATGGTGGAGGGGGGCACCGCACACGGCTAAGAGATCAATGATCAACTTGTGTGTCTATGGGGTGCCCCCTCCCCCGTATATAAAGGAGTGGAGGAGGGGAGAGGGCCGGCCTCCTAGGTGCGCCCCAAGGGGAGTCCTACTCCCACCGGGAGTAGGATTCCCCCCCCCCCCACTTCCCTAGTTGGACTAGGAGAGAAGGAAGGGGGAGAGGCGGAGGAAGGAAAGGGGGGCTCCGCCCCCCCTTCCTAGTCCAATTCGGACCAGAGGGGGAGGGGCGCGCGGCCTGCCCTGGCTGCCTCTCTCTCTCCACTAAGGCCCAATAAGGCCCATATACCTCCCGGGGGGTTTCGATAACCTCCCGGTACTCCGGTATATGCCCGATCTCACCCAAAACCATTCCAATGTCCAAATATAGTCGTCCAATATATTGATATTTATGTCTCGACCATTTCGAGACTCCTCGTCATGTCCGTGATCATATCCGGGACTCCGAACTACCTTTGGTACATCAAAACACATAAACTCATAATACCGATCATCACCGAACGTTAAGCGTGCGGACCCTACGGGTTCGAGAACTATGTAGACATGACCGAGACTTATCTCCGGTCAATAACCAACAGCGGAACCTGGATGCTCATATTGGTTCCTACATATTCTACGAATCTTTATTGGTCAAACTGCATAATAGCATACTCTGTTCCCCTTGTCAGCCGTATGTTACTTGCCCGAGATTCGATCATCGGTATCTCAATACCTAGTTCAATCTCGTTACCGGCAAGTCTCTTTACTCATTCCGTAGTACATCATTCCGCAACTAACTCATTAGTTGCATTGCTTGCAAGGCTTATAGTGATGTGCATTATCGAGAGGGCCCAGAGATACGTCTCCGACAATTGGAGTGGCAAATCCTAATCTCGATCTATGCCAACTCAACAAGTACCATCGGAGACACCTGTAGAGCACCTTTATAATCACCCAATTATGTTGTGACGCTTGGTAGCACACAAAGTGTTCCACTGGTATTCGGGAGTTGCATAATCTCATAGTCATAGGAACATGTATAAGTCATGAAGAAAGCAATAGCAATATACCAAACGATCAAGTGCTAAGCTAGCGAAATGGGTCAAGTCAATCACATCATTCTCTAATGATGTGATCCCGTTAATCAAATGACAACTCATGTCTATGATTAGGAAACATAAGCTTCTTTGATTAGTTAAGTAGAGGCATACTAGTGACACTCTGTTTGTCTATGTATTCACACATGTACTAAGTTTCCGATTAATATAATTCTAGCATGAATAATAAACATTTATCATGATATAAGGAAATATAAATAACAACTTTATTATTGCCTCTAGGGCATATTTCCTTCATTAAAGTGGCAGCTATTTTTTCAAAATGCCTTTGTTGGCTGTCATTATTCGAGTGCGCCTTCTCTCAAAATGGACACGAAAAATGCCACAGCATGTCGGGTGCCATTCCATGATAGCATGCCAAGTTTCATGAATTTCAGACGAGTTTTGGATTTTCTAGAATTTAAAAACCAGGTATCTCAACGTTTTGCCGGCAATCAACAGTGCCCTGGTGTTTGAAATTCATTCCCGTCTATTGCATGGGACCTAAGCATGCACCCGAGGACACACATGTGATTTTTCAACCAAATTTGGTGCATTGGAGCATGTGCTTGTATTTCAAATTTGAATTATGCACATAAAATGCCTAGAAAACCTAGTTAATGTATAAAAAAGGCCAAACGAACCCCGAAAAATTCATTCCCATTTCTTGCTTGGGACCTAAGTATGCACCCAAGGACACAGATTTGATTTTTCAACCAATTTATATGCACTAGAGCATGTGCATGTACGTAGTTCAAATTTGAATTATGCACATATATGCAGTGAAAACTCAGTTAATGCATAAAAATGTCCAAATGAACCCCGAAAGATCCCAAAAATTGACACAACACTCCTGTTCTTCTATGTTGACATGAGAAAATTTGTGAAAGCAATAAGAGGCAATGGATATCGTTTCATCCCCAAAGGTGGGACATACGTTCCCTACCGAAACCATCAGGCTTGTTGTGAGAAGCTCTGGTTTCTGAGAAGCCTATACCCAAACCTGCCCCAAATGGGACAATTTTTTTACCACGGCATGTTGGTGCCGCTCCATGATAGCATGCCAAGTTTCATGAATTTCAGACGAGTTTTGGATTTACTATAATTTAAAAACCAGGCATCTCAATGTTTTGTCGGCAATCAATGGTGCCCTGGTGTTTGAAATTCATTCCCATTTCTTGCATGGGACCTAAGCATGGACCCAAGGACACAGATTTAATTTTTCAACCAATTTATATGCACTAGAGCATGTGCATGTAGTTCAAATTTGAATTATGCATTGAAAACTCAGTTAATGCATAAAAATGTCCAAACAAACCCCGAAAAATCACAAAAATTGACACAACACTCATGTTGTTCTATGTTGACACGAGAAAAAATTTGAAAGCAATAAGAGGCAATGGATATCATTTTGTCCCCAAAGGTGGGACGTTCCCTATCGAAACCATCATGCCTGTTGTCAGAAGCTCTGGTTTGTGAGAAGCTTATATACTCGAACCTGCCCCAAATGGGACAAATTTTTTACCACGGCATGTTGATGCCGCTCCATTATAGCATGCCAAGTTTCATGAATTTCAGATGAGTTTTGGATTTACTAGAATTTAAAAACCAGGCATCTCAACGTTTTGCCGGCAATCAATAGTGCCCTGGTGTTTGAATTTCATTCCGATCTCTTGCATGGGACCTAGAAATTCACCCAAGGAAACACGTGTGCGATTTTTCAACCAACTTTGATGCATTGGAGCATGTGCTTGTAGTTCAAATGTGAATTATGCACATAAAATGCCTAGAAAACCCAGTTAATGTATAAAAAAGCCAAACGAACCCTGAAAAATTCATTCCCATTTCTTGCATAGGACCTAAGCATGCACTGAAGGACACATATTTGATTTTTCAACCAATTTTTTTGCATCGGAGCATGTGCATGTAGTTTAATTTTGAATTGTGAGCCTGAAATGGCTAGAAACCCAGTTTAATGTATAAAATGTCCAAACGAACCCTGAATAATTCCAATTCTTTTACGACACACATATAGTTGCATGTTCACTGTTGATAAAAGGTCTAGCAATTCAAACATCGTCCATTGCCGCTGTTGGGGATATAACTATTTGTGTAAACCGCCCAGGAGGGGCCGGGTTACGCAAAGGCGATTCATCCTTATAGAGCCCAAGATCAAGCATGACGATGGCGGTTCAATAAAGGGCCTAAAGCCCACAGGCGACTTAAGGCCCATAGTGATAAACCGCCGTAATGGCATGACTTGTATTATAAGGCAGGTTAACTAGTCACCGAGCCGGACACTGTTTATGAGCCGGCCGGGACTCTGTAGGCCGGAGGGCGTCGACCCATGTATATAAGGGGACGACCCGCCGGCGGCTTAGGGCAGGTAACATCCAATCGAGAGCCGGGCATAGCATATCTTGCTCCCCGGTTGTCGAAACCCTAGCAATACCAACCCAACTAGACGTAGGCTTTCACCTTCATCGTAAGGGGCCGAACTAGTATAAAAACTCTCTCGTGTCCCTTGTCCTGTTAACCCCTTGAAGCTTCCTAGTTGCGATGGCTCCATGACTAAGTCCTTTCACGAGGACATCTGCCGTGACAATTCCACGACAGTTGGCGCCCACCGTGGGGACAGCGCACGGTGGATTTGAGTTCTTGAAGGGCAACTTCGAAGGGCTCAAGGGATACGCTGTGGGCCGGATGACCAGGAGTCGTCGTGGCAAGATCTACATCGACGATGAAGGTTGGGGCCCCGACGCGGCTCAATTGAGTATGGGTACTGGGTCCACTTCGGCGGAATCCACGTCTTCATCGGCCAGATTGGTGAGCCGGGCCCTACGCCGGACAACTGCACCGACATCGTCGAAATGGCTCGGCGCGCGAGACCCGCCCGGGCTCAACCCGCCATGAAGCGTGCTTTCGTGCATGGGTTGCATCCATGGAGGAGAATTTTCTGAAGGATCCATAGAGGGCGGTGAGACGGCCATCTACTCTGGTGATGAGTCGTCCACTGGTGAGACGGATTCGTTATATCAGGTGCAAGACGGCGTGCTCGGGGGCTGTTCCGATGGCAGCAGTATTCTGGACCCCTTTGGGCCGCCGAACATGGTGGGGATCTTCATGGCTGGTACCCAACCCGGTCAAAATTCTACCGCTTCAGCAGCAATAATCTCCGGGTCAAGAGCGGCCGGGGCAGGAGGCCCTGTGCGCCCGCCGGCTCAGGTGTTAATTGATCTCATGGACAAATTGACGGCCCTGTTAACCGCCACAGTTATTCCTGCAAGTCAAGATGAGCACGATGCAGAGGTGGCACAGGTACGTGAGGAAATAGCCCAGGCCAAGAAGGCCTTAGCAGCTAAGGATACCAGGTTGGCCGCAGAATGGGCGGCTTTGGATGCACGGGCCCAACAGCTCCAGTCAGAGGGTTTCCAGCTTACGATGAGCCTGAACGCATCTAACGAGGTGATGAGGAGGAGACATCAGAAAACTCAATCCCGTTTGCCTCCGGTTTATGATCCTCGGAACCTTTTCTCCATGCCCGGAGCCGGCCCTAGTAACCCGCCAGAGGCAAATTAATTCGTAACATCCGGAGTAGGGGGACCGGTTCAGCCTCGGGTGATGGCACCTCCTCATGTGAATATGGCCCCACCCCGCTACGTACCAACACCATCGAATCACTTTTCTAACCCCATGGAGAACCTGATCGCAACATCAGCATGTTTGGCGGCTCTCCCGGTGGACGGCGATGATCCGACAGCGGTGGAGACACGAAGGATCAGAGAACTTGTCCAGACGGCTCTTGCTCAGTAGGAGGCCTATTCCTATAGTCGAGATAGGATTCATTCGACTCCTCGCCCAAGTTACAGCAGGCGTATGGATTCGGAGGCCTTGTCAAGCAACGCCCAGCGCCGTAACCAGCCCGGCGGTTATAACCCGGTGCAAGACAGGATATGTCAGGAGGACGAGCGGGCGGCTCATCAAACCTTCCCGGATTATCCAACGACTTCTGTTGAGGCAGGAGTAGCTACCAGAACCGGCGGTGTCCCTTGTTTGGTGCCGGCTCTACGTAATGTGCGCCTTCCTAAGGACTTCAAGGGACCCCAAAAGGTGCCAAATTACACGGCCGACTTACAGCCCGGGACGTGGATCGAAAGCTATGAGATGGCCATGGAGCTGTTAGAGGTCAGTGACGCGGCAATGGCTAAATACTTCACCATGATGTTGGATGGAACGGCCCGGACTTGGTTAAAGGGCCTGCCGCCTAATTCCATTGGCTCATGGGCGGAGTTAAAAGTCCAGTTCATTCAGAACTTCAAAGATACCTGTAAGCAATCCATGTCAATTGTGGACTTGACTAATTGTAAGCAAGAGGAGGGTGAATCTACCACTCATTGGGTGCGCCGTGTTAAGGAGATAATACATTCGTCTGACAAGATGGATGCCGGTTCTGCAGTCTTAATGTTGGAGAAAAATTGCGGATTTGAACCGCTGAGACAGAAGCTGGGGCGCCTCAAGCGTGATTGTAATGATATGGGTCAGTTGATGGCGGCTCTAGTCAAATACGCCGATTCTGATAGTACCAAGGATCCCGCGTCTGATGAGGAAAAGACATGGAAGGGAAAGAAGAACAGCAATGGAAAGGGTCAGCAGCATAACCCGGCGAATCCAGGTGGCAGTAAGCGTAAGGCCGATGGTAACCCGGAGTTTGTGGCCAATGCCAATGCACATGGTAATAATCAAAGACGCAAGGGGAGGCCGCCCCCTCGGTCCGGCGGGTCAGGTCCATCTCTTGAGCAATTACTCAATGAACCCTGTCCGAAACACGGCACCCGGGAAAGGCCGGCCACTCACTTATGGAAGGATTGCGCGATCATGAAGGCTTTCAAAAATTCCAACATGTTCGACGGCTATCATGGGTCGGGTGGCGGCTCAGGTGCCGGCGGTTTTCATGGCCCGGGTGGTGGTTCAAATTCCAGTTTTCAGGGAAATCAAGGTGGCTATAATCAGCAGCAGTCTGGTCAGGGAGGCCAGCAACAGCAGCAGTCGGGTTATCAGAGCAATCCAAAGCAGCTGAATAGTGGACAGTATCATGTGTTCACCACTAGCTTATGCAAACAAGACCAGAAGCTTCATAAAAGGGTTGTGAACACTGTTGAGCCGGCGGTTCCCCGTAATTTAAGGTGGTCAGCCTATTGTGTGGAGTAGGGAAGATCACCCTCCCCAGGTTGACAATCCGGGTCAGTTAGCCTTGGTGGTAGCACCTCAGGTTAGTGGATATAAATTCACTAAGGTGCTCATGGACGGAGGTAGCAGCATCAACATCCTCTATTATGAGACCTTTCGACGTATGGGGTTGACTGACAAAAATTTAAAGACGTCCAACACTGTTTTCCATGGAGTGGTGCCCGGTAAGTCGGAATACCCGGTCGGCAAGATTGAGCTGGAGGTAGCCTTTGGAGATGAGTATGATTTTAGGGCTGAGAAATTAACTTTTGAGGTGGTCAAAATCAGGAGTCCATATCACGCTCTGTTTGGGCAGCCGGCTTACGCCAAATTCATGGCACGGCCGTGTTACATTTATTTGCAGCTCAAAATGCTAGGTCACAAGGGCACCATTACTGTGCATGGGAGTTGAAAGATAGCCCTGGAATGTGAGGAGGGTGATGCTGCCTATGCCGAATCTGTTGTTGCAGCAGAAGAGCTGAAGTTTTATCAAGATAACGTTGACCCGGCAGACATGACATCTCTGAAGAAGCCAACTACAGAGCATGACCCGGCGATGAAGCTTAAGTCAGCTGATGAAACCAAGATTGTTGATTTTGTTCCAGGCGATTCATCTAAGCAATTCAGTATCAGTGCCAATCTGGATCCCAAATAGGAAAACGTGCTCATCGAGTTCATCCATGAGAATCGGGACATCTTTGCATGGAAACCTTCTGACATGCCGGGTGTACCGAGGGAACTCGCTGAGCACACTCTTAATATTGATCCCAAGTTTAAGCCAGTCAGGCAATTTCTGCGACGATTCAACAAAGAGAGACGGAAAGCTATTGGTGAGGAGGTGGCCCGGCTCTTGGCAGCCGGGTTCATTGTTGAAGTTTTTCACCCAGAGTGGTTGGCTAACCCGGTGCTTGTACTTAAAAGAACGGCACCTGGCTGATGTGTGTGGATTACACGGACTTAAATAAGGCTTGTCCGGCTGATCCTTTTGCTCTCCCCCGCATTGATCAAATCATTGGTGCTACGGCGGGTTGTGAGCGTTTTAGCTTTTTGGATGCTTACTCTGGTTATCATCAGATCAAGATGGCAGTTAAGGACCAGGAGAAGACGGCATTTATCACTCCGTTTGGAGCCTTCTGCTACGTGTCTATGCCGTTTGGGCTCAAGAGTGCCCAGGCGGCTTATCAGCGGTGTGTACAGAACTGTCTCCACAACCAGATTGGGCGCAATGTTCACGCTTACGTGGATGATATCGTGGTGAAATCCAGAGAGAAGGAAACCTTGATAGATGATCTGAAGGAAACCTTTGATAATCTCTGGGTCTATAAGATGATGCTTAACCCGGCCAAATGTGTGTTTGGCATGCCAACAGGCAAGCTTTTGGGTTTTCTAGTCTCCAACAGGGGCATTGAAGCTAATCCGGAGAAGATCAAGGCAATTACCTCTTTGGCTAAGCCGGCGTGCATCAATGATGTTCAGCGATTGGCGGGTCGTATCGCTGCTTTAAGCCGGTTCATAAGCCGGTTAGGTGAGAAGGCCATACCGCTATACCAGATGATGAAGAAAACGGACACTTTTGTCTGGAGTAAAGCTGCTGATACTGCCTTTGAAGATTTAAAGAGATAGTTATCTGAGCCACCGGTCCTTGCGGATCCCATTGATAGAGAGCCGTTGCTGTTATACGTGGCCGCTAACTCACGTGTTGTCAGTGTTGCAATTGTGGTGGAGCACAAGGAGGCTGGCAAGGAGCATCCGGTTCAACGGCCGGTTTACTACATCAGTGAGGTGCTCATTGAGTCTAAGCAAAGATATCCACATTGGCAGAAGCTTGTTTACGGGGTGTTCATGGCGAGCCGGAAGCTTAAGCAATACTTCCAGGGTCACCCCATCACCGTGGTAAGCTCTGCTCCCTTGGGAGACATCATCCAGAATAGAGAGGCCATAGGACGAGTCACCAAGTGGGCTATTGAGCTTGGGCCTCATGGTTTGAAGTATGTGCCACGCACTGCTATTAAGTCTCAAGCCCTGGTGGACTTCATCAATGATTGGACAGAGCTGCAGGCAGCTAAGGAGAAGTCGGATAACACACATTGGACTATTCACTTTGATGGATCCAGGCAGTTGGAAGGCTCGGGGGCTGGAGTCTTTTTAGCTTCCCCTAGAGGTGAAAAATTTTGTTATGTGCTCCGGCTCATGTTTCCTTGTACTAACAACGCAGATGAATATGAGGCCTTGCTCCATGGTCTTCGGATGGCCAAGGAGATGAACTTAAGGCGGGTAAGGTGCCTGGGCGACTTAGATCTGGTGGCTCAACAGGTGTCAGGCAAGTGGGACTCTAAGGATCCCCTCATGGCGGCTTATCGCCGAGAAGTTGATGCTGTAGCTGGGTGCTTCAAGGGTTATCAAGTGGAGCACATTGATCGAAGGTAGAATGAGGCGGCTGATGCTTTAAGCCGGCTGGGATCTCAGCGTAAGCCGGTGCCGCCTAACACCTTTTTGGATGTTTTGCATAATCCTTCTGTCAAGTTACCAACAGAGGAAGACTTAGTTGTTCCAGACCCAGAAGCACAGTTGGTGGTGGATCTTCACTCATCCCGGATTGGACAGTGCCATATTTGGCTTACATGACCCGGGGGGAGTTGCCTGAGGATGAGATCTTGGCGAGACAAATCATCCAGCGGTCTAAATCCATGACAATTGTTCATGGTGAGTTGCATCATCGCAGTGTCACTGGGGTGTTTCAACATTGTGTGTCACCTGCGGAAGGTCAGGAAATACTTCATGAGATCCATGAAGGTGATTGTGGTCATCATGCCGGCTCAAAATCTCTTGTGGCTAAGGCTTTCCGTCATGGTTTTTATTGGCTGACGGCTCATGCTGATGCGGAAGATCTGGTCAGTAAATGTGACAGTTGCCAAAAATTCTCACGACGAGCTCATGTGCCGGCTCAAGAATTGAGGATGATTCCAATTACTTGGCCATTTGCAGTCTGGGGGCTTGATATGGTCGGGCCTTTCAAAAGGTCCAAGGATAAAAAGACACACCTCCTGGTGGCGGTTGATAAATTTACAAAGTGGGTCGAGGCAGAGCCGGTCAGTAAGTGTGATGCGGCCACGGCGGTTCGGTTCATGAAAAAGGTGATCTTTCATTTTGGTTTTCCACACAGCATCATAACTGACAATGGCACTAACCTCTCCAAAGGAGCTATGGAAGATTTCTGTCAACGAGAACATATCCGGCTTGATGTTTCGGCGGTAGCTCATCCTCAATCCAATGGTCAAGCTGAAAGAGCCAATCAGGAGATCTTGAAAGGTATAAAACCCCGGCTCATGGTCCCCTTACAGCGGACGCCGGGTTGTTGGGTGGAGGAATTACCCTCTGTGATTTGCAGCATCAACACTACACCTAACAGATCTATGGGTTATACACCTTTCTTCATGGTTTATGGAGCAGAGGCGGTCCTTCCAAGTGACATCCATCATGACTCGCCCTGAGTGGCGGCTTACGTTGAGGCTGATAATGAACAAGCTCGTCAGGATGCACTTGATTTGTTGGATGAGAAGCGAGATTTGGCAATAGCCCGCTCGGCGATTTACCAACAAGACCTGCGTCGTATCACAGCCGTCGGGTTAGATCCAGAACCTTTCAGGAAGGTGACTTAGTGCTCCGGCTCATCCAGGATCAATCCGATATGCACAAGCTATCCCCCCCTTGGGAAGGACCCTTTGTGGTCAGCAAGAACCTGAACAATGGGTCATATTACCTCATCGATGTTCGAGAGCACAAAGACTCACGTAAGTCGGAAGAGGAGACCCGCCGGCCATGGAATATCGCTCATCTTCAGCCTTACTACACTTGAGCCACCGGCTCTCAGGATGTACATATTTTAAGATGTATATATTATGAAAGACAATAAAGCGGGACCTCTGTCCTTTTCATCCTCAAAACTTTACATGTCTTCTTTATTATATTGTTGAAACAACCAACAGGGAGCAGATCATATTTGAATCCGGCTTTCCCTTTGGTACGGCTTATGATCATTTCTGAATCTAGCCATGATCACTTGGGGGCTTCCTGTTCAAACATAGGTTGTATTCAAACCAAAGAGAACATAGTTGTCGATACCCTCTTGATCGGCATACTGCCAAGCTCACTAGGGGGCTTCTTGATCGTAGCCGAATCATAGCTCAACCCCTTTGAGTCTGACGTGGATCGTATTCGAATCAGCGTCATTAAACAACTTTCAAGGTCACTTGGGGGCTTCCTGTTCAAACATAGGTCGTATTCGAACCTATGTAATAAAGTCGTGAACAATATTCATTTGAGTGTTAATGAATCTGAAGTATGGCATTCACGTCTTTGCCACATTAGTTTCAGTGTTATGACGCGGCTAGCAAAATCGAATTTAATCCCGAGTTTCACTTTAGCCAAAGGTTCTAAGTGCCATTCGTGTGTGCAATCTAAGCAACCTCGCAAGCCTCACAAGGCAGCAGAGGAGAGACACTTGGCGCCACTGGAACTCATACATTCTGATCTTTGTGAGATGAATGGTGTGTTGACTAAAGGTGGAAAGAAATATTTCATGACTTTGATAGATGATTCCACTAGATATTGCTATGTGTATCTATTAAATACTAAAGATGAGGCTCTACACTACTTCAAAATCTATAAGGCAGAAGTTGAGAATCAACTTGAAAAGAAAATTAAACGAGTCCGGTCAGATCGTGGTGGAGAGTACTTCTCGAAAGAGTTTGATGCCTTTTGTGCGGAACACGGCATTATTCACGAGAGGACGCCGCCCTACTCACCCCAGTCAAACGGGGTTGCCGAGTGGAAAAACCGTACTCTAACTGATTTGGTTAACGCCATGTTAGATACGTCGGGTTTATCCAAGTCATGGTGAGGGGAGGCTATAATGACATCCTATCATGTCCTGAATAAAGTTCCGACAAAGGATAACGAGATCACTCCTTACGAGAAGTGGACCAAGAGAAGGACAACACTCTCGTACTTACGTACCTGGGGCTTCTTGGCGAAAGTTAATGTGCCGATCCCCAAAAGGCGTAAGCTTGGACCAAAGACTGTGGACTGTGTTAATTTGGGCTATGCTATGAATAGTGTTGGCTATAGATTTCTAGTAGTGAAATCTGAGGTACCTGACATGAAAGTCGGTACAATTATGGAGTCTAAAGATGCTACATTCTTTGAGGACATTTTTCCCATGAGAGATGTACAAAGCACTTCTAGACAGGAATCTGAGGAGACTCCTGAACCTGCCATTCCGATGGAATATTATAATCAAACACATGATGAAAATCCTGAGGAGGATAATGAGGAATCCCTTGGTAGGGGCAAGAGACAAAGGACTGTAAAGACCTTTGGTGATGATTTCTTCATATACCTTGTGGAGGATAATCCCACTTCTATTTTAGAAGCGTATGCATCTCCAGAAGCTGACTACTGGAAGGATGCGGTCCGTAGCGAGATGGATTCCATCATGGCTAATGGGACTTGGGAGCTTACTGAACGTCCTTATGGTTGCAAACCATTGGGATGCAAGTGGGTGTTCAAGAAGAAGCTTAGGCCCGATGGTACGATAGAAAAGTACAAGGCTAGGCTTGTGGCCAAGGGCTACGCCCAGAAAGAAGAAGAATATTTCTTCGACACTTATTCACCTGTGGCCAGACTGACCACCATTCGAGTATTACTCTCGTTGGCGGCCTCGCATGGTCTTCTCATTCATCAGATGGATGTTAAGACGGCTTTCCTGAACGGAGAGCTAAAGGAGGAAATCTATATGCAATAGCCTGATGGCTTTGTGATGGATGGTCAGGAAGAAAAGGTGTGTAAGTTGGTGAAATCGTTGTATGGCCTGAGACAAGCGCCTAAGCAATGGCATGACAAGTTTAATGAAACATTGACATCTGTTGGCTTTGTTGTTAATGAGGCTGACAAATGTGTATACTATCGCTATGGTGGGGGCGAAGGAGTTATGCTATGTTTGTATGTTGATGACATACTGATATTTGGGACTAATCTCAAGTTAATCGAGGAGGTTAAGTCTTTCCTATCTCAAAACTTTGAGATGAAGGACCTTGGAGTGGCTGATGTTATCTTGAACATCAAGCTATTGAGAGATGATGAGGGTGGGATTACACTTTTGCAATCCCATTATGTTGAGAAGGTGTTGAGTCGTTTTGGATATTCGGACTGCAAACCATCTCAAACACCGTATGATTCTAGTGTGCTGATTCGAAAGTCTAAAGGCACAGCTATAGATCAATTGAGATACTCTTTGGTTCATTACAGTATCTAGCGAGCGCAACGAGGCCTGACATCGCATTTGCTATTAGCAAACTGAGCCGATTTGTTTCCAAACTGGGTGATGTACATTGGCGTGCACTTGAGAGAGTTATGCGCTATCTGAAAGGTACTATGGACTATGGACTTCACTATATCGGATACCCGTCGGTACTTGAAGGGTATAGTGATGCGAATTGGATCTCTGATGCTGATGAGATGAAGGCCACAACTGGGTATATATTTACTCTTGGAGGTGGTGCTGTTTCCTGGAAGTCTTGCAAGCAAACGATCTTAACAAGATCGACAATGGAAGCAGAATTAACAGCATTAGACACATCGGGTGGCGAAGCAGAATGGCTTCGAGATCTGTTGATGGACTTGCCAGTGGTTGAGAAGCCCGTTCCGGCCATCCTTATGAACTGTGACAATCAAACAGTTATTGTCAAGGTGAAGAGTTCAAAGGACAACATGAAGTCCAACAAACACATAAGAATGAGATTGAAAGCTGTCAGAAAATTGAGAAACTCCGGAGTGATAGCGTTGGATTATATTCAAACGGCTAAGAATCTGGCAGATCCCTTTACTAAAGGGCTATCACGTGTTGTGATAGACAACGCATCAAGGGAGATGGGTATGAGACCCACATGAGTTGCCATGGTAGTAACCCAACCTATGTGATCGGAGATCCCGTGAAGTAGGACCTGGGAAAACAAGCCAGTGGTGAACTGAGGAGAGTAACTTTACTAACCCACTCCGTTGGAGATGCAATACTCTCGAAAACTGTATGGAAGGATGACTACTGTCTTAATGTGTTCCAAGGCTTATATGCATAAGCAAGATGCTATTCTACAGAGCGATCTTTGGAGGAACACACCTATATGAGTCCGACTACTGGTCACAGTCTATGAGATTGGGGTGATCTCTAGCAAGCTCATGAACAGGCCAGGAGTGTGACTAATATGCTCCACCCGAGGGGTCGGCCTTCGGCAGCCTCGTATCAGTGAGACTTGTGGTGAAACTTCTTGACGCCAAACTGACAATTCAAGGCATAGTCCATTGTTCAGTTGTGAAGGAGTGTAACTACTTGGTCTAGGTGGAGCTCAACCTTAATCGGTCTCCACTGAGATGCCGGTATATCAAAACAGCGTTTGGAACAAAGGACAAACTGGGCCCCTGAGATCTGGTGGGGGATTGTTGAAATATGAGATGGGCCTAGAGCCTATATGACAATTTCAGATTTGATCTCTAAGGGCTCATGTAGGTGGCATGACAAGGTGGTGGGAAGTTTAGTCCCACCCCGGAAGTGGAAGGAGAGTTGGAGTGATTTATAAGGGATTCTCTTCCTCATGCTATTGGAGCTTGAGAAGAGGTGAGGCCCTCGCGCACTCCTCCTCCTCCGCTCGCCTCGCCACGCCACGCCTCGTCACGACGCGACGCGACGCGGGTTGCGGGATTGAGCCGAGCCGAGCTCACTCCTATGTGCTTCTTTTTGCCGGCCAGGAACGGAGAGTCTTTGACAGGTGGGGCGCTGCCAACCCTAGCCGCCACGAAACAGAACGCATCCCCGCCTCCACGCCCGCGTCGTTCCTCTGTTGCTGCTGCCGCCGGCAACTCCGTCCCGTTCACCGCGTACACGGTTGACGGGAGAGCAGGCCTCCGAAACCCCGCCTCTCCGGATCCTATACGGGAGAGGGGTGATTAGGTTATTGGGTAGCGACTACGCGACTGCTCGCTTCTGTTCATCTACGTCCACATCACCATGTCGACCGACGCCGACCGTGCCGCCGCTGAGAAGGCCGAGGCCGACAAGAAGACCGCTGAGGATGCCGCGGCTACTGCCGCCGCCACCGCCGCCGCATGGCCAATAGGAGGGTATACATCGTTTATCCCTCTCATGTTTCTTTCTGTTGTAGCAGTATTAGCGATATGCATAGATGTTTCTACTATATGCGTAGTACATGCTCTGTTAGATCGTAATCAGTGTATTATCAATATTGTCAATATCATACTCATGATTTATTCATGGATTAATTTAATCAAAAAACTCCCTATTTTCTTATCAGTCGGTAGATTTACAACTACATTTGCGCGTGGTTGGTGGACACGCAGATGCAAGCAAGCCAACAATAGATATGGCCATGCAATTGTACTTGTACTTGTGTTTTGTGTACCACCCCCGCGGTCGGCAACTATGGAAACCGGTGGACATCCATGAAATGCAACTGCCCGCGGAAGATGCACGTGGCGTTGAGAAAAGACAAAGAAAAAACGTAAAATTAATTAAATAGAAAAAAAATTGGGACGAAAGGAGTAAGAGCGTCTACACACAAATCCGACCATCAAACACCCGTGGACATGTCCAGACGCGTCTGCGAACAATGACCGGTCACACCTCAAATAATTGATTCCACAACCGGATATCTCAAATTGGAAACCTCGCAAAGCCCGACCGGCTTCGCCGTGCCATGTCCGTAGGCCGGCTGCGCCCTTCAGAGTGTTGGTCCGTTCGCCAGCCAGGTAGAATAGGCCATGGGACACGGCCCGGCTCACGGGACTCAAGGAGTCACCGTCTCCCATGCCCTACTCTTCCTCGTTGGAGCCCGGAACACTGACGGTGCCGGTGGACGCCAGATCGATGATGGATCCGTCCTGAGAGGAGCTGACGACATCCACCACAAGATGGTTGCGGCGGGCAGGGTTGCAGGCCATCCGTCCGGGCGCCGGAGAATGCGACTCTGCCTCTCAAACGTCCGTTGTCATGAGGGTTGCTTCCGTCTCCTGCGCTCGCTACCTCACACGGCAGGCACGACACGCCATGTTAGCGCCCGACAACGTCCATGCATTCACCTCCTGCTCGGCGCACCAACGGAAGGGTTGCGCGTCCACCACAACGCTCTGACACCAGACGGACCGCAATGCCTCCGATAAGACAGCGGCAGCACACCTCGCGGTGGATCCAGGCGCCATTTGCACAGACGCGATGGATTCCCATTGCGAAGAGTCTGACTGCTGCCGTCGGGCGGCCTCCTCCTGGGAGCGGCGGAGCGTAAGCCGGACAACCATCTCCTTCTCGGGGTTGCACGGGATGAGCTCGGGGTCGACGGATCAGGAGGAGTAGGACTCGGGTCCGCTTCCAGCCATGCCAGAGAAGGCCGGAGATGGGCGGACGAGAGCTAGGGTGGCGGAGGGAAGTGTAGTGAAGTGGCTAAGGTTTGGTCCGAGGAGCGGATGGGGAGAAATATATGTGGGGTCGGGTGGGTCGGGTCCGACACGACGAACACGTCAGGGCACCCCTAATTCTGCCTTACATTTGGACTGAATATGAGGGGTGCCAGTCCGTCCGGGTGTTTGAGGCGCCTGTGTTGCTTTTTGCGTGACCACGCCATCCGCCCGTGTGTTTGAGGCACCCGGTTGTAGGTGCTCTGATAGATAGGAAATAGGAAAACTAAAATTTAAAAAGAAAAATAGAAAAACATGCTGCGGCATTTGATTTAAAACTTGGAAACCAGTTTGAAAATTGAACACGACGTGCTGACCGGTCAATAGAGCAATTATTATCTTGCCCGAAACGGGCCTGTGTGTCTTCGTAGTAGAGAAAATTAAGGGGAGGCGAGCTGGTTCGAGAATCACACTTTTCCCTTGGTATCGCCGGACTCCTCTTTCTCTCCGGCGGCAGGCGGCAGCGGCATCCCCAGCTCCACCGATGGCGGGCGCCCCCGACCCTCTGGAACCTCTGCCGGCGGATCCAGTTGCAGGTAAAGCAATTGCCTCCTTTTTGCTCACGCCGCCGCGCCGTCCATCACCAGCCAGTGCCATAGCCGAGCGATGGCAAGAAGCTGCAGGGGAGGGGACAAGGGGTGAGGTCGACGCCACAAGGGAGCGCACGGTCGACATGTGGTGGGGAACTGGCCGGCCGCTGGCCGACTGGTGCCCTTCACGACATTGTCTCTTTTCCGACGCCGCGGCGCCGGCCATTGGTGGCCGGATTACCTAAAGTTGTGGTCTTTACGACCCCGAACATTAGCAATCGCTCGCCGCCGGTCTCATGAGGTGGGGAACCGGCGGAGATTTTCTTGCTTTAAAGCTGTCGTCTTTACGGCCCCGGACATTAGCAACTGCTCGCCGCCGCCGCGCGCGTGAGTTAAGTGACGTTTGGACCGAGCGTCTTGTCAAGTCGGCCGTCTACAGAGCAGAAAGGGCCTTGATCTAGGCAAAGGCCCAGGCCCAACGGAAGGATTAGGGGGGGGAGAGGTGTTAGAGGGACATCAACCGGCAGGCATCGCCATTGCTGCCATCTGGATGAGCCAATGCTGCCTTCGCGCTCTGCTTACCACCCCTGCTAATGTTAGAGTAGATCCTTAGCCTACTGCTGATGCTGGAAATATCACCAATTTCATGTCCCTCTGCTAGTTTGGCAGCAGCCACAGCACTTCATACATACATACCTATGGTTTTCTGTTGGTACTAGTAAAAACAGGGGACTCTGCTCTTACATCTAAACCAAGCATGTCTACCATTACAAAAATTAGTCAAATTGCTTTTAGCATAATCATGTTGAAATTGCTTCAATTTTCTGCTACTCGGTCAGCAAACTGACCTGATTTTATATGCATATTTACTGTATGTATGTATGTATGTATTACATAGAAAATGAAGTACTGATGCCCCAAGATCTAAGTGATGTTTGTTTGTTGCAGTAGACTTTCATAACTGAGTGACTAATTAACTATTCATTTTGTTTCCAACAGTAAAAGCCATTAGGGATTTCTACCGTGAACCGGGGCCAATCAAAGGCAGCATTAAGTTAGAACCCTGTGATGATGACGTGGTCCTTGATTTTGATCACACAACAATGATGTTCCAGAAGTGCACGTACCAAGTTGGTACCTTGAAATTGACAAGATTCATCAAGAAGGGGCTCGCAAGCTCTAAGGACTGGGCTCACAACTTCCATTTTGTCAGTGCTTTGCGACATCCGGCTGCAATGCAAGTGGAGAATTTCTTCCACCCAGAGTGTGTGGTCGTTTCTGAAGTGAATGGGTCGTTCGACAAATGGCTGAATACCATAGAAACCCCAGAACTGTTCACTGAGGAAGGCGATATGCGCCCCATCCTAAGAAAAATGGTGAAGTAAGTTTTGCCTTACACCCTGCAACATATGCCTTCCGTTTTTTATGTAGTTGTTAACCTTCTTCTTGTTGCCCTATGTAGCCAGCTAGCAGGCCTGCTCGAAAGTATAATTGCCGAGGGAAAGTGCCCTCAAGAACTTTCAATGAAAGACCTGTACATCAAGCTGCTTCCTGGTGGTATACCTAAGCTACAGGTGTTGATACTTAAGGGTAAGTGTCTTCTTAAAATAGGAAAACTCTATACGCATGGACGTTTGGAACTGATTTCACTACATATTAAAATTAACATAAAAAGTTAGTTTTCATGTTTTGAGCAGATATAGGATGAAAATTTAATCATGTGTGCCTCGTTATAAGAAGTCATGGATTTCTGTTTGAAACAATGAATATTTTGTGCTACGCAAAATAATTAAATTGATTCAACCTAACCGACGAATATTGCGCTAGCTATTCAAAACATGCGCCTTTTGGTCTTTTTGTTAGGACACATATGGTCTTTTTGATGCTAGCCTGGCTTGCAACACAGCTTTGGGCATTTTACATGTTTTAGCATCAAACTGTGTACAAGTACATTACATTTCGTAGCATTGCCAGAATCCATATTTCTTTTTTACAGTTCCTGCACATTTCTTGTGGTGGAAAAGAGGGGGTTAAAGATTATTGGAGTATATCCAAATAAGTGCAGATGTGCATTTGTCATGTGCAAGTACTGTATGTGCATTGGGTTTGTAAAGATAAATGGTGTCCTGTGCAGAAAAGGAGAAGGATAAACAGATAAAAAATAGTAACTCCCAGTTTGCACACGACATAAAAATGTATATATTTGCACAAAAAAATAGTAATGCGCATAGCACCGAAACTACCTTGATGATTGTGAGGTTTTGTTACGATGCAAAAGAAGAAAAGAAAAATCATGTGGGTGCCCTTTTAGTCTCTTTTCGTATTCTACTATGATACATGTACTAGCGAAATTCGCAATTTTTGCTTGTTGATTTTTTTGGTTTATCGTAGTTCAAAATTTCAGCGTTATAGCTGAGGAGCAGGCTTGGAAAAATGTAAGGGAGATTGTTAAAGAGTGGTTTGAACAGCATGATGTCGCTCCAAGCTCGGCAAATGAAGACTTCATCTCATGTATTGGGATTCTGACAAAAAAAACTCAAGCTCTCTTGGAGGACCACCCGGATGAGTGGGACAATATGAAGAAAGGTGCATTCCTCATGGAAACGTACTCGGTACTCCCGGCAAGTGTCTGGTAGGGTCAATGCATCAGAATTAAGGTGGCCCGTGGAAGCAGATGGAGTAACTACTCCATCGTTGCTGTCAGATTTAATTCGCCATGGAGAGAAATACGCGGGGTATGACAAGGCATTCGCAAGTGACTACGTGAGGCTGTTGAGGAACAGCTACAAGCACTTCAAAGATCTGCCAGAGCGTATTAAGGTGCGTGATTTAAACTGTATTCATGTGTCTATGCCTCCCTCCCTATTTTTCATTTAAACTGAAATACAGTCCAAATGGTGAACAAAGTCCTCCTAAGTTGGAGTAGGAGCTTGAGTGACAAGAGATTGGATACTAATAACTCAGCTGAATGTTATTTTGTTGCAGCAAAAGCTTGGAGGGAATACAGATGGACTCATTCAACAGGTCGAAAAGTGGTCGCCTCGTATCTGGCACATCTTGTACGTGGCACTTCACATGCCAAGGAAATAGATGTAAGTAGAAGACCATTACAACATCCTACAAATTTCCGTGATGATAAGAATGTGTCTATCTGCTTAGGAGGTCTTGAAACAGGCTCCGTACCTAAATATAAGACGTTTTGATAGTTCAAATTGAGCTACCAAAACATCATGTTTTAAGACGTTTTACTCACTTTGTTTTTATCCATATACACAGGATGTGTGGTTGCGGACCAAGAAGCGCTGTCTGTCGTGTTGCTGCATGGAATGGAGATGAAATTAAGAGTGGCTTAACTAATTAGATATACTAGATCGCACTGGTCATTGTAATCCTATCTATCTATCTAGCTAGCTAGCTACTGGTACTTTGTCTTGTTTGGCTGGTAAACAGACAAACAACCAACCAAACAAACAAACAAACTAGAGGAGGATTCTGCTGCCCAGCTTGACGCGACAAACAACAATGTCTTGTACGTACTGGGATATCTCCATCTCCTAGGCCTGGCTACTGGTGGTACTAGTCGCTTGATGGATTCGTTTTTCATTGATTCGTGGTGTTCCCGGCATGGCATGGCTTCATACTGGGGCGTCTTCTAAGTAACAATGAATGAATGTATTGTTGCAGCTGACTAAGATGCGCTCTCTTGAAGTTTTCATTTATCTTATCTTACCAGGAATTGTGTTTGTTTCTTGTCTCAGTTTGAATCAACCTGCAACTGTCTGTCCCAAACCACCTGCTCACTCTTTCGATGATACTCCCTCCGTTCCTAAATCTAAATCTTTATAGAGATTCCACTATGGATCACATACGGATATGTATATAGATGCATTTTAGAGCGTATATTCACTCATTTTGCTCCGTATGTTGTCCATAGTAAAATCTCTATAAAGACTTATATTTAGGAACGGAGGGAGTATTCATATCCAAATCGCCCACATTGCGCCGTCTCCTTCCTCTTGAGGTTCCAACGCAATGGGCTCAATAAGTAGGGAGGGAGATATTCAGCATAAGAGCTCCCTACCTGGTTACTGTCGCTGAGCTCTGATGAAGCGCTTTTGGATGTTCAAATTTGAACTAAAGCCACAACACATATTTTGGGCCGGAGAGACTACGTCAACGCTTGTTCTGCTCTCTAAGCCTACACACATATACTACTACTTAAGCATTGTTGCTGTGTTCAGAGGTACTATTTGCTCGGGCATGGAGTGTTCAAAGCTCACATTCTCATTTCTCAAGCATGGAAAATACTCCCTCTCTAAACTAATAAACCGTTTAGATCAAGCATGGAATTTTGGTACTTGCTGTTTGGTTCACTCTGTCAAGTCAAGCATCATCAATCATGTTTGCACTGCTAAGCATATTTTTTGCCACAATCAAAATTATGATCTTCCAACTCCAGCATACATCCATTGCATAATACTAGTATATTGTTACTCATACAGGTCCAAAAAAGACCTGCTCATCATGCGACCACTATCTTACTATGTTTTACGGCAAATGAGAAACAAATGCGAAAAACAAACCAAGCATCACTCTAGTGAATAACATTACAACGGGGGATGTCCACTAATTTAAAACATGAGCCAAGAATCATCCACAATGTCAAACTGGGCTGGTTATGTATGTGATACAATCTTCGTATTACTTCCGTCTTGCTGTAATATGAGATAATAATGCCTCATTTCAAGCCAAATGGGACAAATCTCTTTCCCTTTCAGAACTCAAAGGGTCTAAAAGGAACAAATCCATCCTGCAAAATGGCACGCACATAAGTTACTGGGTTTTTTTTTGTCTCGGGACAGAACCTTACTTTGACAATAAATATAGTTATTAGCATACCTCATTGTCCAACTTCAACTGTTTTGCTATCTCCACCTTCTTCTGAGCATACTGAGCCATGTTCAGTGGTTTATGCTGAAACAAGAGATCCGGTAATATAACAACAACAACAATCATGACGACATATAAATTCATAGAGGATTTTTCTCAAAATAAAACGTAAAATCATAGAGGATTCATCGAGACAATACCATGCTGAAAGATAACTTCCTAAACACACCCCTAGCATTCTTCTCTTCGTCCTACACAAAGGTCGTATCAAAGTCAACAACCTAGGTATGTATCACCATGTCAAACATACATGTAGAGTATCCTACTTACAGTCGGTTTAATGCCACCCTCCAGGACAACAGCGTAAATCTACAAAGGTCAACAGATGAAATTAGACATTTGGCAATATGTTGCACATTCCATTTTCACGACATAAATCACAGTTAGTGGCTATACAAATTTGCACAACAGCCCCAAATTAAGAAATCAGCTTACCATTTCTTGCATCGTTACAAAGATATGGCCCTCATTGAGTTCAGCATGTAGTACTGCTTTGTGTACAGGGAACTCGCCAGACTCATAAACTTCCTTCACAGCCTCTTTGTAAGTTCTCTGAAATATTTGTGAAACCATAAGAAACACGCATAATCACAAAGCATGTCAGCCGTGCTCTATTGCACAAACATTTTGATGTATTAGGATGCTAACATTTTCTTTAGCGACAAGCCTCCAGATCTCAAAATAGAGGAGATCTATGTCCTTGAGGGATGCATCCATTTTCAGCTCCGTAATGTACTCCTGAATCAAATGGACCAGATTGTGAGTACAACCAGCAATTAACACCACCTCAATTAGCAGAAGACAAGATATCCTACGTCATAAGCATAACCAGCTAATTGTTCAGTCATATGGGGAAAGTCAGTTGCAATCCTCAATGCTTGCCTCCATGCTCTAGTATCCCATTCTATCCACTGAAGTGAAAAGAAGTTAATCATCATGTGTATGTATATGACTAATTTTGTAATTTTCTGTGGGGCATACTTACATCCTTAGTCTTGCGATCCAGATGCAAAAAATCTGCAATCCACTGTTGCAACATAGAAGTCTATCACTTTAAAAACAATCCAGCCACTCGTAATATTTTTAATTCCAACGGCTTGATCACATAATGCATACCTTGATTTTCTTTGAAATTTCTGCATAGTACTTGACATAAACATCATCAATTTTATATGTATGATAACGTGAGCGGTACTCATCGTGATAGCAGTACAGGTTTCCACTCGTACCAGGCAGCTACAAAAAAGAAAGGGACAAGAATCAGATCACACGTCCAAAAAGGCACAAAAGTGCAGATACTTAATGGCTACAGTGTGGTGAGATGACATGCTTTTGTCTATAGAAGTAACTGACTAAAGATCCACATTTTTTTCCTTCTAGTATAGTCTAGCTTGCTAGAAATAGTACCGTACAATTAAATGACCTTTAACAACTCAATCCACTGAGACACCGACATGATATAATTCAGAAGCAATTCAAACATCAACAAATTTCAGCAGCCAGTGTTACCGGCACGTGATTGTTAAACAATACTCCCTCCGTCCCAAAATAAGTGTCTTGAGCTTAGTACAAATTTGTACTAGAGCTAGTACAAAGTTGAGACACTTATCTTGGGACGGAGGGAGTACAAGGTAACATTCCTTTGAGCCCTGGAAAGCTCCCTGCGGTCACAGAAATCATGATATGTTTATCTTCTAATGCTGAACCTCAGCTTTAAAACTAAGGCAATCAGGGAGGTTCAAGAACCAAGTGGGATACACTTCATAGCACTTCACCCCGAGTTAAGGTTACATACGAAATGGCTAAGAACCAATCTATTTTAAGGGATCACTCATTAAAATCAGCAGCTAGACTAGTCCAGAGTTTGAATAAACATAAAAAACTGGGAAACTTTTCAAATCCAACACCGCAAGTACTATCATCCATCAGTAGCCACAAAGCAATGGCAATAGATACAAAACCAGTGTTCAGAAACCACAGCAAAGAATAATAGAATATTGTGATGCAAGTCATACAATCATCATCTATTAAGAATAAGCTGTTTGAAAACAGTTTTAACTCGTATCACAAACCCATGGCTCAATTTTCTGTAGTAGCATTGTAGGTTGGAGTCAATGAAGCAAAATGAACTACCTCATTGATTGTCGGTTTTCACGGTGTGTGTTGAAATGATTTCTGAACACCCATGATTATGATTATGATAACCAAACAAGTCAATTGCATGACTAAATATGTAGATATAGACAGTATACTTACGAAATTACGAGGGACAATCCGTTGGTAGTCATTCAACTCAACATTGTCGGTGTCATCACGATGGATGTACCACTCAAACTTTTCATCATCCTCTAACCTCTGAAAGTACACCTCCTCATGAAGTTCATCATCAGTGTATTCTTGTGGTTCCTTAAGCTCATGTGCACACTCCGGCCTCACAGCCTACACATGGATGATAAAAACATGAGATAAAATCATCCACACATACCAAACCAGAGGACTGGATTTGCTGCTATGGCACACAAGTACAAACTTTAAAACATACATGGAGATACAACATGTAGGTACCTTGTAATGAGCGATGCGATAGCGTGCAAGGCGCGCTTTTATCTTGTGGTGTTCCTCCCATGTCAAATAAAGTGGCAGGTCAGTAGGATAATCGTCCTCCTTCTGCATATTGGCAAGCAAAAGTTGACAGTCCTTGGCCTGGTCTTCCTTGCTGAGAAGGAAGTACGGCCCAAAACACTGCTCGCTTTCTTCTTTTGCCGGCTCTGTTTTCAGCAGCAGATCATAATCTTGGCCTGCTTGGATGGTGCCCTCCATGTCTGTTGCATGAGAAATCGGATCTTGGCACCCTTGGATGGTGTCCTCCATGTCTCCATTGTCTTCCTCGCTGATAAGGGAGTCCAGCCCGTAGCTTTCTTCTTGTGCCGAATCTGTTCTGAGCAGCAGCACCATGTCTGTCGCGTGAGAAATCCGATCTTGGGCCCCTTGGATGGTGTCCTCCATGTCTGTGGCATGAGAAATTGGGTCTCCATGGTCGTGGGCAGTGGCAGGAGCATCGGAAGATGATGGGGGCAGGTGCTTGCGGCGCCTCTTCTCCCCTGTCCACGCCTTGTTTGCCTCATCTCCATCATCGGCCAGTTGGCCAATCTGGACGGGCAGCATCTCGATCGAATGATATGACGGCGAGGCGAGCTGGGCGGCGGCGTCGTTCTGCTGGTGTAGCCGGCAGAGGACGGGGTCGGGGGGTGGTAGGCAGCGGCGGCGGGAGGTGGGTAGGTGGCAGAGGACGTGGTCGGGGTTCGGGGAGGGGCGGCGGTGTGGATGGGCGGCGGCGGCGGCGGCGGCGGCGGCGGTGAGCGGCGGCGGCGGCGGGCAGAGGCGGCGGCGTGAAACCCTAGATGGAGGGGGAGAAGCAGAGCGTGCGGGGGTGAGGGCTTACGGCGGCCGAGCACCGTTATCCTGCTCGTTCTTTTGGGCCTGAGGATGGGGAGCTCCTAACGGGCGCTTCGAGCGCCGGTTGACTCGACGGGCGCTCGCAAGCGTTTCCTAGCGGGCCGGCCCATTACATGCACAAAAAGAGAAACTAACGGAAATAAAGTGGGGAGATGGTATTCGATCTCAACATTTCAGGTCGTGCAGGCTAACAGGACAACCACGGCAACCAATCGAATTTTGTTGTCTACTAGTAGAAATAACTCTAGTTAACTGGTTTGCTGTTTGACCAATTGACCGGTCAACCATTGACTTTTGAAAAATAAGTTCATGAATTAAAACATGTTCACGGATTTTGATAAAAAGTTCATCAACTTCAAAAAGTTCAGCGATATTGAAAACAAGTTCAGCGGATTTGAACAAAGATCATAAAGTTTGAAAAATATTCATCGATATTCAAAAAAAAGTTCATACGATTTTGAAAAAAGTTCATCAAATTTACAAAAACATCATCAATTTTGAAAAAAGCGTTCATCAGATTTGAAAAAGGTTCATCAATTTTGCAAAAAAATAGTTCATTGAAAATGAGAAAAGTTCATCAGGTTTGAAAATTTTCATTGAATTTGAAGAAAGTTCATCGATTTTGAAAAAAGTTCATTAGTTTTCAAAAAAAGTTCTTTGAATTTGAAAAAAGTTCATCAAATTTGAAAAAAGTTCATCGATTTTGAAAAAAGTTCATCGATTTTGAAAAAATTTCATCGATTTTGAAAAAAGTTCATCAGTTTTCAAAAAAAGTTCATTGAATTTGAAAAAAGTTCATCAAATGTTCGCGCATTTAAGGAAAGAAGAAAAAGAAAGGGAAATGAGAAAAGAAAAGTGAAAAAGGAACAAGAAAAAAAACGCCTGGAAGCTGACCAGGGAACGACCTAGAAAAAGAATAAAAGAAAAGAAGGAAGTCCATAATCACAAGTGTGTTGTTATCCTAGTGGTCAGTGCGCTGCTCTGTGAATTGATCGATCCCGTGTTCGATCCCTTGCTTTGCGCACATTATTTTTTCCTGTAGTTTCAACTGAAAAAAAAAGAGATAACGGGCCGGCCCAGCGTAGGGAGGGGGGTGTGCGCCCGTTTGAGGAAATCGAAGAAAACAGCGCAGCGGGCGCCGTTTAGGAAATGCCCTGAGGATGTGGAATCTGTCAGCGCGCTGCAGGGCTGTGCCAGGCCTATAGGCTGAAATACGGTACGGGATACGCCTATGGACCTCATAGGTGTATTGTGTTCGGCCCATGCCAAGATTCTGTTCGTGGGGTTGCGAGTGCTCACGTGTTTTGCACCAGGAAGGGTGGCCCATGGACTGGTTCGAAATAGCACATGTACAGGAAACGAATGACCCCTATCCACCCCACAGCAATCCTTGTGGATCAGAACAGAGCCACGCGATAGGTTTTCCTCTCCACCCCCTTCTCGCCGCACTCGTTGTGGGCGGCAACGGCGCTGCCGCGAAGCTGTTCGGAAGCAACCAGCGGCTGGACGCGAAGGTAAATCGCGAAAACGAAGACGCATATCATTTTGTTTGTTGATTTTGTCGTTTAGTTTGTCAAAAAACTGCATTATGTGTCATTTAGCACCCAAAAATGTTGATTTTGCCCGCTGTAGCAAAGCTGAATTGATGGGTGGTTTACTAGGGAGCTTTCTGTTTTTAGGGAAAATGCAGGCTGGAAGGTCTTTTAGTCATATTTTATTATTAGATAGTGGTTTTTGGTTAGCAGATCTGGTGCTAGCAGTTGGAAGCTTAAATGGGATTTGATTGTTTGGATGCTTGATTAGTAGGGAATGATGATTATGTGATGTACATGTTCCTCTGGATAACTGATGTTATATCATGGGATGTACATTCCCCTGTGGGACAGATAATGTGCTCAATTCACTTGCTTGATGCACCGCCGACAGTAATGTAGATGAAGAGGTTGGGTTTATACAGACTGTTGGATATTTTTTCAGAGTTATAGTTGGATTATAAGGAATTGGATTTGTGAAGATGATTTTGGCTGTTGGATTTAGCCACTTCATGTGATATCGGTGGATATGTATTTTAGGAAGACAGATAGATATGGTTTGTTCAGTATATAGCTTGGGGAGTAATTATGATGATTATACCGAGGTCACACACAGGTTAAGAGTTGTTCCTTTTGTTTTTTACCTGAGATGTCGTGTGGGCTGTAGTGCATATCTATTTCTTTTCATCTGATTTGTTTCTATGCCCTTGGCACGATACTGGACATCTTTGGGGAGTAATTTTTTTGGTATGAGGGACACTTTAGACTGCAGATTGGTTCTTGGGTAGGCAGTCGATGATTAGCCAAACGAAGTGTGATTTGTGATGGTAGACTAAATTTTTGGGGAGTCACTCGTGGTTTTGGGGATACATTCAATGGCAATGGTGGACTGAACTTTCTGAACATATTGTTCACCAGGTTGTTATTCAATTTCTATTTAGTGTTAGTGTGATTTTAATCATGTCCCAAGGTGATGCCAATTGGATTTTAGTCGTAGTGCAGATGCGGAAGTTGCCATCTAGGAATGCAGATTACGAGGTGAATGCTAGCCTGCATTTTGGTTTTGGGAGACAGTCAATGGTTAGCCAAACTAGTGTATGTTTCCTGAGATTTTAATTTGTCGTCTTGTCTCTCTTAAGACTGGAAATTGTAGTTCCCTTGTAACTGTTGGAAATATGCCCTAGAGGCAATAATAAATTAGTTATTATTATATTTCCTTGTTCATGATAATCGTTTATTATCCATGCTATAATTGTATTGATAGGAAACTCAAATACATGTGTGGATACATAGACAACACCATGTCCCTAGTAAGCCTCTAGTTGACTAGCTCGTTGATCAATAGATGGTTACGGTTTCCTGACCATGGACATTGGATGTCGTTGATAACGGGATCACATCATTGGGAGAATGATGTGATGGACAAGACCCAATCCTAAGCATAGCACTAGATCGTGTAGTTCGTATGCTAAAGCTTTTCTAATGTCAAGTATCATTTCCTTAGACCATGAGATTGTGCAACTCCCGGATACCGTAGGAATGCTTTGGGTGCACCAAACGTCACAACGTAACTGGGTGACTATAAAGGTGCACTACGGGTATCTCCGAAAGTGTCTGTTGGGTTGGCATGAATCGAGACTGGGATTTGTCACTCCGTGTAAGCGGAGAGGTATCTCTGGGCCCACTCGGTAGGACATCATCATAATGTGCACAATGTGATCAAGGAGTTGATCATGGGATGATGTGTTACGGAACGAGTAAAGAGACTTGCCGGTAACGAGATTGAACAAGGTATCGGGATACCGACGATCGAATCTCGGGCAAGTATCGTACCGCTAGACAAAGGGAATTGTGTACGGGATTGATTAAGTCCTTGACATCGTGGTTCATCCGATGAGATCATCGTGGAACATGTGGGAGCCAACATGGGTATCCAGATCCCGCTGTTGGTTATTGACCGGAGAACGTCTCGGTCATGTCTGCATGTCTCCCGAACCCGTAGGGTCTACACACTTAAGGTTCGATGACGCTAGGGTTATAAAGGAAGTTAGTATGTGGTTACCGAATGTTGTTCGGAGTCCCGGATGAGATCCCGGACGTCACGAGGAGTTCCGGAATGGTCCGGAGGTAAAGATTTATATATGGGAAGTCCTGTTTTGGTCACCGGAAAGGTTTCGGGGTTTATCGGTAATGTACCGGGACCACCGGGAGGGTCCCGGGGGTCCACCAAGTGGGGCCACCTGCCCCAGAAGGCTGTGTGGGCCAAGTGTGGGAGGGGACCAACCCCTAGGAGGGCTGGTGCGCCCCCCACAAGGGGCCCAAGGCGCAAGGATGAGTGGGAGGGGGCAAACCCTAGTCCAGTTGGGCCTTAAGGCCCACCTAGTGGGTTCCTTCCCCTCTCCCCCCTCTTGGCCGCCACCCTTGGCCCCATCTAGGGCTGCCGCCCCCCTAGGGGTGGGAAACCCTAGAGGGGGCGCAGCCCTCCCCTTCCCCTATATATATGAGGCCTAGGGCTGCCCCAAAACACACAAGATTCAATCTCGTTGGTGCAGCCCTGAATCTCTCTCTCCCTCCTCTTCTGTGGTGCTTGGCGAAGCCCTGCAGGATAGCCACGCTCCTCCACCACCACCACGCCGTTGTGCTGCTGTTGGATGAAGTCTTCCTCAACCTCTCCCTCTCTCCTTGCTGGATCAAGGCGTGGGAGACGTCATCGGGCTGTACGTGTGTTGAACGCGGAGGTGCCGTGCGTTCGGCACTTGGTCATCGGTGATTTGAATCACGACGAGTACGACTCCATCAACCCCGTTCACTTGAACGCTTCCGCTTAGCGATCTACAAGGGTATGTAGATGCACTCTCCTTCCCCTTGTTGCTAGTCTCTCCATAGATAGATCTTGGTGACACGTAGGAAAATTTTGAATTTCTGCTACGTTCCCCAACAGTGGTATCAGAGCCAGGTTTATTGCGTAGATTCTATGCACGAGTAGAACACAAAGTAGTTGTGGGCGTTGATTTTGTTCAATATGCTTGCCGTTACTAGTCTTATCTTGATTCGGCGGCATCGTGGGATGAAGCGGCCCGGACCGACCTTACACGTACTCTTACGTGAGACTGGTTCCACCGACTGACATGCACTAGTTGCATAAGGTGGCTAGCGGGTGTCTGTCTCTCCCACTTTAGTCGGATCGGATTCGATGAAAAGGGTCCTTATGAAGGGTAAATAGCAATTGGCATATCACGTTGTGGTCTTTGCGTAGGTAAGAAACGTTCTTGCTAGAAACCCATAGCAGCCACGTAAAACATGCAAACAACAATTAGAGGACGTCTAACTTGTTTTTGCAGGGTATGCTATGTGATGTGATATGGCCCAAAGGATGTGATGAATGATATATGTGATGTATGAGATTGATCATGTTCTTGTAATAGGAATCACGACTTGCATGTCGATGAGTATGACAACCGGCAGGAGCCATAGGAGTTGTCTTTATTTATTTATGACCTGCGTGTCAACTTAAACGTCATGTAATTACTTTACTTTATTGCTAACCGTTAGCTGTAGTAGTAGAAGTAATAGATGACGTGAAAACTTCAAGAAGACACGATGATGGAGATCATGATGATGGAGATCATGGTGTCATGCCGGTGACGATGATGATCATGGAGCCCCGAAGATGGAGATCAAAAGGAGCAAAGTGATATTGGCCATATCATGTCACTATTTGATTGCATGTGATGTTTATCATGTTTATACATCTTATTTGCTTAGAACGACGGTAGTAAATAAGATGATCCCTCATTAAAATTTCAAGAAGTGTTCTCCCCTAACTGTGCACCGTTGCTAAAGTTCGTCGTTTCGAAGCACCACGTGATGATCGGGTGTGATAGATTCTAACGTTCACATACAACGGGTGTTGACGAGCCTAGCATGTACAGACATGGCCTCGGAACACATGCAAACACTTAGGTTGACTTGACGAGCCTAGCATGTACAGACATGGCCTCGGAACACAGAAGATTGAAAGGTCGAGCATGAGTCGTATAGAAGATATGATCAACATGAAGATGTTCACCGATGTTGACTAGTCCGTCTCACGTGATGATCGGACACGGCCTAGTTGACTCGGATCATGTAATCACTTAGATGACTAGAGGGATGTCTATCTGAGTGGGAGTTCATAAGATGAACATAATTATCCTGAACATAGTCAAAAGGATTTTGCAAATTATGTCGTAGCTCACGCTATAGTTCTACTGTTTAGATATGTTCCTAGAGAAAAATTAGTTGAAAGTTGATAGTAGCAATTATGCAGACAGTAAAAGGCTTATGTCCTTAATGCACCGCTCAGTGTGCTGAACCTCGAACGTGGTCTGTGGATGTTGCGAACATCTGACATACACGTTTTGATGACTGCATGATAGTTCGGTAATGTTAAATGGTTTAGAGTTGAGGCACCTAAGACGTGTTTTTGAAACGTCGCGAAACATATGAGATGTTTCGAGGGCTGAAATTGGGATTTCAGACTCGTGCCCATGTCAAGAGGTATAAGACCTCCGACGGTTCTTCTAGCCTACATACTAAAGGAGAAAAAGCTCAATTGTTGAGCTTGTGCTCAGATTGTCTGAGTACAACAATCATTTGAATCGAGTGGGAGTTGATCTTCCAGATGAGATAGTGATGTTTCTCCGAAGTCATTACCACCAAGCTGCTAGAGCTTCGTGATGAACTATAATATATCAGGAACATATATGATGATCCTTGAGATATTCGTGATGTTTGACACCACAAAAGTAGAAATCAAGAAGGAGCATCAATTGTTGATGGTTGGTGAAACCACTAGTTTCAAGAAGGGCAAGGGCACAAAGGGATACTTCATGAAACAGCAATTCAGCTGCTGCTCTAATGAAGAAACCCAAGGTTGAACCCAAACCCGAGACTAAGTGCTTCTGTAATAAGGGGAACAACCACTGGAGCAGAATTACCCTAGATACTTGGTAGATAAGAAGGCTGGCAAGGTCAATAGAAGTATATTGGATATACATTATGTTAATGTGTACTTTACTAGTACTCCTAGTAGCACCAGGGTATTAGATACCGGTTCGGTTGCTAAATGTTGGTAACTCGAAATAAAAGCTGCGGAATAAACGGAGACTAGCTAAAGGTGAGATAACGATATGTGTTGGAAGTATTTCCAAGGTTGATCAAATATCGTACGCTCCCTCTACCATCGAGATTGGTGTTTGCGTTGAGCATAGACATGATTGGATTATGTCTATCACAATACGGTTATTCATTTAAGGAGAATAATGGTTACTTTGTTTATTTGAATAATGCCTTCAATGGTCTTACACCTAAAATGAATGGTTTATTGAATCTCGATCGTAGTGATACACATGTTCATGCCAAAAGATAGTAATGATAGTACCACCTACTTGTGGCACTGCCACGTAAGTCATATCGGTATAAAACGCATGAAGAAGCTCCATGTTGATGGATCTTTGGACTCCCTCATTTTTGAAAAGTTTGAGACATGCGAACCATGTCTATTGGTATATATGCATGCAGAAACTCCATGCAAATGGGCCGTTTGAAATCACTTGATTTTTGAATCACTTGAGACATGCAAATCATACCACATGGGCAAGATGACTGAAAGCCTCGGTTTCAGTAAAATGGAACTAGAAAGCAACTTGCTGGAAGTAATACATTTTGATGTGTGCAGTCCAATGAGTGCTGAGGCGTGTAGTGGATATCGTTATGGTCTTACTTCACAGATGATTTGAGTAGATGTTGAGTATGTTTACTTGATGAATCACGAGTCTGAATTATTGAAAGGTTCAAGTAATTTTAGGGTGAAGTTGAAAGATCGTCGTGACAAGAGGATAAAAGATCTATGATATGATCATAGAGATGAATATCTGAATTACGAGTTTGGCACAGAATTAAGACATTGTGGAAATTGTTTCACAACTGATACAGCCTGGAGCACCATAGTGTGATGGTGTGTCCGAACATCATAACTGCACCCTATTGGATATGATGCATACTATGATGTCTCTTATCGAATTACCAGGATAGTTTATGGGTTAGGCATTAGAGACAACCACATTCACTTTAAATAGGGCACCACGTAATTCCGATGAGATGACACCGTATGAACTATGGTTTAAAGAAACCTAAGCTGTCATTTCTTAAAAGGTTTGGGGCTGCGACGCTTATGTGAAAAGTTTCAGGCTGATAAGCTCGAACCCAAAGCGGATAAATGCATCTTCATAGGACACCCAAAACAGTTGGGTATACCTCCTGTCTTAGATCCGAAAGCAATAAGGGATTGTTTCTAGAATCGGGTCCTTTCTCGAGGAAAAGTTTCTCTCGAAAGAATTGAGTGGGAGGATAGTGGAAACTTGATGAGGTTATTGAACCATCTCTTCAACTAGTGTATGGTAGGGCACAGGAAATTGTTCCTGTGGCACCTACACCAATTGAAGTGGAAGCTTATGATATTGATCACGAGACTCCGGATCAAGTCACTCCCAAACCTTGTAGGATGACAAGGATGCATACTACTTCTGAGTGGTATGTAATCCTGTCTTGGAAGTCATGTTGCGAGACAACAATGAACCTACGAGCTATGGAGAAGCGATGGTGGGCCTGGATTCCGATATATGGCTCGAGGCCATACAAACCGAGAGAGGATCCATGTATGAAAACAAAGTGTAGACTTTGGCAGAATGGCTCGATGGTCGTAAAGCTGTTGAGTACAGATGGATTTTAAAAGGAAGACAGACAATGATGGTAAGTGTCACCATTAAGATAGCTCGACTTGTCGTTAAGATGTTTTCCGACAAGTTCAAGGAGTTGACTACGATGAGACTTTCTCACTCGTAGCAATGCTAAGAGTCTGTTGGAATTATATTAGCGATTACTGCATTATTTATGAAATCTTGCAGATAGGATGTCAAAACATTGTTTCCTCGACGATTTTCTTGAGGAAAGGTTGTATGTGATACAACCGGAAGGTTTTGTCAATCCTGAAATATGCTAATAAGTATGCAAAGCTCCAGCAATCCTTCTAAGGACTGGAGTAAGCATCTCGGAGTTGGAATGTGTGCTTTGATGAGATGATCAAAGATTTTGGTTTATACAAAGTTTATGAGAAACTTGTATTTCCAAAGAAGTGAGTGGGAGCACTATAGAATTTCTGATGAGTATATGTTGTTGACATATTATGGATCAGAAATGATGTAGAATTTCTGGAAAGCATATAGGGTTATTTGGAAAGTGGTTTTTAATTGAAAGCCTGGATTAAGCTACTTGAACATTGAGCATCAAGATCTATAAGGATAGATCAAAACGCTTAATGGTACTTTCAAATGAGCACATACCTTGACGTGATCTTGAAGGTGTTCAAGATGGATCAGTCAAAGAAGGAGTTCTTGCCTGAGTTATAAGGTATGAAGTTAAGACTTAAAGCTCGACCACGGCAGAATAGAGAGAAAGGACGAAGGTCGTCCGCTATGCTTAAGACGTAGGCTCTTCAGTATGCTATGTTGTGTACCGCACCTGAAGTGTGCCTTGCCGTGAGTCAGTCAAGGGGTACAAGAGTGATCCAGGAATGGATCACAGGACAGCGGTCAAAGTTATCCTTAGTAACTAGTGGACTAAGGAATTTTCTCGATTATGGAGGTGGTAAAAGAGTTCGTCGTAAAGGGTTACGTCGATGCAAGCTTAACACCTATCCGGATAGCTCTGAGTAGGGATACCGGATACGTATAATGGAGCAACAATTTAGAATAGCTCCAAGTAGAACAGTTATTTGGAATAGCTCCAAATAGAACGTGGTAGCTACATCTAGGAGATGACATAGAGATTTGTAAAGCACACACGGATCTGAAAGGTTCAGACCCGTTGACTAAAACCTCTCTCACAAGCAACATGATCAAACCCAGAACTCATCGAGTGTTGATCACATGGTAAATGTGAACTAGATTATTGACTCTAGTAAAACTCTTTGGGTGTTAGTCACATGGTGATGTGACCTTGAGTGTTAATCACATAGCGATGTGAACTGGATTATTGACTCTAGTGCAAGTGGGAGACTGTTGGAAATATGCCCTAGAGGCAATAATAAATTAGTTATTATTATATTTCCTTGTTCATGATAATCGTTTATTATCCATGCTATAATTGTATTGATAGGAAACTCAAATACATGTGTGGATACATAGACAACACCATGTCCCTAGTAAGCCTCTAGTTGACTAGCTCGTTGATCAATAGATGGTTACGGTTTCCTGACCATGGACATTGGATGTCGTTGATAACGGGATCACATCATTGGGAGAATGATGTGATGGACAAGACCCAATCCTAAGCATAGCACTAGATCGTGTAGTTCGTATGCTAAAGCTTTTCTAATGTCAAGTATCATTTCCTTAGACCATGAGATTGTGCAACTCCCGGATACCGTAGGAATGCTTTGGGTGCACCAAACGTCACAACATAACTGGGTGACTATAAAGGTGCACTACGGGTATCTCCGAAAGTGTCTGTTGGGTTGGCACGAATCGAGACTGGGATTTGTCACTCCGTGTAAGCGGAGAGGTATCTCTGGGCCCACTCGGTAGGACATCATCATAATGTGCACAATGTGATCAAGGAGTTGATCATGGGATGATGTGTTACGGAACGAGTAAAGAGACTTGCCGGTAACGAGATTGAACAAGGTATCGGGATACCGACGATCGAATCTCGGGCAAGTATCGTACCGCTAGACAAAGGGAATTGTGTACGGGATTGATTAAGTCCTTGACATCGTGGTTCATCCAATGAGATCATCGTGGAACATGTGGGAGCCAACATGGGTATCCAGATCCCGCTGTTGGTTATTGACCGGAGAACGTCTCGGTCATGTCTGCATGTCTCCCGAACCCGTAGGGTCTACACACTTAAGGTTCGATGACGCTAGGGTTATAAAGGAAGTTAGTATGTGGTTACCGAATGTTGTTCGGAGTCCCGGATGAGATCCCGGACGTCACGAGGAGTTCCGGAATGGTCCGGAGGTAAAGATTTATATATGGGAAGTCCTGTTTTGGTCACCGGAAAGGTTTCGGGGTTTATCGGTAATGTACCGGGACCACCGGGAGGGTCCCGGGGGTCCACCAAGTGGGGCCACCTGCCCCAGAAGGCTGCGTGGGCCAAGTGTGGGAGGGGACCAGCCCCTAGGAGGGTTGGTGCGCCCCCCACAAGGGGCCCAAGGCGCAAGGATGAGTGGGAGGGGGCAAACCCTAGTCCAGTTGGGCCTTAAGGCCCACCTAGTGGGTTCCTTCCCCTCTCCCCCCTCTTGGCCGCCACCCTTGGCCCCATCTAGGGCTGCCGCCCCCCCTAGGGGTGGGAAACCCTAGAGGGGGCGCAGCCCTCCCCTTCCCCTATATATATGAGGCCTAGGGCTGCCCCAAAACACACAAGATTCAATCTCGTTGGTGCAGCCCTGAATCTCTCTCTCCCTCCTCTTCTGTGGTGCTTGGCGAAGCCCTGCAGGATAGCCACGCTCCTCCACCACCACCACGCCGTTGTGCTGCTGTTGGATGAAGTCTTCCTCAACCTCTCCCTCTCTCCTTGCTGGATCAAGGCGTGGGAGACGTCACCGGGCTGTACGTGTGTTGAACGCGGAGGTGCCGTGCGTTCGGCACTTGGTCATCGGTGATTTGAATCACGACGAGTACGACTCCATCAACCCCGTTCACTTGAACGCTTCCGCTTAGCGATCTACAAGGGTATGTAGATGCACTCTCCTTCCCCTCGTTGCTAGTCTCTCCATAGATAGATCTTGGTGACACGTAGGAAAATTTTGAATTTCTGCTACGTTCCCCAACAGTAACTTGATTAAGATCCATTGGAGGATATTTTGGGACTGGGGGGTGAATTCTCTTTTATATCAATGGGAGAAAAATATTAGCTTTGATGTGTACTACTCCCTCCGTTCGGAATTACTTGTCTCGGAAATGGATGTATCTCGATACATCCATTTCCGAGACAAGTAATTCCGAACGGAGGGAGTAGTTAATATTAATTTGTTCAAACTGGGACACTTGGTCATGGATTTGCCTTTGTTAGGATGAGAATGTATGAGTATGACCCTTGCTGTAGGATCTGATGCATGCGATCTGGTGTTATTTAGGATTCCATATCTTGCAGCACGGTTATTTCCTTTCACTTGGATTCACACCATAGTTCTACAAATATTGCAGGATTAGGATACGAAGGAGAGGGAGATCCCAACTGCTCTAGAGGCATATCCAGAGAAGAGTGATGGGCCAGTTGTGGATCCCTAAATGTTGTTCTGTACTATTGTGGTGAACTGTCAACGGTGGTGTGTGTGGATTTGTCCTAGCTCAACAATCTCTATCGTGTGGATTTGTTGTAGCTCAGCAAATGCTTGTTTGGTGGCTAATATAATTAGTTGCAGTCATTGTTTTCCACGTACGTAGATTGCGTGCTGTGACTCTTATTTGGATGGATTGTGTTTTATTTCTTTAAAACTTTCTATTTTTTTAAACTTGAATTCAGAAGTGCTGCATTCCCATCAGTCTTGAATCTTGCGTGGACTTGTTGGTCCTCAACTTAATATATGCATTTGGCTTGATCTGAGTTGGCATGCGTGGAGTACTGGTAGCTCCATGGAGACAAATGTGTCGGTCTTTGTAAAATTGTGCTTCCTATCACCTACAGTTTTGTTGTTGACAGATTTTCTTAGATTGATACCATAACTGTTGGTGCGTTTGCTTTACATGCACTGCATAGTTTGCTTTGCACAGGTTCAGGTGTGTAATGTGATGCATAGCTTAGTGACGAGGTCTAGTGAAGTGACAGCACATGCCCTGTGACGTGCAGGTGTTCCTGAATGATGCAAGAAGCAGTGAGCGGCATGGGCTCAGAGAGTGCTCAGGCAGTTCCCTCCATTGCAAATGTATCCCCGCGGCATGGGCAAACGAGAAACTGATGAGTGGCCGGTTGTGTTCTCCAGCAACAATTAATGATCATCTTGGAGGTGTGGTTGATTAGTCTAACAATGATGGTTGGCTTGTAGTACTTAGACAAAACACCAATACTACTGACCAGCGCTCGGCCACGAGTAAATCAAAACTGACTGTTGTAACCACGGTAGAGTACTGTTAAACCCATGTTAATTATAGAACATATTGTCGTCTTTGAACTACTTTGTTTACGTACTTTATTATGGGCATTCACTAACATGAAGATTGGTGCATGTCTCCGTTTCAAAAAAAAAAGATTGGTGCCTGTGAAACCCTCACTATGCATGCTGGTTAATTTGCTAGTAATTTTAAAAACTTTGACTACGGCCAATCTCAATTTTGTAAAGTGCACCGGCTTGCAATTCTATTCTGTTTTAACCGAGCGGTGCTGTTTTGCACACGCGTAAAACGAAATGCACAACGTGCAATTAGCATGGTGCTGCCGCTGAGGCATCTTAAGTGCAAGCTACCAATTATAAATACATGTGTTTCTCCTATGAACAGGGTTTGTTAGGCTCAAAAACACCGATTGGCTGGATTTTCTATAGCGCGTCAAACTGAAAAAAACTCATTAACAAATGAATCACGTTTCAGCATAAAAAATCTAACCGTGACACATTTTGTTAATAAAGAAGCATAGCTTACAACTATTTGGAGCTAAGTGAGGAGGGCGGAGGTAGATGACAACAGGGGGTGGGTGATGTGAAGGCGTAGTTAATTCCAAGACATGACTTGACTGTAGAAAGAGAACCACGCTGCGCGGCGAAAAGCGACACACAGCAGTGGGTGTCACGTGGAAAACCTAAACTCGCTAATGCTAATTAATGGTTAATATGTGTCAGCGTGGGTTGTGGTGGACTTATAACCTTGATGGGCCTAAACCAACACATGTTTCAGAATTATAAAAATTCTTAAGATAACAAATCACGTGCCAGTCTGGTGGTAGTGTATTGTAAAAAAAAAGATGTTAATCATGTTGTAATCCATGGTGAAAGCTGGCAATAAAAACAACAATCGAAGAAGTTGAGCATGCTTAATCCTTGATAATTACTGCGAACCAACGTGCGAGTTCGCTGGACCTGGACGGGAGTGATCCACGTCGACACCTGTGAGAACTTGTGGTCGTCCCTGTGCAACGTCGCTCCACAGCATGCATGCACGCGTACAGGGCTCGGCCCACAAGGTCGAACATGTCTCCGACGCCAGCATGCTGCTCCTACATGTCAGCTTCGAGTCAGAGCCCTATGGGCTTTTGCATGTGGGTGGGTCCTGACTGCTTCAATACGGGCCAAAAAAAATCAAATACGTGATATATACACTGGAAGCGCGGATCCACGTGAGGGTGTGACGGCCTGGATAGCGGCCTGCCTGGTGCGCGGCCGCTGTTCGCATTTTCCGAGCGTGCCGGCTCTTGTTTGTTTGGGGCACTGGGCACTCGGTGGCAGGCCAACGTAAATTTTCTGCAAATCGAAGGGTTTTCTAAACGGGATATTTTTCATCTCTAGCACAAATTCAGTGGAATTTTCAGAGGGCAGTGCCACGCGTCCGCTAGATGATAAACCGATTAAACCAGCCAACCGAGGACCTTTGCAACAGCTAGCTTGTTGCGCTTCGGGGCTATGCAATAAGGACCTTGTTGCAAAGATCTGTCGAGACAGCATCGCTACCCCGCCATGGCCTGAGCGCCGGAGCTGCCGTGCCTCCTTCGACCCAACACCTTGAGCAGTTGTCTCCACTCTGGCACGATGGCGACAAGCTCTCGCACCAGGCACACTTGGGTTGATTTTTGCAACCGAAGCTATGTTTCTAAAACAACATCGTGTTTGTGATGCTTGGCCTCGTATGCTCTCTAACGCCGGCCGCTCCACCGGCTCTGCAAGCGGGGCTATGTTTTTGAAACAAGAACCATGTTGCAGAAGAAATTTTCTTCATCGTCGGTATTTTTTCATGAAATCGGACCTTTGTTGTTGAAACCTTTGGAAGCAATACGCTAGTCGCAAAAAATGACTCCACGAGACTTGTGGCTACCGTGAGTGCTTAATCAAGATCGATCCGACGGCTAATCAGGTGGCGGACGCTGCGTATCCATCAGCCAGTTAAAAGGACATCATTTTCTATATTTAGGATCACCCATATATCTATATCTATATCTATTAGCAAAACGGCTCATCCGTTGCAACAGAACAAAAAATCATAGGGGATTTCACCCACGATGACCCTGTCAAATCAGGGCGAGCCAATATTTTGGCGGACAAATCTGCCACCCTGGTTTCGCCAGCGTGTGGGCCAAAACCAAAACTGGCAACCAAAATATTGGCATGGAAAGGAAAGTTAGGCTTGAAACCAAACACTGACATGTATAATCAGTCAACGCCAAATTTTTGGTATGGTAAGCGTCGGTCGCGACCCAAACAACCTCATAATCTCCAATGGTCATGACCACGTTTTGCTGCGTCGCCGAGATATACTATCACTCCCAACTTCGTGAAACCCTAAACGTTTTTTGAAAATTATGAACATTTTTCAAACTCATGAACATACTTGAGATCGTGAACATTTTTAAAATTCGTAAACATTTTTATAGATTTTCAAACATTTTCTAAAATCATGAACATTTTTTGAATTGATGAACATTTTATACATTCTTCAAACATTTTCTAAAAAATGAATATTTTAAAAAAAAACTTGAATAGGCGAACATTTCTATAATTGACAAACATTTTTTGGAAATTGGTGAAACAATTTTTGAAATTCACGAACATTTTTTAAAATGTATGATCATTTATTGAATCAGCGGATATTTTATATCAATAAACTATTTTGTATGTCACAAACAGTTTTTGAATTTTCAGGATCTTTTTAGAAGATCCGTTACCTCGCGAGCCGTCTGATCCAGCGTACTATCCGTCTTTGCAACAAGAATATTGTTTCAAAAACAACGGCGACTGTTGCAACAAGAGCTTTGTTTCATAAACACGTCGGTGATTATTGCAGCAAGAGCTTTGTTTCAGAAACACATCGGTGATCATTACAATAAGAGCTTTGTTCCAGAAACATTTGGTGACGTTGTGAAGCATCTCCGCGTATGATCCCTCTTTGCAACAAGAGCTTTGTTTCGAAAACATCATTGACTATTGCAACAAGAGTTTTGTTTCAGAAACATGATGTGCAAGGCTGGGACGGATCCAGCACGAAGGACTCTCCGACACCAACAACGGTGACAGAGAGGCCGTTGGCTGCGCCACGCGTCGTTGGAACGACAATTGGGTCGTGCGAATCTCAGTCGCCGATATCGGGTGACGACTCGCCCGATCTAAATGCAGGGAGGAGAGATGTGAGCGACGAAGCAATCGCCTGCCCAAGCTCGACAAGTGAGGCAGCGAAAAAATAAAGAAGGGCGGGAAGTGGGGCGGCGAAGGCCGGCCTCGCTGGCAAACGACGGCTGCCGAACCGGGCCGGCGGCGAGCACCGGCGCACGACGAGCGTTTCCTTGCGGTGCTGATTCGGGACGAAAAATCGAGGAAAATGGGGATAATGTACGAGATGGGGACGTGCGGCTGCAAAAAGCGTGGTGCTCGGATCTATAGGGGACGTGTGGCACTTAATTGAGATGGCGGACGCGAGCCTGATTATCGACCGGCTGACCAGAAGCTTTTCCCTTTTTCAATTCATGAACATTCTTTGAATTGGCGAAATTTAATTCAATTTCATTAAGATTTTTTAATGCATGAACTTTTTTAAAAGCATGAACATTTTTTGATTTTCCGAACAAGAATTATTTGTAGGCGGACATTTTTCAAAAATCATGAACATTTTCCGAATCCACAAATATTTATGAATTATTAAAAAAATTCAAAATTCTCATTTTGTTTAAAGGAACTTTTTTGAAGTCCAAAATTATTTAAAGTGGAAAAATGAAGATGAAAAAGAAAAACGAAAAATAACAAACGAAATTCAAAAAACAGGCCGTCCGGACATAGCCCGGCCCAAACAGGCGCGTTGTGTCTTCTCCCAGCGCGCAAAGCGTGGTATAGAATGTTCCTATTGCATGGGCCGGCCCAGGCATGGATTCCCCTGTGTGAAAAGGCTTTTTATCACTTATAGGTGGCATTTTCCCTTAAAAAAACTTATAGGTGGTATTAATGGGTAATATTTTGCAACTTTGGGGCAATTTTGCTAACGTATAATAAAGGGGTTATTGTTTCTGATGATACGTCAACAAAATTACACTAAAGTTGCCATAAATTACCCACTATGTCACCCATAAGTCAAAAAAACATTTTTTTTAGAAGTCACTGAACCGGACAGGGTTCATTAGCAAGCGGTCCACGAATGTCCTACTAGCATGCAAGCAGCCCAATGGCTAGGGCGCGACCCTTCCACGAATGATCCCAGGTTAGTGCAGTTTTTTGTTTAATTTCTTTATCGAGCATATTCAAATACTTTTTAGAATATTCATATATTTTTTATCCTAAATCAATATCTAACATATTATATATGAATTTTTCTTAGAAAAATGTGTAGACTTCAAATACGCTATCGTCTTGCTTGTTAATTATTTTTAAAATTTGATTTTGGATTCAATCTTAATTAATACCTTCTTTATATGGGGTATCTTGAAAAGGACTTTTATATATCTTCCTACACTAGTGCATCTCGCGCATATCAGTTCGTCCATTTGACAATGCTTGCAATCAATTGAACCGAGCATACCTGGAAAGCTTCTTGCTGCTCCAATAGCCATCAATTTTTCTATGTCTTGCACATTTGATTCTCTTAGATACTCTGCTTGTGTTTGACACCCAATTTACGGGGACCACCCCTCCACGTGAGTTCACGATATACTTCAGAACGACAAATCTAGTGATTTGGCCTGGGGCAGCGATTTTGACTTGACCAAGATTGCCAACCGAGACGGCGAGGAGGGCGATGTTTCCTAAGACGAAGGTTTGGCCAGGTATGAAGGACATGCCGGCGTTAACCCGCTTGCTGCTCGTGATCCCCATCGAATCGCCGTGACTTCTTAGAGGGACCTCTACGGACCACCAATTATGGATTCAAATATAGCAGATCTCGGGTAGTGGGTCCTGGACTATGGGTCTTGATACGATGGTAACATGGCCACGTGTTTTTACCCTGGTTCGGGATCTCCTTAGAGATAAAACCCTATGTTAGACTATTGTTTATTGCTTTCAAGTGAAATACAAACTACCACTATTTAAAAAATCAACAGATATTTAAGGTAATTGGGCAGTTAATCCCGAATTTGTAGGTCACAGATGTGATAACACCTTATCCATCACGTTAACTGGTCTAGCAGATTAACTAGTTGTCGCGTCGATTAATTGAATAGAGGGAGAGAATTTTGTGATTTAAAATTTTGGCCTGTTCCCTCCTTTACTGTGTTAGGTTTACCTGTGCCCTCCCTTCTCACTCTCCCCTCCCCTCCCGTAGTAACCCTCATTTGTGGAGGCTAGGAGCAACCGTTACCGCTCCCGTCTCCGAGCAGCTGTCGGCACCATCCGCCAAAGGCGCATGCACTCCTTAAGGATTCAAGCACTGCTACTTGTGAGCTGCGTTGGTATTTCCCTGAAGAGAGAGGATGATGCAGTATAGTAAAAATAAGTATTTCCCTCAGTTATGAAACCAAGGTTATCAATCAACTAGAAAAATCAAGCAACGAGTCGTTAACAGCACCTGCACACAAACAACAAATACTTGCAACCCAACACGAACAAGGGGTTGTCAATCCCTTTATGATTATAAGCAAGATTAAATTCTATAGTTTTCGATATATAGATCACACAAAAATACAAAACAAAAGAAATAAAAGAAAATTGCATCAAAGTATTTTTTATTTTAATATATGATAAAAGATAGACCCATGGGCCTGATAACCCACAAGTATAGGGTATCATAACAATTTTCGAGGTAGAGTATTCAACCCAAATTTATAGATTCGACACAAGGGAGCCAAAGAATATTTGCAAGTATTAGCAGCTGAGTTGTCAATTCAACCATACCTGGAGATTAATTATCTGTAGCGACGTGATCAATAGCAAAGTATATGATAGTTTTGATATTAGTGACAGCAACAATAGTAACGGTAAGCAATAGTTTTGTAGCAAGTGCAACACTAACGATAGCAGTAGTAACTTAGTAAGAACAATATAAGATAAACTCGTAGGCATTGGATCGGTAATTTGTTGGATGATATTCATCATGTAACAGTCATAACCCAGGGCGATACGGCACTAGCTCCAATTCATAAATATAATGTATGCATGTATTTCGTAAATAGTCATACATACTTATGGAAATAACTTGCATGCCATCTTTTGTCCTACTCTCCCATGACAGCGGGGTCCAATTAGAAACTAATGGATATTAGGGCCTCCTTTTAATAAAGAACCGGAACAAAGCATTAATACACGGTGAATACATGAACTCCTCAAACTACGGTCATCACGGGAGTGGTCCCGACTATTGTCACTCCGGGTTTGCTGGATCGTAACACGTAGTAGGTGACTATAACTTGCAAGATCGGATCTTGATATTAACCGAACCTCGTGGCGAGATCCGATCCGTTGTTGCGGCCCGATCTTTCACGACACTCCATCACCAGCGGTAGCAACCTCTCGCCCGCACACACGATGTACACGAAGTAAAGGGTTTGAACCTACGGCCTAGCACGAGAAAACCAATCTCGACGAAGGTACTCACGCGCAAAACAATTTCCACGAAGAGAAATTGCAAAACAAAGGTTTTCTAAAGATCCTCTAAAACTTGATACAGGTGTCTACCCTGAAAAACACATCGTGTCTATTTCATATAAAAATAACATGTCTTTACAATGACCATACGATGGCTATTTATACTAGTATAGCCGACCCTACCATGGTTTGACCAACACACTAGGCACACCTCTAATTCAAAGGAAAAACAAACTTGTTCTACCAAAAGATAACAACCGACTTGATTTAATCTAAGGAAACAAAAATAACGATGACTTGTTTGGTTGGTGGTGAGGCTTCTCGTGTAGTCTGCAGGTGGACCCCACCCGGTTGTTTCAAAGAAAGCAAATCTTGAATCTTCATGTACGGCACGAAGTACAATTCCTGATCGGGTGGTCGTACCTGATGGAACCTGTATTTGGTCAGGACTCTTTCTTGTATTGTAGCTATGTAATGGACTAATTTCTCATGCATGCACGTGACCTTGCTTATCTCTGGCGCATCAATGTTGCATGCAGATTCTTTTGTTTGCTCAATCCTAGCTCTACACATTATTGGTTGCATGCATACATAACTTGGTAACATCTGGCTAACTCGTTCCTTGACGTGCATAATCTTGCTCTCAGCTGTACAATGCAAAATAGCAATCTGGCTCATAGTGTAGATGATAGGCAGGTACCTTGGTATATATATACATCCTTAGGATAAGGCGAAATAACAGTAACGCCAGTAGTGATAGAGCACACAGTCATATCAGATCTAGAACATGAATATAATGGTGATAACATAAATGGTTCAGATCTGAAATAATGGCACCCGGGCTCAAAGTGACAAGCATTAAGCATGGTAAAGTCATAGCAACATCAATCTCAGATCATAGTAGATATTAGGGATCAAGCCCTAACAAAACTAACTAGATTACATGATGAATCTCATCAACTCCTCACCGACCAGCGAGCCTATAAAGGAATTACTCACTCCCGGTGGGGAGCATCATGGAATTGGCGATGGAGAAGGATTGGTGATGATGAAGGATGAAGATTCCCCTCTCCGGAGCCCCAAACGGGCTCTAGATCTGGCCTCCCGACGAAGAACAAGAGGTGACTGATACGTCCATTTTTACATCATGTTTCTTTACTGTTATTTATGATGTTTTTATGCATAATAATGCTTTTTGAAGTAATTCTAATGCATTTTCTCTCATAATTTACAAGGTACACACAAAGAGGGGGAACTCCGGTAGCTGGAAATCTGGACCTGGAAAAGCTACGTCAGGCTACCTATTCTACACTACTCCAAACAAGCTGAAACTTCACGGAGAATTTTTATGAAATATATGATGAATATTGGAGCAAATAAGTGCCAGAGAGGGCTCACCAGGTGGGCACAACCCATTTAGGCGCGCCAGGGAGCCCAGTCGCGCCCTAGTGGGTTGTGCTCACCCAGGCCCACCTCCAGTGCCCGTCTTCTGGTATATAAGTCATTTTGACATAGAAAAAAATAAGGAGAGGACTTTTGGGACTGAGCGCCGCCGTTTCAAGGCAGAACTTGGGCATGAGCACTTTTGCCCTCCGGCAGAGCTATTCCGACGGGGGAACTTCCCTCCCAGAGGGGGAAATCATCGTCCTCATCATCATCCAACAACTCTCTCACCTTAGGGAGGGCAATCTTCATCAACATATTTAACAGCACCATCTCATCTCAAACCCTAGTTCATCCCTTGTGCTCAATCTTGTTACCGAAACTATAGATTGGTGCTTGTGGGTGACTAGTAGTGTAGTGTTGATTACATCTTTTAGTTAATTACTATATGGTTTATTTGGTGGAAGATTATATGTTCATATCCAATATGTTATTTAATACCCCTCTGATCTTGAGCATGATTATCATTTGTGAGTAGTTACTTTTGTTCTTGAGGTCACGGGAGAAATCATGTTGCAAGTAATCATGCGAATTTGATATGTGTTCGATATTTTAATAGTATGTATGTTGTGATTCCCTTAATGGTGTCATGTGAACGTCGGCTACATGACACTCCACCATAGTTGGGCCTAAGGGAATGCATTGTGGAGTAACAATTAGATGATGGGCTGTGAGAGTGACAGAAGCTTAAACCCCAGTTTATGCAGTATTCCGTAAGGGACGGATTGAATCCAAAAGTTTAATACTATGGTTAGAATTTATTCTTAATACTTTTTCTTGTAGTTGCAGATGCTTGCGGGAGGGTTAATCATAAGTAGGAGGTTTGTTCAAGTAAGAACAACACCTAAGCACCGGTCCACCCACATATCAAATTATCAAAGTGTTGGAAATATGCCCTAGAGGCAATAATAAAATGATTATTATATTTCCTTGTTCATGATAATTGTCTATTATTCATGCTATAATTGTATTATCCGGAAATCGTAATACATGTGTGAATACATAGACCACAATGTGTCCCTAGTGAGCCTCTAGTTGACTAGCTCGTTGATCAACAGATAGTCATGGTTTCCTGGCTATGGACATGGGGATGTCATTGATAACGGGATCACATCATTAGGAGAATGATGTGATGGACAAGACCCAAACCTAAGCATAGCACAAAGATCGTGTAGTTCGTTTGCTGTAGCTTTTCTGAATGTCAAGTATCATTTCCTTAGACCATGAGATTGTGCAACTCCCGGATACTGTAGGAGTGCCTTGGGTGTGCCAAACGTCACAACGTAACTGGGTTACTATAAAGGTACATTACAGGTGTCTCCGAAAGTGTCTGTTGGGTTGGCACGAATCGAGACTGGGATTTGTCACTCCGTATGACGGAGAGGTATCTCTGGGCCCACTCAGTAATGCATCATCATAATGAGCTCAATGTGATCACGGGATCATGCATTACGGTACGAGTAAAGTGACTTGCCGGTAACGAGACTGAACAAGGTATTGGGATACCAACGATCGAGTCTCGGGCAAGTAACGTACCGATTGACAAAGGGAATTGAATGCGGGATTGATTAAGTCCTCGACATCGTGGTTCATCCGATGAGATCATCGAGGAGCATGTGGGAGCCAACATGGATATCCAGATCCTGCTGTTGGTTATTGACCGGAGAGTCGTCTCGGTCATGTTTGCTTGTCTCCCGAACCCGTAGGGTCTACACACTTAAGGTTCGGTGACACTAGGGTTGTAGAGATATGAGTATGCAGTAATCCGAAAGTTGTTCGGAGTCCCGGATGAGATCCTGGACGTCATGAGGAGTTCCGGAATGGTCCATAGGTGAAGAATTATATATAGGAAGTGTAGTTTCGGCCACCGGGAAAGATTCGAGGTCACCGGTATTGTACCGGGACCACCGGATGGGTCCCGGGGGTCCACCGGGTGGGGCCACCCATCCCGGAGGGCCCCATGGGCTGAAGTGGGGAGGGGAACCAGCCCATAGTGGGCTGGTGCGCCCCCCCTGGGCCCCCCTGCGCCTAGGGTTGGAAACCCTAGGGTGGGGGGCGCCTCCACTTGCCTTGGGGGGCCCTCCACCCCCCTTGGCCGCCGCCCCCTTGGGAGATCCCATCTCTAGGGCCGGCGCCCCCCCAGGGGGCCTATATAAAGGAGGGGGAGGGAGGGCAGCTGCACCTGAAGTCTTGGTGAAAGATCATGGATGTCGCCTAGAGGGGGGGTGAATAGGCGTTTTAAAATAATTACGGTTTAGGCTTGAACAAATGCGGAATAAACCTAGCGGTTAATTTGCCAAGCACAAAGCCTAAAACAACTAGGCTCACCTATGTGCACCAACAACTAATGCTAAGAAAGATAAGCAACTATGTGATAGCAAGATATATGACAAGAAACAATATGGCTATCACAAAGTAAAGTGCATAAGTAAAGGGCTCGGGTAAGAGATAACCGAGGCACGAGGAGACGACGATGTATCCCGAAGTTCACACCCTTGCGGATGCTAATCTCCGTTTGGAGCGGTGTGGAGGCACAATGCTCCCCAAGAAGCCACTAGGGCCACCGTAATCTCCTCACGCTCTCGCACAATGCAAGATGCCATGATTCCACTAAGGGACCCTTGAGGGCGGTCACGAACCCGTACAAATGGCAACCCGTGGGGGCGGTCACCGAACCCGTACACTTTGGCAACCCTTGGGGGCGGTCACCGAACCCGTCAAATTGCTCGGGGCGATCTCCACAACCTAATTCGAGACCCCGACGCTTGCCCGGAGCTTTGCACCACAATGATTGAGCTCCGAACACCAACAACCGTCTAGGCGCCCAAGCACCCAAGAGGAACAAGCTCAAGGGTACCAAGCACCCAAGAGTAATAAGCTTCTCAACTTGTAACTTCCACGTATCACGTGGAGAACTCAAACCGATGCACCAAATGCAATGGCAAGGGCACACGGAGTGCCCAAGTCCTTCTCTCTCAAATCCCACCGAAGCAACTAATGCTAGGGAGGAAAATGAGAGGAAGAACAAGAAAGAGAACACCAAGAACTCCAAGATCTAGATCCAAGGGGTTCCCCTCACATAGAGGAGAAAGTGATTGGTGGAAATGTGGATCTAGATCTCCTCTCTCTTTTCCCTCAAAAACTAGGAAGAATCCATGGAGGTATTGAGAGTTAGCAAGCTCGAAGAAGGTCAACAATGGGGGAAGAACACGAGCTCAAAAGATAAGGTTCAAAGGGGAAGAAGACCCCCTTTTATAGGGCCTCCCGAATCCAACCGTTAAGTTCTCAGCCCGCACACGAGCGGTACTACCGCTCCACGAGCGGTACTACCGCTTAGCACGGTCAAAACACCCCAACGAGAGAGAAAAACACGAGCTGAAAATCTGCCAGAGAGGTAGTACCGCTTACTGCTTATAAGAGGTACTACCGCTCGGGTGGAGAGGTAGTACCGCTTACCGCATATAAGAGGTACTACCGCTCTACTACCGCGAAACTCGACACGGAAGAGAAAAACACGAGCTGAAAATCTGCCAGAGAGGTAGTACCGCTCTAGGGAGAGGTAGTACCGCTTACTGCTTATAAGAGGTACTACCGCTCGGGTGGAGAGGTAGTACCGCTTACCGCATATAAGAGGTACTACCGCTCGGGTGGAGAGGTAGTACCGCTTATAGGAGGTACTACCGCTCTACTACCGCGAAACTCGACACGAAAAAGGCGCATCCCCAGAAGAAGCGGTACTACGCGCGGCACAGGGCCATGGTACTGCTGCTTACAAGCGGTACTACCGCTCTAGAGAGCAGTACTACCGCTTGAGGCTTTCAAGAACACAACAGAGAAAACAGAGGATGCAAAAGAGCCTAAACTGCCACAACTTCTGCATATGAGCTCCGAATTGAGCAAACTCAAGCTTGTTGAAAACAAGACGACGAGTAGCATCAAAACAGCGACTGATTATAGTAAGAAGAGGCAGGGGAGGTATGCCAACAGATAGAGGAGTGAAACCTCCAACCGAGAAGAACCGGCAAAACCTCCAACATCGAAAACATCATAGAAGATGCAAGCGAACTCCGTTTTCGATGAACTCAAGCTTGTCATCAAGATGACCATAAGCTCTAAGACTCACAAAGAGAACCAAACAAGAACCAAGAAAGATGATGCAAGGATGCAATGGTTTGAGCTCTCTACGAACGATACGATCAAGCTACTCATCGAGAGCCCCCCTTGATAGTACGGCAATCGATCCTATAACCCGGTCTCCCAACTACCATCATGAGACCGGAAAAATAGAAAACCTATCAAGGGCAAACCTTTGCCTTGCACATGGTCCACTTGAGCTAGATGATGACGATCTTGACTCCCTCAAGTTGGACCACCTTTCTTGATTGGGTTGACTCGATGAAGACTAGTTGATTGCTCCCCCATACTCCACTATGGGTGAGCCACTCTTCCGCACATCTTCACAAGTCCATTGTCACCACAAAGGACGGCAAGCTTCAAGCATTTGATCTCTTCGTGATGCTCCACTTGAACTTGCACACCGCAACCTAACCCCACAAAGAACCCTCACGAAGACCATGGGTTAGTACACAAAGTGTAATTGACAATGCTTACCATACCATGGGATCACTTGATCCCTCTCGGTACATCTTCTACGCTTTGTGGGTTGATCAACTTGATTCACTCTTTAACTTAGTCTTGATCAACCTCTCACAAGACCAATCTTTAGGTAATTCCTTGAATAGCACCTTGGTCAACACAAACTCTCCTTGAAACCAACACATGTACTCCAAGAAAAGCCTATGGACAAAACCTTCAAATATAACTCAAGGCAACCATTAGTCCATAGAGATTGTCATCAATTACCAAAACCAAACATGGGGGCACCGCATGTTCTTTCAATCTCCCCCATTTTGGTAATTGATGGCAATCACTGTCAAGAGAGTTTAATACAAGGAATTATGCATCACCATGCAATGCAACAACCAATAATGCATGCGAATGAGATGCAAATGCTTAGGAACAAAACCAAAGCAAGGAGAAAACTCTAAAGACTTCTCCACAAAACTCCCCGAAACCTCCACAAAACTCTCTGAAACTTCTCCCCCATTGGCATCGATTGCCAAAATGGGTGAAAAGCTTAGAAGGCCAATATAGATTGAGTTCCTCCATAAGTTGTGTATTTCTCAACAAGAGAGGAGAATGCAATACACATATCCAACGGTAAATACTTGGAGGAAGACAAACTATATTTAGGCCCAAAGATTGCAAAAGAAAGATATGCCACAAAGACATAATCGACAGAGACACAAGCAATCAAGCGATCAAAAGATACCAATTGAAGCAAGCTATCAAAAGATACCAATTGAACCAACTAGGCTAAATGATCCTACAAGCCACAAGAAGGAAAGATATTATGATAAGAGCAAAGAAGTGTTCTAAAGAACCTAGAGAAGCTCCCCATGATTTGTGCACATCAAGAATTTTTGTATTTGGATACAAAGTGCACAAAATAGGATCATAGCTCCCCCAAAATCAATAGAAATTTACAACAAGTGCAAGTGAGCATATAGGAAACTAAGCCTAGTACTTGCAAGAAACACATGGTTGAGCAACAAGTAAAAGAGGCAACTTAAGAATAGGCTCAACCAAAATGATGTGTGTGAGTCAAGGCAATGCACTTGAGAAGACTAATGTACGGATGAGCATTAAGCATCAATAAAGTCTTGAAAGAATGAGGCAACACGGTGCAAGGCCTATCATTCCCACACACAACAAGTAAATGGGTTCACAAGCTTACTAATAAGCATATAAAGAACCTATGCTTGTGACAACCCGTGGTGAAGATAGAAGATGAAAGCCTCATCAAGATGAGGGATACCAATAAGATGGCAAAAGCCTCGTAAAGATAAGCAAGAGGAAAGTAATCTTCACCACACAAGAGTGCATCAAGATGCAACGAGATAAGACACGCACTCAAGGCAAAAGCTTTCACGGAGCCACCAAAGAAATAACATAAGAAAGACACGGTGGACGTGAAAGAAAGGATATCATCTAGAGATGTAATTTCTCTCAAGTGTATAAGGTTCTAGGTAGACGAAATCATGATGATATATATCTACAAAGAAGGATGTACACCCGAAATAGTTACAACATGAAGGAACAAGATATCCAAAAGGAAGTCATACATATACCAATAAGATATTTGCTTGAGAGCATGGCACAAGGCTAGATATGGTCTTATTGCATATAAATGAATTCCAACCACACGAACATCAAAGACATCACAACTAGCAACAAGACATCATTGTTGGGATGCTTTGAGAAAGGAAACAAGTATCACAAGAAAGAATGGATAACATGCCATGATACAACCTACACAAGGTTGATGCAAGGAATGTGTGCATGAAGTATATGAAGATACTTGTTACCGAGATAACATTGGAAGGATGTAGTAGATACCAATAGAAGGTACAATGTAGTTCATTGATCATCCTAGCTTGACTCCAATAAGCACATGGTGACAAGTCCTTCCTTGTGAGTGAGCCGAGCATCCAATGCATCTCCACTTGTTCCTAGAACAACAACACAAACAAAATGGTACCCAACCTCATTGGGACCAAAGAGTTAGAGAACCAACAACACATAGGACAAACTCCACATAAATATGTGCATATAGATATGAAAATGAATTTCATGCACATCTCATCCAATTTTGAGACTTGGTGGAGTTCCCCCTATATATTGGGTCAAAGAAAGAAAGCATGCCAAAGATACTACACGAAGTTAATATGCATGCTCAAGACTTTCAAGAACTGAGACCAAAATACAAAGAAAAACCAAGCGAAGAAAAGATACCAAATGAATAAATCATCACTTGGAGGATATCCATAATGGATACAACAAGGAATGAGATATCCATTGATATACACAAAGAAGAGACATCAAACTCCCAAAAGAGAGGATGGTTCCAAACAAACCAAGCTCTCTACAAAGTTTCATGATGGCACAAAGCACCAAAAAGAAACGGCTTGCCTTCCACAAACACACACTTGATAAGGATCACAAGATGAGTGTTTTATAGAAATAGGATAGCTCCCCCAAGACTAGTGCATTATAGATAATTTGCATTTGAATACAAAATGCACAAGGTAGGATCACCACTTTCACTATATCTAGAAAACACTAGACAAGATCAAGAAATACACAAGATCCACAAGTGGTATGGAAGACAAAGGGAGTTGATACAAACCTTGGCAAGAGAAAGGGCAAAAAAAAAGCAAAAGCCAATGTAAAGATGATCAATAAAATCTACCACAAAAGTGAGTACCAATTGTCAAAAGACAAGAAGTAAACGGAAATAATTCCTGGTGGTAGATAGCAAGGATATCCGACATCATCTTCACACCAACAAAAAGCAAATTGCAACTTTAGAGCTAGCATGCCACCTAGGAACAAGATAATTTACAATATCAACTCTAGATGACAATATCTCAAATGTACACATTTTCTAGGCTAGTAATATACACGTAGCATATTACTCCCCCATAATGTGATACCAATTAAAGACTTTAACAAGAGGCAATAAGAGGAACCAACAAGAGATAATTAATGGACTATTTAGAAATTGAATTTCTCATGAGGAGACATACCACATAGCAACTAGATATTCTTGTAATATCAATACTAAATGGTATTCCTCATGTACACACATTTATAGGATTGTGAGGTGCACAAAGCACATTACTCCCCCATAACGGGATATTCCATTAATCTCTCACAAGAGCCAACTAAGATACAATAAGAAGCATAAAGGCTCTACGCATGACACACACGTACATGATGTCCAAACCAACACACAAGTTGGAAGCACAACATATACAAACACATGCAAGGAACAAAGCCAAACATGCAAAGGGGCAAGTAACTTTCAATGTAAACAATTTAAGCACGAGTTACCGCAAGGAGAAACATTGGATATAAGATAGAAACTTGATAATCCGAATGACTTGGCTTGAGACAATAAGTATGATGAAGTCCCCTTAATTCTTCATAATATAGCAAAGTCTCCAATGACCTCCAACATCACCTATTGATCAAGTTTGAGCTTGTTGGTCCCCAACCAAGTTGGGTCCTAAGAGGTTAGTCACAATAGGCTTGGCTACCCAAATGGTTCTTTGCTTCAAACCACTTTGAGTACCAACAAACTTGGCAACCACATTGCCAACCTTATCCTTCCCAAGAGAATAGACATCATCAATAATAATTGGGTTGGATAAGTTACCACTAGTGCATGAAGAAGCGAGGTGACCTTTCTCGCGACATAGGTAGCAACGTCTACTCTTCACTTTCTTCTCACTTGATTTCTCAACTTGAGAAGCATTAGCTTGAGTCTTTTTGGGAAGAGGCCTTTCTTCAACTTGAGGTTGAGAATGAGAGTGAACTTGTGGCCGCTTCTCTTGTTGCTTGTCACTAATGGGCTTCTTCTTCAATGGGCAAGATCTAACATGATGCCCTTCTACTTTGCACTCGAAGCAAATAATCTTGGCCGAGTTCTTGACTTGTTCTTGGCCCTTCTTCTTGATCATCTTGGACTTCTTCTTCTTATTGGAGTTGAATCCAAGTCCACCTTTGTCATTGGGGGATTTTTGCACACTCAAGATATTGTTGAGTGTGGATTTCCCTTCATGACTCTTTTCCAAGTCTTTCTTCAAAGAAGTGACTTGGGCCTTGAGCTCTTTGATTTCCTCTACATGGTTAGTCTCAACACAAGTACTAGAGGAAGTATAAGCTTCATCGTTAGAGCAACAAGGCAAGAAAAGCAATTCATCACAAGATGTACCAACATTGTGAGTAGATGAATTACAAGGACTAGCACATGGCAATATAGCATTTTGACTAGAAGTAGTGCTAGTATCCGCATGAGGCTCACTAGATGTTACCTTAGCAAGCATGGCCTCATGAGCTAATTTTAGCACATTATGGGATACTAGGAGATCATCATGAGAGCTTGTGAGCTTTACATAATTTTCTTCCAACATTCCATAATTGCTAGATAGCAACTCAAGTTGAGCCCTTAGCTCAACATTCTCCTTCAATATGGATGCTTCACAAGAGATAGAGTTAGTAGCACAAGCATCATCATTAGCAACAAGAGGAGAAGACAACTTGGCAAGCTTTTTAGAATATGAAGATCTAAGTTGAGCATGAGACTCGGTGAGTTTGATGAGCTCACTCTTAATGACCCTTGAGCCATTTTCGAGGTGCTCAAAGTCCTCAAGGAGTTTAGCATGCGCAACTTCAAGCTCCTCATTTTTAGTTTCAAAATCATTGGCCACCTCAAGAGCTCTATCACGAGATTCCCTCACTCTAGATAATTCTAGAGCAAAAGTCTCCTCAAGAGATTCCTTGGTGGTTTGTTCAAGTTCAAGAGCTTGAGAGAGGTCCGCAATTTCATTTGCGTAATCACGCTCATAACCTTCCATTTTATCAATGGTGACCTCATGCTCCTCAAGACGAGATTCCAACTCATCAATATACTTCTTGCCCTCAATGGCAATGGACATGATTTCCATGAAGTTGGAACGAGCAATTTTGTTTTTATGAAGAGCTTTAAAGACTATTTCCCCCTTAATTTTTAAGGAGGCAACATTATCATTCTCTTCATCATTATCCTCATCATCATTAGCATCAACATCATCATCAAGAGACATATTGGGTTTCAAAGTAGGAGATACCTTTGAAGCCTTAGCCATAAGGCAAAAAGCAATAGATGATGATGTAGGATCCCTTGAAGCACCATTTAAGACCACATCTTGTTCCATGGGGTGTTGGGTTTCCTCTACATTGTTAGCACAACAATTCCAGGACATATATGCATTTTTATCATGGCAACAAGACATAGTAAACATATCATCATGAGATTTAGTCATGAAATTTCTACATGCTATGCAAGGACTATCAACACAAGCATGTGAAACATTTGGCGTGCTCGAAGTGTTAAAGCCCAAAGAAGGAGCATTGCAATAAGATAGTGATGAAGGATCATCCATAATAAACATACTATCATCATTGCAATGACCAACACTACTCACCATATCATTACCTTGTGGCAAACCACATGTGGGTGAAGTAGAAGAAGTTGAGAAGACTATACGACCGGAGGTGGAGGGAGAACAATCATCCCCACAAATCTTGGACACTCCATATTTATCTTGAAGCTTCGTCCACAACTCATGAGCATCCTGGAACGGCATGAGTTGAAATATAACTATATTGCTCAAAGCATTGAAAAGCACATTAGAAGCTTGAGCATTGAGATAAGAGTTTTTCTCATCCTCTAAAGATAATCTTTGGGGATCCTTCGGAGGAGAAAAACCCATATCTACAATTCGCTCTAAATTTGGGTCCATGACCCTAAAGAGATTAAGCATGCGAATTACCCAAACATCAAAATTTGTGCCATCTAAACTAAGAGTGTCAGAGAATCCTAATCCCCTAGTTGACATCCTTACTCTCTAGGTGGTTAAGCCCTATAAAGAGAGACGAGGCTCTGATACCAATTGAAAGATCGTGGATGTCGCCTAGAGGGGGGGTGAATAGGCGTTTTAAAATAATTACGGTTTAGGCTTGAACAAATGCGGAATAAACCTAGCGGTTAATTTGCCAAGCACAAAGCCTAAAACAACTAGGCTCACCTATGTGCACCAACAACTAATGCTAAGAAAGATAAGCAACTATGTGATAGCAAGATATATGACAAGAAACAATATGGCTATCACAAAGTAAAGTGCATAAGTAAAGGGCTCGGGTAAGAGATAACCGAGGCACGAGGAGACGATGATGTATCCCGAAGTTCACACCCTTGCGGATGCTAATCTCCGTTTGGAGCGGTGTGGAGGCACAATGCTCCACAAGAAGCCACTAGGGCCACCGTAATCTCCTCACGCTCTCGCACAATGCAAGATGCCGTGATTCCACTAAGGGACCCTTGAGGGCGGTCACCGAACCCGTACAAATGGCAACCCTTGGGAGCGGTCACCGAACCAGTACACTTTGGCAACCCTTGGGGGCGGTCACCGAACCCGTCAAATTGCTCGGGGCGATCTCCACAACCTAATTGGAGACCCCGACACTTGCCCGGAGCTTTGCACCACAATGATTGAGCTCCGAACACCAACAACCGTCTAGGGCGCCCAAGCACCAAAGAGGAACAAGCTCAAGGGTACCAAGCACCCAAGAGTAATAAGCTTCTCAACTTGTAACTTCCACGTATCACGTGGAGAACTCAAACCGATGCACCAAATGCAATGGCAAGGGCACACGGAGTGCCCAAGTCCTTCTCTCTCAAATCCCACCGAAGCAACTAATGCTAGGGAGGAAAATGAGAGGAAGAACAAGAAAGAGAACACCAAGAACTCCAAGATCTAGATCCAAGGGGTTCCCCTCACATAGAGGAGAAAGTGATTGGTGGAAATGTGGATCTAGATCTCCTCTCTCTTTTCCCTCAAAAACTAGCAAGAATCCATGGAGGTATTGAGAGTTAGCAAGCTCGAAGAAGGTCAACAATGGGGGAAGAACACGAGCTCAAAAGATAAGGTTCAAAGGGGAAGAAGACCCCCTTTTATAGGGCCTCCCGAATCCAACCGTTAAGTTCTCAGCCCGCACACGAGCGGTACTACCACTCCACGAGCGGTACTACCGCTTAGCACGGTCAAAACACCCCAACGAGAGAGAAAAACACGAGCTGAAAATCTGCCAGAGAGGTAGTACCGCTCTAGGGAGAGGTAGTACCGCTTACTGCTTATAAGAGGTACTACCGCTCGGGTGGAGAGGTAGTACCGCTTACCGCATATAAGAGGTACTACCGCTCTACTACCGCGAAACTCGACACGGAAGAGAAAAACACGAGCTGAAAATCTGCCAGAGAGGTAGTACCGCTCTAGGGAGAGGTAGTACCGCTTACTGCTTATAAGAGGTACTACCGCTCGGGTGGAGAGGTAGTACCGCTTACCGCATATAAGAGGTACTACCGCTCGGGTGGAGAGGTAGTACCGCTTACCGCTTATAAGAGGTACTACCGCTCTACTACCGCGAAACTCGACACGAAAAAGGCGCATCCCCAGAAGAAGCGGTACTACGCGCGGCACAGGGCCATGGTACTGCTGCTTACAAGCGGTACTACCGCTCTAGAGAGCAGTACTACCGCTTGAGGCTTTCAAGAACACAACAGAGAAAACAGAGGATGCAAAAGAGCCTAAACTGCCACAACTTCTGCATATGAGCTCCGAATTGAGCAAACTCAAGCTTGTTGAAAACAAGACGACGAGTAGCATCAAAACATCGACTGATTATAGTAAGAAGAGGCAGGGGAGGTATGCCAACAGATAGAGGAGTGAAACCTCCAACCGAGAAGAACCGGCAAAACCTCCAACATCGAAAACATCATAGAAGATGCAAGCGAACTCCGTTTTCGATGAACTCAAGCTTGTCATCAAGATGACCATAAGCTCTAAGACTCACAAAGAGAACCAAACAAGAACCAAGAAAGATGATGCAAGGATGCAATGGTTTGAGCTCTCTACGAACGATACGATCAAGCTACTCATCGAGAGCCCCCCTTGATAGTACGGCAATCGATCCTATAACCCGGTCTCCCAACTACCATCATGAGACCGGAAAAATAGAAAACCTATCAAGGGCAAACCTTTGCCTTGCACATGGTCCACTTGAGCTAGATGATGACGATCTTGACTCCCTCAAGTTGGACCACCTTTCTTGATTGGGTTGACTCGACGAAGACTAGTTGATTGCTCCCCCATACTCCACTATGGGTGAGCCACTCTTCCGCACATCTTCACAAGTCCATTGTCACCACAAAGGACGGAAAGCTTCAAGCATTTGATCTCTTCGTGATGCTCCACTTGAACTTGCACACCGCAACCTAACCCCACAAAGAACCCTCACGAAGACCATGGGTTAGTACACAAAGCGTAATTGACAATGCTTACCATACCATGGGATCACTTGATCCCTCTCGGTACATCTTCTACGCTTTGTGGGTTGATCAACTTGATTCACTCTTTAACTTGGTCTTGATCAACCTCTCACAAGACCAATCTTTAGGTAATTCCTTGAATAGCACCTTGGTCGACACAAACTCTCCTTGAAACCAACACATGTACTCCAAGAAAAGCCTATGGACAAAACCTTCAAATATAACTCAAGGCAAGCATTAGTCCATAGAGATTGTCATCAATTACCAAAACCAAACATGGGGGCACCGCATGTTCTTTCACTTGGCGCCTCCCTCTCCCCTGCTACACCTCTCCCTCTCGCAGAAGCTCGGCGAAGCCCTGCTGCGATCACTGCTGCATCCACCACCACGCTGTCGTGCTGCTGGATCTTCATCAACCTCTCCTCCCCCCTTGTTGGATCAAGAAGGAGGAGACGTCATCCGCTCCGTACGTGTGTTGAACGCGGAGGTGCCGTCCGTTTGGCACTTGGTCATCGGTGATTTGGATCACGGCGAGTACGACTCCATCATCACCGTTCTCTGAACGCTTCCGCTCGTGATCTACAAGGGTATGTAGATGCACTCCTCTCTCCCTCGTTGCTAGATGACTCCACAGATTGATCTTGGTGATGCGTAGAAAATTTTAAATTCTGCTACGATCCCCAACACAAAGTACCGAACACGAATTAAACCAACATGATGAAAGTAACTAGTTGAAAATGTCGTGTACCCTCAAGAACGGTTTGCTTATCATAAAAGACCGTTTTGGCCTGTCCTTTGCCTCAAAAGGATTGGGCTATCTTGCTGCATTTTTGTTACTACTATCGTTACTTGCCCGTTACAAATTATCTTGCTATCAAACTACTCAGTTACTTACAATTTCAGCACTTGCAGACATTACCTTACTGAAAACTACTTGTCATTTCCTTCTGCTCCTCGTTGGGTTCGACACTCTTACTTATCGAAAAGAGCTACAATTGATCCCCAATACTGGTGGGTCATCAGTGACGGCGGCTCCGTCTTGTGGATCATGATAATTCTTTCTCCCTGGTTTTTTTTTCTGAAAAATATGATTTATTTCAGGGTCTGCGGGGCCACCAGGTGGGGACAACCCACCTGGGCGTGCCTGGGGGGGGGGCAGCCGCGCCCTAGTGGGTTGTGCCCACCCAGGTGCCCCCCTCATGTGACTCTTGGCCCCAGAAATTCTCTTTATCGATATAAAAAATCCTCGCAAAGTTTCGTTCCATTCCGAGACTTTTATTTCTGCACAAAAACAACACCATGGTAGTTCTGATGAAAACAACGTCAGTACGAGGTTAGTTTCATTCAAATCATGTAAATTAGAGTCCAAAACAAGGGGAAAAGCGTTAGGAAAAGTAGATACGTTGGAGACGTATCTGAAGGAAATATGCCCTAGAGGCAATAATAAAGTTATTATTTATTTCCTTATATCATGATAAATGTTTATTATTCATGCTAGAATTGTATTAACCGGAAACATAATATATGTGTGAATACATAGACAAATAGAGTGTCACTAGTATGCCTCTACTTGACTAGCTCGTTAATCAAAGATGGTTATGTTTCCTAACCATGAACAAAGAGTTGTTATTTGATTAACGAGGTCACATCATTTTAGTTGAATGATCTGATTGACATGACCCATTCCATTAGCTTAGGACCTGATCGTTTAGTATGTTGCTATTGCTTTCTTCATGACTTATACATGTTCCTATGACTATGAGATTATGCAACTCCCGTTTGCCGGAGGAACACTTTGGGTGCTACCAAACGTCACAACGTAACTGGGTGATTATAAAGGAGCATTACAAGTGTCTCCAATGGTAGATGTTGGGTTGGCGTATTTCGAGAGTAGGATTTGTCACTCCGATTGTCGGAGAGGTATCTCTGGGCCCTCTCGGTAATACACATCACATAAGCCTTGCAAGCATTGCAACTAATTAGTTAGTTGTGGGATGATGTATTACAGAACGAGTAAAGAGACTTACCGGTAACGAGATTGAACTAGGTATTGGATACCGACGATCGAATCTCGGGCAAGTAACATACCGATGACAAAGGGAACAACGTATGTTGTTATGCGGTCTGACCGATAAAGATCTTCGTAGAATATGTAGGAGCCAATATGGGCATCCAGGTCCCGCTATTGGTTATTGACCGGAGACATGTCTCGGTCATGTCTACATTGTTCTCGAACCGTAGGGTCCGCACGCTTAACGTTATGATGACAGTTATTATGAGTTTATGCATTTTGATGTACCGAAGGTTGTTCGGAGTCCCGGATGTGATCATGGACATGACGAGGAGTCTCGAAATGGTCGAGACATAAAGATTGATATATTGGAAGCCTATGTTTGGATATCGGAAGTGTTCCGGGTGAAATCGGGATTTTACCGGAGTACCGGGAGGTTACCGGAACCCCCCGGGAACTATATGGGCCTTAGTGGGCTTTAGTGGAAAGGAGAAAGGGGCAGCCCAAGGTGTTCGCGCGCCTCCCCCCTCCCCTAGTCCTATTAGGACTAGGAGAGGTGGCCGGCCCCCCTCTCTCTCCCCCCCCCCCCTCGAGGAATCCTATTCCAACTAGGATTGGGGGGGGGGAATCCTACTCCCAGAGGGAGTAGGACTCCTCCTGGCGCGCCCCAAGGCTGGCCGCACCTCTCCCCCCTTGCTCCTTTATATACAGGGGCAGGGGGCACCTCTAGACATACAAGTTGATCCTTGAGATCGTTCCTTAGCCGTGTGCGGTGCCCCCTGCCACCATATTCCACCTCGTTCATATTGTAGCGGTGCTTAGGCGAAGCCCTGCGACGGTAGTACATCAAGATCGTCACCACGCCGTCGTGCTGACGGAACTCTTCCCCGACGCTTTGCTGGATCGGAGCCCGGGGATCGTCATCGAGCTGTACGTGTGCTAAGAACTCGGAGGTGCCGGAGTAACGGTGCTTGGATCGGTCGGATCGGGAAGACGTACGACTACTTCCTCTACGTTGCGTCAACGCTTCCGCAGTCGGTCTGCGTGGGTACGTAGACAACACTCTCCCCTCTCGTTGCTATGCATCACCATGATCTTGTGTGTGCGTAGGAATTTTTTTGAAATTACTACGTTCCCCAACAGTGGCATCCAAGCCTAGGTTTTATGGTTTGATGTTATTTGCACGAGTAGAACACAAGTGCGTTGTGGGCGATATAAGTCATACTGCCTACCAGCATGTCATACTTTGGTTCGGCGGTATTGTTGGACGAGACGACCCGGACCAACATTACGCGTACGCTTACGCGAGACCGGTTTCCCCGACGTGCTTTGCACACAGGTGGCTTGCGGGCGACTGTCTCTCCAACTTTAGTTGAACCAAGTGTGGCTACGCCCGGTCCTTGCGAAGGTTAAAACGGAGTCTATTTGACAAACTATCGTTGTGGTTTTGATGCGTAGGTGAGATTGGTTCTTGCTTAAGCCCGTAGCAGCCACGTAAAACTTGCAACAACAAAGTAGAGGACGTCTAACTTGTTTTTGCAGGGCATGTTGTGATGTGATATGGTCAAGGCATGATGCTAAATTTTATTGTATGAGATGATCATGTTTTGTAACCGAGTTACCGGCAACTGGCAGGAGCCATATGGTTGTCGCTTTATTGTATGCAATGCAATCGTGATGTAATGCTTTACTTTATTACTAAGCGGTAGTGATAGTCGTGGAAGCATAAGATTAGCGAGACGACAACGATGCTACGATGGAGATCAAGGTGTCGCGCCAGTGACGATGGTGATCATGACGGTGCTTCGGAGATGGAGATCACAAGCACAAGATGATGATGGCCATATCATATCACTTATATTGATTGCATGTGATGTTTATCTTTTTATGCATCTTATCTTGCTTTGATTGACGGTAGCATTATAAGATGATCTCTCACTAAATTATCAAGAATTGTTCTCCCTGAGTATGCACCGTTGCCAAAGTTCGTCGTGCCCAGACACCACATGATGATCGGGTGTGATAAGCTCTACGTCCATCTACAACGGGTGCAAGCCAGTTTTGCACACGCAGAATACTCAGGTTAAACTTGACGAGCCTAGCATATGCAGATATGGCCTCGGAACACGGAGACCGAAAGGTCGAACGTGAATCATATAGTAGATATGATCAACATAACGATGTTCACCATTGAAAACTACTCCATCTCACGTGATGATCGGTTATGGTTTAGTTGATTTGGATCACGTGATCACTTAGAGGATTAGAGGGATGTCTATCTAAGTGGGAGTTCTTAAGTAATTTGATTAATTGAACTTAAACTTATCATGAACTTAGTACCTGATAGTATCTTACTTGTTTATGTTGATTGTAGATAGATGGCTCGTGCTATTGTTCCGTTGAATTTTAATGCGTTCCTTGAGAAAGCAAAGTTGAAAGATGATGGTAGCAATTACACGGACTGGGTCCGTAACTTGAGGATTATCCTCATTGCTGCACAGAAGAATTACGTCCTGGAAGCACCGCTGGGTGCCAGGCCTGCTGCTGGAGCAACACCAGATGTTATGAAAGTCTGGCAGAGCAAAGCTGATGACTACTCGATAGTTCAGTGTGCCTTGCTTTACGGCTTAGAATCGGGACTTCAACGACGTTTTGAACGTCATGGAGCATATGAGATGTTTCAGGAGTTGAAGTTAATATTTCAAGCAAATGCCCGGATTGAGAGATATGAAGTCTCCAATAAGTTCTATAGCTGCAAGATGGAGGAGAACAGTTCTGTCAGTGAGCATATACTCAAAATGTCTGGGTATAATAATCACTTGATTCAGATGGGAGTTAATCTTCCAGATGATTGCGTCATTGACAGAATTCTCCAATCACTGCCACCAAGCTACAAGAGCTTCGTGATGAACTATAATATGCCAGGGATGAACAAGACTATTCCCGAGCTCTTCGCAATGCTGAAAGCTGCGGAGGTAGAAATCAAGAAGGAGCATCAAGTGTTGATGGTTAACAAGACCACTAGTTGAAAAAGGGCAAAGGGAAGAAGAAGGGGAACTTCAAGAAGAACGGCAAGCAAGTTACTGCTCAGGAGAAGAAACCCAAGTCTGGACCTAAGCCTGAAACTGAGTGCTTCTACTGCAAGCAGACTGGTCACTGGAAGCGGAACTGCCCCAAGTATTTGGCGGATAAGAAGGATGCCAAGGTGAACAAAGGTATATGTGATATACATGTTATTGATGTGTACCTTACTAGAGCTCGCAGTAGCACCTGGGTATTTGATACTGGTTCTGTTGCTAATATTTGCAACTCGAAACAGGGACTACGGAATAAGCGAACACTGGCAAAGGACGAGGTGACGATGCGCGTGGGAAACGGTTCCAAAGTCGATGTGATTGCGGTCGGCACGCTACCTCTACATCTACCTTCGGGATTAATATTAGACCTAAATAATTGTTATTTGGTGCCAGCGTTGAGCATGAACATTATATCTGGATCTTGTTTGATGCGAGACGGTTATTCATTTAAATCAGAGAATAATGGTTGTTCTATCTATATGAGTAATATCTTTTATGGTCATGCACCTTTGAAGAGTGGTCTATTTTTGATGAATCTCGATAGTAGTGATACACATATTCATAATGTTGAAGCCAAAAGATGCAGAGTTGATAATCAAAGTGCAACTTATTTGTGGCACTGTCGTTTAGGTCATATTGGTGTAAAGCGCATGAAGAAACTCCATACTGATGGACTTTTGGAACCACTTGATTATGAATCACTTGGTACTTGCGAACCGTCCCTCATGGGCAAGATGACTAAAACACCGTTCTCCGGTACTATAGAGAGAGCAACAGATTTGTTGGAAATCATACATACCGATGTATGTGGTCCGATGAATATTGAGGCTCGTGGCGGATATCGTTATTTTCTCACCTTCACAGATGACTTAAGCAGATATGGGTATATCTACTTGATGAAACGTAGGTCTGAAACATTTGAAAAGTTCAAAGAATTTCAGAGTGAAGTTGAAAATCATCGTAACAAGAAAATAAAGTTTCTATGATCTGATCGTGGAGGATAATATTTGAGTTACGAGTTTGGTGTACATTTGAAAAATTGTGGAATAGTTTCGCAACTCACGCCACCCGGAACACCACAGCGTAATGGTGTGTCCGAACGTCGTAATCGTACTTTATTAGATATGGTGCGATCTATGATGTCTCTTACTGATTTACCGCTATCGTTTTGGGGTTATGCTTTAGAGACGGCCGCATTCACGTTAAATAGGGCACCATCAAAATCCGTTGAGATGACGCCTTATGAACTGTGGTTTGGCAAGAAACCAAAGTTGTCGTTTCTTAAAGTTTGGGGCTGCGATGCTTATGTGAAAAAGCTTCAACCTGATAAGCTCGAACCCAAATCGGAGAAATGTGTCTTCATAGGATACCCAAAGGAGACTGTTGGGTACACCTTCTTGTTGGAAATATGCCCTAGAGGCAATAATAAAAGCATTATTATTATATTTCCTTGTTCATGATAATTGTCTTTATCCATGCTATAATTGTGTTATCTGGAAATCGTAATACATGTGTGAATAACAGACACCAACATGTCCCTAGTAAGCCTCTAGTTGACTAGCTTGGTGATCAACAGATAGTCGTGGTTTCCTGGCTATGGACATTGGATGTCATTGATAACGGGATCACATCGTTAGGAGAATGATGTGATGGACAAGACCCAATCCTAAGCATAGCACACGATCGTGTAGTTCGTTTGCTAGAGCTTTTCCAATGTCAAGTATCTTTTCCTTTGACCATGAGATCGTGTAACTCCCGGATACCGTAGGAGTGCTTTGGGTGTACCAAACGTCAGAACGTAACTGGGTGACTATAAAGGTGCACTACAGGTATCTCCGAAAGTGTCTGTTGGGTTGACACGGATCAAGACTGGGATTTGTCACTCCGTATAACGGAGAGGTATCATTGGGCCCACTCGGTAATGCATCATCATTATGAGCTCAAAGTGACCAAGTGTCTGGTCACGGGATCATGCATTACGGTACGAGTAAAGTGACTTGCCGGTAACGAGACTGAACGAGGTATTGGGATACCGATGATCGAGTCTCGGGCAAGTATCATACCGATTGACAAAGGGAATTGCATACGGGGTTGATTGAATCCTCGACATCGTGGTTCATCCGATGAGATCATCGTGGAGCATGTGGGAGCCAACATGGGTATCCAGATCCCGCTGTTGGTTATTGACCGGAGAGTCGTCTCGGTCATGTCTGCCTGTCTCCCGAACCCGTAGGGTCTACACACTTAAGGTTCGGTGACGCTAGGGTTGTAGGGATATGTATATGCAGTAACCCGAATGTTGTTCGGAGTCCCGGATGAGATCCCGGACGTCACGAGGAGTTCCGGAATGGCCCGGAGGTAAAGAATTATATATAGGAAGTGCTATTTCGGCCATCGGGACAAGTTTCGGGGTCATCGGTATTGTACCGGGACCACCGGAAGGGTCCCGGGGGCCCACAGGGTGGGGCCACCTGCCCCAGGGGGGCCACATGGGCTGTAGGGCGTGCGCCTTGGCCTACATGGGCCAAGGGCACCAGCCCCAAGGGCCCATGCGCCTAGGGTTTCCCAAAGGGGAAGAGTCCCACTTGTGGAAGGCACCCCTAGGTGCCTTGGGGGGTAGGGAAACCTCCCTTGGCCGCCGCCCCTAGGAGATTGGATCTCCTAGGCCGGCGCCCCCCCTAGGCCCTCCTATATATAGTGGGGGAAGGAGGGTTTTTTGATCCACGCCTTTGGTTGCCTCCTTCTCCCTCTCCTCCTCCTCCTCCTCCTCCATAGTGCTTGGCGAAGCCCTGACGAGTACTGCAGCTCCATCACCACCACGCCGTCGTGCTGCTGCTGGAGCCATCTTCCTCAACCTCTCCTTCCCCTTGCTAGATCAAGAAGAAGGAGACGTTACGCTAACCGTACGTGTGTTGAACGCGGAGGTGCCGTCCGTTCGGCGCTAGGATCTCCGGTGATTTGGATCATGTCGTGTTCGACTACATCATCCCCGTTCTTTGAACGCTTCCGCACGCGATCTACAAAGGTATGTAGATGCATCTGATTACTCGTTGCTAGATGAACTCATAGATGGATCTTGGTGAAGCCGTAGGAAAATTTTTGTTTTCTGTAACGTTCCCCAACAGTGGCATCATGAGCTAGGTCTATGCGTAGTTCTTCTTGCGCGAGTAGAACACAATTTGTTGTGGGCGTAGATATTGTCAACTTTCTTGTCGCTACTAGTCTTATCTTGCTTCAACGGTATTGTGGGATGAAGCGGCCCGGACCAACCTTACACGTATGCTTACGTGAGACCGGTTCCACCGACTAACATGCACTAGTTGCATAAGGTGGCTGGCGGGTGCCTGTCTCTCCTACTTTAGTTGGAGCGGATTCGAGGAAAAGGGTCCTTATGAAGGGTAAATAAAAGTTGACAAATCACGTTGTGGCTTTCACGTAGGTAAGAAAACGTTCTTGCTAGAACCCTAATTCAGCCACGTAAAACTTGCAACAACAATTAGAGGACGTCTAACTTGTTTTTGCAACAAGTGCTTTGTGATATGATATGGCCAAAGTTGTGATGAATGACCTATATGTGATGTATGAGTTGTTCATGCTATTGTAATAGGAATCACGACTTGCATGTCGATGAGTATGACAACCGGCAGGAGCCATATGAGTTGTCTTTATTTTTTATATGACCTGCGTGTCATTGAGAAACGCCATGTAAATCACTTTACTTTATTGCTAAACGTGTTATCCATAGAAGTAGAAGTAGTTGTTGGCGTGACAACTTCATGAAGACACGATGATGGAGATCATGATGATGGAGATCATGGTGTCATGCCGGTGATGAAGATGATCATGGATCCCCGAAGATGGAGATCGAAGGAGCTATATGATATTGGCCATATCATGTCACTACTATATAATTGCATGTGATGTTTATTATGTTTATGCATCTTGTTTACTTAGAACGACGGTAGTAAATAAGATGATCCCTTACAACAATTTCAAGAAGTGTTCTCCCCTAACTGTGCACCGTTGCTAAAGTTCGTCGTTTCGAAGCACCACGTGATGATCGGGTGTGATAGATCCTTACGTTCACATACAACGGGTGTAAGACAATTTTACACATGCAAAACACTTAGGGTTAACTTGACGAGCCTAGCATGTACAGACATGGCCTCGGAACACAGAGACCGAAAGGTCGAACACGAGTCGTATGGAAGATACGATCAACATGAAGATGTTCACCGACGATGACTAGTCCGTCTCACGTGATGATCGGACACGGCCTAGTCGACTCAGATCGTGTAACACTTAGATGACTAGAGGGATGTCTAATCTGAGTAGGAGTTCATTAATAATTTGATTAGATGAACTTAATTATCATGAACTTAGTCTAAATCCTTTGCAAATATGTCTTGTAGATCAAATGGCCAACGTAGTCCTCAACTTCAACGCGTTCCTAGAGAAAACCAAGCTGAAAGACGATGGCAGCAACTACACGGACTGGGTCCGGAACCTGAGGATCATCCTCATAGCTGCCAAGAAAGATTATGTCCTACAAGCACCGCTAGGTGAAGCTCCCGTCCCACAGAACCAAGACGTTATGAACGCTTGGCAGACACGTGTTGATGACTACTCCCTCGTTCAGTGAGGCATGCTTTACAGCTAGGATCTCCGGTGATTTGGTCGAGACATAAAGATTGATATATTGGAAGCCTATGTTTGGATATCGGAAGTGTTCCGGGTGAAATCGTGATTTTATCGGAGTACCGGGAGGTTACCGGAACCCCCCGAGAACTGTATGGGCCTTAGTGGGCTTTAGTGGAAAGGAGAAAGGGGCAGCCCAAGGTGGCCGCGCGCCTCCCCCCTTCCCTAGTCCTATTAGGACTAGGAGAGGTGGCCGGCCCCCCTCTCTCTCTCCCCCCTCGAGGAATCCTATCCCAACTAGGATTGGGGGGGGGGGGGAATCCTACTCCCAGAGGGAGTAGGACTCCTCCTGGCGCGCCCCAAGGCTGGCCGCACCTCTCCCCCCTTGCTCCTTTATATACAGGGGCAGGGGGCACCTCTAGACACACAAGTTGATCCTTGAGATCGTTCCTTAGCCGTGTGCGGTGCCCCCTGCCACCATATTCCACCTCGTTCATATTGTAGCGGTGCTTAGGCGAAGCCCTGCGACGGTAGTACATCAAGATCGTCACCACGCCGTCGTGCTGACGGAACTCTTCCCCGCTTTGCTGGATCGGAGCCCGGGGATCGTCATCGAGTTGTACGTGTGCTAAGAACTCGGAGGTGCCGGAGTAACGGTGCTTGGATCGGTCGGATCGGGAAGACGTACGACTACTTCCTCTACGTTGCGTCAACGCTTCCGCAGTCGGCCTGCGTGGGTACGTAGACAACACTCTCCCCTCTCGTTGCTATGCATCACCATGATCTTGTGTGTGCGTAGGAATTTTTTTGAAATTACTACGTTCCCTAACAGTATCAGGGCCATAGTTTTCACTAGAGACTTCTCTCTTGAAAATAGCATACGGTGGGTAAACAAATTACTGTTGGACAATTGGTAGAAAAAAGCAAATAATTATGATGATATCCAAGGCAGTGATCATATATAGACATCAACATCTACTACTATTACTCCACACATCGACCGCTATCCAGCATGCATCTAGTGTATTAATTTCATGGAAAAACGGAGTAACACCTTAAGCAAGATGACATGTTGTAGACAAGATAAACTCACGTATGAATAAACACCATCTTTTGACCATTAATAGCAATGATACATGCGTGTCATGCCACCTTCTGTCACTGAGATTGAGCACCACAAGATCGAACCCATTATAAATCACCTCTTCTCATGGCAAGATAAATCAATCTAGTTAGCCAAAACAAACTAATAAGTCAAAGAAGAAATACGAGGCTATAGTAATCATAAAAGAGTTCAGAGAAAACTCAAATAATATTCATGGATAGATCTGATCATAAACTCACAATTTATCGGATCCCAACAAACAAACCGCAAAAAGTCACTATATCAAATAGACATCCAAGAACAGTGAGGAGAACATTGTATTGAAGATCAAATAGAGAGAAGAAACCATCTAGCTACTAACTTTGGACCCATAGGTCCATGGTAAACTACTCATGCATCGTCGGAGGGGCAACAAGGATGATATAGAGCCCCTCCGTGATCGAATCCCCCTCTGGCAGAGTGCCGAAAAAGGCCTCCAGATGGGATCTCGTGGTTCTGGAACTTGCGGCGGCAGAAAAAGTATTTCATGGACTCCTCTATTGATTTCATGATTTTAGAGAATTTATAGAGGTGGAGTTAGGTCAAACGGTGCCTCGTGGGCCCACGCTTCATCATCTGGTCTTCTCTCGAAGCTTCTAGTGTCTCTTTTGTCCAGAAAAAAATCTTTAAAAAGTTCCGTGGCATTTGGACTTCGTTTGGTACCGATATTTTGTGAAACAGAAAACAAGCAAAAAACAGTAACCGGCATTAGGTACTAAGTTAATAGGTTAATCCCAAAAAATAATAATATAATTGCCTGAAAGTGTATATAAAAATCCAAGATTGATAATATAATAGCATGGAATAATAAAAAATTATAGATACGACGTATCAGGCACCGAGCCTCTTCCTGCTGCTCGAGCTCGCCGCCCCCCCTCCCTGAGGCCATCACCTGTAGACCAGCATATAACCGTTTGTGTTATATGCTAATATGTTTTGTGCTATGCTACATGCTACTGATGTTTATTGCCTCTCCTTTATTGGTGTTGCTGCTGCATTATTGCATATGTAGCTAAGATATATAGATATGACCCTAATTAACCTATTGATAAATGGGTTGTCGGTAAATTTTGTTAACATGCATATTCGCCGATTAATCCCTACTCCTCACCGGACCGAGCAGCTACAAGTTACCGATATCCGAAACATTGCAAAGTACAGATGATCTACGTCAGGATCAATGTGTATCCTCTGCGTGCCCTGCTCCTCGGCTTATATGGGTATTCGGGAGGGGGGCTATAGTTTCATCCTAGTCTGGTACGAACAGGAAGGATGCGTTTAATACGATCTCAACATCTTGGAGTGTATGACAAGTCTTTGAAAGCCTTCCTTTTGTATGCCATGGGCCGCTCAAACGTGTCCCATTGATGAACCGACATGGGCGGCCCTCGACCCGTCCCACCAGGCGAGAGGCGATGTGATAAGGGCCCCCCCAGTCCGGGACATCATCGACGACTGGTTGAGTTTCGACTCGGTTGGTCGGAACAGAACCTTTCTCATAAATTAAGGTATAATCAAAAGCATACCATTCTATTCATATTGAAAAATGTTTCCAATGATAATTTTTGTTTGAGGGAACGTTTTCATGGCTGCTTTATAAATTGCAAACAATGGTTACAAGAAAGAAACTAAACCATTAAACTATCAGTTTTGTTAAACCTCGGCTGCTTGAATTTTTTGTTGGCACCAACCACTTTTTCCTTCCTCCCCCGAGCGCGATATGGGGAGGCTGGACCTCGTCGAAGAAGAAGCAACCTGTCCGAAGAAGTAGAAGCCCCACTCTCTCTCTCTCTCTCTTAGAGATGTGGAGGTGCAGGTTCGCCTGGAAGTAGCAAGCTCGCTATCTATCTTAGGGGTGCGTGGGTGCAAGGGGATCGCCGGAATTGTTCATCGGTGAGATGCTTAGAGGGATGGCTGATGCGGTGGCCAGCAACGACGGTGGGGAGAGGTTGAGGGGAGGACGGGGTGGTGAGGCGGTGCACGGTAGCGCGCGCCGGCCGCGGGTGGTGGAGTCCGGTCATTGGGGTGGGACAGGCTGGGGGCGAGCGTGAGAAGGAAGAAGATGAATAGTGCGGATCTGTTTTGGGCTCTTGGATGAAAATCCTGCGGTCTAGATAAATAGAAAAGTTGAAAGAAAACCCAACAATAATCAGTGTCGCGCGCGCGAATACCAAAATCGGCGGAACCTCCCTCCCCTCCCCTCTCCATTCCCCACCTCCTCGGCCCGGTCCCCACACGCGGCGCGGCGCGGCGCGGCGGCCATGGAGGCCGACGACCCGGCGCCGCGCGGCGGGGCCCCGCCCCGCATCCGGCGGCTGGAGGAGTCGGTGGTGAACCGCATCGCCGCGGGGGAGGTGATCCAGCGGCCGTCGTCGGCGGTGAAGGAGCTCGTCGAGAACAGCATCGACGCCGGCGCCTCCACCGTCTCCGTCACCGTCAAGGACGGCGGCCTCAAGCTCATCCAGGTCTCCGACGACGGCCACGGCATCCGGGTACGCTCGCTTCCTAAACCCTAAACCCCGGACCCAATCCCCCCACCCCCTGAACCCTTGCTGCTTCCGCGGGCGCCTGCTAGTGCCAAAATCCTTCAAATGCGAGTTGTTAATCGTGATTTCTGTTGATTACGAGCTGTTAATCCTTAGTGCGTACAGGGCCATGTAGGCGGATGATTGGCAATTTTGGTATTGGCGATTTTCTGCACCGGATCTGTGTCTGTTTGTTCCGACTCGGGCAGTAAAAAACTGCATAGGGGCTGCTATGCCATGGGCAAATGAGGGCACACCTATACTAACAGGCCATTTGAGATTTTTAGTGCTAATTGTCTTAGGCAGCATGTAGTTGTCTATGATACTACGAACTGGGCTTGTCTTGTGCTATAAAGGGGTACTACTATATGATTACAGTATTGATTGTTGGGCATTTGAAGAGTTGGTCATATTCAGAATAGTTATTGAGCATCCCATACCATTTTGTCAGCTAACTTGGTAAACTTTCACAGTGTGAGGACTTGCCAATATTGTGTGAGAGACATACTACCTCAAAGTTGTCTGCATATGAGGACCTACAAACAATAAAGTCCATGGGGTTCAGAGGGGAGGCTTTGGCCAGTATGACTTATGTTGGCCATGTTACGGTGACAACAATAACAGAAGGCCAACTGCATGGCTACAGGTCAGTCCATGAGCAACTTTAAATCCTTCTGCTTGACTCTAGAGTTGTTTGTTAATGATTGTTATTATCATGTTTTCTTGTCAGAGTTTCTTATAGGGATGGAGTAATGGAGAATGACCCGAAGCCCTGCGCTGCGGTTAAAGGAACTCAAGTCATGGTGAGTTTGCAACTTTGCATAGTACTATTGCTCTATTGGATATTTATTGCGATTTTTACAAGAAAAAAAATCTTAATATGCAGGTTGAAAATTTATTCTACAATATGGTAGCTCGTAGGAAAACACTGCAGAACTCCAATGACGACTATCCAAAGATAGTGGACTTCATCAGTCGATTTGCAGTCCATCACATCAATGTGAACTTCTCTTGTAGAAAGGTAAATATAGCTGTCTATTGTTTTCTCATGAGTTTTAAGAAGGTGACATTTGCCTCCTCCTCTGTCACAGCATGGAGCCAATAGAGCAGATGTTCACAGTGGGACCACGTCTTCAAGGCTAGATGCTATTAGGAATGTCTATGGGGCTTCGGTTGTTCGTGATCTGATGGAAATACAGGTTTCAGATGAGAATGCTGTAGATGAAATATTCAAGATGGATGGTTTCATCTCAAATGCAAATTATGTGGCAAAAAAGACTACTATGATTCTTTTCATAAATGGTATACAAATTACAAGGCACTACTAATTTTTTAGAGCCTTTTCCTCCGTAAGTAAATTCAGTTGATTACATATGCACTAAAAATGTATTGCGATGCCCATGTAAATACTCATGTTAAGGTGCTATGTAACTCTGATCAGAGTAATCTGGCCACATCTTGTTCACATATTTTCGATGAACAAGGGGATATCTTTAAAAGAATAATTTTGTAAGACCAACAAAGTTTTAAATGATGCATCCACTGTGATTGAACTGTCATGTATTTTCTGTCAGTGAATTAGTAATGTATTGTTTCTCTATTATCATGGCTGTTCCTTGTTTGCTTTATCCCATAACTGTCCATATCTCCTCTTCAGATAGACTTGTAGACTGCACTTCTTTGAAAAGAGCTACTGAATTCGTGTACTCTGCAATACTGCCTCAAGCATCCAAACCCTTCATATACATGTCCATCAATCTTCCACCAGAACACGTGGATGTCAATATACATCCAACCAAAAAGGAGGTATTTTTTGGCAAAATCTGAGCCTGGTGTCCAACATCTCTGCAATTTTTTTTCAATTAGAGAACAAATGATTTCAGTGATTCCTTCTGTCTTGCAGGTTAGCCTCTTAAATCAAGAGCGCATTATTGAAAAAATTAAAGATGCCATCGAGGAAAAACTGATGAACTGTAATAACACAAGGATATTCCAAACTCAGGTTATTCATATGTTCATGCTTACATAAACTCACAGATACTTGGTCTGTTATTGTTGTGTCTCATGACTCATCACAGTTGATATGGTGCGACAGTTGCTGGAGATCAGTTTTTAAGTGTTCATATGGTTGCTTACCTCTATCTTTAGAGACAGTGTATCTGTTCAAAAGCTACTACCAGTTGCATAGTGCATCAATTTTCAAATATACATAAACACTTGCAGAAAGTCATGCTGAAATTCGTATGTTGTCATTTTCTCAAAAACTTGCTCTCCTGGGAAATTGACTTATCAAAAACTTGCCCCTTCAGAGTAGATTGTTATATTATTTGGCTCTTTGAATGCAAATTAAAAGAAATTTAATTTGCAGATGAACTTTAGCTATCTCAGTTATAAAAACTATGTGCATGTGTATTTTATATTTTGATGTAAACTTTTGTGCACATTAGTGATGCTTGTTCCATGTGAATTGCAGGCACTAAACTCTTCAGCACTTACTCAAGCTAACACACGAAAGGACAAGGGTACCGAAGTCAGCACGCCTACTGGTATGTAGCATATACCATATGCATATTTCAAGCTAAAATGTTTCATAAGTACACTATACTGCTACATCACATTACTTAACTCTGTATTATTGAGCTATCTAGTAAAGGGCGTGTGAAACCACCACCATCCAGCGAATAATCTTTAGTATAATTATATTATACTGTAGGAGAAAAATCTCAAAAGATTCCTGTGAGCCAAATGGTCAGAACAGATCCACGCGATCCATCTGGAAGGTTGCACACCTATTGGCAAGGTCAAACTTCAAATCTTGAAAAGAAATCTGACCTTGTTGCCGTAAGGTATGATCTTCATTAGCAAGTTGACACCGGTCACCACTTTCTGTATTTTTTATGCTGTCTTATTTGGTCATCTGTTTGTGCTCCCTGAATTTTTTCTGCATGCGCATCAAATTGTGCACTAAGTACCTGTCGTTTGCCTTTCCTCATGTGAGGATTTAATGATTCATGCTGTTTACATGCTACAAGTCTATAACTCTGGTTAAGTTGCGAGTGCTGGACCTTTTTCTACATTGGTTGCCAATTCATAAATTCTATTTGAAGAAGGGAGTACAGTGATTCGCTATTTTTTTTACTGTGGCTGATTTTTTTCTTCTGTTTGTATATGGTTTCCAAGAAATATTGTAAGATCAAGAAGAAATCCAAAAGATGCTGGTGATTTGTCCAGTCGCCATGAGCTTGTTACAGAAATAGATTCTAACTTACATCCTGGTGAGCTCATCTTAACCTGTGATGTCTGAATCTGTCTCCATTTTTGTAGACTGATGATTTATGTATTTCTGCTAGGCCTTTTCGATATTGTTAAGAATTGCACATATGTTGGAGTTGCCGATGAAGTTTTCGCTTTGATACAACACAATACCCTCTTATACCTTGTCAATGTGGTAAATGTTAGGTAAACTCTACACATTACATCGATGACTAGTCTTACTCTTCCATGCCTTATATCTCTTATTTAAGCTAGATTTTTTCTTCTAATATCTGACATAGCTCTTTGAAGGTAAACGATACCCCAGTTACCTGTACATATTTGCAAATGCATGTGCACACAAACAATATTGCTTGCGCACACCACCATCAAACTGCTATCCATTCATATCACATCCAGTTGAATGCCTAATAAGCACCTCTTCCAAATATTGCATTGTTTTCTTTTCTGTACTATGTGATATTGATGATTCAGCTTGTGATGCAGCAAAGAACTCATGTACCAACAAGCCTTGTGCCGTTTTGGGAACTTCAATGCTATACAGCTCAGTGAACCTGCTCCGCTTCTGGAGTTGCTGACAATGGCACTGAAAGATGACGAGTCAATGAGTGATGTAAATGAGAAGGAGAAACTAGAAATTGCAGAAGTAAGTTATTTTCTTAATTCCTCGAGTCATAGTTGATCTTGTAGGTGATGGAACAGATATAAGTTTTTTATTTGTCCACCTGCATATTGTTTCTGTTTCTTGATTCTTGTAATACGGCTCAATCGTTTGATTCATGTAGCATCGCTCTGTTGATGAAGATAGTGCTTGTTTGCAGGTGAACACTGAGATACTAAAAGAAAATGCTGAGATGATTAATGAGTACTTCTCTATTCACATTGATCAAGGTGGCAACCTGACCAGACTTCCTGTTGTACTTGATCAGTACACCCCTGATATGGATCGCCTTCCAGAGTTCATGTTGACTCTAGGAAATGATGTAGGTTTCCTTTTGTTATGCTGTTGCGTTCATTACATATGGTATTTTAAATTTGGTCATGATATTTGATTATCCATTCCCTGCTGAGGCGATGGCAAGTAGGTTTTCAGGCTGATATCGTGTTCAAAATTTAATTTCGGTGTTTCATGTAGATATGGCAGCTAGCTGGCCGCGAGTAACTTCTGTTTCTTATTCATATTTTAAGTTGTTTCGGAATTCCATTTCCGGGAGTTGTTGCTTTATGATATATTTTGTTTCAGATTTTACTTTAGTTATGCAAACTGGCAGTCCTGATTTTTAGTGATTACCATCTTATAATAGATTGCCTGGGACGTTGAGAAAGAGTGCTTCAGAACGGCAGCAGCTGCTATTGGAAACTTCTATGCGCTTCATCCTCCCATCCTTCCAAATCCATCTGGCAAAGGCATTCGATTATACAAGAAAAATAAAGATTCCATGGAAAGTGCTGGGCAGGCTGATAACGATTTAACAAGTACAGGTGAGCTTGTTGGGTATCTGTATTCTATAGTTGTATACCCATTAAAGTGCATGAAGAACATATATGCTTAGTGTTACACCCTAGTAGGTAACAGAATCCGCAGTTTCTCCCACTTCGCTTCCCATTAACCGCCAAGATGACATGACACTGTAATAGACATACTAAAGAATATATCCATTATATATGATGCTGCAACTAGATATTCATTCAGAGTTAATTGCCATTGGGGCTAAATATGTACTCCATTACAGATGAAGATGACATTGACCAAGAGCTGCTTGCGGAAGCAGAGGCGGCATGGGCTCAACGCGAGTGGACCATCCAGCACGTCTTGTTCCCGTCCATGCGACTTTTCCTCAAGCCCCCTAAGTCGATGGCAACAGACGGAACATTCGTCCAGGTTCCCTCCCCACCCGGCTTCAGTTGTCCTTTATGTTTGGTGCTTCAGTCATCTGCTTATGCTCGCACCATAGCCTGTCACTGCACTCCTGTCTATTTACTGCTCAATGTTGGCGCCACAATGCCCATTGCCTTTTCTCACACAAGCATGCTGCCTAAAAAGTTACCTATCATAAAGTCGTAAAATTATGGTACTAAGTAGTACTCCATCCGTTTCTAAATATTCGTCTTTTTAGAGATTTCAAATGAACTACCACATATGGATGTATGTAGACATATTTTAAAGTGTAGATTCACTCATTTTGCTCCGTACGTAGTCACTCGTTGAAGTCTCTAGAAAGACAAATATTTAGGAACGGAGGGAGTAGCTAAGTATTTTTTCCCAAACAATCACCAAGCCACATTACACGCGACATTGTTCGCGAGTAGGCATACCAACTTTGTTTCGACAATGAGGCGTAAAAAGGAAAAAAAAATGGCATGGTTTCAAGTGCAACCACTAGAACTGTGTGAAATACCTTATTATCTATAGATGACGTGGCATCAACACACTCTGATATTGAGCTGTATTTTGAACCTGTGCAGATTGCTTCTCTAGACAAGCTTTACAAGATCTTCGAGAGATGCTAGCTGACACGCAGGCCGTCCGTGAGGCACACGGTTCTTGTTCCTTCTGGGACGGACGTGTGGTGCCACTTTTTTTTTGGTAGCGCTGTAAATATTTGAAGGATGAGCAGAATTTGCTGACTCCAGCTCTGTAATTGAGTAGCAAATGCAAGAATGCGTCGGCTTTGCTACGCAATGCTGACATGTTTCCCTTAAGTAACCATGCTGGTGAAAATGCCATGCCCTCTTGCAATGATCGCGCAACCGAAGCCATCGCCGCAGACTTTTTTTTTTCCCGAAAGGTTATACCAAAATCAAACGCGGGCTGGTGCGGTCAGCCAGCGGAACCCTGTTTTGAAGGCGGCAGCCTTTCTCTAAAATTAAAACAAATTTGTTCAAAATCTTCATCATAAAATCAGAGCATGTGGAAACGCTTCTACAATTGTGCAAGAGAGAAAGAAAGAGAAAACTGGACCGCCATGTGTCCCTGCGGGTGGGTCCGGAGGGAAACCCCACTCCAAATCCAATTACCACGCCCCGTCCTCCCTCTCACCCTTTACCCCCCATCCATATCCCCCCCGAGCAAAACCCTAGCTAGCCCCTGTCCAGAGTCCAGACCCCGCTCGCCGCCGCCGCCGATGGCGAAGCCCCGCCGCGGCCGCTCCGGCTCGCGGTCCTCGTCGGGCTCCTCCTCCCGCTCCGCCTCCTCGGGCTCCTCCCGCTCGCGCTCGCGCTCCCGCTCCCTCTCGTCGTCCTCCTCATCGCCCGCCCGCTCCCGGGGCCGCTCCCCTCCCGCCGCCAAGCGCAGGTGAGCAACCGCCGCCCTTCCCTTCCCTCCCCTCCCATCCTCCCCCGCCGCCGCGCGGCCCCGGATCCGTCCTCGTGCGGATTCAGCCCTGGGGTTTTGGGCTCTGGGGTTTCGACGGCTTGTTCGTAGATTCCGAATTGCGGCCTCCTGGGGCGGCGGGGTGGTGCTCGGGCCCTGGGTTCCAGGCCGGCGACGGTCCCCGCGCTGGATTTGTTGACTGAATCCTGTGCCTGTGCTTGTCCAACACTGTGTGTATGTTCCCAACGGCTTGGAGGAGTGGCTCCTTCAGGGCCGTGGGGGTCTGCTCGTGCCTGCTTACGTTTGCCCTCCCTCTCATCTGTACAATGCTGTATGCTTGAAAGGTTAGCAACATTGAACACCAATTTGTGCGCCTGCTTGGGGCGCTGTTTTCTCGACTTGGTGCTAAAGGCTGGGGTAGATAGTTCTTGTCTTTGTTCATCTATATAAATCCACAGTTTCTAGGTGATATAACCGATTTTTAAGGAGTGCACAGCAGCTGGACTACGCTATAGCTTAGGATGGATGATTCTGATGTGTGAAATTACGAATGTATATGTGTCCTGCTTGTTAAATTTTCTATGTTGTCAAGCGTAGCCACTCCTTGGGATCGAATAATACGGATGCAGGTTTTTAGTATCTATATTGTACAAGGTATTTAAAATAACCATGTTCATTGAAAAATGTGTTTTTGAGTGATGCTTGAGATAGGATGGAAACTCAAGTTAATTGCCAGAGACAGAGCCTCATAATTCAGATGTGACTTTGTTGTTTGTTAGCTGCTTGGTGTGAGCATTTAAATGTGTTACATCTGCTACTCCCTTGGCAAAGAAGGTCTGTGATGGTCTGCATGTGCTAGTGACACTAAGCATCCTATTTAAGTTTGACCGTAGGCTGTACATCCATGAATTTTTTAGTTTGGCTTTGTATTTTTATGCATTTAGCCTCCACTGAATCTCCGAGTTCCAGTTTGATTCTTTCCCTGCACCTGTTTATCCATTTGAAACATATCTGTATTTATAGTCTTAAGACCAGTTCAATACCTCTTCTTTAAAGTTCTAGATGAACCAGATCTTACTGATACCAATTCCTTCTTCTTTTTACCTTTTAAACCATTGCTTTAACTTGTCATGGTTGCTGCTCTAATTTTATTGCAAATTGCACTGAATATGCTCATACTCAAAAGTTGCCTTGCTTGCTGCATTTGACTAAAGCAGGGTTCTTTGGTGGCTTGTATTTTGGTGTGTTTTCTTATGTTAATTATCTTTAATCTGGAAACATTTATTTACGGCGCTGCTATCTACACAGTTCACCTGGAGCAAAGAAAGGTCGATCACCTTCACCCGCTCTCAAAAAAGGGTCACCATCAAGGAAAGGCCGCTCATCATCTCCCCCACCGAAGAAAGCTTCACCTCCTAGGTACAAGCTTGCAGAGGATCTGTATATTTTATATTTTTTCTGCCCGCACTGCATTGATGCTTGTTCATATAAGCATATGCCACTTGAACTTTTTATCATTTTGTCTCCCACAGAATAGCTACTCAACATAAAAATTGGTATTTAATTGATGCATTTTCGGATGACAACTACTATGCCTGTCCGGTGCCCATTATTTTTTAGCTTCTCCAGTTCCTTTATGTTAGCATGATATAACTACTGTTGGTGCCTTGGTTGCATTACTGACCTTGTTGGTTCTGTCTCTCGTAGTTAGATATAGTGAGAATGTATTGTGCTCTCTTGTTATGCATGTAACATACTCCCTCCGTCCGGATAAAAGGGAATGTATCTAGACGTATTTTAGTTCTAGATACATCTCTTTCTATCCATTTTGGTGACAAGTATTTTCGGACGGAGGGAGTACTTACCAAATTGGTGCTACTTGTTTCAGGAAAGCATCTCCTCCTCCTCAGTCGGTTGTACTACATGTTGATCATCTATCCAGAAATGTGAATGAGGCTCATTTGAAGGAGATATTTGGTGAGTTTATCTTCGTGTTCCATGATCTTGTATCTTAATTTCTCGAAGGTTTAGTTGTGCAACTTTTATCGACAACTTATGTTCTTCTGTGGATCGGGCATGAAAGTGATTGATCTTAACTTAGCTTGATGTTTAACTTATTTGGTAAAATTTTGAGATACTTCCGTACTTGCTAGAGGTAACATCGTCATTAATCAATTTCATCGGAGTGGTAGGCTAGGGGCTCTCATGTTTGAAGTTGAAATTGTAAGCATCATGCATGTCCTTATGCCAGTATTCAGATGGAGATTATGGAACAGAACTATTATTGCTTTGTTCTAAGTCCTGTTCATGACAGCAATTTTGAGGGTTGCAGAAAGCATTGGAACAATGATCTGTTTTCCGATTACTATGTTACACAGTATAATGAGCTAACCATCCTTGGTACTCCCTCCGGTCTTTTTTATTTCGCATATAAGATTTGTCTGAAGTCAAGCCTCGTAAAGTTTGACCAACTTAATAGAAAAAAAATATCAACATTCACAATGTGAAATCAATACCTGTTTATGCATCAGGACTTAAAGTTTCATATTGTATAACTTTTGCATGATAGATGTTAATATGTTTTCATATAAATATGGTCAAAGTTTGAGAAGTTTGACCTCAGACAATTCTTATATGCAGAGTAAAAAGGACCGGAGGGAGTATAACACACATAGTATAATGAGCTAACCACCCTTAATTTGCAGGAAATTTTGGTGAAGTGGTGAATGTGGAGCTATCAATGGACAAATTTGTAAGAAGTGTTGCATTGGTATTATCTGATAAAGCTTCTCCCGTCTCTTGACATCTAATCTGAGCTTTTTAATATATATAGGTTAATCTCCCTCGTGGGTATGGATACATCGAGTTCAAGAGGAGGACTGATGCTGAGAAGGCTCTTCTTTACATGGATGGTGTATGCCTTCTGCCTTATGTTTTTGATATGCTTTCTGCCGTATGTTTTTTATTTTTCTTATGCAAATATGACAAAAAAAAACTTCATATCTTCTCAGGGGCAAATTGATGGAAATGTTGTCAAGTTGAAGTTCACACTGCCACCACGCCAAAGGGCTTCTTCACCTTTAAAGCCACCTCCTCCTCCCCCCAAAAGAGATGCTCCTCCGAATGATAAAGTTGCTATTGGTGCTGAAAAGGATGCTCAGCAGCGGCCTGGGGGATGTAAGTGTCTGAAGCTTTATATAGCTTATAGGTTATTCAGGGCCTACTATAATGGGCATTTCTCTGTGATCTGGTTGTTTAATAAGCATTGCTCCCATCTAGGATAATTTCTAGGTGGATATTTTGCCTTTTTTATTGATGATCCAATCCTGTTTCATTTGCCAGCAGCATCTCCACGAAAGAAGCCAGCTTCTCCTCCGCGAAAGAGGTCTCCTCCAAATAGAAGGGCTGAGTCACCCCGGCGTCCACCCAATCCATCTCCAAGGCGTCGTGCTGATTCTCCTATTCGTCGTCGACCAGATCTTTCCCCTGTTAGGCGTGGTGATAGAAGACCAGGATCTCCAATTAGAAGACGTTCTCCTTCACCTAGAAGGCATAGGTCACCAATGCGGTGAGTTTTCTAAACTGCCATTCTTGTATCTAGGGTATTGTAATGCTGATAAATTGCTGACAACTGGTCTTGCAACTGTCACCTTAGGAGGGGTCGTGGCAGCTTATCACCGCGCAGACGCTCCCCGGGGCCTCCTAGGCGCTCACCTGGGCCTCCCAGACGGCGGTAAGTCACTTTGAGCTTGTGCTGTCGATCACTTCTGTACAACTAGCCTGACTATCTTATATACTCAGTCCTCTGTATGATATATTTTACACTGGCTTGATGTGTTAAATGTTTTGGGTATTGCTTCTCATTCATTCCTGTGTGTACCTCTGTCCATCTATTCCATGTTTGTACAATTGTAATTGACTATATGATTTTGCTGTACATTTTGATGAGCAGTCTCTATGTGCCAATTGTTGAAACTCCATGTGCGAAGATAGCTTGGGTTTTCTGTGTTGGTCTATTGGGTTCTGTGTTGTGTTGTCAGGATGTTCTTCTATATCAGTTTTTTCAACTACATTAATTGTGTTGGTTCTTGCTTTTGGAAGCAGATCACCACCACCAAGGAGGTTGAGGAGTCCTCCAAGAAGGCCACCACCACCACCTCCGCGTCGTCACAGCCGCTCCCCTCCTCCTCGCCGCCCTCTTCACTCCCGCTCCAGATCAATTTCTCCACGCAGGTAATGACATTCCGCCTTGCAAATCTTCCAACGGAGCTCATCTCTTTGTTCAGCTTCCAAAATGATATTCCTGGAGTCTTCCTAATTCTCTTTGTGGTAGCAGGGGCCGGGGACCACCATTGAGGCGTGGAAGGTCAGATTCATCCTATTCTGCATCACCCAGTCCTCCGAGAAAGGTGAGCGCAACATCTCTCAGTGGTTTCTGTTGCCTCCCGTAGAAAACAGTACTTGAATGTTTGGTTCTGTTATTTTGGTCCTTGTACGTAGTACTAATATAAGACGTTAAATTCTGATAACTTTCTTCTACAGGGACCGAGAAGGGTGTCAAGGAGCCGCAGCCCTAGAAGGTATGCGACGGTTTTAAATCATGTGGTGTTTTGCATTATTTCCACATATTGAAACTGAATTGCTACTAGCTTATATTTGTAAAACTAAAAAAAAATGACATGTCTCTCAGGCCTCCCAGAGGAAGGAGCGGCTCTAGCGACAGCGGGAGCAGCAGCTCTTCCCCAACCCCAAGGCGCAGGTAGAAAGAAACTCGTGACCCGTGTTGTTCCTGGCAGGTAAAAAACTTTCTCTTCTCTCTCGACTATCACTATGGATTGCGTCTGCATGTATCTTGCTGTGAGCTCAAGTCAAGAGGTGATCGATCTGAGGCCGGACGATGAGGTGCTCGACATGCCTGGCAGAGTCCCTGGCATTTGTACTCACAAGAGATAGACTGTATGACGATGACTTGTGTTGATGATTTGCCTGTACCGGAAGTACTTTTTTATAATTCTGCGGTTGTTCGTCAGCTATGAATCTGGATATTATTCTGTTTTCACTCTCGAGAATCAATTAATGAGCTGTTTACTAGTTGATGGATCTGCTTGTGCTGTGTTGCTTTGTCAAATTGATTTCTTTAAATGCCGGCTGATTGTTTTCCGTTTTGAACGTGCTTGGATTAATACCTGTTGCTTTGGCACGTTGTCTCTACGAGCCCTGTTTGATTTGGTGCCTGACCCTGGTATCCGGCTGGCGTATCTGTTATAGTTAGTGTCCTGATCGAACAACTGACACTAAACCCTTGTCTGGCCAATGGCCTAGGCTTCTTATAACTGATGAAAAGATCGTTATCGCTGCTTAACGCAACAGAAAAAGAGTGGTGCCATAAGGAAAGGTGTTATCGCTGCCTAATGGATGATCATGGCTATATATAGTTGATATGGTGAAGTTCGTTGTCTTTGGCCTTTCATTTTTTCTTTTTGAAATGATCACACATATATTTAGTAGACGAATGTATTACAAAGAGGACACATGTGGTCATCACAAGAGACATGTCTTGCAATATTGCATCAAAGACTTTACAAGAAGTAAAACTAGAATTTCACCTATGATCCTACCCATTGCAATATTGCATCAAGGACTTTACAAAAAGTAAAACTATAATTTCACCTATGATCCTACGCGCTTCCATGGGGACTTATGATACAGCTTCTCGGGTGCAAAAAGTTGGTTCACATTTCCCGGAAGTTCAGTCTCAACAAGCTATGAGAGGGGTACATCATGTGACGATCAATAATTCACACCTCCTAGTGTGGATGCTAACTGAATCGACTGATGGCCAGCTCGGTTCGACATTGGCGCACGACACCAACCTCAACTTGCATGGCCATATGATTCGCACTCCTAAAATACAACTGAAGGTGGTATGGAGGATTGTTGGAAGCAACGGTGGACGAGTCACCTTGACTGGCGATGATGAAGTGGAGGAGGACAGAGCCAGAGCATATGACTCTGAATATTCTTGGAACTCGGACGAGGACAACTTCATCAATGTGGTTGGAGGCACTGACCACTATGAGTCGGGGGAACGTGGTGCCTACTGCAGTATCACGGGTTTCTATCCGCACAAAAATGCAGTCATCCTCATGCTTACAGGGCGGTGGTAGTGTACCATCTCCACACGTCGAGGATGCAGTATCTAGGCGACGTAACGAGCTTGAAAGAGACCACGTGCAACAAGCTTGTTGTGTTGATGATTCCTTTACTTACCGACCTTGCTACGAGGACGTGCTGCCGGCACGGGAAATTGTCCATACCACCTTAGCACGATATACATAACAGTTTGTTATACATAGCGCTTGAGACACTCTTTGCTCTTAGGCCAACTTATCATTCCTCCTATGTATACTTTCCTACATGGCCATGTACGTCATTCCCCCAAGAAGAATGAGGAAGTACACATTCTATTTATTTCATTTAGAAGTGTAAAATTGCTTGGTTACTTTTAGTTGGTTGGATTGAGTCGGTTTGCTGCTATCCCCGGTTGATTCAACTCATATGTAAATTTCTTTGATATTTTGCATGCGGTGATGTTGAGCGAGTTGCAGGTTGTCTTAAGTATAGAAATATTTCGTACCATGCCTATAGGTGTAGTTTTCCTACACATGTGAAATTGGTACACCATCGGAAAAAAGAGAGCCACGACATGCTCTTTTATCTTTTATTCTACATACAGGGGGAAAAGCATTTCACCCAAGTTAAAAAGTCATTGTACCACCCTTCAAAAAGATGCGAAGTGGTTTCTATAGGTCCTAAATAGTTGATCCTTACTAACTCTAATTCTTTCAACATGCAGCGTTTTAAATTATCAAATGTGCCATGTCATCATTCAATGAATCTATTTTGTAGCACATGTATACCCCAATTTAGTTGTCCCATCTTCAATAGTTTAGCGTACATGCATACTTTTTATTCACACATAACTACTTTTAAACATAATAATTTTTGATTTAGATCATTTCATTTTGTACAAAATTATCCAAAATTAATCTTTAAAATCCGCAGCAACGCGCGGAAGTCACCTAGTTACTATAAATTTTCATAACAACACGTTAGATATATTTTTTGCGAAAAGGATCGAATCTATTATAGAAGTTTATCAGGTGTACAAAACATTTCAAATATAATAAAAGATATATAGAGATACCCACCAATGGATGATCACTACTGCCGTCAGAGCGAGCCGACAACGTGTCGCTATCTTCCCTCTCTTACTGGAGCCGACTTGACCTTGCCAATGATAGGCGCAAAGTCTTCGTTGCATGTTCCCCTAAGGACCATCGCCCCGGATCCGTAGTCATCACCGTTGAACCTTTGCATAGATCTGAACCACCTGACACCAAATCTCGTCACATGACAAGAAACCCAAACCTCACCGTCCCAACAAGACGACAGAAATCTACGTCGAAGTTCCGTTGACTACGTCCAAATGGACGATTTTGAGAAGGATCGAAATCCAAAAGACAAACTCGAAGAAGCGCTGTCATCTCAGTTTCTTCTCGGTTCTTGGGTTCTATTCTATAGCAGATCTAGCCTTGGGTTCTACTCCCTTCGTTCGATAATGTAAGACGTTTTTTCCGGCACTACAGTGTCAAAAAAATGCCGTACTCCCTCCGGTTCTTTTTACTTTGCATATTAGAATTCTTTGAAGTCAAACTTCACAAAGTTTGACCGTATTTATATGAAAAAAATATCAACATCTGCCATGCTAAAGTTATACAATATGAAACTTTAAGTCATGACACATCTATTGATATTGATTTCAGATTGTGAATGTTGGTACTTTTTTCTATAAAGTTGGTCAAATTTTTTGAGGCTTGACCTCAGTCAAATCTTATATGCGAACTAAAAAGGACCAGAGGGAGTACATTATGGGACGGAGGGAGTATTCTATAGCAGATCTGGACCACAAAACTTTGATCGGATGGTTCGTATTCACTCACTTTCTTCTCGGTTCGAACAATTCGCACGCGAAATTGCTTTGCACACGAGACGAGACGGGATGCCTCCGCGGGCGCCGCCGCCGGCGGCGTTCCCTTCCCTGGACGCCTACTACCTCCACCTCCTCCGCTCCTGCTCGACGCCGCGCCACGCCGCCGCCGTCCACGCCCACGTCGTCCGTGCCCACCCCTTCCCTTCCCTCTTCCTCCGCAACACGCTCCTCGCCGCGTACTGCCGCCTCGGCGGCCCCGCGCGCCGCCTGCTCGACGAAATGCCCCGCGCCAACGCTGTCTCCTTTAACCTCCTCATCGACGCCTACTCCCGCGCTGGACAGACCGAGGTCTCCCTGGCGACCTTCACGCGCGCGCGCCGTGCCCCCGGCGTCAGGGCCGACCGGTTCACGTACGCGGCCGCGCTCGCCGCGTGCTCGTGGGCCGGGCGCCTGAGGGAGGGCAAGGCCGTGCACGCGCTGGCCGTCCTCGAGGGGCTCGCCGGCGGCGTGTTCGTCTCCAACTCGCTCGTCAGCATGTATGCCAGGTGCGGCGACATGGGACAGGCGAGGCGGGTGTTTGACGCCGCCGAGGAGCGGGACGACGTCTCGTGGAACGCGCTGGTCTCTGGCTATGTGCGCGCTGGTGCGCACGATGAGATGTTGCGGGTGTTTGCTCTGATGCGCCGTTCTGGGATGGGCTTGAATTCTTTTGCTCTTGGCAGTGTCATCAAGTGTTGCGCTGGCAGCGATAACTCTGTGAGGGATATTGCCGCGGCGGTTCATGGATGCGTGGTGAAGGCTGGGTTGGACTCTGACGTGTTTCTTGCGAGCGCGATGGTTGACATGTATGCGAAGAAAGGTGCATTGAGTGAAGCTGTTGCGCTCTTCAAGTCAGTGCTTGATCCCAATGTGGTTGTGTTCAATGCCATGATTGCGGGGCTGTGTCGTGATGAGGCTGCTGTCGGTATGGATGTCCTCAGAGAAGCGTTAAGTCTGTATTCAGAGGTGCAGAGTCGAGGAATGGAGCCTACCGAGTTCACATTCTCCAGTGTCATACGAGCTTGTAACTTGGCAGGTGACATTGAATTCGGAAAACAGATACATGGACAAGTAGTGAAGCATTGTTTCCAGGGAGATGACTTCATTGGGAGTGCACTGATTGACTTGTACTTCAACTCTGGCTATATCGAAGATGGGTTCAGGTGTTTCAGATCTGTTCCGAAACAAGATGTCGTCACGTGGACAGCGATGATTTCAGGGTGTGTTCAAAATGAGCTTTTCGAGAGGGCACTGACCTTGTTCCATGAATTATTGGCTGCTGGACTGAAACCTGACCCTTTCACTATATCGATAGTGATGAATGCTTGTGCCAGTTTGGCTGTTGCAAGGACTGGTGAGCAGATTCAGTGCTTTGCCACAAAATCTGGTTTTGGTCGGTTCACTGCCATGGGAAATTCCTGCATACATATGTATGCTAGATCAGGGGATGTGGATGCTGCAGTCCGGAGGTTTCAGGAGATGGAATTACACGACGTTGTGTCTTGGTCTGCTGTAATATCAAGCCATGCACAGCATGGCTGTGCTAGGGAGGCTTTACGTTTTTTCAGTGAAATGGTAGATGCAAAGGTGGTGCCAAATGAGATTACCTTTCTCGGTGTCCTTACTGCATGTAGCCATGGAGGATTGGTTGATGAGGGACTCAGGTATGTCAGATCATCAATTTTCAATTATTCATACATATATCTTTATCTGAAAAAAGAACTGTATATGGTCGGAACTTTGAGGTTTTTGTGTTGCTGGAGTGTGACTTACTGTCTTATACTAGAATTATACATGTTTCTCATTTTTCCATTCCTTTCATCGTATCATGCAGGTATTATGAAATCATGAAAAATGAGTATGCATTGAGTCCAACCATAAAGCATTGCACATGTGTTGTTGATCTCCTTGGCCGAGCTGGGAGACTAGCTGATGCTGAGGCTTTTATAAGGGATTCAATCTCCCATGATGAACCTGTCATCTGGCGGTCTTTGCTAGCATCATGTCGTATCCATCGAGACATGGAGAGAGGTCAACTTGTTGCAGATAGGATAATGGAACTACAACCCGGTTCCTCAGCATCCTATGTAAATCTCTACAACATTTACCTGGATGCTGGGGAGCTCTCGTTAGCTTCAAAAATTAGAGATGTGATGAAAGAGCGAGGTGTGAAGAAAGAACCTGGTCTGAGTTGGATTGAACTAAGGTCCGGGGTTCACTCTTTTGTTGCCGGTGACAAGTGCCATCCAGAGAGCAACACAATATATGCGAAACTGGCAGAGATGCTTTCCAAGATTGATAAACTGACAGCCACTGATGCTTCTGGCACAAAGTCAGATGACATCACTAGAAACGAGCAAAGTTGGATGAATTGGCACAGTGAGAAACTAGCTGTGGCATTAGGATTGATTCATTTACCACAGTCAGCACCTATACGAGTAATGAAGAACCTGAGAGTCTGCCGTGACTGCCATTTAGCTATGAAATTGATATCGAAGAGTGAAAAGAGGGAAATAATCTTGAGAGATGCTATTCGTTTCCATCACTTCAGAGATGGCTCATGTTCTTGTGCGGATTACTGGTAGTGGCTACTTACTAGTGCAGTGGTTCCAAAGTTGAATCCTTGAAGATAAATCTGACACGTTGGCATACCTATTTAGTTACCATAGTTAGGAGTGAAAATCATTTTTCAGCAGAGGCCTAGGGAACGTAAACTCCTGAAGCTTTATAGCCAATAAGTTATTCAGGGTGTACGGCACCAGTGTGGTGTTCTGATTCTTTAAAAGACAGTTCTCTGTATTGCTTTTCTCCCATTTAGGATTAAGATCTGTAGGGGCATATTGCAGCCTTGCGATGATTTAATCCTATTACATTTCCGCCAGCAGGAAGAAAGGCGCCTTAAACTCCTAAAAAGTGGCCTCCGCCAAACTGAATGGTTGAGTACACTGAACCACCTCCAAGGCATCGTGCTGATTCTCCTATTCGCCATTGACCAGATCCATCCCCTGTTAGGCATGGTGACAGAAGACCAGGATCTCCAATTAGAAGATATTCTCTCCTTCACCACCTGTAAGGCACACGTCGCCAATGCGGTGAGTTTTGGAAATTTCGTTCTTGTATCTAAGGTATTGTAATATACTGATGAATTGCTGACACTAGTCTCGCAACTGCCACCTAGGAGGGTTTGTGGCAGCTCATCACCTCGTAGATACTCACCCGGGCCTCCTAGAAGGCGGTAAGTCAATTCAAGCTTTGTTTACTGTTTGAGTTTCCTGTATAGATCGCTTATGTGCAATCTGCCTACCTTGTCCAGAAATACAGTATGTTATACATGGTTTGAGACCACTGTACAGTAGTATAATTTACACTGGCCTTATGTGTGCCATGTGTCAGGAAGCATTACCTTCAGTTACGGACAGTGTTGTCTTGCCATGTTTATACTTCACTATACAATTTTGGTCATGATCATGTCATTATTGTGTTAGAACTTATTGCTAATGCCTGGACATTTGGATGGGCATGTCCATTACCATGTGCCAGTTATGTTGGTTTATTTATGAGATATCTTTGCTAATTGGTTCACAGTTTTTGCGTGTTGGCCTATTCGGTGCTGTGCTTGTGTCAGAAAGTTGCAGTTAACTTATCTTGCTTTTATTAGCAGGTCACCACCCCCAAGGAGACTGAGCAGCCCTTCGAGAAGGTCACCACCACCACCACCTCCAAGTCGTCATAGTCGCTCCCCTCCTCTTCACTCTTGCTCCAGATCAATTTCTCCATATAGGTAATGAAATTGTTGCTGCCTCTCTTCCTTGTATTTTTTTTTTGTTTTTGAACCGACTCTGCCTTGTAAATCTTCCAACGGAGTCCATCTCCTTTTGTAAATGATATACCCAATTCTCTCTGTGGTAGCAGAACCAGAGGACCTCTTACATTGAGGCTGGTGTGGAAGGCGAGATTCATCCAACTCTGCATCACCCAGTCCACCGAGGAAGGTGAGTGCAACATGTGTAGTGGTTTGTGTAGGAAACATGAGTAGTTGAATGCTTGCTGCTTGCTTGTGTTTTGTTGGTCATGCGAGGCGACCTTAGAGAGCATCAAGGAGCCGCAATCCTAGAAGGTCAGTGACTCTTTCTGGTTTTCTCGTGTTTTACAAGAATAAAATAAAACACACCAATGTACTCCCTCCATCCGGGTTTATTGGGCCTCTTCATATTTTGTGTCAGATGTTGACCATCTATAGACTACAATATAATTTTTGTGACATATAGTTTACATTTTGTTAGTTAATTTTTTAGATCAAACTTTGGCCCAAAATAAGAGGGGGCCTAATAAACCCGGACGGAGGACGTATATGTATCTATGGATCTTGAAAGAATTGTTTTTCTTCTGAAACTAGAAGGAGCATCTCGAGCGACAGTGGGAGCAGCAGCACCCGCCTTCCCGGAGGCATAGGTACTAGAAGGAAACTCGGGGCAAACTGGGGATAACCCGGGCCGAAACAGGGCAAACCGAGGGGGCGAACGATCATGGATGTGGCTGGATATGCTTGGTGGAGTCCTGTATTTCGCACCGAGAGGCTTTGACTGCATTGATTGAAAATCTGGACATTATTCAGTCTGTCTCATTTGAAAATCGATGAGTTTTTTTTTACTAGTTGATCGTTCGATCTGCTCGTATGTGAAGTTGATATTTTTTTTTTGTTCATGGATTGTTGGTGTCACATTTGGAATGCGCTTGCCGCTTGGATCTTCATGTACCAGTGTTTACTAAGCTTTGCCCAGCCTGCTCGAGAAGAGATCCATTTCGGTACCTGGGCCGTTGCCGTTGGTCTGTGCCTGCCGGGCTTGTCGTTCGACACCTCCAAGTCGGAGAGTTACTTGGTGGTGAATCAATGGATGAATACCAGACTTTGTTGGACACGTGACATATAGCCCATAGAGTGATCAAGATCTTTGTGAACTCTTCATTAGACATAGTCTCGAGCCTACGATATGGAAGAGATGGCCATTCCTTCGCGTCTGGGCAGCAAGCCAGCAACCCAGCATCAACTAAAGCCTAGATCCCCCCTCGTAACCCCCTCGTCCGCCCCTGTTGGCGGCCAGGGGAAACCCTAGCTGCCACCGCCGTCGGGCGTCTCTCCCCTACCTCCCTCACCCTCACCGCCACCATCAGGGCCGTCAGGCGAAGCTTGGCCGGCAAGGGCGGCGGCGGGGTATCTCTCTCCTACGCGCGATCTGGCTGGCACGGGACGGCCTGTGCGTGAAGTGGCACCGGACTACCGTGGGGTTCGGCGGCGTTGCGGGCGGATCCTGGCGGCGGCATGCACGACGCGCCGATGGCTGGAGTCCACGTTTGCAGCGCGGATTGGCGGCTGCGGGAGCGCCAGGATCTGGTGGCTGCGTGAGCCGTCGCGTTCGTTTCAGATCTTTCGCGATCTGGCGCTTGGACGCCGGCGGCCAGTGCGGGGTGGTGCTACTCGTCGTTGCCCAGGTTGGATTCTCTGGATCTGGAGCTTGGACGGATCTGCACTAGAGTCACCCCATGGTGCTTTCTTCTCCGGATGGTTTCGTTTCTCGGTTTGTGGCCAGATCCGGAGCAGACAGAGGTTGGTGGTACAGGTTGGGGACCGGAGAAAACTTTCGTCGGCTAGCTCGACCCGACATCGGCGACGGCTTTGGCGTCGTTACCCTCCTTGGAGGCGAAGCCGAGGTCCCCTCCTATCCACCTCTGACCCACTCCTGGACGAAAGTCCAAAATCCGTTTTGGATTGGGCGGCGACGGCGCCCTTAGCGTCGTGTCCTCCATGGAGGCGCCGTCTTGGGAGGCTTGGGTGTTCGGGGGAGAGGTACTGTGGGTGGTGGGCTCTACATGGCAGCTCCTGCAGCGGCGACGGTGTGGAGGTCGGTAGGTGGAGCGGCGTTGGATCTACCGCGTCGACGACGACGAGTATTGGCGGCATGGTGTAGCTGATTCTCGACGACGGATGTGTCTGGATGGATGTGCGCAGGAGGAGGAAGCCGTCTGGCGTCATGGTAGCGTTGACGGCAGACAGGCCTGGCAAGTTCGGTACATCATTTTTGCTCTGAGGATGGACTGAGGGATGATGGAGGTGACGGCCCTTGCAGCGTGCGGTGCTTACTGGGAGTGTGCCAGACCGGGGTGGGACCCAATTCAGGTAGTGGCTTGGATGGGACACCCGGCTTTAGATGTTAGGCTTTGGTGCGATGTCTGTTTGGTATTAGGCCCGAATTCGACACACCTTCATCAAGGGGATAGGAGTAGCAACAACATTGTCAAGATGGTGGCTTCGGACTTATTGATGTATCACCTTGTATGATTTTTGTAAATAATTAATAATATGACTGCATGCATCGTTCAAATGCAGAAGCCGGGGGTACATCCTCGTTTTGTAAAAAAATAAATAAAGCCTAGATGCATACCATGGTGCATTCCAACAACGGGTGGCGCCATGAATCATTCGCCACGTTAAGGATCATTCGAGCAGTGTGCCGTCTTTGTCATACTCACTTTTGATGGAACCTTTGTGTTTCAAAGGTTTACTCCAAGTCTTCTCTGACGGATTAGAGCTGCTGTTCGGCCTTTCTTCTAGCCAGACCTGAACGTCCCCAACTTTCTTGGTAGTAACTAAAATTCTGTAAGCAAGCAGATGACTTATGTCTCATACGTGCCTTTCGTACACACTTTGAACACAAGCAATATGAAGAAGCCTCTTCGGGTATGAATGTATTAAATATCTATCTATCTACTCTACTTTATTTTTACTAATAAAGAAAATAGATATTCTGGGCCCGTCATTGCTATTTTATAGAAAAAACCCTGAAGTTTCCAATAATCAATCTATATCAATCTATAGGCCAGTTTGACCAGGAGGTGCTCGCGATCCGATCTAGAGCCGCCGCCGGACTCTTCCTCCCTACCCCCGCTCTCGTGCAGCGCCGCCGCGCTGCACCGGGGCGTCGGCGCCTCCCTCCTCCAGTCCCCCCGCCACCACTCTCCTCTCCGTCGCCGTCGGTGACGCCGCCAGTGCAAAGCCCGAGCGGCTCGGCGGCGGCGGTCTTCTGCTCGCGCGTCAGCTGCTCGAGATCGATGTGGCGGCTCCGATCTTGATCTTCTTGGCGGTGATGGCAGAAAACGGTGGCTGGAGTGTGGCAGCGGGTCTGTAGTCGCAACGGGTGGCGGCGACGGCTGCCATGTTGTAGTCGCTCAACCTCCGGTTCGGCTTCGGATCGCGGTGGTGCTCCTGGTCTTGATCTGCATCACGCGGGCACCCGGGGCGGCGACCCTGGACTTGGCGGTTGTGTTCATCTCCTACGTCGGAAGTGGTCGGCCTGAGGCTGGGTGAGCAGATCTCGAGATCTGCAATCTAGTCCCGGCTGCAAGTCGGGGAGACATAGTTGCCGGTGAAAACCGAGCCGACGGCGAACGATGGCGGCGGTCTGCGACGTTACCTTGATGAAGGCATCGTCCTGTAACTACTGTCGACTCACTCGCGCTGCTCCTAGTAAAGTCCTCTAACATAGCAGTGTCTTTAGCAAACTCAGCATTGACCTGTTCCACTCCCGAGAGCATCTTTTCACTGGTTAATTTTTTCTCAAGAAGTAGCTTCCTAGTTTCCCCCTAAGCAATTAATTTTTTTTCTAACTCATATTGGCTAGATACGACCTATTTTGCATGTGAGCTACCGCCATTTTCAGCATCAGAAGCTGTGGGAGCACCATGTTTGGGAGATTTACCACTTCCAGCATCAATCCCGGATGATTTGTCCCGAGGTCGCTTCTCATTATTGCTTGATTTTTCTACAACAGCTCTAGGATGGCTCATTAAGATACCATCCTCCATTGGACCTCCTTTTTCCACAATGACTTCTAGGTCAAAGAAAATGTTGTATATGTACCCATCCTCATGGAGAGGCGCACTGGGTGGAATTTTCCTCGGGTCCATGACACCCACCTTTGCTCTGAGTATCTCACATTGTCTGTACAGCTCCATATCCAATTCAAACACATGCCCGATTAGTGACCCAGCTTCACAAAAGCCCTGGTAATGATGCAATGTTTTCGGCACTCCTGATATTGTGACCCAGCATACATACAGCTTGTAAGAGGCCATAGAGGAGTTCGTCCATCTGTTCACCTTCACGTTAGCTTTGCCGCCAAACAGACCAAAATATTTATACGCTTTCATTTCATCTATCTTTTGGACAGAAGGGAACTTCATTAGGAAACTCTCTTTGAGGCACGGCTTTGCCTGCCACTGCCATCCCCACTGAAACATCATGCTAAATGAGTTCACCAATTGTTGTGCAGTGAGCACGTCATCTTTCACAGTAATAACAATAATCGCCTGCTTGGCCTTATCTGCCTCCAGCTTCCTACCAGATCGTGCAGTAAACATCTGAAGTCCATCTGCCCCTATCCCGATCAGACCAGCCACTGCTTTGGGTTGCGTCAGTAGATTGCATTTGCGGGATATATGAGCGTCTCATTTAGTGCAATTAACACAGAACAACGAAGTCTTACAGTCCTTAACACCATTTCCTGGCTGTTCACATTTATAGCAGATGAAAGATGGTCTACTAGCATCAGTAGAAGCGTTGCTATTAGCTCCATCACTAACAAAACCAGACCCAACAATTTCTTTAGCATTGTTACCAAATCCAGCCCCACAAACCCAGTCTCAAATTTTCCATTAGCGTTGCTACTACTAGCACCTGCATTTATGAAACCAATGCCAAATTTTCCTTGTTCTGTCCCCTGACCAGTTCTCTGACCATTCATCCCTGCCTGCTGAAAATTACCAAGGCTCCCCCCATTTGTATATGCTGTTCAAACCCATATCCTGACTGGTTAGAGGCTGGGGGCATACCTGAATTGCCAAAATGATTGTATCCAGGACCAAAGAACTCTCCCGTTTGCATCAGCTGAGGAACTGGCTGTCCAGCAAAGGATCCAGATCCTGGCCCAAATCCACCACCGAAATATGGATTGACCAGAGAGGGCTGTTGCTGTGGTGGTCCGCGCCACCCTGGCCAGTCGTCGCCGGCCTGGCCAGCCTGCCGCCCACGCCCACCTCCAGCACCGCCTTGCCTTCCCCTTCTCCAATCTCCCCGTCCAGCCATGACCAACCATGACCGCTTGGGCAAAGGTCAGGCCTCCGCTAGACACAGGTAGGTGGAACCTCGATCTGCCGCCAACAACAGGCCACACCGCTGCCTCAAAAGCCGCTCGCCGCCTAGGGTTTGCCTCACGGCCAGGAACCTCCAGCCACCACACACGAAATTGGGCTCAATTCGGAGCCGCACAGGTTCACAACGGTTGAAGGAGAGTGTCGGTGTCAAAACCGACGGATCTCGGGTAGGGGGTCCCGAACTGTGTGTGCGGATGGTAATAGGAGGCAGGGGACACGATGTTTTACCCAGGTTCGGACCCTTTTGATGGAGGTAAAACCCTACGTCTTGCTTGATTTTTTTTTGATAATATGAGTAGTACAAGAGTTGATCTACCATGAGATCGGAGAGGCTAAACCCTAGAAGCTAGCCTATGATATGATTGTATGTTGTCCTACGGACTAAAACCCTCCGGTTTATATAGACACCAGAGGGGGCTAGGGTTACACAAGGTCGGTTACAAAGGAGGAGATATACATATCCGTACTGCCTAACTTGCCTTCCACGCCAAGTAGAGTCCCATCCGGACACGAGACGAAGTCTTCAATCTTGTGTCTTCGTGGTCCAACAGTCCGGCCAAAGGATATAGTCCGGCTGTCCGGAAACCCCTAATCCAGGACTCCCTCAGTAGCCCCTGAACCAGACTTCAATGACGTTGAGTCCGGCGCGCAGTGTTGTCTTCGGCATTGCAAGGCGGGTTCCTCCTCCGAATACACCACAGAAGAATTTGAATATAAGGATAGTGTCCGACCCTGCAAAATAAGTTTCACATACCACCATAGAGAGAATAATACTACCACAAATCTAATCTACTGACACGTTTTGGCAGCATGACATCACGCCACGGCCCGGTAATTATTTGAACCATTTTTCTTTAACCAGCCCCCACACATAACGCGAGGCGGTTTCTTGACACGTCTTGTCAAAGCAGAGATTGTGTTCCCCTTATTACGGGATTCTCATCAATACGAACGTGGGTAACCTAACCGTGCTAGGACTCCTAGATTTTAGGCAAGTCCCAAACGGCCACGAGGAGGACGCTTGATATTCACCCTCTTTATAAAGGGACAAGGCTGCTACTTTTTCCCTCCCATGCTCAATCGAATCCCTCCCCGCCCTCGAGTTCTAACACCCAAAGCCAAGGTCAGGTGCTTCGGACCTTCAATCATGCCCGGACCCAGCCTTCAAGGCCGGTGGATGTCTTCCTTCGTCACGGAGGAGGACATCAAGAAGTTGAGGGAGGCCAGATATCTGACCGCCGAAATTTCGCATAGGCTGCCCGCCCGAGGGCAGGTCGTCCCTACTCCCGAACCCAACGAGAGCGTTGTGTTCGTCTCCCACTTCCTCTGAGGGCTAGACCTCGCTCTGGATCCCTTTGTCAGGGGTCTTATGTTCTATTACGGGCTGGATTTTCACGATCTGGCCCCGGACTCCCTTCTTCACATCTCGTCATTTATTGTCGTCTGTGAGATCTTCCTCTGCATTACCCCTCACTTCGGCTTGTGGCTCAAGACCTTCGATGTGAAGCCAAAGATGGTCAAGGGACAGTACGCAGCGTGCGGAGGTGCTTTAATAAGCAAAATTGTTGATGCTCCATGGCCAAAGGGTTCCTTTCCAGAGGTGTCTAGATTGTGGCAACGGGAGTGGTTTTACGTTACAGCTCCCCGAAGTGCCAAGTGGGTAGCTGCCCCCACCTTTCACTCGAGCCCTCCACCACAACTGATGTCATGGATCAGCAGGGGACTGAGCTGGGGTCCAGCCAAGGACGTGCCAATACTGCAGAGCCGTATCCGAGATCTCTTCGAGGGAGATTTCAGTCTGGTTATGGTAATGCAAGTCATGCTGGTTCGTCGAGTCCAGCCTTGCAAACGCCGGCCCTCCGCATGTGGGAGTTCAACCCAGAAGGACCGCACACTATTCAGAATTTCCTTGGCATGACGCACGAGGAGATGTACAAATCATTCTTCGGACCCCAAATAGAGTGTCCGGACACTACCGATGACGTGGGCCTGAGCAGCAACCGCACCGCCGCCCAAGTAAGTAATCCCATGGCCGAACATACCGTCCTTTTATTTATCATGACATCATTTTGAAGAATCGCTCTTTGACCAGGACTGGATAACAAAGGCGAAGATGATCCGATGTTCGGCCCCCCTTCCTGAAGGCTTGGACAATCCGGTGCTGGAAAAGATGCTCGAGCCAGCACCTTGTCCGGTGCCCTCAAAGGAAGGCGAAGGGGGGAATAAAGATGGCGAAAGCGGGCCTCCATCGCTACCTATTCCAACCGAGGGAATGAGCGCCTCCTCGAGGGAGGATAACCGAGGGGAAGAATCTGACATTCTCTCTCCCCGAGGAAGGACGATGATTACCTCCGAAGATCCGGAAATCAAGGTTTCCAAACGGGAGAAGAAATCTCCGCCAGAGGGTCCTGCCTCGGAGGGTGTTCTTGCCACACAATGTCCGCGCAGGGATCAGCCCTCTAACGAGCTGTAAGTAATCAAAGGGTATTTAATGGTGAAGATATCCTACCTTACTTCTGAGGAAAATAACCGAAGTATTTATCTTGTAGTTCGGATCTTAGCCCTTCTCAGCTGAGCTCGTCTTCGGGGGATCTTCTTCTGGAGATGATGGAGAGCGAAACGCCTCCCCCTGCCACGCCGCCTTACGAAGCGGGCGACCCTGAGGTGTCGTCGCGGAGGGCTTCTCCTGATCCGGCAAGGCCAGAAGGTAATCCTATGGCCACCCGAAGTCCTCAGTATCCGGCTCTCGAAGAGAGCAAAAAGAGTCTGGCATCGTCTGGTGCACGGTCGGATGTATGGAGGGATCTGCTGTAGAAGGTGGCTATCTCAGAAGAGCACCACACATTGATGGGTACGGTGATTGAAAGGATTTCGTCCACCGAAAGCGGGCTGCATGAAGCCTTTATGAGTCTACTGACGGGTTTTGAGGTACGTGAAATGATGTATATTTTTGAAAGTACCACACATTTTTAGATGTGCCTTGTGTAGATAGTAGCCCCTGAGACTCTGGTTGTCGTCAAAAACGGCGACAAACAGAGGATCATAGTCCTAGGTAATAACCAGACTGCCTTTATGTGTAGGTGATGGAGGCTCCGGTGGCTAGCCGGACTGATGGGTATGCCGAACTAAAGTGGCAGCTGGATGCGGCAGATGCCGACATCGTGCTTGTCAATGAGCGGCTTGACGAGGCACAAGGTGAGTGACCTTTCTGGCAATCGTCACATAATAAGAGCAGCACGATGCCAGTATCTTTAATATGTTGTGACTGCAGATGAAGCGGCCACCGTGGAGACCCTTCGGGCGGAGCTTGCCCGAGCCAAGGAGCAAGTAAGGAGTAGCAATGCGGCTGCTTTGCAAGCAGCCGAAGAGTTAAGGGCCGGACAGGCCGCACATTGCGAGAGCAAAGAGAAAATGGCCAAGATGGCTGTAAAGTTAAAAGATATTGCCGACCGTTGCTAGCTTCTTGAAGAAGAAAACCGGACGAAGGCGACGGACTTGGAAAAGGCCACGATGGCGACCAAAGATACCCGCTCTGCGATGAGAGCGAAAAAGGAGGAGCTGCGTCAAACCAGGGATATCGCGACTGGGAAACCCTTTATGCTATGGAGGAAGTTTGGAGATCCTCAGTATGCCCCTCTGGACCGGCTGTGGAGTTCGGCGGACGCATATCTAGACTTGGCGGCGAGTGCCGTCGATGCGGCCGAATACTTCCGAGATCAAACAGATCGGGAAGTGGACAAGTTATTCTGGTCACAATTTATCATTCCAGAGCATCCGCTTCCATTGACTGATCGGCTTGCCGAATGGGCCGAGCTGAATAGATTGTCCGGACTAGCCACGAGGTCTGTTGTGGATCATCTGTGGCCGGAAAGGCCAAAGCCGAACAACTATTTTAGTTTGGTGCAGCAGTTCCTTGGTGCGGTGCCGCGCATTAATGCGATGAAGAGGTCGGCGTGCATCGAAGGCTCGCGGATGGCCCTTGACCGTGTCAAGACATACTGCGCGGAGATGGATGCCACCACTGTTGCGGCGCAGGGTTCGGCCATAGGCCGAGTGGCTGCCGAGCACTATTTTAAAGAAGTTCTTGAAGGCGCTCGTTCGATAGAGGCCTAGTGCTCGAAGAATATTATGTTTGAGTGACATGTATTCCCATTGTAAAAACAATGTTTTATTAAGTTTATCAAGGCTGTATTTATACTTTTGCCCGAAAGTATTATGACGCCTCCTGTGCGGCCGTTTATGTATATATGTATATAACCTGAAAGATTGCAATCGTCGGCTTCAACCCCCACGCATATAATGCGGGGGTGTTCGCAAAAGACGCATGTTCACACTTGACCCACTGTCTTGGTCCATTAAGGAGGTGATAGCACAGCGAACTAGGCAACCAGACTATAATGCTTTAACACTTTCACTTAGCCAGAGGAGTTTGACAGTGGGACTACTATATAGCCCCTGGTGGCTTCGCACTTATCCGCATTCGGGGTGCGTACATGCCTGGCTGGGAAACGGCCCTTCGTTAGGGCGGAGGAATCCCGAAGATTCCGATAGGTCATCGAGTGGTTGACAAGTCTCACGCTATATCATGACAACCAGTTTTCGGCTTTCTCTATCAAGGTGCTCGTCCGGATGAATCAGGGCACAATCGCAGTAGTTCTCCTGGTGCCGCCTTAGTCAATAGAGCGGAACGTAAGACAGCAAAACACAGGAGCCAGGCAAACCCAACATTTGACCAAAGACATGATTCGGAGCTGATGCATATAAGGCCAAACTCGCGACGCCGAACACTCCCTAAGGTATTCGGTCTTTATGGTGTAAACCGGGCCTAAACAGTGCCCTTTGTCATAAGCCCCTAGTGTCCAGGTATGTGCAATATTCTGACGTGACCACATGCCAATACGTTAGCATCCTTCTCAATTGTACTGAGAATCCGAGGAATGTGTATCAACAAGAGACAGTAAAAAAGGTTTACGCAGGGTCTTAATCTAAAAAGAATCCTTGGGACGAGTCCCTACTGCACGTCTGCGCCTGTGTCTCCGTTGTGCCATATTCTGGACGGGTGTAGCACGATGGTCATCTGAAAAAGAAAGGAACTTAATTGAAAAGTTGCCGTGCAAAAGGTAAGTTATACTAAATAAACAATATGAGTAAAGTTGAGCTTGATTGTCACTTGTGCGCGCACGTTGAGCCCCTTGTATTGTAATAGGGGTATAGCCATCAAACCTGTATCAATTACATATAGCAGTACCGGACTCGTCAAACCGTGTCCGTGGTCTTAACGACCTGTCATATGCTTTAGTTGGTGAGACCGTTTAGTGTGCGGCTGCCAAGGCAGCCGCACGGTCCTCTGCACGCAAGGAGCACTCAATATTTCCATTTACTGTAATGATGCCACGTGGATCGGGCATCTTAAGCATGAGGGAAGTGTAATGCGGTATTGCGTTAAAGTGAACGAAAGCTTCGCGTCCGAGTAGTGCTTGATGACCACTTTGGAACAAAGCGATGTGGAACGTTAAGTTTTCGCTACGGAAGTTATCGGGAAAGCCGAATATAACCTCTAGTAGCAGGGAGCCCGTGCAATGGGCCTCTGGGCCCGGCGTTACTCCTTTAAGGGTAGTATTGCTGCGGCTAATTTTTGTTGGGTCTATCCCCATTTTGCGGACTGTGTCCTGATATATCAGGTTTAGACTGCTGTCACCGTTCATCAGGACTCGTGTGAAGTGGTATCCGTCAATCATTGGGTCTAATACCAAGGCAGCCCATCCTGCACGCCGGATACTTGCCGAGTAATCTCGATGGTCAAAGGTGACCGGTTGGAACGACCAGTGGCAGGACTCCGCGGTGATAGGCCCTGGGGCATGTGTCTCTAGGAGTGCCGCTTTGTTTCTCCCCTTTGTCACGTGTAATACGTTTATTGTTTTGACTTCTGGTGGGAACTTCTTCTGTTCCCTAGTGCTTTTCTTGCGAGGTTCGTCCTCGTCTTCGCTTGGTGTATCCTGCCCCTTGTGTTCGGCGTTGAGCTTGCCGGACTGCTTGAAGACCCAACACTCTCTATGGGTATGATTTGCAGGTTTATCGGGGGTGCTATGGATCTGACATATTTGGTCCAGAATCTTGTTTAGGCCAGACAGTTCGTCTCTGTTGCCTTTAGCGGGCAGCTTTTGCTGACCTAGCCGAGAGCTTTTGAATCCGGCGTTTACCGCTGTGCTCTTCGGACTGTCTTCTTTATTCCGGCGCTTGTTTTTACTACGTCGTGATTTTCCGTTTCCGTCCCTGACTTCGGATGTACTTGGGTCGCTGATGCTGCATCGGGCTAACCAGCTGTCCTCGCCCGTGCAAAAGCGGGTCATGAGGCTTGTTAACGCTGCCATTATTCTCGGGTTTTCTTGGCCGAGGTGTTTGGCAAGCCATTCGTCTCGAACGCTGTGCTTGAAAGCTGCTAAAGCTTCGACGTCCGGACAGTCGAATATTTGGTTCTTTTTAGTGAGGAATTTGTTCCAAAGCTTTCGGGCTGACTCCCTGGGCTGTTGAGTTATATGACTTAAATCGTCTACATCCGGTGGTCGGACATAGGTCCCTTGAAAATTTGCCCGAAAGGCGTCTTCGAGCTCTTCCCAGCTTCCAATGGAGTTTTTGGGGAGGCTTTTAAGCCAGTGCCGAGCTGGCCCTTTGAGCTTGAGGGATAAGTACTTGATGACGTGGAGATCGTCTTCTCAAGCCATATGGATATGGAGGATGTAGTCCTCAATCCAGACCCCAGGGTCTGTCGTTCCATCATACGCCTCTATGTTTACGGGTTTGAATCCCTCTAGAAATTCATGGTCCAGCACCTCATCGGTGAAACATAGGGGGTGTGCGGCACCCCTGTATTTGGGTGTACCATGGTATTGGGATGTTTCTTGTGTTGCATTGCGTGCTGGAGTGCGCTTGCGTGGCCCGTAGATGGATCTGGTTGCGCCGTACTTTTGATGCGAGTCCTCACGTGGATCGCATACCGGCTTATGTGCGGCGTCGTTTGCCGTTCTATGTTGGCCACGAGGTCGTCTATTCGACTGGATGGCCATTTTTTTGATTGCGGGGGATCTAAGGCCTCCTCATCGAATTCAGGTAGCAGCTTTCACTTTGGGTAGCTCTTGATGTGGCGATTACCGCCGTACTTCACTGCAGTGTTGAGTACTTCACTCCATTTGATTCTGAGTGTGTCTTGTGCAGCCCTGAGCCTTTACTTCTGCGTTTTCAGACTCCTCGTAGTGGCAACCAGCCTTTGATGGGCATTCTGTTGCTCCGGGTGCTTGTCCGGTGTGATGTCGTCCGGACTGTTATCTTCGACGGGGTCGGGTTGTTCTGTTTGATTCTTCGTATTGCCCTGGTCGGGCGATGGTTCACCCTGCTCTATCGCTGGGTCTATATGACCGCTGTTTCTGCTGAGGCGGGATTTGGAGCGGCGCTTACGCCGCCGCTTTGACTGCTTCTCGAGGGAACAACCCTTCGCTGCGTCCTTCCGTTCCTCGTCGTCGTTTTCTTTGGGTGTGTCTACCATGTATACGTCATATGATGAAGTGGGCGTCCAGTGCCCTATGGGCAGTGGTTCCTGTTCGTCTCCTGCATCGTCGTCCATACCGTCAATGTCTTCGGAGTCAAAGTCGAGCATGTCGGTCAAATCGTCGACAGTGGCTACTAAGTGGGTGGTGGGTGGACGGAAAATTTCTTCGTCATCCGCATCCCAATCCTGCCGGACATAGTTCGGCTAGGACTCTCCTGACAAGGAGAGAGACCTTAATGAGTTCAGTATGTCGCCGAAGGGCGAGTGCTGAAAGATATTCGCGGAGGTAAACTCCATGATTGGCGCCCAGTCGGATTTGATAGGCACGGGCGCAGGCGGTTCGGAGTCCGTGGCCGGAGAAGGATCCGGCAGTTTGGCATCACGGCTCTCGTGAAGGGTAAGGTCGATATTCGGCTCGATCACCGCTGAGGATACGACCTCCGTGGCGGGGTCTATCCACCAGTCCATGGATGGCGCAACTGGCTCCGAATTGAGGGTCGGAGCGATTGCCGGCGCGATCTCCTGGACGCTGTCCGATGGCAGAGCTAAATCATGCTCATCGTGACCGTGTGGCGCACTAAGCGGTGGCTCGAATCCGTCGAAGATCAAATCTCCGCGGATATCGGCCGTGTAGTTTAAGCTTCCAAATCTGACCTGGTGGCCAGGGGCGTAACTCTCGATCTGCTCCAGATGGCCAAGCGAGTTGACCTGCAGTGCGAAGACGCCAAATACAAAGATCTGTCCAGGGAGAAATGTCTCACCCTGGACTGCATCGCTATCGATGATCGAAGGATCCATCAAGCCTAATGGCGACGACACAAAGGAACTCTCAATGAAAGCACCAATGCCGGTGTCAAAACCGGCGGATCTCGGGTAGGGGGTCCCGAACTGTGCGTCTAAGGCGGATGGTAACAGGAGACACGGGACACGATGTTTTAGCCAGGTTCGGGCCCTCTTGATGGAGGTAAAACCCTACGTCCTGCTTGATTTATTCTTGATAATATGAGTAGTACAAGAGTTGATCTACCACGAGATCGGAGAGGCTAAACCCTAGAAGCTAGCCTATGGTATGATTGTATGTTGTCCTACGGACTAAAACCCTCAGGTTTATATAGACAGCAGAGGGGGCTAGGGTTACACAAGGTCGGTTACAAAGGAGGAGATATACATATCCGTACTACATAGCTTGCCTTCCACGCCAAGTAGAGTCCCATCCGAACACGGGACGAACGTCTTCAATCTTGTGTCTTCATGGTTCAACAGTCCGGCCAAAGGATATAGTCCGGCTGTCCGAAGACCCCTAATCCAGGACTCCCTCAGAGAGGAGTTAGCGAAGGCGTCTCCCGAAAATCCGCCATCGACGTCGATCCTTTGTGTGTTTGGATGGGTGCTGAAAGTGCGTTATATCGACTAGAGGGGGGGTGAATAGGCGATTTTTATGAAAGTCTTCAAAACATGGAAGTTATGAAGACAAACAGAGTGGACAAGCCTATCACTATGCAGAGAAAGTTAGATTACACAAGGCAAGCCATAGTCAAGTACACAATATAGTGAAAGCACAGTGACAAACAGCTCCAGTATAATGAGGATCAGGTAGGAAGAAGTTATGAAGCAAAACAAATCATACAGTCAAGTTGTGAAGACAGAAGATAAAGCAAGCATGCAATGGCTTCACAATGTGTACTGGTAAGTAAAGGAAGGTGAAGATGAAACCAGTGACACGCTGAAGACAATGATTTGTTGGACCAGTTCCAGTTGCTGTGACAACTGTATGTCTGGTTGGAGCGGCTAGGTATTTAAACCAAAGGACACACAGTCCCGGACACCCAGTCCTGAACACGCAGCTCAGGACACCCAGTCCTCACCGTTTTCTCCTTGAGCTAAGGTCACACAGACCTCGCCCAATCACTCTGGTAAGTCTTCAAGGTAGACTCCCAAACCTTCACAGACTTCGTTCACCGGCAATCCACAATTTCTCTTGGATGCTCAGAACGCGACGCCTAACCGGCTGGAGGATGCACAGTCCTCAAGTATAATAAGTCTTCAGATCACTCAGATAAGAAGACTTAAGTGATGCCCAATTACTCTGGCTCTGGGTGGTTAGGGCTTTTCTCCTCTCTAGGGATTTTCTCTCAAAGGCTTCGAGGTGGGTTGCTCTCAAACGACAAAAGCCGTGCACTAAAATCTGAGCAGCCAACCGTTTATGGTTGTAGGGGTGGACTATTTATAGCCACTTGGCAACCCGACCTGATTTGTCCGAAATGACCCTTGGTCACTAAGGAACTGACACGTGTACCAACGGTCGGATTTCGAACTCACACGGCAACTTTACTTGGGCTACAAGTAAAGCTGACTTGTCTGACTCTAGACAAGATTTTCTCTCATTGTCTTCACTCGAAGACATATGATTTGGATTAGGCATCACTTCAGTCGTCCTGACTGGTTCTCTTGGACCCCACTTAACAGTACGGTGGTTCCTATGACACAACATGAATGAAGTAAAACTACGAAGGATCTAAGTCTTCGAGTTCCATAAGCTTCATGGGGAGTCTTCACATGTCATTGTCTTCGACATGAATGTCTTCATAAACCACCATTGTCTTCAATGTCTTCGTACATTTTTAGGGGTCATCTCTGGTAGCTAAACCGAATCAATGAGGGACTTCTACCTGTGTTATCCTGCAATTCTCACAAACACATTAGTCCCTCAACTAGGTTTGTCGTCAATACTCCAAAACCAACTAGGGGTGGCACTAGATGCACTTACAGGCGCCACGTGGGTAGTCCATCCGCCATGGATTAGGTCAGCACAGTCAACAGCTGGAAGCGCGTTGGGGCCGCCCATGCCTTCGCTCCGGTGCTCTCGTGAGAGCAATCGATCGCCGTCAATTGCCGCAACCCAATCTACCTCTGACGCCGCGGCTCGTCGGGAACCCTGTCGAGGACGCACCCACGCATCATTGGAAGGAATTGGTGGGGACTGAAGACAGGGACGATCACATACTCCCACCCGAGTCATCGCCGGCGAAGCGAGGTCACCCGGATGCACCGAAGACCATCCATCGTCGTCCTTGGCATAGGAGCTGAGGTCAGGGCCGCGCGAGCCTTCGGCCGATAGTCCGCCATCCGGCTGTACCCGCCCCCGCAGCCCTCGCTCGGGAGCGACATCCTCTTCCCCCGATTCCCTCCCTCGGCCGTCGGCCGGGGCGGGCGATGCGCGCCGCGGGAATCGGCGCTCCACTCCAGCTTCTCCGCCGCCCTCACCGGCTGCTTCTGCAGCTCGGCCTGCCCTCCACCGCGGCTCCCTGAACCACGTACGCGCTCACGCGGCGACCGCTCCGCCGGGAAGATGCGAGCTCTTGTCTGTATGACTAGGCCGTATGTTTTTTTTTCTAAATGACTATGTACGTAGTGTGTATTGACCTGGACGTGTTCTGTTCCTTGGCGAAGTATTCCCTCCGTTTGAAAATACTTGTTGGAAAAATGGGTAAAAATGGATGTATCTAGAATTAAAATGCGTTTAGATACATCCATTTCTTCGACAAGTATTTCCGGACGGAGAAAGCACTATTTTGTTCATGTCGATTAATTGGTTGCAATCAACAAAAATATTGCAATCATTGATTAATTGGTTGCAATGGACTTGGTTCATGTAGCCGGAGTGTGTTTCGCTGGCCTGTTTTGTTTGGTCCGGTATGATCCGATCTCTGGGTTCCTTATACCAGAGAGAGAGAGAGAGAGAGAGGGAGAGTTCCTCGCGTGTCTATGCATGTACTCCAGTGCATAAACGTAGCTGAAAACGATTCCGTAGAGGCCAAACCGGACCCGATCCAGAAACGGAAAACCCCGATCCACGAGCGCGTATATAGAATCCAATCGATTTCCTGCTGCTCGTGCACGACGCGGAACCATCAGTCCTCGATTCATCACCATGGAAGCCGGCGGCAACGGCGGCTGCTTCCCCTGCGACGTGCTCCTCGACATCCTCCGCCGCCTCCCCGCACACGCCCTCGCCCGGTGCAGGTGCGTCTGCCGCGCGTGGCGGGCCGTCATTGACGACGCTGCCCACGACATCCTCCTCCCGTGCTACTTCCCCCGGCGAGTCTTCCCCGGCATCTTTGTCACCAAGGTCGGATGCCGGTCTGACGCCGCCTTCTTCGCCCCGCCGCGGGCCACAGGAGGACGGTGCGCCGACGACGACCGGTCTGACTTCTGGCGTCCCGTCTCCTTGCACGGCTGTGCTTCCGTGCACCACTCGTGCAACGGTCTTCTCCTCCTCGAGGACGGGTGCGGAGACTACCACGTGTGCAACCCGGCCACCACGCGGTTTACTTGCCTGCCACTCCCAAATATGCCGCCGATGTGTGAAGTCGACGTAATGTTCCTCGCCTTTGACCCGGCCGTGTCGCTGCACTACGAGGTGTTCCTTTTTCAGAAGGAGGTCCCCCCACGAGTACCGGAACCACCTACGTGGGTAGACCTAGAGCAAACATACTTGCCTAGATTGTTTGGAGAAGAGCAATTGTCCGAAGAAGAAGAGGAGGAGGAAGAAGAGGAAGAAGAAGACAACCTGAATGTGGAGCACATCGAGGTTTCATCACTGGATCAACTACAAAAGGACGGGGTCAAGGACCCGAAAGAAAAGGTGGTGCCATTGACAGTGTACTCCTCGCGCATAGGGAACTGGGAGAACCGGGAGTTCACACCTGGATGTTGTGCCCCAGGGCACCTCTACGATATGGTGATGACCAATTCTCCTGACGGCTATGTAAAGATGTGGTCATCCGAGTATTGGCACGCGTCGCTCTATGTGCATTGCCACAATAGTGTCCTCATGATCTTACGACTCTCAAAGTGCACTTACGATATGGTCCGGCTTCCTGGGGAACCCTACGGTAGAAGGGGAGTTTACTCGCTGCCAGAAAGTTCTATCTTAGCAAGCTATGAAAGAGGGATTCACTATGTGGCTGTTAACCAGTTGCAGCTCCAAGTATGGATCCTAAATGAATCGACATATGATCAACTAGGGTGGACATTGGCACACGTGGCCAGTCTCAACCTACATAGTCATATAATTGACAATCTTACAACACAGCCGAGGGTGAGATGGGGGGTGGCTGAAAGTAGCGACAAATTAGTGAGCTCTTTCAAAGATAGTTACTATGGAGAAAGAATATGCAGTGAAGATATTTTTCATAATAATATGACCGAGGACGACAACTTTGAAGGTGTGAAGGAGGAGAAAGAGAGGGATGACAACTATGAAGTTGTGGGAGAGGAGGAAGGAGACGAAGTAGAAGAGGAGATGTGCGGAGGTGGCTCTGAATATTCCTGGAACTCCGATGAGGACAACTTCATCCCCGTGGATGAAAGCGCCAACCACCTCAGTCCACCGGCATGGCGTTATTGCGCAATCATGGGATTCCATCCTCACAAGAATGCGCTCATCCTCCTACTTCAATCGTCAGTGGTAGTGTATCACCTCGATACGTTGAGGATGCAGTATCTAGGTGATGACTACGAGCTCGTCAAAGACAACATGCAACAAGCTTGTTGCGCATACCGTTCCTTTCCCTACCGACCTTGCTACGTGGATGTATTGCCGGCAGAAAAATTGTCCCGGTCACCTTTTTAGAGTGTCCTGTTATATATAGCTCTTCAAAATGCACAATTGCTTGGTTATGTCGTATGCTATTACATTTAGTCTGTCAGTTGGATTGAGTATATTTTGCTATCATTACCTATTGTTGTATGTACTCGGACCCAAACTAGTCCAACGTTGCTCAGCTCAGCCAAGCTCAGAACGTATGCACGTACCCAAACTCGCGCAGGAAAATTGCAGATCGGCCGGCCGGACGTCCTCAATCCATCGCTATATTCTTATGCCGTTGGGTTCTAACTAACCCCGACTGCATGCATCCACATTAATCAGCTTGATTATGGGAGGCAGCTAGCCAGCTAGGATACTTAGAGCATCTTCAATAGGCGCTCAAAAAGAGCTCCGCGCACTAAAATTTTGTTTTTTTAACATCGCACAGCTTCAGCAGATGCCGTAGCGCTAAAAGTTTTTGGGCGCGCGCTGAAAAACGCTATCGCGCGCAGCATATTTTGGGCTTTGGATTGCGCGCGCTTCACAATTTGCACTGTGTGCTTTTGTGCGCGCGTTTTTGAGCATCTGCAAAAGCGATATTGGTCCCGACGCACTAAAAATGCTAAAATGGGGCGCTATAACTTTTATTGGGCGCTAAATTTTTGTGCGGCCATTGAAGATGCTCTTAGTTAGACCAACTTATACATTCATTAGCGTTGAAAAATTTGCGACCAGGAAGTCGCCACCGTCGAGCCCGGAAGCTGCTGACTGCGACGAAAAAAGCTATGACCGGTGAGCTCAGAAGCTGCGACCGACACGGCAATGAGCCGGGGGTGCTGCAACCAGCATGACACTGAGTCACTGACACTGAACTACGACCGTCGAGTGATTTTGTTGCAGCTAGCCCAGGTCTGGTTCACGTGTCCGCGTGCGTCTGCTAGCTGCTTGCCTGCTCGCAAGTTGGCTACTGTACATCACTTAAGCTGCTTGCCTGCCTGTTTGCAAGTTAATTTTGTACGTAGGCGTACACTCCGGCGATTTTTGATCTAGTGCTCTAAATCCAACATGGGCGAACGCGGGCAGCGCCGGGTGGCCGGCGAGCAGCACGAGGTACCTTTTATATGCAGAGGCCATCTTAAGGGTGTTTCGGGCCGTTTTCTAAAGTCTGTAGCAGAAAAAGTTATCCAGAGTCCGGACTCGTGTCCAGATCATCCGGGCTTCACCCGGATGATCTGGGTGGTATCCGGATGATCTGGCTTTAAGGGGCCTGAAATCTATGGTTTTGTTAAGTTAACCGGATGATATCCTGGACGTTCGGGTCATTCATCCGGCTTAGGCTGGATGATCCAGATCCCGGCCCGGATGATCCGGCCAAATACTGCTGCAGCATACTGTTTTGCCTGTAAATTTTGCATACGACCTTGGATGAAGACGATGTTTATATCAGAATCATCCGTTTTGACGAGACGAAGAACTTTGCACTTGTAACTTTTCCCATCCGATGTCATCTTGATAGGGTTTTGTGCCATGCAAAAATCTGGTGTCAACAGTCGGCGTACACTCTGGCGATTTTTGATCTAGTGTTCTAAATCCAACACGGGCGAACGCGGGCAGCGCCGGTGGCCGGCGAGCAGAACGAGGTACCTTTTATATGCGTGTCTTCAGATTGAAGGTTCAGACCAGGGCGTCTTAATCCAACGCACGCGCGCCGAATTTGGGCCGGTCGGAGCACTTCTAGCGTTGGCCGAAACAAAAGTGGCTAGGGTTTCACACCGCTGCCTCTGATCCACGTTGCCACTCCACTCCGCGGCCCCTACCAGGCTACCACATCTTGCGCTTCCCAGCAGATCAACGCCGCCCAGCTTGATCGATCTCCTACCCCGTCTTGTACGATCTAGATGGGCGATGATGGAGATGCAACAAACAAGGCGTGGACAGGGGAGAAGAGGCGCCGAAAGCACCTGCCCGCATCATCTTCCGATGCTCCTGCCCAGCACCATGGAGACATGGAGGACACCATCCAAGGAGGCCAATATCAGATTTCTCATGCGACAGGCATGGTGGACACCGTCCAAGCGGGCCAAGATCATGATCTGCTGCTGAAAACAGAGCCGGCACAAGAAGAAAGCGAGCAGCGTTTCGGGCCGCACTTCCTTCTCACCAAGGAAGACCAGGCCAAGGATTCTCAACTTTTGCTTGCTAATATTCAGAAGGAGGCCGATTATCCTACTGACCTGCCACTTTATTTGACATGGGAGGAACACGGCAAGATGAAAGCGTGCCTTGCACGCTATTGCATTGCTCATTACAAGGTACCTACATGTTGTATCGATTAGTCACGGTTCATTTTAATTCATGTATGTACTAAAGTTTGTACTTGTGTGCCATAGCAGCAAATCCAGTCCTCTGGTTTGGTATGTGTGGATGATTTTTATCTCATGTTTTTATCATCCATCTGTAGGCCGTGAGACCGGAGTGTGCACGTGAGCTTAAGGAACGACCAGAAGAATACACTGATGATGAACTATGAGGAGGTCTACTTTCAGCGGTTAGAGGATGATGAAAATTTTGAGTGGTACATCCATTGTGCTGACACCCACAACGTTGAGTTGGATGACTACCTGTTGGCTTTTGATCGCTAGATCAATTCACCGGAGAGCAGCAGCACACGTAAGGTGCAAAGCTAGCAGACAGACAGCTTGATTGATCCAGTAACTAGCTAGCAGTACGTGCACTGTGGTCCAATACGTACGTACTGGTCTGCGACTTGCAGTAGCTTCTAGCACCAACAGAATCGATTCGGTCTTAGCAGACGTAGCGATTTCTCTTTGACCAGACGAACACGACGCAAATATATGGATTGCAACAGGCTCGTCTCGAGCCTGGTTCTTTATTGCTTTGATCTGAATCGGTTGTCTATTACAGGGGGCTGGTACATGTATATATGGGAGACTACGCTTGCTATCAGCGAGTGCTGTAGCATCTGTCGGTGCTGCAACTGGCTATGGCGACGACGAGTGAGGATGCTGAGACGACGGGGGTCGCGAATGCTACAACACTCGGCCATTTTGGGTTCTTTGAAACAGCAAAACACAACACTGGTAAAACAAAAATGTGATGTCTTTTTTCCCGAAAATTGGTAGTTTTACGCTATTCACTCGGGAAGAAGACAATGACTTGACCTATATCAATTTCTGGTAAGATAATGACTTGACCACTGAATTTGACCGTGATCGATGTTGGACCTTGTCATATCACCATAATTGGCCTGTACCTCATCAAGTACAATGTGGAGCTACTCATGGTAAGGCATCGCCCATCTAGATGTGCGTGGGTCACTCTGAAGATGGATGTTCTTGAAGCAGAATTTAGCAAACACTCTTGGGTGCCACTAACCGGCCGGAGGGCTAGGGGGCGGTCAATCACTCTTCATTACCATGGACTTTCCCATGTCCGTCTCGGCACCTCGTGAAGAGATGGAGCAAGAGGTGATACGTGATAGCTTTGTTTGATCGTCTCTCTCCTGGACTCTCGATCGAAAACCAACGCGTTTACAAATGCATGCGTTTGACGAGGTAGTACGCACATATCCTATATACTCCCTCCGTCCGAAAATACTTGTCATTGAAATAAATGTATCTAAATGTATTTTAGTTCTAGACACATCCATTTTGATGACAAGTAATTCCGGACGGAGGGAGTACTTAAGAAGTTCACCCCCACTACCTTATTTATCTCAACATGCAAGCTATCCACATCAGCAGCCATGCCATCTAAGAAAAACTGATTTTATATGCAGCCACATCATCACTAACCCAACATCTGGCGCCCACACAATTCCATCAACAAATCATGGGACTCGATTTTTCATTAGTACGTAAAGATCCAGGTCAGCGAAGCGACACATCGTTTCCACAAGATTTTTTTAGTACGCAGCCAACTCTGGTCACTGAAACGATTTGTCATTTACTTGGAATTCAGTTTTTACTTGATGTGTTTGGAGTCCTGTCCTAGAAGCTATCCATCCTTTCCTATTCGTAACGTAAGATGCATTCCTTTTATAACTGGAAGAAGATCCCAGATGCATCATCTCTCACTTCCTCACGCATCTCATCTCCCCACATACATATTTCTTATAGAGTTACGGCTGTCGAAACCGAGCTCCGGTGCGAGCGACCTTCATGCCAAGATTGGGTTGGATGCAGTGCCACCGCATCGTGCCTGGATGGAACCGCTGCATGCCAATAGTTCTTCGTTGGCTCCCACATGGGTTCGTTTGGATGACCACCATCAACCGTCTGCCTCGGCTTCACATGCCCGCCACCCCGCATAGTCGTGGCGTCACAAAGAATCTTGCCGCCGCCGCCACCCATGGTACAACTCTCAGTACCTCCTCCTTTTCCTCCGGCCTGGAGCACGGCCAGCCGGTCGGCATGGTTTGAGGTGAGAGAGGAAGAAGAAGCCCTATTTGCAGTTAAGATCTGTCCGCATGTACTACCAAACTACTTTCCTTACCCATGTCTCTCCTGTCTTCTCAATACCGCTAGCGCCACCTTAAGCACGTGGAATTTTATTGCAGTGTGCAAACTGAACTCCTTCCTATTGTTGGTGTCAATGTTACCGTGTGCAAGCTAAATGGGTAATGCATGACCCTTTCCCTAATTCTTTTTTCATTTTGGAATCTAAAGGACAATAATTTTATTATTGACATATTGCACTTGATCTTGAATTAGTAACCAATTAACCATCACATATTATGATTTAACGATCTGCTCTGCTGCATTTGCACATACATGTGCATTGGGTTTTGTTCAGAGAAGTTTGGATCTATACTTTTATGAGCAGTCCACTGGTCGATCTCTTCGTATCTATTATTTGTCGATCTCCCAACAGTTTCTTAATTAAAGAGGGGAGTATGGATGAAGCAGAAGATTAATTAGGCTCAGTAAAGGCATTCAGTATTGCCCCCTTGACGGTCAGAATCATTGCCACATGAAAATACTTTTATCAGTTTGCATGAATTTACTCTGTTCTTTTCACGAATATTCTGCAGAGAGTCCATTCTGATCTCCTATCTGCCATTGCTTCAAATAAAATCGGCTGCTTAATTGAAAGTATTGTCAAAGTAATACCTTCTATGATTATTGGTTAGTTGCTTGCATGTGATTGTCATTTTTAACTACATGGGAATATGGATCTCAATGCTTACCTATGTATAGGTTCTCATGCTCTTCATATATTATACAATGCTATTTTCATTTTCTTTCAGTTGTCTTGGACATGTTGCCGGGAGTCCCGGACATGTGTTTGATTGCTAATAGTATATGTCTAATTTTCTCATGCTTTTTTCAGGAATAGTATTGATGTGTTCTGTTCTCATGCTGCCTACCAAGGGGTTGTCAAAGATCAGCGGTCGGCTACGGGTACGCTCTCCTCAATTATCAGCGATTCTCACTCCTTCAGAATAATGATGTGTTTATTAATTCCCAATCGATGGACACCTGCTTCGTACCCATTCAATTTGCTCATGTACTGGATAAAAGAGTTTGGATTTAATGGGAGGAAGCGATTAATGTTTTGTTGTGAGTACTAGACTCATGGCGAACGATGTCCGATGCAGTCCTCTCACTCATCTTGGCCTGCAATCTCCATTTTGTCAGTTAGACTTTTCGTGTACTCAGATAACTATATTTATGTGGAATTGTACCCTTTGTCATATTTTGTAAGCTAACAAGCCTAATTATTAAGTTTGGTGCATATACAAGGGCCTTACGCTAATTCCTTGCTTTTCCAGTGGAGTATTTCTATGCTAAAGTATAGATTATGAGAACACCCTCCTCAGTTACATCTATACAACTTCGTTTTTTTAGTCTGCAGGAAAGAATTTGCAGTAGAACCACAAGAGGAAGCCATGACATAATAGAGTTCTTTGCAGCAGAAAAGTTGTAATCAGTCACATCACCATTTAATTTCGATTATCTCTGACAATCATGGGAACTACAGGGATAAATTAAAAATGTACGATTTTGTTAACATACATAATTGATGTACTAACTTCACCTTATTATGATTGATGTTGCCTGGTAGGTCCTCTGTGCAAGAAAAGTTGATATATACTCTGTCCATGTCACATTGTTGTTGTTGGAATTGTCAGTGCCAATTTAGCCTTATATTCCTTTTTCTTAAACAAGACCCTTAATGCAAGCGCAGAGTACCACATCAATGCTTGGTGCACCATCATATTCTATATAACCAAATAGATTATTCCAGTAATATATTTTTCTCAACATGTACACATGTAATCTTAACAATTAAATAGTAAAATAAATTGTATGTAATTTTTAGTTTTACTTCTCTACCAATCAAATATTCATGTATACAAAAATTAAATCTCATCAAAATATATTGTAACCAATTCCCGCAGCAACGCGCGGGGTATTATCTAGTAGTATTTAACTACTAATCCTATACACGTACGGATGCTTACTTGTAACATGACTCAAACTAGAGTGCGCAAGCAAACACGCTTGGAAACTCTATATATGATGATCAAGGATTCAAGGCTGCTCACCAACCAATACGATCGAATCAATCAAAAAGAGAAGAAAAACATTACGTTTCTCCAGCATGGGCGTGGCATCGTCGATTTTGCAATGCTGCGGCAACGCATGGAAGATCCTCCACATGCTGCTGGCCAGCCTTCCTGACCCGGACAACTGCGCCCGCTGCCACGCCGACGGCCATGTCTGCCATCCATGGCGCTCCGCGGTGCGCCACCATAGCCCCCAAGCGCGCCGGCTGCCCTGGATCGCGCTCCGGGACACCTTCGTCATCGCCCCCTACAGTGGCCACACTCACTTCCTCCCCGACAAGGCCACCTGCATCGGCTCCACCGACCAGTGGCTCGCCCTCGGCCCCGGCCAGCAGCACACCAGCGACAACAAGCAGTCAAGTTACTACGTCGTGCACAACTATGTCCTCCACAATCCTTTCTCAAACAGGACCCTGCCGCTGCCCGAGCTTGACGCCCTCGTAGTCGAGGAAAGGTCTCTCATCCGCAAGTTACTCATGCGCTCGACGGTGGACGACTTCATCGCCATCATCACCAACAACAGAAAGCATCCGCTCATTGTGTTCCAGCGAGGGAAGGGTGTGTGGTCACCGGAGCCATGGACAGTTCTGTATGCTTACATCATTGACATCGCGTTTCTTGATGACAAACTATATGCCATCACCATGTTCGAGGACCTCATCTCACTTGATATCGCATTGGATCGAGACGGAAGGCCCATGGTTATAATGGGAACACATGTCATCAAGTTAACGCTCCACGATGAGGAGCACGGCGAAGATGATGACAATGACAAGAATGAAGATGATAAAGATGAGGAAGAGGAAGAGGAGGAAGCACACAACTGTAGTGAAGAGGAGGAAGAAGACAACAATGGTGAAGAGGATGACGAAGATGATGAAAATAATCATAATGAAGGTGGGGAAGAGGAGGAAGAAGACAACAGCGGTGAAGAGGAGGAAGAAGATAATGACTTGACCAATATCAACTGCTCAGCTCAATATATACCAGAGGCCCAGCCTCATGGTGTCACCTTAATTAGTCGGCACCTCATCGAGTCGAACGGGAAGCTACTCATGGTAAAGCATCGTCGACGCTTCCATCCAGACACTTTTTGGGTCACTCTATGGGTGGATGTTTTTGAAGCAGACTTCAGCACACACGCTTGGGTGCCATTGACCGGAGGGCTAGGCGGTGGTCAAGCACTCTTCGTTAGTATGAAATTCTCCAAAGCTGTCCCTGCGCCTTGTGGAGAGGTGAAGGAAGATGTGATTTATTTTATGGACACGGACGATATGTGTTCAACATGAAGTCCGGTAATTCTAGCCCATCAAAGTTTAGTGGGTGTTCTATGGGGGCAACATGGCTATTCCCTCCAGAGTTGGGGCTTTGATATAAGAAAGTGTTCTGCTACAATGTTGCAACATATCTAAGATTAGATGCCGAAACAATATGTTTTCAAGTATTTTCTCTCACTAGTAAGTGTGCACGTACAACACATGTCTATTTGAACTAATAAGTGTGTACATGTAACACGCGTCTATTTGAATTAACACACTATACTAAACTTAATACAAGACAACTTATTCATAAATTTGAATTTTCCTTATAAAATACATAATCTCTTATTCCCTACTCGTACAAACAATTTGAAATATCGTTTCTCCTTAATCAACATGTCTCCTGTATTAAAAGACCACCCAGTGTTCCAATGTATAAAACTCAAAATTATTTAAATGATTCTTCATATGCACACATTTATGCAAATATAATCACACATGAAAATGTCACTTAGGACAAGCTAAGGAACCGTTTCACTGCCAACAAACTCCAGTCAAGAATTATTATTACAATTGAGTGTCAACCACAATAGTGGGAAGAGACCTCTATGGTTTGTTGAAAAGAGGAAGCCATTGTCAGATAAAGAAGTATAGAGATGTCTTGACTGCATAGAATTAGCTGCGAAACAAGACAAAAAAAATGCTAGTTGGACCATCCAATTCTACTGTGTGTGCGTGAAAATTAGTGAAAAAATAAAGAAAGAAAGAAGGCATTGGTTGCCTGAAACCCAACTGTGTGTGCTCCAGCACACCTCTGTTTTCCATTGCCTCATCTCTAGTTCCTGTACTTCTAGATGTGTCACCACCGGCGAGGTAGCGATGACAGTAAAAAAACACTCGGTGCTTACCTGATTAGTGCGTGCGTGCGGCGCGTTCGCGTGAAGGCGAGCGTCTCCGTCGTTCATGCCTGCGAGCGGCCGCGGCGACCGTGTCCTCTCACCAGCTGGGCGGCGTTGTCGACGCAGGTGAATCAGTCGTCCAGCTTTGAGGCGGCGCCGTCCATGCACCGGGGCGCCCCCACTCGATTTTTTTGGCCCGTTTATACTGGTCCAGGATACTCAGCGTTGCCCCCACTTGAAGGGCGTCGGTGGTGGGTGGTTGTCAGCGTGGGTGTCGTGGACAAAGCTGAAGTCGACGCGGATGCCGGTGGTTCCCCGAGAGCATGCCAGGACGTGGACGAAGTTGTTGCAGTCAGTAGAAAAGTGACCTGGCCTCCAGGCAGAAGACGAAAGCGGCGACGACACGTGTGTGTGTGTTCGGAGGAAGCCGCAGCTCCTCCTCGCGTGTCTCCCACTGTGGCTCGCGTGGGTGGTGAGCTGGTGACGGCAGGCGACTCGCGATCGTGATTCCCGAGACGATAGGATGCGCTCGCGGTTAGTTTCTTAATAATTAGATACGTTCATGATTAGTTATCTAATAGGATGCGTCCGTGATTAGTTTCCTAATAATTAGATGCGTCCATGATTGATTTCCTAATAGGATGCGCATAATTATTTTCCTAATAATAGGATGCGCCCGTGATTAGTTTCCTAATAATTAGATGTGTCCGTGATTAGTTTCTTAATAGGAGTGTTCATGATTATAGTTTCCTAATTGACCGGACGTGGACTTTCATATTTTCCTGCACGGTGGAGTACGGTCAGTCAATGTAAATTGCTAAGTGCACACAAATAACAAATTAGGATAAGGCTAGCCGTTAGATTGAGTTTAATGGGACTAATCATATGGTGATAATGTATCCGTGTACGTTTTGTGGAGTGCACTTAGAGAAAATAATGTTTGCTCTTTCATAAATGAGAGAATTCCTTATCTAACACTACCTTAATTTTTTTTGCCTTATTTGACACTGCAAAACTTTTTCTTCCTTATGTAACACCAATGCTAAAATTTGTTCCCTTTATAACATTTCCATCCATTTTGACCTCTAACGGTGTGAAATGATACCTGAGAAGACGATTTTACCCCTGATGAACTTGTGATCAAAATTCTTCCCACAGTAAAAAGCAACAGTTTTTTCACAATTTAGTTCAAAATTTGGGCAGAACCTCCCCTGTAATTTGATGCACATCCAGATCACACAATTCACATATACATATATTTCAACAAATAGTATTCAGATTTGCACATAAACATACAGGCCCCCATCCAAGTACACATATATCACTTCCAACATATACATGATCACATATGAGTCCAATCCCACACATACATCATAATCTACATCATATGAGCAACACAAAAGGATTGTCATCATGTCCAGGTTCGCGTACATAGTCCAAGTCCATGATATGGACTACACAAAAGTGACATAAGGTTCCCATATGAGTCCAAGTCCACACAACATGACTTGAGCAGCAACAGAAGTGACTCTAACTAAAAGAAATTAAATTTAGTTCACAAGCTAAGTCTTCTTCTACTCCTTGTGCTCATTGCGGGGCTGGCTGGGTTAGCTTTTTTGCTTCTTGTGCTCATTGCGGGGCTATCGAATGGTGGCACCATAGGACAACTTTCATCCTTTTTAGCAAGCTCCATCTTCTTCCCCTTCCTTGATCTGCACTTGTACATGTATGGCAACAGTAGTCGTAGAGCAAATAACAATATGAACTATGCATAGTATGTGACATTAAAATTCAGAATTAGCAAAGATCACCTTTTACACCCTTTTGCATTTTTCTTGTTTGTAGTCTTCAAAGTTTGGCTATGTTTTCCTTTCTTCTTGGTTGTAATTTCTAAGCTTTGGCACGTGGATTAGATGAATGCACACTCAGTTTTCATTAGGCACAAATCAAACTCAGTTTTCATTTGGCACAAATTAAATTCAGATTTGCTAACCTTGGTGGAAAATACATAGCGGTTGCCGGTGCTTCATCACCTCTTGGCACAATGGATGACTCGGCTGATTTGGTAGTCTTCCTCCTCTTCTTTGGTGGTTCTCTACATGAGCAATAAGAAAGTAGTTCACATGCATAGTTGATTACAAAACAGTAATGCAAGAGAGTAGTTAACATGCATAAGAAAGTAGAATGCATAGTTGATTACCTCAACTCCATCAAAGCAGCAATGTCATCTTTGTTCCCCTTCTTGCACTTGTGCCAATGGTGCCCGTATTCCTTACAAATAGGGCATAAGTGCTGGCCACTTTTCCTCCTTTTCTCACTACAACCCTTATGCCTCTCTGTTTGGGGCCGACCAGCTACGGCTTTTAACAAGGGTGGATGCATGAAGAATCCATGGTTAGATTTAGGCCACTGGGTCTTGTCACACATAGCAGGGATTAGTTGGCCATAAGCTGCTCTAAACTTGTCAATGGAGTAATACGAGTCCACATAATTCTGTATATGGGCATTGACAAGTGATGTGATGAATGCTAGAGCATGTTTGCAAGGAAGGCCAGAAACTTGCCATTGTCTACAAGAGCATGTGTTGTCATGCAAGTTGACGACAAACCTAAACCCGCTGCCTCCCAATTGAGTAACTTCAGCAACTTCTTCCGAGCTTTCTACCACCTCCAAGTTCAACTCTCTACTCTTTGCATTCAACTTCTTAATTATGTGGGGCAAAATTAAGCCAACTAACTTCTTTGCTACTTTTCTCCGGCGATTCCACATGATCATAATCATCTGCCTAAGCTTGTCCATTAAGTCGTCCAAGTTCAAAGACTTGTGGTGCTTAATCCAATTATTGAAGCACTCTGCCAGGTTGTTGGTTACATAGTCCACCTTACAAATGGTTGAGAACTGACTCCTAGTCCACAACCTAGTGTGCCATTTCCTAAGATATGCAGTTGCTGCTGGCTTTGCTGTTTCCATTGCAACCCAATTTTTCTCAAATATATATGTATTCCATGAGTAAGCAGCAGCCCAAAGATGGTCATCAAATACCTTTCCATGATACTTTTTCTTGAAGTTTGACACCAAGTGAAACATGCATTCCCTATGTTCTACTTCTGGGAAAACTTCCTTTACCCCTGTCATCACCGCCTGCCCAGCATCAGTGCTTATGGCTAAACCCCTTGGTGATCCTATGGCTTGCCTAAGCAATTGCATGAACCAAATCCAGTTCTCATTTGTTTCGGAATCAAAAATTCCAAAACAAAGTGGATACATCCAATTATGGCCATCTACAGCGGTAGCACTAGCCAGCTGCCCCTTGAACCTGCCTGTTAAGAATGTGCTATCTACTGCCAAATATGGCTTGCACCCACCAAGGAATCCGTCTATGCAAGGTTTCAAAGCAAAGAAGAACCTTCTAAACCTGATTTTTCCTTTTATAGTGTAATGATCAATCTGAACTATGCTACCAGGCCAAGTGGTTTCAACTTGTGCTTTAAACCTATACAAATTTTCAAAGCTGCTATCCCAATCACCATACAATTCTTTCAGAGCTAGCTTCTTACCCATATATACTCTCTTGTAGTGGAGGTCAACCTTGTGGTGTTCTTTAATCTTCTTCTGCAATGCCTTCGCTCCGAGAGTTGCATCTTCAATCAGCCAATCCTTCACCTTATCACATACCCAATGCTTGGTTCCATTCTTCGTCTTCTTTTTCCTTCTTGTACTAGAGCAATCATGACCACATGGGTTTTTCTTCACCTTCAAAAGAGAAAACAGATGTAATTAGCTAAAAATACTTAACAATTATGCAAGAAATGTTCACAAATGGGTAAAGTTAAACAATTACCATCACGGTACACTTATCTTCTGTTGTAGAAGCATGTATCCTCCAGGGACAATTATCTGCATCCCGTCTTGAACAATAGCCCCTAAACCGATGACGGGTACTATACTCGGTGTTATACTCAAATTCACGTTTGATTGCATGCTGAGAAAGTGCCAACTTGAACTCTTTCATGCTGGGATATGTAAAGCCTTTTGTCATTGGAGGGTCTAATTTGTCATACTCTACATGTGGAGTATGCTCTGCCTCATGCAACTCCTCATCCTCCTCTACTTCAACCTCCTCTACTTCATCATCCTCTACTTCACTCTTAGCCTCACTATCATCCTCACAAATATAGTCTTTGTCCTTCTCTTTATTAGGACAAAGAACCACATTTAAGGGAATAGGTTCATCCACTTCATACATATTCTCCTCATCAACACCAACATGCTCATTCTCAGGTCTTGGGTTGCGAAGGTAAGTATCATCCTCTTGTTCTACATTTTTATTAGGTTGGCTATGCGCATCACTATGCCACTCGGTGATAGGCTCATACGGTTCAGACGGATCACAATATGCAATGATCATACGCACCACCTTTGTCTCCGAGTGTTTCTCAAACATAAGCATTAAATCTTGGTCACATTTTACTTCTGGACAGATTTTTAGAGCATCATCATAGTACTGCACATGTGCAACTTCCAAATAACGTGGAGAGTACTGCTCTACAATTGATTCAATGAAATCCTTATAGTTTGTCAAGTCACAATCAATGATCTTCTCGAAACAGAAACATCGGATGTCTTTTCGAGCTTTTTTTTGTTGCCAAACAATTCAATTTTTATCAAATAACTTGAATTTGGATCCATCCTGTGAATTCAAGAGACAATTAAGTGAAGAAACTATGCATGAGTATTGCTAGATAGTTCTGATCATTGCTAGTGGTACAAACATCATACAAATCCATTAAGTGCCATGAACTTACCCATCTGGACACGCCCATGTAGCGGAGGCCAACCAAGCTGCACCCTGGCCTGACCCTGCAGCTGCTGCTGAGGCCGATTCAGCAGCGTATTGGCCTGAGCCTACAGCTGCTGTCGAGCCCGAACCAGCCATGCCTTGGCCTGAGCCTCCAGCCACGTCGGCGGTTGAGCCCTCAGCCCATGCCCCACCCTGGCCCGTGATTGCTGCAGCCGAGACACCGCCTCCTGCCGAAGCCGTGCGCTGACCCGGCCCCTCCGCAACCGTAGCCGCGCGCTGGCCCGACCCCTCCGGACCACCGCCGTCGCCAAGGCTCGCCATCACCGGATCCGCGGGGGCGCCAAGGTCGGACCCCTCCGCCGCCGCGCACTGGCTTTCCTCCGCAGTGCCTTCCCCATCCTCAGCACCACCGCCATCCATGACGCCGAATCTCCGCCGCCGCTAGCAGGTTCACCGCCGTCGCCGCCGCTCGCAATCGCTAGGGTTTGAGAAAGGGGAAGCGGGGAAGGGGATGTGGATCGCGAGAGAGATGCCCGGTTCGGTTCGGTCCTGTTGTGTTTTCTTTTTTTTCATGCTTATGGGCAGGGGCATTTTTGTCCAGCTAAAGAAAACTGACATCACTTCATGCCTGTTTTAACGGTGTTAGCTAACAGAACTGACGGGAGTGTTAGATAGGGGAAATTTTTTTATACATGATGTTAGATAAGGAAGAAGAAAATTTCCAGTGTTAAATAAGGAACCAACATTTAAAATAGTGTTATATAAGGAATTTTCTCTTCATAAATAGTACAGATAACCTATCATGTGCAAAAACTGTTTTTTACATATATGTAATCATTTTTGGTCAGACTATGATTAAAATTTAGCGAGTTTCCCTAAAAAAACATTTATAGCCACCAATAATATGTGCTCAATTGTAGGTGCATCTACATGGGGACACAACCGACTAACACTGGTCACCCTTTTCCCCTGTTTTGTCGTTTTCTTATTTAGCTTTCTGTTTCCTATGTAATTAGTATTTTACTTTTACTTTTTGTTTATTGTATCATTAGAAAAATCCGCCCTGTTTAGTTTTTGTTATGTCTTCCGCTCCACTCTTGTTGGTAATGATTAGATCTAATCTCATCTGCATCTTCATAGTGATTTTGGGAACTTGATTCGTAGGGTGACATTATTTTTGTTTTAACTACGTTTCCTAACAAGTCTATGAGGCGTGCAACCGAGAAGCCAAGGAAAAGGCTTAGCCCAGAGGGATGTTTTTTTTTTAGCAATCCACTGCCCCAGGCTCCTCTAAGAAATTCTGCTTAAGGGGACTTGATTCGTAGGGCAAATGTCCAGACCAGCATGTTCGAACACATTTTGACATCCAATGGGGACATCAAATATCCATGGACAAGTCGAGACCACAATACCCTCCTAAACTAGAACCAAACACGGGGAGTTTTGGGGCAGTCTTAACCGTCCGCTTGGCCCAGAGCCAATTAGATCACATATCCTTACAATCCATGTGTTTGTTTTTTAGGTCTGCCTAGCCCACTTCTGTTATCCAGATTTGATGACTATAATTGAATGATCGACTCCTCTAACGCTGTCCACGGATACGTCGGAAGGTGTCCGCGGACATTTTCTGTGTCCCTTTTTGTGAACTGTACTGGAGTTTCCCCAAGGAGAGCTGCTGCCGCTTCTGGACTGCACATTTCAGAACTGTTAATTCAATTTTTGGAAGATGGGCATTTCAATTCAAGTTCAAAATTTAAGCAAAGGACTTATGATTTTAACAATTGAGGTGTTGTGATACCCATTCTGCCCACTAAGGAATGAGTATTCATGCAATCAAATCACACACTGACCGTGGCAATTTTTAACTCAGCTAACAATATATTTAATGTTGTCCTTATTTACTCATGTATTGGTTCATTTCATGTTCATGGGGAAAAAAAATCCTATGAGACGAGTCTGTGGGCTGTGGCTGATAATACACTTCATGTTTCCGGAGAAAAAGGTTTATTTTTATTATTTTTATTTTTGACGTAGAGGAAGGGGAAAATGACATGAGGTTGGCGAACAGCAGAACAGGCCGCCTAACTCCTCCCCAGCCCGCTCGAGAAGCTCTCCACCGGCGCCGGCACTTCACCGGCAGAGTCCCCGTGCATCTCCCGGCGCGGGCTGCTACTGCCGGCGGCCAGATCTCTTGACCGTCGTCGATTCCGAGGTGAGGTGATTCCATGGCACTCTTCAAGTCAACCGGTTTCTGCCTCTCCTGCGCCTCCGCTTGTCTCATCTCACTCATCATCCCCGTAAAACACACACACACACCGCCCACTGCCTGTTCGACGGAATGTCGGAGACGGCTTTAGTGGGCGGCGAGGATTGCATCAGCGGACTCCCCCTTGACGTCCGGCTGCGGGTGATGTCATGTCTGCCGGCGAAAGAGGCCGTGCGCACCATCTTGCTCTCACGCGAGTGGCGTAGCGTCCGGAGGAAAATGCCTAGCATGCGCCTTCAAATGTTTTCAAGAGCTCCGACCCCAAGGGTTTCAACAAGTTCGTGGACCATCTACTCCTCCGCATCCACCTACCTCTCGAAAAGTGCGAGATCTCGGCCTACTGTAACGTCGACGAGGTTGACCCATACCCATACGTCAATTTGTGGATCCAGTATGCTCTCATCTGCAAGGTTCAGATACTCGATGTCATCATGCATGACAACATCCGTAGTTTAGACCTCACCGTGCCTCTCGCCTCCGAGCGCCTCACTACCCTAAAGCTTTACGATGTTGACTTAGAGCTGTGCTCTGCACTTGTTGACTCCCAACCGCACCTTGATTTCTCAAGCTGTCCATTCTTGGTGGATTTAAAGATGGTTTGTTGCAATGTTGAAGTGCACAAGATCTCCTCTGAATCGCTAAAGCGGCTGCGTGCCACCAGTTGTACCTTTGTTGGTTGTGGTGCTTCCCGCACTTGCATCTGTGCACCAAGTCTTGTTTCACTACAGCTTAGTGATTTCATTTTGGACACCCCGTTGCTTCAAAGCATGCCATTGCTAGAACCAGCATTCGTTAGGCTTAATGATGATTGTGGTGATACCTGTGGTGTTACTGACCCAGGGGTGCAGAATTGTGGTGATCAAAGCTGTCTAGGTTGTTATGGTTATCCTGTTGGTGATTACCAGAGTATGCTTCTCAATGGTTTGCCAGATGCTATCCATCTAGAGTTGATAGCTGGTTCTAAAGTGGTAAGCATACTGTTACCACCATCGATCTCAACTCTTATCGTTGTTTGCTAGCAAGTGCTTCTCTTTCAGTATCAGTACCCATTTCATAGATGTGCATAAACACTTACTTAAACAAGTTCCTTAATCTCAGTACCATGCTTTAGTGGTGGTTATGATGTATCATTCTTACTATGTGGTTAACAAAATTCAATCTTTAGACCTGGAATTTAGAAATTCAACATTGTGCTGTTCATGTTAATATATTTGGGACTTGAGCCTGTATGATCTGTAATAGATGTCCAGCTTTAGATGCCGAGGGACTTAAACATACATCATGATGTATGAACAATTCTCTTAACTTTATTCTAAGTTGAACAAGTACTTCGTGCCAGTAAACTACTATACTTTGTTCGATAATGCCCTTGTTCTATCAGTTTGTTGATTTCTGCACTCAAATATTTGTTTTTGTATAAGTGGGCCCTTCGATTGCTAGAATTAATAATGTATGGGCTTGATTGGAAAAATTTGAATTGACTCAGGGCACTAGATGTACCTTTCCCTTTCCTTAATTATTTTTGAAGCTAAAATATGTCCCCAAAGTTCCTATTAACTTCAGTTCTTTCATCATATAAGCTCAGCTTGGAAACAAAATTTGTGACTTTTCTTCTTTATGCAATATGTCCAGTTTATCTACAGAAGGGATTTGGCATGGCTGCCCCATATTTGGCAAATTAAAAACTCTGCTACTCAACGAGTGGCGTGCAGCTATTGACCTACGTGCATTAGTTTGCATTCTCTAGCACTCGCCTATTCTTGAGAAGCTAACACTTCAGCTTCATAAGGATAAGGTATTTGTTCTGTATATGTAATGCCACTCTATTGTTGAATGTATCACGTATATTCTATTGATCTCACTAAAATATTTTGTATCCTGTAGCGGCAGCACTTCAACGCTGCAGGGGCCGACGGAAACCATGATTTTACATGTGCTCACCTTAAGGCAATTATCATTGAACGTCCTCCCAGATGGAATATAGAGATCGATGAGAGGGCTTGGGAAATTTCAGAGATCTTAATTACATGCGGCATACACCCTGAACAGGTTACCTTCAAGCCCGCACGATCAAAAGATTACCGTGAGTTAACTATTGTGATTCTTAATTTTTATTTCTGCAGTCTTCCTACTTGTTCTAATAATAAAATGAAAGAAGCACATGTAAGACGTCTGCTGTAGATCTTCACATCAGTTAGATTGTATCACTCCCTTTACAAATCTGTATCTGGAACTTAATATACTTTAGGGAGTGAACTGCAAGCTGACCATTGTCAGAATAACTATAAAGTTCACCTAAAGTAGTTACTCTGTAACTGCTGCTGAAATTACAATTGCTTCCACACATCATCATGGTACAAAATAACGCTGTACCCATCCATGCCAAAATCTGGGAGGGTATGCTTTTCTTCTCCTTTACTGATTAATTGCTGATGAAGACAGTACGTTCTCATCTTTTTTTTTGGATGTAAGTACGTTCTCATCTTCAAACCAGTTTATCTCCGGCTCTCCACCCTTGTACTTCCTTCGTTCCAAAATAGATGACTCAACTTTATACTAACTTTAGTACAAAATTAGTACAAAGTTGGGTCATCTATTTTGGAACGGAGGGAGTACTCCACTTGCTGGTTTGATATTTTCAAGAGTCTCCTGTTGGTATGAGTTTTTGTTTTTACTTAACCCGTCACCATTTTGCTCACATGGCTATGTTCATATGCTGGCCTCAGAAGTCTATTTACTCTGATGGCTAATCAAAACTTATGGCTTAACCAAAAAATGCTAACCCAACAATCTGACCTTCCTGTCTATAAATCAGGGCATCTCAGAACCAAACTTATAGTGCGTTCCGATGTTTGTGCAGTATTCAGTTGGGAGAGGTCGTTAGACTTAGACACCACATATTCTTCCACTCATGATGGTTCCTACCCTTACATCCACTGATGACAATTAAGATCAATGCATGTTGGCTCAAGATGATGTTGTTCAAAGCGTCTGCAATGTTATATGGCTCAGTCTGGGCTATCTTGACTCTTTGAGTCTGTTGCTCGGCTGGAAATATGCCCTTGTTGATTGATCATCTAGTACAACCAAGTGAGACGGTTTACCAGTTGTGGTTATGACGTTGCCAAAACATTGTTACTTATAGTATTTTTCTTATCACTGGTAATGGAAATATCTTTGGACATTAATATTTTCTTAATCTCCTGTGTGTTGCTGTTAGGCCATCAGATTAATATTCCTTTTCTTGCAGCCTATGAGTCTATGAGTATGTTTGTTCCAAGGCTGCTCCCATCAAATCCGTGGAGGCTAAGCTGGCCCCGGCCATCACATCCCATATACGAGCGTCTGCCCGTGGAAACTAGCGTCCGAACAATCCAATCTGCTGCCGATCCACACGAGGATGGACCCAGCCGGCGACGGCGACGGCATGTGCTTCCCCTACGATGTGCTCCTTGACATCCTCCGCCGCCTGCCGGGGCGCGACGTTTGCGCGTCCCAATGCGTGTGCCGCGCGTGGCGCGCGACATCGTCAACCACGACCATCGGCTCCCCCTTGAGCGCTACTTCCCCCGGCGCGCCTTCCCCGGCCTCTTCGTCGACAAGATGGACTGCTGCTCCGATACGTCCTTCTTCGCGCCGCCGGCCGCGTGCGGCGCGCGGGGCCCCGTCTACCCGCACCAGGCGACATTATACCAATCCTGTAATGGCCGCCTCCTCCTTGAAGAGCGCGACCACTTATACTACGTGCTCAACCCGGCTACGGCGCGGTACGCTCGTCTGCCGCGGCCGTCGACGCCGTGGTACAGGAGCTATGGCGCATCCCTGGCTTTCGACCCTGCCATGTCGCTGCACTACCATGTTTTCCTCTTTCCGAAGGATGGCCTACTCAAGGAGCCATTATCAGCCACTAGCACGCAAGGCCAAGTTCCGCCACTCGGGGAAGCACAAGAGGAGGTCGAGGAGCCCAAGAAAATTGTGTTGCCAATGTTAATGTACTCGTCATCCACAAGGGGGTGGGAGGACCGAGAGTTCACTCCTGGGCGTTGTGCCCCGGGGTACCTCTACGACATGGTTTGCATAATGCCTGAGACCTACGACGGTGCATTTCATTAATCTAATTACTGGAGTGGGTCTGTCTACATACATTGCCACAACAGTATCCTCGTGATCCTGCGCTATGGTCCAGCTTCCCGCGGAACTCTCTGGCCCAAGCTATTGTTAAAATAGGTCTAGCGTGTCATGTACACGTATTATGTACGTATGTAACTTGTATGTGCTGATCATTATATATAGAAAGACGTGGAGAGGCTTTGCCCCACGGAAAACCCTAAACCTATTCTCAAACTTGGTTTTAGAGCCTACCTAGCCGCCGCCGCCTCTCCTCCCTCCGCCGCCGCCGCTAGCATCTCCTCTCGGCCGCCGCGATGTCCAAGTCCCCCGCCGCCGATCTGCCCTCCCCATCGGCCGCCGCGATGACCTCGTCCTCTACTCTCGCCCTCACCACCATGTCCGCCCCCGTCATCGCTCCACCCTCGGCGTCGGCTCCAGCTCCCGTCCTTCCGCCCATCGCGGTCTCCCTTGATCGCAGTAATTTCATGCTGTGGAGGGCTCTCGCCCTTCCCAACTTCGCCGGCGTATGCCTCCACGGGTTTCTTGATGGCTCGGCCAAGGCGCCGGAGTCGACCGTGAGGACAGGCACCGGTGACGCTGCTCGTACCATCACCAACCCCGAATACGAGCAGTGGTGGACTCTTGATCAAAAGGTCCTCGGTCACCTCCTCGGCTCCATGAGCGTGGAGATCTCCGCGCAGCTGATCGGCTGCAGGACGGCGGCTGCGGCATGGGCTGCCGTGCACACCATGTTCGCCGCCGAGAACAGCGCTGGCGTGCGCAACCTTCGGCATCAGCTTCAGGCGCTACGCAAAGGAGACAGACCCGCCGGCGAGTACATGCAGAAGGTTAAATCCCTCGCCGATTCGATGGCCGCCGCCGGTTCTCCCCTTCGCGATGACGAGATCATCGACTACATGTTGACCGGGCTCGGCTCGGCGTTCAACCCCATCGCTGCTTCGATGAACTTCGCCGGCGTGCCTGTCACGTTTCCGGCGTTCTACTCCAGCGTCCTCCACTATGAGGCTCTCCAACAGCAGCAATCGGAGGTTGAGGACTGGCAGTCCTCCGCGAACGCCGCCTCCCGGCCGGCCTACCACGACCACGCCGGTCGTGTGCCAGATTCCGGATGCCCAAGTGGCGGCCGCTCCTCTGCTGTCTCTCTTCCGCCTGGATCGGCGAGCTACAGCAGCGCCCAGGGCGGTCCCCTTGGCCGTAACAACGGCAACACCGGCGGCAACGGCCGCAATGGAGGAGGCAATGGGGGTGGCCGTCATCGCTGGCGCCCTAGGTGCCAGATATGTAAGAACTGGGGACATGAGGTGTCGGACTGTCGCAGCCACTATGATCGCGACCACCGCGCCGCCAACTCTGCCTCCAACTCCTCCGCCACGCATGAACCGCCGCACTGGATCCTGGACACCGGCGCGACGGACCACCCGACGAGTGACCTCGATCGTCTTCACTTCCATGAGCGCTATGGCGGGAAGGATCAAGTGCAAGTAGCGAATGGTGCAGGTTTGCCTATTTCACATATTGGTCATTCCACTATACCCGGTTCATCCCTTCGCTTACGAAATATTCTTCGTCTTCCACATATACATCAACACCTTTTGTCTGTTTATCGACTTGTTCTTGATAATGATGTTTTTATGGAATTTCACCGTTTCTTTTTCCTTGTCAAGGACACGGCCACGAAGAAAATCCTTCTTCGCGGTAGAAGTCGTGGCGGCCTCTACCCCATCCCGTTTGGTCGCGCGTCCTCTTCCTCCACTCGTCAAGCGTCTCTTAGTGTCAAGACCACTCCGTCCTAGTGGCATCAGCGTCTCGGTCATCCTTTGAATAATATTGTTCAAAACATTGTTAAGAGCAATGATTTAGTGTGTTCTTCTGAACGTCAGTTTTCAGTGTGTGATGCTTGTCAGCGTGCTAAGAGTAGACAATTACCATATACTTTATCCACTCATGTTTCTACTATGCCTCTTGAGTTAATTCATTCTGATGTTTGGGGGCCTGCCCTTGCTTCTTCCGGAGGCTATAAGTATTTTGTCGATGATTATTCACGTTTCACTTGGATATATCTCCTTAAGCACAAGTCTGACGTTGAGCAAGTATTTTATGCCTTTCAGGCTCATGTTGAGCGTCTTCTTCACACTAAAATCATATCCGTTCAGTCCGACTGGGTGGCGAGTACCACAAATTACACCGCTATTTCCAACGCACTGGGATCTCTCATCGTGTGTCCTGCCCACACACCTCTCAGCAAAACGGGATTGCTGAACGCAAACACCGTCATCTTGTGGAAACAGGTCTGGCCTTACTGGCTCATTCGTCTCTCCCTTTACGGTATTGGGACAAAGCTTTCCTTACTGCCTGTTACCTGGTCAATCGCATGCCTACACCTATTCTCCAACAGGATACACCCTTGTTCCGTCTCCTTAAGGTCCAACCTGATTATACCTCTCTCCGCACCTTTGGGTGTGCCTGCTGGCCTAGCTTGCGCAAATATAACACCCATAAGCTTGCTTTTCGGTCCACTATGTGTGTGTTCTTGGGCTATAGCCAGCTGCATAAAGGGTACAAATGTCTCGACCGTTCCACGGGTCGTATCTACATCTCTCGTGATGTTGTGTTTGATGAGTCTGTGTTTCCATATGCCACCCCTGGGGTCACCGTCGATATCTCCTCCTTGGCTGACGTTCTTTCGTTTCCTTCCAATGAGCCGGTTACGGGTGACCATATGCGTAAATATGACTTATCCTACCTATCTACTGATCCGCCTGTTCCAGGCGCTATTGCTACTGTGCAGGCAACCCAGGACGCCGCTCCCTCCTCTGCGATCGACGTGCATGGCACATGCACGTCGCCCGGCCCGTCGGCTGCCTCGTCGCCCGTCCCACCATCCGTGGCAACAGGGGTGGTCGCAACCGCCGTTGGCTTCCCCGGTGCCAGCTATGCAAGAATTGGGGTCATGAGGCCGGTGATAACAGAAGGCCAGGATCTCCAATTAGAAGACATTCTCTCCTTCAGCATCTAGATGGCATAGGTCATCAATGTGGTGAGTTTTCTAAATTTCCTGCGATATCATGGGATTCTGTCGGCGTTCCGGAAACAGGGGTCCCCAGACTTGCCTGCCTGCGGCCTGCGGCGTGGCTTAAGCGGGGGCCCAGCGCGGCCCATCTTCATGAGCTCAAACTCAAAGACCCTCGCGAGGGGCCAAACCTCGCGGGGCGGACGACATGAAGCTTCCTCAGAGGCAGCCTCATCAGGCAGGCTCGCGAGGAGGCGGAGAGATTAAGGCAGGGGTACCTCGCGAGGAACCTGTGACGCAAGCCATGATGATCGAGACCACGCGGGCGCCGGCCTGCGCAGTGTTCTTGTTTCCCCTTTGGTGCAAAAGGGCAAGCACAGGCCAAGGCATCATGCAAAGGTTACCATTCCGGTGCAACGAGACCAAGACCAGCCAGACGGCAGGACGGAGGTCACTGTAGAGCCCAAGACGGCGTCATCGGCAGTGCTTTTGACAGCCGAAGACCACCTTTGGTCAGGATAACTTATACTAGATGTTCCCCTTCGAAATGGCCAATTGTTGGCGCCCTTCTCGCTCATTATTTGGGGAGAGGCTCAGGGCCTCTATAAATAGAGCTAGCCACCACAGAGTAGAGACATCTAGAGACCCCGAGAGATATCTAGAGACCCCCGAGAGACATCTAGACACCCCAAGAACATCGAGAGATCTGGTAGAACCCTAGAAGAGAGAGAGAGAGAGAGAGGCGATGAACTCACCCTAGCAGTTCATCGCGCAAGCTCAAGAACACCTCTCGCGAGGCTGTTCTTCCCTTGTACTGTCCATCATCAGCCCCAGAGGCAATCCACCACACCACACACTAGAGTAGGGTACAACACCACAACGGTGGCCCGAACCAGTATAAACATCGTGTCTCTTGTGTTGTTCATCATTTTCAACTTAGTTCGCACGAGAGGATCAGACGTAGATCGGTAGGGGAGAGATCTCCGCGCGCACCCCAGTGTCCGAACCTCAAGGGTGTGCCGGAACCCGAAACCCGACATTTGGCGCGCCAGGTAGGGGTGCGCCGGAATCTTCCTTCCGCTGTTCGCGTGTAATCTTCCGTCGTGTTCATGGCTGACGCTCGTCTGGCTCGCGCCGAGCGCCGGGCTGCTCACGCCGCTCGCGTCGCCCAGACGGCGCCCGTCGGCGGCCCCCCTCGTCGTTCCCCGTCGCCCGCCGCCAACGCCGCCACCGGCGCGGCGGGGAACGAGCAGCAGGCCTCGTCCCAGCACCCCTCGGTGCGGCGAGATGGCCGCACCGCCACCACGTCGCTGACTCCAGCTGGCTCGTCGTCCCACGCCCGTTGCGCACCCATGGACGTGCACGCCTCACTGCTCTTGGCGCGGGAGCTCTTGCACTATCGCCCCGTCGATGACCTCTACGAGGACTGGCTCGCCCGCATCACCGAGCTCGTCAGTGCCGCAGGGGGCTCCTCCTTGCGGTCCCTCTCGCTGCCTCGCCCTTCGTCCCGTGCAGGGGGCGAGGATCAGGAGGCGCCTCCGCCGCCTCCTCCCCAAGAAGGTGCCTTGGCTCCAAGACGCACAGCCCCAGGGCGAGACCCTCCACGTCCGGCGCCTGCGCATCAAGAAGGGAGCTGCCAAGAGATCCCACGTCTCCGGGAAGGTGCTCGCGCGCTCCCAGCGCCGGTGCGCCAAGATCGCGCCCCAGCACCTCCACGACAAAACCCCGCGCTGCTCCCAGTGGCGGCGCGTGGTGACCCGCAAGAACGAGTCCAGCACCAGCAAAGGGCGCCGGTGGCCACGGCGGGCTGCCTCGCCTTCACCCCCGAGCTGCGTGTCTGCGTCGACGTACCAGGGCTCAACCGAGATGCGTCCCAGGAGCGCCTATGGCCTTCGGCCGTAGGGCGCTGCGTGGGACCACCCCACTGGTACGTTCGCATGCCCTTCGGCCTGCCGAGCGCGGTCGCCGCACATCAGCACCTGTTGAGGAGCATTCCGGAGGCTCAGGAGGTCAGGCATCGCGCGGTCCTGGCGGAGGTGGCGATGGTCCCCGAAGACCTGCACATGCCACCAGAGCCTCCCGAGGCCCCTGGGCCTGGGGGCTCATGAGGGCCGACATCTTCACCGCACATCGCTCACTTCCTCAGTATCACTTCATCTTCAACAGCACCAGGTGACATCTTTCAGAGTTCTACTTTCAGCTGGGAGCGCTCACAGGGCTGCACCATTCCCAGGCCGCGTGGGTCCGTCCCCGCGGCATGTATCCATTTTGTTTATGCTCTTTATTTACCTTGTTGGGGGTGCCCCTTGGGCTGCATCATCCCCACGCCGCTCGGGCCCGACCCAGCGGCGGTTGCTTTTACCTGCACTTGCTTGAAATTGGATTTCCTCCTATGAGCTTAACATACCTGACCTAATCACCTGCTCGATCGACGCCTATTTGAAGAGCCGCTCGCTCTGGCACGGTGCATGCGCACGGGTCCGTCCCTGCAGCGTTGATAAACCTGAGTGGTCGAGCTCTGGCTGCGGCAGCCCCGCACGACGCCACCTCACCAGGCCCTCAGTGCCCTGACCGCTCGCTCGGAGTGACCATAGGTTGGCCGGCGACCGTAACGACAGGCCTTGTTTCTCCTCATGATTGGTGTGCAGGACCTACTCCAGGAGCAATGTTGGGGGCATCGTGAGCTCTCTCTCTCCCTCTCTTCGGCACGGACTGCTTGCACGTTAAAAGGGGGGTACCTAAGCATCGCGACTCATGGGCTCCTACTGGCTCTCCAGCCCTCACCCCCTGGCCTTGACCCATGACATCGCGACCTGTCATACCAGCGGCGGCTGAGCTCGCTCGAGGGTCGGGACCTGAGGACGTAGAGCGTTAAGGAAAGTGCGGGGGAGTGGGAGGAAGCTCGCGAGGGCCTAACCCAGCAGTGCCTCGACCACCGCCTCTCGGGCCAGGCACCTCTCCGAGGAACTACGTCAGACACACAAGATAAGTCGTGCTGTCACAAAAGCTAGACCAACGCAGCGCTAAATCTTCGCCCAGTGCCACTCTGTCACGGCGATGCTACCTTCCTTTCTCGCCCAACAAGGATTGCTTGAGTGCGAAAGGGGACCTCCCGAGCATCGCGACTCGGGGGCTCTTATCGGACCTTGGGCCAATCACCTCCTGGCCTTGACCAAGGCATCGCGACCTGGCATACCAGCGACGGCTGAAGCTTGCCTGGGGACTGGGACCTGTCAGCGTAGAGTGTCAAGTCCTCGTGAGGATAGAAAGGGGGAGCTTAGCTGGAACAGAACGGACACCTCACGCCAATTCATATTAAGGATATAGTAATTACAAAAGCACGGCAGACGCCTTACATACCTGAAGGAAATATGCCCTAGAGGCAATAATAAAGTTATTATTTATTTCCTTATATCATGATAAATGTTTATTATTCATGCTAGAATTGTATTAACCGGAAACATAATACATGTGTGAATACATAGACAAACAGAGTGTCACTAGTATGCCTCTACTAGACTAGCTCGTTAATCAAAGATGGTTATGTTTCCTAACCATGAACAAAGAGTTGTTATTTGATTAACGAGGTCACATCATTAGTTGAATGATCTGATTGACATGACCCATTCCATTAGCTTAGCACCCGATCGTTTAGTATGTTGCTATTGCTTTCTTCATGACTTATACATGTTCCTATAACTATGAGATTATGCAACTCCCGTTTACCGGAGGAACACTTTGGGTACTACCAAACGTCACAACGTAACTGGGTGATTATAAAGGAGTACTACAGGTGTCTCCAATGGTAGATGTTGGGTTGGCGTATTTCGAGATTAGGGTTTGTCACTCCGATTGTCGGAGAGGTATCTCTGGGCCCTCTCGGTAATACACATCACATAAGCCTTGCAAGCATAATAACTAAGATGTTAGTTATGAGATGATGTGTTACGGAACGAGTAAAGAGACTTGCCAGTAACGAGATTGAACTAGGTATTGGATACCGACGATCGAATCTCGGGCAAGTAACATACCGATGACAAAGGGAACAACGTATGTTGTTATGCGGTCTGACCGATAAAGATCTTCGTAGAATATGTGGGAGCCAATATGGGCATCCAGGTCCCGCTATTGGTTATTGACCGGAGACGTGTCTCGGTCATGTCTACATTGTTCTCGAACCGTAGGGTCCGCACGCTTAACGTTACGATGACAGTTATTATGAGTTTATGCATTTTGATGTACCGAAGGTTGTTCGGAGTCCCGGATGAGATCACGGACATGACGAGGAGTCTCGAAATGGTCGAGACATAAAGATTGATATATTGGAAGCCTATGTTTGGACATCGGAAGTGTTCCGGGTGAAATCGGGATTTTACCGGATTACCGGGAGGGTTACCGGAACCCCCCGGGAGCCAAATGGGCCAACATGGGCCTTAGTGGAAAGGTGAGAGGGCAGCCCACATAGGGCTGCGCCTCCCCCCTCTCCCTAGTCCTATTAGGACTAGGAGAGGGGCCGGCCACCTCTCTCTCTCTCCCCTTTGAAGGATTCCTAGTTGGACTAGGATTGGAGGGGGGAGTCCTACTCCCGGTAGGAGTAGGACTCCTCCTGCGCCTCCTCCTGTTTGGCCGGCCAGCCCCCCTCCCTCCAACCTTTATATACGGGGGCAGGGGACACCCCAAGACACAACTTGATCCTTGAGATCGTTCCTTAGCCGTGTGCGGTGCCCCCTGCCACCAAATTCCACCTCGATCGTACCGTTGTAGTGCTTAGGCGAAGCCCTGCGTCGGTAGTACATCAAGATCGTCATCACGCCGTCGTGCTGACGAAACTCTTCCTCGACGCTTTGCTGGATCGGAGCCCGAGGAACGTCATCGAGCTGAATGTGTGCTAAGAACTCGGAGGTGCCGGAGTAACGGTGCTTGGATCGGTTGGATCGGGAAGAAGACGTACGACTACTTCCTCTATGTTGTGTGATCGCTTCCGCAGTCGGTCTGCGTTGGTACGTAGACAATACTCTCCCCTCTCGTTGCTGTGCATCACCATGATCTTGCGTGTGCGTAGGAGAATTTTTGAAATTACTGCGTTCCCCAACAGTGGCATCCGAGCCTAGGTTTTATGGTTTGATGTTATTTGCACGAGTAGAACACAAGTGAGTTGTGGGCGATACAAGTCATACTGCCTACCAGCATGTCATACTTTGGTTCGGCGGTATTGTTGGGTGAGACGATCCGGACCAACCTTACGCGTACTCTTACGCGAGACCGGTTCCCTCGACGTGCTTTGCACATAGATGGCTTGCGGAAGACTGTCTCTCCAACTTTAGTTGAACCAAGTGTGACTACGCCCGGTCCTTGAGAAGGTTAAAACGGAGTCTATTTGACGAACTATCGTTGTGGTTTTGATGCGTAGGTGAGATGAGTTCTTACTTAAGCCCGTAGCAGCCACGTAAAACTTGCAACAACAAAGTAGAGGACGTCTAACTTGTTTTTGCAGGGCATGTTGTGATGTGATATGGTCAAGGCATGATGCTGATTTTATTGTATGAGATGATCATGTTTTGTAACCGAGTTATCGGCAACTGGCAGGAGCCATATGGTTGTCGCTTTATTGTATGCAATGCAATCGCGATGTAATGCTTTACTTTATTACTAAGCGGTAGTGATAGTCGTGGAAGCATAAGATTGGCGATACGACAACGATGCTACAATGGAGATCAAGGTGGCGCACCGGTGACGATGGTGATCATGACGGTGCTTCGGAGATGGAGATCACAAGCACAAGATGATGATGGCCATATCATATCACTTATATTGATTGCATGTGATGTTTATCCTTTTATGCATCTTATCTTGCTTTGATTGACGGTAGCATTATAAGATGATCTCTCACTAAATTATCAAGAAGTGTTCTCCCCGAGTATGCACCGTTGCCAAAGTTCGTCGTGCCCAGACACCACGTGATGATCAGGTGTGATAAGCTCTACGTCCAAATACAACGGGTGCAAAACAGTTGCACACGCAGAATACTCAGGTTATACTTGACGAGCCAAGCATATACAGATATGGCCTCGGAACACGGAGACCGAAAGGTCGAGCGTGAATCATATAGTAGATATGATCAACATAACGATGTTCACCATTGAAAACTACTCCATCTCACGTGATGATCGGTTATGGTTTAGTTGATTTGGATCACGTGATCACTTAGAGGATTAGAGGGATGTCTATCTAAGTGGGAGTTCTTAAGTAATATGATTAAATTGAACTTAAATTTATCATGAACTTAGTCCTGGTAGTATTTTGCAAATCATGTTGTAGATCAATAGCTCGCGTTGTTGCTTCCCTGTGTTTATTTTGATATGTTCCTAGAGAAAATTGTGTTGAAAGATGTTAGTAGCAATGATGCGGATTGGATCCGTGATCTGAGGTTTATCCTCATTGCTGCACAGAAGAATTATGTCCTTGATGCACCGCTAGGTGACAGACCTATTGCAGGAGCAGATGTAGACGTTATGAACGTTTGGCTAGCTCAATATGATGACTACTTGATAGTTTAGTGCACCATGCTTAACGGCTTAGAATCGGGACTTCAAAGACGTTTTGAACGTCATGGACCATATGAGATGTTCCAGGAGTTGAAGTTTATATTTCAAGTAAATACCCGAGTTGAGAGACATGAAGTCTCCAGCAAGTTCTATAGCTAAAAGATGGAGGAGAATCGCTCAACTAGTGAGCATGTGCTCAGATTGTCTGGGTACTACAATCGTTTGAATCAAGTGGGAGTTAATCTTCCCGATAAGATAGTGATTGACAGAATTCTCTAGTCATCATCACTAAGTTAGAAGAACTTCGTGATGAACTATAATATGCAAGGGATAATGGAAACAACTCCCAAGCTCTTCGTGATGCTGAAATCAACGAAGGTAGAAATCAAGAAAAACATCAAGTGTTGATGGTTGACAAGACCACTAGTTTCAAGAAAAGGGCAAAGGGAAACTTCAAGAAGAACGGCAAGCAAGTTGCTGCTCAAGTGAAGAAGACCAAGTCTGATCCTAAGCCTGAGACTAAGTGATTCTACTGCAAAGGGACTGGTCACTGGAAGCGGAACTACCCCAAGTGATTGGCGGATAAGTAGGATGGCAAAGTGAACATAAGTATATTTGATATACATGTTATTGATGTGTACTATACTAGTGTTTATAGCAACCCCTCAGTATTTGATGCTAGTTCAGTTGCTAAGATTAGTAACTCGAAACGGGAGTTGCAGAATAAACAGAGACTAGTTAAGGGTGAAGTGACGATGTGTGTTGGAAGTAGTTCCAAGATTGATATGATCATCATCGCACACTCCCCTATACTTTCGGGATCAGTGTTGAACTTAAATAAGTGTTATTTGGTTTTTGCGTTGAGCGTGAATATGATTTGATCATGTTTATTGCAATACGATTATTCATTAAAGTCAGAGAATAATTGTTGTTCTATTTACATGAATAAAACCTTCGATGGTCATACACCCAATGAATCAAGTTCGTTGGATCTCGATCATAGTGATACACATATTTATAATATTGAAACCAAAAGATTCAAAGTTAATAATGATAGTGCAACTTATTTGTGGCACTGCCGTTTAGGTCATATTGGTATAAAGAGCATGAAGAAACTCCATGCTGATGGGCTTTCGAAATCACTTGATTATGAATCACTTGATGCTTGCGAACCATGCCTTTTGGGCAAGATGACTAAAACTCCGTTCTTCGGAACAATGGAGCGAGCAACAGATTTGTTGGAAATCATACATACTGATGTATGTGGTCCGATGAATATTGAGGCTCGCGACAAGTATCATTATTTTCTGATCTTCACAGATGATTTGAGCAGATATGAGTATATCTACTTGATGAAACATAAGTCTGAAACATTTGAAAAGTTCAAAGAATTTCAGAGTGAAGTGGAAAATCATCGTGACAAGAAAAATAAAAGTTTCTACGATATGATCGTAGAGGTAAAATATTTGAGTTACGAGTTTGGTCTTCAATTAAAACAATGTGGAATAGTTTCACAAAATCATGCCACATGGAACACCACAGCATAATGGTGTGTCCTAACGTCATAACCGTACTTTATTGGATATAGTGCAATCTATGATGTATCTTACCGATCTACCACTATCGTTTTGGGGTTATGCATTAGAGACAGCTGCATTCACGTTAAATAGGGCACCATCTAAATCCGTTGAGATGACACCGTGTGAACTATGGTTTGGCAAGAAACCTAAGCTGTCGTTTCTTAAAATTTGGGGTTGCGATGCTTATATGAAAAAGTTTCATCCTGATAAGCTCAAACTCAAATTGGAGAAGTGCGTCTTCATAGGATATCCAAAGGAAACTATTGGATACACCTTCTATCACAGATCCGAAGGCAAGACTTTTGTTGCTAAAATTCGGAAACTTTCTGGAGAAGGAGTTTCTCTCGAAAGAAGTGAGTGGGAGGAAAGTAGAACTTGATGAGGTAACTGTACCTGCTCCCTTATTGGAAAGTAGTACATCACAGAAAACTGTTTCTGTGACACATACACCAATTAGTGAGGAAGCTAATGATGATGATCATGTAACTTCAGATCAAGTTACTACCGAACCTTGTAGGTAAACCAGAGTAAGATCCAAGCCAGAGTGGTACGGTAATCCTTCTCTGGAAGTCATGCTACTAGATCATGATGAACCTACGAACTATGAGGAAGCGATGATGAGCCCAGATTCCGCGAAATGGTTTGAGGCCATGAATTCTGAGATATGATCAATGTATGAGAACAAAGTATGGACTTTGATGGATTTGCCCGATGATCGGCAAGCCATAGAAAATAAATGGATCTTCAAGAGGAAGACGGACGCTGATAGTAGTGTTACTATCTACAAGGCTAGAATTGTCGCAAAAGTTTTCGACAAGTTCAAGGTGTTGACTACGATGAGTTTTTCTCACTCGTATCTATGCTTAAGTCTGTCCGAATCATGTTAGCAATTGCCGCATTTTATGAAATCTGGCAAATGGATAAACAAAACTACATTCCTTAATGGATTTATTAAAGAAGAGTTGTATGTGATGCAACTAGAAGGTTTTGTCAATCCAAAAGGTGCTAACAAAATGTGCAAGCACCAGCGATCCATCTGTGGACTGGTGCAAGCATCTCGGAGTTGGAATATACGCTTTGATAAGTTGATCAAAGCATATAGTTTTATACAGACTTGCGGTGAAGCCTGTATTTACAAGAAAGTGAGTGGGAGCACTACAGCATTTCTGATAAGTATATGTGAATGACATATTGTTGATCGGAAATAATGTAGAATTATTCTGTAAAGCATAAAGGAGTATTTGAAAGGAGTTTTTCAAAGAAAGACTTCGGTGAAGCTGCTTACATATTGAGCTTCAAGATCTATAGAGATAGATCAAGACGCTTGATAAGTTCTTTCAATGAGTACATACCTTGACAAAGATTTTGAAGTAGTTCAAAATGGAGCAGTCAAAGAAAGAGTTCTTGCCTGTATTATAAGGTGTGAAGTTGAGTAAGACTCAAAGCCAGACCACGGCAGAAGATAGAAAGAGAGTGAAAGTCATTCCCTATGCCTTGGCCATAGGTTCTATAAAGTATGTCATGCTGTATACCAGATCTATTGGATACCCTGCACTGATTTGGCAAGGGAGTACAATAGTGATCTAGGAGTAGATCACTGGACAGCGGTCAGAATTATCCTTAGTGAAATAAGGATATGTTTCTCGATTATGGACGTGATAAAAAGGTTCGTCGTAAAGGGTTACGCCGATGCAAGTTTTGACACTAATCTAGATGACTCTAAGTCTCGGTCTAGATACATATTGAAAGTGGGAGCAATTAGCTAGAGTAGCTCCGTGTAGAGCATTATAGACAAAGAATTTTGCAAAATACTTACGGATCTGAATGTGACAGACCCGTTGACTAAAATTATCTCACAAGCAAAACATGATCACACCTTAGTACTCTTTGGGTATTAATCACATAGAGATGTGAACTAGATTACTGACTCTAGTAAACCCTTTGAGTGTTGGTCACATAACGATGTGAACTATGGGTGTTAATCACATGGTGATGTGAACCATTGCTGCTAAATCACATGGCGATGTGAAACTAGATTATTGACTCTAGTGCAAGTGGGAGACTGAAGGAAATATGCCCTAGAGGCAATAATAAAGTTATTATTTATTTCCTTATATCATGATAAATGTTTATTATTCATGCTAGAATTGTATTAACCGGAAACATAATACATGTGTGAATACATAGACAAACAGAGTGTCACTAGTATGCCTCTACTAGACTAGCTCATTAATCAAAGATGGTTATGTTTCCTAACCATGAACAAAGAGTTGTTATTTGATTAACGAGGTCACATCATTAGTTGAATGATCTGATTGACATGACCCATTCCATTAGCTTAGCACCCGATCGTTTAGTATGTTGCTATTGCTTTCTTCATGACTTATACATGTTCCTATAACTATGAGATTATGCAACTCCCGTTTACCGGAGGAACACTTTGGGTACTACCAAACGTCACAACGTAACTGGGTGATTATAAAGGAGTACTACAGGTGTCTCCAATGGTAGATGTTGGGTTGGCGTATTTCGAGATTAGGGTTTGTCACTCCGATTGTCGGAGAGGTATCTCTGGGCCCTCTCGGTAATACACATCACATAAGCCTTGCAAGCATAATAACTAAGATGTTAGTTATGAGATGATGTGTTACGGAACGAGTAAAGAGACTTGCCAGTAACGAGATTGAACTAGGTATTGGATACCGACGATCGAATCTCGGGCAAGTAACATACCGATGACAAAGGGAACAACGTATGTTGTTATGCGGTCTGACCGATAAAGATCTTCGTAGAATATGTGGGAGCCAATATGGGCATCCAGGTCACGCTATTGGTTATTGACCGGAGACGTGTCTCGGTCATGTCTACATTGTTCTCGAACCGTAGGGTCCGCACGCTTAACGTTACGATGACAGTTATTATGAGTTTATGCATTTTGATGTACCGAAGGTTGTTCGGAGTCCCGGATGAGATCACGGACATGACGAGGAGTCTCGAAATGGTCGAGACGTAAAGATTGATATATTGGAAGCCTATGTTTGGACATCGGAAGTGTTCCGGGTGAAATCGGGATTTTACCGGATTACCGGGAGTGTTACCGGAACCCCCCGGGAGCCAAATGGGCCAACATGGGCCTTAGTGGAAAGGTGAGAGGGCAGCCCACATAGGGCTGCGCCTCCCCCCTCTCCCTAGTCCTATTAGGACTAGGAGAGGGGCCGGCCACCTCTCTCTCTCCCCTTTGAAGGATTCCTAGTTGGACTAGGATTGGAGGGGGGAGTCCTACTCCCGGTAGGAGTAGGACTCCTCCTGCGCCTCCTCCTGTTTGGCCGGCCAGCCCCCCTCCCTCCAACCTTTATATACGGGGGCAGGGGACACCCCAAGACACAACTTGATCCTTGAGATCGTTCCTTAGCTGTGTGCGGTGCCCCCTGCCACCAAATTCCACCTCGATCGTACCGTTGTAGTGCTTAGGCGAAGCCCTGCGTCGGTAGTACATCAAGATCGTCATCACGCCATCGTGCTGATGAAACTCTTCCTCGACGCTTTGCTGGATCGGAGCCCGAGGAACGTCATCGAGCTGAACGTGTGCTAAGAACTCGGAGGTGCCGGAGTAACGGTGCTTGGATCGGTTGGATCGGGAAGAAGACGTACGACTACTTCCTCTACGTTGTGTGATCGCTTCTGCAGTCGGTCTGCGTTGGTACGTAGACAATACTCTCCCCTCTCGTTGCTGTGCATCACCATGATCTTGCGTGTGCGTAGGAAATTTTTTGAAATTACTGCGTTCCCCAACAATACCCCCGCGGGGTGTTGCTTTAATTCCTTACAGGGAACAAAAGGTGCTAACCCTAAGGAATGCTACTTGCTAGCACCTCCCCAGGCGACGCCATCATCAACAGTGGGCTGCCCAGTGCCGGCGCCAATCCCATCCAGATCAGTGGCGTCGGCGGCTCGATGCAGCTGCCTCACTCCGAGCGCGGCGCGAGCTCGGAGGCTCATAGCTGTCGTCGCTCGTCTTCGGGGTCGCGTGGAGTTCGGGGGAGCCGCTGAAGCCCGCAGTCCCTTCGCTGCTGCCTGAGGAGCTGCAGGAGGACCAACGGGCGGGGCTGGTCCTCGCCAGTTCGTCACCACTGCCGCTTCCCTTAGGGCAGCATTCCAGCCGGCGTCCTTCTGCATCAAAGACCTTGAAGAACATCAAGGAGGCGCCGTCGTATTCAAGATGGATCACCAAGGCGCCGTCCGCGCGACAGACCCGGGCAATCTCATCCCAGCCCCGGGTCATGAAGACCTTGCCCGGAGCGACGACCGCGACCTCCGCTCCGGTTGCAGGGGTGCCACAGCCGGCGTGCTGCAGCCAGAGCTCCAGGGCCCCGCTCGGCGGCATCTCGAAGGCGAAAGAGGGAGGAAGGCGGATCCACGAAGTTGGAGGCATGGCGGCGTGAAGCACAAGCTCGCGAGAGGAGCGCTCCGCGTGGACTCCAAGGGGGACGACGCGCACCACTGTGACTCGCCGGCGTCGGCGGCGACGCTGTCGGTGTTGCTCGATGCCCTCCCCCTGAGGCCTATGATGCGGGCGTGCAAGGGCAGCGGAAACCCAGGCGGCGGCCGCTCGTACCACGACCTCGACACCACATGCCAGGCGCCTTCGTCCCGGTGACAATGGATTGGCCGCTTCTTCGGTGGGAGGGGATCAGGACCCTCTCTGGGGGCCTTTCCCTTCTCCTCAGCTGAAAAACGGCGGATCGGTGCCATTGGCGCAAGAGGAATCAAGGATAAAGAAGAAGAAGAGGAGGAGTGATGGAAAGGGGTGAACCGGCGAAGCTCACGCGGCCCCATACTTATAGCCGGGGAAGGCCAACCGCCGAGCACCATGACCTCAGGTAATCATGACCCATATCTTTGCATGCAGGGACTTGTCAAGTCGTGCAGTTGCCGAGGCATCGTGCGAAGTGCAGACGCCCACGCCCAATCAATTGCCACGCGGCGCCCAAGGCTGTAGGCTGTTAGGCCCCGCGGCGCTTCATGCTTGCCCCTTCGCTTCTCTGCTAAGCCAAGCCCGCGCGCGTGTTGGGCCCGGGGGCTACTGCCGGCGTTCTGGGAACGGGGTTCCCTAGACTTGCCTGCCTACGGCCTGCGGAGTGGCTCAAGCGGGGGCCCAGCGCGGCCCATCTTCATCAGCTCAAGCTCAAAGACCCTCGCGAGGGGCCAAGCCTCGCGGGGCGGATGACAGGAAGCTTCCTTAGAGGCAGCCTCATCAGGCAGGCTCGCGAGGAGGCGGAGAAATCAAGGCAGGGGTACCTCGCGAGGAACCCGTGACGCAAGCCATGACGATCGAGACCACGCGGGCGCCGGCCTGCGCAGTGTCCTTGTTTCTCCTTTGGTGCAAAAGGGCAAGCACAGGCCAAGGCATCATGCAAAGGTTACCATTCCGGTGCAACGAGACCAAGACCAGCCAGACGGCAGGACGGAGGTCACCGTGGAGCCCAAGACGGCGTCATCGCCAGTGCTTTTGGCAGCCGAAGACCACCTTTGGTCAGGATAACTTGTACTAGATGTTCCCTTCGAAATGGCCAATTGTTGGCGCCCTTCCCGCTCATTATTTAGGGAGAGGCACAAGGCCTCTATAAATAGAGCTAGCCACCACAGAGTAGAGACATCTAGAGACCCCGAGAGATATCTAGAGACCCCCAGAGACATCTAGACACCCCAAGAACATCGAGAGATCTGGTAGAACCCTAGCAGAGAGAGAGAGAGAGAGAGGCGCGATGAACTCACCCTAGCAGTTCATCGCACCAGCTCAAGAACACCTCTCGCGAGGCTGTTCTTCCCTTGTACTGTCCATCATCAGCCCCAGAAGCAATCCACCACACCACACACTGGAGTAGGGTATTACACCACAACGGTGGCCCGAACCAGTATAAACATTGTGTCTCTTGTGTTGTTCATCATTTTCATCTTAGTTCGCACGAGAGGATCAGACGTAGATCGGTAGGGGAGAGATCTCCGTGCGCACCTTAGTGTTCGAATCTCAAGGGTCTGGCAGAACCCGAAACCCGACAGATTCCACCCATATAAGAATGCACTCATTCTCATGCTTAACGGAGCAGTGGTATTGTACCATCTTGACACGTTAATGATTCAGTATCTAAGCAACTATTGCCAGCTCATCAAAGACACGGTGCAAGCAGGTTGCGGTGTCTACGATTCATTTACTTATATATCGACCTTGCTACGAGGACGTGCTCACTGAGGAATTCTCCATGTCATCTTAGGCTTTGCTCTTAATTAGGCTTACCATTGCTACTCTCCTAAATCACCACGTGTGTGTGTTATTTCCTGATCAACCGGCAAGTGTTCTATTTATATTTCAGAAGAGAAAAATAACTTGGTTGCTGTAGTCTAAGCTTGCTACCATCTACTCCCTCCGTTCTGAATTACTTGTCTTGGGTTTGTCTAGATACGGATGTATCTAGACTCATTTTAGTGCTACATACCTCCGTATCTAGACAAATCTAAGACAAGTATTTCGGAATGGAGGGAGTATTCATTGAACTCATGTGTGTTTCCGCGGCTATGCCGTACAGATAATTGTGTTACAAACATTCATGCACCCCCACCACTTGTTGATCTCCTTGTATCCACCCATCACACACCATATGCACGAAAGAGAACGTGTGCGATAGGGAGAGCAATCACAAGCACTAAGGCATAACAAAACGTGTGACATCTGTACAGGGTATTACACATGATATAGCACAAAAAACCATATGGGATATACTGATCCACAAAAACGGTACGGGATATGCTGAGCATTGCACATGCTTTTCCTGTTAGAAATATTTGTGTCCTGACAGCATACTGGACGTGGTTGTGGACAAACAATTGTGTAGGATTGCATCGTCCATGGCACACGATGTGATGCCGGCTGCGTTTGGGTTACTTCGTGCATCACAACACGTGGTTGTGGACAAATAATTGTGTAGGATTGCATCGTCCATCGCACACGATGTGATGCCGGCTGCATGTGGGTTACTTCATGCATCACAGTCGTTGTTTAGGACTGAATCGTGTGTGGTGATTCTTTGATCTCGCACGCTCATTTTGTAGCATCTGTGTGTGTTGCAAATGGCGATCATACGTGTGGAACTTAATAAGTAACCATGTGCAATGCAATGTCCCAATAGGCAGGTTTATTAGCCCACTATTTTTAATTCTATAATAAGCAATTAACTTTTCATATTTGAACACATCCATCCCAGATCTGGCGTTCTCTTGTGGAAGGACGAGACGTGATGAAGCAAGGTCTTATAAAAAGAATAGGTAACGGGGATAGTACTCAAATCTGGAGTACAGACTGGATACCACGACTGGAGAATATGCGGCCGATTGTTTTATTGGTGGCCGATCCACCTTAGGTGGTGTGGGAGCTGATGATTCCCATGGAGGCTCATTGGGAACTGATTGGACAATTATTTCTCCCTTATGATGCATAAGCTATTTTAGAAGTACCTATTCGTACATGGATTATTGACGATTTCTGGTCTTGGAACATTGAAACATCCGGAAGGTTTACAGTGCGGTTGGCATACAGGATGATAGTTGAAACAAAGAAGCGAAGAGAGGATTGGCTCGAGGAGAGAGCTGGTGCTTCTAATACTTCTGTTGCGGAAAAATCATGGGCCACTTTGTGGGAGGTTGCAGTTCCAGCAAAGATAAAAATGTTCTTGCGGAGGCTAGCCCAACATTCTCTCCCTAAGAGGATGTACGAAAGCATAGAAACATGTCGGTGGGAGATCAGTGTTGCGTTTGTGCCATCCATGACTCATAGAGGCACAACCTGGTTGAATGCACTATGGCAAGGTGTGTGTGGGTGCTCACGGACCCCATTCTGTTGGAGCATATGATTGCCACAACCGAGCCAATGGCCAGAATCTGGTTGTTTTCTACGATACAAGTGTTATGACATGATGAATTTACAAGGATGTCAGTAACCTTATGAGCAATATGGACGACAAGAAGAAAGAAAATTCACGAGGGCATTTACCAGAGTCCCCTCTCTACTCATTTGTTCATTAACAGGTTCATATCTGAGATTGATCAGATCACCCCACCTAAATCACGAGTTCCTATGTTAGGAGCTAGGGTTCTGCCGGTTCTAGGGCGGAGATTGTAGGGGAAAGATGGAGGAAGATGAGGTCGAGGGTGTGGCGGCCGGCGGCTGGGCGCCATCCTTGCGTGGTGGAGAAGAGGCGGCGGCACAAGAGGCGGCTAGGGTTAGGTCTCCCGGCTCCCTAAGGGAAGCCGAGCAAATACTGATTGCTTCTTACTTCATTAGATTGATACATCTCCTCTCCTTATATAGAGAGGTTTACTTGACTCCTAAGCAAACGACCGTAATAACGATATGATGGCTAAGCCCCTAATAATGATAAGATAACTTGGGCCACAGCCCACTGGGCTAAGCCCCTAATATGCCGGTCATAACACTTCTCCCCGCCTGCACAAATAGTTCGTCCTCGAGCTGTAAGGTGGGAAGCGCTTGCTGAACTCCTCGATGTGATCAACCAGCATCAAACACCTCCGCGACAGCTGGGGCGGCTAGGTCGCCGAGCTGGGCGGCGATGACGTCCTCCTCAATGTAGTCTGCAGCCTCTAGGTAGAAGAGTCGGGGGCAGACGTGTCCGGGCATGTAGGTCTCGTCGCAGTTGAAGCACAACCCTTGACGGCGACGCTCGAGTAGCTCGATCGAGGTGAGCCGGCGGAACGGGTGCGCCACGGTCGCGGCAAGGGGTGCCAAGGAAGCCTGAGCAGGCCAACCCTGCGCGGGAACATCAGGCCAGGGTGGCGGCCCAGCGGCCCGGGATGGTGATGCCTGCTAGATGGCCACCGCGCGGCGCTTGAACGTGCGGGTGTAGTACATGGCCGTTTGGAGGTCCTGGGGTCCCTACAGCTCGACGTCCACGCGGATATGATCTGGCAGACTGCCGACGAAGAGTTCGGCCTGCTGGTGAGCCGTCACGCCGGACGCGTGGCACGCTAGGGCTTGAAAGCGGTCGGTGTAGTCCTGCATCGTAGAGGTGAAGGGAAGGCGGCCCAACTCTGCCAGCCGGCTCCCACGTATTGGTAGTCCGAATCGAAGGAGGCAGAACTCGCGAAAACGCTCCCATGGGGGCATGCCGCCCTCGTCCTTCTCGAGGGCGTAGTACCATGTCTGTGCGGCACCGCGGAGGTGATAAGAGGCGAGCCAGGTGCGGTCCGACGCGAGCGTCCGTTGCCCCCGGAAGAACTGCTCGCACTGGTTGAGCCAGTTGAGGGGGTCCTCGGCGCCGTCGTAGGTGGCGAAGGCAAGCTTGGCGAAGCGCGGCGGTGTCTGAGCATGACCGCTGTGAGTGTACGGCTCGGCGGTACAGATCAGCAAAGAGGATGGCGTTGGTCCGGTGTGCATAGGTGGTCCGCAGGAAAGCGGTGGCCCGTCGAAGCTAGCGTGGAAACCTGTGGAGCCGGAGGGCGCGTTACGGCAGGGAGGGCGCCGGCTGGTCCGCGGCCATGGTGTAGACTAGCGGCGGTGATGTCCCAGCCAACCAGGCCGGAAGCTGGGACGGCGAGGGCGGGAACTGCACTTGCTGAATCGGCACGCCCGCCGGCGCGGTTGTAGTCAGCCCGGTGCTGGGCGGCAGAGGCGCCGGCAGCGGCAGCTGCAGCTGCCTGGAAACGGCGGGCGCGACGATGGCTGCGGCCGGCCATTGTGGCCAGATCGGCGCGGTGGCAGGGGCTAGCTGTAGCTGCAGCGAGGGCTGCAGCGGCCCGACCAGCGTCGTGGTGGCCCCGGGGTGTGGCGGCTGCCAGGGCTGCCAGGGCGGTGGCGGCGAGGATCCAGATGGCGTGGGTGACGCGGCGAGGGCCGGCGCCGGCCACTGCGGCCATTGGGGCGCGGCGGAGGGCGGCGGCTGTTTGGTGGCCGCCGTTCGTCATTCTTCGTTCGCACGCACGCTTCAAGGGTATATTTCAACAAACATTTTATTTTTCGTAGGTGCTCCGGTAGTATTTGTTAATATGTTTTGATGTGAAATAAATTAGGTGTGTGATTATTATTATTTGCTCCGGTAGTATACGTAAATATATTTAGATGTCAACTAATTAGTTGTGTAAAAATGTGTAGTTGCTCGGATAATATTCCGTAGTATATGTGGATGTCAAGTATTTAGGAGTGTCGGTATTTGGAGTAGCTCCGGTAAAATCTGTAATATAGGCAGTGCAGTCAAACATTAAAATTTGTCAATATTTGTAGTTGCTCCAGCAAATATTTGTAATAAACTTGTATTAGTTGCTCCGTTAATATACCGTAATATATAGCTAGCTAATATATAGACATGTCTAATATTTGTTAGTGCAGATATTTTAAGTTATTGCTTAATACTTGTATTTCGTTGTTGAAAAAAAAATAGGTGAGCCAAGATATCTGATGTAGTGAAGTTCATATTTTACTACGGTCCTGGTACTGTCCAAACAACTGAGATGTGAGCTGATCTGAGTGAATTTACTCACATAGAGGTGCCAATCAGCACACCTCAAACATGGCCTGTCAGTCAGTTGAAAGAATGGATTGCGGCAAGTTTAGGTCTTGATACTGAAACACACACCATCGGTGTTCATGCATTGTGGACACGGTCAAGTTCAATAATTTACTTTTATTTGAGGCTAATAGAGTGAGACTCCGATTGGGTGCGGCGGTTACAAGGTTGTGAACGAAGGGGATGCAATCCCGTTGCTTTAGTGCTTCCCGTCGTGAAGGAGGTCACTGCACATGAAGGCGAGGGTGGCTACTATCCTGGTCAGCGCAGTGTAGGGAGGCAGTTATCTATTTCAAATGCTGGAGATGATGGTTACTACTAAGGACAGAGCAGTCAGGTAGAAGGAGGAAATGCTTATGGTTATGAACCAGGGCAAAGTAGTCAGGTAGAAGGAGGAAATGCTGATGGTGACTACAATGTCGAGGTGGACGCTGACGAGGTAGATGGGCACATGCAGGACCAGATGGAAGAAGAAGACACCGATGTTTACAGGGGTCCTGCCGATGATTCTGACGAGTTGGATGAAGAAGGAGATGCAGAGGAGGTCCCGAATCCTGCATCATGGAATCATGACTTCTCATCTGCAATGGTCATGAATGATGGACATGATTCTGCCTGGCAATATCACCAAAACAATATTGCGACGGGTGCTATGTATCCCAACAAGCAAGCTCTGAAGTATGCAATAAAAAACTAGGTCATGTCGACACAAAGGGTTTTCACTACTCAGGTGTCAAGTCAGAAATACCTGACAATGGTATGTGGGAACGCAGAATGTCCTGCCAGGGTGCACGGTTTTCTCCCTAAGTATGGCACAAGTTGGGTGATCGGTGACTTAGTTAATCACACTTGTCTTATTCCCTGCATCCCTCAAGATCATGCCAACCTTTCATCGACGCTTATTGCTCGATTGTTTTACGATGAGATAGTGCAGGGAAAAGCTATGGAAGTGAAGGCAGTCCAGACAAAAGTCTTCGCCAGGTTCAAGTACAGAATTTCTTATGGCAAGGCATGGAGGGCTAAGCATGCGGCGCTTGAGAGGAGATTTGGTTCTTATTTTGATGCATATGACTCTGTTGTCCAGCTCCTCCACACCCTACAGGAGTGGAATCCAGGGACCTATATCGATATCCAAGACTTGTTCCTGCCAGAGTTCCCAACTGTGAGGGTGCTGCATCGTCTCTTCTTATCTTTTGGTGTATGCATCGAAGCTTTTAGGCATTGCCGACCGGTGATATGTGTTGATGGTACTTTTCTCACTGGCAAGTACAAGGGTTAGATCCTAACAGCCATTGGTCAAGATGGCCAAAATCAAGTTGTCCCACTCGCATTTGCTTTTGTGGAGAGTGAGAACATTGAAAGTTGGACATAGTTATTCAGGCAGTTGAAAATATTAGTTGTGAAGGAGAAGCCCAATGTGTGCATCCTTCATGATAGGCATGCGGGTATACTGAGTGCGATTTGCAAAGCTGTTGGTGCATGCGCCATCTAGGGGCTAATTTCTTCTTGCAGTTTAGAAATAAGAACCTGATGAACCCGTTCAAAAAACTCTGCAAGCAGAACCAGTTATGGAAGTACAATTTGATATGTGACAGACTTATTGTGTGCACGCAGAGACACGTGAGGGACAAGAAAGCTGCAAGACATGCAGCGGTGAGGGCACATGTTGAAGCAGTAGCTGCATAGTTGACAACATGAACAACGACCGTGGAGGAGGAGCCTGTTGGGCTATGTGACCTGCCAGGAATGATATGGATGAATCTGAAGCAGGAGGTCCAACTAGGTAATGTGTTCTATGCAATGAATTTGGCCATAGGGACACTAATTGTCCCACTTTCGTCACTGGGCGTGGACGAGGCAACCGGGGACGAAGAGGAAGTAGAGGAGTAAGAGGGAGAGGAAGAAGCTAAGCTAGCAGTGGTATGTTCTGAATTTGTATTAAGTGTGGCACTATGTTCTGAATTTGTATTAAGTGTGGCACTATGTTCTGAATTTGTATTAAGTGTGGCACTCTGTTCTGAATTTGTATTATATGTGGCACTATGTTCTGAATTTGTTTTAAGTGTGGCACTATGTTCTGAATTTGTATTAAGTGTGGCACTATGTTCTGAATTTGTATTAAGTGTAGCACCATGTTCTGAATTTGTATTAAGTGTGGCACTATGTTCTGAATTTGTATTAAGTGTGGCACTATGTTCTAAATTTGTATTAAGTGTGGCACTATGTTCTGAATTTTTATGTGCAGGAATGTCAAAAATGTGGTTGCTGAATGGGGACACTGATAGGGGTCATCATGCTGCGATATGGTATGAGCGCAAGCTTGAGCCTCTGGTCACTCGCACTCCTAAGGAGCACTTGATGATACACCCAGGATGGGTTCAGCGGTATGTGCTTTAGTAATTTGCACACTAACATGCATATTAATGGGAGACACTAACCAAAATGTTCTCTGATGAAGGTTGAAATGGGCCGGCCTTTTACCTTTCGCGCGTCTGGTTGAGTCTATCCCCGGTGAGAAACGCCACGCCATCGACTCCTCCTTGTTGAGCTGCTTAGTGGACCGTTGGAGGCCAGTGACCCACACGTTTCACTTCTGATGGGGAGAGATGGCGCCTACTCTAAAGGATGTGTCACTTTTGCTCGGACTACCGTTGGCAGGTCATGCCATAGGACAGTTGGACTCACCGGCTGGTTGAGAGCGAGGTCTTACACAACGTTTTCATGGTGTTTTTCCGGATGCTCTGGATCTGGTATGGGAGTATCATGGACCTAACTATGATTGGTTGCTCAATTTCCAGGTTATTTCCCCTACCTCTTATCTTCAAGTTATCGTGCATATGGTTTTACAGAAAATACCTACAGCTTACTAAAACTTTCTCTTTGCTTAATGCAAATCCAAAAGTTCCGGGCGCCATTGAGTGCGGAACAGATCACCTGGAGCATGGAGGCGTACTTAATGTGGCTTTTCGGCAAGGTGATGTTCACATAGAACCATGTCACCACTATTAGCGTGCTCTACATCTCTACGGCACTCGAGATAGCGAGCGCTCAGGCGGCGGATCAGATCAGACAGAGGAGTTCAGGTTTGGCGGTATTAGCGGCTACATACCGAGGTATGTGCAACGGTTGCCAGCTTACTGCTACCTCTTGAGCATGCGTTGGTTTTCCCTTAAAGAGGAAAGGGTGATGCAGCAAAGTAGCGTAAGTATTTCCCTCAGTTTTTGAGAATCAATGTATCAATCCAGTAGGAGACAACATGCAAGTCACCTAGTACCTGCACAAACAAATAAGAACCTTGCAACCAACGCGATAAAGGGGTTGTCAATGCCTTCACGACCACTTGCAAAAGTGAGATCTGATAAAGATAATAAGATACATTTTTGGTGTTTTTGTTGTATAGATTGAAAGTAAAGATTGCAAAATAAATGGTAACTAGAATTGTAGATCAGAAACTTATATGATGTAAAGTAGACCCCGGGGCCATATGTTTCACTAGTGGCTTCTCTCAAGATAGCATAAATTACGGTGGGTGAACAAATTACTGCCGAGCAATTGATAGAAAAGCGCATAGTTATGAGAATATCTAGGCATGATCATTACTACCTCTTGAGCACTGCGTTGGTTTTCCCTTGAAGAGGAAAGGATGATGCAGCAAAGTAGCGTAGGTATTTCCCTCAGTTTTTGAGAACCAAGGTATCAATCCAGTAGGAGGCCACACGCAAGTCCCTCATACCTACACCTGTTGGGGAATGTAGAAGAATTATAAAATTTTCTACGCATCACCAAGATCAATCTATGGAGTCATCTAGCAACAAGGGAGAGAGGAGTGCATCTACATACCCTTGTAGATCACGAGCGGAAGCGTTCCAGAGAACGGGGTTGATGGAGTCGTACTCGACGTGATCCAAATCACCGAAGATCCTAGTGCCGAACGGACGACACCTCTGCGTTCAACACACGTATGGAGCGAGGACGTCTCCCGCGCCTTGATCCAGCAAGGAGGAGGGAGAGGTTGAGGAAGAGGGCTCCAACAGGAGCATGACGGCGTGGTGGTGATGAAGCTGCAGTACTCCGGCAGGGCTTCGCCAAGCTCTTATGGAGGAGGAGAGGTGTTGGGGAGGGGAGGGGCTGCACCTTGGATGTTGTATGCAGCCCTCCCCTCACCCCTCTATTTATAGGGGAAGGGGGAAGGGGGCCGGCCCCCTCTAGATGAGATCTAGAGGGGGGGGGGGGGGGGGGGCGGCGGCCAAGGGGAGGGGGGCTTGCCCCCCAAGCAAGGGGGCGCCCCCCTTAGGGTTTCCCCCAACCCTAGGCGCATGGTGCCCCAGCCCACTTGGGCTGGTTCCCTTCTCCATACAGCCCATAAGGCCCTCCGGAACAGGTGGACCCTCCCGGTGGACCCTCGGAATCCCTCCGGTGGCCCCGGTACAATACCGATATGCCCCCGAACCTTTCCGGCGACCATATGGCAACTTCCCATATATAAATCTTTACCTCCGGACCATTCCGGAACTCCTCGTGACATCCGGGATCTCATCCGGTACTCCGAACAACATTCGGTAATCACATACAAGTCTTCCTAACAACCTTAGCATCACCGAACCTTAAGTGTGTAGACCCTACGGGTTCGGGAGACATGCAGACATGACCGAGACGACTCTCAGGTCAATAACCAACAGCGGGATCTGGCTACCCATGTTGGCTCCCACATGCTCCATGACGATCTCATCGGATGAACCACGATGTCGAGGATTCAATCAATCCGTATACAATTCCCTTTGTCAATCGGTACGTTACTTGCCCGAGACTCGATCATCAGTATCCCAATACCTTGTTCAGTCTCGTTACCGGCAAGTCACTTTACTCGTACCGTAATGCATGACCCCGTGATCAACCACTTGATCACATTGAGCTCATTATGATGATGCATTACCGAGTGGGCCCAGAGATACCTCTCCGTCATACGGAGTGACAAATCCCAGTCTCGATTCGTGCCAACCCAACAGACACTTTCGGAGATACCTGTAATGTACCTTTATAGTCACCCAGTTACATTGTGACGTTTGGCACACCCAAGGCACTCCTACGGTATCCGGGAGTTGCACAATCTCATGGTCTAAGGAAATGATACTTGACATTCAGAAAAGCTACATCAAACGAACTACATGGTCTTTGAGCTAACCTTAGGATTGGGTCTTGTCCATCACATCATTCTCCAAATGATGTGATCCCATTATCAATGACATCTAATGTCCATAGTCAGGAAACCATGACTATCCTTTGATCAACGAGCTAGTCAACTAGAGGCTCACTAGGGACGTGTTGTGGTCTATGTATTCACACATGTATTACGATTTCCGGATAACACAATTGTAGCATGAACAATAGACAATTATCATGAACAAAGAAATATAATAATAACCATTTTATTATTGCCTCTAGGGCATATTTCCAACAGTCTCCCACTTGCACTAGAGTCAATATTCTAGTTACATTGTGATGAATCGAACACCCATGCAGTTCTGGTGTTGATCATGTTTTGCTCTAGGGAGAGGTTTAGTCAACGGATCTGCTACATTCAGGTCCGTATGTACTTTACAAATCTCTATGTCTCCATTTTTAACACTTTCACGAATGGAGTTGAAGCGACGCTTGATATGCCTGGTCTTCCTGTGAAACCTGGGCTCCTTGGCAAGGGCAATAGCTCCAGTGTTGTCACAGAAGAGAGTCATGGGGCCCGACGCATTGGGTATGACTCCTAGGTCGATAATGAACTCCTTCACTCAAACTGCTTCTTGTGCTGCCTCCGAGGCTGCCATGTACTCCGCTTCACATGTAGATCCCGCCACAACGCTTTGCTTGCAACTGCACCAGCTTACTGCCCCACCATTCAAAATATACACGTATCCGGTTTGTGACTTAGAGTCATCCAGATCTGTGTCGAAACTAGCATCGACGTAACCCTTTATGACAAGCTCTTCGTCACCTCCATAAACAAGAAACATTTCCTTAGTCCTTTTCAGGTACTTCAGGATATTCTTGACCGCTGTCCAGTGTTCCATGCCGGGATTGCTTTGGTACCTTCCTACCAAACTCACGGCAAGGTTTACATCAGGTCTGGTACACAGCATAGCATACATGATAGACCCTATGGCCGAGGCATAGGGGACGACACTCATTTTTTCTCTATCTTCTGCCGTGGTCGGGCATTGAGCCGTGCTCAATCTCGTACCTTGCAATACAGGCAAGAACCCCTTCTTTGAATGATCCATTTTGAACTTCTTCAATATCTTGTCAAGGTACATACTCTGTGAAAGACCAATGAGGCGTCTCGATCTATCTCTATAGATCTTGATGCCTAATACTCCCTCCGTTTCCAAATACTTGTCTTTCTAGGCATTTCAATAAGTGACTACATACGGAACAAAATGAGTGAATCTACACTCTAAAATATGTCTACATACATCCGTATGTAGTGGTCATTTGAAATGTCTAAATAGACAAGTATTTAGGAACGGAGGGAGTATATAACAGCTTCTCCAAGGTCCTTCATTGAAAAACACTTGTTCAAGTAGGCCTTTATGCTTTCCAAGAATTCTATATCATTTCCCATCAACAGTATGTCATCCACATACAATATGAGAAATGCTACAGAGCTCCCACTCACTTTCTTGTAAATGCAGGCTTCTCCATAAGTCTGCATAAACCCAAACGCTTTGATCATCTCATCAAAACGAATGTTCCAACTCCGAGATGCTTGCACCAGCCCATAAATCGAGCGTTGGAGCTTGCACACCTTGTCAGCATTCTTAGGATCGACAAAACATTTCGGCTGCATCATATACAATTCTTCCTTAAGGAAACCATTAAGGAATGCCGTTTTGACGTCCATTTGCCATATCTCATAATCATAGAATGCGGCAATTGCTAACATGATTCAGACGGACTTCAGCTTCGCTACGGGTGAGAAAGTCTCATCGTAGTCAACCCCTTGAACTTGTCGATAACCCTTAGCGACAAGCCGATTAATGGGCAAGTCAGTCAAAGTCCATACTTCGTTTTCATACATGGATCCTATCTCGGATTTCATGGCTTCCAGCCATTTGTCGGAATCCGGGCCCACCATTGCTTCTTCATAGTTCGAAGGTTCACCGTTGTCTAACAACATGATTTCCAAGACAGGGTTGCCGTACCACTCTGGTGCGGAACGTGTCCTTGTGGACCTACGAAGTTCAGTAGCAACTTGATCTGAAGTTTCATGATCATCATCATCAACTTCCTCTCTAGTTGGTGCAGGCACCTCAGGAACATTTTCTTTAGCTGCGCCACTTACCGGTTCAAGAGGTAATACTTCATCAAGTTCTACCTTCCTCCCACTTATTTCTTTCGAGAGAAACTCTTTCTCTAGAAAGGAACCATTCTTGGCAACAAAGATCTTGCCTTCGGATCTGAGGTAGAAGGTATACCCAACAGTTTCTTTAGGGTATCCTATGAAGACACATTTTTCCGATTTGGGTTCGAGCTTTTCAGTTTGAAGTTTCTTGACATAAGCATCGCATCCCCAAACTTTTAGAAACGACAACTTAGGTTTCTTCCCAAACCATAATTCATACGGTGTCGTCTCAACGGATTTCAACGGAGCCCTATTTAAAGTGAATGCGGCAGTCTCTAAAGCATAGCCCCAAAATGATAGCGGTAAATCGGTAAGAGACATCATAGATCGCACCATATCTAATAGAGTGCGATTACGACGTTCGGACACACCATTACGCTGAGGTGTTCCAGGCGGCGTGAGTTGTGAAACTATTCCACATTTTCTTAAGTGTGTGCCAAATTCGTGACTCAGGTATTCTCCCCCACGATCTGATCGCAAGAACTTGATTTTCCTGTCACGTTGATTCTCAACCTCACTCTGAAATTCTTTGAACTTTTCAAAGGTCTCAGACTTGTGTTTCATTAAGTAGACATACCCATATCTACTCAAGTCATCAGTGAGGGTGAGAACATAACGATAGCCACCGCGAGCCTCAACACTCATTGGACCGCACACATCAGTATGTATGATTTCCAATAAGTTGGTTGCTCACTCCATTGTTCCTGAGAACGGAGTATTGGTCATTTTACTCATGAGGCATTGTTCGCACGTGTCAAATGATTCGTAATCAAGAGACTCTAAAAGTCCATCTACATGGAGCTTCTTCATGCGTTTGACACCTATGTGACCAAGGCGGCAGTGCCACAAGTATGTGGGACTATCATTATCAACCTTACATCTTTTGGTATTCACACTATGAATATGTGTAGCATTACGCTTGAGATTCATTCAGAATAAACCATTCACCATCGGAGCATGACCATAAAACATATCTCTCATATAAATAGAACAACCATTATTCTCGGATTTAAATGAGTAGCCATCTCGTATTAAACAAGATCCTGATACAATGTTCATGCTCAAAGCTGGCAATAAGTAACAATTATTGAGGTTTAAAACTAACCCCGTAGGTAAATGTAGAGGTAGCATGCCGACGGCGATCACATCGACCTTGGAACCATTCCCGACGCGCATCGTCACCTTGTCCTTCGCCAGTCTCCATTTATTCCGCAGCTCCTGCTTTGAGTTACAAATGTGAGCAACCGCACTGGTATCAAATACCCAGGAGCTACTACGAGTACTGGTAAGGTACACATCAATTACATGTATATCACATATACCTTTCGTGTTGCCAGCCTTCTTGTCCGCTAAGTATTTGGGGGGCAGTTCTGCTTCGAGTGACCACTTCCCTTGCAATAAAAACACTCAGTCTCGGGCTTGGGTCCATTCTTTGGCTTCTTCTCGGTAGCTTGCTTACCGGCGCGGCAACTCCCTTACCGTCCTTCTTGAAGTTCTTATTACCCTTGCCTTTCTTGAACTTAGTGGTTTTATTCACCATCAACACTTGATGTTCCTTTTTGACTTCTACCTCTGCTGATTTTAGCATTGAATATACCTCAGGAATGGTCTTTTCCATCCCCTGCATATTGAAGTTCATCACAAAGCACTTGTAGCTCGGTGGAAGCGACTGAAGGATTCTATCAATGACCGCGTCATCCGGGAGATTAACTCCCAGCTGAGTCAAGCGGTTATGCAACCCAGACATTTTGAGTATGTGCTCACTGACAGAACTATTTCCCTCCATCTTACAGCTGAAGAACTTGTCAGAGACTTCATATCTCTCGACCCGGGCATGAGCTTGAAAAACTATTATCAGCTCTTCGAACATCTCATATGCTCCGTGCCTCTCAAAACGCTTTTGGAGCCCCGATTCTAAGCTGTAAAGCATGCCGCACTGAACGAGCGAGTAATCATCGGCACGTGTCTGCCAAGCGTTCATAACGTCTTGGTTCTGTGGGACGGGTGCGTCACCTAGCAGTGCTTCTAGGACATAATCTTTCTTGGCAGCTATGAGGATGATCCTCAGGTTCCGGACCAAATCCGTATAGTTGCTGCCATCGTCTTTCAGCTTGGTTTTCTCTAGGAACGCGTTGAAGTTGAGGACAACGTGGGCCATTTGATCTACAATACATATTGTAAAGATTTTAGACTAAGTTCATGATAATTAAGTTCATCTAATCAAATTATTCAATGAACTCCCACTCAGATAGACATCCCTCTAGTCATCTAAGTATAACATGATCCGAGTTAACTAGGCCGTGTCCGATCATCACGTGAGACGGACTAGTCAACATCGGTGAACATCTTCATGTTGATCGTATCTTCTATACGACTCATGCTCAACCTTTCGGTCTTCTGTGTTCCGAGGCCATGTCTGTACATGCTAGGCTCGTCAAGTCAACCTAAGTGTATTGCGTGTGTAAATCTGGCTTACACCCGTTGTATTCGAACGTTAGAATCTATCACACCCGATCATCACGTGGTGCTTCGAAACAACGAACCTTTGCAACGCTGCATAGTTAGGGGGAACACTTTCTTGAAATTATTACGAGGGATCATCTTATTTAAGCTACCGTCGTTCTAAGCAAATAAGATGTAAAACATGATAAACATCACATGCAATCAAATAGTGACATGATATGGCCAATATCATTTGCTCCTTTGATCTCCATCTTCGGGGCTCCATGATCATTGTTGTCACCGGCATGACACCATGATCTCCACCATCATGATCTCCATCATCGTGTCTTCTTGAAGTTGTCACGTCAACTATTACTTCTACTACTATGGCTAACGGTTTAGCAATAAAGTAAAGTAATTACATGACGTTTATGTTGACACGCAGGTCATAAATAAATTAAGACAACTCCTATGGCTCCTGCCGGTTGTCATACTCATCGACATGCAAGTCGTGATTCCTATTACAAGAACATGATCAATCTCATACATCACATTCATCATTCATCACAACCTTTGGCCATATCACATCATAAAACACTTGCTGCAAAAACAAGTTAGACGTCCTCTAATTGTTGTTGCAAGTTTTTTTACGTGGCTGCTATAGGTTTCTAGCAAGAACGTTTCTTACTTACGCAAAAACCACAACGTAAATTGCCAATTTCAGTTTACCCTTCATAAGGACCCTGTTCATCGAATCCGATCCGACTAAAGTGGGAGAGACAGACACCCGCCAGCCACCTTATGCAACTAGTGCATGTCAGTCAGTGGAACCGGTCTCACGTAAGCGTACGTGTAAGGTTGGTCCGGGCCGCTTCATCCCACAATGCCGCCGAATCAAGATAAGACTAGTAACGGCAAGATAATTGACAATATCGACGCCCACAACTGCTTTGTGTTCTACTCATGCATAGTAACTACGCATATACCTAGCTCTGATACCACTGTTGGGGAACATAGCAGAATTATAAAATTTTCTATGCATCACCAAGATCAATCTATGGAGTCATCTAGCAACGAGGGAGAGAGGAGTGCATCTACATACCCTTGTAGATCACGAGCGGAAGCGTTCAAGAGAACGGGGTTGATGGAGTCGTACTCGACGTGATCCAAATCACCGAAGATCCTAGTGCCGAACGGACGACACCTCTGCGTTCAACACACTTACGGAGCGAGGACGTCTCCCGCGCCTTGATCCAGCAAGGAGGAGGGAGAGGTTGAGGAAGAGGGCTCCAACAGCAGCACGACGGCGTGGTGGTGATGAAGCTGCAGTACTCCGGCAGGGCTTCGCCAAGCTCTTATGGAGGAGGAGAGGTGTTGGGGAGGGGAGGGGCTGCGCCTTGGATGTTGTATGCAGCCCTCCCCTCACCCCTCTATTTATAGGGGAAGGGGGAAGGGGGCCGGCCCCCTCTAGATGAGATCTAGAGGGGGCGGCAGCCAAGGGGAGGGGGGCTTGCCCCCCAAGCAAGGGGGCGCCCCCCTTAGGGTTTCCCCCAACCCTAGGCGCATGGGCCCTAGGGGGTGTGGTGCCCCAGCCCACTTGGGCTGGTTCCCTTCTCCATACAGCCCATAAGGCCCTCCGGAACAGGTGGATCCTCCCGGTGGACCCCCGGAATCCCTTCGGTGGCCGCGGTACAATACCGATATGCCCCCGAACCTTTCCGGCGACCATATGACAACTTCCCATATATAAATCTTTACCTCCGGACCATTCCGGAACTCCTCGTGACGTCCGGGATCTCATCCGGGACTCCGAACAACATTCGGTAATCACATACAAGTCTTCCTAACAACCCTAGCGTCACCGAACCTTAAGTGTGTAGACCCTACGGGTTCGGGAGACATGCAGACATGACCGAGACGACTCTCCGGTCAATAACCAACAGCGGGATCTGGATACCCATGTTGGCTCCCACATGCTCCACGGTGATCTCATCGGATGAACCACGATGTCGAGGATTCAATCAATCCGTATACAATTCCCTTTGTCAATCGGTACGTTACTTGCCCGAGAATCGATCGTGGGTATCCCAATACCTTGTTCAGTCTCGTTATCGGCAAGTCACTTTACTCGTACCGTAATGCATGACCCCGTGATCAACCACTTGATCACATTGAGCTCATTATGATGATGCATTACCGAGTGGGCCAAGATACCTCTCCGTCATACGGAGTGACAAATCCCAGTCTCGATTCGTGCCAACCCAACAGACAATTTCGGAGATACCTGTAATGTACCTTTATAGTCACCCAGTTACGTTGTGACGTTTGGCACACCCAAGGCACTCCTACGGTATCCGGGAGTTGCACAATCTCATGGTCTAAGGAAATGATACTTGACATTCAGAAAAGCTACAGCAAATGAACTACACGATCTTTGAGCTAAGCTTAGGATTGGGTCTTGTCCATCACATCATTCTCCTAATGATGTGATCCCGTTATGAATGACATCTAATGTCCATAGTCAGGAAACCATGACTATCCTTTGATCAACGAGCTAGTCAAGTAGAGGCTCACTAGGGACGTGTTGTGGTTTATGTATTCACACATGTATTACGATTTCCGGATAACACAATTGTAGCATGAACAATAGACAATTATCATGAACAAAGAAATGTAATAATAACCATTTTATTATTGTCTCTAGGGCATATTTCCAACAACACAAACAAATAAGAACCTCGCAACCAACGCGATAAAGGGGTTGTCAATCCATTTTTAGCTAGAACGTCAAATGGTTCTGATTCTTTTTGCACTATCTTTCTATGCAAATTGTTTATTTTTCCTAATTTTGGTAGAAATTTTCAAGTATCATAAGTATGGTGAATGTTCAGATTGTTACAGACTGTTCTGTTTGAGACAGATTCTGTTTTTGATGCATAGTTTGCTTGTTTTGATGAAACTATCAATTCCTATCAATGGATTAAGCCATGGAAAAGCTATATTAAAGTAGACACAATGCAAAAACAAAATATTAATTGGTTTGCAACAGTACTTAGAGTAGTGATTTGCTTTATTATACTAACGGATCTTACCGAGTTTTCTGTTGAAGTTTTGTGTGGATGAAGTGTTCGATGATCGAGAAGGTCTCGATGTGAGAAGAAGGAAGAGAGGAAAGAGCTCAAGCTTGGGGATGCCCAAGGCACCCAAAGTAAATATTCAAGGAGGCTCAAGCTTCTAAGCTTGGGGATGCCCCGGAAGGCATCCCTTCTTTCTTCAACAAGTATCGGTATGTTTTCGGATTTGTTTCGTTCATGCGATATGTGTAATCTTGGAGCGTCTTTTGCATTTAGTTTTCATTTTTCTTTTATGCACCATGCTGGTATGAGATAGTCCTTGGTTTATTTATAGAATGCTCTATGCACTTCACTTATATCTTTTGAGTATGGCTTTATAGAATGCTTCATGTGCTTCACTTATATCATTTGAAGTTTGGATTGCCTGTTTCTCTTTACATAGAAAACCGCCATTTGTAGAACGCTCTTTTGCTTCACTTATATTTGTTAGAGCGTGCGCATATCTTTTGTAGAAAGAGTTAAACTCTCTTGCCTCACTTATTTCTATTTAGAGAGATGACAGGAATTGGTCATTCACATGGTTAGTGATAAAATCCTACATAAAACTTGTAGATCACTGAATATGATATGTTTGATTCCTTGCAATAGTTTTGTGATATAAAGATGGTGATATTAGAGTCATGCTAGTGGGTAGTTGTGGATTAGTAGAAATACTTCTGTTGAGGTTTGTGATTCCCGTAGCATGCACGTATGGTGAACCGTTATGTAACGAAGTCGGAGCATGAGGTATTTATTGATTGTCTTCCTTATGAGTGGCGGTCGGGACGAGCGATGGTCTTTTCCTACCAATCTATCCCCCTAGGGGCATGCGTAGTAGTACTTTGCTTCGAGGGCTAATAAACTTTTGCAATAAGTATGTGAGTTCTTTATGACTAATGTTGAGTCCATGGATTATACGCACTCTCACCCTTCCATCATTGCTAGCCTCTCTAGTATCGCGCAACTTTCACTGGTACCATAAACCCACCATATACCTTCCTCAAAACAGCCACCATACCTACCTATCATGGCATTTCCATAGCCATTCTGAGACATATTGTCATGCAACTTCCATCATCATCATATACATGACTTGAGCATTCATTGTCATATTGATTTGCATGATCGTAAGATAGCTAGCATGATGTTTTCATGGCTTGTCCGTTTTTTGATGTCATTGCTATGCTAGATCATTGCACATCCCGGTACACCGCCGGAGGCATTCATATAGAGTCATATCTTTGTTCTAGTATCGAATTGTAATATTGAGTTGTAAGTAAATAAAAGTGTGATGATCATCATTATTAGAGCATCCCCCCCCAAAAGAGAGGCCAAAGAAGCCTAAATAAATAAAAAAGGGGCAAAAGAAGCCCACACACAAAAAAATGAAAAGAAAAAGAAAAGAAAAGGGGGGCAATGTAACTATCCTTTTACCACACTTGTGCTTCAAAGTAGCACCATGTTCTTCATATAGAGAGTCTCTTGAGTTATCACTTTCATATACTAGTGGAAATTTTCATTATAGAACTTGGCTTGTATATTCCAACAACGGGCTTCCTCAAATGCCCTAGGTCTTCATGAGCAAGCAAGTTGGATGCACACCCACTTAGTTTCAGTTTGAGCTTTCATATACTTATAGCTCTAGTGCATCTGTTACATGGCAATCCCTACTCACTCACATTGATATCTATAGATGGGCATCTCCATAGCCCGTTGATACGCCTAGTTGATATGAGACTATCTTCTCCTTTTTGTCTTCTCCACAACCACCATTCTATTCCACATATAGTGCTATGTCCATGGCTCACGCTCATGTATCGCGTGAGGGTTGAAAATGCTGAAGCGCGTTAAAAAGTATGAACCAATTTCTCGGCTTGTCATCGGGGTTGTGCATGATGTGAATATTTTATGTGGTGAAGATGGAGCATAGCCAGACTATATGATTTTGTAGGGATAACTTTCTTTGGCCTTGTAATTTTGAAAAGACATGATTGCTTTATTAGTAGGCTTGAAGTATTTTTTTATGTCAAATGATAGACTATTGCTTTGAATCACTCGTATCTTAATATTCATGCCATGATTAGACATATGATCAGGATTATGCTAGGTAGCATTCCACATAAAAAATAATCTTTTTTATCATTTACCTACTCGAGGACGAGCGGGAATTAAGCTTGGGGATGCTGATACGTCTCCGTCGTATCTATAATTTTTTATTGTTCCATGCCAATATTCTACAACTTCCATATACTTTTGGCAACTTTTTATACTATTTTTGGGACTAACATATTGATCCAGTGCCCAGTGCCAGTTCCTGTCTGTTGCATGTTTTTGGTTTCGCAGAATATCCATATCAAACGCAATCCAAACGGGATAAAAACGGACGGAGAATTATTTTGGAATATTTGTGATTTTTGGGAAGAAAATCAACGCGAGACGGTGCCCAAGGTGGCCACGAGGGTGGGGCCCACGACAACTACAGGCAGGCGCGCCCCCACCCTCGTGGGCCCCTCGTAAGGCGGTTGATGCTCTACTTTGGCCGCAAGAAAGCTAATTTTTGGAAAAAGATCTGGGCGAAGGTTTCAATCCAATCAGAGTTACGGATCTCCGGATATAAAAGAAATGGTGAAAGGGCAGCAGAAGAGAACGCAGAAACAGAGAGAGACAAAGATACAGATCCAATCTCGGAGGGGCTCTCGCCCCTCCCATGCCATGGAGGCCAAGGACCAGAGGGGAAACCCTTCTCCCATCTAGGGAGGAGGTCAAGGAAGAAGAAGATGAAGGGGCTCCCTCTCCCCTTCTCTTCCGGTGGCGCCGGAACGCTGCCGTGGCCATCATCATCATCACCGCGATCTACACCAACACCTCCGCCATCTTCACCAACATCTCCATCACCTTCCCCCTTATCTACAGCGGTCCACTCTCCCGCAACCCGTTGTACCCTCTACTTGAACATGGTGCTTTATGCTTCATATTATTATCCAATGATGTGTTGCCATCCTATGATGTCTGAGTAGATTTTTGTTGTCCTATCGGTGGTTGATGAATTGCTATGATTGATTTAATTTGATTGTGGTTATGTTGCTGTCCTTTGGTGCCCATCATATGAGAGCGCGCGTGGATCACACCATAGGGTTAGTTGTATGTTGATAGGAATATGTATTGGAGGGCTAGAGTGGCAGAAGCTTCAACCTAGCATAGAAATTGATGCATACTGGATTGAAGGTGGACCAATATATCTTAATGCTATGGTTGGGTTTTACCTTAATGAATGTTAGTAGTTGCGGACGCTTGCTAATAGTTCCAATCATAAGTGCATAGAATTCCAAGTCAGGGATGACATGCTAGCAGTGGCCTCTCCCACATAATACTTGCTATCGGTCTAGTAAAGTAGTCAATTTCTTAGGGGCAATTTCACAACTCCTACCACCACTTTTCCACACTCGCTATATTTACTTTATTGCTTCTTTACTTACAACAGCCCCTACTTTTTATTTACGTAATCTTTATTATCTTGCAAACCTATCCAACAACACCTACAAAGTACTGTTAGCTTCATACTTGTTCTAGGTAAAGCGAACGTCAAGCGTGCGTAGAGTTGTATCGGTGGTCGATAGAACTTGAGGGAATATTTGTTCTACCTTTAGCTCCTCGTTGGGTTCGACACTCTTACTTATCGAAAAGTATTGCGATCCCCTATACTTGTGGGTTATCAAACATCCAAGCCAGGTTTTCCTTTTCTATAGGAACAGAGCCGAAATATTACAGAGATAACCATAAATGTGACGCATATATTGACATCAGGAAGCAAAGAGTCATACACGGCATCTTATGCACGATGGCATAGGCAAGATATGTAGTTGTTTCAAGCTAAATCTATTACAAGGCTTTAAAGAGCCCACAAAGATGGTTCTCACTCTTCCCTCACCGGTTCACTTCATTCTGCTGATTGGAAGCTGGGATTGGACCAGTCAAAGCCGTTCACAGCAATGAACTCTGCTTCATCATCAATCAGGCCAGTCAGATCAACTTCCAGAGCAAATGTATGTTGATGAACCGGCGGGATAAGATCTGTCACCTTGTAAGAGGGAGTCGCCATCTTCTTATTCTCCAAATCAAAACCCGACTGATATTTGTCAATGTTGGTCCCATCTCCAAGAACGGTAGCCTAAGGTCGAACTCCCCTTACGCAAGCAACGAAGCCATCCTGCTCAAATAGAGACCTGTATTCCTTCACGGTGGGGTACCCCCTAGCTACATCCGCTGGGTCTAGATCTGGCACCCATGCTTTGGAGCGGCTTAGGGTAGTCAAGGCTCCGACTCTGGCATAGGATCGTTTGACTTCTTGAAACCTGGCGGGTAAGATTGACAATTTTTTCAAAACATCGCTGAGCCGATTGGGTCCTTGGTTGGCAGGAGAGATAGCAGCAAGTGCTCGTTGAGCGCCCGTTTACAACTGCTCCACTAAGGTGTAGACCACCTTCACTTGGGTCACATTATCTTGACTCAGATTTTTGCTTTGCGGACCTACACATATTTTTTGAACAAGGGGTCAGCAGGCGGTTTATATTCCAGGTCAAAAGAAGGTACGAAATATCAGTACAGATGGCTTACCAAAGATGGCGGAAACCATTTTAGACACCCGATTCTTTAAGCCGGTGAGCTCCATGGTAACCTCCTCAAGAGCTGCTTTAGCTTTTTCAGCACGTTGTGTGAGTAGCGTCTTTTCTTTGGCCCAGGATTTCTTTTTGGCAGTCAAGCTGATTTTCAATTTTTCCATCTCAACAAGACTCAATTGAAGTTTAGAATCAGCAAACTTGATTTCTGCCTCTTGATCCGCCAGCCAGGTCTTTGCATCAGTTAATTGGGAGCCCACTTCAGATAGGGCATTCTAAAAAAACATACACAGGTGTGTCAAGGCTTAAACTAAAAGTTATAAAGATTCAAGTCTCAAGTACTTTGCACTGCAATACTACTTTACACTTGGGGGCTAATGTCTGCCAAAGCAATATTTTATGACTCTTATATGTTTCAAGTCCCAAGTGTTTTACAAAGTAATAACACTTGGCACTTGGGGGCTAATGTCTGCCAAAACAATTTCTTATGACTCTTATATATTTCAAGTCCCAAGTACCTTACAAAGTAATAGCACTTGGCACTTGGGGGCTAATGCATGATATTCAGAAAGTTTCTCAAGATTAAGCCGGATTACAATATTTGTTGGGATTAGTAAAAGACAGCTATGAAGTTAAGTACCGGTTCATTTATGATAAATTGAGCCGGCCCTTGGGGACTACATGTGAAGTTTACACTATTTTATTGGACTTTTAAAAAAAATTAGAGAGAAGATATCAATCTATATCATAAAGTCTCTAGATCATTCAGGTTCATCATCTGAAGACTTGGGGGCTGGCAGAGTATAAGTAAACCGGAGAACATACCTCATATTTCAGCTGCAGTTGCTTGACCATCTCAATTTCCGACTCATGGCTGGAGTGAACATGGCTGAGATAGCCGGACAATATGTCACTAGCGTTCAGATGAGTGTAGTGAGATATTTCAAAACACACTTTCTATCTCTCCAAGGCTTCTTGTTTAGCAGTGTGCCGAGCTAACACAGTAGGAGTCCTTGGTTCAACAAAACGGCTACCAGTGACTAGAACATCATGATCAGAAGATGATGGCGGGTTAGCTGAACTGGATGGTCTGGCAGTAGAGGGGTTAACAACGGTATCATCAGCTGACGGCTCAGGAGGATCCAATTGAGCATTGGCAGTCGGGTCTTCTGGTGCTTCAGTTCGAGGGGGAGACGTTGTCATGGCCGGTTCAGGCGCAAGGACTGACGAGTCATCCATCGGTTTGGTCACCTTGGCCTTCTTGGAGTTGGCTTGGCCACTAAGAAAGATGTTATGAGACAATCAGTACAAAGATGCAGTTTGAAAGACACGGAGGAAAGATTATTTTTTACTTACCCAGGGGCAGTCTTGCAGGCCGGAAGTTGAGTTTGAGATGAGTCGCCAGAAGAGCGAGACACCTCCTGCAAAGATAAAATAAAGTTAGTAATGCAAGGGAGAAGATCCATTAATGGAAAGTAAAAGATGAAGGTAAAAGAGACCTCATTCTGGTGTTTTTGAGGAGTTTGTTAAGGAACGGAAGGCGGTTCATCGTCGTTCCGGGCCTGACGGCAGCTCTCATGTTGCTACTTTTTCAAAAGAAAATGAGGGTCCAAATAAGCCAACGGGTGTGAAAATCTTACTTTCCGGGTTACCAGTCGAAGTTTCTGTCTTGGCAAATGGGCTGAGTCAGAGGAAATAGTTACCTCTTCTTCAAAGGCCTGACTGGCCCCCGTGTCGTCCTGGCAATAGTCCGTGTCAATAAGGTTATTAAAAAACTGGCCAAGGGAGTCAAGGACTACCTCCGACTCAGAAGTATCATCAAGCTTTAACAGGTCCTCAGCGGTGCTCTTTTTCTTCTTAGACCTCCGGGTCGTCTTCTTGGCGGTTATGGCGGTGGCTCTAGCTTTCTTGGCGGCTTCATGGTCATACTTGGCTTTCCAGAAGTCAGATTTGGCCTGTAAACAAGTAAACAAGATAAAAGGTGATGCATCTATTTAAAACTGCTGAGAAAAATACAAAGAGAAAAAGGTCAGGGGTTTTTTACCTCAGGCGACGGGTTAAGTTTGTAGAAGGGGTTTAACCCGACTTTACTGCAGTCTTCATATTTGCCGTTCACCAGGAGAGTTGACATTGAAACAATATCTTCTTCAATTAGTTGAACGGAGCTGTGACGAAGAGAGTCATTTGGGCCTCCACCATATTCATACATCAATTTGGATCATGGCTTAGAGCGATGACCCGCCACGAGACCCAGCAACGGGTCAAGTCAACTCCGGTTAAGTCGTTCCCCAATAAGGCATTAATCCTTTTAAGTGATGGAATAAGCTTCTTGCATTCGGCGGCAGTGAGTTTGTCAGGGAGAGCAAACTTGGAATCTAGACGCTCCGTGCAGTAACCCGGCAGTGGTTTCTCGTTGGCTGGTGAAGTGTCTTCACAATAGAACCAGGTCTGATTCCAGTGTTTGGTATGACTCGGCAAGACTATTAGGGGGAAGAAGGCGCCCTATCGGCACTGAATCGAGATGCCTCCAAGTTCCAAGCTAGGGCCATTGGTACACTCGTTCTGGCGGTTCAGATAAAAATACTCTCTAAAAAGTTCAACAGTCGGTTCTTCTTGAAGATACACTTCACAGAGAACTTGGAAATTGCAAATATTGGATATGGAATTGGGCCCAAGATCTTGAGGGTAAAGTTTGAAAAAAATGAAGGATGTCTGTGAAGAATTTTGAGCCGGGGGGGGGGTGGAAAACCCCGATTCATGTGGTCAGAGGAGACAATGACTTCACCATCTTTGGGATTGGGCCGTTCCTCGTCCGGGTCAGGTGCATGATAAGACATAGCATTCTTCCCTGGCAAAAATCCTATGGTGAAGAATTCCTTCAAGTTATCTTCAGTTACTGTGGAAGGGACCCAGTTGCAGGCAGTCGGTGCTTTTGACGGCATGATGATCAAAACACGAACTGAAAAGAAAGTAACGTGCCGGTTCAATTCAATGGTGATGGTGGAGTTAAATGATGATGAAACAAATAAGTAATGGCAGCTTACGTAAGGGCGAATGTCATATAAAGGAAAAGGTAAGCCGGCGCCATAAGCCGCCATGACTACAGATATTTGAGGAATACCAGCAACAAAATTGGCTAAGTGCTGAGACAAACAAGTTTCATAATTTCTTGATATTATTCTGGATCAAATGGCCATTCAAAATGGAAAATATACTAGACCTAAAAATCTAGCACAGATGAGTTCATGAGTTCTAATGAGGCTTTTTGTACCAAGAGAAGGAATCTACTGGTATGAAGGATGGGCACAAAACAACTACCGCACGAATATATGTTCTTTTTGGATCAAGAAGAAGCGGCAGTGGAAGAACTACGAAGAAACTAAGATGAACTAAGAAGAACACGCAGAAAACCTAGGAACCCTAATGCGGATCTGAAGAACAGGAAGGCAAACACTTACAGCCACGAATCTTCCGCGGAGAGTCGCCGCCGTTCTCTGGACTGATTCCGGTTGATGCAGCGGCCGAGGTCGACGGAGACGAGGTGTGATAACCCACAAGTATAGGGGATCGCAACAGCTTTCGAGGGTAGAGTATTCAACCCAAATTTATTGATTCGACACAAGGGGAGCCAAAAAATATTCTCAAGTATTAGCAGCTGAGTTGTTAATTCAACCACACCTGGAAACTTAGTATCTGCAGCAAAGTGTTTAGTAGCAAAGTAGTATGATAGTGGTGGTAGCGGCAACAAAAGTAAAGACATCAAAAGTAATGTTTTTGGTATTTTGTTGTGATTGTAACAGTAGCAGCGGGAAAGTAAATAAGCATACACCAGTATATGGAAAACTCGTAGGCACCAGATCAGTGATGGAGGATAGTTGATGATGATGACGGCGACGAATCCCCCTCTCCGGAGCCCCGAACGGACTCCAGATCATCCCTCCCGAGAGGTTTTAGGGCTTGGCGGCGGCTCCGTATCGTAAAACGCGATGATTTCTTCTCTCTGATTTTTTTCTCATCGAAACTCAATATATGGAGGTGGAGTTGGAGTCGGAGACACAACAGGAGGCCCACGAGGTAGGGGGCGCGCCCTAGGGGGGGGGCACCCTCGTGAGAAGGGTGTGGGCCCCCTAGTCTTCATCTTTGGCGAGGATTTTTTTATTATTTTTTCTAAGATGTTCCGTGGAGTTTCAGATCATTCCGAGAATATTTGTTTTCTGCACATAAAACAACACCATGGCAATTATGCTGAAAACAGCGGCAGTCCGGGTTAGTTCCATTCAAATCATACAAGTTAGAGTCCAAAACAAGGGCAAAAGTGTTTGGAAAAGTAGATACGACGGACACGTATCAACTCCCCCAAGCTTAAACCCTTGCTTGTCCTCAAGCAATTCAGTTGACAAACTGAAAGAAAGAAGGAAAAACTTTTACAAACTCTGTTTGCTCTTGTTGTTGTAACTATGTCAAGCCAGCATTCAAGTTTTCAGCATAGATCATAACTAACCACATTTGCAATAATTCTCAGGTCTCATAATTACTCATATCAATAGCATAATCAACTAGCAAGTCATAATAATAAATCTCGGATGACAACACTTTCTCAAAACAATCATAATATGATATGACAATATGGTATCTTGCTAGCCCTTTCTGAGACCGCAAAACATAAATGCAGAGCACCTTTAAAGATCCAGGACTGACTAGACATTGTAATTCATGGTAAAAGAGATCCAATCATAGTCATACCCAACATAAATTAACAATGATGAATGCAAATGACGGCTGTGCTCTCCAGCTAGTGCTTTTTAATAAGAGGGTGATGACTCAACATAAAAGTAAATGGATAGGCCCTTCGCAGAGGGAAGCAGGAATTTGTAGAGGTGCCATAGCTCGGTTTTGAAATAGAGATAAATTGTATTTTGAGCGGTATACTTTTATTGTCAACGTAACAACTAAGAGATGGCGATATCTTCCATGCTAAACACATTATAGGCGGTTCCCAAACAGAATGGTAAAGTTTATACTCCCCCTCCACCAACAAGCATCAATCCATGGCTTACTCGAAACAATGAGTGCCTCCAACATACATCAGGTCCCAGTGGGAGTTTTGTTTGCAATTAATTTTGATTTAGTTTGCATAAAGCATGGGACTGGGCATCCAGGTGACCAGCCATTTTCTCATGAGTGAGGAGCGGAGTCCACTCCTCTTGAGAATAACCCGCCTAACACGGAAGATAAGGACAGCCTTTGTTGATACATGAGCTATTCGAGCATACAAAACAGAATGTTTCTTTGATGGTTTAGAGTTTGGCACATACAAATTTACTTGGAACGGCAGGTAGATACCGCATATAGGAAGGTATAGTGGACTCATCTGGAATAACTTTCGGGTTTAAGGGATTGGATGCACAAGCAGTATTCCCTCTTAGTACAAGTGAAGGCTAGCAAAAGACTGGGAAGCGACCAACTAGAGAGCGACAACAGCCATGTACATGCATTAAAATTAATAAACATTGGATGCAAGCATGAATAGGATATAATCCACCATGAACATAAATGTCGTGAAGGCTATGTTGATTTGTTTCAACTACATGCGTGAACATGTGCCAAGTCAAGTCACTTAAATCATTCAAAGGAGGATACCACCCCATCATACCACATCATAATCATCTCAATAGCATGTTGGCACACAAGGTAAACCATTATAACTCATAGCTAATCAAGCATGGCACAAGCAACTATGATCTCTAATTGTCATTGCAAACATGTTTATTCATAATAAGCTGAATCAAGAACGAGGGACTCATCATATTTACAAAAACAAAAGAGGTCGAGTTCTTACCAGCTTTTCTTATCTCAGTCAGTCCATCATATATCATCATAATTGCCTTTCACTTGCACGACCGAACGGTGTGAATAATAATAAGAGTGTACGTGCATTGGACTAAGCTGGAATCTGCGAGCACTCAATAAACAGGAGAAGACAGGGCAATATGGGCTCTTGGTTAGATCAACAATAATGCATATAAGAGCCACTTCAACAATTTAATTATGGTCTTCTCCTACTGACCCCCCAAAGAAAAGAAAAGAAATAAAACTATTTACACGGGAAAGCTCCCAACAAGCAAAAGAAGAACGGGAAATATTTTTGGGTTTTCTTTTTAATTATTACTACTACAGCAGAAAAATAAACTACTACTAATTTTTTTGTTTTTCTTAAGGTTTAACGAACACACAAGAAGAAAGCAGGAAAAAGAAAATAAACTAGTATGGATATTACAGTTAAAAAGTATGAGCACCGACATCTAGCAATGAGCGTGTGTGAACATAAATGTAATGTCGGTGAGAAATATGTACTCCCCGAAGCTTAGGCTTTTGGCCTAAGTTGGTCTATGGCCATAGCTGGCCTGGTGGATATCCATAATAATAGTTGTTGGGGTCGTACTGTGATGAGGAAGAATAGTTGGGATCATACTGTGATGAAGAAGAAGACTCTGACTGCCACTGGCTGACAGTCAGCTTTGGATCCCAAGAATAAACAGATTGTCGTGGAGGCTCATCTTGTGGTTCCTATTCTGGGGCTGGTACAAGATTCTTGTAAGCTTGGACGGCAGCCCACATAACGAGGTAGGGTCCTACAAAATTAAACAACGAAGGAGCAGGTAGGGTAATAGTCTCAGGGTGATGTTTGTTAAAGAATAATTGATACTTAAGCTCTCCTGCCCTATTCTTAACAATAAAATCATGTGCCACCATACTTTTATGATCTAGATAAACACGGGGCAGCACCTTTTCTTCCTTCTCAGCATGCCTAATAGGTATGTTAAAATGTGCAGCTAGGCGTGTGGCATAAATGCCTCCAAAGATGGGACCCTTAGTATGGTTCATACTTAACCATCTAGCAATAATACCGCCCAAACTAAAAGTGTTATCACTGTATAAACCGTGATGAAGAATAATTATATCAGGGATACTAAGGTTTCCACTGTTTCCGCGTCCAATTAAACAACAACTAGCAAATAATGCAAAGTAACGTAAAACAGGAAAATGTATGCTAGTGATTCGTGGATCGGAAACCTTTCTAGTTTCTCCTACAGTGATAGTATCAATAAACCCAGCCACATCATCATGATGTGGTTCTTCTGTCTTGCCCTCAAAAGGGATTAAACAAATCCGACAGAAATCATAAAGTGACATCTCCTTATGCTCATCATATAAATGAAGCTCCACCGTAGGTGGTGAGTTCCTATAATGAAAATAAAAGTTTTGCACAAAAGTATTTGTGAGCAAGAGATACTGAACACATTGGTCATGGAGGAAAGCGGTGAGGCCTGCATTGTGAGACAATTCATGAAAATCTTCATAGATACCGGCTACTCTCAAGAAATCTTCAGAAGGCCATTCACACGCCCGAATCTCCGCGGTGCGCGGCAAATTATACTTAGGCTTCGGTGCCTTTTCCTTTGAGCTTTGGCTTGATGAGCCCCTCAAAAATCTCCTCATTATTTTTCTGAAATAATCTAAAATTCTTAGTAACTTCAAAATAAAAGTAAGCAAACTCAATAAAACTGATAGCAACTACTCCTACAAGTGCCTAGAGCCTACATCAAGCATTAGAACTACTTGGAACCATATAAATTTGACATGCAAGCTCAAGAACATGGTCACCTATGCAGCACAAATTTGCAAAGAATAAAGCACTAGAAAAAAAACTAATTGGACCAATGGAGGAGCCACATACCAAGGAACAATCTCCCCAAGCAGTTTTCGAGAGGTGCTTTGAGCAAGGAAATCGAAAATCACAGCAAAAGTGGCTGGAACTCGTGCTTGAGTTGGTTTTTCAGGTTTGTGTGAGATAGAGGAAGAAGATGGGTGCTGGGATAAGTGGAGGAGGGCCACCATGGGCCCACGAGGCAGGGACCGTGCCCTATAGGGGGGGCGCGCCCACCACCCTCGTGACCAGGTGGCAGCTCCTCCCGCGGTAATTTTTGCACAGTAAATCCTCAGATATTCCCGAAAAAATCATATTGAATTGGCATGGCATTCTGAGGACTTTTATTTTTGGGATATTTTTATATTGCATGGACAAGCCAGGAAACAGACAGAAAATACTATTTTTACTTTATTTAATATAAATAACAGAAAGTATAGAGAGGGTACAGAAGTTTGTGCTTCTAGTTTCATCCATCTCATGCTCATCAAAAGGAATCCACTAACAAGGTTGATCAAGTCTTGTTAACAAACTCATTCCGATAATCATGAAACCGGAGAAATTTCGAATAACACTAAGTTACCTCAATGGGGATATGCACATCCCCTATAATAAGTATATCATATTTTTTCTTGACAGCAGGAAGAGGAAATTCGAAACCTCCAAATATAATCGATGGAATTTTTCCAATAGAGTTGATACTATGAATTTGAGGTTGTTTCCTCGGAAAGTGTACCGTGTGCTCATTACCATTAACATGAAAAGTGACATTGACTTTGTTGCAGTCAAAAACAGCCCCTGCAGTATTAAGAAAAGGTCTTCCAAGAATAATAGACATACTATCATCCTCGGGAATATCAAGTATAACAAAGTCCATTAAAATAGTAACGTTTGCAACCACAATAGGCACATCCTCACAAATATTGACAGGTATAGCAGTTGATTTATCAGCCATTTGCAAAGATATTTCAGTAGGTGTCAGCTTATTCAAGTCAAGTCTACGATATAAAGAGAGAGGCATAACACTAACACCGCCTCCAAGATCACATAAAGTAGTTTTACTATAATTTCTTTTAATGGAGCAAGGTATAGTAGGTACTCCGGGGTCTCCAAGTTTCTTTGGTATTCCACCCTTAAAAGTATAATTAGCAAGCATGGTGGAAATCTCAGCTTCTGGTATCTTTCTCTCATTAGTAATGATATCCTTTATATATTTAGCATAAGGATTTGTTTTGAGCACATCAGTTAATCTGATACGCAAAAAGATAGGCCTAATCATTTCAGCAAAGCGCTCAAAATCCTCATCATCCTTTTTCTTGGATGGTTTTGGAGGAAAAGGCATGGGTTTCTGAACCCAAGGTTCCCTTTCTTTACCATGTTCCTAGCAACAAAGTCTCTTTTATCATAACGTTGATTCTTTGATTGTGGGTTATCAAAATCAACAGCAGGTTCAATTTCTACATCATTGTCATTACTAGGTTGAGCATCATCATGAACATCATCATTAATATTTTCACTAGGTTCATGTTCATTACCAGATTGTGTTTCAATTTCAGACATAGATATATCATTTGGATTATCAAGTGGTTCAGCAATAGGTTCACTAGAAGTTTGCACAGTTCTATCATTTTTCTTCTTCTTCTTTTTAGAAGAACTAGGAACATCAATATTATTTCTTTGAGAATCTTGCTCGATTCTCTTAGGGTGGCCTTCAGGATACAAAGGTTCATGAGTCATTCTACTAGTTCTAGTAGCCACTCTAACAGCATAATCATTTTTCTTACTATTCATTTCATCAAGCACTTCTTTTTGAGCTTTAAGTACTTGTTCTACTTGAGTGGTAACCATAGAAGCATGTTTGCTAACAAGTTTAAGTTCACCTTTAATATCAGCCATATAATCACCCAAGCGTCTAATCATATAAGCATTTTGTTTCAATTGTCTACCAAAATAAGCACTAAAGTCATCTTGCTTAAACATAAAGTTATCAAACTCATCCAAGCACCGACTAGCAATTTTAGTAGGAGGGACTTCAGTTTTATCATATCTATAGAGAGAATTTACCTTTACTACCTGTCAGGAGGTTCTTCAATAAATAAAGGTTTGAGATCATATGTTTCTTCAACAGGCGGTATAATTAAGACCATGTATTTCTTCAATAGGAGGTAAATTCTTAACGTCTTCAGCTTTAATACCTTTTTCTTTCATAGATTTCTTTGCCTCTTGCATATCTTCGGGACTGAGGAATAAAACACCTCTCTTCTTCAGAGTTGGTTTAAGAATAGGCTCAGTAATTGGAGCAGGAGTTGGCTCAGGAGCTGGCTCAGTAGGTGCCCAATTATTTTCATTTGTCAACATATTATTCAATAGAATTTCAGCTTCATCCGGTGTTCTTTCCCTAAAAAGAGAACCAGCACAACTATCCATGTAATCTCTGGAAGCATCGGTTAGTCCATTATAAAAGATATCAAGTATTTCATGTTTCTTAAGAGGATGATCAGGCAAAGCATTAAGTAACTTGAGAAGCCCCCCCAAGCTTGTAGTAGACTCTCTTCTTTAATTTGCACAAAGTTGTATATTTCCCTCAAAGCAGCTTGTTTCTTATGAGCAGGGAAATATTTAGCAGAGAAGTAATAAATCATATCCTGGGGGCTACGCACACAACCAGGATCAAGAGAATTAAACCATATCTTAGCATCACCCTTTAATGAGAATGGAAATATTTTGAGTATATAAAAGTGACGCGATCTCTCATAATTAGTAAACAGGGCAGCTATATCATTTAACTTAGTAAGATGTGCCACAACAGTTTCAGATTCAACCAAAGTAATTATATCAGGATCAACAGAGAATTCATAATCCTTATTAGGAACACAAATAGGTGAAGTAGCAAAAGCAGGGCCGGGTTTCATTTTATCTCTAAGTGATTCTTTGTTCCATTTAATTAATAACCTCTTAAGCTCATATCTATCTTTGCAAGCTAAAATAGCGGCAGAAGATTCCATATCAAAAAGATAGCCCTCAGGGGTAACAGGCATATTTTCATCATCACTATCATCATTGTATTCAGATTCAATAATTTCTTTTTCTTTAGCCCTAGCAATTTGTTCATCAAGAAATTCACCAAGGGGCACAGTAGTATCAGACATAGAAGCAGTTTCATCATAAGTGTCATGCATAGCAGAAGTGGCATCATCAATAACATGCGACATATCAAAACAAATAGCAGAAGCAGGTGTAGGTGTCGCAAACTTACTCATAACAGAAGGTGAATCAAGTGCAGAGCTAGATGGCAGTTCCTTACCTCCCCTCGTAGTTGAGGGATAGATCTTGGTTCTTGGATCTCTCAAGTTCTTCATAGTGTCCATCAGATATAAATCCCAAGTGACTCAAAGAATAGAGCTATGCTCCCCGGCAACGGCGCTAGAAATTAGTCTTGATAACCCACAAGTATAGGGGATCGCAACAGCTTTCGAGGGTAGAGTATTCAACCAAAGTTTATTGATTCGACACAAGGGGAGCCAAAGAATATTCTCAAGTATTAGCAGCTGAGTTGTCAATTCAACCACACCTGGAAACTTAGTATCTGCAGCAAAGTGTTTAGTAGCAAAGTAATATGATAGTGGTGGTAGCAGCAACAAAAGTAAAGACATCAAAAGTAATGTTTTTAGTATTTTGTAGTGATTGTAACAGTAGCAGCGGGAAAGTAAATAAGCGTAAACCAGTATATGGAAAACTCGTAGGCACCGGATCAGTGATGGAGGATGGTTGATGATGACGACGGCAACGAATCCTCCTCTCCGGAGCCCCGAACGGACTCCAGATCAGCCCTCCCGAGAGGTTTTAGCGCTTGGCGGCGGCTCCGTGTCGTAAAACGTGATGATTTCTTCTCTCTGATTTTTTTCTCATCAAACTCAATATATGGAGGTGGAGTTGGAGTCAGAGATGCAACAGGGGGCCCAAGAGGTAGGGGGCGCGCCCTAGGGGGGGCGCCCACCCTCGTGAGAAGGGTGTGGGCCCCCTGGTCTTCATCTTTGGCGAGGATTTTATTTTTATTTTTTCTAAGATGTTCCATGGAGTTTCAGGTCATTCCGAGAATATTTGTTTTCTGCACATAAAACAACACCATGGCAATTCTGCTGAAAATAGCGTCAGTCTGGGTTAGTTCCATTCAAATCATACAAGTTAGAGTCCAAAACAAGGGCAAAAGTGTTTGGAAAAGTAGATACGACGAAGACGTATCAAGGTGCTATGCGACGGCGGCGGAGCTCGAGCAGCGGTGGAGTTGCGAGAGGAAGAAGACGAAGAGAGGGAAGAATGAGAAGGATCGGGGCGTGCCTATTTATAAGGGGATAAGCAAACAGGCGGGCGCGAAAATCGAGGAAGACCCAAATAATGATTATCCAAATAAATGGACGCCTCGATTCTCGGAAGACATTAAAACATAAAGATCCGTTGAGGATGACGTCATAACAGTTTTTTTGTGTTTTCAGAAGATGAAGTCACAGCGAGTTACATAATTTTGACGGAGAGAGGAAGATGGATTTTCATCTAAGTATTGAAGATTGACAAAGAACAAAGTTCAAAGTCAACCTGGGGCCTAATGTTGGGAATATAGCTACCAGGTAAGACTCGCCTAGGAGGGGCCGGGTCAGCCCCAATGGCGGGTTACAAAAGAAGGCCACTAACATTCAAGGCGATAGTTTATTATGACTTATAGAAGGCCTAAGCCCAGAGGCGGCTTAAGGCCCAATATTGTAAACCGCCATATGTAACCACACCTGGAAACTTAGTATCTGCAGCAAAGTGTTTAGTAGCAAAGTAATATGATAGTGGTGGTAGCAGCAACAAAAGTAAAGACATCAAAAGTAATGTTTTTAGTATTTTGTAGTGATTGTAACAGTAGCAGCGGGAAAGTAAATAAGCGTAAACCAGTATATGGAAAACTCGTAGGCACCGGATCAGTGATGGAGGATGGTTGATGATGACGACAGCGACGAATCCTCCTCTCCGGAGCCCCGAACGGACTCTAGATCAGCCCTCCCGAGAGGTTTTAGCGCTTGGCGGCGGCTCCGTGTCGTAAAACGTGATGATTTCTTCTCTCTGATTTTTTTCTCATCGAAACTCAATATATGGAGGTGGAGTTGGAGTCAGAGATGCAACAGGGGGCCCAAGAGGTAGGGGGCACGCCCTAGGGGGGGCGCCCACCCTCGTGAGAAGGGTGTGGGCCCCCTGGTCTTCATCTTTGGCGAGGATTTTATTTTTATTTTTTCTAAGATGTTCCATGGAGTTTCAGGTCATTCCGAGAATATTTGTTTTCTGCACATAAAACAACACCATGGCAATTCTGCTAAAAATAGCGTCAGTCTGGGTTAGTTCCATTCAAATCATACAAGTTAGAGTCCAAAACAAGGGCAAAAGTGTTTGGAAAAGTAGATACGACGGAGACGTATCAAGGTGCTATGCGACGGCGGCGGAGCTCGAGCAGCGGTGGAGTTGCGAGAGGAAGAAGACGAAGAGAGGGAAGAATGAGAAGGATCGGGGCGTGCCTATTTATAAGGGGATAAGCAAACAGGCGGGCGCGAAAATCGAGGAAGACCCAAATAATGATTATCCAAATAAATGGACGCCTCGATTCTCGGAAGACATTAAAACATAAAGATCCGTTGAGGATGACGTCATAACAGTTTTTTTGTGTTTTCAGAAGATGAAGTCACAGCGAGTTACATAATTTTGACGGAGAGAGGAAGATGGATTTTCATCTAAGTATTGAAGATTGACAAAGAACAAAGTTCAAAGTCAACCTGGGGCCTAATGTTGGGAATATAGCTACCAGGTAAGACTCGCCTAGGAGGGGCCGGGTCAGCCCCAATGGCGGGTTACAAAAGAAGGCCACTAACATTCAAGGCGATAGTTTATTATGACTTATAGAAGGCCTAAGCCCAGAGGCGGCTTAAGGCCCAATATTGTAAACCGCCATATGTAACCACACCTGGAAACTTAGTATCTGCAGCAAAGTGTTTAGTAGCAAAGTAATATGATAGTGGTGGTAGCAGCAACAAAAGTAAAGACATCAAAAGTAATGTTTTTAGTATTTTGTAGTGATTGTAACAGTAGCAGCGGGAAAGTAAATAAGCGTAAACCAGTATATGGAAAACTCGTAGGCACCGGATCAGTGATGGAGGATGGTTGATGATGACGACGGCGACGAATCCTCCTCTCCGGAGCCCCGAACGGACTCCAGATCAGCCCTCCCGAGAGGTTTTAGCGCTTGGCGGCGGCTCCGTGTCGTAAAACGTGATGATTTCTTCTCTCTGATTTTTTTCTCATCGAAACTCAATATATGGAGGTGGAGTTGGAGTCAGAGATGCAACAGGGGGCCCAAGAGGTAGGGGGCACGCCCTAGGGGGGGCGCCCACCCTCGTGAGAACGGTGTGGGCCCCCTGGTCTTCATCTTTGGCGAGGATTTTATTTTTATTTTTTCTAAGATGTTCCATGGAGTTTCAGGTCATTCCGAGAATATTTGTTTTCTGCACATAAAACAACACCATGGCAATTCTGCTGAAAATAGCGTCAGTCTGGGTTAGTTCCATTCAAATCATACAAGTTAGAGTCCAAAACAAGGGCAAAAGTGTTTGGAAAAGTAGATACGACGGAGACGTATCAAGGTGCTATGCGACGGCGGCGGAGCTCGAGCAGCGGTGGAGTTGCGAGAGGAAGAAGACGAAGAGAGGGAAGAATGAGAAGGATCGGGGCGTGCCTATTTATAAGGGGATAAGCAAACAGGCGGGCGCGAAAATCGAGGAAGACCAAATAATGATTATCCAAATAAATGGACGCCTCGATTCTCGGAAGACATTAAAACATAAAGATCCGTTGAGGATGACGTCATAACAGTTTTTTTGTGTTTTCAGAAGATGAAGTCACAGCGAGTTACATAATTTTGACGGAGAGAGGAAGATGGATTTTCATCTAAGTATTGAAGATTGACAAAGAACAAAGTTCAAAGTCAACCTGGGGCCTAATGTTGGGAATATAGCTACCAGGTAAGACTCGCCTAGGAGGGGCCGGGTCAGCCCCAATGGCGGGTTACAAAAGAAGGCCACTAACATTCAAGGCGATAGTTTATTATGACTTATAGAAGGCCTAAGCCCAGAGGCGGCTTAAGGCCCAATATTGTAAACCGCCATATGTAAGGAAAGACTTGTAAAGAAAGGCATGTAAAAGAAGTCACCGAGCCGGACACGTTTTATGAGCCGGCCGGGACTCTGTAGGCCGCCAGGCGTCAACCCGTGTATATAAGGGGACGACCCGGCGGAGGCTTAGGGCAAGAGACAACAACTCGAAGCCAGGACAAGCATATTCGCTCCCTGGTCTTCGAAACCCCAACAATTCCAAACACAACTAGACGTAGGCTTTTACCTTCATCGTAAGGGGCTGAACTTGTATAAAACCTCTCATGTCCTTTGTCCCGATTAACCCCTTTAAGCTTCCTAGTTGCGATGGCCCTACGACTAAGTCCTTTTGGTAGGACATCTGCCGTAACAATTCCACGACACCGTCCGTCATTGAATTGCCCTTAAAATTGACACAAATTACACCCAGTGCCACTGCTAAGTGAAAAAACATTTGTTTAAGTACATCTATTTAATCTTTATCTGTTTTTCTCCGGACAGATTCAGATTCTTTTTCAAATTCTTATCTTTCGATCCCCAATTCTAAAACTAAAATGTGTTATATAAGAAAATCACTCAGAAAAATACTTAAATTTCAAATATGCTGTTATCTTGCATGTTATTTATTTGTAAAATTATGTTTAGGGTGCAACCTTAATCAATACCTTTTCATATAGGGTATTTTGAAAATACCTACTATATATGTTTCCTATCCCATTTATGTAAACAAGTGGCTTAAGGTTGATTTGCATATTGTTTGAAATTGTGCCCATAAATGCATTTTCAAATATTCTTAGCTTTCAAACCCCAATTCTAAATCTGACATGTTATATATGAAAATCACTCAGAAAAATATGTAGATTCTAAATATGCTATTACCTTGCATGTTGATTATTTCCAAAATTATGTTTAGGGTGCAACCTTAATCAATACCTTTTTTATATAGGGCATTTTGAAAATGCCTACTATATATGTTACCTATCCCATTTATGTAAACAAGTGGCTTAACGTCGATTTCCATATTATTTGAAATTGTGCCCATAATTTTTTTTGGAAACACCTTGAGTACACTAAAAAATCATCCCAAATTTATTTTAACTTATCATGTTGTTTGTTGTGTGGCACCATGAAAAAAATTCAATGGATTTATTGATGTCATTGACTGTGTCTATGAGGGGTGATTTTTTTGCTCCCGTTGCAACACACATGCATATTTGCTAGTGCAAACCAAATCAAATAACATACAGAAATAACTCCAAACAATATGGAGGAAACATATGAGGAGAGCCCTGATTACCATTGCTGCCAGCACATGCGTTGGCGCATGACAAGCCAAGTGCACCACATTAGATTTGATAAAGGAATAAAGCCAAGCCGAGTAGAAATCTAATTTCCATGAACAAACACCCAACAGACTGCCCTGCGTTCAGGATAGAAGGTCGCATCTAGGTTGATCTTGACGAAGTCCGTTTGGGGTTTCAACCACTTTGGGACAGGTTTCTCAACCCCTTGAACTTTTTTGCTTAAGAATTAATTCTATTTGGTGGTAGAGACATACACTGTGTGGGAATTCCTCTGCGGGTAGGCATCATTGCTTGTGGTTGACTTTATATAATAGACCTAGGTTACAGGCATCTGTCTCAAACACCTAACCCTTCATTATTTACAAGTCAAACTGTAACACAACTCGTACACACATATTTTAACAAGAAAAATGACATTGAAGGGCAAATGGACAGATATTCAACAATACATAAGGCACACTTTTTATGATGATAAAACAACAGAGTGTTGTTTTCCATTGATGTAGAAGGTGTGAAGTATACAAAACGTAACCGAGTCATGAAGTGAAAAGAAATGGTATAAGGGGTACACTATCTTTGCTTTCAACAAAAAATAATACATAAGGTACCCTTTGTTTCCCTGAAACTCCCTAGTTTTGTTTCAAATGTTAGAGACCCACTAGTAGAAAACAGGGCTTTGGTCCAGGCCGAGGTGGCCCATTAGTCCCGGTTCAGTCCAGAATCGGGACCCATGGGGCCATCTGTCCCGGTTCGTGAGGACAGGGGCCTGCCGGGCCTCGTGGGGGCATTGCTCCCGGTTGGTCATGCCCCTTTGGTCCCGGTTGGTGGGACGAACCGGGACCAATGGGCCTCGCTCCTGGCCCACCACCATTGGTCCCGGTTGGTGGCTTGAACCGGGACCACAGGCTTCCCTTTGGTACCGGTTCATGCCACGAACTGGGACCAATGAGGTGCCTATATATACCCCCTCGCCGGCGAGCAGAGCACTCCACACTGCTCTGTTTTTTCTGGCCAGCGAGGGGAGAGCTTTGTGGTGCTCTAGCTCACCTCCTATGCACATGAGGTGTTCGATGAAATGCCCGAGCGACACTAGTTAAGCTTTCTCTTCTCGAAGCTCGACCTCAAAGCTCCATTTTCCTCGAGATTTGTCTAGGTTTAGCGGCCCATCACGTCCCACTCCTGTCTTCACCGCCGTGGATCGCCCGCACCGATCTCGTCTCCGGCACCACCGTGGTGAGCCTCTTGTTCTTATCTTCTTTCTGAAAGAAAAAAATCTTAATTTAGCTAGATAGATACTTGTCTAATTTTCTTACTTTTATTATTGCTTGTTATTATATAGTGCGATGGTTTTGGTATCCGCCCCCGTCGGCCCTCGTATTGGCTATGATTCGGATGTGGTATATATTATCTTTTTATAACTATTTGGTTCATTTATTGTTTATGACAATTATGCCGACCAACGTGACATAGATTTTATTTATCTAGGAGGTAGTTGAACCGGAAATTCCAACCGACCCTATTGTCGAGAGGTTAAATTTAGTTGAAGAAGAAAACAATTACTTGAAGGAAAAAATAAAAAAATTGAGGAGGAGAAGATGATATTGGAGTTGCATGTTGCGGATATCGTCGATGATCACAAGATCAAGATGGATGCAATGCGGTTGAAGATGAGAAAGATTAGAAAATATGCCATTCATACTGAGGCTTGGTATCATTATACCGTTGGATCAATTGTTACCTTGGTTGCGATTATTATCGCATTTGTTTTCACATTGAAATGTTTTACATAGTTTCAATGTATGGTTTAATTAATTAGATGCTCTGGGGAGCTATATGTTGTTAGATGAGAGCTATGTATGTACTTTGGTTTTAATGTGATGATGAACTTCTATTAATTTGGTCACCTAATTATCTATTCATGATGTTCTGTAATGGTTTTTGACACACTTAATTATATATAATGCACGTAGATGAACCACCAATGGATGTACGGTGGCAGACACACCTCCGAGTACATTAAGGGCGTGCATGATTTTCTCGAAGTAGCTGAGGCAAACAAGCAGAATGGTTTTATGTGTTGTCCATGCCCTAAATGTGGGAATACGAAGTCTTACTCTGAGCGGAAAATCCTTCACACCCACCTACTTTACAATGGTTTCATGCCACACTATAATGTTTGGACGAGGCACGGAGAAAATAGGGGTTATGATGGAAGACGGTGAAGAAGAAGAGGACGATGACAACTATGTGCCCCCTGAATACGGTGATGCTGCAACGGGGGAAGCTGCTGAAGATCAAGAGGAACCAGACGATGTGCCCAATGATGCTGCAATGGGGGAAGCTGCTGAAGATCATGATGAACCAGACGATGTGCCCGATGATGATGATCTCCGTCGAGTCATTGTCGATGCAAGGACGCAATGCGAAAGTCAAAAGGAGAAGCTGAAGTTCGATCGCATGTTAGAGGATCACAAAAAAGGGTTGTACCCCAATTGCGAAGATGGCAACACAAAGCTCGGTACCATACTGGAATTGCTGCAGTGGAAGGCAGAGAATGCTGTGCCTGAGAAAGGATTTGAGAAGCTACTGAAAATATTGAAGAAGAAGCTTCCAAAGGATAACGAATTGCCCGACAGTACATATGCAGCAAAGAAGGTCGTATGCCCTCTAGGATTGGAGGTGCAGAAGATACATGCATGCTCTAATGACTGCATCCTCTACCGCGGTGCGTACAAGGATCTGAACGCATGCCCGGTATGCGGTGCATTGCGGTATAAGACCAGACGAGATGACCCTGGTGATGTTGACGGCGAGCACCCCAGGAAGAGGGTTCCTGCGAAGGTGATGTGGTATGCTCCTATAATACCATGGTTGAAACGTCTGTTCAGAAACGAAGAGCATGCCAAGTTGATGCGATGGCACAGTGAGGACCGTAATAAAGACGGGAAGTTGAGAGCACCCGCTGATGGGTCACAGTGTAGAAAAATCGAGAGAAAGTACTGGCCTGAGTTTGCAAGTGACCCAAGGAACGTATGGTTTGGTTTAAGCGCGGATGGCATTAATCCATTCGGGGAGCAGAGCAGCAATCACAACACCTGGCCCGTTACTCTATGTATGTATAACCTTCCTCCTTGGATGTGCATAAAGTGAAAGTTCATTATGATGCCAATTCTCATCCAAGGCCCTAAGCAACCCGGCAACGACATTGATGTGTTCCTAAGGCCATTAGTTGAATAACTTTTACAGTTGTGGAATGGAAACGGTGTACGTACATGGGATGAGCACAAACAGGACGAATTTAACCTGCACGCGTTGCTGTTTGTAACCATCAACGATTGGCCCGCTCTCAGTAACCTTTCAGGACATACAAACAAGGGATACCACGCATGCACGCACTGTTTAGAAGAAACTGAAAGTATATACCTGGACAAATGCAGGAAGAATGTGTACCTGGGCCATCGTCGATTTCTTCCGACCAACCATCAATGTCGAAAGAAAGGCAAGCATTTCAAAGGCGAGACAGATCACCGGAAGAAGCCCGCCATGCGTACCGGTGATCATGTACTTGCTATTGTCAATGATTTACACGTAATCTTTGGAAAGGGTCCCGGCGGACTAGCTGTTCTGAATGACGCTGAGGGACACGCACCCATGTGGAAGAAGAAATCTATATTTTGGGACCTACCCTACTGGAAAGACCTAGAGGTCCGCTCTTCAAGCGACGTGATGCACGTGATGAAGAACATTTGCGTGAACCTGCTAGGCTTCTTGGGCGTGTATGGGAAGACAAAAGATACACCTGAGGCACGGGAGGACCTGCAACATTTGCACGAAAAATACGGCATGCCTCCGAAGCAGTATAAAGGTCCTACCAGCAACGCTCTTACGAAAGAAGAGAAAGAAATCTTCTTTGAATGCCTGCTCAGTATGAAGGTCACGACTGGCTTCTTGTCAAATATAAAGGGAATAATAAATATGCTAGAGAAAAAGTTCCAGAACCTAAAGTCTCATGACTGCCACATGATAATGACGCAATTGCTTCCGGTTGCATTGAGGGGGCTTCTACCAGAAAATGCCCGATTGGCCATTGTGAAGTTATGTGCATTCGTCAATGCAATCTCTCAGAAGATGATCAATCCAGAAATCGTACCAAGGCTAAGGAGTGATGTGGCGCAATGTCTTGTCAGTTTCGAGCTAGTGTTCCCACCATCCTTCTTCAATATCATGACGCACATCCTAGTTCATCTAGTCGACGAGATTGTCATTCCGGGGCCCGTATTTCTACACAATATGTTCCCCTTTGAGAGGTTCATGGGAGTCCTAAAGAAATATGTCCGTAACCGCGCTAGGCCAGAAGGAAGCATCTCCATGGGCCATCAAACAAAGGATGTCATTGGGTTTTGTGTTGACTTCATTCCTGGCCTTAAGAAGATAGGTCTCCCTAAATCGCGGTATGAGGGGAGACTGACTGGAAAAGGCACGCTGGAAGGGGCCTCAATAATATGCAGGGACAGATATTCTTGGTCTCAAGCACACTACACAGTTCTACAGAACTCTACCTTGGTGACCCCGTATGTCGATGAACACAAGAACAGTCTGCGCTCCAAACACCCGGAGCAGTGCGATGACTGGATTACATGTGAACACATCAGGACTTCCAGCAGTTGGTTGGAAACACGTCTCAGAGGTGACAACACTGTTTGTGATGAGCTGTACTTGTTGTCCAGGGGACCATCTTTGACTGTATTGACTTACAAAGGATACGGGATAAATGAGAATACATTTTACACGATCGCCCAAGATCAAAAGAGCACCAACCAAAACAGCGGTGTCCGCTTTGATGCAGCAACCGAGAGGGGAAAGGACACATATTATGGTTACATAGTGGACATATGGGAACTTGACTACGAACATGATTTTAAGGTCCCTTTATTTAAGTGCAAATGGGTCAATCTGTCAGGAGGTGGGGTATAGGTAGACCCACAGTACGGAATGACAATAGTGGATCTCAACAATCTTGCGTATGCAGACGAACCGTTCGTCCTAGCCAATGATGTAGCACAGGTTATCTATGTGAAGGACATGTCTACCAAACCGAGAAAAATAAAAGATAAGGAAGCGAATACATCATACGATGAGCCAAAGCGCCACATAGTTCTTTCAGGAAAAAGGGACATCGTGGGAGTGGAGGGCAAGACACTACTAGGAAAAGGCCTACTAATGGCGCACCTAATTTGGCCATTAATGGCGCATTAGTGGTTCGCCATTAGTGCCACGCCATTAGTATATTTTACTAATGGCGCACCACTGGTGCGCCATTAGTATCTGGTATACTAATGGCGCACCTCAGATGCGCCATTAGTATATACAACAGTGCGCCATTAGTATGCCTCCCAGGGGGCCATGTATACCCAGGTGCTTTGGCATACTAATGGCGCACAACAACAGGATGCGCCATTAGTAACTTCGGCATACTAATGGCGCACTGTTTAATGATGCGCCATTAGTATCCTTTGGCATACTAATGGCGCACTATGATGTGATGCACCATTAGTATGAATATTAGGTTTTTTTTATTTTTTTATTTTTTGTTTTTTGCACAGGTTACAAAATGTATAGTTGGACAAAATATAGACAGCACACATCAACAACAGATTCATCGAATACAATAGAAGATTAGTCTCTGAATACAATTCATCATTTTAGTCTTCGAATACAATTCATCATATTAGTCTCCGAATTGAAAAGACCGAACAAAGATAGAACATTATATTACAAGTCTCGAGACCGCGAGTTTGTCTTCACATTACAAGTCGATATCGATCATCTAAACTACCATCACATAGAAGAGAGCTGCGGTCATCATGATGAGCATCATCACGATGAAACTCGTCTTCATCCGGTTCTCCAACGCTCCCTCCCCTCTCCTGCTAGATAGCGGGCGTATCTAGATTCGGCCTCGGCCCTAGTGGCGTACCCTTTGTAACTGTTACCGCTGAATCGGTGAACCTGTCTCCGACACTCCTCCCAGTCGTCGTAGACTCCGGGAACCTTACCCTTGTACACGACATACCACGGCATCGCTATGCAGTAGCCAAACGAAATGTTAGTACCAATTCACAAACAATACATAAGCAAAATATAAGTATGCAACAGAACGATCGGAAGAGAAAAGCAAGACATTAATAGCATTGATTACATCTAAGTTGAACGACTCTCGAAACCAAAGAGACATACTACAAGTTCATTAAAGTTTAATTACAACATGAGCCAATCGATGTTTCAGAACTAGACACAGCATCACTGCTTTCGACTCGACTCAAGGGACCGGAGCGTGGATGAAGCCGCCATCTATCGTGGGAGTCATGAAACAACGGGCGTTGTCAGCCTGCATTTGTAGGATTGTGTCGATGTCACTGTTGGACGGTTGATTTCTGAGGTAGAACTGCCTCGAGGTACGAAGGACATCTTGATGGATGATTTCCGCAAACTCCTACTAGATGCGAAAGAATTCTTGTCTGATGTCCGCGTCCTGGATTGCCGACACGCTCGCGGCCCAATCTTTGAGTCTATTCGGTAGCAGAAGTTGATGATGGTCCCGTACGATCGCCCGCATGTGATGGATGGCGTAGTAGGCACCCTTCTGACCGCTAGGCGGCTGCTTGACGCAGCAGAACATCGTATTGTGGGAGAACACGTGCTTGCCGTACTTACGAATAGGCCTGGTGAAGGTGCCTCCAGATTTGACGTAGCCGGGGAGAACATCATCAAGAACCTTCTTGACATTTGTGTAGTCTACGTTCGACTGATGGTCCGGGTCGAAATACGTGGCCATGGAATATTTGGGGCTTAGAAGGATGAGCGTGCAACATGTGTCACTGCAGAAAACACGGAATGTTAAAAGAAAAACGATCGAAATCTAAGAATTCATATGTTACGGGGCAGTTGAGGGGAGGACTTACTCGGGAAAGTAAGGCACGAGGAAGTTATCCTTATCTTGGTTTGCCAGAATGACGCCTTCGAGGTAAGAACTCGCGACTTGCCGGTCCCCAGTGCTGCCCAAGATCTTGGCACGCATTTAGAAGGGGTCGACTATCACGATGTCCGGGGTCTTGTCGCAAATGATCCGCATCTCCATACTCAGCGAAAATAGCCGAACGAAGGTGTAGTGCAGCGGATGAAGGTTCAACATAGCGTGGATGTCATCAAACCGCAGGACGATCGTACCCCCGATGGAGTTATCCACAAAGCCCTTGCCCTCTGGCACCTTGGCCGCGAAAACCGGGTATGCCACATCCTTCTCTCCGATACGCCGCTTCTCCAAAGAAAGAACACTATCATGCAGACTCCGCATAGCACCGGTTGCAGCATCAAGCATATTTCTCAGTAGCATCGGCCTACCCGCCACATGCACCCTCCTCGAGATATCCTCAGGTGCAGGTGGCCCGTCCTGAGCCCGGATCGTACTCGGTGCCGGCTGGCCCGAACCCTTGTTAGTCATTTCAGGTCTTCTTGGCCTTCTTGCCTTTGTGACGACTTTCCGTGTCCTGCTTCGCCTCATCATCATCATCATCATCATCATCATCATCATCATCATCATCATATATAGTGTGAAGCTCCTGCCTGATGCCCATTGATTTCAAGCCTGCCCTTGCTTTCGGCCCATCTTTGGTCCTCTCTGGCATGTTGAGTAGGGTACCAAGCAGACTCTCGCACACGTTCTTCGTGATATGCATGACATCAAGGCTGTGAGGCACACGGTGGATCTTCCAGTACGGCAAGTCCCAGAAAACAGACCTCGTTTTCCATACCTTCAGCAGTGGCTCTGGCGCCTTTTGCTTCTTTCCCGGCAGTGGGCAGTCTTTCCAATTTTTCAACAGCTCGTCTATTTCCTCGCCGCTCCTCGTACGCGGGCGTCCTCGGGGTTTGGTTTCACCATCGAACAGATCCTTGCGTTTTCTCCACGGGTCATCGTCGTGAAGCCACCTTCGATGTCCCATGAACATAGTTTTCGAAGACCCGGGATCTCTATCTAGCTAGCGATACGTTGTGCCATCCATGCACCTGACGCATCCAGAAAATCCGTGGACCACCTGCCCCGCGACATATCCGTAACCGAGATAGTCGTGCACCATCGTGAGCAGCGCGGCTCTCATAGGGAAATATTCTTTCTCTGCGGCATCCCACGTATTGGCTGGCGTTTTCCACAGCGTGTCAAGCTCCTCTTTTAGCAGCCCCAGATACAGATTGATGTCGTTCCCTGGTTGTTTCGGTCCTTCAATTAGCATACTCATGTGAATGTACTTCCTCTTCATGCACAACCAAGGGGGAAGGTTGTACATCCACACAAACACAGGCCAGGTGCTATGTGTGCTTCTCTGGCTGCCAAACGGATTGACTCCATCGGTGCTCGCGCCCAACACGATGTTCCTTGGATCGTTCCCAAATTCTGGGTCTTCGAAGTTCAACGCTTGCCACTGGCTCGCATCCTTAGGGTGACTCAGCATCTTGTCTTTTTTATCTATCTCCGGATCATTTGCGTCATCTTCTCGCTTCTTCTCCTCCCTATCCGCGTGCCAACGCAGGAGCTTTGCTACCTTAGGGTCCGCGAAATACCGCTGCAGACGAGGAGTGATCGGAAAGTACCACACCACTTTTCGAGGAGCTTTCTTCCTCTTCTTGTATCGAGTGACGCCGCACACCGGACATATGGTAGACTCCGCGTGCTCATCCCGATAAATGATGCAATTGTTCATGCACACATGGTATTTCACGTGCGGTAAATCCAGAGGACACACGATTTTCTTCGCCTCCTCCAAACTGGTCGGGCACTTGTTCCCCTTGGGAAGACGTTCGTGCCAGAATGACATGTTCTCGTCGAAGCATGCGTCGGTCATTTTGTGTTTTACCTTCATCTCCAGAGCCATGAGCATTACTTTCAGGCGGGTATCCTCGGGCCTGCATCCTTCATACAATGGAGTGACCGCGTCTAACTGAAGTTGATCCATCTTGGCTTTCTCTCAGGCGGCAGCTCTTGCGTTATCCGTCTGCATGAGAAGCAGCTCTTGAATATGAGGGTCCTGCACCCAGCCCATCGATGGTCCAGCATCGTCTGCTCCGCCGGCATCATCATCTTCATGATCATGCCCGTCGTCTGCTCCGGCATCTTCCTCATCATCATGTCCTGCATCTTCTACATGATGACTGTGTACAGCATCACGGTTGTGATCATCTCCTGGGGATTCTTCGTCTTCTCGCCCGCCCGAGCCGCGGTGGTTGTCTTGCTGCCCTTCCTCATTTCTTGCCCGGCCCCCATGAACGACTTCGTAGTCATCTTCATCACCATGCCACCGATAGCCATCCATGAAACCACGCAAGAGCAGGTGGTCCCGCACCTGCCCTGATTCCAGGTCCGCAATAAGGCTCTTCAGCTTGCATCTTCGACACGGACATCTTATCTCCGTCTCGTTCTTTTGAAGCATCTCGGCCTTTGCGGACCTCAAAAACCTATTCACGATGCCTTCGGTCATCATGCGGACCATGGTCGCCTGCGGGGTAGAGCAAAACGATATTTTAGAACCAAGAAAAAATTTGGCATGACTTTCCCTAAAAATAGGACCATAAAGAATGCTTAATGCCAAAATTCTTGCCGAAACGGAAATGAATCAACATTCCGGCAAAATATTGGCAACTATCGCATTTCAAATACCGGTACACCTCCAAACACAAACACATATGCAACACCACAAACATATGCAACACCACGAACATACATAGATCTAGCTAGGCCATAAAAAGTGCATGTGCACATTGTTGTAGGGAGAACAACATAAATATAGCTTCCCCCCTTACTTACCTATCAAAACAAGGTAATTTAACCACTTAAATTGAATGAATCTATGGTGGAAATGAGGTGAAAAAGAGGAGGCACCCGAGACAAGGAGGAGGTGGAGAGAATGAAGTGGGGAGAAAGTGAGTGTGGGTAGGAGAGGCTCCCCAAAATATCTTGTTGCTGCCCACTTACTAATGGCGCACCAACTCCAAATGCGCCATTAGTAATCTAGGTTACTAATGGCGCACCTTCTAGTGGTGCACCATTAGTAGTTTTGCAAAAAAATTTACTAATGGCGCACTGTCCCACAGTGCGCCATTACTAGTTTGAACTAGTAATGGCGCACGGTGGAACAGTGCGCCATTAGTAGTTTTGCAAAAAAGGGAATAAAACATATAATAAAAAAACAACATTAGTGGCGCACTTTCCGACAGGTGCGCCATTACTAGTTACAACTAGTAATGGCGCACTTTCCGACAGGTGCGCCATTACTAGTTACAACTAGTAATGGCGCACTTTGTCTGGATGCGCCATCAGTATGTTTGGACAGGCGCACTAGTTCAAAAAAAAATTTGGATACTAATGGCGCACCCTGTGCCTGGTGCGCCATTAGTAGTTTCAACTCTAATGCCGTATCAGAAGGTGGTGCGCCATTAGTATATACTAATGGCGCATCGCTTGTCAGGTGCGCCATTAGTGTCAATCCCATCTATAGCCCTTTTTCTAGTAGTGAGACAGACATGTCTGAAGATTATGAAAAGTTTCATGAAATTCCTCCCTTCAAAATCAAGGCTGACCCAAGCATCCCGATAAACGATGAAGATTATCCATGGTTACGGCACAATAAGCAAATGACACAAGCGAAGAAAAAGTGAAGAATTTCTCCCGTAACTATTATCATGATACCATGCCAACTTTGCAACAGACGAGTATGATACCATTGTCCGTTTTGTACATGCACATGCTATGTGGGTGAAATTATGATACCATGCCAACTTTCAACTTTTTCAGAGTTCATTTGAAATGCTTTAATGTCTTATGGTTCGGCCCCCGTAATACCATTATTCACATTTTAACTATTCAAATTTGAAAACTAATGGCACTAACAGAAAGTTTATAATTTTTCTAAAACTAATGGCACTAACAGAAAGTTTATAATTTTGCTGACCTAAAAGCAAAAAAAATTAAAAAAACAAAAAACAAAAGAAAATAAATAATGCAAAAAACAAAAGAAAATAAACTGGAAAAAGTAATGGCACTAACAGAAAGTTTACAAATTATCTAACCTAAAAGCAAAAAGAATTAAAACAATATAGCAAGAAACAAAAGAAAATAAATAATGCAAAAAACAAAACAAAAAAACTGGAAAAAAATAAAAAAAACCGCCACCTATTAGGCCACCACGGCCTGAATACGACTAGAGACCCAACCTGGGCCAGGATTCAGGCCCGCAGAAGGCCCAATAGGCCCAAATATAGCATAGTGTGAGATTAGGCCCGTAAGCCTGCATTTGAGAGGAGCTCGAGAGGGCAGCCGCAGTGGGGCTTATAAACCACTCCGAGCCCCTCTCAACTAGCGAGGTGGGACTAAACTTTTGGCCGCGGGCAGCGCAAGGCCTTTGGTCCCGGTTCGTGGCACCAACCGGGACCAATGCTCCTCGCCCCTGGCACATGACCATTAGTCCCGGTTTGTGCCACAAACCGGCACTAAAGGGTTGGTCCTCGTTGCGGGAAGAGTTTAGTCCCAGCTTGCCAACCGAAGGGGGCTCACACTGGTTTATAAGCCCTTCCCTCTCTGCCTTGTTGAGCTCCTCTCAAAGTGAAAATAGATGCCCTTATAGGAAAGTGAAAATAGATGCCCTTATATACCCCGTGTCCCGATAACTTCAACACGAGGGGGGTGGGTTCGACCTACCCCCTCCCAAATAATATTATTTTCCCATGTATGTATGCAAAAGTTACATTTTTAGAAACGTTTTATATATCTAGCTAGGAAAGGAAGAAGAAGAAAAAGAATGAGAGGAAAAAGGAAAATAAGAACAGGAAGAAAGGAGAAGAAGAGGAGAGGAAGAAGAGGAGAAATAAATAAGAAGAAGAAAAAAGAAGAAAAAGAAGAGGAGAAGAAGAAAGGAATAGAGGAGAAGAAGAGAAAACAGAATATTCTCTTCTTCTCCTCTATTTCTTTCTTCTTCTCCTCTTTTTTTCTTCTTTTTTTTTCTTCAATCTTCTCCTCTATTAATATCTTCTTCTCCTCTTTTTATTTATTCTTCGTCTTCTTATTTTTTATCGGATATGTCGTTATCGATATACTCCGTGTCCCAATAACTTCAACATGAGGGGGGGGGGTGTTCGACCTACCCCCTCCCCGTTAACTTATACCACGGGTGCACCCCCCGGCCCTCTCGCTCGACCAAAACTCTTGAGGACACCCAAACCCTAGAAAAAAATGATGTCGGTCTCCTACCCCCTGCCGCCGCGCCCCTACCCTTGAAGCGTTACCGAGGCCACCCCAAACCCGGAATAAGCTAGATCTACGTTTGCCACTAATATATCCACATGCTGTCATGTTTGTGTAATAATTGCCATGTTGTAATATTTGCAGAAACAATCGAGTTCGGACGAGACGAGGAACAAGAACAGGTGTTGGGGGACATAATCTTAGCCGGAGGTGATGTCATGTCGTATCTTAACGACAATGATGGTCTGGAAGCAGAACAGGGTGAAGAAGAAGCAGGCTACGGTGATCGAAGAATGGAGGAGGAAACACATGATTATGATGGCTCCGGTGACCCAATGCTAGTGCAAGAAGGAGCCCATGGTGACGGCTCCGGTGACCGAACAGAGTCCGGCCAGGTAAATATATTAGTTAAGCCTGTGATGACTAGCTAATTGATGGATTCATTGTTTTGGTATGTACAGATATTAATTAACTCTCGTCTAATTCTTCTTTTTCTAGCCGTCCGGATCGAGCACAACTTCGGTAAAGAGACGAGGCCCGAAGAAAAAGTTGTGCTCGGATGAAAGGTTTGAGATCACAGAAATCGCGCGTGATGGCATGCCGATTGAACCCATCCGGACAAAGGAAGCATTTTCTGCTCAGTGCGGGATTCTTGTTAGGGACAAGATCCCGATCAGCATCCAGCAATGGTATAATCCTTGAACGAAGACCCTGAGGTGTCTTATCTCAATGATATGCAGAAAGATGATTTTTGGACTGAGCTGAAGGCAAATTTCACCCTACCGCCAGAGGAGGATCCGGAGAAGCCAGTTAAAGAGCAATTAATCAAGTCTCATGCTCTTAAGAAGATGGCAGAGCTATTCAGGAGGTGGAAGAATGAGCTGAAAACGTTTGTCGACAACGAAGAGACAGCAGAATTCATCAACAAATATGAGAAGATCAGAGATCACTGGCCCGCATTTGTGGCCTACAAGACATCGGAAAAGAGTAAGAAGATGCCGGCGACAAACAAGAAAAATGCTGCAAAGAAGAAGCTTCACCATCGCACGGGGTCAGGTGGCTACCTCAAAGCCCGGCCTAAGTGGGCCAAGGCTGAGAATGATCTGCTTGATAAAGGGATCAAACCAGAGACAATGAACTGGCCAGACCGTTGCCGGACTTGGTTCTTCGGGGCTGGCGGAACCGTGGACCATGTATCAGGGAAATGCGTTTGGACGGACGAGCAAATGAACATACCAGTCAAGAAGCTAAAGCATTATATCGATGCAGCGCAACAAGGGACGTTCGTTCCAGACAGAGAGAACGCCGAGCTCACAATGGCCCTCGGGAATCCTGAGCACCCTGGACGGACACGTGGCACGCCAGGCTCCGTTTCATGGAAGGCTGGTTTTCCGAACGCAGGCGGTTACAAATGCCAGGAGAGGAGGAAAAAAGTGCAGCAGACCCAAATGCAGGCGCTGCACGCAAGGGTACAAGCGATAGAGGAACGAGAAGCAAATCGTAGCAAACGAACTGCCGAAGCTTCCCCCGAAGATACCCCTCCACCTCGGCGGAGAGGCAGCGTGGCTTCCACCGAGCTACTTCAGCCGGAGCATGTCTTGACGGCTCCTGCCAGCTATCCCGTGGATGCTATCACGGAGTCTCAAAATTGCTACCTTATGACGCAATGGATGAATTTGAAGGTCAAGGCGGCTGTTGGCTCTGTTTTTCCTACTGAACCCGGCGCAACTTTTCACTGCCGGTCGATTCCAGAAGGATATGCTAGGGTGATGGTGGATGAAATAACGGAGGGATTTGAGGACCTCCAGCTTGACCACCCTACCGGTGAAGGGGAGACTCGGCTGGGTTCTGCTTTGAAGACTCCATGCCTATGGCAGAAGGAGCTCATCAACCTTCCGAACTGGATGCCTCCGCCTCCTCCTCCTCCGACGACGAGTCAGGGCACTCCGCCTCCTCCACCGCCTCCTCCTCTGGCGAGTGATGATCAGGGCACTCGGCCTCCTTCTTCGGTGCGTGGCGGCACTCCGCCTCCTTCTCCGCCTGCGCCGGCGCGCCCGGGCAGCCAGCCTCCTCCTTCTCCGCCTCGTCAGCAAGGGCGGAAGAGACCCGCCGCCGCTCCAGCTGCTCCGGGGCGTCGTAGTCCTTCTCCTCCGCCTCGTAAGCAAGGAAAGAAGACAGCCGCAGCCGCTCTGTCTGCTCTACCGGCGTCTAGCAATACAGCCTGAGGCGGGAGGCAATACAGATTCGGTCCTTCTCTAAAGACTCTAGAGAATTACCATACGAGAGGACCCCGGAGGAGAACGCCGACATCCGCGAGCCGAAGTGAGGAACTTCTTTGAAGTGGTGAAAGCAAAGAAGCATCCACCTCCGGAGGAGAAGGTAGATCCGGTGAAAGCGAAGCGCACTCTGGCTGCCCTGAAAAAACCAGCAAAGTCTCCGCCGAAAGGCAACTATGAGCGCATTATTGAAAAGTCATTTGTCGAAGCGGAGCGGTCGGGAAGTACTGTCAGTGATCAAAGGTTAAAAGAACGACGAGCTGGGAAAAACATTGCCCAGCTCGGCGAAGAAGCGAACCAATCATGCCCCCTGCTCAAGGTGCCTACTAATGATCCGAGGATGGTGCCCGGTTATATCAATCTTGGAGATTACCTACCCGACGATGTACATTATGAGTTCTTGGAGGTGGAGGAACACAAATACGAGTACGGGAAGCCCCTCTCGTCAAAGATGCAAGATCTCTAACAACGATGATGCGAAGATTCCATGATTGGTACATGAAAAAACCTGCAGAGAGTCTGGGGGGAGGAATACTTTGACGCTGAGAGTTAGAGAGGAGCATGATCTTGTTGGAATTGAACTGTTGAATGTTCCATTTGAGGAGTTCTTCCAGTTTTTCAATCAAAAGGCCCTCGATAAAGCAACGGTCACTTGCTACTGTCTATAAGTAGTACTACTTCTGTCATTAAGTCTCTATATAGGTCAACTCTTTCATTGCATGTATTTATAATTATCCTCACTATATTATGCAGATTGAAGATCGCCGAATTGCAGAATAGACAAATCGGTGATATTAGGTTCATTAACACAAATCTCATAGATACAACTGAGGTTAAATATCATGCTAAAGATACCGAGGCCAACTTGCTACGATCGTTGGTAATAAATGAAAACAAAGATATAATACTCTTTCCTTACAACTTCAAGTGAGTGTTACTGTCTTGTGCATATTCGGTTTCCCTTATTAGTCCAGGTTATAGTAATGTAATTGATGAGTTATGCATGCGTGCACAGGTTCCACTATATTCTCCTAGAGATTAAGCTTGAGCAGGGACTAGTAACCGTCAAAGACTCGAGACGAAAAGATCCCCAGGACTATGCGGACATGACTCAAATGCTCGAGAAGTAAGTTAAATCGATCATTATCCACCATATCAGCAAGTTTGTTCATTTCTTGATATCAAGTAATTGTTTTCTTTGTCTGGCAGGGTTTGGAGAAAATACATCAAAAAAGCTCCGGAACTGCCGAAGAAGCTGCAATTTAGATACCCGAAAGTAAGTACTATAGTAACATGTTCCGCACATCTCCTAGTGATTCAAGCGCTAGTTTCATCAATACCATTTGGCATGCTTGCTTATCAGTTTGATTGACCTCTATTTCTTGTAAAGTGGTTGTGGCAGGAACAAGGGAATGATTTCTGTGGATACTACGTTTGCGAGTCCATCCGCCACACGACCTGTGAACGAGGATACTCTGACGAACAATATGAAGTGCGTAAGCAATAATATTCACAATTTTATTTTATTACCATCATTTGTGTTGAGTTTCATTTACTCATATATATATATATATATATATATATATATATATTGACCCCTTCTTCAAATTAGATCTTTCGGATGCGGGATGAACTCCTAGCACCACATCGTATGCGAGCAATTCAAGAGAAATTGGCGGCATTCTTCCTTGACCACGTGATCGCTGAAGACGGAGAATACTATGTGGATCCTGTGTTCGTATATAATTAGGAGATTATATTGTAAGAGATAATTACTGTATATATGTAGCCGGTAGTATCAGATAGATATACGAGAACTTGTTGTTCGACCAATCTCTCGGAGAAGGAGAGGTGGTCGATATCACTTCTCTCTGTATGCATATATGTTCACGATCTTCAGTTTCCTTCGTTTGCTTACTAGCTAGCTAGCGTGTCTAGTCCTCTCTATACGTATATAATACGTAGCATCGACCAAGCACGGGCATAAGAGAGGACACTTCTCTCTATTAATTAGGTAGCTAACGCAATATATGAAACACCTATATTAACCTCCCAAAACCCCCAACCCCCCCCCCCCCCTTCAAAAAAAACAAAAACCTCACCTCCTGAAATGCTGACACGTAGATGCCTATTGGTCCCGGTTGGTGCCACCAACCAGGACCAAAGGCAAAAAAAACCTCAGCCACTGAAATGCTGACGCGTGGATGCCTATTGGTCCCAGTTGGTGCCACCAACCGGGACCAAAGACCCTTCTGCCTGGGCTCGGCGCACCGGCCACGTGAAGGCTCATCTATCCTGGTTCCTGTTTGAACCGAGACTAAAGGGTCAGGGCATTAGTAACGACCCTTTAGTCCCGATTCAAAAACCGGGACAAAAGACTCTTACCAACCGGAACATAAAACCCTTTTTCTACTAGTGACCATCTCATATCCACTCGATTTCCTCTTCTGCGAAGGAAGCGACGCGGTGCCTGGAAGTCGCTGCTGCAAGAACAACAACAAGGCGAGCAACGCCGCCCCGCACGGTATAACCATGTCCCAAGCGACGCCGAACAGATCGTCGTCGGGGCTCGCGTACAATTTAGAAGAGCGCATGCTCGGCTTGTAGATCTGGGCCCTGACTACATCATACACATGGGGCATCAAGCGGATCATGGTGGCCCCCATGTAAAACCACGGCGAGATCGCCCGAGCTCTGGACGCTCCCAAGGATGCGTTCAGGATGACCTGCGGGAGCAGGAAACCATCATGTATCAGCCCCACATACGACACAAGGTCCTGCCAGATCGTCACCCGCCATCCGGCCATGCCGGTCGTGGAGGCGCGGGCGTTGATCACGTGGACGACCGCGGCCACCATTCCTCCGAGGGCGTACAACGGTAGGCATATTCCGCTCGGACATGGTGGATGTGCGTCGGCCGGACCACGCGAGTTGGAGAAGGCGCAGCCAGTGTAGGCGCTCTCATCATTGTTGAATATATGGTTTGTGCATATATATTGTATGTTCTGACCCACCTCCTAGTCATTGTATAGTTGAGATTGTGGCCCACCTTGTACTCCATATATACGTGTGCTATGCACCGATCAATACATCGAGTTGCATTGTCAAAATATTCGTTTCCAACATGGTATCATACCTACGATCCTAATCCTAACTCCTGCCGCCGCCATCGCCGCCGCGATCCCGTCGCCGCCGCCGCCGCCCTCCTGTGTGCCGCCGCCGCCTCGCGCTTCCGCCCGCCACCCGCGCCGCGCCGCGCCGTCATCCCTCCCACCACGCCGCTTCACCATGCGCCGCCGCCCTCCACTCTCGGCCATGGCCTCCCCCGGTTCCACCGGTACCACCCGCAGCCGCCGCACCAACCCCTTCGACGGCCCCGATCGCGTCGTCATCCGTGATCTCAATATCCTCGCTCGGGTTCCCATCGTCCTCGATCAACTCACCTCCACCTACTATGCCTGGAAAACATACTTCTCCCTTGTGTTCCGTGAGTACAATCTCCGGGATCACATCGATGGCTCCGTGGACTCCCGCTTCATGGAGGACGATGAGGAGTGGACGTCCATCGACGCCACTCTTATCCGCTGGTTGTACACCACCATCTCGAAGGACCTCTTCCACATGGTGGTCTCCGCCGATGATGACGCTCACGCCGTTTGGACTAAGCTCAACGGCCTCTTCACCGACAACACGCTCCAATGCAAGGTTTTCTTGCACGACGAGTTTTTTGGGTGCCGGCAGCTTGACTCATCGGCCGACGATTATTGCATGCGCCTCAAGAAGCTTGTCGACGAGCTCCGTGACCTCGGCGAGAAGGTCTCCGACGAGCTCCTCCTCAACACTCTCATCGCCGGCCTGAACAAAGACTTCGGGAACGCCGCCTCCAACATCCCTCTCATCACCAACCCGACCTTCCCCAAAATCGTCGCGTACCTGAAGCTGGAGGAGAAGAGGATGCAGATGTCACGCGCCCGGGCCACCCATACGGCTCTCACCGCCGGAACCCGCGACGGTGCGCCGCCCACCGCTCCGGCTCCCCCACCGCGGCCCGCCCAGGGGCCCCTCCACGTGCAGCCGCCGCCCGGGTTCCCATATCCCGCGCCGCCGCAGGCCCCTCAGCCGCCCCCCGCCGAGCAGCAGCAGCGCCGGGGCTGGCGTCGCGGCCGAGGTGGTCGCAAGCAACAGCAGCAGCCGCCAGCTGCCCATGGCGGGGCGCCGCGCCAGCCGCAGCATCCGCTCCCGCCGGCACCTTGGCAGGCCGGCCAGAACCCCTGGATGGGGGTTGTTCACGCATACTCCATGCCCATACTGCGCGCCCCCATCCCCGGTGTTTTTGGCGCTGGCCCGGCCCCTCATCAGGCTCTGTACGCGGCCCCTCAGGCGTATCCGCCGGCGCCGCTCTACGGTCCCTCAGCGGCCTATGGGCTAGCTCCGGCCGGTGGGCTCGTGGCGCCGCCGCCAAAGCCTCTACCGTCGGCCCCGGCCCTCCCGCCGGCACCATGGGACCCCGCACTGCTAGCGGCCCTCCACACCGCCCCCACGCCACAGCAGTACACCGGCGGTGGCGACTGGTACATGGACACCGGAGCCACGGCTCACATGGCCGCCAACCCCGGTAACCTTCTTACCGCTCACCTTGTTCACACTGCTGCTCGCATTACCGTGGGCGACGGTTCTTCCATGCCCATCACTCATGTCGGCCATGCTGCTTTTCCTTCTAACTCCGTTCCATTACATCTTTCTAACGTACTCGTTTCACCTGACATCATTAGAAATCTTGTTTTTGTTCGTTCTCTTACATGTGAAAATCATGTCACCGTTGAATTTGACATGTTTGGCTTTTCTGTTAAGGATGCCCGTACCCGGATGGTGCTCCACCGATGTGACAGCCCCGACGATCTCTAGCCGGTCCACTCCTCCACATCCTCCGTCACTGCACCCATGGCGCTTTCCGCTAGAGTGGACCTTTGGCATGCTCGTCTCGGTCATCCCAACCCTGCCACCCTTGGTCATATTCTTCGCAGTTTTTCATTCACGTGTAATAAGATCGACGATCACACTTGTCATGCTTTTCATCTCGGCAAACATACTCGTTTACCCTTTAGCACTTCCTCGCATGTTGCTTCATACCCATTTGAGTTAATTCATAGTGATGTTTGGACCTCTCCTGTTGCAAGTAACACGGGCTATCTCTATTATCTTGTTGTCCTTGATGATTTTTCGCATTATGTGTGGACCTTCCTATTGCGGCGAAAGTAGGATTCTGCTGCCACTCTCACCGCATTCTACTCCTATGTCTCCACGCAGTTTGGTCACCCCATTCATGCATTGCAAACAGACAACGGGAAGGAGTTCGATAATCTTGCAATCCGCAACCTTCTCGCCACACACGGCACAATTTTTCGTCTCACTTGCCCGTACACTTCGCAACAAAATGGCCGCACTGAGCGCGTGCTTCGCACTCTTAATGACTGCGTTCGCACCCTCCTCTTTCACGCCAATGTGCCACCACGTTTCTGGCCTGACGCGCTCGCCACCGCATCACTACTCCTCAACATCCGTCCCTGTCGCACTCGCAGGAATTTTGCTCCTTATCATCTTTTGTTCGGCACGCCACCTTCCTACACTGAGCTTCGCATTTTCGGTTGCTTGTGCTACCCTAGCATCGCTTCCACTACTTCTCATAAGCTCGCACCATAGTCCGTGGCCTGTATTTTTCTTGGCTATCCCCCCAACACCAAAGGCCACCGCTGCTATGATCCTATCTCACATCGGGTCATCACTTCCCGACACGTTTACTTTGATGAGATGGTTTTTCCGTTTTAGCAGGTACCTTCGAATATTGCGGCCTTGCCCGCTCCTGGTGACGGCCGCTCAGGCGCTTCTCTCGGGCCGCCTCCTGGCTTTGAGGGTGCCCCCCGTGCCCCGGGTCGAGTTCCTCCCCGGTCGGTTTCCTTAGGGGCTGCACCCCTCCCGGCGCCTGCGACGCCCCCTGCGCCACCATCGGCGCCCCTCGTGCCCTCGTCGGCGACCTCGCCCGCAGCGGCCTTCCCCGCGCCCTCGCCGGCGGCCTCACCCGCGGCCTCACCCGCGGCATCCGTGGCGGGCTCTTCTTCGTCCTCGCCCGTCGCCCTGGACTCACTGCCCCGCCCGATGACTCGCTCTCGGGCCGGTACCTTCCACCCGAGTACGCGGTACACCAGCGATGAGTATCTTCTCGCCGCTTCCGTCTCCGAGCCGTCCCCTCTCCCATCGTCAGCTCGAGCCGCCCTTCGGGGCCCTCATTGGCTTGCTGCGATGCAGGAAGAGTTTGATGCGCTCCAACGGAACCGCACCTGGCAGCTTGTCCCTCGGCCACCTCGTGCCAACATCATCGAGGAGTTCAGGTCCAGTCTTTGCGTCTCCGGCCACGCTTCGACTGCGGGGGGGGGGGGGGGGGGGGGGGTTGAATATATGGTTTGTGCATGTATATTAGATAGTCCGGCCCACCTTCTAGTCATTGTATAGTTAAGGTTGTGGCCCACCCTGTACTCCATATATACGTGCGCTATGCACCGATCAATACACTCCAGTTGCATTGCCAAAATATTCGTTTCCAACAATCATGACCTCGTTCATCTCGATCCTCCGGCTCGTGGGGTGCAACTCATAGTATTGGCTCCTCCTGCTTGCGAACAGGGCCTCCTAGTTGAGCACGATTGGGGCGAGGAACCCCATGGTGAGCACAGCGAGCATGGTCACCGATGTCGCTGGAGCCGCCTATGGTGAAGACACATGAGAGCGTCGTCGAGGCCACAAGCATGACGCTTACCATGTCCATCCTTGATATGGCGTTCTCCGCTTGCGCGGAGTACATCCCGTGCATGGTGAAGTTGATCTTCGCGAAGAACAGGCGATTGGTCTTGTCTCTGAGGCTGCTGATCGCTCCAGTTCCGTGCTCCTGCGCCTTCGAATTAAAGGAAGCGACATAGATCTCCGCCGGTTTTGACACCGACACAGATCTTAAGTCAAATACCAAGTACACTATCTAGCTTGGCCTTCATGCAAAATATTTTATTTGCCCTCCCTGATGAATTCAGTAACCAGCAATTGCCTCAATACTCTTACTGTATAAATCATGTATATTGATTGACTAGTTTTCAGAGAAATTTCTATATTGACTGACTCATTTTCTAGGAATAATGCAGTGTGAAGAACAATTCTTCAGATGATAAGAATCACATCTTTAAAATCATAGACATCACGGATTACATTTATTTGTTCGTCAGCTATACTTTTTACTTTTTGTACATAATGTCTCCCATTCAGCGTAAGTTGGTGTATTGGGGACGATAACTATTGTGCTTTAGAATCATAGATGAACGCTGGCAACAATCAAATGTAAAAATGCATAGTTATATGAAAATTCCATAGGTGCAAACACTATGTCAAGTCATCTTTTTGTAAAAATATCATAGTGAACCCCGTTCCAAATAAAAGCATCATCTAAGTTAGAACTTTGGACGTTTGTAAAAAAATTGTGAAAATGACATGGATTTATTACAAAAATTCATCAATAGTATAAAAGCACTAGAAACAAAATAATAATTGCATCAAGATTTTTGGGCCACTAAATGACCACTACTGCTGTCAGAACGAACCATCGACGCGCTGTTGTGGTCGCTCCCTTATCGGAATCATACCATGTTTGTCGATGATAGATAAGAAGTCTTCATACATGTGCCCCCAAGGACCGACGCTCTAGAGCTGCAGCCATCGCCTTCGAACTCTTGAATCAATCTGAAGTGTCTGACACCAAATCACACCATCGCGCACACATGGGAGAGAAACCCCAATCTCACTGCACCAACGAGATGAGAGGCATATACACAATAGCCCCATCGGTCCTGTTTAGATAGAAAAGCTTGGGGAGGATAGGAGCTTCGAAGACCAACTCGAACAAGAGACATCATCATCCGTCTGAGTGCCTCTCCTGCTAGGACAAAAAATAAATCATAACCTAAACTACTAGCTGGAGTTGATAGACTCACCACTAGTTGCAGGAGAAACAGACAGAGGGGGGGGGGCAAAACCCAAGGACTAGCCGGGACGGGAAGAGTTTGTCCCAGCTGCCACTTGTAACAGAAACAATGGGAGGGGAAGGAAACCAGAGTATGTATATGTTCGCCCTTTAAATGTTGCGAGGTTGAGGCGGCTTGAATCATAGATTATTATTTTATTAACCCATCATTACGAGATATGTTACAAAGTTTTCAATTCAAATTTTCCCAAATATGTTACTTGTTTCTAAGGTACAAATAAATTGAACACCACTAATATGATTCATTAACTTAACTCACTAGAATGCATGTCCATGTCAATCCAATGATTAGTAGTAACATCTGTAAATAGTGAAAATGGCACCAAATAGAGATAGGAAGACCCGAAACATATGATTATCTTTGAACATCAGAACGACTAAAGGCTACATAATCACCAATATATACTTTCATCGCCTCAGTAATGCTCGATCTACTCACCATGACTGGTTTGGTAAATCAGCTGGACATACCCTAGGCGAGTTACAAATGAATATGGTTTATTTAGACTAAACTTTTTTACCTTTTCAAAAATACATTATCTTTTCTAAATAATATCTAAACCAACCAATATTTATATTATAGTTATCACCTTTGAAATGATATTTACATATTAAGGTTTGAAAGTTTAACATGGGTCGTAAAAAAAAAAAATTCTCTAAATTTGAGCACATTACAAGGAGTTTGACACAATTGTTTCATTCTCAAGACACAACCTTTTTTTGCTTCACCAAATTGTTCTTGATTAGAAAAATATATGGAAAACCAAATCACAAGCCTTCAAAGATAAAATTGTGTAGTTAGATGAACTACAAATATATGTTGGAGTTTACATCTATCTTAGTTTCCTTAAATAACATGGCTGAGAGCTACAAAGTTGACCCGGAGTCTTAGAATGCAAGTAAATAAAATGGTTAATTGTATTCGTAAGAAAAAGAAAATTCTAGAATATTAGAAATATCTGTGGGTTGTTTTGTACTAGAACTGTTGCATTGCTTGTTTAGTGGTTCTTCTTCCATGACCGTTGACCAGAAGAGAAGAGTGTGTCTTCTGGGTCTTCAGCACTGTTAATTCTTGGGCCAGAGAACTTGATCACATTTTTACTTCTTCTAAGATGGCAAAATTGATCTATATTAAAAGCTTATTCATCAACACATGAGTACATACGAGACATGCCTGGTCACAAACATTTATAGGGCCGGGCCAAGGGAAATACAATAAGGACATATCAAGAATATGGTTTCCCCGACTCCTGGTCTACCTAGTTAGCGGCGTTGGTAAGGGTGGGGATCGTTTGGTCGCTGCTCTTCTAGAGAGCTCGATTTGGTTGTGTCCTGGTGTTATAAATGTGGTCTTGGAGAAAGGTCAACTTGTTAGCGTCATGTCGTGTCCATGGAGACATGGAGAAAGGTACTTGCTGCAGACTATGTAAATCTCAACAACATTTACATGGATGTCGGGGAGCTCTCCTTAGCTTCAAAAATTAAAGACCTGATGAAAGAGCAAGGCGTGAAGAAAGAACCTGGTCTAACTATGTTGGATTGAATTAAGGTCTGGGGTTGACACTTTCGTTGCTGGTGACAAGTACTCCCATCCAGAGAGCAATGCAAATATACGCGAAACTGGCGGAGATGATTTCTAAGATGGCTAAACGGTGTTGACAGCCACTGATACTTCCAGCACAAAGTCAGATGGCGTGACTAGAAACGGGCAAAGTTGGATGAATTGGCAGTGAGAACCTAGGTGCAGCACTAGGAATTACGATTATTCGTTTACCACAGCCAGCACCTATACATGCAATGAAGAACTTGCAAGTCAGCACCTATCCGTGACTGCCATTTAGCTATGAAATTGATATCAATGAGTGAAAACAGAGAAAATAATTTTGAGATATGTGATTCGCTTCCACCACTTCCGAGATGACACATGTTCTTGTGCGGACTACTGCTAATGAACCCTAAAGGGTATGTCAAGGAGTGGCAGTACTAGATATACAACAATAAAATAAAACACAACAACATATGCATTTATACGGATCCTGAAAGTCTGAAAGAAACTCGGGAAACTGGGAATGACCACGGGCAGAACCGGTCTGCCAAACAGCCCTATAGGGATTTTGGGAGAAATCTCCCTCAATACCTCGCTGATACATACACTGTCGCGTGCCTGTACCTTGCTAGTCGTATCTTATCGCCAGGGACAACGACGACAGCAAAAAAAAAAAAACAGATCCATTTTTTTTCTAAAAACAGGCTCATATCGTACTCTCTTCATTCCACAATGTAGTGTGCCCGCATTTTCCGAGATCTCTGTTTGACCATAAATTTAACTAACGAGACCGATTGTGCCGGAAGAAAATATTATACCATTGAATTAAAAATTTGAAATTGCCAGATAACAATGGTCGACGATGGTCCTCAGTCCGGCCCATAGCTGGCGGACCGATGTGGCAAACACCCCCAATCCAGGACAGCAACAGGAGGTGGAGCAACGAGTTGCCTGGCTCGTATCTGGTGGGCTCGGCGGGCCATTCAGTCGGCTTTTATGCGGGAGAACTGCTCTTCCTGCTAGGCTGGATGTCATTGACAATGTGGAGAAAATGGTGTGCAAGGAGGAGTTGGGGAGCGCGCGCACGGGGGGGGGGGGGGGGGGGGGGGGGGTAGGAGACAACCGACGTTGTGTTTAATGACGGGCGGGTCATGAATGGACGTGTGGCCTGAGTAGATCACGCAGGTTTCGCGGAGGAGGTGTGTTCGGCACGCCGCTTCAATGGCAGAGGCAATGAGAGGTTGCGTCCACTCTGAGACGGCTTCAATGTCGAGTGGCGCTCTACATTGGCATGAATGCGGGTAGCTTGCTCCGGGCGCGAACGCGCGTGAGCGAGGCAGGACTATTTCGGGTGGGTCAGGGTGGTCAAAAGCGGACTTGGGTGTTGTACGGACGCCCTCAAAGTCCCCTAGTTTGTCTCCGGTTTGCGGGTAAAAGTGTGTCCGGATCGTCCTATGGACCGAGGCCCGCGTTGGATGGCAAAATACGTCCGAACCGCGCGATCCGGTCATATGTGGACGGTTTGGTTGTCGGCGTGGGAAATGTTCTTAGGTCGCTAGCTCTACCTTCAGAAACTTTCACAAAAATAGTCTACTTTAAAAAGGTACATAAAAAAAGAGAATGACTCATCTACTATATGACGGTGACATATGTGGAGAAAATGCAGCAAGGAAATGTGTGGTTTCACATTCTTTTGTTCCTGGTGGGCCACCAAAGTACTGCACGTTGGGCTGCGATAGAAAAAAGGCAACCGATCGATGCACCGTTGGATATATCGTTTCGTAACGTAACGCATCATCGTTAAGTTGGAAAAATAAGCGCGCACACACGGGCGATCACTTACCACTAAGCTGCCAGCCATGGAGGAGTGGTTCTTAAGCTTGTGTTTCGCAGCAGCATCCACGCTACTAGCCCTTCTGTTTGTCAAGCTCTCCGGCGGCAATAGCAGGCCGGCCGCCAAAAAGCAGCTGCCTCCTGGTCCATGGACTCTCCCCGTCATCGGCAGCCTCCACCACGTCATCAGCATCCTCCCGCATCGCGCGATGATGAAGCTATCTCGCAGGCACGGGCCGTTGATGCTCCTCAGGCTAGGCGAGGTCCCCGCCGTGGTTGTGTCAAGCGCCGAGGCAGCGGCGCTGGTGTTGAAGACCAACGACCTTTCGTTTGCCGACCGGCCGCGCAGCGTCACGGTGGACATCTTCGGCTGCGGAGGCAAGGACATGACCTTCGCCGCCTACGGTGACCACTGGCGTCAGATGCGCAAGATCTGCGTCATGGAGCTCCTCAGCTCGACGCAGGTGAAGCGCATGGAGGGCATCAGGGCTGAGGAGGTGGGCAGCCTCCTCCGCAACATTGCGGCCGCCGCATCGACCGGAGCCCCCATCAACGTCAGCGAGAAGGTGATGGCGCTCAGCAACGACGTCGTGACGCGGGCGGTTTTCGGCGGCAAGTTCGCACAGCAGCGCGAGTACCTCCACGACTTGAAAGAGGTGTTGAGGCTGCTGGGCAGCTTCTCTCCGGTTGACCTCTTCCCGTCGTCGCGGCTGGTGCGGTGGCTGAGCCGCGACGAGCGCCATATGAAGAGAAGCTATGGCCGCATACAGCGCATCATCGCCAATGTCATCGAGGAGCGCAAGGCGGCGCCAGCCTCCATCGCCGGGGATGAGGACCTGCTGGACGTGCTGCTCAGGCTGCAGCAGGACTCGCTGGAATTCCCTCTAACCACACAAACAATAGGCGCAGTCTTGTTCGTGAGTATATATTTCCCTTAATTTCAAGTACCATTTTTATTGTTGGATCTGAAATAGTACCTAGTACTAGCTAGAACAACGTTTCTGAACCACACATATCAAAAAGAAAAAGAAAAACGTTTCTGAACCACAAGATCTGAATGGACGAGACGAGTTTTCTTCCGTTTCTGATCCGGAGATGATCGCTACCAGGAGAACGCGTTGCCTTATCTCAGCTTGTCCTCTGCGACTCTACCTTTTGTGGTTCAGAATAGACGTCCACATGTTTGTCATCTGAATAGTACTCCCTCTTTAAAGAAATGTAAGATGTTTTAAATCACTTTTATTTAAAAGATCTTATATTTTTTTTAACAGAGGGAATACCTTTTTTTAACATTAAACACGATCATTATTAATCAAATGTTCACTGTATGCCATACAAAACGACCGTGGTGTAAAGAAACCACACTTTTGACAAGGTTGTGTGCATGAGTGTTCTCTCTCTCTTGAAATAGGCGTCCCGCTTTTTATATAAGGCTAAACCGATACAAGGTGGTGAAGATAACCCCATACAGACCGAGAGGACGCCACCAACCCGAAACCGAGCATGTAAACCGGAACTGGACCGTGTCGCCGTGGGAAATCACCGGTGGCCGACGCACCGAACACACTAAACTATTGCCTGAGAGGGCACGTGTGTGTACTCCCACTCTAGCCCATGGAGCTCTGATCCCGCCAGCGGATAGCAAGGACCGAGGATGATGACTACGGGGACATGTGTAAATGATAGGAAACCAGCGAATCCATTCCATGCCAGAGCTGAAAAACCATCAGGCTAGGACCAAAGCAAACCCAAAGGCGCCAACGCGCTGTAACCTGATGGTACTTGAGTTCCGCAGCGACGCCCCCAAGGGTGTAACGGTGCATAGAGCCGCCGCCGTCGAGCCCAAAACAATAGGCTAGTGTTTTCACCCGAAGCCCTGGCTTGGAGAAGAAACCCCCAGCGATAGGTAAGTCACACCCGACGCATTGACATGGAGAAAAAAAAAACAGTGACGCCCCCAAAAGGATGGAATGTAAGTCAAACAGTATGGCGAGCATCAATGATAATAGTAGCATGGAATTATGAGGGTTTGAGGAATGTGTGTGTGTGTGTGTGTGTGTGTGTGTGTGTGTGTGTGTGTGTGTGTGTGTGTGTGTGTGTGAGTCTGTGTTTTATCTTAATTCATAACAACTTTCGTTTGCAGGACATATTTGCAGCTGCTACGGACACTGCAGGAACCACGTTGGCATGGGCCATGTCTGAGCTTATGCATAGTCCCGAGACGATGGAAAAAACACAACAAGAAGTACGTGAGGTGTTGGGTGAAAATAAAGCTCTCATTACCGATAGTGACATCCCTAAACTCCGGTCGGTGCAGATGGTCATCAAGGAAACCCTTAGGTTGCATCCACCCGCTCCTCTAGTTCCACGCGCAGCCAGAGAGGATTGTATTATCATGGGTTATGATATCCCTAAAGGTATCAATGTATACATTAATCTATTCTCAATCTTCCATGATCCTGCATATTGGAACAATCCTGGAGAGTTTAGACCAGAGAGGTTTGAGAACAACAACGTGAACTACAATGGGACATACTTTGAGTTCATTCCCTTTGGAACTGGGCGACGACAATGCCCAGGGATTCAATTTGGTTCGTCACTCATGGAGATGGCACTAACAAACTTTCTGTATCACTTCAACTGGAAGCTTCTTGATGGGGCTAGCCTTGATTCAGTTGACATGTCCGAGAAATTTGGGATTACGGTAAGCAGAAGGTATGACCTGAAACTCAGAGCTATTCCACACGTGTGGGCCAATGCTATGTCATCGGAGTGATACATAAAGAAAAACATGTTCACGGTCCAAGATTGCAAGTACCTAGACTTCCAACACATGTTAATGATGTCATTATTGCAGTCTATGATTGTGCCTTTATGCAATATAATAGAAGAAGAGGGGGCCACATCAGACATTATGTTATTGTGTGAACAAAAACATTATGGTATTGTACTACCGTTTGTATTTCTGTGCGTGACAAAAGATTTTATGTAGTAGAACATGACCGTATAAAACATGGCTGTATTAGTTTTATGTGTTATGAACTTCTGAATGATACATCTTCTATTCATTAACTACTATATGTGCGATCTGCCTTTCGAATGGCTCTCTTTAGGCACATGTGATTAGTGGATCATCAATATATATGCGTTTTATGATACCTACCATTGGAATGGATCTCTTTAGGCGCATATGATTAGTTGATCAGAAATATATGTGTTTTATGCGATTTTCTGTCGATACATATATGCTCTTCTATGTTGTCTCAAAAGTAGTCTTCTGGAGCTCAAGAGAACACCCATTAGTTTACTAACCGGTACAGTACAATTCTTGACATTTACCCATCCAGGGCACCGATCCTATAGCGCGATAGTATTAGGGAAAGCAACAGACTTAACTGCTAACCAAATTTTGGAAGCATAATTTTCATTCTTCCATGGGTGCATGATGAACAATACACAAGAGGCTCGCTTTATATCTAACCAAGGATCAGATCATAGGTGTATTTGCATGGGCAAACAAAATTGTCGTTTCTGGTAGTAAGGCCGTTTGTCATTGTCATAATTTATTATAAGAAGTTACTTATTTATTTCACTATGTATAACAAGATAATGATCAAATAAAGGGTGAGAGACAAAACGTGCTCCTGCGCATGCTGAGATCCAACATGTCTCACCACAGGCTCGTTTGGCGATCTCCTTCGTGTCGGATCTTCCCTATGCGCCACGACCCTCCCTTTCACTAGGGTATGTCACTCTACCGCGCAATGGCCACCTGGCTCTCCATGACGATCAGGCCATGATTCTTGATGCAAGATTCCTTTGGCAAGGAGAACAAAATATATGCGAGGGATGAGATGCAGACGCCTTGGCTATGGATTGGATCAAAGCATGTTTGGATGGTTCCTCATCGTCCTTGGCTATGGATCAAGACCCAGATCCAGAACACCCCCCCCCCCCCCACCCCCAAGGAGGTTCTTCCCCTAGAATAAAAGCCAAGCCTGGATATCCAACAACAAGTTTAGCGGTGCTTCAATTACCCACTAGGGCCCGAGGAAGCAAGGATTTTTTTTCCTAGTCGCGTCCTTATCGCGCTTCACCAGATTCTGGCGGATCATTCCTTAATGCTTTCCTTGGTGGTATACCCATGGGTTCCATGCTGGTTCATCTACATGGTTGCTCATTTCAGTGTGGTTCATTCAAAGCTTATGGGTATGCAGATCATAACACGTAATAGGTGCATATAACTTGCAAGGTAGGATCAAGAACACAACTATATTCATGAAAACATAAAGGGTTCAGATCTGAAATCATGGCACTCGGACCCTAGTGACAAGCATTAAGCATATCAAAGTCATAGGAACATCAATCTCAGAACATAGTGGATACTAGGGATCAAGCCCTAACAAAACTAACTCGATTACATGATAAATCTCATCTAACACATCAATGTTCAGCAAGCCTACAAAGGAGTTACTCACTTACGGCAGTGAGCATCGGGAAATTGGTGATGGAGGATGGTTGATGATGATGGTGATGACGGGAGACCCCCCCCCCCTCTCCGGAGCCCCAAACGGACTCCAGATCTGGCCTCCCGATGAAGAACATAAGCTGGCGGCGACTCGTTTCATAAAACGCGATGAAACTACCTCCCCTATTTTTTTCTTGGGAAATTTGAATTTGTAGGTTTGAGATTAGGATCAGCGAAGCCACGTGGCCCCATGAGCCACCAGGGCGTGCCTGGGGGGTGGGCGCACCCTGGTGCCTCGTGGGCAGCAGGTGACCCCCTCCAGTAGGTCTTGGCTGTTGGAAATATGAGCAATTTACCAAATGATTTTATTAATAGAAATATTAGATAAAGCATGACTAATATAGCCGCGATAAAGCAAGTCATGCAACCTGACGGAGAAAATGTAAATACCATTTGCATATATGAACTTGAACTGAACACATCTAGGACAGACACTAGATCATGTTGCATATATGGAGTAGAACCTAACACATGTAGGGCAAGTACTAGTACGAAAAACTGTGGCAGGACATCTGACAGAAAGAAGAAGAACACATACGGGACAGCAGCAACAGAAGCACTGGACTTGGGGTTGACATCCTCTCCAGCCATATCGTTGCTGAGGTAGTCGACGTCAGGGAAGAAGTCGTCGTCGGGGAAGTAGTCCTCGGAGTCCGTGATGAAGAAGCCAGTAGTCGCGCAAAGCGCTCCCCAAAAACCTTATCACCCTTCTCCCGTACAGGACTCACAAGGTGCGGTCTCGGAGGCCTACTGTCCCGACGTGCGGTGCACGCCGCAAGCCGGGATGAGGAAGACATCAGCATCTCAGAGATGGAACCGATGGCGAGGGAAGGAGTAGTTCTGGTGCGTCTCTCTGGGAGGAGCGACCTCCCTTTTTTAGGCGCAAGAGACGGAGGCGACGGGGCAACGACGGGAGGCGAAACAAAGAGATGGAGGCGAAGCGAACAGCCAGCAGCCGAAGGGCTGCACCGTTCGCATTCGAACTCCACTTTCGCAAAAATCTTTTCAGCTTCTGTGTGACCTTTCGTATACCCGTAGTGCGTGGCAAAAATTTAGATATCGGCTCGGCTCATTCCCACAACCCGCGTCGCGTCATGACGAGGCGAGGCGAGGCGTGGCGTGGAGAGGCGGGCGGCGGAGGAGGAGCGCACATGGATATCCCTCTTGTTCTCATGCTCGTACAAGTGGGGAAAGAACCTCCCTTATAAGGAGGTCCAACTCCCACTAAACTAGCAATGTGGGACTAAACTTTAGTAGTATCCCTTGCCTTGCACAAATGGGATAAGTGGGCCTCTAGGATTTATTAGGAATTTCTGAAATAGTTATTGGGCTGCCCAAAATAGAATAAATTCCAGCAATCCCCCACCAGATCCCAGAGGCACACAGAAATTTGCCTTTGGTTCCAAAACACTGTTTTATATACTGGTACTGCAGTGAAGACTGTTAAGTTGAACTTCCACCTAGAACTCTATGCTACACTAGTAAGAAACTTGAATAGTGGACTGGTCCTTGAACTGCAAGTTTTCGGCGAATCTAGCTTCACATAAAGCCTTGACCGATGCGTGGCTACCATGGGTCTTCCCCGCGGGTGGAGCTTATGTGTCATACTCCGTGACCTTTCATGAGTTTACTAGAGAGAACCCTACTCTCATAGATTGCGATGTTTGATAATCATACTCATATAGGTGTGTTCTTCAAAAGATGTTCTGCAGGATAACATCTCTGCTTAAATAAGCCACTTAGAACACATTAAGATATACATCAACCTGCCATGCAGATTAGGAGAGTATTGCATCTTCATGGAGTGGTATTGTGAATAGTAAGGATACTCTCCTCTCAGTTGACCAACAGCTTGTCTTCCACATCTAATTCACAGGATCTCCGATCACAAAGAATAGGTTACCACTGTGAACAACTCATATTGTGGGTCTCATACCCATCTCCCTCGATGCATTATCTATCACATTACGTGATAGACCCTTAGTAAAAGGATCTGCCAGATTTTTAGACGTTTGGATATAATCCAATGCAATAACTCCGGAGTTTTTCCTTTTCCTGACAGACTTTAACCTTCTCTGAACGTGTCTTGATGACTTCATGTTATCCTTTGAGCTACTCACTTTCGTGATCACAGTTTGATTGTCGCAGTTCATAAGGATACCCGGTACAGGTTTCTCAACAACCGGCAAGTCATTCAAGAGCCGATGAAGCCAATATGCTCTGACCGTAGCTGTATCTAGTGTTGTGAGTTCTGCTTCCATTGTTGACCTCATTAAGATGGTCTGCTTGCAAGACTTCCAAGAAACAGCGCCACCTCCATGAGTGAATACACATCCGCTTGTGGCCTTTATCTCATCAGCATCTGAGATCCAGTTTGAGTCACTATACCCTTCAAGCACCTTTGGGTGCCCGGTATAGTGAATTCCATAATTCGCAGTGCCTTTCAAATAACGCAAAACTCTCTCTAGAGCTTTCCAATGCACATCTCCTGGTTTTAAGACAAACCGACTCAGTTTGCTAACATCAAAAGAGATGTCAGGTCTTGTAGCACTAGCTAAGTACGTAAGCGAGCCAATAATCTGAGAATACTTCAATTGGTCTCTAGCAATTCTTCGATTCTTTTGAAGTAACACACTTGCCTCATAATGTGTTGGAGAGGGCTTGCACTCACTATAGCCAAAGCGACTCAAGATCTTTTCCACATAGTGAGATGAAGCAATGTAATCCCACCATCATCGTCTCTCAACAACTTAATGTTCAGAATGACATCAACCACTCCTAAATCCTTCATCTCAAAACAGCGAGATAGGAAATTCTTGACCTCCTTAATAACATTCAGATTTGTTCCAAAAATCAGTATGTCGTCAACATACAAGCAAAGGATAACTCCCTCGCCCCACCATGGCGATAGTACACACATTTGTCAGCTTTGTTTACAACAAAGCCTGCGCCTGTTAAAGTTCTTTCAACTTCTCATGCCACTGTTTAGGTGCTTGCTTGAGTCCATACAAAGACTTCAGCAACTTGCACACTTTTCCTTCCTAACCATCTAGTACAAACCCATCTGGTTGTTCCATATAGATTTCCTCGTCCAACTCTACATTTACGAAAGCAGTCTTAACATCCATTTGATGAACGAGAAGACCATGCGAGGCAGCTAGAGAAAGTAGAACTCGAATAGTGGTCAGTCGAGCCACAGGTGAGTAAGTATCAAAGAAGTATTCACCTTCCTTTTGGGTATATCCCTTAGCCACGAGCCGAGCCTTGTACTTTTCAATAGTACCATCAGGCCTAAGCTTCTTCTTGAATACCCGCCATTTGCATCCTATAGGTTTGCACCCATAAGGACGATCAGTTATCTCCCAAGTTTTATTCGCCAAGATGGAATCCATCTCGCTATGAACCGCTTCCTTCCAGTAGTCAGCATCTTCATATGCATAGGCCTCTGAAATAGAACTGGGAGTGTCATCACCAAAGGACTTTGCAGCCCTCTGTCTCTTGCTCCTAATAGGAACTTCATTGTTCTCCTCCACATGACTTTCAAAGTGTTCCATCGAAATTGTAGGTTCGGTAATTGTAACTGGTTCCTGATTCGATGAACTAGGCATCTCCTGATTAGATGAGGTAGCCATATCCTTCATGGGAAAGATATCTTCAAAGAAAGTCGCATCATTCGACTCCATGATCGTACCGACATGCATGTCAGGTACCTCAGATTTTACAACCAAGAATCTATAGCCAATGCTATGAAAAGCATATCCCAGGAAAACACAATCCACAGTCTTTGGTCCAAGCTTTCGCTTCTTTGGAATTGGAACATTGACTTTCGCCAAACAACCCATGTTCGTAGATAAGAAAGTTTTAACCTTTTCTTCTCCCATTCCTCGAATGGAGTTATCTCTTTGTTCTTTGTGGGAACTCGGTTTAGGACATGACATGCCGTCAATATCGCCTCCCCCCACCATGCCTTGGAGAGACCCGATGTGTCTAACATGGTGAGGGAGTCCTGGATTAGGGGGTGTCCGGATGGCCCGTCTATACCTTCAGTCGGACTCCTGGACTATGAAGATACAAGATTGAAGACTTCGTCCCGTGTCCGGAAAGGACTTTCCTTGGCGTGGAAGTCAAGCTTGGCAATACGGATATGTAGATCTCCTACCATTGTAACCGACTTTGTGTAACCCTAACCCTCTCCGGTGTCTATATAAACCGGAGGGTTTTAGTCCGTAGGACAACATACAGAACAACAACCATACCATAGGCTAGCTTCTAGGGTTTAGCCTCTCCGATCTCGTGGTAGATCTACTCTTGTACTACCCATATCATCAATATTAATCAAGCAGGACGTAGGGTTTTACCTCCATCAAGAGGGCCCGAACCTGGGTAAAACTTCGTGTCCCTTGCCTCCTGTACCATACGGCCTAGACGCATAGTTCGGGACCCCCTACCCGAGATCCGCCGGTTTTGACACCGACATTGGTGCTTTCATTGAGAGTTCCTCTGTGTCGTCGCCGTGAGGCTTGATGGCTCCTACGATCATCAATAGCGATGCAGTCCAGGGTGAGACCTTCCTCCCCGGACAGATCTTCGTCTTCGGCGGCTTCGCACTGCGGGCCAATTCACTTGGCCGTCTGGAGCAGATCAAAAGCTATGCCCCTGGCCGTCAGGTCAGATTTGGAAGTTTAAACTACACGGCTGACATCCGCGGGGACTTGATCTTCGACAGATTTGAGCCACTGCCGAGCGCGCCACACTGTCACAACGAGCATGATCTAGCTCTGCCGCCGAACAGTGCCCTCGAGGCCGCACCCGCATCGGCTTCGACCCTTAATTTGGAGCCAACTGCGCCGATCGAGGATGGGTGGTTTGACGCCGCCTCAGGGGCTGCGATCCCAACGGCGATCGAGCCGAACACCAGCCCCGCACTCCGCGAGACTCGTGACTCCAAGAAGCCAGACTCCTCTCCGGACTACGAACCCTCCGCGCCCTTGCAGATCGAATCCGATTGGGCGCCGATCATGGAGTTTACTACCGCGGACATCTTTCAGCACTCGCCTTTCGGCGATATTCTGAAGACACTAAAGTCTCTCTCTTTATCAGGAGAGCCCTGGCCGGACTACGGCCAGCAAGGTTGGGATACGGATGATGAAGAAATTCAAAGCCCACCCACCACCCACTTTGTAGCCACTGTCGACGATTTAACCGACATGCTCGACTTCGACTCCGAAGACATCGACGGTATGGACACCGATGCAGGAGACGATGAAGTACCAGCGCCTATTAGGCCCTGGAAAGCCACCTCGTCGTATGACATATACATGGTGGACACCCCAAAAGAAGGAGATGGCGATGGAACAGCGGAGGATGACCCCTCCAAGAAACAGCCTAAGTGCCGGCGTCAGCGGCGCTGCTCAAAATCCCGCCAAAGCAAATACGGTGATTCCAGCACGTGAGATAATAATACTCCGGAGAATGCCGAAGAAAATCCCCTCCAGCAAGATTCAACACAGGACGATGGAGAAGCCAGCCCTCATGAGAGAGCGGCAGACAGAGAGGTCGAGGACGATAACTATACGCCTCCCTCTGAAGACGAGGCAAGCCTCGACGACGATGAATTCGTCGTGCCAGAGGATCCCGTCCAACAAGAGCGTTTTCAACGCAGGCTTATGGCCACGGCAAGAAGCCTCAAGAAAAAATAGCAACAGCTTAGAGCTGATCAGGATTTGCTAGTCGACAGATGGACTGAAGTCCTTGCGGCCGAAGAGCATAAACTCGAACGCCCCTCCAAGAGCTACCCAAAGCGTAGTTTGCTACCCCGATTAGAGGAGGAAGCACTTAAACCTACATCACCAGCACTTGATACGGCCGACCGGCCACCTCGTGGCCGCGACAGAGAGGCCTCTCGGCCCTCCACTCAAGCCGCACCCCGTACTAAGGCACAGGAAAATGCGCCAGACCCGCGAGATATGTTGGAGGTCAAGGCAAGGCAAACAAGATCGATCTACGGATCGCGTGGGCGCCCCATGACTCGAGATGGTAACCGTCACACCGAACACAAATCCAGTAGGGCCGAACACAGTAGACACACCTCATTGGAGCTACGTCGTGATATAGCCCAGTACAGAGGCGCCGCACACCCACTATGCTTCACAGACGAAGTAATGGATCATCAAATCCCCGAGGGTTTCAAACCCGTAAACATTGAATCATATGATGGCACAACAGATCCTGTGGTATGGATCGAGGATTATCTCCTTCATATCCACATGGCCCGCGGCGATGATCTCCACGTCATCAAATACCTCCCACTCAAGCTTAAAGGACCAGCTCGGCATTGGCTTAACAGCTTGCCAGCAGGATCAATCGATTGTTGGGAGGACCTGGAAGACGCATTCCTCGACAATTTCCAGGGCACTTATGTGCGGCCACCAGACGCCGATGACCTAAGCCACGTAATTCAGCAGCCAGAGGAATCGGCCAGGCAATTCTGGACACGGTTCCTAACAAAGAAAAATCAAATAGTCGACTGTCCGGACGCTGAGGCCCTAGCAGCCTTCAAACACAATATCCGTGACGAGTGGCTTGCCCGGCACCTTGGACAGGAAAATCCGAAATCCATGGCAGCACTCACGACACTCATGACCCGCTTTTGCGCGGGAGAAGACAGCTGGCTTGCTCGTAGCAACAATATGACCAAGAACCCTGGTAATTCGGATACCAGGGACAGTAGTGGCAGGTCGCGTCGCAACAAGCAGAAGCGCCACACTAACGGCGACAATGCTGAGGATACGACAGTTAATGCCGGATTCAGAGGCTATAAATCCGGTCAGCGGAAAAAGCCATTCAAAACAAATCCTAGGGGCCCGTCCAGTTTGGACCGAATACTCGACCGCTTGTGCCAGATACATGGCACCCCCGAAAAACCGGCCAATCACACCAACAGGGATTGTTGGGTGTTCAAGCAGGCAGGCAAGTTAAATGCCGAAAATACAGACAAGGGGCCGCTTAGCGATGACGACGAGGAGCCCCGACCGCCGAACAATAGTGGACAGAAGGGTTTTCTCCCACAAGTGCGGACGGTGAACATGATATACGCAACCCACATCCCCAAGAGGGAGCGGAAGCGCGCGTTAAGGGGTGTATACGCGATAGAGCCAGTCGCCCCATAGTTCAACCCATGGTCCTCCTGCACGATCACCTTTGATCGAAGGGACCATCCCACTAGCACCCGTCATGGCCGATTCGCCGCATTGGTTCTAGACCCAATTATTAACGGATTGCATCTCACTAGAGTCCTTATGGACGGTGGCAGTAGCCTGAACCTGCTTTACCAGGATACAGTGCGGAAAATGGGCATAGATCCCTCGAGGATTAAGCCCACCAAAACGACCTTTAAAGGCATAATACCAGGTGTAGAGCCCAACTGTACAGGCTCAGTCACACTTGAAGTGGTCTTCGGATCTCCGGATAATTTCCAAAGCGAGGAGCTAATCTTCGACATAGTCCCGTTCCGTAGTGGCTATCACGCACTGCTCGGGCGAACCGCATTTGCCAAGTTCAATGCGGTACCGCACTATGCATACCTTAAGCTCAAGATGCCAGGCCCTCGAGGAGTAATTACGGTCAATGGAAACACCGAATGCTCTCTCCGAACGGAGGAGCACACGGCGACCCTTGCTGCGGAAGTACATAGCAGCCTCTCCAGGCAGTTCTCCAGTCCGGCCATTAAACGTCCGGACACCGTCAAGCGTGCCCGGAGTAACCTACAACAAGACCGCCTGGCACGTTCCGAGCAGGCGTAGCAATGCGGCCCCAACCCCAGCCCTCGCAAAAATGCGACACCAATACTTCGCGTACATAACTACGCTCTAGAAAAACCATGGGTGCAGGGGGAGGGGCACCATCACGGCACACCCGAAACACGGCTTAAACCGCACCAGGGGCTGCCAATTTTTTTTAATTTTCTCTTACTTTCAGGACTCCACTCTTCTGAAGGCCTGTTCGGAAGTTCAATTGCCGCACAAACGATGCAAGAACCAGGGAAGCAGACAAGCCATGCCGCATTACGGAACTCCCAGGTGGTCTCTATCACAAGCAGTATACCTGTTGCACTTACCATTCCGCAGCCTGCCCCTGGAACGGACATGTTAAATAGTCCAACCTTTTGCTTATCGCATTATTTGTATCGTTCTGCTTTGATCGCGGCCCTTTTTAATAAACAACGCATAGCTTCTGTCTATTTTTGCATTACTTTTTTTTACAAATATATGTTCCTTAACGACATGTTGCACCCGTACACTTTGGTACGGCCAAAATACGCCAGGGGCTTTAGTACCCCTCAATATGGTGTGAGAAGTCCGAACAGTTTAACAAGTGCGGCACCCCGAACTTATAGCATTATATGCATCGGCTCCGAATCATGTCTTGGGTCAATAGTTGGGTTTGCCCGGCTCCTATGTTTTGGTGCCTTACGTTCCGCTATATCGGCTAAGGTAGCACTAGGAGAACTACTGCGATTGTGCCCCAGTTGAGCTGGGTCGAGCACCTCAGTAGAGAAAGCTAAAACTGACTGTCATGATGAAGCGAGAGCCGGTCGCTGTTCGAGAGGCTTTTCGAGTCCCTAAAGACTTATGCCGCTTAGAGCGAGGAGTCGGCTCTGTCCGGCCAAGGCGTGGATAGTGCCCCGAACTCGGTCTTCCGAATACCAGGGGCTTCGCCGAAATTTAAAATTATAGAATTCTATGGCTAAGTGAGAGTGTTCAAGCATTATAATACGATTGCCTTGTTCGCTGTGCTGAGCGCCTCCCTCGAAGGACCCAAACATGGGAAAAAGAGCGCTCAGGTTTATCCCCGAACACCCCAGCACTAGCGGCACAGGGGCAGAAGCCGACGACTCGCCATCTCTCAGAATTGATAAACATCCGCAGAGAAGGTAATATTTTAAATTCTAATAGCATTGCTTAGCGCATATGAACAAGTTTTTAGCGCACAGGACAAAACGAGCGAGTTTTACTCAAAAATTACATCCGTGGAACATTCATCCGCCATAAGGCAGGCACCCTTCAGAACATCCTTGTAATAATTCTCGGGCTTGCGATGCTCCTTCCCCGGCGGTGGCCCATCCTTCACAAGCTTCTCAGCATCCAGCTTGCCCCAGTGCACCTTAGCACGGGCAAGGGCCCTACGAGCACCTTCAATGCAGACGGAGCGCTTGATGACTTCGAGCCTTGGACAGGTCCCCACCAGCCGTCGCACCAGCCCGAAATAGCTCCCAGGCAGAGCCTCTCCAGGCCACAGCCGAACTATGAGGCCCTTCATGGCCTGTTCGGCCGCCTTGTGGAGCTCGACCAGTTGCTTCAGCTGGTCGCTTAGGGGCACGGGGTGTCCGGCCTCAGCATACTGAGACCAGAACACCTTCTCCGTCGAGCTGCCCTCCTCGGCTCGATAGAATGCGGCGGCATCGGACACGCTACAGGGAAGATCTGCGAATGCTCCTGGAGAGCTCTGGATTCGGGTACGTAACAAGTAACTTACGTTTATGTGTTTGCTTTGCATAAAGAATGCCTTACCCGCCGCTATCTTTTTCACCTCATCCAACTCCTGGAGGGTCTTCTGGGATTCGGCCTTGGCAGACTTGGCATTTTCAATAGCCACCGCGAGCTCGGATGCTCGCGTCTTTGAGTCAAGCTCCAAACTCTCATGTTTTTCCATGAGAGCCTGGAGCTCTTGCCGCACCTTGCCAACCTCGGCCTCATACTTCTCCCGCTCGGTGTGCTCCGTGGTCGCCCTCTTCTCGGCCTCGACCAACGCTTGCTTAAGGGTCGCCACCTCAGACGTGGCCCCTATAATAGCCACGATGATCCTATCATTTTTTGCAATTGCAAATTTTTTTATATATATTTAAAACAAGGTATTTCTTACCTTCCTTCTCCTCGAGCTGCTTCTTGGCACGCCCGAGCTCTTGCTAGGACTGCTCGAGGTTCTGCTTTAGCGTGTCCACTTTCGCAGTCAGTGCGGCGGACGCCAGCAGAGAAGCCTGCATACGCATATTGACTCCTTTTTGTTAGACTCCTGCAAATTTCATTTTGATCCTCTATTCGGCTTTTCTTCCCGAACGCCAAACAGAGCATCGGGGGCTACTGTCTATGCGGTAATATTATTTACACATTCCTTACCTCAAAGCCTGTTAAAAGGCTAGTACAAGCTTCAGTCAGTCCGCTCTTGGCGGATTGAACCTTCTGGACCACCGCACTCATAATGGTGCGGTGCTCCTCGTCGATGGAGGCGCCTTTGAGCACCTCCAAAAGATTGTCCGGCGACTCCGGTTGGACGGGGGCCACCGGCACGGTGGGCTTGCTCCTCTTGGAAGGAGGTCGCCCGCCGGACTCTGTAACCTTTGAAGGTTCCGGAGCGGTGTCCGGCCTAGGGCCGGACTTGGAGCCCTGGGGGGTTTATCCCCTTTACTCCTGGAGTCCGGGAGGTCGCCTTGCGGCGCCTCCAAGACCACCTCCTCCCAGCTTGGAACCTGTTGGGACAATACTTCGGTGTCGTCCGTAGGGCTGGGGGAGGAAGCCGTCGGAAGCGAATTCACATCCGACGAGTCCAGTGAACCGCTCAACGACGCGTCGAGCCGGTCTTTGGGTGGGCTGCATAAACATATTCGACATAAGGGAAAGATGTGCAATAAAGGAATACTATGAATTACTCTGGTATCCGGATACTTACGATTTAGCCAGGGGCTTGGCCCTGAACGGCCACTCCTCTCCACCGTCGTCGGTGTCAGTGGAGTAGTCCGGAGGAAGGGTTTTCCCCTTCTTGGACCCTTCGGCCTCCCCAGTTGGGGCAGCCTTCCTTTTCTTCCCTTCCCCCGCTGGAAGGGGAGGGGTCTCTTCTTCCTCCTCCCCGTCTTCATGGGAGGACTGCGTCTTGGAGTCGTCGGATGAGGGATCCGACACCTCCAGGCGCCGGGCACTCTTTCGAGTCCTCGTGGCCTTCTTCTTGGCCTTCTTCTCCGGCACCACATGGGGTGCCGGAACCAGCAGCTTCGCCAAACGAGCGTCCGCTGGGCCTTCGGGCAAAGGAGCCGGACAGTTGATCTGTCCGGACGTCTCCTGCCAATCCTGTCAAAGGTAAGGGAGCTTAGATCTCGCATGGAGTCAAACTATGAAAAATTGATACCATGTAAAAGGTAAAAACAGCTTACCGCATGAGCGTGACGCTGCGTACTGAATCCGCGATCCTCGGTAGCGGATGCGGGGGCCTCGGCGCCCTTGAAAAGCACCTTCCAGGCATCTTCGTACGTCGTATCAAAGAGCCTGCACAGAGTTCGGTGCCGCGCCGGGTCGAACTCCCACAGGTTGAAAGCCCGTTGTTGACACGGGAGGATCCAGCGGATGAGCAGAACCTGGACTACGTTGACAAGTTTGAGCTTCTTGTCCACCAGGGTTTGGACGCATGTTTGGAGTCGGGTCAGCTCTCCTTTTTTACCCCACGACAGGCCCGTCTCCTTCCAGGAGGTGAGCCGCGTAGGGTCCGGATCGGAACTCGGGGGCTGCGACCCATTCAGGGTCGCGCGGCTCGGTGATGTAAAACCACCCCGATTGCCACCCCTTCAGGGTCTCCACAAAGGAGCCCTCGAGCCATAAGACGTTGGGCATCTTGCCCACCATGGCGCCTCCGCACTCCGCCTGGTTGCCGCGCACCACCTTCGGCTTGACATTGAAAGTCTTGAGCCATAGGCCGAAATGGGGGCGGATGCGGAGGAAAGCCTCGCACACGACGATAAACGCCGAGATGTTGAGGACAAAGTTCGGGGCCAGATCGTGGAAATCCAGGCCATAGTAGAACATGAGCCCCCGGACAAATGGGTGGAGAGGGAAGCCAAGTCCGCGGAGGAAATGGGGGAGGAACACCACCCTCTCATGGGGCCTAGGGGTGGGGATGAGCTTCCCCTCTTCAGGAAGCCAGTGCGCAATGTCGTTAGACAAGTATCCAGCCTTCCTTAGTCTTTTGATGTGTCCCTCCGTGACGGAGGAGACCATCCACTTGCCTCCCGCTCTGGACATGGCTGGAGAAGGTTGAGGTGGGGAGTGCGGACTTGGGCGTTGGAGCTCGAGTGCGCAAGAATGGATAGGCAAAGGAGGAAGAAGGCGTAGGCGAAAAGGTGGATCCTTATCCCCTTATATGGGAGGACGCAACTATGTGTCCCCACCAGCCTGGTAAAACTCGCTTATCCCCAAGTGTCGTAATCAATGGCGCGGTTGGGTTACCCACGCCCGTATTGATGAGAATCCCGGAATAAGGGGACACGATCTCTGCTTCGACAAGACGTGCCAAGGAAACTGCCTCGCACGACGCGCTGAGGTGGGATAATAAAACGATTCGAATAAAGACTTGGCCGTGGTGCGTCACACTACGGAATACGTCAGCAGATTACATTTGTGTAAATATTATTCTCTCTGTGGCAGTATGTGGAAACTTATTTTGCAGAGCTGGACACTATCTTTGTGTTCAAAATCTTCTATGAAGTACTTGGAGGAGGAACCCGCCTTGCAATGCCGAAGACAAACTGCGCGCCGGACTCGTCGTCATTGAAGCCTAGTTCAGGGGTTACTGAGGGAGTCCTGGATTAGGGGGTGTCCGGATGGCCGGACTATACCTTCAGCTGGACTCCTGGACTATGAAGATACAAGATTGAAGACTTCGTCCCGTGTCCGGAAGGGACTTTCCTTGGCGTGGAAGGCAAGCTTGGCGATACGGATATGTAGATCTCCTACCATTGTAACTGACTTTGTGTAACCCTAACCCTCTCCGGTGTCTATATAAATTGGAGGGTTTTAGTCCGTAGGACAACATACAGAACAACAACCATACCATAGGCTAGCTTCTAGGGTTTAGCCTCTCCGATCTCGTGGTAGATCTACTCTTGTACTACCCATATCATCAATATTAATCAAGCAGGACGTAGGGTTTTACCTCCATCAAGAGGGCCCGAACCTAGGTAAAACTTCGTGTCCCTTGCCTCCTGTTACCATCCGGCCTAGACGCACAGTTCGGGACCCCCTACCCGAGATCCGCCGGTTTTGACACCGACACATGGCGTTAACCAAATCAGTTAGAGTACGGTTCTTTCTTTAGGCTACCCCATTTGACTGAGGTGAATAGGGAGGCGTCCTCTCATGGATTATACCATGTTCCGCACAAAAAGCATCAAATTCATTGGAAAAAATACTCTCCACCACGGTCGGACCTAAGCCTCTTGATTTTTCGATCAAGTTGGTTTTCCACTTCGGCTTTATAGATCTTGAAAAAGTTCAAAGCCTCATCCTTAGATTTCAGAAGATACACACGGCAGTATCTAGTGGAGTCGTCAATTAACATCATGAAATATTTCTTTCCACCTTTTGTCAAAACACCATTCGTTTCACATAGATCTGAATGTATGAGCTCTAGTGGTGCAAGATTTCTCGTTTCTGCAGTCGTGTGAGACTTACGAGGTTGCTTAGATTGCACACACACTTGACACTTAGATCCCTTGACAGTGGTGAAACTAGGGATTAAGTTCAACTTCGCTAGTCGCGACATGCAACCAAAGTTAACATGAAAAAGACGTGAATGCCACACATTGGATTCACTATTGTTGCAAATATGATTAACAACTTTATTGCAAATGTCTGATAAGGATAAACGAAACAGACCTCCTGACTCATAGCCTTTACCAACAAAGGTTCCATACTTGGATATACAAATTTATTCGACTCAAAGACAAGCTTGTAGCCATCTCTACAAAGAAGAGATCCGCTCACAAGTTTTTATTGACGGAGGGGACATAATGCATGTTCTTCAGTCGCACGATCTTCCCCGAAGTAAACTTCAGATCGACCGTGTCAACACCACGAACAGAAGCACTTGAACCATTGCCCATCAGCACGGTTGAAGTCCCTGCGGTCTGATAAGATGAAAACATGGAAATATCACCGCATACATGCACATTAGCACCCGTGTCAATCAACCAATCAGGAGAATGACATATTGAAAGAATAGTGGGAAATATACCATACCCAACATCCTTCATGTCAGTGTCTCCAATGACAACATTAGCGGTCTTGCCGCCTTTCCTAGGATGACGCTTGTCATAGCGATTAGGGCAACTAGGAGCGCAATGATCAAGATCCCCACACACATGACAAGCACCTTTCTTCTTGTCATTCTTATTCTTGAAGTTCATGTGTTGCACAGCCTTGTTCTTACCATCAAACTTGCCCTTGTTCTTGAACTTGTGGGACTGGAAGTTCTTCTTCTGTACCAGATTGGCACTAGATCCTCCCTCAATACCTCGAGCACGTGCGTCCTTTGCTCTCGCCTTTTCTTCCACATCAAGAGTACCAATGAGATCCAGGACGGAAAACTCCTGCCTCTTATGCTTCAGCAAGGTAGCAAAGTTCCTCCACGAAGGAGGAAGCTTAGTGATGATACCTCCGGCAACAAACTTGTCCGGTAGCATACAACTGAAGTGCTAGGATCATATGGTGTTTGATATGGTTTGCAGTCCGAATATCCAAAACGACTCAACACCTTCGCAACATAATGGGATTGCAGAAGTGTAATCCCACCTTCATCATCTCTCAATAGCTTGAAGTTCAAGATAACATCAGCCACTCCAAGGTCCTTCATCTCAACGTTCTGAGATAGGAAAGACTTAACTTCCTCGATCAACTTGAGATTAGTCCCAAATATCACTATGTCATCAACATACAAACACAGTATAACTCCTTCGCCCCCACCATAGCGATAGTATACACATTTGTCAGCCTCATTAACAACAAAGCCAACAGATGTCAACGTTTCATTAAATTTGTCATGCCATTGCTTAGGCGCTTGTCTCAGGCCATACAAAGATTTCACCAACTTACACACCTTTCCTTCCTGACCATCCATCACAAAGCCATCAGGCTGTTGCATATAGATTTCCTCCTTTAGCTCTCCGTTCAGGAAAGCCGTCTTAACATTCATCTGATGAATGAGAAGACCATGCGAGGCCGCCAACGAGAGTAATACTCGAATGGTGGTCAGTCTGGCCACAGGTGAATAAGTGTCGAAGAAATCTTCTTCTTCTTTCTGGGCGTAGCCCTTGGCCACAAGCCTAGCCTTGTACTTTTCTATCGTACCATCGGGCCTAAGCTTATTCTTGAACACCCACTTGCATCCCAATGGTTTGCAACCATAAGGACGTTCAGTAAGCTCCCAATTCCCGTTAGCCATGATGGAATCCATCTCGCTACGGACCGCATCCTTCCAGTAGTCAGCTTCTGGAGATGCATACGCTTCTAAAATAGAAGTGGGATTATCCTCCACGAGATATATGAAGAAATCATCACCAAAGGTCTTTACAGTCCTTTGTCTCTTGCCCCTACCAAGGGATTTTCATTATCCTCCTCAGGATTTTCATCATGTGTTTGATTATAATATTCCATCGGAATGACAGGTTCAGGAGTCTCCTCAGATTCCTGTCTAGAAGTGCTTTGTACATCTCTTATGGGAAAAATGTCCTCAAAGAATGTAGCATCTTTAGACTCCATAATTGTACCGACTTTCATGTCAGGTACCTCAGATTTCACTACTAGAAATCTATAGCCAACACTATTCATAGCGTAGCCCAAATTAACACAGTCCAGAGTCTTTGGTCAAAGCTTACGCTTTTTGGGGATCGGCACATTAACTTTCGCCAAGCAGCCCCAGGTACGTAAGTACAAGAGTGTTGTCCTTCTCTTGGTCCACTTCTCGTAAGGAGTGATCTCGTTATCCTTTGTCGGAACTTTATTCAGGACATGAAAGGATGTCATTATAGCCTCCCCCCACCATGCCTTGGATAAACCCGACGTATCTACCATGGCGTTAACCAAATCAGTTAGAGTAGGTTTTTCCGCTCGGCAACCCCGTTTGACTGGGGTGAGTAGGGAGGCGTCCTCTCGTGAATAATGCCGTGTTCCGCACAAAAGACATCAAACTCTTTCGAGAAGTACTCTCCACCACGATCTGACCGGACTCGTTTAATTTTCTTTTCAAGTTGATTCTCAACTTCTGCCTTATAGATTTTGAAGTAGTGTAGAGCCTCATCTTTAGTATTTAACAGATACACATAGCAATATCTAGTGGAATCATCTATCAAAGTCATGAAATATTTCTTTCCACCTTTAGTCAACACACCATTCATCTCCTCCGCTGCCTTGTGAGGCTTGCGAGGTTGCTTAGATTGCACACACGAATGGCACTTAGAACGTTTGGCTAAAGTGAAACTCGGGATTAAATTCGATTTTGCTAGCCGCGTCATAACACCGAAACTAATGTGACAAAGACGTGAATGCCATACTTCAGATTCATTAACACTCAAATGAATATTGTTCACGACTTTATTACATAGATCTGCAAGAGAAAGGCGGAACATGCCTCCGCATTCATAACCCTTTCCAACAAATAGTCCATATTTCGTAACAACTAATTTATTAGACTCGAATACCAACTTAAACCCTTCTCTACATAGACGGGAGCCACTAACGAGGTTCTTCTTGATGGCGGGGACATGCTGCACATTCTTCAGCTGCACGATCCTTCCCGAAGTAAACTTCAGATCGACCGTGCCAACACCAAGAACAGAAGCACTCGCGCCATTCCCCATCAGTACGGACCCGTGACCTGTGGCTTGGTAAGAAGAAACAATGAAATGTCAGCACACACATGAACACCTGCACATGTGTCGACCCACCAATCGGTGGACGGCCAAACTGAAAATACAGCAAATAAATTACCGTACCCAGATGCACCACTCTCATTGTTGCTCACAATCATATTCACAGACTTGGAGTCCTGCCCTTGCTTCTTATACTTGTTTGGGAACTTGTTGGCACAATGTTCAAGCGAACCACAAGTAAAGCAGCCCTCTTCCTTCTTGTTCTTCTTGAAGGTCTTCTTACCCTTCTTAAAGTTGGCACTCTGTTGGACACTGTTCTTTCCCTTGGGCTTGTGGGAATTGGAGTTCTTCTGATGCACCATGTTGGCCACAGAAGTTCCTTCGACCCCTTTTCCGTGCGAGTCCTTTGCTCTTGAATTCTGCTCAACACTCAGATGGCCAATGACATCCTCCACAGAGAATTCACGCCTCTGATGCTTCAGAGTGGTGGCAAAGTTCCTCCAGAAATTGGGAAGCTTAGCGATTATGCAGCTCGCGACAAACTTGCCCGGTAACTTGCACTTAAGAAGCTCAAGCTCCTTAACAATGCATATTATCTCATGAGCCTACTCCAATACAGGATGGTTTTCAACCATCTTGTAATCATGGAACTGCTCTATAATATACATCTCGCACCCTGCATCGGTAGCCCTGAACTTAGATTCGAACGCCTCCCACAAGTCCTTGGCAGACCGCACATGCAAATATGCGTCAACCAGCTTATCTCCAATCACGCTCAGAACTGCCCCGAGGAACACGACAGTGGCCTCCTTGAACGCCTTCTCCTGATCAGGAGCGATCGTTCCTGTGGGAGTCACACCGGCGACCCAGAACACGTTCATGGCAGTGAGCCATAAGGTGGTTTTAGTCTGCCAACGCTTAAAGTACGTCCCCGTAAACGGCGACGGTTTCAGTGCAGCAGCAAAACCAGAATTCGAAAAACTCCTACACATATTAGGTTTTTGGATTGATAAGAAAATAGGAAGTTTTCCGATTAAATTAATCCATGAATAAATCATGAGCATGACATTGACAGCATTGATAACACACTGGTTACGATCTAACAGAGCATGTACTACGCATATAGTAGAGACATCTACGCATATCGGTAGTACTGCTACAACAGAAAGAAACATGAGAGGGATAAACGATGTATACCCTCCAATCGGCCATGCGGCGGCAGTGGCGGAGGCAGTAGCCGCGGCATCCTCGGTGGCCTTCTTGTCGGCCTAGGCCTTCTCAGCGGCAGCACGGTCCGCGTCGGTTGACATGGTGATGACGAAGGTGATGCAGACGTAGATGAACAGAAGCGAGCAGTCGCGTAATCGCTACCCAAAAACCTAATCGCCCCTCTCCCGTACAGGATCCGGAGAGGCGGGGTTTCGGAGGCCTGCTCTCCCGTTAACCGTGTACGCGGTGAACGGGACGGAGTCGCCGGCGGCGGCAACAGCAGAGGAACGACGTGGGCGTGGAGGCGGAGATGCGTTCTGTTTCGTGGCGGCTAGGGTTGGCAGCGCTCCACATATATATGTGCGGCTGCGCGTGGAGAGACGTGGGCTGAACCCACGTCCAAGTCGGTAGCCCACGATCCGACGTCTCAGATCGTGGCCCCACCTGTCAAAGACTCTCCGTTCTTGACCGGCAAAAAGAAGCGCATAGGAGTGAGCTCGTCTCGGCTCAATCCCACAACCCGCGACGCGTCGTGACGAGGCGTGGCGTGGCGTGGCGAGGCGAGCGGAGGAGGAGGAGTGCGTGAGGGCCTCATCTCTTCTCAAGCTCCAATAGCATGAGAAAGAGAGTCCCTTATAAACCACTCCATCTCTCCTTCCACTTCCAAGGTGGGACTAAACTTCCCACCACCTTGTCATGCCACCTACATGGGCCCTTAGAGATCAAATCTGAAATTCTCATATGGGCTCTAGGCCCATCTCATATTTCAACAATCCCTCACCAGATCTCAGGGGCCCAGTTTGTCCTTTGTTCCAAACGCTATTTTGATATACCGGCATCTCAGTGGAGACCGATTAAGGTTGAGCTCCACCTAGACTAAGTAGTTACACTCCTTCACAACTGAACAATGGACTATGCCTTGAATTGTCAGTTTGGCGTCAAGAAGTTGCACCACAAGTCTTACTGATACGAGGCTGCCGAAGGTCGACCCCTCGGGTGGAGCATATTAGTCACACTCCTGGCCTGTTCATGAGCTTGCTAGAGATCACCCCAATCTCATAGACTGTGACCAGCAGTCGGGCTCATATAGGTGTGTTCCTCCAAAGATCGCTCTGTAGGATAGCATCTTGCTTATGCATATAATCCTTGGAACACATTAAGACAGTAGTCATCCTTCCATACAGTTTCAGAGAGTATTGCATCTCCAACGGAGTGGGTTAGTAAAGTTACTCTCCTCAATTCACCACTGGCTTGTTTTCCCAGGTCCTACTTCACGGGATCTCCGATCACATAGGTTGGGTTACTACCATGGCAACTCATGTGGGTCTCATACCCATCTCCCTTGATGCGTTATCTATCACAACACGTGATAGCCCTTTAGTAAAGGGATCTGCCAGATTCTTAGCAGTTTGAACATAATCCAACGCTATCACTCCGGAGTTCCTCAATTTTCTGACAGCTTTCAATCTCATTCTTATGTGTTTGTTGGACTTCATGTTGTCCTTTGAACTCTTCACCTTGACAATAACTGTTTGATTGTCACAGTTCATAAGGATGGCCGGAACCGGCTTCTCAACCACTGGCAAGTCCATCAGCAGATCTCGAAGCCATTCTGCTTCGCCACCCGATGTGCCTAATGCTATTAATTCTTCTTCCATTGACGATCTTGTTAAGATTGTTTGCTTGCAAGACTTCCAGGAAACAGCACCACCTCCAAGAGTAAATATATACCCAGTAGTGGCCTTCATCTCATCAGCATCAGAGATCCAATTTGCATCACTATACCCATCAAGTACAGACGGGTATCCGGTATAGTGAAGTCCATAGTTCATAGTACCTTTCAGATAGTGCATAACTCTCTCAAGAGCACGCCAGTGTACATCACCCGGTTTGGAAACAAATTGGCTCAGTTTGCTAATAGCAAATGCGATGTCAGGCCTCGTTGCGCTCGCTAGATACTGGAGTGAACCAACAATCTGAGAGTATCTCAATTGATCTATAGATGTGCCTTTAGACTTTCGAATCAGCACACTAGGATCATATGGTGTTTGATATGGTTTGCAGTCCGAATATCCAAAACGACTCAACACCTTCGCAACATAATGGGATTGCAGAAGTATAATCCCACCTTCATCATCTCTCAATAGCTTGAAGTTCAAGATAACATCAGCCACTCCAAGGTCCTTCATCTCAAAGTTCTGAGATAGGAAAGACTTAACTTCCTCGATCAACTTGAGATTAGTCCCAAATATCACTATGTCATCAACATACAAACACAGTATAACTCCTTCGCCCCCACCATAGCGATAGTATACACATTTGTCAGCCTCATTAACAACAAAGCCAACAAATGTCAACGTTTCATTAAATTTGTCATGCCATTTCTTAGGCGCTTGTCTCAGGCCATACAAAGATTTCACCAACTTACACACCTTTCCTTCCTGACCATCCATCACAAAGCCATCAGGCTGTTGCATATAGATTTCCTCCTTTAGCTCTCCGTTCAGGAAAGCCGTCTTAACATTCATCTGATGAATGAGAAGACCATGCGAGGCCGCCAACGAGAGTAATACTCGAATGGCGGTCAGTCTGGCCACAGGTGAATAAGTGTCGAAGAAATCTTCTTCTTCTTTCTGGGCGTAGCCCTTGGCCACAAGCCTAGCCTTGTACTTTTTTATCGTACCATCGGGCCTAAGCTTATTCTTGAACACCCACTTGCATCCCAATGGTTTGCAACCATAAGGACGTTCAGTAAGCTCCCAATTCCCGTTAGCCATGATGGAATCCATCTCGCTACGGACCGCATCCTTCCAGTAGTCAGCTTCTGGAGATGCATACGCTTCTAAAATAGAAGTGGGATTATCCTCCACGAGATATATGAAGAAATCATCACCAAAGGTCTTTACAGTCCTTTGTCTCTTGCCCCTACCAAGGGATTTTCATTATCCTCCTCAGGATTTTCATCATGTGTTTGATTATAATATTCCATCGGAATGACAGGTTCAGGAGTCTCCTCAGATTCCTGTCTAGAAGTGCTTTGTACATCTCTTATGGGAAAAATGTCCTCAAAGAATGTAGCATCTTTAGACTCCATAATTGTACCGACTTTCATGTCAGGTACCTCAGATTTCACTACTAGAAATCTATAGCCAACACTATTCATAGCGTAGCCCAAATTAACACAGTCCAGAGTCTTTGGTCAAAGCTTACGCTTTTTGGGGATCGGCACATTAACTTTCGCCAAGCAGCCCCAGGTACGTAAGTACAAGAGTGTTGTCCTTCTCTTGGTCCACTTCTCGTAAGGAGTGATCTCGTTATCCTTTGTCGGAACTTTATTCAGGACATGAAAGGATGTCATTATAGCCTCCCCGCACCATGCCTTGGATAAACCCGACGTATCTACCATGGCGTTAACCAAATCAGTTAGAGTACGGTTTTTCCGCTCGGCAACCCCGTTTGACTGGGGTGAGTAGGGAGGCGTCCTCTCGTGAATAATGCCGTGTTCTGCACAAAAGGCATCAAACTATTTTGAGAATTACTCTCCACCACGATCTGACCGGACTCGTTTAATTTTCTTTTCAAGTTGATTCTCAACTTCTGCCTTATAGATTTTGAAGTAGTGTAGAGCCTCATCTTTAGTATTTAACAGATACACATAGCAATATCTAGTGGGATCATCTATCAAAGTCATGAAATATTTCTTTCCACCTTTAGTCAACACACCATTCATCTCACAAAGATCAGAATGTAGAGTTCTAGTGGCACCAAGTGTCTCTCCTCCGCTGCCTTGTGAGGCTTGCGAGGTTGCTTAGATTGCACACACGAATGGCACTTAGAACGTTTGGCTAAAGTGAAACTCGGGATTAAATTCGATTTTGCTAGCTGCGTCATAACACCGAAACTAATGTGACAAAGACGTGAATGCCATACTTCAGATTCATTAACACTCAAATGAATATTGTTCACGACTTTATTACATAGATCTGCAAGAGAAAGGCGGAACATGCCTCCGCATTCATAACCCTTTCCAACAAATAGTCCATATTTCGTAACAACTAATTTATTAGACTCGAATACCAACTTAAACCCTTCTCTACATAGAAGGGAGCCACTAACGAGGTTCTTCTTGATGGCGGGGACATGCTGCACATTCTTCAGCTGCACGATCCTTCCCGAAGTAAACTTCAGATCGACCGTGCCAACACCAAGAACAGAAGCACTCGCGCCATTCCCCATCAGTACGGACCCGTGACCTGTGGCCTGGTAAGAAGAAAACAATGAAATGTCAGCACACACATGAACACCTGCACATGTGTCGACCCACCAATCGGTGGACGGCCAAACTGAAAATATAGCTAATAAATTACCGTACCCAGATGCACCACTCTCATTGTTGCTCACAATCATATTCATAGACTTGGAGTCCTGCCCTTGCTTCTTATACTTGTTTGGGCACTTGTTGGCCCAATGTTCAAGCGAACCACAAGTAAAGCAGCCCTCATCCTTCTTGTTCTTCTTGAAGGTCTTCTTACCCTTCTTCTTAAAGTTGGCACTCTGTTGGACACCGTTCTTTCCCTTGGGCTTGTGGGAATTGGAGTTCTTCTGATGCACCATGTTGGCCACAGAAGTTCCTTCGACCCCTTTTCCGTGCGAGTCCTTTGCTCTTGAATTCTGCTCAACACTCAGATGGCCAATGACATCCTCCACAGAGAATTCACGCCTCTGATGCTTCAGAGTGGTGGCAAAGTTCCTCCAGGAATTGGGAAGCTTAGCGATTATGCAGCTCGCGACAAACTTGCCCGGTAACTTGCACTTAAGAAGCTCAAGCTCCTTAACAATGCATATTATCTCATGAGCCTGCTCCAATACAGGACGGTTTTCAACCATCTTGTAATCATGGAACTGCTCTATAATATTCATCTCGCTCCCTGCATCGGCAGCCCCGAACTTAGATTCGAACGCCTCCCACAAGTCCTTGGCAGACCGCACATGCAAATATGCGTCAACCAGCTTATCTCCAATCACGCTCAGAACTGCCCCGAGGAACACGACAGTGGCCTCCTTGAACGCCTTCTCCTGATCAGGAGCGATCGTTCCTGTGGGAGTCACACCGGCGACCCAGAACACGTTCATGGAAGTGAGCCATAAGGTGGTTTTAGTCTGCCAACGCTTAAAGTACGTCCCCGTAAACGGCGACGGTTTCAGTGCAGCAGCAAAACCAGAATTCGAAAAACTCCTACACATATTAGGTTTTTGGATTGATAAGAAAATAGGAAGTTTTCTGATTCAATTAATCCATGAATAAATCATGAGCATGACATTGACAGCATTGATAACACACTGGTTACGATCTAACACAGCATGTACTACGCATATAGTAGAGACATCTACGCATATCGGTAGTACTGCTACAACAGAAAGAAACATGAGAGGGATAAACGATGTATACCCTCCAATCGGCCATGCGGCGGCGGTGGCGGCGGCAGTAGCCGCGGCATCCTCGGCGGCCTTCTTGTCGGCCTCGGCCTTCTCAGCGGCAGCACGGTCGGCGTCGGTTGACATGGTGATGACGAAGGTGATGCAGACGTAGATGAACAGAAGCGAGCAGTCGCGTAATTGCTACCCAAAAACCTAATCGCCCCTCTCCCGTACAGGATCCGGAGAGGCGGGGTTTCGGAATCCTGCTCTCCCGTTAACCGTGTACGCGGTGAACGGGACGGAGTCGCCGGCGGCAGGAGCAACAGAGGAACGACGTGGGCGTGGAGGCGGAGATGTGTTCTGTTTCGTGGCGGCTAGGGTTGGCAGCGCCCCACATATATATGTGCGGCTGCGCGTGGAGAGACGTGGGCTGAACCCACGTCCAAGTCGGTAGCCCACGATCCGACATCTCAGATCGTGGCCCCACCTGTCAAAGACTCTCCGTTCCTGACCGGCAAAAAGAAGCGCATAGGAGTGAGCTCGTCTCGGCTCAATCCCGCAACCCGCGATGCGTCGTGACGAGGCGTGGCGTGGCGTGGCGAGGCGAGCGGAGGAGGGGAGTGCGTGAGGGCCTCATCTCTTCTCAAGCTCCAATAGCATGAGAAAGAGAGTCCCTTATAAACCACTCCAACTCTCCTTCCACTTCCAAGGTGGGACTAAACTTCCCACCACCTTGTCATGCCACCTACATGGGCCCTTAGAGATCAAATCTGAAATTCTCATATGGGCTCTAGGCCCATCTCATATTTCAACAATCCCCCACCAGATCTCAGGGGCCCAGTTTGTCCTTTGTTCCAAACGTTGTTTTGATATACCAGCATCTCAGTGGAGACCGATTAAGGTTGAGCTCCACCTAGACCAAGTAGTTACACTCATTCACAACTAAACAATGGACTATATCTTGAATTGTCAGTTTGGCGTCAAGAAGTTTCACCACAAGTCTTACTGATACGAGGCTGCCGAAGGCCGACCCCTCGGGTGGAGCATATTAGTCACACTCCTGGCCTGTTCATGAGCTTGCTAGAGATCACCCCAATCTCATAGACTGTGACCAGCAGTCGGGCTCATATAGGTGTGTTCCTCCAAAGATCGCTTGCTTATGCATATAAGCCTTGGAACACATTAAGACAGTAGTCATCCTTCCATACAGTTTCAGAGAGTATTGCATCTCCAACGGAGTGGGTAGTAAAGTTACTCTCCTCAGTTCACCACTGGCTTATTTTCCCAGGTCCTACTTCATGGGATCTCCGATCACATAGGTTGGGTTACTACCGTGGCAACTCATGTGGGTCTCATACCCATCTCCCTTGATGCGTTATCTATCACAACACGTGATAGCCTTTTAGTAAAGGGATCTGCCAAATTCTTAGCCATTTGAATATAATCCAACGCTATCACTCCGGAGTTCCTCAATTTTCTGATAGCTTTCAATCTCATTCTTATGTGTTTGTTGGACTTCATGTTGTCCTTTGAACTCTTCACCTTGACAATAACTGTTTGATTGTCACAGTTCATAAGGATGGCCGGAACCGGCTTCTCAACCACTGGCAAGTCCATCAGCAGATCTCGAAGCCATTCTGCTTCGCCACCCGATGTGTCTAATGCTGTTAATTCTGCTTCCATTGTCGATCTTGTTAAGATCGTTTGCTTGCAAGACTTCCAGGAAACAGCACCACCTCCAAGAGTAAATATATACCCAATTGTGGCCTTCATCTCATCAGCATCAGAGATCCAATTTGCATCACTATATCCTTCAAGTACCGACGGGTATCCGGTATAGTGAAGTCCATAGTTCATAGTACCTTTCAGATAGCGCATAACTCTCTCAAGAGCACGCCAGTGTACATCACCCGGTTTGGAAACAAATTGGCTCAGTTTGCTAATAGCAAATGCGATGCCAAGCCTCGTTGCGCTCGCTAGATACTGGAGTGAACCAACAATCTGAGAGTATCTCAATTGATCTATAGCTGTGCCTTTAGACTTTCGAATCAGCACACTAGGATCATATGGTGTTTGAGATGGTTTGTAGTCCGAATATCCAAAACGACTCAACACATTCTCAACATAATGGGATTGCAGAAGTGTAATCCCACCTCCATCATCTCTCAATAGCTTGATGTTCAAGATAACATCAGCCACTCCAAGGTCCTTCATCTCAAAGTTCTGAGATAGGAAAGACTTAACTTCCTCGATCAACTTGAGATTAGTCCCAAATATCAGTATGTCATCAACATACAAACACAGTATAACTCCTTCGCCCCCACCATAGCGATAGTATACACATTTGTCAGCCTCATTAACAACAAAGCCAACAGATGTGAACGTTTCATTAAATTTGTCATGCCATTGCTTAGGCACTTGTCTCAGGCCATACAAAGATTTTACCAACTTACACACCTTTCCTTCCTGACCATCCATCACAAAGCCATCAGGCTGTTGCATATAGATTTCCTCCTTTAGCTCTCCGTTCAGGAAAGCCGTCTTAACATCCATCTGATGAATGAGAAGACCATGCGAGGCCGCCAACGAGAGTAATACTCGAATGGTGGTCAGTCTGGCCACAGGTGAATAAGTGTCGAAGAAATCTTCTTCTTCTTTCTGGGCGTAGTCCTTGGCCACAAGCCTAGCCTGCGCGTGGGTTGGCAGCGCCCCCCATATATATGTGCGGCTGCGCGTGGAGAGACGTTGGCTGAATCCACGTCCAAGTCGGTAGCCCACGATCCGACGTCTCAGATCGTGGCCCCACCTGTTAAAGACTCTCCATTCCTGACCGGCAAAAAGAAGCGCATAGGAGTGAGCTCGTCTCGGCGTGGCGAGGCAAGCGGAGGAGGAGGAGTGCGCGAAGGCCTCATCTCTTCTCAAGCTCCAATAGCATGAGGAAGAGAATCCCTTATAAACCACTCCAACTCTCCTTCCACTTTCAAGGTGGGACTAAACTTTCCACCACCTTATCATGCCACGTACATGGGTCCTTAGAGATCAAATCTAAAATTCTCATATGGGCTATAGGCCCATCTCATATTTCAACACTTATGATATGGTCCAACTTCCTGGGGAACCCTGTGGTGCAAGAAGCGGGTTGTCGCTGCCCCAAAAATCGGTCATAGCAAAGCTATGAGAGAGGGGTACATTATGTGGCGACTAACAATTCACAGCTTCGAGTTTGGATGCTAACCGAATTGATTGATGGACGGCTAGGTTGGACACTGTCGCACGACACCAACCTCAACCTGCATGGCCATATTATTCGCACTCAATGTGACATGGAGGATTGTTGGAAGCATAGGTGGACCATTCTGCTTGACCGACAAAGACGCCGAGGACGACTGGGCCAGATCATATGATTCTGAACATTCCTGGAACTCAGACAAGGACAACTTCATCGACATGATTGGAGGCGCCAACCACGACCAGTCGGTAGAATGGGGTGCCTACTGTAGTATCATGGGATTTCATCCGCACAAAAATGCACTCATCCTCATTCTTAGCAGCACGGTGGTAGTGTACCATCTCGACACGTCAAGGATGCAGTATCTAGGAGATGCGGATGAGCTCGATAAAGACCACACGCAAGCAGCTTGTTGTGTCGATGATTCGTTCATTTACCGACCTTGCTATAAGGATATGCTCCCAACAGGGAAATTATACATGCCACATTAAAATGATATACGATCCTGTTATACATAGCGCTTGAGACGCTCCTTGCTCTTAGGCTTACCTACTTGGCTATGTGCGTCCTTCCTAGTGAAGGAGTTCTATTTTGCTAGAAGAGAAGAAAAAAAATGCTTGGTTGCTTTTAGTTAGTCGGATTAAGTCACTTTTAATACAAACAATTAGCAAGGTGTGAAGAAAGAACCTGGTTTAATTAAGTTGGATTGAACTAAGGTCTAGGGTTCACACTCTTGTTGCCGGTGACAAGTACTCCCATTCGGAGAGCTTTCTAAGATTGCTAAATGGGATCAACAACTACTGATACTTTTAGCACAAAAGTTAGATGACGTCACTAGAAACGGGCAAAGTTGGATATGTCCGTAACAGGCATTTAGCTATGAAATTGATATCGAAGAGTGAAAATGAGAAACAATCTTGAGAGATGCGATTCGCTTGCACCACTTCAGAGATGGCATATGTTCTTGTGCTAACTGCCGGTAGTAGACCATAGAGGTTATATCGAGGAGTCACATCCTAAATATATACAACAATAAAATAAAACACAACAATGTATGCATCTATGGGTACGGATATTCAATTCGGTGCCCAGGCTCGTCTGCTCCCGTTCAGAAAAAAATCAAAATAAATACTGTGGAAATTCAAAAAATTCCAATTTTTTTGTGTGATAGATAATTTGCTGCATGAGGTTCGCTTCAAATTTCAACTTATTTGGAGATCTGAGTAGCTCTCTGTAAAAAGAAGACAAATTGGATCAGAACAGTGCGTGAATAATAAACATTTTTATGGACCCCGATTTTGTCTTTCTTGCCGAGAGCTGCTCAGATGCTCAAATGAGTTAAAATTTGAAGCGGACTTCACGCATCAAATTATCTACCACCTAAAAAAATTAGAAATTTTAAAATATTTCTAGTATTTGTTTTGATTTTTTTTATCTGAACGTGGGTAAAAAAAGCTCAGGAGCCGAAACTCCGCGTCCGTCTTGAATGGTTTATTTTATGAAAGATGAAAGAAACTTGAGGAAACTGGGAATGACCACTGTCACGTGTTCGGTGTTCCCCTGATCCATCGGTGGGAAGGTAGCTGACCGAACCACCCGCTCAGTCTTCACTGCCGCTCCGAAGCCTGAACCCTCTCTTCTCCGGCGGCGCGCGGCACCCTCCCGGCGAGGCCAGTCGCCGGAGCCCGCTCCCCCTCCTCCTCCCCCGGCGCCGTCTGGATGGGTAAGCCCCCGCGCTCCTCCCACGAATCGAACCCCCACCAAAATTTCCCCTTTCTGATCCGTGCAGCGTAGGATCGTGCCTGCGCGCGGCTGATTTCCGGTGCAGAGCCCAGGTAGGTAGGCGCTGTTCCCCCGACCTTATCGCCCCCCCTGACTTGCCCGGCTCTCACGGCGCTCCGTCGGGCAGCTCCCCAGGCTGTTTAGGCCGGCGGCCTGCGGCGGCGGCGGCGGGTCGAGGCCGAGCGCCGGATCCAGCATGGAGAGAGCGGGACTCCTCACGCTGTTCCCCCAGCGAGCACGGGCCACGGCCAGGGTCTGCATGGTCTCAAGGTACCCGCCGTCCGCAGCCGTCGCTGATTGCTAGTATTACTGAAGTCTGAAATCAAAATCCTCTGCAGCTTCGCGACGGAGTTGCTCGAGATAAGATCCAGGGAGCCGTCGCCGTCGCTCCACGTGCTGGTCGTCCCTGGCAATCCAGGTTGGTGACTGCCGGCGCGCTACATGTTATGTCTGTTTTTCAGTGTGTTCGAGCGCTCATGTCTGTCAGGTGTTTATGTTGCTCTGATATTTCTGCGTGGCAGGTATTGTTGGATTCTACAAGGACTTTGTGGAAGCCCTCTATGAAAACCTCGGTGGGCAGGCATCTGTTACGGGTAAGCTTGCTTGATCCGAGGCGTATTTTCGTCGATGTATTGATGTTGTTGCTTGCTAATGAACCTTGTGCATTGTTCAGCGATAGGGCACATTTCACATGGGCAGAAGGTAATGTACTGATTTCTTCAGGTTGATTCATACTGTCATGTTGAATCATTGTTGAATCAATCAGGGACAGTCGCACCTATCATTATTATTTATGGCAGACAGTTCACTGGTGATGCATTATCTGGGATTATCATAGTTTCAGAGCACTGGACGTTCTTAGTGTTTTCCCTTAGATGGATGCATAGGGGGGTTTATCCAAAGCATGAGGTTGTTAAGGAATTTTCTAGGGGTGTTCACTTGGTTCGGGTTGTAAGTTTCTATTGAGAACTGTTGTTCCATTTTGTGCACTCTGTTCACTGCTTGCTATGATAAAAGTTGGGCAATGCCCTGTTTCTCACTAATGTGTTATGTTGAAAAGAAAGCAATTCCAATGTTTTCGTCGTCTCTTTCAAATTTCTAATCCTTACTCACTGGCATGTTCGGACTAAATGGACAACAATAATCCTTGTCAATGCACATTCGTTTATTGATCCTCTGGCATGATGTTTAGTTGTTTACTATGATATGGTTGTTTTTTATTGTCTGGTCAGCATATTAAGACCGCTACTGTATCTGATTGTTACACTACCTAACCCATGACAGGATTACGAGCACGGACAATTGTTTTCATTACACGAACAGATTGAGCACAAGGTTTGTTTTGGCATGCTTTCGTCGCTTCCAACTGCAACTGCTCTTTGTTATTTGGTTCCTGCTGCAATATATTTTTAGTTGTGATATCTTCCAAAAGAAACACAGTTCTGAAACTTAATAGGAATAGGCGAACACTTTCCTGTTTCTTTTCTTTTTCTCATCATTTTCTCGACTGTTGAGAATAGATTACTTATATTTCTCATGTCCATGTTTGCAGATTGATTTTCTTGAGCAAGAGCTTCTACATACCGAACAGTCCATAATTGTGGTATGCTTCTGTCTTCACCAACACAAGCTTCCTTTTATTAAATCCAAGCTGCCCTATGCTAGATTACTATGTGGACAATTTAGTTGGTTTACTCTACAATACAAGTGTTTAAAACTTCATATAGTATAAGTATTACATTGAGGCGAAAAGAGGAAAAGGAAAGTCTGAGTGAATTTTGTGGAAAGGTGCCTCCACCGCTGCTTGACTTGCTGGGCCCATGATCATTTTGTTTTGGGGTAGTATCTTCATAAATATATTTTCATATGAGTTCATTTGCCTTGCGTATGAAAACATCATAGTAGTGAAGCGCTTGGTTTGTTTACTCTTTCTGCAGTGCTGTACAAAACTGTAGTTATGTACCATTTGGGTCCAACTGCCAATATTTCTTACTGAAGAGTATGTGATTCGCTTGTATATGAAAGAGAGCATCTAAGCTTAGTTCTGTATCAAATGAAGGTGGGTCATTCTATTGGTGCGTACATAGGTCTGGAAATATGCAAAAGGTTCCAGAAGAAGGTACGAGTATTTATCCAAGTCTAGTACTCCTTTGAAAGTCCTTTCCTTAAGTCTGTACTTGCTGTTTCATTTTTGTTTTTGACACTCCTGGACAGGTAATTTTTTTTGTGGGTCTTTATCCATTTTTGACATTGAACAAGAATGCTATGAAGCAATCAGCAATTGGATATGTTGCAAGGTAGTAAATTCTTTGGAGTTTGGTTGCTTTTTAATGTATATTTATCAACACAACAATACCGGTTTGCTACTCCACAAAACTTGGATAATTCACACAAGGCGATGTGATAGCATGAGCCGTGATAGGGGAAAAAAAATTCTAAAATTGTTGTTCTATTAAACAAGCAACACAACACATACTGGATGCTAGATACAGTTGTAGGCAACTAGGAAGACAACCAATATATATAGCTGTCTATAAGCTATTTGTAGTCCTAATTATCATCTTATAGGAGGTTATTCAGTACCTTAATTTTGAGTTTCAAAGTTGAAATGATCATCATGCCTATTCCCAAATGAATATTACTGTTTCTCTGAACTTGATCTTCTCAAATGAACATGTCAGGTCATCTCTCCTTAGTAAAGGGGTTAGTTTGTTAGTGTCTTTCATCGGCTCACTCCAGGCTTCAGTTACAAGGAGCATTGTGAAAAGGTTCCTTGGATCTTCTTGGTCTGCAACAGCCATTGATGCTGGATGTAGCCATCTCTTGCAGGTGCTCTGAGCTTCTTCCTATTTAGTTGGCCATCTGTTTTGTATTTTTCTCTTATCTGAAAACATGCCGAGACATGTGCTCATTTTCTGCAAACCGTGCAGTACCATACGATGCGCAATGTGCTTTTCATGGCAAAGACAGAGTTCGAAAAGGTAAGTGTTGATAATGCTACATCCAGCTGCATTATGGGTCACAAGAGTATTATAGGAGTATTATAATGCTACATTCAGCTGCATTACATGGCAAAGACAATTGCATTACTTGCAGTACTATACTAGAGTTTCTTCCTATTTTCTACTTGCATACCAGTTAGTTCTTGACCATGTTACTATGCACTTCAGCTTCATGAAGAGCCGGACTGGAATTTCATCAGAGCAAAACAGGCTCAAATTGCTTTTCTGTTCGGTGTGGATGATCACTGGGGTCCACTGACTCACTTGGAAGAGGTGAATAGATCTCGTTCGTTGTTTCAACGGCATTATTCTGATTATGTGAGTTATTATGTTGTATCATGGATAGCTTTGCTCATATTAATTTGTCTGGGAGTCTTAAAATACAGATCTCAAGGCATGCCCCAGGGGTTGCCTTGTCGGTCGAGAAAGAAGGTCATACACACGGCTACTGCTGCACGGAGGCTGGATCCTTCTGGGTTGCTGGCTACGTCGCAAACTTGATTAAAAACCAAATGCTCGTCGGAGATAGCTGATGGCAGACAATTATCTTCTTTTGATGAAGTAATATAGAAGTGTGATGCTGAATTCCAAATACCAGTGCCTATCTTGCATATGCTAATCCAGGATGACAGATCTCAATAGTCACATGCTGAATACTGCTATCTAACTTGGCCTTCATGCAATATGTTTTCGTCCTCCTTTCCCTGATGAACCTGACAAGCAACAACTGCGTCATTATTCTTACTGCATAAATCGTATGTGTGTTGATTGACTAGTTTCGGAGATGCTTCTATATTGATTGACTCATTTTGTAGAAATAGTGCAGTGTACGTAAAGAACAATTCTTGGGATGATAAGAATCACATCTTTAGAATCATAGCAACATTACATATTACATTTATGTTTTCCTTAGCTATAATTTTTACTTTTTGTACATAATTTTTTCCATTCAGTGTATGTTGATGTATTGGGGATGATAACTATTGCCATGATCTTGATTTAGAATCTAGATGAATGCTGGCAATAATCAAATCCAAAAACACATAATTATATCAAAATTCCATAGGTCCATTCCCTAGAGACAATTTCATAGGTGCAAACATGATGTCAAATCGACATCTTACAAATATGATAGTGAAGTATTACCATGTTCCAAATAGAAGCATGCCAAAGCCAGAACTTTCGATGTTTGTCAGTTTTCCTTTTTCTGTGTGAAAATGACATGGGTATATTATAAAATATCATCATAAGTACAAACACTCAATGCATAACAAAAATTACATCGAGGTCTCTGGACCATTGAATGACAACTATTGCCCTCGGAATGAACCATTGGCGTGATGTTTTCGTCGCTCCCCTATCAGAGCAGGACTAACCTTCTAGATGATAGTCTACCCTATCAGAGTAGGACTAACCTTGTACTCCCGCTGTAAAGAAATATAAGAGCGTTTAGATCACTACGAAATATAAGAACGTTTATAGATCTCTAAAGTAGTGATCTAAACGTTCTTATATTTCGTAGTGATCTAAACGCTCTTATATTTCTTTACAGAGGAGGAGATGATAGCCGAGAAGTCTTCGTGAAAAACCAGCGCCTTGGAGTTGAACTCATTGCGTTTGAACTCTTGAATTGACCTAAAGCATCTGACACCAGATTTTACCATTACACATGACCCCAACCTCACTAACCGAAGGAGATGATAGGAACCTACACTGGAGCTTTGTCGACTTCGTTCAAGCAAATGAACTCATGGAGGATCAGAGCCTGAAAGACAAACATAAAAAAGTCCACCATCTGTCAGAGTGCCGCTCCTACAAGGACAAAAAACCCATAACCTTAAACTACTAGTAGAAGTTGAGTCACTTGTCATTGGGCGCCAAAGCGGCAGTCGGATGGGAGGCGAGCCCACAGGCTAGCCAGCACGGGAAGAGTTTCTCCTAGCTGGCTCTTACAAGAAGGAAACTGAGATATTTGTATGTATGCCCTTTAGAGACGCTCTAAACTAGAAATTTCTATTTGTTACCTCACCATCCTGCGACATATTACAAAGTTTTTATTCGAACAATACCCAAATATGTTATTTCCTCTGGTCCATATTACTTGTCCTAGTTTATAGTACAAATATGGATCGAGGGAGTACATCTTTTTTGAACGCAACAAATCAAAATAATTAGAATTGAACACGACTACAATAACCCATTGATTTAAGCTGACGTAGATGTGGCCGGGAAGAATACGGCCGGTCCAGTTCTACATGAAATAAGGATTTCCCTAGACCGAACTACATCAGGACGTGACCATCAGCCACGAGAGGAGTCACATTTTTCTTCATCAGCCCCCAGACGATGAAGGTAACTTATTAAATCTTTTTTTAGGTTACCTAATTAAATCTTTTTTTTGAGGATACCTAATTAAATCTTGACTAAGAGTAATCTTTAGAAAAACTCTTTATAGGTACGTACACGAGGGTATCGTTATCCTATCGCACCAGACTACCAGAGCAAGAGGATCGATGTTCCAGAAAAGAACAGGGGAGAAGAACCGACGAACTGGCGCGACGATGGCGGCAACGCTTCGGATTGCGGCGATGAGGATCTGCGGTGGCGCCCTCGAGCGACCACCGCAGGGGCTTCTCTCGGCTACCAAGAAGCTGACATCGAGGAGTAGCCATGGCGGGAGCTCGCTTCGCCGGTGCAGTTCCTCCGAATCACCAAGTCTGCTTAATAATAAGAACAACAAGGTATGCACCCTCTTTACAGGCCGCACCCTCTTTACGTCGGTGGAATTAGGGTTTTGGCTCCGTATCTGATCGTTTGGGGCTACGTAGGTATATATAGGAGGAAGGAGTATGTCGGTGGAGCAACAGGGGGCCCACGAGGGTGGAGGGCGTGCCGGGTGGGGGGGGGGGGTAGGCACGCCCCTACCTCGTGGCCTCCTCCTTTATTTCTTGACGTAGCGTCCAAGTCTCCTGGATCATGTTCGGTGAAAAAATCACGTTCCCGAAGGTTTCATTCCGTTTGGACTCCGTTTGATATTCCTTTTCTTCGAAACCCTAAAATAGGCAAAAAAAACAGCAATTCTGGGCTGGGCCTCCGGTTAATAGGTTAGTCCTAAAAATAATATAAAAGTGGATAATAAACCTCAATAATGTCCAAAACAGTAGATAATATAGCATGGAGCAATCAAAAATTATAGATACGTTGGAGACGTATCAGTTGCAACGGAAAAATTTGATGTTTTGTGCAAACATAATGTCCCACAACACCGGAATCGCTATGAAGAACATGTTGCAACTTAACATTCTTCAACAAAATGTACATAAAAAATAGGATGCAATTTAGCCACGTCCATATTTTCTTTGCCGGGCATAATCTCCCACTAATTCCATTTAAGTATAATCCTTCCAGTAATTACCATGACGTGCTCATCCGTTTTAGTCGGGAATCAAATCCTTCCTTTTCTAACTTAGTAGCTCCACCACATTGAAGCCTACGGATCCTTCCTTTTAATTATTCTACCTTTTTACCTCAAATCCTTCCTTTAATTAGCCCCGTCTATTTGAATATTCTATTTATTAAGCTCATAATCTTTCTTTTAATTATTCCACGGGTTTTACCCATAATTCTTTCTTTAATTAGCCACATTCGTTTAAATATTCTATTTAAGCCCACAATCATTTCTTTAATTAGCTCATTTGCTTAATTAGCTCACCCTAAACATAAGGACCGCTCTCCTTTGTTTTAACTGTCTGTCGGTTGATTCCTGGGGCCGCTCATATATTTACCGGTGAGAATTATTGTAAAAGAGCGAAGTGTGATTAGAAAACATGAAAGATGCATAGCTCGTTGGCTGTTACAACATAGATCCAGATAGGAGGTCCTCTGTTTAATTCCCACAACGTTGATTTATTTTGACACAATAATTTTCGCGGTCTCTATGAAAGCCCATAGAAGACCCATCAACGTACAAGTACCTGGCCCAGATATTTTTCGCGGTCTCTATGGAAGCCCATAGAAGGCCCATCAACATACAAGTACCTGGCCTAGATGGCTTAGCTTGTGATTAGCATGTGCTCAAACAAAACGAAATCAACAAAAAGGACCGAACCAAATCAAGAATACATATTCCCTTTAATAGTAGGTATAGGTATAGATAAAGATAGATATAGATTACACCAGGAAAATTTATCATTGTTTACTATAGCTTTGCAAGAATTTTTCTATCAATATATGCAATACATAATTCCTCCATTGTCGCCACTAGGCCCATTCATTGAATTCTCCCTAGGGCCTCCTAAACTCCAGGACCGGCACTGGATGTATCTAGACACGTTTTAGTGTTTGATACATCCGTATTTAGACAAATCTAAGACGAAAAATATTGATTGGGGGAGTAGTTTTTTTTTCCGATCCCAAAGGTCTCTACATGATGGATCTAGTGTTCTCCCAAAAAAATTACGATGGATCTAGTGTACCAATTGAAATTTATTTACACAAACTTTAGACAAGCAACTGAAAGCCTAAATAATTGTTATGAGTGTGGCTCATTATTTCATGTAGAAGGCAAAAGTTTCAATGGAGGCAAACTCTTTTTATGCTTTATTAAGGTTGATAATAAGATCTCCGTATTTATCAAGGATTTCTCTAGACCGAACTACATCAGGAGTTCAGGACGTACGTAACCATCAGCCACGAGAGGAGTCACATTTTTTTTCCATCAGCCCCCAGATGTGAAGGTAAATTATTAAATCTTTTTTTAGGGGAACTAATTAAATCTTGACTAATAGTAATCTTTATAAAAAAACTGTTTATATATCAAAAATAAAAAAATGTAGATGTGGCCGGGAAGAATACGGCCGGTCCAGTGCTTCGAGGGAGACGAAATGCACATGATTACAGGAGGGAGGATTCCAGTCTGATACGGCCTGAGAAGTTCGATCCCTTGGCCGGTGCAGTATAGACATATCTAAACTCCTAATATCTCAGTTGGTAGATCGCGTTTCGGGTTTTATTTTCGTCCCACCTCATCCGGCCTTTTTTGGTACTTCTTTGGTACTACTTCCCACCTCCCTCTCAACCGCGGAAAACCAAAAAAAAAACCCCAATGGAGTCCCGCACCCGCACAAACTCCCGTCCTTATTATCTCAGATGAACGAAAAAAAACCCTGACCACAGACCGGCGAAAATTAACCAGCAAAAAAAAACGTCTCAATTTGCGGACTCGAACGAGTTCTCGTGCCCTCGAGCGAGGTCTCGTGTGGATCTTGCGAGTACCATACGCATACAGTGCCCTCCTTCGCCCGCCGCCGCCCATCGGTCCTTCCCCACCATCCCACCGCCTGACTCCATTGCTCCGGCGCTGGCCCTGTGCATAACTCTCCGCTGAGCGCTTCGAGGATCCGGCGCGGATCAAAACAGCCGGTCTCCATTGCGCCGGCGTGGATCCCCTTCTGGACCCGACGCTGGACAGGTCCAGGGCGTGGCGCCAGCGCCGACGGCGTACAAGACCCGCCGTACACAGATTTGAACCTACATCCATATACAACACAGATCTCTACACGCCCTCCAGGTATACATCCAGATCTGAAATTTACATCCATACACAACACAGATCTGAACCTACATCACAGATCTGAAATTTACATCCATCGCATACACAACACATAAAAACACAGCCACCACATACACACTGCCAGCACATACACACAGCCATCGCATACACGCATCCATCGGTCACCCTACAAATGAGAAGGTGCACAAACCATCAAACTGGTACAATGAGAAATCACCATACAACAGCTGCGTTATTTGTGAGTGATAGGGTACAGAATCATAACCATTTGAAATCCGAGCTCACGTAAAATTATCTGCTTGATTATGGTTCATATGATTCTTCAGGATTGTTCACCTAATTCGGTTGCGTAATTAGAAATTGTACTATCACCTTGTTTACATGTAAGGATCTTGGTCCTTACATCTAAAGATCATCAATTAAAGCAGTTTACATATATAGCATGGATCATTTAATTTGAAATAGAGAGGTACATGTATTATATCTTTTGATTTTCATGATAAGTGTTCATCTTGGGGTCGCAATGTAAGGAAATACCTCAGTTTGTCTTGTATACTTTGTCGTAGCCGGAATCGATATCGTGGCCTCGGTGCAGTGTAAGCACCATGATCCATACAAGAAATCTAGAGGGCTGGTCTGACCAAGATGCACTACTAAGAAAATTAAGAAAGGAACAATAAGTAAGAAAACCAGCACCAAACGGCATTGCAATTAATGAAAATACTGGTCATCATTTTAAAACATTTTTGAATTGCATACTATGATGGAACCATTGTCCTTAATAACATTTCTTAAAACAACTATTGAAAACGAAAACTATATCAAGATCTGAAAGATGTACAGTTTGTGCGTACATTACAACTGACGCTAAGAACTATGTAACAAATATCCTTATGTACATGCGCCTTTTGCTGAATGTGATCTATGTATAGATTACCATACTTGATTTGTTTTAAATTAATAACTATGTGAATATGGATAAGCAAGATGTGCTTAAAGTTCAAGATAGACTAAAGGTCAAGATAGCTGTTGATGCTTTGAATTAAAGTACCTTCTTGTTCATGCCTTCAAGTTCGCCATCTCTCTTGCATCACTTATGTCCATCCGATCATTGTAGCTTTTATGTTTCTCCCAGGCCTCAAAAACACCAGAGCCACACAAACAAGGGAGGTAGCGGTCATTTCATTTGTGAATGGGTAATGCAAGAAGCAAAGCCGGTGAACATGAACAAGAAGACGACAAGGCTACATGTAGTGTTTGCTTTACTATGAATACTTGCTTCTCTGCTAATATCACGCTTTTTGCATAATGTATTGCAGATCAGACGAGCGTAAGAAATGATGAAGAATACAACGCAAACTTGATACCCGTTGATGAAAAAGTAGATGCTATTTGCGCGACTGAACCCGGTAAATGATGTGTGAAAATACTGTGATGTGATGCCTGACGTGCAAGTCTGACAATGTCTTGTACCATGCTTAATGTCTTGCAGCACCTACGAGCGACACAACACTGAAAGATGGTAATCCAAGCATCATAACCATAGCTGCAGATGTTGAGCCTTTTTACACGATGGAGACAGGTACATGATTGATTGCGTGCATACCAGATTAATATTGAAGTTGTATTCATGCTTACTATACTCTACAGATGGACCGGAAAGGGTAAGGCATGGGTACCAAGATGATGGTCAAACATTTGCACTTACGGCTAGCCTAACACTCGATCATGCTATTCATAACATGCAGCTACGAGATAATTCTCAAGGTATCCATATGCATTATATCCACCTTCCCAACCGTCGTTTTATTTGTTTTCTTATTTGTATTTATACATGCAGACGACACATATTACGAACATCATGAAACTCTATCATTACATAATGAATGCAAAAAATACGCGGAACATGCAAGGGAGCAGTACAATGCAAGGAAACGTGCAGCTTATCGGATTAAACGAAATGAGGATATTGTCAGCTTACAAAATGAGAATCAGCCGGTAGTTGCAAAATCTGGTAAGCTTGATGGACACTCTTAGTTTGATGTGCATACATATGTTGCTTAGTATGTACTACTTTGCCTCTTATTAGATCATAGGGATGCTATCAACGCTCGTAGGCGGGCTGCTTATCGCAACAAGTTGTCAGATAGTTTGGGTAACCAACAAGTCATTGGGAAGTCTGCCGTCGCCAGTCTCTATGTGATATCACAAATGTTCTCGAAGATAGGGAGAGAACTAAACCCACACGAGATTATCATGGTTGGTAAATTGATCCACGTCCCGTATGTGTTATGTGTTCGCACAAAGTTTCACTTATTACGTATTTTAAATAAGTACTGACCAAGTTTGTTGAATCATATAATTCAGCTATCTCGGACTATACATCAGTCTCGCCTAACGATAATTCATACCCGGATAATGCGATGGTCACATCGGATGTCCTTTGTGTTGGACATAAAGAAGGTAACATGATCTCTCCATCTCCATGGTTGTGATTTATCATTTGGAGATATTCTATCAAGTTGACTTTTCTCATTTCGTTTTAGAGATAATTAAATTAATGTCATCGTTATGTGACTTTAATTTCATCACATACATTACGCCAATTCAGGAATATAAATGCAAAATAGACCAAACAAGTGCACTGGAAAGTGCTCTCTGTATGCGGGAAAAACAACCTAATGTCCAAGATGAAAATGCATTTGCCCTTCAATCATCAGGTAAACTTAAAGTCATGAACTACATAATTGGCAATACAAACTATATACTCCCTCTGTTTTTATTTACTCTGCATATTAGAGTTGACTGAAGTCAAACTTTGTAAAGTTTGACCAAGTTTATAGAAAACAATATAGACATTTATCATAGTAAATCTATACGATGTGAAAGTACATTTAATAATAAATCTAATGTTGTTGATTTGTTATTATATATCTTAATATTTTTGTATATAAATTTGGTCAAAGTTTGTAAAGCTTGACTTTGACCAAAGCTAATATGCGAACTAAATAAAAACGGAGGGAGTATAACTAACATGTCAATGCCTACTTATCAACATCAGCGCTAAAAGAAAATCACTTGTCATAAATCACGACGCTTAAAGGCGATAAATGTGAACTGTCCCCATACAGAAACATTATGGCAGTATATGTATTGTTTGTATGCGTACTTAATTTGGGATATCTGGTTTTAGACAAAGGTTTATTTTTTCGATTCGTTGAGATTGAATTGTAAATATGCCATGCCATAGGAACAAAATATTCAACTATAAAAAGGAGCAAGATCTGATATGCCCCGTCACGTTTTTCTATAATTAGGAAGAATCATCTACGTCTTAAAAACGACTTGATATATTTGGCAGGCAATAAAAAGCATTAATAATATATCTGTTTATATATATGCTGCATAGACATCCTAATTGCCAAGACACCTCAGTGAATGATCACTCACGCGTATCGATCAGCGATGGAGCCCATCATTGGAAACAATGCGCCGGCGATCCAGGTTATGGCAGCGCGCACATACGAGGAGGTTTCTATGCCCAGGCCCCTGGATGCCGCTGGCCCCGACCCCAATGAGGCTGCCCTGCAGCTCCACGATGTTGTGGGCGACCCCCAGGAGGATTTGCCCGCACCCCTGCATCTTCTGCCCCCACCCAGGCATTTCGTGGAAGATGCACTCGAATATATATTCGGCTTCATGAACGGCGTTCATGATGAGCAGACACTAGAGTAAGATATGCTATTGTATGTTTATTTTCTCTAAAGAAATCTTATTAGAACTAGGTCGTACACAGCAGACTCTGTTTGATATAGGAGTATGATATTGCTTGATTTGTTTTTCTTTAGATTAAATCTTACATTTTGCGGCCAGCTGTACATATTTTTTTTGTTAAATGTTTTGGCAGTATTTCCGTTGCACATCTACCGTATGTAATGAATAACAAAATGTTGAACAACTTAGTGTCCTTACTATATTGTACAACAATTTAATATTGTTTTTGAACAGCCAGCAAACTTGTTATAATGGGTGCTTTCTACATTTTCCTGCTCTCAATTTCTAACAAATTAATATTGTTATTACAGAGAAGATATTATTTAATTTTAGCTTTTCCTAAAAGGTGCTGCAAACATTTTCATGCTCTATAGTTTAACAAAATATTACGTTCTGCTCATAGCTATTAGATTATCTAGAAAATGTTACCATATGAACATTTTTATGTTTTAAAGTACCACTCATAGTGCTAACCATTTTTATGGATTTTTACGTGCAGCTCTATGTGGATAAGAAGCGATACACCGTACCAGATCGAAATCAGCCTCAGAATGCTGAAGGACGCACTATTTGTAACATCCGCAAGTCTACATCCCGATTGCTTCAATCTCGCTGTTCGTAAGCTTGCTAGCGCTGAAGTAGAGAGGCATGCAGGCACCAACATGGTTGGAGGAAAACATTATTTTGACTTGCAGTTCCATGCTCAATCACGAGCTCTAAGGTATTCCTGGATGCCGCAAGGGCAGCGCACCTCGACGCTGACCAACAATGTTGTTCTACAGCCCATTCCTAGATATGATGTGTTCAACTCCACAATTGTAAGATTTTTTAATTCCTAAATTATTTTTTCTTTCCTGATAGCAATTAACCTGTGTTGACCTTATGTAGTATCTACTTCCATTGTCTATCCCGGATTCATCGTATGGTCTACTTGTGGTAAATCGGATGAGGAGAAGGGTTATCATATTTAATCCATCACCAGACGTACGACAAGTGGGAAATAGCTCTCACAACAAAGAGATGATGAAGGAGATCACTATTTTGAAGCAAGAACTCAATGAAGTTTTGCAGGCTAGGGTCCTTGGATGGAACACCGAACTCATGGATTGGCGACAAGACAACATGTCATTCAATTTTCGGCGGCAATTTAATAAATTTTTCAGATGAATAAGATGCAGTATGTAGAAATCTCAAGTTTTTATTCTATTTGTCACAGCAAAGACTTGGGTTTCTTAGTTCTACAAGAGATGGCCCACCAGCTAGGTTCTTTGCGTAGCATGACCTGGATGAACACTACAGTAATTATCTTTACGACGAGTTTTAATGTGCCATTTATAATCCAACCACTTTGGCGTTTCATGGTGAATTTGTTTCATTGTTTCTAGGATTCAATTATGCTCAGGAGCCAAGTGGTAGTCCAGATGCTCATGGTCAAAGACAATCTAGCTGCTGGAAATATCCCTCAGGAGATTACGGCGGCCTTGAGGGTTTTGAACAACTAAATATGCTTCTATGCATGCAGAACCGTCAGGAATACTTGAATCATCTTGTCATGTTTGGTTATGGATGGAAACTATAATTTTTGTTTTTGGGTTTACAATATTTAAGAACTATTTGGAGTTTTGGTACTACTACAAGTTGGTTTCGCTGTTAGGTTTGTTGATTTGGTAATTTCTTTTTGTCTGACATCAATGATCATTGAGCCACATTTGATAGCTAAAAAACAATCTCACCCACAATCATATCTCCTACCCTACGAGGAGTAGAGATTGGTGGCTAAGGAGGACTTCTGCATCGACAAATTTCATTCCATTTTTTTGCTTTGCCTATTTGAAAAAAAAATTGTAGACGAAGATGGAATTCAGAAAATGGATTGCATTATCGAATGTGCATTGCACGTGCACGCTTACTATTTTGTAAAAGGCAAGAGAAATAACTTCCATATTTTAGCAATAAATACAATATAATTTATTGCACAAAATGATCCATCTGGATACTCACGAGTGCGAAGTAGCAACGCACTGGCCTTCCAAAGTCGATGCCATTAGTTCAATATTAAGTTTGTGTCCTACTATTTAGCATGCAGGTTATAGTTTATTGGCATGTTTAAAACATAACCTCAAACCGAAATAGGAAATAACTTAATTTTAATAAATGCAGACTTAATAATATATATCCGAAATAAAAGAAGCCATTATACAGATATAATATCCAGAAATAAATAATATATTATCGGCATACTTAGTATTTATTACGACAGGTGATCATATCCGGTGTTTATATAAAGGCATGTTCGTTGTTTTTCCTTGTAGTATACTATTGTGTTGATCACATCGAATAACAAATCTGATTCCATTAAATACTCTGTGATTGTGATCAACAGAGTTTATTCATTTCCCGATTTTGTAATTATTGTTTCCTTATGTAATAGATATGTAATCCGGCGTTTATTTATTAAGCAAGTGCAGTAAGGAACGAAAATAAATGTTTTCCTGTTTATTAGCAAGGTTTTGTAATGGAAAAATGCAAGGATGGAATGATAAGGGGCACTTTCCAACCTGGTTAGCTGGACAATTCCCCTCCGACTCTCATATATATATATCGTCCGGATGAGGGTCCACCATAGTCTAATTTCCCCTCGCTCGCTCATCCTGGTGCTAAGACTACTTTCTGCCCGCGGTAATGGCTGCAATGCCGATTTTTGATGAAGTGGACGACGTAGTCGAGTACATCTACAACTACGTCATTGTTTCCTCCGACGAGGAGGAATTAGAGTTTGTTCTGGCAGCCCTAAACTCCATCAATACTGTATTTGCAATTGTTAGCTGCAGATCACTACCATTATAGTTTGGATTATCAGCTTCTTTTTTTAAACCCGAGTAAAAATCTGTTCTTTCACCTAATCCATGGCGATTAGTTGGTCACGTTCATAAGTTGTTGCATGCATGTACTGGTTAGGATCATGCTATCCTTTCAAATTCCAAAATCTTCTTAAGATCTAACGTAGTGGCTGCAAAAAATTGCCATGGACAGTAGTATATTGTAACGGGTCCTGCTGCATGATACATGTACCATCTACATAATTTTTCTTAGTGTAATACTACATAAATACATTGCAACCTAACATGTCATAATAGATTTTGTTAACTTTTCTCACTGTAATACTACAGAAAGTCAACCTGACCTTTCAATAGTACTTATCTCCTCAAATGACAGTACAACTCTAATTATAAGATACATACATTTCAGACCTTACTAAAGTTTTGAAAAAATGTACTGTTGTTGCCCACACATTTAAGTACTACATGTTTTTGATACTACAACAATACATTGCAATCTAGAGAATTTTTCTTACTGTAATTCTACAGAAAGTCAACCTGACCTTTCAATAGTACTTCTCTCCTCAAATGACAGTACAACTCTAATTATAAGATAACATTTCAGACCTTACTAAAGTTTTGAAAAAATGTACTATTGTTTGCCCACACATTTAAGTACTACATGTTTTCGATACCCCTTATTTTTCTAACAGATTTGCTATCATGCTGGTTTGTTTGCAGCACAATATGGATTAGGAGCCCTCGTCCATTCTTAAACGAGTTAAGTCTACGGACTATCCAAGACACCATGCGAGGTGATACATGGGTCAATCCGAGCTGCTTCAATCTTGCAGTTCGTAAGCTTATTAGCGACGCGATACAGAGGAACGCAGGAACAGACTTTGTTGGCTCCACGCATATGTTTGATTTGCAATTCCATCGCCTAGCACGGGTGATGAGTCAGACTGACTTAGGCCAAGCTGAACGCACCAACTTGTTGATCAACCATGTCATTGAACGGCCTTTGCCGAAATACAACGTGCTCATGACCCCGTCCATTGTAAGGATTTTCATTCTTAAAAATTGGTCTATATACTATCTGTTCGCCATTAACTTTATATACCTATTGCAGTACCTATTGCCGTTGTATTTGGTGGATTCCTCCTATGGCCTCCTTGCAGTTAATATTGAAAATAGGAGGACTCTCATAATTGATCATTCCAACGAGTCATTCCTAGGCTCAGAGGACTTTCATGACAAGGAAATTAAGAAGGAAGCCCTGATAGTTTTGCAAGAATTTGGCAGTGTACTGCAACAGGGGAGGCCTGGGTTGAATCCCCAACTCGTGAATTGGCCACAAGATCATACCTATATTACAGCTCCGCGGTAATAGTTTAAATTGGTCATGCATATTATAGCCACACTGATATAGGTTCTAACATATTGAGTTTTTTGGTCACAGCCTGGACTCTGGATTCAAAGTCCTACAGGAGATGGCTCACCAAGATGATACTCTCGGGCATAACATGTCCAGGACTTCGGTATGTGCATATATAACAAGTTTCTGTCTTACATAGCTTTGTTAATTATAAATTTATGGGCATCCTATCACGTAGGTCTGTTGTGCAATTCATTTTTCAGCTATTTATTAAATTGTTGTTTATGTTTTCTAGGATTCACTACAGCTCAGAAAGTACCTGCTGGTCCAGATGCCGATGATCAAAGGCAATGAAGCAGCTGGAAACATCCCAGTTGAAATTACAGCATGCTTGAGGTTTTTGGAGGAATGGCTATGGACTAATGCTAATTCGAATGTCGCAAATATAATAAGCTAATAGAACCTTGTTAGGGGTCAAATTGAGATTTATCCTTTTGGCATTATGAATAATGGAATTGATTATATATATGTAGGGAATAAACTGTTTGATGGCACCCTCTAGCTTCGTATTCGCTTAAACGTTGTCTGTTTGTTTTGGTTCTATCTATATATTTTTGGCTTCTATGTATATTTTGTACTATAATATCCGTGCAGTCAGGAGCAGGTTTGTTGCTCCAGTTGAACCAGAGGCATTTTATAAAGGACCATTGCAGGTTCAGCCACCAAATGAGGTTTTCAGTCATGCCTCACATCATATACTAACTCGTATCGTGTAACTCCATCCATACACGCACAGCTATACGATACGAGGTTTACTTTGTCGGCAATCGTCACATGCCAGCTATGGAATAGCCAAATTAAAAACATGCTGGATATAAGGCACGTACCATCAATTGTCTTTTCTATAACCACCCGATTATGTGTACCAACATTAATTTGTGCCATCAGATTATCCCACTTAATGATATCTAATGGCCTAAAACGGAGGTTAGGATTGCACGTAGCAATTAATTGACGGTCTATACTCTGCCGGGAGGACGAATATTCACCCGCCGTGCCCCGCTCCATTCACGAAAAATTATGCCGAGGATCACTCCCATTGCCGATGTTCCCGAGATCCCTGTGCCCCTCTCCCTCTCGCTGCTCCTTCCCTCTAAACCCCCACTGGTTTCCATTGCCTTCAACCACAACTAACTCTCGCCCCCACCGCTCAGGGCGCCTACGACAAACCAAAGAAGGATGTGGAGGCGGACGTGGGTTAGCTATGGATCATGAGCGTCTTGGACGTCGACGACTGGTCGTTGATGGCAATGGGGGTGGCGCATAAGGAGTTCTCCTTCTTCCTCCATGATCCTATTCCACTCGCTTGCCGGCACCATGCGCCTCTCCCTCGCCCTCTGCTCTGACCTCTGCCACGCTCGGAATTTGGGATGAGCAGGAATATTGTAAGGAAGAAGAGGACGAGCAAGAAGCCGAGGTAGTGGGTATGGCATAACAATAGCAAGGAAAACTTGGAATATGTGGGAAACTCGATCTGATTATCTCCCTCTCAAGTCACAGTTTGGTTTCTACTTTTTTAGGGGAGCTAATGTTGATGTATAGTGATTAATCATCCATTTCATTGAAAGTTCAGTTGGTCTTGGGGATCTCTATGTGGCAGAAGATAGAGATTTGGTGCCTTTTTGTTGCAAATATTTCTAGCTTTCTAGGTAGGCCAATATTTCTCAACATTCTGCAATATTCAGTTGTTGTATGTTGTCTTAGGCTCACACCAAATGCTGAATTATAGCAGTGAATGTAAGTTGTATTCCATGTAGAGTACGTAGCAGATTTATAGCTTACTATACTTATATAAATCCTACAACTCCCATATTAACGCACGAACCATAAAGTCATGAATTATAATTGGCAAAAAGAACTATATACAACAACTGAGAAACTGGAATTAGTATTGGTTACCTTTGGCATTGGGAAACCATGGAGAAACTGGAATTGAAATCATTCATCGAACTTGTGTGGTCTCTGATATATTACAACTGCAAATAGTATATTGAGACTGTACATTAGTACGAAATTATGGAATTAAGTATTAGTACAATCTGTTAAATCATACAAAATTAGCTAAGCAGGAAAATGATTAGTGTGCATGCCGTGAATTTAACTTTGCTGTAGCTAAACTTGGCATGCAAGCAATGAAAAGTTCTTTATTTAATTAATACAGTAATTTAATTCTTCTTAGTAAGTTATGATTTTTTTACATCTTTCCTAATTTATTAACATGTGTGCATTTCATGGAAAACAGTGGTATATATGGTAGAAAACAATGGTATATATGGTATAACTATATTCAGCCATGATCTGCTACCCAGTTATTCTCCGCATGGGCTACCTATATATGTTATTCTGCTCTGCCATCCCTCCTCCCTCTCTTTGCTCTTCCTTCGTCCATCACAACAGCAGACCTGGAGGAAAATTTCCCAAGCAGTACCTTGTGTAAGCGAGGAGCATCAAGAAGGCGAGTTGCTCTAGGTACGAACAATTCTGGATCTTATCTTCTCTAAAAGTGTAATAGTTGTTATATTAGGATCATGTTTGGTTGATGTATAGTATCAAAAGTATGTTTTATCTTGCATGTTATGTATGTGGTGCTAAAATTTAGTGAACAGTCATAAGTTGAACATCAAGTTAAGCAAGTAGAACAATTTACCAGAGTAATCTGTCCATTTGAGGACCTCATGGTTTTATCCATGCCTGTCTTGTAAGTCCATCTTAGTGATTCCATCAAGGAGCTCTCAGCGAGAATATCTAGGCTTGGGAAAGATCTGTCATGAGAAACATAAAACAGTTAAGGTATGTGCATAACTACAGGTAATAGATGATAACACCTAAAAAGTCTTCCTTTGAAATCTTTAAAAATATACACAAGATGTTCTAAAATAAGAATATATTGTGAAGATTTACAATCAAAGACTGTTTTGTCTATAACAAACTCATATTCCCAAGATATTCATCATGGTGATGCACATGGCACATAGGGAACAACAACTATTGACGATGATAGTATTACCAGGTTGTACTTCTTAGATTTATTAACTGTTAGCTATCTAGAAGCTGTCGCGCGCTTTGCCGCGCCGTTCTTCATTCGCTGGGTCAATTTTTTGGGTGGTCATAGCATGATTGATCATTGGACTACATACTTCAGTCATGATGGGCACTTTGCCGCACAACAAAATTGGCTTTATTGATCATATGTTGGCAAAAGTGTGATCCATACGTCATTAGGGGCAAATTCTATATTCCTAGGCATCTCACAAAAATTTATAGTGGGTTTAGCTGATGCAACTATTCACCAACCAGCGAAAAAATTTACGCCATACTGGGGATTAATTAGAGCCAACTCAAGGTGTGTGCAGAGAACAGGCAAGCACTTTCTATATATATATATATATATATATATATATATATATATATATATATATGTATATATATGTGTGGTCTAAGAAACCGTTATACCTCCACATGTACATTAATTAAAGAAATGAAAACAATGAAAAAGCAAGCCTGGACCAATTAAATAGGACCTTTGGTTCATAATTTTGACTTACTCCGTTACTTGCATGCCCTATATACAACTACATTGCTACACATGCAAATTATCTCAAGTAAATATTTGTGTTCTTTGGAACTGAAAGAACCATAATAACTGAAGTGCTATAAATATCATACCAATATATGTTCTCTTGATATATACTACTTCCTCTGTAAACTACCCCCTCTGCAAATATCATATCTAAAACGTCTTTTATTTGTTTACAGAGGGAGTATTTGCATATACTTTGCGAATAAGTTTATCTTAGTTGAGATTCACCAATATGTCTGAATAACTTGCGTTAATCTTAATTATCATAATAATGATTAATATATGCACCACACCTTAAGTCATGTAGGCAATAGCTTATAGGACTACATGGATAATTGCCAGCTGAATGGAATTATACTCCAGCTATTAAACAAAAAATGCGTTATTGGCTCAGTGCAATCTCTTTCAATCCTACCAATCCGCACGTACTCAATTCTTTACACACACAAGTGATCGACTCCCCGAGAAAATACAAAATCCATGACAAAGAACAAATCACCTGGTCTCATTTCCCTTGGCTGCAGCATCGGAGGACACTTGTTCCTCTCCTCCAACTTGGAGATCTCAAAGCCCCTTCCGCTGCCTGCGAACAAAGAAACAAAATTCAACATTAGTATCAAGAAATTAAGTGAGCTACTGTTGTTGGCCATTATAGCTCAGTAGAAATTAAGTGAGTACCTATGCACTATCCATGTTAGTATCAAGAACATAACCAAGCCAGCAGAAGAATTTGATTGAGCACCTTACCAATACTGTTGCATTTTAGAATGAACATGACATAATAAGGATGCACTCAGTTAAGGATGTACAAAAATTGGAAGCTGGAGAGGTGTATCAATCAATATACAAAAGTTAGCTGGAGATCATTTAGCACATTAGAGAAGTGGAAACTCAGTCTTTCCAAGAAACTAAGATCACAAGACTTGACAGAAAATCAAAATTGTAGCCTTTCTATGCCTGGAAATGGACCATCAGGAAGGTCTAGCACATATACAATTAGTAAATAACCCGAGCATACACCTAGAGAAAAGGCATCTCGAACATACACGTAGAGAAGAGGCACAAGACTGTTTGGTACTTCCCTTTAACATCCCGTGGGTGCTTACAACTAACCAACGAGAAACGAACTTGCTACTAGATCCATTAGAGATTAAACATAAGCTTTTAGAGAGGATGACTCATCTTAGCACCGTCGTAGGTCCGGCCGATGACAGTGTTGGGGACTTGTGACGAACTGGCAAAGCACGCCATGCCGCAGAGTTGTGGATTCGTCGCTCCTTCCCGTGGCTGTGAGGCCGGGTGACGGCGCCTCGGCTCATCAGGAAAGATGAACCACATCAAACCATGATATAAAGGAATACTAAGAGGAGGAGAGGGTCGTGATCAAGAAGGGGGGGGCGACGTACCGGAGCTGCTGGCGATGCAGATCGAGGAGACGAACACCGCCCCGGATGCGAGGGGAACGGGACCGGACCGAGCACCCGCGTCCGTCCCCGTTGGTCGCACCGCACATAGCTCGTCGGATCCCCTGGCCGCACAGGTAGGTGGTCGGTGGGTGGAGTCACATGGTCAACGCGCGCGACCATGCGGCGTGGGGAGTGGAGATGGCCGAGCTGCTGGTGGGGGTGTAGTGGACCGATGAGGCCGCCCCAATATATGCCGCAGCATGGGATGGATCCGGCGGGCGGAGTCGCGCGGTCGCCGGCTCGTCGAGGCGCGCGGCCATACGGCGGGGGGAGGGGAGAGGGCCGAGCTGCTGGTGGGGGTGGAGAGGGCTGGTGAGGCCGCCCGAAGATTTGCCACGGCATGGGATCCGGCGGTCCGCGGGCGGAGTCGCGCGAGCGCCGACTCGTCGATGCACGCAGCGGGGAAGGCGAGACGGCGAGAGGAAATGAGTCGTCGACGCACGCGGCGGGGAAGGGGAGACGTCGAGAGGAAATGAGTGAGTGGAGGGGAATGTGGTGAGTGAGTGGGGTTAGGTTTTGGATGCGGCGGGGGGAGGGGATAAGGCTAGGGTTGCCAGTTAATGGGGTTATGGTTTGGGCCCAGTGTGGTGTGTGAGTCGGGTTAGGGTTTGGGCCCAGACGCCAGCGTGCCAGGTGGGCCGTCGAGCCGGCCCATTAGGCAACCTAGGCCGTGGAGGCCACCATGCCTTACTGGCCGGTAAGTGCCGGCCCATTTGTCGTGTTAAATGTAATCCCTCAGAAAAAATATAATGTGGATAATAAGGTAATTAATTTTATAGTTATTTTTTTATGGGGTTAAGTTTGGGTGCAGGTTCGGCCGTGCTGGGTAGCTAATTTGGGCCTTGTGTGCAAATTTTGCTCAACGATATAAATGCTAGACTCCCATGTGTAGGTTTTTAAAAGTATACATACCTCGCAGAAACAATAAAAGTATATATATTTGTCAAATATTGTTCATAAAAATAAACATTTTTTATATTTATCTTCCATATATTAAGGGTACCACAACAAAACGTGCTTGATGTATAAATAAATCTACTCATTATAAATAATTTAAATTATGTAATCTACCTTGGGTGCATGTTTTTTACTTTTGTTAGACAAATTTCCATGGCCTATATAAATAATTTAAATAATTTTCATATAACTACTCATTATATATGAACATTATAGTTTCTTGTTTTCCCCTAATTTTGTGTTAGTACAATTATTTAAATTATGTAATCAACATATTTTCCTAATAATGTCATTTATGTTTTCTATAGAGAAAATAGTGTGTTATTTTCACTACTATTTTTTCAGATACTATATATGATTATATTATGCAGTAGAAAACATCATTTATATTTTATCATATATATTTCATCGTAGATACAAAGTGATGGGTTCTGTATGTATATTATACATGAAAACACGAAAGGACTATTTTTATTTTTTTATTTTTTTTCAGAATATAGGAGACATGGATATGGACTTTGGAGATGCACGGAAAGTATCCATTGAGAGTTCAGATGCGATGTTGCTGAAAGGGGACGAAAATTCACAACATAAAAATGTCGAAGAGGTTATATCTCATAACAAACCAAAAAAGGATGCTAATTTACATGTTATCCCACAAGGTATTTTTTAATATTACTATCAACTCTTATTTTTGTGATGATATTGCCTTCTGTATTCAACTAATTTTGCTCAGTTTGATTGCTAAATTGGCTCATTTATTTACATATTCGACAGACTATGTTTGTATCCCTAGAGATATTACAGTCATCGAATCAATCAAGTCTGCCCCTAAAAATACCCAGTTTGTGGACATTGGAGATACCTTGTTAGCAACTGACAATTTGGAATGCCTTATTAAAAATGACATGTTCTTACATGACGGTGTAAGACCAATTGCACAACCTATGTAATTAATTGATTATATATAATATCATAATTTAGAAATATAATCTAAATATTGTTTGCAGGTGATAAATGCTTACATATATTGCATGCTTGCTCAAGAACATCTACAAGATAGGGCGGGAGAAAAGGTACACATTATTAGCACGTTTGTATCGGGCCAGATAAAAGAAGACGGGGAAAGAGACATAGACCCATCAAAATATCGTCGCATCGTGCGTCATGTTAATAGTTATTTACAACAAGATATGCTTAGTTTTTGTCCCCTAATCCATGCATATAATTATGGATTGTTTTTATTTAGTTCATATGTTTAATGATTTATTAATAACTATATCTAATTGTGACTGTGACTTGTATCTTATTTACACCAGTTATTCATTCCGATTAACATGCCGGGCTACCATTGGTATCTAGCAGTTGCCAACGCCAAAAAACGAGAGATACAAGTATTGGACTCACTTGGTGAGAATGTCACACGCAATGACCTTGCTACTACGGTAACTATCTATTTCTTTTCTCGTCTTAGCATTTATTTTGTTTGACTTCATCCTTACCATTTCTCAAATATATATATAAGTTACTAGGGCTTGAGAAATGGCTGAAACTTGCAGAGCATAGTCCGGAGTTTATCAGAGGTCATAAGTGGCCTGATCTCAATGTTACAACATGGACGGTTGTAGAGCAAATTCAGGAGGCAATACAAACCGATGGGTAAGCACATATTACAATGGTTTGTTTTTAGATTCATCTGTGTGATATTCTAAAGCATTATTTTATAATATTATAGCGTATCATGTGGACTGTTTATGCTAAATTATATGGAATATTGGACATCACATGAACTGTCAGACTAGTTTATGCAGGTATTTCAGTTTTATACATTATCTCATAATTTTTTATCAAAATATCTTATAAATTGTTTTCATATTTTTTCTGTAGGAGGATATGAAACATTTTCGAAAAAAATTAGCAATTATTTTGCTCGATTCAGAGCTTAATAAGTTAAAAGGATGTCCCATGTACTATCAACCTCTCAACAAAGAAACTTTAGCTAATTCTGATCTTAAGATCCTGGATAATCAATCTAACGTGGTCGAAGAGAAACGTCCCGCCCCAATCACTATCATTCCCACGGACCAACATGAAATACTTGCCGGCCTCTGCAACTACCTCATGTCGATCAATGATGCTGGATGTTTGGAGTAAGTATCATGTATCAATATTTAATGTGCGGATGTATATTATTGTTCTTCTTACCATCCAAATTACAGAAAGGTATGGGTCCGGAGCTCCACACCCGATCCAATGAGCTTAAGTCTTAAGAAACTTCAGTGCATACTTAACATGGAGCAGCCCATGGACAATGATTGCTTCAACACCGCCGTGCGTATGCTGGCATGTGTCGAGGGAGTATTGTTCACAGACCCTCCTATACACTACACGGATCTACGATTTTGTGTAAGTTACCGTAACTCTTCATTCTAGGTGCCGTTAGTATCAACATGTTGAAACAATTTTTTTTTCTTTTACTTAGTCCATGTTGCTAGAGTCAACTCGAGGTCAGAAGTTTTGTCAGAAGGAAACTATCCAGACGTTGGCAACATTATTTGATAGCTGGCCTGGGATGGAGACCGACATCTCATCTTGCAATAAGGTAAATAAAATATTTTGACCTTTGTTATCATGGTTTGCTTTTGTTTCTAATAGCTCCACTTGTAGATTTATCTTCCCTATGCATCCATCGGCCGATACATCCTGTACATCATCAACAAAGAGGCACGTCGTCTATATATTATGGATCCTATTTAATCATCACAATCGCCAGAGGATAAAAACTTGAGGCATTCACTGAAATTAAAAAGTTTTTCAAGGGATTTCAAAGAAGCACTCAAAATAAAACTGCCTGGGTGGAATTCTGATATATCTAAATGGCATAGTTTATTTCCGGCCGGTGTTCCAACGAGTATAGACGGGTAATGAATTCATAACAAGAGTATTTAATTTTGTTATCATTATATTATTTATATTATTAATTGAAAGTTTTCCAGGAATGTGTCTGGCTATTTTGTTTTTCATTTTATGCTCTGGTGGAACGGTACAGAATTGGTCAAGCCGGTTTGCGCGGTGAGTATTGTGGGTTACATGTTTTAAGACCTTCGGCGTGAAATTTTCATACTAACTACATTTATTTTTTTCTGCAGGATGGGTATGAATTGAGGAAGCATTTTTTATTATACTTGCTAAAACATCGTGGGAATGAAGCTAGAGGAAACTTTCCTGATATGGTGAAAGAATTTCTTAAGCGCATCATCTAGATATTAATATTTTTGTAATAGATGTTAAGTTGTGACATCACTCAGTTTGTTACATTGCAACAATGGACTTCAGTTTGTGTTATATTGTTTGTATGTGTGGATTTTAACATGTAACTTTGGTAAACTATTTTAAGAGCTCGTGGCAACGCACAGGCACTCTACTAATAGGTAGGTAACACCAGGGTATCATTATTGTATCGCACGAGACTACCAGAGCAAGGGGATCGCTGTTTTCCAGAAAAAAAACTGAGGAAAACCGACGAACTGACAACGATGGCGGCAGCGCTTCGGATTGCGGCGAGGAGGATCTGCGTTGGCGCCCTCGAGCGACCACCGCAAGGGCTTCTCTCGGCTACCAAGGAGCTGACATCGAGGAGTAGCCATGGCGGGAGCTCGCTTCGCCGGTGCAGTTCCTCCGAATCACCAAGTCTGCTTAATAATAAGAACAACAAGGTATGCACACTCTTTACAGGCCGTGTGGGATCAGGAAATTCCGATCCAGATTTTTTTTACGTTCTTTCTTTCTGCGTTGAGATCAACAATGTGCCTATGTTCCGACCTTGCTAGTTAGAAAGATCCTAAAATCTAAAAAGTGCATACGCACTATTTGGTTGAATGGAGCGCCCGCGTTTCTGCATGCATGTGGCTGTTAATGTTTTTCGTCTTCTAATGTATGTGGCTGTTAGCATTAAACATGTTCACACTGATTACTTCATTCCGAACTGAACAGATCCACACATATTCATTTCGGAGTTTTAAATTTTAAAAAGTTGTATCTTTCAAATCGTGCGTCGGAATTCAGATCCGTTTTGACTGTTGGAACTCTTGCGACGAGATCTTTAAAACTAGTCTCGAATGAGTATGTTTCGACCAAGTTTTTTTATGCCAACTTTGGTGCTATATGGTGCAACTTTAGTACTGTATTGTTTAACTTCAGTATGACATCATGCAACTTTTTGTAAAACCAGTTTTTAGATCTGCATGATTCAACTTCCTATGAGATTGCAATCTAGCAATCATGACAACTTTAATGCTTAGTTGGCAGGACTATTGGCATACACATATGCTCATTTGGCGCGACAACGTAGTCTAATTGCACACATATTGATATTTAGTTGGCAAGACTAGTTACACACACATGTACTCAGTTGGCGCGGCAATGTAGTCTAGTTGCACGCAAATTGATGTTTAGTTGGTAGGATTATTGACACACATATGTTCATTTGGCGCGGCAATGTAGTTTAGTTGCAGACACATTGATGTTTAGTTGGCAGGACTATTGGCACACACATATGCTCAGTTGGCGCGACATTGTAGTCCAGTTGCACACACATTGATGTTTAGTTGGCAGGAAGACTAATTTGTCAAAATATCCCCATGCGGAATCTACTTTTGAAGAACACGTCGCGAGGGTTTCAACGATGAAAACAGATCTGAATTTCGACACGCGGTTTAGAAGATATGACTTTTATAATCTTAAAAACAAAAAATTAATGCACTAGAGACGAACATCGGGACAGGCATCCATCACGTGAGAAATGACCATATAGAATGATTAATTAGCAATGTCTTTTTTAGCATTTTTAAATTACAGTAATTTTGCTCTTTTAATATACGGCAATGACTAAACGTCTGACCAGGGGCCGGCCGCTGGCGAGCGGCACCGAGCGCCCGGCCACCGGCTAGACCGGTCCTAGAAAGATTACTTGCAGATTCTTCTTCCCGTTTTACTCCCGGTTCTCTTTATAAATCTGTTGGGCCCAACGAAAAGTATCCACATTAGGACAACTCTAACTGATCCTCTATCCAGCCATAAGGGAGGATAAATACGGTTATCCTCCTCTACGCCACACTATCCCCTAAACCGAATAAAGGAGGATAATTTACCCTTCCCCCCTCCCCGGTCTAAAAACCCCTAAATATCCTCACCGCGTGAAGCTGAGTAAAAGTGGCGGCCCTCTCTCCCGCCCTCACGCCGGCTCCATTCCCACCACATCCGCCACCATGTGCTATCGCTAGCGATGACCGACCTTCCCGCCGGAATGGATAGCCCAGACCCTTTCGACACCCCGTTGGCCACCGCCGCCCGTTTGTCGCCACCGGAAACAACCCTCATGCCGCCGCCCGCGCTGAAGAAAAACTTGGGGATAAAAAAGGTTCACCATGTTAAAGCTCTAGCTCCAACCACTGCGAAGGCCGCCGGGGTGGCGATCACCTTTCCAGCGACGACTCGCCACCCTCCCGCCGCTCCCGCCGGAGCCAAACGAACTAGTAAACCAAAGGCGGCGGCATCGGTCATTGCCGAGGAGGACGTGAAGAAGAAGAAGAAGAAGAAGAAGAAGAAGAAGAAGAAGAAGAAGAAGAATGCCACAACGGCGCCCCGTCCAAAGCCGGCGCCTCGTGTAGCGTCTCCAGCGACACCTACAGGCACTGGTATGATGCATCCAGAGACGGTAGCCGACAAGAAAGGCCGTGGCCGCCAAGCGTTCGTTGAAATGCCAATAAGGTAAATAAAACCATCTTCAACATTTCGGCCGATGGTGATTTTTGGTAGATGATGGTGATGTAGTTTGGTTGTTTTGTTGTCGTAGTACAGAGATGAACACGATCGAACTCTTAGCATATTTTAAGTCCTCGGCAACGATGGGGCTTGATGAGCTCAACTATGACTCAATTTGGCATCATCCAAAGGTGGACGAAGAAGAGGAAGTGGCCAAAGAACATGCTATCATGTTCATGAATCCAACCACAATGGATGAAACCGCAAAAAGTATTGGGAACTCACTCATGGGGAGATATTGACCCAAGTGGAAGCCTCTTTTCCGAATGGTGGTAGTGGCTGAGGGGGTGGTGGTTGTCATGGTGATGATGGCGGTGGTGGTGATGGTACCGGCCGAGAGGATGGTGTTGGTGGTGGCGACCGAGAGGATTGTGGTGGTGGTGGTGGCAGCGGCAGCCGAGAGGATGGTCGTGATTGTGGCATGATCCTCTTGTGGTGCATAGAGGAGGGAAAATTTACTCCACTAACTTTACTCGGCCAGATCCTCCTTTAACTTTTAGGAGATCGGTTAGAGTTGCCCTTGTAGCGCTAACTGATTGTAATTTTTTAATACTAGTAGATTTTATCAAGATTCTTTGTGCTGTCACTGTTTGTACTTAACACAAATCTCTATCAAAATTCTTTATGTCACTGCTTGTAATAAAGACAAATCTTGTATCAAAATTTCATTGTAACGCAAAGCATCTAAACTTCCTTGCAGCATGGAGCCAAATCTGCGGCCAGCATTGCAGAATCCTCCACACAAGTGAAGGACCCTGCATCATCATCACCATGGTATACACTAATTTTAGCTTTCATGTTCTCTCATGAACCTATAAAAAAGAAAATGGTTTCTAACTCAGCCCGCTCTTCGTTTGTTTGCAGTCCACCTAAAGACGAGAAGCAGTTTCTGACCACTGTAATGAAATTAACACTCGACGCCGTTGCATTCATGGTTGCAGGCCTCTATATATGTGGAGGCCAAGTATATAATCAATGGCTCTTTCCTTGGGAGGGAGCGGCCTGTGAAGAACACCGGTGAATGTTCAGATGGTATATATTTTATGAAGTAAAATTAGTGACTTAATGCTTTGTATGGACATATTCTGGATTTGTGGGATAATATAACAATTGTGATGATGATTGCTTTGTAGTTCAGCTTCAGCCATCAATGCTTTGCTATACTGTATTTTCTATGTGTCTATGTGATGTCTGTGTTAGATCCACCGTACGCTTCTATTATATTTTCATGGTTTGATAAACTACACAAAGCGACAACATTGTTCTGGAGCCAGCAGTCTCATAATGAGGAAGAAGGATGATAAACGTTCATATGTGTATCATGTGTCTATTGATGTGTTGTTGCACAATGGTTATGTTGAAACTATCACCAAACATTCCCTCGTGACCGCATCAAAAATACTTTGAAGTCGTTGCAGTGTTCGAAAAAGGGACCTTCAATACAAAAAAAACTAGGTATGCAATGGATCCCTATTGATTGGAACAAACACATTTAAAATGGATCGAAACACAAAATATCTATTCCATGCCTACCTACTAATACTAATATATACTAATAAAGGGACTAACGTATCTGCCCGTCCGTTGTTGAATTGCCCTTAAAATTGACACAAATTACACCTAGTGCCACTGCTAAGCGAAAAAACATTTGTTTAAGTACATCCATTTAATCTTTATATGTTTTTTCCAGACAGGTTTAGATTCTTTTTCAAATATTCTTATCTTTCAATCCCCAATTCTAAAACTAACATGTGTTATATAAGAAAATCACTCAGAAAAATACTTAAATTTCAAATATGCTATTATCTTGCATGTTAATTATTTGTAAAATTATGTTTAGGGTGCAACCTTAATCAATACCTTTTTATATAGGGTATTTTGAAAATACCTAATATATATGTTTCCTATCCCATTTATGTAAACAAGTCACTTAACGTTGATTTGCATATTGTTTGAAATTGTGCCCATAAATGCTTTTTCAAATATTCTTAGCTTTCAAACCCCATTTCTAAATCATACAAGTTATATATGAAAATCACTCAGAAAAATACGTAGATTCCAAATATGCCATTACCTTGCATGTTGATTATTTATAAAATTATGTTTAGGGTGCAACCTTAATCAATACCTATTTTGCAAATGCCTACTATATATGTTACCTATCCCATTTATGTAAACAAGTGGCTTAAGGTTGATTTGCATATTGTTTGAAATTGTGCCCATAAATGCGTTTTCAAATATTCTTATCTTTCAAACCCCAATTCTAAATCAGACATGTTATATATGAAAATCACTCAGAAAAATATGTAGATTCCAAATATGCTATTACCTTGCATGTTGATTATTTATAAAATTATGTTTAGGGTGCAACCTTAATCAATACCTATTTTGAAAATTCCTACTATATATGTTACCTATCCCATTTATGTCCGATTTATGTAAACAAGTGGCTTACGGTTGATTTGCATATTGGTTGAAATTGTGCCCATAGATGCTTTTTCAAATATTCTTATCTTTCAAACCCCAATTCTAAATCAAACATGTTATATATGAAAATCACTCAGAAAAATATGTAGATTCTAAATATGCTATTACCTTGCATGTTGATTATTTATAAAATTATGTTTAGGGTGCAACCTTAATCAATACCTATTTTGAAAATGCCTACTATATATGTTACCTATCCCATTAATGTCCTATTTATGTAAACAAGTGGCTTAAGGTTGATTTGCGTATTGTTTGAAATTGTGCCCATAAATGCTTTTTCAAATATTCTTATCTTTCAAACCCCAATTCTAAATCTAACATGTTATATATGAAAATCACTCAGAAAAATATGTAGATTCCAAATATGCTATTACCATGCATGTTGATTATTTCTAAAATTATGTTTAGGGTGCAACCTTAATCAATACCTTTTTATATAGGGCATTTTGAAAATGCCTACTATATATGTTACCTATCCCATTTATGTAAACAAGTGGCTTAACGTCAATTTCCATATTATTTGAAATTATGCCCATAATATTTTTTTGGAAACACCTTGAGTACACTAAAAAATCATCCCAATATTTTTTTACAACACCACTTATCATGTTGTTTGTTGTGTGGCATCATGAAAAAATTCAATGGATTTATTGATGTCATCGACTGTGTCTATGAGGGGTGATTTTTATTCTCTCGTTGCAACACACAGGCACATTTTCTAGTGGAAACCAAATCAAATAACATACAGAAATAACTCCAAACAATAAGGAGGAAACATATGAGGAGAGCCCTGATTACCATTGCTGCCAGCACATGCGCTGGAGCATGACAAGCCCTAGGACAGTGCACCACATTAGATTTGATAAAGGAATAAAGCCAAGCCGAGTAGAAATCTAACTTCCATGAACAAACACCCAACAGACCGCCCTGCGTTCAGGATAAAAGGCCGTGTCCAGGTTGATCTTGACGAAGTCCGTTTGGGGTTTCGACCAGTTTGGGACAGGTTTCTCAACCCCCTGAACTTTTTTGGTTAAGAATTAATTCTATTTGGTGGTAGAGACATATACACTGTGTGGGAATTCCTCTGCAGGTAGGCGTCATTGCTTGTGGTTGACTTTATATAATAGACCCAGGTTACACGCATCTGACTCAAACACCTAATCCTCCGTTAATTACAAGTCAAACTGTAACACAACTGTAAGCAGCCCACTGATGTATTAATCAATCTAGCACTCAGCTCATGAATTCAGGTAGCGATTTAGGGTTACAATCTTTGCATACAAGAATTGGGGAAACAGAGGAAGGGAAAGAGAGCCTCCGCTAGGTTCGTGCCGTGATCCACTAGATACCTCGCTCCAGCGGTGAGGACGCGTTAAGTAGGTGGCAGCGTCACACCCACTCGGGGCCGCTGGTCTTGCGGTTGGGCCGCCTCTGCCTGATGGGCCGAGCCGGTGGCGAGGCCGACTTGTTGCTGGTTGTGGGTGTTGGGCTGCTTGTGGCCTTGACACCCCCTCCTTCTTGCGATGAGGCTTGCCCCCAAGCCTCTGCAGCAGGAAACCGAGCTTGCAGTTCTTCCTTGTCTTCCCAAGTGTCGCCGATCGTTGCAGGGCCAGACCATCGAACTAGGACTTGTTCAACCATGCTGTCGTGCTTGCGACGCCATCATGAAGCCGGGACCTGAGCTGGGATTACAGGTATGTCAGTAGCAGTGGGGAGTTGTTGTTGAACTGGCGTACCTGGCAGGAGAGCTTTTCTCAACAGTGAGACATGGAAAACAGGGTCAACTTTTGCATTTGCTGGTAACTCCAGTTTATAAGCTACTGGGTTGATCTTGGCGATGATTGAATAAGGGCCATAGTACCGAAAAGAGAGCTTGTGGTTGGCTCGCTTGGCCACTGAAGTTTGCACATACGGCTGTAGTTTCAGATAAACCTTGTCGCCGATCTGAAACACACGTTTAGAGCGCTTCTTGTCTGCATGTTGCTTCATACACAAGCGAGCTCGTTACAGATGTTGTTGCAGCAGGTCCTGGATGGTGGCACGCTCATCGAGCCAGGTTTGCAGGGCGGGAACAGAGCAGGAGGAGGTCGCAGTGATGCCCCAATGGCGGGGTTCATGGACGAACATAGCCATGAATGGTGTCATGCCAATGGCCGAATGCGGCGCGACATTGTACCAGAACTGTGCCAGGGGAATCCAATGACTCCACCGTTTGGGGCACGAATGCGTGAAACAGCGAAGGAAAGTTTCAAGACATTGGTTCACGCGTTCGGATTGCCCATCTGTTTGCGGGTGGTTGGCCGTGCTCATGCGGAGATCAGTACCAGCATGGCGGAAAAGTTCTTGCCAAAGGTGAGACGTGAAAATAGGATCACGATCAGAAACGATGGATTGAGGAAATCCATGGATAGGGTAGATGCGTTGCATGTAGAGGAGGGCAACACGCGAAGCAGTGTAAGGATGGGCAAGTGGCAAGAAGTGAGCGAACTTGGTCATTTTATCGACCAGAACCCAAATGCAATTGTACTGACCTGATTGCGGGAGACCGTCGATGAAATCCATCGTGATCATATCCCAGGAAGTAGTGGGTATAGAAAGTGGGTGGAGTAGCCCTGGTGAAGCCACTGAATCTGCTTTCACTTGTTGACAGATTTGACAACACTGGACATACTGAACAATATGAGCCTTCATTTTCGGCCACGCGATCAATCGCCTGACATGCTTGTAAGTGGCAGGGAATCCCTAGTGCCCTCCCACTGGGCTGTCATGAAACGCAGAGATGATCTGCTGCAGTGTTGTGCTACCTCCAAGCTAGATACGCTCTCTGAAATGCAGGAGTCCTTGCAACAAGCTGAAACGCCCTTTCGGGTCTGGTCGAACAGCCAGTTGTTCCAAGAGGCGTTGAGCTTGAGGGTTGGAGTTGTAACTTGCCACAATATCATCAAGCCACGCTGGTTGACAGCTCGTGATTGTCATGGCATGCTCTGAGTGGTGCAGCCGAGATATAGCATCCGCGGCTCCGTTCTCCACACCTTTCTTGTACACAATCTTGTACTGTAGGCCTAGCAACTTCGTGAAAGCTCGCTGTTGCCATGGAGTCGCGAGCCTCTGTTCCTGTAGATAGACTAAGCTGCGTTGGTCTGTCTTGATGATGAACTCTGCAGATTCCAAGTACGGTCGCCACTGATCGATTGCGGCTATCACTGCCAGATACTCCTTCTCATACGTGGATAACCCTTGGTACTTGGGGTTGAGTGCTTTGCTCATAAAGGCGATCGGGTGTCCATGTTTCTGCAAAATTGCGCCAATGCATGTATCACACGCGTCAGTTTCCACCGTGAACTGTTTCTAGAAGTCTGGCAGTGCAAGCACTAGTGTTGTGACTAGTCCTTGTTTGAGTATCTGAAAGCTTTGTTCGGTGTTATCCGTCCAGAGGAACGGTGTCCCCTTCTTGAGAAGGTTGAAAAGAGGTCGAGCTAGGATTCCAAATTGCCTGACAAAGCGCCTGTAGTATCCTGCCAGCCCCAAAAACTGCCTGACTTCCTTCACACTTGTAGATGTAGGCCACGCTGTCACTGCTTCAATCTTTGTGGGATCTGTTGCCATGCCGTCAGCGCTGATCACATGGCCCAGGTAAGTGATTTTCTGCTGCCCAAAGCTGCTTTTGCTTCTCTTTAACTTCCACCGGTCACGGCGAAGGAGTTCAAACACTTGTCGGAGGTGTTCTGCATGTTCTTGCAGGGTTTTGCTGAACACAAGTATGTCGTCGAAGAAGGACAGGACACACTCGCGCATCAGTGGGTGAAGTGTGCCTGTGATAGCACCGTTGAAGGTAGCGGGTCCTCCAGCAAGGCCGTAAGATAGGACTCTGAATTCAAAGTGCCCGGAGTGGGTTTGAAAGGCAGTCTTGAACTCTTCTCCCTCTGCCAGCCGAATTTGATGGTACCCTGCCCTTAAGTCAAGCTTGGAGAACCACTTAGCCCCATGCAGTTCATCCAATAACTCCTCGATTATGGGCACCAGGTACTTGCCCACTATAGTCATTGCGTTGAGCTGTCTCTAATCTATGCAGAGTCGCCAAGTACCGTCATTTTTCTTGACCAAGAACACTGGCGAGGAGAAGGGACTGTGGCTGCGCTGAATGACACCAGATCGTAGCATCTCCTGTACTTGTTTCTCAATTTCATCTTTATGTTCTGGTTTGTGTCTATATGGTCTCAAGTTCACTAGATGTGCTCCTACCATGAGTGGTATTCGGTTATCGCAATCTCGACGTGGGGGAAGTCCAGTTGGTTCACCGAATACATCTTCAAACTGATCAATAACTTTCTGAATGTTGTCTAGTGTAGGTGTATGCACCTCATCTTCTTCAGTGATCTGATACAGCTGCACAACTTGCGCTATCGAACCTTGTTTGTGCAAGGACTGCAATTGCAAGGCGTTGATCTCAGGGCAAGCATCCACACGCTCTTGATGGCCTCGTAGCTGTGCAAGTCCACGCGGGGTGGTAATCAGCAGGTGTTTGCCGCGCCAGTCCACACTCATCGGGCTATGTTCTTCGAGCCAATCCATGCCGAGGATGGCGTCATACGCGCCCAATGGCAATACCTTCATGTACGTGCTGAATTCATGTGTCTGAGACACCCAGTTGCAGTGAGGTATATGAGAGAAACATCAGAGCTCGCCCCCATGTGCGACCTTGACACGGCAGGGTTGGCGAAGAGGAAAGACGCCTGTCAGCACTGATGCGAGGCGTGCGTCGATGAAAGACGTGGAGCTTCCCGAATCCACCAGTAGCAACACCTCATGGACTTGTAACCACGTGTGGAGGCGAATTGCTTTCAGTGAGGTGCCACCAGTAAGAGCATGGCGAGAGATCGCCATGGCTGTTTCACCCAGTGCGTCGCCGAGTGGTGAGCTAGAAGAGTCGCTGTTGGAGTCGAGGCCGAACAGTTCTAGTAGCTCTTCGAGAACATGGAGTTGAACGTTGGTAGGACAGTTGTGGTCCTGCCCCCAGTGCTCCCCGCACTTGAAGCATAAGCCCTTCGCACGACGATACTCCCGCATCGCCTTGAGTTTAGTGCCGTCCGCACGGTTGGCTTCGACAGCGCGCCAATCCGTGGTTGTCAGCGTCGTTGGTGGCCGTCCTTGGGGTGGTGGAGGTGGAAGTGCCATGGGCACGCCCGCGCCGTTGCGGTGACTCCAATCCAGAACGGAGGCACGCACTGCGCTGGGACGCGCACGCTCCCGCGAAGCGCCATCCGCCACTTCCTCCTGAAGTAACGCCAGAGCGCACGCGGTGTCGAGGTCAGGTGGCCGCTGCACCAGAACCACCGCACGGATGTCGGGTCGCAGTCCCTCGACAAAACGGGTAAGATAGTAGTAAGGATGAATGGATTCAAAATATGCAGATAAGTGGCTAATGATCAGCTCGAATTGCTCAATGTAATCAGCTACAGTAGTTTTCTGTGACAGTGAGTAAAATTGGCGGATTAAGAGCTGGTGACGATCACGACCGAATCTAGTACACAACAGATTCGAGAAGGATTCCCAATCAAACTCAGTCAACTTCCTCTGTACCGATTGTAACCACACCGATGCAGAACCAGAAAAATTCAGTGATGCCATCGGAACCCAGAATTTCTCATGGATCTCAAACATCTGGAAGCACTGCTCACAAAGTGTCTTCCATAGACGCGGGTTTTCGCCCGTGAATTGGGGAAACCCGATTGATGGATGAGCCTGACCGATCCCAGCGAGAATCTGACTAGCATGCGCGTATGGAGATGCGATGGTAGGCTGAACGGGAATTTGTGACTGACCGTTGGCTGGGGTGGCCACCGATGCGAACATCGGCGCCAGTCCCCGTGGTAAAACGTCGACGCCGCGGTCGATCGACCTGAGGGCGTCGCCCTCCGCGCGCTTGCTGGTGCCGACGTGGTCACACAGCGTCGCTGGTGGAGCTGGTGGTGGTGGTGCCGGCGCCTCCGCCGGCCGCTCCTCCGTTGTGGTCGCGGTCCGCGCTTGGAGTTCAGCTACCGCTGCAGAGAGCTGATCCACGCGCCGCTCCAGATCGGGGCGCCATTGGCCCAGATCGTCCAGCTTGGTGGTGTGGGAGCGGATGTCGGAGTGGATCACGTCGAGGGAGTTGGTGAGCTTGTCGAAGTAATCCTTGAAGGAAGGATCCATGGCGCTGAGGCGATCCTTGATCGGTTTCTGCGCCCTCGTCTCGATCAGATGTGCCAGGGTGTGGATCAAAGGCTCTGAATACCAGATGTAAGCAGCCCACTGATATATTACTCAATCTAGCACTCAGCTCACGAATTCAGGTAGCGATTTAGGGTTACAACTCTTGATACAAGAATTGGGGAAACAGAGGAAGGGAAAGAGAGCCGCCGCCGGGTTCGTGCCATGATCCACTGGATACCTCGCTCCAGCGGTGAGGACGCGTTAAGTAGGTGGCAGCGTCACACCCACTCGGGGCCGCTGGTCTTGCGGTTGGGCCGCCTCTGCCTGATGGGCCGAGCCGGTGGCGAGGCCGACCCGTTGCTGGTTGTGGGTGTTGGGCTGCTTGTGGCCTTGACAACAACTCGTACACACATATTTTATATTGAAGGGTAAATGGACAGATATTCAACAATACATAAGGCACACTTTTTATGATGATAAAACAGCAGAGTGCTGTTTTCCATTGATGTAGAAGGTGTGAAGTATATAAAATGTAACCGAGTCATGAAGTGAAAAGAAATGGTATAAAGGTACACTATCTTTGCTTTCAACAAAAAATAATACATAAGGTACTCTTTGTTTCCCTGAAACTCCCCAGTTTTGTTTCAAATGTTAGAGACCATCTCATATCCACTCGATTTCCTCTTCTGCGAAGGAAGCGACTCGGTGCCTGGAAGTCGCTGCTGCAAGAACAACAACAAGGCCAGCAACGCCGTCCCGCACGGTATAACCATGTCCCAAGCGACGCCGAACAGATCGTCGTGGGGGCTCGCGTACAATTTGGAAGAGCGCATGCTCGGCTTGTAGATCCGGGCCCTGACTACATCATACGCATGAGGCATCAAGCGGATCATGGTGCCCCCCATGTAAAACCACGGCGAGATCGCCCGAGCTCTGGACGCTCCCAAGGACGCATTTAGGATGACCTGCGGGAGAAGGAAGGCATCCAGTATCAGCCCCGCGTACGACACAAGGTCCTGCCAGATTGTCACCCGCCATCCGGCCATGCCGATCGTGGAGGCGCGGGCGTTGATCACGTGGACGACCGCGGCCACGATTCCTCCGAGGGCGTACAACGGCAGGCATATCCATAACACGGTCCGCTCGGACATGGTGGATGTGCGTCGGCCGGACCACGCGAGCTGGAGAAGGCGCAGCTGCAACACGAAGGCGATCAGTTTAGGCGCCCTCATCATGACCTCCTTCATCTCGATCCTCCGGCTCGTGGGGTGCAACTCATGGTACTGGCTCCTCCTGCTTGCGAACAGGGCCTCCGAGTTGAGCACGAGAGGGGCGAGGAACCCCATGGTGAGCATGGCGAGCATGGTCACCGATGTCGCCGGAGCCGCCTTCGGGTTCCTCTTGGTGTGAAGGATTTGCAGGATGGTGAAGACACACGAGAGCGTCGTCGAGGCCACAAGCATGACGCTTTCCATGTCCATCCTCGATATGGCGTTGGCCACTTGCGCGGAGTACATCCCGTGCATGGTGAAGTTGATCTTCTCAAAGAAGAGACGATCGGTCTTGTCTCTGAGGCTGTTGATCGCTCTAGTTCCGTGCCCCTGCGCCTTGGAATCAAGGGAAGCGAACTGCACCGTTACCAGTGTCTGACAATCCGGCGAGCCGGTGCGCTCTTGGCAGCCGACCATGCACAGGATGCCCCTCTTCCGGTCATAAATGCCCTCTGCCAAGATCTTTCTTTTCTCAACGCTATAGTTTGAGTAGTGGGCCGCATTGCTAGGACGCACCCTGATCTTGTCACCTGGAGCGGAGTAGCGTATGACATAGCTGACATTCAGCAGGTCCTCCTTCATGTCGTCAACCACCGCACGCCGGGCTGCGGCGGTGGTGGGCGTGCTCCCGAAGACCACCCAGTGCCGGGAGGAGGCATCGTCGTCGGCCAGAATATTGTCGGCGACCATCCGTAACCCAATTGTGACTGGGTAGGCCTGCCCCCTGATGTCTAGCGCCTGGAAACTAAACTCAGCGTGACCGTTACTAGAGTTGAAATCTGGGAAAGAGTCTGACCCTGTCATCTTCTTCCCCTTGCTCATCTCCTGGTGATGTTTCCTGGCCTCCTCCATCACCGTGTCGTTGTACCTGTACTTCACGTCCGAGATGTTGGCGTTGCTTCTTTGGTCGTCGATGATCGACATCGGTTCAACGTTGGCTTGGCTAGAGTTCCAGAGCATCCCGGCCACCGCTCTCTTTTCCCGCATCGCCCACACTGCTGGGAGCCAGAAACTCATCCCGATCCCGCAGTCGACCACCGGAGCAGACGCCGGCGCCGGTAGCGTAACCCGGCACGCCCTGAGGCAGAGCATGCGCCGAGACGGGTCCCAGTGCCCGTCGGCCACCAAGGCCTCATCGGCGACCAAGAATCGACGTCGAAGGTAGCCCCTCTCGGTCGGCCTGGTGTCATTGAAGAGCACCGCGTATGCGTGCAAGGCGGCGCCGTCCGCGCTGCACTGCATCTGGTTGACGCGCATCCGCGGAAGCACGGTGCGGCCATGGTCCAGCCTGTAGGAGATCATGAGTTGTTCTTTCAGGTGGGCGCACACGGAGTTGACACTGCCGAGCGCCCGGAGCGAGCCACTGGCCGGCAGCATTGATGGCCCGGGGCTGCAGGCCGCACGCCCGGAGTCGTCGTACTTGTAGTGGTCGCCCCCGGCGTACGCGAGGAGGCTGATGGTCCCGAGATCCGAGGAGCCCTCCATGCTGCCGGACACGAAAGGATCGGCGAGGCTGGGAGGGCTGGGGACATGGAGGCGGAGGACGGCGTCATGGTACTGCTTGACAGAACCGTCGACGGCGTGCTCGGTGCCGGTCCCGACCATGCAGAGCTCCAGCGAGGCCGAGGAGTGGTAACCGTCGAGGACGAAGGCGATGGACGCGGCCTCGCTGTAATACTGGTGGCTTCCACGGCTCCAGCTGCGGGGACCAAAGATGGTCAAGGTGCCGGTGAGGTGAACGAGAGCCGGGTCGTCCGTGCGGGACGCGCCGTGTGGAAGGAAGTGGAACGGGCGGGCTTTGTAGGGGTCGTCGACGGGGGAAAACAGGCCGTCGGCGCCCCCCGAGAACTGGCCGCCGGAGATTTGGAAGGAGCGGATGAGTGCAACGGCGTCGTCGCCGTCGGTGTGGCGGTCCTGAGCCGGTGCCAGGGAGGGGCAGGCAGAGGAGTAAGAGGAAGCCGTGATGGCGGCGGAGTGGGTGGCCGTGGACGCAAGAAGAATGAAGCACAAGCAGAGGTGGTGCCTGTACATGGTGCGATCCCTCACTGGTGGCGCCATTTTCGGTTGGTTGCACTACTATACTTGGTAGAAGAAGACTATAGGGGTGGATTAGCTGGTTAGCCGGCCCTCTGTTATAGTGTATACGTAGCCGGCCGGCCGGCTGCGACGTGGTCATGTGGAATGGCTTGACTTAACACATACGGTATTGCAAAATCTCAGTCGATCGAAACTTAGATGATATATTTATGAGATCTTACATGAAGATCCGTGCAAAAAAAATTAATTTTCTTTACATGTTAGGTCACTTGAATTGGACTTGGTTAACTAAATCTTAGTCAAGTGAGACCTCGCCACACGCTAACACATAATCATATGCAAGTTAATTAACGGAGTAACCAAGGACGCTTCACACACGTATACTAGCATTTGCTTCAGAAAATAGCTCATCATGTGCGTAACCATTTTTATCAACGAGTAACCAAGCATTAATTAACGGTGAACTGTATAAAACATTTGGTAATAATACATTGTATTCTTCAATTTTCATTTTGTAGATAATTTCAAATAAATGTGCAAACAGAAAAGGTTTAACATTCCTCCCATGTGATCAATTCAGTCTTCTTACCAAACTCCTTAATTAGTCCATGCATAATATGATCATTATTACTACCAAACTAGTTAAATGTTTGTGCGTTGCCACGGGCAAACATAATATCTGTACAAAGAGAAGTATCATGTGACCATGAGAATCATAGACTATTCACATGAGATGACATCTGCATCTCCTGATGTCTCCCTCTCTCCGTCGTCTCCTTCCTTCCATGATCCTTTCATCTCTGTGTTTTCATCCCCCAGCTCCACATTCCATGATAGTATTGAGTATTATTTAGAGAAAAACAAACATTTGGGTTCATCTAATTTAAGTTAGGGAACAAATTTCATCAATGCAACATCTAAAATAAAAGATGAAACATGTGTTTCTTATGAAATTGCCACTTCCCAAAAAAGTTTCTTGACCAATAAGGCCCATTTTAGATCCCCAAACAAAGACAATGATGTGATATGTGATTCTTTTAGTTTGATTTATGCAAACTTTAATTTCTTATACATAGAGAACTAATTAATACACAAAAATTAGTGCCTAAATTATTGAAACCGTATGAGAGATCACTGTGAGGTGAGTACAAGCTATATGAAAAATCTATTCCCTGCAATGCCGGCCGGCGGCGACGTGGTCATGTGAGCATGTATCGAATAAAAAATGGGAGGTAATATCAGAGAAAAAATGTGTCCAGTGGGGAGTAGCATAATAGTCAATGGGTCCCACACACTTGTGTTGTCCTGTTTTTTCGAAGTATAAACGTGAACGCTGAGTGAACCTTTCGTTTTCATACAGGTTTCTAACACATAATCATAAGTTAATTAACGGAGTAACCAAGGACGCTTCACACACGTATAGTAACATTTAGTTCAGAAATAGGTCATCCAGTACGTGACCATTTTTATAAACAGGTAACCAAGCATTATAACAGTAAACTGTATAAAATATTAGTAATGATATATTCTTTCATTTTCCTTTTGTAGATGCCTACCTAATAAACTGATAATGTCACATAAGTGAGCAAACTGGAAAGGTTTATCATTCATCTCATGTGATCAATCGGTCTCCTTTCTAGTTTTTATCAAAAAACATACCACTTTAGTCCATGCATAAATATGCTGATTATTACTACCAAATGTACGAATTTCTTGACAATGTGGTAGCTAGGAAACAATTACTAAAACAAAAAATTTAGTTCCCAAGATCACGTTGGTGGAACCCCTGAATGACTGTTTCGTTTCAACCCCCCAAACCATAGAAAAATATAAAGATGAACTTAGACATGATGTAACCCAAAGCATTGTCGAATTTTTAGAAACACCAAATACAGTGCAGCCATCATAACTATCACTTGCGGTTGGACGATTCTTGACAATGTGTATCTCACATTATTTTTCTCGCCTCTCGAGCATGCATCATTTGATCTGCATCTTCTAGACATGACATCAAGACCAATCCATCTCGTGGTTCACCCTTGGTCTCAAGGCCATACAAATCAGTATTCACTTTGTAACTATATTTGATCTACATTATTTTGGATGTGCATCACATCAGTGCCATATACTTATCCGGCAAGAGTTTCTGAAAAATTATTCCTACACTTGTGAAGGAGTGTACAATTGTACCTACTAGGACAAAGCATGCAATGGTTATAAGATTGTGATGGCATTTGTGGGTGAGAGAACAAAAAGAGCAAAAATAAGAGGACCGAGTAACTGCAAGATGCCTGAAAAGTAAAACTGGTTAGTCGATTTTCCAGGATCAATTTGAGCCGCTGGATAAAGAAAGAATGGTCCAGCTCACGTCTTCTTCCTCCAACTGTTCTTCCTCCCACCGCCTGCTACCACCGGCCGGCCGCTCAGCCCCCCCCCCCCCCCCCCCAACCGCCGCCCACGGCCATGCTTCCGGCACCCCCGACAATCCCTCTAACCTCGGTGATGAAGAGTTTTCTTCGGTGAACCTGCAGCACCCCCCCCCCCCCCCCGCACACACACACACACACACACACCACTAAGATAGATAATGGGGTCGCCTTCCACCCTAAGATAGATGCCTGGGTTGCCTACCACCCTAAAATAGACCTAGAGGGCTTCTTTGGCGAGCTCCTTCCTTCCCTCGGATAGCTCCTTACTCCCCCCCCCCCCCCCCCCCCCCGCGCGCGCGCGCGTTGTTTCTTCCTTCACGGGAAAATCAATTGGCCCAAATTCTAAATTCAGGCGACTTACTATAGCTATTGTGAAAATTAAGAACAAAGGAATGTATCTTTGGCTCCACCTACACAAGTTGTACACCACTTACGATTCCATGTGGACTTGCACTAGCATGGCCATGGAATCCATGCCCTCACACTCTTGCTGCAATCACTAGTAGAAAAAGGGCCTGTTGTCCCGGTTCGTAAGGGCCTTTTGTCCCGGTTCCTGAACCGGGACTAAAGGGTCGGTACTAATGGCCTGTCCCTTTAGTCCCGGTTCAATCCAGAACCGGGACAGATGGGCCTCCACGTGGCCTGTGTGCGGAGCCCAGGCAGGAGGGCCTTTGGTCCCGGTTGGTGGCACCAACCGGGACCAATAGGCATCCACGCGTCAGCATTTCTGTGACTAGGGTTTTTTTAAGGGGGGGGGGGGGGGGTTGGGGGTTTTGGGGGGTTAATTTAGGTGTTTCATATATTGTGTTTGCTAGCTATAACTAATAGAGAGAAGTGTCCTCTCTTATGTCTGTGCTTGGTCGACGCTACGTACTATACATACGTATAGAGAGGACTAGACACGCTAGCTAGTAAGCAAACGAAGGAAACAGAAGATCGTCATGAACATATATGCATACAGAGAGAAGTGATATCGACCACCTCTCCTTCTCCGAGAGATTGGTCGAACAACAAGTTCTCGTATATCTATCCGACACTACCGGCTACATATATACAATAACTATCTCTTACAAATATAATCTCCTAACATACGGACTCATGGTCCACATAGTATTCTCCGTCTTCAGCGATCACGTGGTCAAGAAAGAATGCCGCCAATTCCTCTTGAATTGCTCGCATACGAGCTGGTGCTAGGAGTTCATCCCGCTTCCGAAACATCTAATTTGAAGAAGGGGGTCAATATATATAGGTGAATTTTTTCCAAACCCTGCCAGACAAAGAAAACAATTACTTGATATATCAGGAAATGAACAAAGTTGCTGATATGGTGGATAATGATCGATTTAACTTACTTCTCGAGCAATTGAGTCATGTCCGCATAGTCCTGGGGATCTTTTCGTCTTGAATCTAAGACGGTTACTAGTCCCTGCTCAAGCTTAATCTCTAGGAGAATATAGTGGAAACTGCACACACATGCATAACTCATCAATTACATTACTATAACCTTAACTAATATATAAGGGAAACCGAATACGCACAATACAGTAACACTCACTTGAAGTTGTAAGGAAAGAGTATTATATCTTTTTTTCATTTATTACCAACGATCGTAGCAAGTTGGCCTCGGTATGTGCGGGATGAAATTTAACCTCAGTTTCATCTATGAGATATGTGTTAATGAACCCAATATCACCGACTTGTCTTTTCTTCAATTCGGCGATCTTCAATCTGCATAATATAGTGAGGATAATTATAAATACACGCAATGAAAGAGTTGAGCTATATAGAGAGACTTAATGACAGAAGTAGTACTACTTACAGACAGTAGCAGGTGATCGTTGCTTTATCGAGGGCCAATTGATTGAAAAACTGAAAGAACTCCTCAAATGGAACATGCAACAGATCAATTCCAACGAGGTCATGCTCCTTTTTAACTCTCACATACAAAGTACTCCTCCCCCAGACTCTCTACAGATTTTCAAGTACCAATTATGCAATCTTCGCATCATCGTTGATAGAGATCTTTCATCTTTGACGAGAGGCTTCCCGTACTCGTATCTTTGTATCTGCACCTCCATGAAATCATAATGTACATCGTCGGGCAGGTAATCTCCAAGATTGCGATAACCGGGCACCATCCTCGGATCATTAGCGACGATGTCGCTAAGCACCTTGAGCAAGGGGCACGATTGCTTCGCTTGTTCGCCGAGCTGTGCAATTTGTTTCCCAGCTCGTCGTTCTTTCATCCTTTGATCACTGACAGTACTTCCCGACCGCTCCGCTTCGACAAATTCTTTTCCAATAATGCGCTCATAGTTTCCTTTCGGCAGAGACTTGGGTGGTTTTGTCAGGGCAGCCAGAGTGCGCTTCGCTTTCACCGGATCTACCTTCTCCTCCGGAGGTGGATGTTTCTTTGCTTTCACCCCTTCAAAGAAGTTCCTCACTTCTTCTCGCGCGATCTCGACATTCTGCTCCGGGGTCCTCTCGTATGGTAACTTCTCTGGAGTCTTCAGAGAAGGACCGAATCCGTATGTCCTCCCGCCTCTGGCTGTACTGCTAGACGCCGGCAGAGCAGACAGAGCGGTTGTCTTCTTTACTTTCTTACGAGGTGGAGGAGAAGCACTACGACGCGCCGGAGCAGCCGGAGTGGCGGCAGGCAGGTCTCTTCCGCCTTTGCTGACGAGGCGGAGAAGGAGGAGGCTGGCTGGTCGGGCACGCCGGCGCAGGCAGAGAAGGAGGCTGAGTGCCGCCACGCGCCGGAGAAGGAGCCGGCCGAGTGCCCTGATCGTCACTCGCCGGAGGAGGTGGCGGTGGAGGAGGCGGAGTGCCCTGACTCGCCAGAGGAGGAGAAGGAGGCGGAGGCGTCCAGTTCGGAAGGTTGATGAGCTGCTTCCGCCATAGGCATGGAGTCTTCAGAGCAGAACCCAGCCTAGTCTCCCCTTCACCGGTAGGGTGGTCAAGCTGGAGGTCCTCAAATCCCTCCGTTATTTCATCCACCATCACCCTAGCATATCCTTCTAGAATCCGCCGGCAGTGAAAAGTTGCGCTGGGTTTAGTAGGATAAACAGAGCCAACAGCCGCCTTGACCTTCAAATTCATCCATTGCGTCATAAGGTGGCAATTTTGAGACTCCGTGATAGCATCCACGGGATAGCTGGCAGGAGCCGTCAAGACATGCTCCGGCTGAAGCAGCTCGGTGGAAGCCACGCTGCTTCTCCGCTGAGATGGCGGGGTAGCTTTGGGGAAGCTTCGGCAATTCGTTTGCTGCGATTTGCTTCTCGTTCCTCTATCGCTTGTACCGTTGCTTGCAGCGCCTGCATTTGGGTCTGCTGCACTTTTCTCCTCCTCTCCTGGCATTTGTAACCGCCTACGTCCGGAAACCCAACCTTCCACGGAATGGAGCCTGGCGTGCCTCGTGTCCGTCCAGGGTGCTCAAGATTCCCGAGGGCCATTGTGAGCTCGTCGTTCTCTCTGTCTGGAAAGAACGTCCCTTGCTGCGCTGCTTCGATATGCTGTTGAAGCTTCTTGACTGGTATGTCCATTTGATCGTTCGTCCAAATGCACTTCCCTGATACAGGGTCCAAGGTTCCGCCAGCCCCGAAGAACCAAGTCCGGCAACGGTCTGGCCAGTTAGTTGTCTCTGGTTCGATCCCTTTATCAACCAGATCATTCTCAGTCTTGGCCCACTTAGGCCGGGCTACGAGGTAGCCACCTGACCCCGTGCGATGGTGATGCTTCTTCTTCGCAGCATTTTGCTTGTTTGTCGCCTACATCTTCTTACTCTTTTCCGATGTCTTGTGGGCCACAAATGCGGGCCAGTGATCCTTGATCTTCTCATACCTGCCCTTGAATTCTGGTGTCTCTTTATTTTCGACAAACTTATTCAGCTCTTTCTTCCACCTCCTGAATAGTTCTGCCATCCTCTTAAGAGCAAAAGACTTGATTAATTGCTCTTTAACTGGCTTCTCCGGATCATCCTCTCACGGTACGGTGAAATTTGACTTCAGCTCAGTCCAAAGATCATTTTTCTGCATATCATTGACATAAGACACCTCAGGGTCTTCTGTAGCCGGCTTTAACCATTGCTGGATGCTGATCGGGATCTTTTCCCTAACCAAAACCCCGCACTGAGCAACAAATGCGCTCTTTGTCTGGAGGGGTTCAATCGGTTGGCCGTCGGGCGCGATTGCTATGATCTCAAACTTTTCATCCGAGCTCAACTTTTTCTTCGGGCCTCGTCTCTTTACCGAAGTTGTGCTCGATCCGGAGGGCTAGAAAAAAGAACAAAGACTTGATTAATATGTGTACATACCAAAACAATGAATGCATCAATTAGCTAGTCAGCAGAAGCTTAACTAATATATATACCTGGCCAGACTCAGTTTGGTCACCGGAGACGTCATCACGGTCTCCTTCTTGCACCAGCATTGGGTCACCGGAGCCATCCTCACGGTCTTCTTCTTGCACCGGCATTAGGTCACCGGAGCCATCATAATCATAGGCAGCTGCTTCCAGACCATCGGTGTCGTTGAGAAACAACGAGCAGACGGCATCACTTCCTTGTGCGATTATGTCCCCCAACAACTCTTCTTGTACTTCGTCTCGGGCGGTGTCCATAGTTTCTACAAATATTTACAACATGCCATTTGTTATTCAAACATGACAGATGGATATATTAGTGGCAAACGTAGAACTAATATTAATTAGTGGCCTCGACGCTGCTTCTCTAGGGTTTGGGGTGGCCTGGACGCTGGTTCTCTAGGGTTTGGGGTGGCCTGGACGCTGCTTCTCTAGGGTTTGGGGTGGCCTCGACAATGCTTCAAGGATAAAAAAAGAAGAGGAAGAAGAAAAAAAGAGGAGAAGAAAGAATAGAGGAGTACTCCTCTATTCTTTCTTCTCCTCTTTTTTTTCTTTTTCTTCCTCGTTTTTTTTATCGGGAACGAGGGTCGTCGAGGGTCACCGAGCGGTAGAGGAAACCATAAATAGCAAGTATCGTGGGTGTGAGATACATGTGGCCGTCGGTGTCAGACACTACATCCACATCCCACAAGTGACGTGGGCGTCAAAGCCCGCGTCACTTGTGGGACGTGGATGTACTGTCCGACACCGACGGCCACATGTATCTCACACTAATGATACTTGCTATTTAGGGTTTCCTCTACCACTCGGCGACCCTCGACGACCATCGTTCCCGATAAAAAAAGAGGAAGAAGAAGAAAAAAAAAGGAGAAGAAAGAATAGAGGAGTTCCTCTATTCTTTCTTCTCCTCTTTTTTTTTTCTTCTTCCTCTTCTTTTTTTATCCTCTTCTTCCTCTCATGTTCGACCCCCCCCCCCCTCGTGTTGAAGTTATCGGGAGGGGGTATATCGACCCCCACGTGTTGAAGTTATCGGGAGGGGGTATATTGACCCCACCCCATGTGTTGAAGTTATCAGGAGTTTATATCGACACGACATACGTACATGCGGTAAAATAATATTATCGGGGAGGGGGTATATATATCGACCCCCCCCCCCCCGTGTTGAAGTTATCGGGAGTTTATATCGACACGACATACGTACATGGGAAAATAATATTATCGGAGAGGGGGTATATCTACCCCCCCTCGTGTTGAAGTTATCGGGAGGGGGTATATCGACCCCCCCCCCCACGTGTCGAAGAAAAAAAAAGAAGAAAAAAAGAGGAGAAGAAGAAAGGAATAGAGGAGAAAAGAGAAAATAGAATATATATTCTATTTTTCTCTTCTTCTCCTCTATTCCTTTCTTCTTCTCCTCTTCTTTTTCTTCTTTTTTCTTCTTCTTATTTATTTCTCCTCGTCTTCCTCTCCCCTCTTCTTCTCCTTTCTTCCTCTTCTTATTTCCTTTTTCCTCTCATTCTTTTTCTTCTTCTTCCTTCTTAAAAATACATGAAGTAGTATTGTTTTTTTAAATAATGTTCAAATAGAAATTTTAGAAAAAAAGTAAAGGTTTTGCCTAATTCATTGTTCATATGAATATGCAAACATTTGCATATTTACAATAATCAATATCACCAAAAAAATCTATGAACAGAAAAAATACTATTTTTCTGTTAATCTATCTTTTGCATACATATACTATACATATACATATAATCAGGAAAAAACATATATGAATTTGCAAAAAAATTAAAAACAGGGGGGAAGAGGGGGCGGTGTCGGCCCTGACCAAAGCGAGAGGCGACGGTGGCGCGGGGCGGCGACGGCGAGGCAGAGGCAGGGCGGCGATGGCGTCGGGGTGGCGACGCGGGGTGGCGACGTGGGGTGGCGACGGCGTAGGGGCACGACGCGGGGCGGCGACGGCGTCGGGGCGGCGACGGCGTCGGGGCGGCGCAGGAAGGTGACCGCGACGGCGCGGGGTGGCGCGCGGTGACGGAGTTGGGGCGGCGCGGGGTGGCGACGGTGTCTGGGCGGCGCGGGACGGCGTCGGAGGCAGGGCGACGACGGTGACGGCGAGGCGCAGAGGGGCAGCCTGGCGGCGTCGGGCGGGGAAGACGAACTGAATGGAAATTTTCACAAGTGCTAGTTATATAGCAAAGGCATTGGTCACGGTTCGTGGCACAAACCGTGACCAATGCCCCCCTTTAGTCCCGGTTGGTGCCACCAACCAGGACCAAAGGCCTCTTTTCAGCAGCCCAAAGGGCGGGAAGCGGCGGTCTTTGGTCCCCGTTGGTAGCACCAACCGGGACTAAAGGGGGGCATTGGTCACGGTTTGTGCTACGAACCGTGACCAATGCCCCCTTTAGTCCCGGTTGCTGGCACCAACCGGGACCAAAGGTTGTGTGCTAGAACTGGCGCAGTGCGCTGGGATGTTTAGTCCCACCTCGCTAGCCGAGAGGGGCTTGGAGTGGTTTATAAGCTCTGCCGAGCCGACCACTTCGAGCTCCTCTCTACTGCAGGCTTACGGGCCTAAATCCACTTTATGTGCCTGTGGGCCTACTGGGTCTCCTGCGGGCCTGAATCCTGGCCCATGGTAGGGTTTCTAGTCATATTCAGGCTGTGGGGGCTCAGTAGCAGGCACTTTTTTTGTTTTTTTGTTTTCTTTACTTATTGTTGCTATTTTTGTTTTTTCCCAGTTTTTTTGTTTGTTTTTTGCATTATTTATTTTCTTTTGTTTTTTGCTTTATTTTTTAATTCTTTTTGCTTTTAGTTTTAGAAAAATTATAAACTTTCTGTTAGTGCCATTAGTTTTCAAATTTGAAAACACTTTTTTTTGTTTTCTTTACTTATTGTTGCTATTTTGAAAATTTTTTCCAGTTTTTGTTTTTGTTTTCTGCATTATTTATTTTCTTTTGCTTTTTGCTTTATTTTTTAATTCTTTTTGCTTTTAATTTTAGAAAAATTATAAACTTTCTGTTATAGCCATTAGTTTTCAAATTTGAAAACACGTTTTTAGTTTTTTTTGCTATTAGTGCCTATTTTTTTCCAGTTTTTTGTTTTGTTTTCTGCATTATTTATTTCCTTTTGCTTTTTGCTTTATTTTTTAATTCTTTTTGCTTTTAGTTTTAGAAAAAATTATGAACTTTCTGTTAGTGCCATTAGTTTTCAAATTTGAAAACACTTTTTTAGTTTTTTTGTTTTCTTTGTTGCTTTATTTATTTTATTTTGTTTCTACTTACAACAAAATACTTATTGTTGCTATTTTTTCCAGTTTTTTTTTGCTTTCTGCATTATTTATTTTCTTTTGTTTTTTGCTTTATTTTTTTATTCTTTTTGCTTTTAGTTTTAGAAAAATTATAAACTTTCTGCTAGTGCCATTAGTTTTCAATTTTGAAAACACTTTTTTTAGTTTTTTTGTTTTCTTTGTTGCTTTATTTATTTTATTTTGTTTCTATTTACAAAAAAATACTTATTTTTGCTATTTATTTTTGTTTTCCAGATTTTTTGTTTTGTTTTCTACATTATTTATTTTCTTTTGTTTTTTGCTTTATTTTTTATTTCTTTTTGCTTTTAGGTCAGCAAAATTATAAACTTTCTGTTAGTGCCATTAGTTTTAGAAAAATTATAAACTTTTTGTTAGTGTCATTAGTTTTCAAATTTGAACAGTTAAAATTTGAATTCTTTGAAATTTGTGTGAATCACAAGTTTGTGATTAAATTTACTAAAAAATGAACATAGATGCACCTATAGAGAAAATTCGACCTAAATTCATAGTTTTCAAATGAACTCTGAAAAAGTTGGCATAGCATACTCGTGTGTTACAAAGTTGGCATGGTATCATCATAATAGTTGCGGGAGAAAGTCTTCACTTTTTCTTCGCTTGTGTCATTTGCTTATTGCGCCGTAACCATGGATAATCTTCATCGTTTATCAGGATGCTTGGGTCAGCCTTGACATTGTAGGGAGGAATTTCATGAAACTTTTCATAATCTTCCGACATGTCTGTCTTGCCGTCCACTCCCAGGATGTCCCTTTTTCGTGAAAGAACTATGTGGCGCTTTGGCTCATCGTATGATGTATTCGCTTCCTTATCTTTTCTTTTTCTCGGTTTGGTAGACATGTCCTTCACATAGATAACTTGTGCCACATCATTGGTTAGGACGAACGGTTCGTCAGTGTACCCAAGATTTTTCAGATCCACTGTTGTCATTCCGTACTGTGGGTCTACCTGTACCCCGCCGCCTGACAGATTGACCCATTTGCACTTAAACAAAGGGATCTTAAAATCAGGTCCATAGTCAAGTTCCCATATGTCCACTATGTAACCATAATATGTGTCCTTTCCGCTCTCGGTTGCTGCATCAAGGCGGACACCGCTGTTTTGGTTGGTGCTCTTTTGATCTTGGGTGATCGTGTAAAATGTATTCCCATTTATCTCGTATCCTTTGTAAGTCAATACAGTCAAAGATGGTCCCCTGGACAACAAGTACAACTCATCACAAATAGTGTTGTCACCTCTGAGACGTGTTTCCAACCAACTGCTGAAAGTCCTGATGTGTTCACATGTAATCCAGTCGTCACACTGCTCCGGGTGTTTGGAGCGCAGACTGTTCTTGTGTTCATCGACATACGGGGTCACCAAGGTAGAGTTCTGTAGAAATGTGTAGTGTGCTTGAGACCAAGAATATCCGTCCTTGCATATTATTGAGTCACTTCCAACAGTGCCTTTTCCAGTCAGTCTCCCCTCATACCGCGATTTAGGGAGACCTATCTTCTTAAGGCCAGGAATGAAGTCAACACAAAACCCGATAACATCCTCTGTTTGATGGCCCATGGAGATGCTTCCTTCTGGCCTAGCGCGGTTACGGACATATTTCTTTAGGACTCCCATGAACCTCTCAAAGGGGAACATATTGTGTAGAAATACGGGCCCCAGGATGACAATCTCATCGACTAGATGAACTAGGATGTGCGTCATGATATTGAAGAAGGATGGTGGGAACACCAGCTCGAAACTGACAAGACATTGTGCCACATTACTCCTTAGCCTTGGTACGATTTCTGGATCGATCACCTTCTGAGAGATTGCATTGAGGAATGCACATAGCTTCACAATGGCTAATCAGACGTTTTCCAGTAGAAGCCCCCTAAATGCAACCGGAAGCAGTTGCGCCATAATCACGTGGCAGTCATGAGACTTTAGGTTCTGAAACTTTTTCTCTGGCATATTTATTATTCCCTTTATATTTGACGAGAAGCCAGTCGTGACCTTCATACTGAGCAGGCATTCAAAGAAGATTTCTTTCTCTTCTTTCGTAAGAGCGTAGCTGGCAGGACCTTTATACTGCTTCGGAGGCATGCCGTCTTTTTCGTGCAAACATTGCAGGTCCTCCCGTGCCTCAGGTGTATCTTTTGTCTTCCCATACACGCCCAAGAAGCCTAGCAGGTTCACGCAAAGGTTCTTCGTCACGTGCATCACGTCGATTGAAGAGCGGACCTCTAGGTCTTTCCAGTAGGGTAGGTCCCAAAATATAGATTTCTTCTTCCACATGGGTGCGTGTCCCTCAGCGTCATTCGGAACAGCTCGTCCGCCGGGACCCTTTCCAAAGATTACGTGTAAATCATTGACCATAGCAAGTACGTGATCACCGGTACGCATGGCGGGCTTCTTCCGGTGATCTACCTCGCCTTTGAAATGCTTGCCTTTCTTTCGACATTGATGGTTGGTCGGAAGAAATCGACGCTGGCCCAGGTAGACATTCTTCCTGTATTTGTCCAGGTATATACTTTCAGTGTCATCTAAACAGTGCGTGCATGCGTGGTATCCTTTGTTTGTCTGTCTTGAAAGGTTACTGAGAGTGGGCCAATCGTTGATGGTCACGAACAGCAATGCCTTTAGGTTAAATTCCTCCTGTCTGTGCTCATCCCACGTACGTACACCGTTTCCATTCCACAGTTGTAAAAGTTCTTCAACTAATGGCCTTAGGTACACATCAATGTCGTTGCCGGGTTGCTTAGGGCCTTGGATGAGAACTGGCATCATAATGAACTTCCGCTTCATGCACATCCAAGGAGGAAGGTTATGCATACATAGAGTCACAGGCTAGGTGCTGTGATTGCTGCTCTGCTCCCCGAAAGGATTAATGCCATCTGCGCTTAAAGCAAACCATACATTCCTTGGGCCCTTTGCAAACTCATCCCAGTACTTTCTCTCGATTTTTCTCCACTGCGACCCGTCAGCGGGTGCTCTCAACTTCCCATCTTTCTTTCGGTTCTCACTGTGCCATCGCATCAACTTGGCATGCTCTTCGTTTCTGAACAGACGTTTCAACCGTGGTATTATAGGAGCATACCACATCACCTTCGCAGGAACCCTCTTCCTGGGGGGCTCGCCATCAACATCACCAGGGTCATCTTGTCTGATCTTATACCACAATGCACTGCATACCGGGCATGCGTTCAGATCCTTGTATGCACCGCAGTAGAGGATGCAGTCATTAGGGCATGCATGTATCTTCTCCACCTCCAATCCTAGAGGGCATACGACCTTCTTTGCTGCGTATGTACTGTCGGGCAATTCGTTATCCTTTGGAAGCTTCTTCTTCAATATTTTCAGTAGCTTCTAAAATCATTTGTCAGCCACAGCATTCTCTGCCTTCCACTGCAGCAATTCCAGTACGGTACCGAGCTTTGTGTTGCCATCTTCGCAATTGGGGTACAACCCTTTTTTGTGATCCTCAAACATGCGATCGAACTTCAGCTTCTCCTTTTGACTTTCGCATTGCGTCCTTGCATCGACAATGACCCGGCGGAGATCATCATCATCGGGCACATCGTCTGGTTCCTCTTGATCTTCAGCAGCTTCACCCGTTGCAGCATCATTGGGCACATCGTCTGGTTCCTCTTGATCTTCACCAGCTCCCCCCATTACAGCATCACCGTATTCAGGGGGCACATAGTTGTCATCGTACTCTTCTTCTTCGCCGTCTTCCATCATAACCTCTATTTCTCCGTGCCTCGTCTAAATATTATAGTGTGGCATGAAACCCTTGTAAAGCAGGTGGGAGTGAAGGATTTTCCGGTTAGAGTAAGACCTTGTATTCCCACATTCAGTGCATGGACAACACATAAAACCATTCTGCTTGTTTGCCTCAGCCGCATCGAGAAACTCATGCACGCCCTTACTGTACTCGCAGGTGTGTCTGTCACCGTACATCCATTGCCGGTTCATCTGCGTGCATTATATATAATTAAGTGTCCAAATTAATAGAAGTTCATCATCACATTAAAACCAAAGTGCATACATAGTTCTCATCTAACAACATATAACTCTCCAGAGCATCTAATTAATTAAACCATACATTGAAAGTATGTAAAACATTTCAATGCGATCATAATCGCAACCAAGGTAACAATTGATCCAACGGCATAATGATACCAAGCCTCGGTATGAATGGCATATTTTCTAATCTTTCTAATCTTCAAGCGTATTGCATCCATCTTGATCTTGTGATCATCGACGACATCCGCAACATGCAACTCCAATATCATCTTCTCCTCCTCAATTTTTTTTATTTTTTCCTTCAACTAAATTTAACCTCTCGACAATAGGGTCCATTGGCATTTCCGATTCACATACATCCTACATAAATAAAATCTATGTCACGTTGGTCGGCATAATTTTCATAAACAATAAATGAACCAATAGTTATAAAGATAATATATATATATACCACATCCGAATCATAGACAGGACGAGGGCCGACGGGGCGGATACCAAAACCATCGCACTATATAAGATGCAATAATAAAAGTAAGAAAATAATACAAGTATCTATGTAAACATACAAGTAAGAATATTTTTCCTTTCAGAAAGAAGATAAGAACAAGAGGCTCACCACGGTGGTGCCGGCGATGAGCTCGGCGCGGGTGATCGACGGCGGTGAAGACGGGGACGGGACGTGACGGACCGATAAACCTAGACAAATATTGTGGAAAATAGAGCTTGGAGGTCGAGCTTGGAGAGGAGAAAGCTTAAGTAGTGTGGCTCGGGCATTCCATCAAACACCTTGTGTGCATAGGAGGTGAGCTAGAGCACCACCAAGCCCTCTTCCCCTCGGCTAGAAAAAAACAGAGCAGTGTGCTTTGCTCTTACGCGAGGGGGTATATATAGGCACCTCATTGGTCCCGGTTGGTGGCATGAACCAGGACTAAAGGGGAGCCTTTGGTCCTGGTTCAAGCCACAAACCGGGACCAATGGTGGTGGGCCAGGAGCGAGGCCCATTGGTCCCGGTTCGTCCCACCAACCGGGACCAAAAGGTCTAGATGAACCGGGACCAATGGCCCACGTGGCCCAGCCGGCCCCCTGGGCTCACGAATCGGGTCCAATGCCCCCATTGGTCCCGGTTCTGGACTGAACCAGGACTAATGGGCTGACCCGGCCTGGACCAAAGCCCTGTTTTCTACTAGTGAATGTTTAGTCCATTTCGCACACACCGCCCGCGCCCCCTTACACTACTATCTCAAAGCTCCAAGGAATGCGATATGTGACCTAGCCACACCGCCCGCGCCCCCTTCATGTCCTCAGCATTAACCGCTCCATCGGTATTGATCGTGACCCAGCCCACTTCCGGTGGCCGCCAACACTGCCCAGCCGACTGAATCTTTCGTTTTGGTGGTACCTCCAAAATTGCCAATGTCTCGTGAACCAACTTTAGCGCTTTTACAGGGTCATAGCCATCACGGTCATGCATCCAACAATTGCGTGACGACCATATACTATGCATAATCGTGATGATCTTGCTTCTATCCCCCTCTGTGAAGAGTTGGTCAAGCAAAATATCACGAGCCCAAGTGTTTGGATGCAGCCGTGGTAGATGTAGATCAAATCTGTCTCAGGCTGCCAACCAAAACTTCTTTGCATGAGTGCAATGTACTAATGCATGTCGCATGTCCTCGTTCATGGCCTTGCATACTTCGTGAAGGAAATATGCCCTAGAGGCAATAATAAACTTATTATTTATTTCCTTATATCATGATAAATGTTTATTTTTCATGCTAGAATTGTATTAACCGGAAACATAATACTTGTGTGAATACATAGACAAACTAAACGTCACTAGTATGCCTCTACTTGACTAGCTCGTTAATCAAAGATGGTTATGTTTCCTAACCATAGACATGTGTTTTCATTTGATTAACGGGATCACATCATTAGAGAATGATGTGATTGACATGACCCATTCCATTAGCTTAGCACCCGATCGTTTAGTAAGTTGCTATTGTTTTCTTCATGACTTATACATGTTCCTATGACTATGAGATTATGCAACTCCCGTTTGCCGGAGGAACACTTTATGTGCTACCAAACGTCACAACGTAACTGGTGATTATAAAGGAGCTCTATAGGTGTCTCCAAAGGTACATGTTGGGTTGGCGTATTTTGAGATTAGGATTTGTCACTCCGATTGTCGGAGAGGTATCTCTGGGCCCTCTCGGTAATGCACATCACATAAGCCTTGCAAGCATTACAACTAATGAGTTAGTTGCGAGATGATGTATTACGAAAGCCGGTAACAAGACTAAACTAGGTATTGAGATACCGACGATCGAATCTCGGGCAAGTAACATACCGATGACAAAGGGAACAATGTATGTTGTTATGCGGTCTGACCGATAAAGATCTTCGTAGAATATGTAGGAGCCAATATGAGCATCCAGGTTCCGCTATTGGTTATTGACCGGAGACATGTCTCGGTCATGTCTACATTGTTCTCGAACCCGTAGGGTCCGCACGCTTAACGTTACAATGATAGTTTCATTATGAGTTTATATATTTTGATGTACCGAAGTTTGTTCGGAGTCCCGGATGTGATCACGGACATGATGAGGAGTCTCGAAATGGTCGAGACATGAAGATTGATATATTGGAAGCCTATGTTTGGACATCGGAAGTGTTCTGAGTGAAAACGGCATTTTACCGGAGTACCGGGAGGTTACCGGAACCCCCCGGTAACCTAATGGGCCTTAATGGGCCTAGTGGAGAAAGAGGAGAGGAGGCCTAGGGGCTGCCGCGCGCCCCTCCCCCCCCCCCCCCCCCCCCCCAAGTCCGAATTGGACAAGGAGGGGGGCGGCGCCCCCCCTTTCCTTTTCCCCCTTTCTTCCTTCCCCCCAAGTCCTAATCCAACTAGGGAAAGGGGGGAGTCCTACTCCCGGTAGGAGTAGGACTCCTCCTGCGCGCCTCCTCCTAGGGCCGGCCGCACCCCCCCTTGCTCCTTTATATGTGAGGGCAGGGGGGCACCTCTAAACACACAAGTTGATCTTCGTGATCGTTCTCTTAGCCGTGTGCGGTGCCCCCCTCCACCATACTCCTCGATAATATTGTAGCGGTGCTTAGGCGAAGCCCTGCGACGGTAGAACATCAAGATCGTCACCACGCCGTCGTGCTGACGGAACTCTTCACCGACACTTTGCTGGATCGGAGTCCGGGGATCGTCATCGAGCTGAACGTGTGCAGAACTCGGAGGTGCCATACGTTCGGTACTTGGATCGATCGGATCGGGAAGACGTACGACTACTTCCTCTATGTTCTATCAACACTTCCGTTGCCGGTCTACGAGGGTACGTAGACAACACTCTCCCCTCTCGTTGCTATGCATCACCATGATTTTGCGTGTGCGTTGGAAATTTTTTGAAATTACTACGTTCCCCAACACTTCGCACATAGCAAGTGGTTTGATATGGCGGTAATGCAAGTTAACTGAGTCTAGGAGTATTCCACAGACTACTCGCCACCAGAAGACTTGAACCTTGGGTATGACATTGACTTTCCACAGGGTTGTCCACAACTATTTAGTTGCCGATGAAGCTTCAGTAATTGTCCCTTCCTCTAAAGAGATTTTACAGAGTACGATACACTGATTATACAGAGTAGATGCCAGATTTCTCCAAGGCCCAAGCCAAATTATCTTCGCCGCCTGTCGGGTTTAGTGGTATATTCAGGATAGCCTCCACGTCCGATTGCATGAAATTTTGACGAGTCAGTTGCTCATTCCAGTTACCAGTGTAATCATCTATGAGCCCTGAGATAGTAGGAAGTGGCGCGGTTCCAATGCGCCCCTTGGGCTTTAGCGTCGGCGTGTTAGGTATCCAACTGTCCATCCAGGTAGCTATGGATTGTCTGTCACCCACTCGGCGAATAAGACCAACATTTAGGGCATCCTGCCCCGCAATGATAGCCTTCCAGGTCACTGAAGATCGAGCCGAGGCTGTGGCATTGAGGAAATCTGTGTGAGGGATATATTTCCTCTTCAACACCCGAGCACATAAGGAGTCCGGCTTGGCAAGAAGGTGCCGGCCATGTTTTCCGAGCATCGCAAGATTGAATCAGTGTAGATCTCAGAAGCCCATGCCACCCTTTACCTTTGGTTTTGCAAGATTTTCCCACGAGAGCCAATGAAGAGAGTGTTTATAGATTGACCTCCCCCACCAGTACTTCGCCATGGGTGATGTAATACTCTTGCAAACCTTCTTTGTCAGGAGAAAACAACTCATACTAAATGTAGGGATGGCCTGGATTACCGTTTTAGCAAAACTTCTCTTGCTGCACACGCCATATTTCTCTCTGACCATCCTTGCATTTTACAACGACACCTTTCCACTAAGTGTTCAAATGTCCCACTGGTTATTCTACCAATAGCTGTCGGTAGCCCCAAATAGCGTTCTGAAAACACTTCCACATTGATCCCGAGAGACAACTTAAGCAGCTATCGTAGGGGCTGTGCTGTGTGGCCACTGAAGTAGATGGAACTCTTCTGCCGGTTCACTGCCTTCCCCGAGCATTCAGCATAAATCTGGAGAACCTCGTTGAGCCTCTCTGTACATTGGGTGTTGACACTGAGAAAGATCAAACTACCGTCAGCGAATAACAAATGATTGACCCAAGGTGCATGGGAGCTCACTCTGATGCCTCTGTCGATGTATGCGCCACCAAAATTATTTAGTAGTGATGTGAGGCCCTATGCGCATAGCAAAAACAAACACAGCGACATGGGGCACCCCTGCCGAAGCCCCCTGGACGGACTGAAAAAAGGTAGCAGCTCTCCGTTCATCCTGATTGTGAACCATACCGAAGTTACACACTTCATGATCAGGCAAACAAAATTTTCTTCGAAGCCCAACCTTGTTAACATGGCTTCGAGATAGTGCCATTCCACTCTATCGTAGACTTTGAGCATATCTAAATTGATTGCACAGCAAGCATTCTTGCCCTTCTTCCGCCGTTTTATAGCGTGTACTCTCATATGCGACAAGTACATTGTTCGTTATTAGTCGTCCCGGGACAAAAGCACTCTGCTCCTCTCCTATAAATTCATCCAGAATCCCCCGAACTCTGTTAGCAATTTCTTTGACAGCAATCTTATAAAGGACAAGGCATAGAGCAATAGGGCGGAACTGAGAAATCTTCTGCAGGTGTCGTACCTTTGGGATTAGTGTGATCGATGTGTCGTTTAGTCCCAATGGCAACTCACCCCCATTCAAGAAGTCCAGGACAGCCGATGTGATGTCATCTCCAATAACATCCGAGTGCCGTCGGTAAAAACCCGTCGTGAACCCATCCACTCCCGGGGCCTTCGAGGGTGCCATATCGAAAAGTGCCCTCTTCACCTCGTTTGCATCGTACGGTTCGTTAACAAAATCATTCATTTGCTCAGTGACAGTGGGTTGGACACAGTTTAACAGCTCTTCCATTGGCTTGTAGCCTTGCGTGTTGTACAAGTCATGATAGAAGTCCGTAATTTCCTTCTTCACCGCCTCTCGATCCTGTAAGATCTGTCCTTGTGTGTTCTCCGAAGACGTGATACGATTGATTCTTTTGCGGTGAGCAGCCTGAGCCTGAAAGTACCCAGTGTTGCGGCCACCCTCTCATAGCCAGAGCACCCGCGATCTCTGCTTAAGCCATATTTCCTCCTGCCTCAAGGCCTCTCGCAGTTGCGATGCAACCGTTAATTCCTCCTGTGACGGTCCTCTGCCCATCGAGGCACCCCTCAAATGTTCCAAACGCTTCTGGAGTTTGCGCACTTTCTTCGAAAGGTTTCCAAACTCGCGGTCACCCCAAGCGCCCAAATCCTTTTGGACAATTGTTAGTGCGTCAACTATGCCTTGCAGTCCTCCTCAGCCCGCGCCTGCATGCCACAAATCACGTACAAGCTGATCGTATTGACCGTGAGACTGCCACACATTCTCATATCTGAAAGTTCGTCGAGCTCGTGGCCACATATTGTCTGCATTAGATCTGAATTCTGCTTTGAAGAAATAGTGATCCGACTCGATGCTGCTTACATGTTTTACCGCCGTAAACTAAAAAAGATTCAGAAAATGTTCATTGGCAAGGGCACGATCAAGGCACGCCTTCACGTTTGTTGCACCTGCCTGCCTATTATCCCATGTGTAGGGAATTCCTCTCCATCCGAGATCCTGGAGAGAACTATCTGACACCACATCCCGAAATGCCCTCATCTAGTATTGCGGTCGTGGGTTGACACTAAAATGCTCATCCGCCTGCAAAGTTTCATTAAAGTTTTCCATGCAGATCCATGCATCATGTGGAATAGCATACAAAGAACGAAGGAAGCGCCATCTGTGATGTCGGTTCTCCACCCTGGGCTCTCCATAGAAACTAGTAAAATGCCAAGTTTTATTATTCTGCTTAACAGAAACATCAATATGTGAACGGCTATAGTTCTCCAATTTGACATCCACATCTTTTGACCAGAAGAGGCCAATACCACCGCTAAGGCCATCGCTATCGATGGCAAAGCAACCCGAAAACCCCAATGAAAATTTCATATCCTCCACTCTCTTGCCCTTTATTTTTGTTTCCATGATGAACAAAAGGGCGGGACCTTCCTGCTTCACAATCTTGCAAAGCTCGCGAACTGTCTGAGGGTTCCCAAGCCCTGGACAGTTCCAGCTGATGGTGCTCATTACGACTAGCAGCACTGACTAGCAGACAGTGCCGAAGTTTCAGAAGTTGGGGGGTCGGTTTCTTCTTCTTAGGATTCTTTTCAACAAAGACATCCCCTGGATTTTCCATATCTGCCGCAATAGATAGGTCTCGCCCCCCCCCCCCTCAGAAGTCATAGCCACCTCTCCCTTCTCTATGATAGCGAGTGGAGCTGGCACCACTTGCCGGTATACCTGTGTTTGCGGCCCTCCTTTTCTCTTATTCAGAATGGGATTCTTGACAGGAGACGTCAACTCAACACCCTTGTGCTGTTTGGAACTAGATGATCTAGATTCCTTTGTACTATTCTGTGTATTTTGTTTCTCCTTCATCGAGTTCTCCCCAGAGAAGTTCTTCTTTCGTTCCTCGGGCGCTCGAAGACTCGCTTTGAAAGGAAGGTCACAGTTTGCATCCCGTGTCCCTGGTGTAGGGCAGAACAGATCAGAATGACCTAGGCGACCACACAAGAAACAGAAGTGCGGGATCTGTTCATATTCAATATCATAGCAGTCCACTTTTGTCCATCTTGGTGGATTCAATGACTATCCATCTACGTAGAGGTTTGAGCATGTCGATGGTTACTCGTGCCCTCAGAAAGCCTCCCACAGGATCAATTTGGACGACAGAAGCGTGCTTATCGATTTGCTGCGCTATCGCCAAACCCCTCTTGTCGTTCCTAAGATTGTAGGGTAGATTGACTACCATAACCCAAACCGGTAGCTTGTTAAACATTAGTTCAGAAGGTTGCATGTGGGCTTCGAACACCTCCAAAATCACTACGTTCTTGCTAATATGCCAAGATGCTCCTTCCCAGACACGATCAAGATCGCGCTTGGACACGAATTCCGCTGCAAAAGTATTTCCCCCCAAGGGCCGAAAAGATAGACCTCTAGGGTTTCCCCAGGCTAGGTAGAGAGCATTGCTGATTGTCTGAATATGGAGCAGATTGCGGTGTAGAACCTTCCCCACTAGCAGCCACTTCGTCGGAGCACCATCGTTTGCGTCGTCGATCACCAGGGGTGTCGCCTCCTCTTCGGTGATGTCCAGCATGCCCAGCGCTTCCTCCATCTGCGCTCGCGCGGAGCGGGGATAGAGGTTGCCGTTGTGCTTCCAGCCCTTGCTGGCGGACGGTGTTGCCATCGACCCCGCGCGTGTCGAAGCACCCCGCAGATGAGATCCGCGGGCGCCTTCCCATCCACCTAACCCTAATCGCCGCCAGGGGGTTTTAGAGTTTCAGGGAAAAACTTGGCGATACCTAACAAGGCCCGTTTTAGATCCCCAAACAAGTAGTTTCTTGACCAACAAGGCCCGTTTTAGATCCCCAAACAAATGCAATGATGTCATATGTGATTCTCTTAGTTTGATTTATGCAAAGTTCAATATGTTATATATAGAGAACTAATTAATAAATATCAATTAGTGCCTAAGTTATTGAAACCGTATGACAGATCACTATGAGGTGAGTACAAGCCATATGAAAAATCTATTCCCTGCAATGGCGGTCGGTGGCGACGTGGTCATGTGAGCATGTATCGAATAAAAAATGGGAGATAATATCAAAGAAAAAATGTGTCCAGTGGGGAGTAGCATAATAGTCAATGGGTCCCACACACTTGTCTTGTCCTGTTTTTTCAAAGTATCAACGTGAACGCTGAGTGAACCCTTTCGTTATCATCACATTTTTCTAACACATAATTATAAATTAATTAACGGAGTAACTAAGGACGCTTCACACACGTATAGTAGCATTTAGTTCATAAATAGGTCATTCAGTACGTGACCATTTTTATAAACAAGTAACCAGGCATTATAATGGTAAACTGCATAAAACATTAGTAATGAGCTGATAATGTTACATAAGTGAGCAAACAGAAAAGGTTTATCATTCATCTCATGTGATCAAACATCGGTCTCCTTTCCAGTTTTTTATCAAAAAACACACCACTTTAGTCCATGCATAAATATGCTGATTGTTACTACCAAATGTACGAAATTCTTGACAATGTGGTAAGTAGGAAACAATTACTAAAACAAAAAATTTAGTTCGCAAGATCATGTTGGTGGAACACCTGAATTACTGTTTCGTTTCAACCCCAAAACCATAGAAAAATATAAAGATCAACTTAGACATGATGTAACCCAAAGCATTATCGAATTTTTAGAAACACCAAATTCAGTTTAACCATCATGACTATCACTTGCGGTTGGACGATTCTTGACAATGGTATGTCACATTATTTTTCTCCCCTCTCGAGCATGCATCATTTGATCTGCATCTTCTTGACCTGACATCAAGACCAATTCATCTCGTGGTTCACCCTTGGTCTCAAGGCCATACAAATCAGTATTCACTTTGTAATTATATTTGGTTGATACGTCTCCAATGTATCTATAATTTTTGATTGTTCCATGCTATTATATTATCTGTTTTGGATGTTAATGGGCTTTATTTTACACTTTTATATTATTTTTGGGACTAGCCTATTAACCGGAGGCCCAGCCCAAATTGTTGTTTTTTTCCTATTTCAGTGTTTCGCAGAAAAGGAATATCAAACGGAATCCAAACGGAATGAAACCCTCGGGAGCGTGATTTTTGGAACAAATGTGATCCAGGGGACTTGGAGTGGACGTCAAGAAACAATCGAGGAGGCCACGAGGCAGGGGGGCGTGCCTACCCCCCTGGGCGCACCCTCCACCCTCGTGGGCCCCTCGTTGCTCCACCGACCTACTATATCCTCCTATATATATTCATATATCCCGAATACATCTAGGAGCACCACGAAACCCTATTTCCACCGCCGCAACCTTCTGTACCCAAGAGATCCCATCTTGGGGCCTTTTCCAGAGCTCCGCCGGAGGGGGCATTGATCACGGAGGGCCTCTACATCAACTCCATGGCCCCTCCCATGATGTGTGAGTAGTTTACCTGAGACCTTCGGGTCCATAGTTATTAGCTAGATGGCTTCTTCTCTCTCTTTGGATATCAATACAAAGTTCTCCTCGATTCTCTTGGAGATATATTTGATGTGATCTTCTTTTGCGGTGTGTTTGTCAAGATCCGATGAATTGTGGGTTTATGATCAAGATTATCTATGAACAATTTTTTAATATTCTCTGAATTCTTTTATGTATGATTGGTTATCTTTGCAAGTATCTTCGAATTATCAGTTTGGTTTGGCGTACTAGATTGATATTTCTTGCAATGGGAGAAGTGCTTAGCTTTGGGTTCAATCTTGCGGTGCTCGATCCCAGTGACAGAAAGGGAAACGACACGTATTGTATTGTTGCCATCGAGGATAAAAAGATGGGGTTTACATCATATTGCATGAGTTTACCCCTCTACATCATGTCATCTTGCTTAAGGCATTACCCCGTTCTTCTGAACTTAATACTCTAGATGCATGCTGGATAGCGGTCGATGTGTGGAGTAATAGTAGTAGATGCAGGCAGGAGCCGATCTACTTGTCACGGACATGATGCCTATACACATGATCATACCTAGATATTCATAATTGTTCGCTTTTCTATCAATTGCTCGACAGTAATTTGTTCACCCACTGTAATACTTATGCTATCTTGAGAGAAGCCACTAGTGAAACCTATGCCCCCCGGGTCTATTCTCCATCATACAAGTTTCCAATCTATTTCATTTTGCAATCTTTACTTTCAATCTATATCATAAAAATACCAAAAATATTTATCTTATTATTATTATCTCTATCAGATCTCACTCTTGCAAGTGGCCGTGAAGGGATTGACAACCCCTTTATCGCGTTGGTTGCGAGGTTCTTATTTGTTTGTGTAGGTACGAGGTGACTCGCGCGTGGTCTCCTACTGGATTGATACCTTGGTTCTCAAAAACTGAGGGGAAATACTTATGCTGCTTTGCTGCATCACCCTTTCCTCTTCAAGGGAAAACCAACGCGGCCTTCTCGGATCTTAACTCTTCGGCCGCCTTTAAAGCGGCCGCATTACTAATCCTTGTTTGTTCGTTGGCTCGGGCAAGTTCCGCCCGAAGGGTCTCCACGGCGGCAGCTCCATCTGCAGTCACAACATATTAAAGATACTGGCATCACGCTGCTCTTACTATGTGACATTGACCGGAAAAACATTACTTACCCTATGCCTCGTCAAGCCGCTTGCTAACAAGCTCGATGTCGGCATCTGCCGCATCCAGTTGCCGCTTTAGTTTGGCAAACTCATTAGTCCGGCCAGCCATCGGGGCTCCCATCACCTGCACATAAAGCGGTATGGTTATTACCTGGGACTACGATCCTCTGTTCGCCGCCGTTCTCGACGACAACCAGAGTCTCAGGGGCTACTATCTACACAGGGCACACCTAAAAATGTGCGGTACTATCAAAAAGTATATCATTTCACGTACCTCAAAGCCCGTCAGTAGACTCATAAGAGCTTCATGCAATCCGCTTTCGGCGGACAAAATTCTTTCCATCACTGTACCCATCAACGTACGGTGTTCTTCTGAGATGGCCGCTCGCTCCAACAGCTCCCTCAATACGTCCGACCGCATACCAGACGGTGCCGGACTCTTTTGTTTGCTCTCTTCAAGAGCCAGACGCTGGGGACTTCGGGTGACTATAGGATTATCTTCTGGCCTCACCGGATCCGGAGAGGCCCTCCGTGACGACACTTCAAGATCGCCCGCTTCTTTAGCGGGGGAGTCCGGGGGAGGCGTTTTGCTCTCCATCATCTCCGGAAGAAGATCCCCCGAAGACGAGCTCTGCTGAGAAGGGCTAAGATCCGAACTGCAAGATAAACGCTTCGGTTATTTTCCTCAGAGGTAAGGTAGTATATCTCCACTATTAAAGTACTTTTTGATTACTTACAGCTCGTTAGAGGGCAGATACCCACGCGGACTTTCTGCGGCAAGAGCACCCTCCAAGGCAGGACCCTCTGGTGGAGATTTCTTCTCCCATTTGGAAACCTTGGTTTCCGGATCTTCAGAGGTAGTCCTGTTCCGTCCTCGGGGTGAGAGAATGTCAGATTCCTCCCCTTGGTTATCCTTCCTCGCGGAGGCGCCCATTCCCTCGGTCGGAATAGGTAGCGGTGGAGGCCCGCTTTCGCCCTTTTTATTCCCCCCTTTATCTTCCTTTGAGGGCTCCGGGCAAGGTGCTAGCTCGAGCATCTTTTCCAGTACTGGATTTTCCAAACCCTCAGGAAGGGGGGCCGAACACCGAATCATCTTCGCCTTTGTTAGCCAGACCTAGTCAAAGAGCAATTTCTCAAAATGACATCATGATAAATGAAAGACTGTGTGTTCGGCTAGAGGATTACTTACTTGGTCGGTGGTACGGTTGCTGCTCAGGCCCACGTCCTCGGTAGTGTTAGGACACTCTATTTGGGGGTCCGAAGAATGATTTATACATCTCCTCGTGCGTCAGGCCGAGGAAATCCTGAATAGTGCGCGGCCCTTCTGGGTTGAACTCCCACATGCGGAGGGGCCGGCGTTTGCATGGCTGGATTCGTTGAACCAGCATGACTTGCACCACCATAACCAGACTGAAATCTCCTTCGAAGAGATCTTGAATGCGGCTCTGTAGTATAGTCACGTCCTTGGCTGGACCCCAGCTCAGCCCTCTGCTAATCCATGACATCAGTTGTGGTGGAGGGCCCCAGCGGAAAGCAAGGGCAACCGCCCACTTGGCACTTCTGGGAGCTATGATGTAAAACCACTCCCGTTGCCATAATCCGGACACCTCTGGAAAGGAACCTTTGGCCACGGAGCTCCAGCGATCTTGCTTATTAATGCGCCTCCGCACGCTACATGCTGCCCCTCGACCATCTTCGGATTCACGTCAAAGGTCTTGAGCCACAGGCCGAAGTGAGGGGTAATGCGGAGAAAGGCCTCACATACGACAATAAATGCCGAGATGAGGAGAAAGGAGTCCGGGGCTAGATCGTGGAAATCTAGCCCGTAATAGAACATCAAACCCCTAACGAAGGGATCCAGAGTGAGGCCTAGACCTCGGAGGAAGTGGGAGACGAACACAACGTTCTCGTTGGGTTCGGGAGTAGGGACGACCTTCCCTCGGGCAGGCAGCCGATGCGAAACCTCGGCGGTCAGGTATGTGGCCTCCCTCAACTTCTTGATATCCTCTTTCGTAATGGAGGAGGGCATCCACCGGCCTTGAAGGCTAGATCCGGACATGATTGAAGGTCCAAAGCACCTGACCTGGGCTTTGGGTGTTAGAACTCGAGGCGGGGGAAGGATTCGATTGAGCATGGGAGGGAAAAAAGTAAAAGCCTTGTCCCTTTATAAAGAGGGTGAATATCAAGCGTCCTCCTAGTGGCCGTTTGGGACTTGCCTAAAATCTAGGAGTCCTAGGCACGGTTGGGTTACCCATGACCGTATTGATGGGAATCCCATAATTAGGGGACACGATCTCTGCTTTGACAAGACGTGTCAAAAAACTGCCTCGCGTTATGTGCGGGGCTAGTTAAAGGAAATGGTTCGAATAATCACCGGGCCATGGCATAATGTCGTGTTGCCAAAACGTGTCAGCAGATTAGATTTGTGGAAATATTATTCTCTCTACGGTGGTATGTGGAACTTATTTTGCAGGGTCGGACACTATCCTTGTATTCAAATTCTTCCATGGTGTATTCGGAGGAGGAACCCGCCTTGCAATGCCGAAGACAATACTGCGCGCCGGACTCATCGTCATTGAAGCCTGGTTCAGGGGCTACTGAGGGAGTCCTGGATTAGGGGGTCTCCGGACAGCCGAACTATATCCTTTGGTCGGACTATTAGACTATGAAGATACAAGATTGAAGACTTCGTCTTGTGTCCGGATGGGACTCTACTTGGCGTGGAAGGCAAGCTAGGCAGTACGGATATGGATATCTCCTCCTTTGTAACCGACCTTGTGTAACCCTAAACCTCTCCGGTGTCTATATAAACTGGAGGGTTTTAGTCCGTAGGAGACAATAACATACAATCATACCATAGGCTAGCTTCTAGGGTTTAGCCTCTCTGATCTCGTGGTAGATCTACTCTTGTACTACCCATATCATCAATATTAATCAAGCAGGACGTAGGGTTTTACCTCCATCAAGAGGGCCCGAACCTGGGTAAAACATCGTGTCCCCTGCCTCCTGCTACCATCCGCCTTAGACGCACAGTTCGGGACCCCCTACCCGAGATCCGCCGGTTTTGATAACGACAGTGCACAAGTAACATTGCCGGCAATACTCAAATGGCTAGTCTCGATAGGCAAGTGATGCAAAATGGGCTAAGGGGTTAACAATGTAATGGCAAGAATGTACAATGATGGGATACCACGATACCAAGATGATATAGAGGTTACCGTTCTTGCTTACGGTTAGGTTGTCAAAATGGTGAAGTGGTCGATGTCGATGACGACCTCGTGGCGAAGATGAGTGGCGGTGATCTTGGTGTAGATACCAAGATGATGTAGACCCGTCCCTAAGTAGCTGAAGCACCTTAGGAAACGGTAAAAACCGCAAACTCAAAATCTCATACAGAAAATGTCAAATGGTGGAATCGCAGATGGCAATGCGGAAGTGGTAGTGGTGGTTGACGAAGAAGCAATCGTCCCTAAGTAGCCGAAACACCTTATGAGACTCAAGTCACCACTCAAACAACCACAAAAGCTATATAGAGCAAAAAGGGTTAGGTTGCGGAAGGCTATGGTGGTTTTGCGGATGATATGGTGGAGGGCCTAGGCAAAGATGCCAAAATGTTAAAATTTTGATGGAGTCAAATGGTGATGGAACCTATCTAGGTGGATGGGGGATGTCAATAGCTACTCAACGAGCTAAAGAATGCGAAAATCGGACTCCGTATGTGGAAGTTATGGCCGAAACTGTGAAGTGCACGCGACTGCTATAGGGGGGTCGTGCGCACAGGGTCTAGGGCCCATGGGCACGGGGTCCCGTGCGCACGGTACACACACCGAGGGCACGGGGTCACCTGGGACACGCGGGTTTGGCGGAGTTCTTCGCGATCTAGGCTCCAAATGGATGGATCTCGTTGCTGTGGTTTGGCTAGGTGGTATGTGGGTGGTATGGGACGGTGGGGGTGGGCGGAAACCAAGTGGCCGAAGCGCACTGGAAGGTCCGTGCGCACGGGGTCTGTCTGGCTCGTGTGCACGGGGTCCCGATGGCCCGAGTGCACGGGGTGTTCTGTGAGCGGACGAACTGCTCCGGATCCGTGGGTAATCTCGAATCTGAGGTCAAAATCAAAGGATGGAAGGTAGGGGAAGGTGGAGGAAAGCTAGATCCACTTGAAACCAAGCAAATCCATGGATCAAATCCAACAAAACCTCATCAAACCAACAAATCTAAAAAAATTGGGGCTATTTTTGGTGGGGAATTTTCGAAAGTGGGACAAAATCAACAAAATTAGGCTAGAAAACAAAGAGGGGGGACTCCAATTTCGTGATCAACTTGGCTCTGATACCAAGATGTTGTAGGGTGGAACCCTAAGTGGGGATCTTTCACGAATTGGAGGGCGGATCCCCCAAGAACAAGAAGAACACAAGAGGGAAAACAAGAGGAACACTCAATTCACTAGATCCAATCACACATATGCTAGATCCAAGAACACACAAGAGTTCACTTTGATCCAAGAACAACTAAGGAAAGATACAAGATACTAGTTCATCCCAATCCTATGAGGAGAGAGGTCTTGATGATCCTATGATGGGGATCCTTCCCACATGTGGGGTCTTGATATCCACAAGTGGATCTTCTCCCTTAGGAGGCCATGATCTCCTAGAGGAGTGGGTACAAGGAGCAAAGCTCACATAATCATCTCATATACTTTGCTATCCCTAACAAATGGTCTAGGTACGGAATATATAGGTGGCTAGAGGTGAGGGACGAGGTGGATGAAGAGGAGGCCCAAACAGCAATCACAGTCGTCCATCCTGTAGGGCCCGTGCGCACGGGGGGCCCATGCGCATGGGGGTCCCGTGGGCACGGTACAAGCCCGTGCGCACGAGGTGCTCCAGCGCCAGTTCCCTGTGTAGTCCGTGCGCACGGGGTCTTCGAGGCCCGTGGGCACGGGGTCGCCTGGGAGGTCCAGAGTTGGTCTTGTTGCCCTCCTTCTTCCTCCTTGTGGCCTTGGGGTCCTTCTCCTTGGCCTCAGGGATGCTCCCCAACTGCTTGGTGGCGGTCGTCTTCGTACCTAGTGATGCACAATGATCCATGGTGAGGTAGCGACCAAGTCCAATAGATATTCATGTAAATCTTGAAGAGGAGCGGGTTCACCTTAAGTCCGATAGGTCCACTTTGGAGCTTGATGTGCTATGAAGGTGTACATGATGATGTCCGTAGGATGCTCCGCATGAACAGGGATGTGGGAAGATCATATCCGTAGTTGTGAAACTACTGATCTACCATCTAGTAAATACAAAAAAATATTACTAATGTTCCCACCATTTTGGTACAGACCCGCCTATTTGTTTTTTTAATAATACTTCCTATTTTTCTACCACCTGTATTACTTTTGGTGGGTGCCTATATTTATTCTACCACCATGAAACTCATATTATTATAATACTCTTTATTCCTAAATTTAATACTTTTTAAATAACTTCACCATATTACTTGTCAGCAAAATTGAAAACGGTGTGTTCTTAAAAGTACCACTTGTGTTTTCCAACCGATGTAACCAGGCTCAACTAATAACCTATTGTTGCACAAATCTCCACTATCTAAAAAGAACCTAAGGTTCCCTTTCCTTCCAAGAGGACCACGTCCATGTCCCACGTTCCGTAAGAAATTCACCACCGTAAACAAATAAATAGTAGTAGTTAATCTCTTATATTTGGTAACCCAATAAAGTAGATCAATCACGGGCACATGACTATTTAGCCATGTTACAACGCACATGCACATACTATTTGTTCTCATGGCAACGCGCGGGCACGTACCTAGTCACTGTAAAAGAAAGGAATGATGGTACGTCTCCAGCTCACCCACACAATGGTATGTCGTTTTCATGGTACGTTCTTCCAACCTCGCCATCCTAGCACTAAAGTTCGGGTTACTTTTCAATTTTTCCCAAGCTAGACCTAATGGCGTTCTTGTCCCTTGTAACTTTAGTTTCGAGAGATCTTAACCCACGCTTTACTTTTCACTTTGATCACCCCCCCCCCCCCCCCCCCCCTTGAGACTGATGGGTGGGGCCGGGTCCACTAGCCATTGACACAATCCTGAGGCAAATCATCAAACCCCTGATAAAGTGTGGCAAATAATCTAATCCCCCCGTTTGTTTCCCCTGTTTTCTTAGCGTTGCCACAAGATATGGTAGCCTCTTTGTGATGGCAAAGAATTTGTTCGAGGTCTCCTTATATGGCAAGAAATAGAAAGAAAAAATTATTTTAATCACTTTAATTTCAATCCAACATGAGTCTTTCCACGTATTAGGGCATGTACAATGGTTGATGAGCCAGTCTTATCTTAAGCCCATCACGTAATCTAGTGAAGACAAAAAAATATGCACAATGGGTGATGTCTTAGCCCTATCTCTAACAACAAGATATCCCTAAATATATGGTGAGGCAATTATTGCTAAGTGATCATCTATTAATGTAGAGAAGGCAAGCCCTTTCTTATAGTTTCTCTCTCATCCACCCCATCTTTTATCCTATGTGTCACTCCTAATATGGCACCATTGTACATGCCCTAATAGTACCATGTGCAATAGTTGTCACTCTTGTGTTTTCCTATTGGAGTTGTGTCGAATATTATGTACAAGGTAGGTTACATTGGACCGTGAGTTGTATGTTGTGTAAATAGGATATGGAGTCATTTCCTATAGGACACTTGTATCCTAGGCCTTTTATATAATATGGGGTTAACACACGATGTAACCAATGCCAGCATAGTAATGCAGGCATAGGGAGCCGGCGACGTGTGCTGGCGCAAGGTGGCCGGTGTGTGGTATTGTGACAGTGTCACGGGGAGGAGCGCCCGTAGTCATGCCCTAGGGATATAGCGATGTTCGGTGAACCTCTCTAATAAACCTCGGTGTCATGCCTCGTCTGATTGTTTGGTCCTTAGTAGATCAACTGCGCCTTAGATTATCTAACATTTCCCATGTTCCCATGTTTACATGATCCCTTGCACTGATGTGGTGGACGTGGGGGCTAACAACAAAAGTTGTAATATGTCGTATTTGTTTCTTGGTAATTTCGTTGGCGCAAAAACGGGTTGTTATGAAATTTTTCCTGTCTAACACTCATTTAGGGCAGTAAACTTGTGTGATGGGTTACCAGGTGCATCGGCCAAGAATTATGCCGTTGATTTCTTTAATACGGACTTGTAAAACTGATTTTGAAGACTTGTAAAAATGAATGTTACATAGATATTTGACCTTTTTATTTTCAGTTAACCATCTTGGGTGATTCAAGTAATGCGCTTATATATGTTTTCATTGGAAAATGCAACTACAATTAATGTGCCAGTGTATCTGAAATTGCAATGGGAGGATAAAGTGAGAGGGTGTTTGGATCACTAGTGACTAGAGACTAGAGACTAGTAGTAGTCACTTTTAGTCAGTAAACCTCCAAACACCCCTGACTATGGGTGACTACTACTAGTTTAGTCCCTAGTCATCCCACCCCCAACTAAAAGTGACTAAAGTCTCTCCTCTAATTAATTGGTGGGCCCATTCTGTTGCGGGCCCACGCGGTAGTTGCTGTTGCACAAGGGAGAGAAGAGAGATAAATGAAAGGGAGAGAGAAGAATTTAATACTAAGACATTTAATGTTGACTAGTAGTAGTCACCTTCCAAACAGGGCCTGACTAAAAACTTTTAGTCTGACTACTACTAGTCACATGACTAGAGAGTATCCAAACACCCTCTGAAGCAGTGACAACGATAGTGGATGCGAGAAGCTGGTGGAGAGAAATGGAGATGAAAGGAAATTTATTGTACATTTACATAATAGAGGATTAGGAATAGAACCCTCGGGCAAGGAATGGTCACAGTAGATCGGATGAGTGTCATAGAGGCATGAACAGGAGTAACACATGTTAGCATAAAAAAATCCTATGTGTCACCTCAAATGTAATATGGGTTCGTATATTGCTGCAAGTGAACAGTGAATATTAATAATTTAATGAAATATTTTCTAGTTTTGTTGGTGTTAGCCACCCACGGTGCTAAGAAGTAAACTCCAACTCGGAGGGGCAAAGCTTTAGTGTTTTTCGCAATGCGATGAAAATAATCCTTTAACCAATGTCTTTATATATTTTGTTGCTCCATATATAGCAACCACATGGGCATTAGCTAGTAAATATAGATAACTAGCTGAGTCAACAAGATGGATGCTACTAACTTATCACCAGGAAAGGACTGGACAATTTGTTTCGTTACTACCAAATATTCATGTCTTTCATTGTTTATGAAATTTAACATTGGTGTTGCATATCTCAAAATATTTGTGTAAATTCTTATCATTTCCATTGAAATACTGCACATTTCTAACATATCAAGCATATCTTTGCTTCCAGGGATGCAGTAACCTATCAGCGGAGATAATGAGCACACAACCGGTGAGGGTTGTTTGTGTATTACCTGTATTCTTTAAAAAGGTACAATCTCTTATTGAAGTGCCAATGGCCAGACCTCCAACAACACATAAGGTACACTATCTTTGCTTTCAAGCAAAACCAGTACATGTTATTCCATCAATCGCAACTGCACCCTTTGTTTCCCTGAAGGAGAACCCCTCCTGTTTTATGTTAAACTAGCAAGGTGACCCGTGCATTTGCGCGGCTAGATTTATTATGTTTTAGTGTATTTGGATTAATTTCTCACTTGGCTGTTTGCTCATAATCAGGCGCGCTTCTTAATTGGCAGTACATGGCCATCTAAATGTCTATTGACAACATCATAAGTCTGGAATTTGGTAGAAATCTTTCTTTTCCTAAGTTGCTCATGACCATTTTGGTCCGTGGCAACGCAAGTCGAGTGCTATTGCAGTAGAAAACACCATGCGGGACCATAGACCAATCGTAATAAGTTTGAGCTAACCCTATTTTTACTTTAATTGACATCTATTGCTTAATTCAACACTAAGTGTCAGTACTACAAAATCATTGTATTCCTTTCGTATGTTTCATCGTTCGTGCATGTTATGCAGTGGAATTCATATTTCTATCACTCTTACGGTGCTGATATAATGCATGCAATGCATTGGACATTTATATTCTTCCAAAGTTACCATTTTTCCTCTCCGGGCTTCTGGCTATCATGAAATACACCAGCGACTGACAATTTTGTGAAGTACATACATACACAGAATATTTTCTTATATTTAATGGTGAAACATATCTCAACTCATCTTTGTCCCAGTCAAATGGTAAACAGTTTTTTTTAATTTAGTTATTCATAGAATTACTGAAGTAAATACAGAAACAATTTATTTATTATTTTAATGATGAAACATGCGTATATTTTCCTTACGTAATACTAAATTTTTTTAGTCACTAATACTAATTAATTAATTGTATCCAGTAGATACCAATTTGCTAAGAAGCGAATGAGTCAGCCATATTATTAAGCAAAATGACAACAGAGTGATGTCATTATTCCTAGTTTAGGATGGCTATACTACGAACGAAACTGATATGTGGACGATGGAGTCTGGACGATAGCTGCACGACTGCTAATCAAGCCGTCTGCTGCATTTTCATGATTTGCATGGACGCACTGATATGCTCTGTCGGGCAGAGATCGTTCGCTGTGCGTCGTCTGTATAGCAGCGTTGTACCCAAACCGTCCGCACGTCCTTGTCATGCATGCACGCAATAAGAAAGTGCCAAACACTCTACTACTGTTTCAAAATTTCCGCCAAACACTCTACCATGTCGCCGTGTATGCATGCATACAGATACAGACATACAGTAATAGTATATACGGCATACACGGTGTTTATTGTTATTTGTTAAAGCAGTAATGGAGTACTGTATATGTTGTGAACAAGCTATAGGAGTAGGTAATAGACCAGTATGTGTGTCAATTGTATGGTACATTCATTTCTGACGAGTAATTTGAAATGGAGGGAATAGGTCTTGTCTCTCATGGGAATAACTAATACTTACATGCATGCAAGCATTGACCATTTCCGACTCTCCATGCATGCGTCATACTCCCCAAAAGGCATGGGATTCACACACGTCACGTGCGTCACATAGCAACCTTCCATCCGAAAAAGGCATTTGACCGATTAACCTTCTATCCGAAAATACCATTTGGATACCGGACTCTAGATAACACTTTTTCCATCCTAAAAAAGTTATTGTTTTTTTTGCGAGGGATAAAAAAGTTATTGTTACATGTATATAAAGAAGTCTATATACAAAATTTTATCAAAAATATTTTTTTCATATCTGGTGTGTACAAAAAAGGACAGATCCATATTAAAAACTGGCTACCTTCTTGTTGTATTTGGGCCGGAATTCTATCTTTTTTGTGTGGCCTCCAAATCATCGTACTAATTAATAAAACTTTAAAAATATGTACTGATATTGTATATGTAATTGGAAAAGTTTGGATTTTTTTTTCAAACTTTGAAATAACCTTTTCTTTTGCATGACTTTCAAATTCTGGGATCATTGTAGCCTAGCCTCCAAAAGTAGGCGCTCCCTTCGACCGCTTTCTCGTTAAAAAAGAAGCCTACTTAGCCTTTGCTGCTCATGTTGGTGTCATGCATGAGGTAATTAAGTTCATTGGATGCTTTGCACGCAGCCTCTTCATTGATGTTAATTGATATGGTACAACTTGGAGTTATTCATAAATTAAAAACCATCTTGTTCGTGGAATGTGTGGAAGTCTATAACCAGTACATCTTTGAAGAAAAAAATATATTTGATGGTGTAGCTCCTTTTTCTTTGCCATGAAAAAGCACTCAGAACATATGGGGGATGACCGCATGCATGTGTATTGTGTGGCCTGTTTAATTGCTGCCCTGGACATCATGCTTGGCCAATTCGAGTTGAGTATGTCATATCAGACCACTGCTACTATGTTTCCTTTTTATTCTGGCAATCCTAGGATGCACTCAAGCGCCCACTCTCGGTCACATGGACTAAGCTAATGATGCTCTCCGGTTTCCTTTTTTTTTTTACTGATAACGTTCTCAGTTTTTCAGGCCAGGCTATCGTCAGATTATCCAGGGCACAAACAAAACAAAGTGGATGCACATATTAGGGAAGTGCCTGGCAGGCATGTTTGCTCCAGGGAAGCAACCAAACAAGTTCATTCTATTTGAACTCAGCAAAGTTTGCACAAAGCATGACTTGTTTGATAAAAAAAAAGAGTTTTGTAACCAGAAGTCCAATTCGGCTCCCGGGTGCACGTGCCCCTGCGCGCGGAAATAAAATTTGAAATGTCAGAAAAATCCCAACAATATTCCTATATGTTCATAGTCACATCCGAATACTATCTGAAAACATTTAGGCAAAAAGTTTAAGCATTTTAGCATGTACAAAAAAACAAATTAAACACCAAATGTTACCCCAAATTTGCTTTTTTTCACTGACGAAACATTGCTGCTCCGTTTCGCATGAAAATTCAAGCATGATTGTGACACTAACACAAACATCTACAAAAAAAACAGATTTTTTAAAAAACATTTACTCTTTTTTTATTACTGTTCATCCAGGAGCAAATGCTCCCGAAAGTGAAAACGCCACCCCATTTGTAACGTGGTACTCAGAAAACCTTTCTTACAAAAATATATGTCGGCTATCTATGAATATATGACAAACTACTAATATTTCTTTTAAATTAAGTTGGCTTATGCGAAATAATAATATCTAGTCAGTCTAGACGTATACAAAGTCTGAAATGTGCAGATACTTGACTTTCAGATTTATCAGACAGAAAACCAATGCATAACATCATCAGCTTAAGTAGAATAAAACTTGATATAAAAATATTTTAAGATCTGTGAGTTGGATCATCGATTCATGAATTTGCACGTGGCTTTGATTATTACTTGTGTCCACAAAGGAGGAAAACAGAGAGGTTTCTAGTAGAAGTAGACAGGTTCAGCTGAAAACTTCACAATGAAAAGTCGACTTTTACAAAAGAAAAGTTTGATGTTTGGTTGTCCTTCGGTTTTTGTCACTTGAAGACAAACTATACCAAAATGAATGATGTGATTAATTACCATCTCTGCAGAAAAGTGCGCGGACATCTAATTCCTATAGCAAAGCCAAGGCAAGGCCACAACACACCTAATGTGCAAGAAAGGGAAAAAGCCTCTACGAACCCAACTATAGTGACCTTGTTGGTTACTGTCGTCGCTTTCAAAATCGGCAAACCACCTTGGAATAATATCTTAAGGAAAATATCAGTTCATTATAAGGAGATAGCAGGAGAAAGTGAGCTGGTGAACTGAAGGGAAATCCTATGGAGTTACCCGCACTAGAAACAATCGATTGGGGCAAATACATATTACTTCCTCTGATTCAAATTAATTGATGCATACTTAGTACAATTTTAATACAAAGTTGTACTAAGTGTGCATGAATTATTATGGATCGAAGAGAGTAGTACTTTCTATTGTTCAAGATAGTTACTTATTATAGTAAAAAAATAACACAAAATCACCAGGAACATCCAAGCAAATACTTAAGAAGAATTAAGCGAGATAAATCCATGAAACAATCACATTAAAGGCTTGGTTTGCATGAAACAACCTTTTACAATTTTGTTGGCAAAACACCATGTATGCGGTGATCTTTTTTTTGCATAAACCACCAATCGGTGACTTAGGGCATTTTAATTACTTTTCCAATATGTGAAGTCCATCCGTAAGTGCTGAGGTGGCAACTCGTATGCATGTTTCATTGAGATGAACGTGTAAGCCACCTCTCAGCTGGGCGATGTCATATTTTTCGGTTCCCCTTACCCCCTGTTCTCATTCAGCTGTACACATCCTCGCCAGCAGCAGCACACACCCTATGAGCAGTAGATTGACAACCAATACGTTCCTCTCTCGTTGTTCCCCCACTGCGTTCCCTCGACGTCTTCTTACTCGCTCACTGCCTCGTTCATCTTCACCTTCCACGACCACGTCGTCGGTGTTACCGGGACGGCTTTTGATGCGATCCACTAACTTCTTGAGCGCAATGGCCTCATGCATGAACTTCTTGACTTTCTGCCAAAAAAAGGCACTCTAGCATAGTCAACATATCTATGAGATTTGCCATAATTTATGACGTGTCCAACATATTTGGCCTTCCAGGCTCCCTATTTGCCGTCTTGAGGCCAACTTTTGAAGCGCACTCCAAGCGGCAGTTGCGTGTGGCGTGAAGGAAACTTCGCGTGATCCCCGTCTCATATGGGATGACAGGGAGATTTGGGGAAAAAAATATTTCCCATTGACAAGTCGGCCTGGAGTCTGAGTTTCCGCATCACCTCAACAACCTCCATATACCGCATATTGAGACTCTCCTAGAGTTGCTCTTATTAGGTGATAGATCCGATGCAGCATAAGTCATTGCAATATCCTATGAACTGGGTACCCGGTATGGCTGGTGCTGGCTAGGTCCTACTGTCAGTTGGAGTCCCAGTTATCTTGCCAGGCTAGCAAGATTTAGGCAGTTATTACTACACCAAACCGTGTGTTTCTTGCACTTAATGTGTGTGTTCTAGTGCAATGTATGTCCAACTATACTGGGTATGGACCATGCGTCGCCGTGAAATTGATGACGATCGTTGTGTACGCGGATCGGGGGATGATCGGGCAAACAAATAAATCTACGGCTATTTGAACCTGCCTACGCTTGGACAATGCCTGCATCGCCGTGAAAGGCGTCGCGCGAGTGGCGCCTGACACAAACTAAAGGCACGGACAGTGCTCCACGCTGGACAATTATGCATCAATGCATGAGAGAGAGGAGAGGAAAAAGAGATAGAGGTGGCGCTTCTACGTGTTTCTAGTAATCTTCTACGGGCAATATAATGCTCCAGGCTGGCATGTAAACAAAGCAGGTGAAAATGCCAAGGATTCAAGGAGATGATAATCTAGTTTGGATCAGGGTTGTGGTTGGAAAGGTGATGGGTGCAGCTACCGGCCGCATCACTGGCCCGTGCCTTCGCGGAGGCAATGGCCAATGGGTGGGTGTGGTGCCCGCGTAGGCCATGCCTTATCAGCGCGCGTGCAGCGCGAGGACGACCGGGAAGCAACGGGGCGGGTCCCGTCGTCATATCACTGTGCCGACCAAGCGGCGCCGTGTGGAGCAGCCGCGAGCGAACGAACGAACGAACGCGGTAGCAGTCGCGTTGAAGGAGCAAAAACAAATCTCAGGTCTCCCACGCCCAAGCACGTGGGCGCGCGGGCTATCCATTATTTTATGCATGAGACTCTCTATAAGTATGGATCGCCGACGACCCGGAAGGCCATCAAGCAGCAGCAGCAGCAACAGGATCGGAGGAGATCCTCGCTCGCTGCGCTAGCTTAGCGATAGTAGCCAATCGACCGAGCACGTCTCTTGACTCTTGTACTTCTACCAAGGTAGCCACAGGGCATGGGTGGCGACAGGGACGTCCCGAGCCGGCTGGAGAGCATCCTCACGGACACGTCGGCGCCGCTGGCGGAGCGCGCGTGGGCTGCGGGGGCGGTCGAGCTCCGGCTGCTGGCAAGGCTGGCGGCGCCGGCGGTGGTGGTGTACATGATCAACTACGTCATGTCCATGTCCACGCAGATATTCTCCGGCCACCTGGGGAACCTGGAGCTCGCCGCCGCCTCGCTCGGCAACACCGGCGTCCAGACCTTCGCCTACGGCCTCATGGTACGTCACGACTCTGCACTCCACTCATCTCTAAATCACTCCGTGCATGCCGATCTGCGCGCGTCCCTTGATGACACTCCGTACTTATGTAACTTATAATGTAGTGAGACGTTTTTCAGTTTAGTACTCCCTCTGTAAACTAATATAAGAATATTTAGATCATTATTTTAGTATTTTATAAACGTTTTTATATTAGTTTACGGAGGGAGTAGTAAACACTCCCGTTAAGCATGGGGCATACTTCGTTCCAGCACACGCTCTATCTGGACAAACCCACAGCTTAGAAGAAGCGTGAAAATTTCTCTTAGATTATGACGTGTGGTGTATTACTGGGCGTATGGAGTGTCGTCCGGTTCCACGTAATGTTTCACTTTTGTTAATTGCCATTGCCAAGAGTCAAGCTCGTGTGTCATGGGTTCAATTTGTTTATGGATATGAGAGGTTGATGGATTGCAAAACGACAAACAGACTTCGACATTGTTTTGATCTACTCATAGCGCCAAATCATGAGTCTTCAACCAAAGAACACCCGTCAATCGTTGACGTCACCATCCACCTCCTCACACATACCTCCCCACCCAAAGAGAAAAACACGGCCACTTCACTTTTTGGCGCTACCACGCCATCGTTGTGGCGCCATCCAAAGAGAAGAGCCTCAAAAAGCTGCACAGCTCACCACCTCAAGTCATCAACCGTCGCTGCTCGCCACCATGACGTGCTGCTATGGATGGACGGCCCATGCCGTAAATTCCAATCCGTTGTCGGTGCCCCTACACTAGATCAGGTCGTGTCAATCCGCAAACTTCAGGTGCTGGCCCTCACCGCCACCGTGCCAACTTTATCCGATGATGGCAAGGAGAACATGGGAGGAAGTGGGAACGCGTCGGGAGGGGTAGAGCACCCGAGCTACCCCAAGGAGCGACTTGAGTACTCCCTCCGTTTCAGAATAGATGACTCAACTTTATACTAAACCCTTTGAAGGGCGTAGAAGTATCATCATTGAGCACTGAAGCCACCAAGTATAATATCCATTCCGATAAAATTAAAATACCTCAAGATTACAACCATCATTGGTTGTTCATCTTAAATCAATGTAGACCAATATCTTAGCAGTTTTATATTTTCATGAAAAAAACTAAGAGAACATGGAATATAATTTTTGTTGACATGAGGTGGAAGGGAACATGGAATATAATAATGGAAAGCGTAGGGCATCCACAAATGACATCTAGTATATGTTGGGTTCTGTCTACAGCACTCATGCACAACACAAACAAATGCAACAAACAACAGCACATCTATAGATGAGCTAAATTAAGCATGTAATATAATGATGATCCAAGCAATGACATAATGAATCATTCTTTTTTTTCTAAGAAACAAACCATTGAAATTACGAGCTTATTTGGCAGGTTTTACGGGGTTATGGGGTTATTTGGCAGGTTTTCATTAGGGATAAGTGAGGCTCGGGCCCACCCTGAAATTCAAGGGGGAGGTTTGATTAGTGGGATAGGAGGGTTTTGTAAGTGAAACGAGATCCTCTGGTATTGCAAGGGAAGTCAGGTAGAGCTACAGTTTGCTGATTTTGCTTCGCCTCAGCCACACTAATAGCAAGGTGGCTCACTGTTTAACTACAGTAATTACTGACATTATACATCACATTATCTATGGTGCCTGCACCACCTCTCTGACTTGCCTTCTTTTTTCTACACAAAGAAGTATTGTGCTTCTCTGCCTTTCCTTTTGTATGTCAGGGGAGCCGGCTCCTTCGCAAGTTTGCGTACAAATCATTCGTAGTTCTAGCATTTTTGGAAATTTACATACAACAACTAATAGCATGATGAGCAGAGCACTGCAGTACCTCCTTAACAAAGAAAGATTCTAGTGATATAGAAACTTAAGATAAGATCGATCCTAGCGCTTAATCATTGTTTCTGATGCAATGTATGTTCAGCCATAATTGCAATAGAAACATAATTTTGCTATGGAAACTACGTTTCTGAACACCAAGCTGGCTCAAATGATGCTCATGCTCCCATGTGTATGGGCATCATCGGCTCATCGCCGCACATGGTGTCCATACCTACCTACACCCCCACGGATCGGGTGCTGAAGGAGCCACCGGACTACTAGCTAGGTCTGGACCGGACCGCCCATCGCCTTGAAAGGGGTTGCGCCGGTGGCTGCCCAGCCACCACCAGCTACCATTGTCAGCCAGTGGACCAGCGACAGCGGGCGCGTGTACCTCGTGGGTGTGCGTGGACGGCGACTTGGAAGGCAGGCAGGCCGTGGTCTGGCCAGACAACCAGAGCGTGGTGAGTCCCACCGTCGGCAGTGCCGTCAGCGGGAATCCAGGCCTGTTATTGACGATGCCGTCAGTGGGAGTGAGTGATGAAGAAACCAATCTCAATCTGGAAAGAGCCAAGCCAATCCACTATTTAGCCGGAGCGTCAACGCCAAGAGGGCACACACACAACACGCGCATATACGAGGCGAGCTAGCTATAGCCCATAGCTCCATAGCCTCTCTCTTGTTCTAGCTACCAAACCTCACGAGCATCATGGCTGGCGGGGAGGAGCATGAGCATGGCGCGTCGTGCCGGCTGGAGAGCATCCTGACGGACACGTCGGCGCCGATGGCGGAGCGGGCGTGGGCGGCGGCGTCGGTGGAGCTCCGGCTGCTGGCGCGGCTGGCGGCGCCGGCGGTGGTGGTGTACATGATCAACTTCGTCATGTCCATGTCGACGCAGATCCTGTGCGGCCACCTGGGGACCCTGGAGCTGGCCGCCGCCTCGCTCGGCAACACCGGCGTCCAGACCTTCGCCTACGGCCTCATGGTACGCACGGAGTCTGTCCTCTCATCTCTATACGTAGCCGCAATGCTTCGATGGGGTAGATCGAAATGTTTGATGCGTTTGTGTTTCTCTGGCCGGCGTAGTTGGAGCCCATGCTCATTGAGAGCTGAGAGCAGCACATGATCTTCGGGTAGATCGAAATGTTGGGGTAGATCTTCGAGAGTTGACAGAGCTAGCACATGCTCTCCGGCCGACGGGTATGGATCTTGTAGGCAGTCCCCTTGTGGCTTGGCAAGATGATGGCCACAAACCCACCCACGTACAGCTTAGAACAAGTACTGTTTCCTGTTACAGTAAGTACGTAGTGGATTAGATTCTGGCAACCCTGGAGTGGATTAGCCTAGGACGTCGTGTGCTTATTAGTATAGGTGGATTGGATTAGTGGGAGTACTACTACTAGTACTAGAGGCATGGAGTGGCCTTGGCGAGAGGTCTATGCATGGCATGGCAAATGGCAGGCCCATTTGGCACAAGCCAGTGATTCATGGCGACTTGGCACAAGCCAGTGATTCATTCCGTCCTCTTGTGCCTCTTCACTTTCTTGCTGGCCGTCTCTGAACCGTCCACGTGGTCGAAAGCAACGTGTCCGCGTGCCACCTGCCTGCTTTGAGCTCCATCCATTCCCCCATGTAGGAGATCTGTTGCCCTACCCGACCCCTAGAAGGTGGTTGGAAAGAGGCATGGAGGGAGGTAATGTCTGTCGGGATATGCATAGTGACCACGTTAAATAAATGCAGTGTGTCCGGGTCCAACTAGTGCCTAACAGTCCATTGATAGGAGGCTTATCTTCAGCTTAATTTAATCAGAGTCCTATCAGTTATGGACTCTTGTCTCTCTCTCCTCGCAGTAAAAGCTTTGGAGTGTTGTACTAGCATTTATATATTCTCCTCTCTCAATCAATGGATAGCATCCACGGCTAGATGATGCCCACAACCCACCCACCCCCTGCTAAGCAGACGGAGCGTGGCACTCATATTTCCTACTGTACGTACGTACCACTGGTAGATTAGACTAGATTGCGCGCGACGGGTCTAGGGCTGGCAACGCCTATTTGGCATGCACAAGTAGGGCCACCCATAGATGCATGGCGTGTTTTCCATGCACGGTCGAAAGCGACATGCCACCTCCCACTCTCCATCTACTATGTGTCATCTTTCATCTAGATCCACACACATGATGCCCTCTATCTCTCTCACTCGGTTTCTTGGCTTCTTCCCTTGTCAATCACACGCCACATGGTGCTTAATTTGTACACTTCCACATCATACAGGACTTGCATTCTTGCATCATCACTGAGTAGATCCAGGAGCTCTAGATCCTCCCCACTCTCTTCCCTTCCCTTTTTGGGCATCTTCAAGTGCTTGGACCGTTCCCATTATGGACTATATGTGGTCCTCTAAAAGATAACGGTGTGACCACCTCAATAAGTGCATGCAGTGTGTCTGCTTAAGTCAAGGCAGCTTGTGCTCCATGTTTACCCTGACATCACGGCTTACAGATTTTTCAGTGCTACATAAAACACTGTGGTAATCTTCACCACACAAAAAGAAGAAGAAAAGTTACAAATCTCTAAGAAGAGCACACTGTGGGGTGATCATATTTTATTACTGCTAAAAAATCGTATTGCCAATGTGCAAGCAAAGTATGCTTGCCATCCTTGACAAATGACGTGACCCCTGTCCCATAAGTCTTGGACTGTTGTCTACGGGTTGATATATTCTCCTCTCTCAATCACCCAATCAATCACAAATTGATAGCGTCCGACAAGAGCCAAGCTCGTTTGTTTATGGGTGAGAGGTACGAGCTAGTAATTTGTTTATCGGTGGAAGGTTGATGGATTGGTATGGCTCGTCAGCAATTACACCTCGCCCCATATGTCATTTGGAATGTTTGTCTTCTAATCTTAAGTCTAAATGCTGTTTCGACCCCACTTAGTCGTACCAATCATGGTGGTGTAGCTGCCAGCTCTCCGGGGAAATATCCTGTGGTGACAACTATCACATGATACCATCATACCGTGATACCATGTCACAAAAATCAAATTTACATGCTTCAAAAAATTCCAGAAAATTGTGCATGTTCACAAGACTATGTCTACTAGCCCTAAAAAAATCAGATTCAAATTCAAAACACACATTGAGAAATAAAAAAGACAAATTCAGCATGAATAGTGTCACAAAAAGACAAAAACACAAATGTTACTATTCACCTGTGGATTTTTCTTTTTTGTTTCTCCATGTATATTCCGATTTTGGTTTGAAATTTTTAGGGATTGTGTGAACATGTCTTGTGCATATTCATGATTTCTTTTTGAAACATCAAAAATTCAGTTTTAAAACATGGTATCATGTGATATCTTCCCTCAGCTCTCGAAGGAGGCTGCACATTAATGGAAAATCTGGACTCGTCCACCAGATGCACCTACTCAGTAATGATGCATGACACGTAGTATTATACTTTAGAGTCTTTGGATTCTCAATGTGCTTCTTGAGATTGATAAGTTGCCTTGGCTGTTGTTTTTAGTCGATCGTCAGTTTATCTTCATTGTTTAATTTGCAAAACAAATCCAGCAATCAATCAACAAATTTGAACCTCTTTCCTTGTTTATTGAAAACACAAAGTAGATGTTGTTTTCTAAGAAAATGCAAAAACGTTTTGCAAGTTAGTATGTAAGAAGAAAAAGAATAGATGACAATGGAGGGAGCAATATGAAAGTAACTCATGATGATGAATCTAAACTACAAATTTGCTAGAATGCAATTCGTGGCAGTCCTAACAATTAAGACATTACACTTTTGTTTTTGCAGCTGGGCATGGGAAGTGCAGTGGAGACCCTCTGCGGGCAGGCCTACGGTGCACACAAGTACGACATGCTCGGAATCTACCTACAGCGCTCCGTCATTCTGTTGGGCTTAACCGGCATACCACTTGCTGTGATGTACGCTTTCTCGGAGCCACTCCTCTTATTGATGGGACAGTCACCGGAGATAGCCCGCGCCGCATCGATCTTCGTTTACGGCCTGATTCCTCAGATCTTCGCGTACGCCGTCAACTTCCCCATTCAGAAGTTCCTGCAGGCCCAGAGCATCGTCCTGCCGAGTGCTTACATCTCAACGGCAACACTCGTTCTACATGTGATGCTGAGTTGGGTGCTCATGTACAAGGTCGGCCTTGGGCTGCTCGGTGCCTCACTGGTGCTGAGTGTGAGCTGGTGGATTATTGTCGGAGCGCAATTTGTGTACATTGTCGTGAGCCCGACGTGCCGGCACACGTGGACGGGATTCAGTTGGCAGGCCTTCTCCGGTTTGCCAAGTTTCTTCAAACTCTCCGCTGCGTCTGCCGTGATGCTGTGCCTTGAGACATGGTACTTTCAGGTGCTCGTGATCATTGCTGGATTGCTCCCCAACCCTGAGATTGCCCTGGATTCCCTGTCTGTGTGGTGAGTATAATTGGACTTTGAGTCTTGCTGTTATTCCTAGTAGTAATAAGTCTGCAGAGTTGGTGCTAATCGACTTGTGGTGCATGTGTGGGTGCTAATTAACTTGTGATGCATGTGTGTAGCATGACGATTTATGGTTGGGTGTTCATGATCTCCGTTGGGTTCAATGCCGCTGCAAGGTTTGCGACTCTATACTCAAAGGCCTTGATAAACATTAGCATTGCTTACTGACAACTAGGTAAGTACTCTAACTAACTAATTGATACGTTTTCACTTCAGTGTAAGAGTGAGCAATGAGCTTGGCGCCGGCAACCCCAAGTCTGCATTTTTCTCTGTGTGGGTCGTGACCGGGCTCTCTGCAACAATCTCTACCATCCTTGCTGTTGTGATCCTCTGCCTCCGCAACCACATCAGCTACTTGTTCACAGATGGTGAAGCAGTTTCGGACGCGGTGGCAGATCTCTGCCCGTTGCTTGCCGTAACCCTCGTTCTCGGTGGCATCCAACCTGTACTGACAGGTAACTTTTAGAAACTTTCTGCATGACGAAATGTGCTATCTTCATTCTTGTCTGGCCCATTAATACAACTTTCTAGAGTGTTCATGGCAGGTGCAATTTTCAAACATAAGTAGCTGGTAGTATCACTAGCCCATCTACATTTTGTTTAACGTTACAATTCCTATGCAATTTCAGTTTTTTAATTCAATCTATATTTTTTGTTCATAGTTACTGAATTCCAACGTACCCTGTCGGCCATGCACAAACTATTATGCCTATCCTGTTATTTTAAGGATATAGTAGGTTTCCGTACCATGATTTGATTAGTTTTTGTATTCAAATACAAGAAAAGAATAGGCTACTACAAGATGTAGACCCTTAGGGAAGAAAAGTGAAGGTACAAATTAGGGAAACAAGTCTACCATGTTTTCTGATGCATATGTTCTCTCTTGAGATACCACATACTCATGTTGATTTAAATTTACTAACATCCATGGAAACATCAGGTGTTGCCGTTGGGTGTGGATGGCAACAATTTGTTGCTTACGTGAATGTCGGCTCTTACTACGTTGTAGGCGTTCCACTTGGTGTTGTTCTCGGTTTTTTCTTCAATCTTGGCGCAAAGGTGATGGATCTGTCTGTGAAATTTTCATATATATTCAGTGATGATACAGTCTTCAATTCTGTGTTCTAACTTGTTTTGATGGAATCGCATGCCTACTTGCAGGGTATTTGGGGTGGCCTGATTGGGGGAACGGCCTTGCAGACAGCCATTCTGCTATGGGTCACCATAAGAACAGACTGGACCAAAGAGGTATCCCTTATTACTACAAGAGCAGAAAGTTGAATTTACATTTCCGTTCTTTTAAACGAAATTTGAAATGATGAATAGCAAATTAACTCCCTGATGTCCGAGGATACAGCCTATCTGTCTTGTCGCCATATATGTTGTCAGAAGTGTAACATACAAACTGTTGCCTGCTCATTGTCGTTCCTTCCATCACATGATTTAGAACCTTCTTGAGAGTATATGCTTGATGCAAACTTATCAAATATATGTGTTGAAAAAGATGCACTATTTAACTGTATTGTGTTTTTCCTACATTCCTCAGGTAGAGGAGGCACAGAAAAGGTTGAACAATTGGGACGAGAAGAAAGAGCCTCTCCTTGCAGGGTTCAAGGACAATAACAAATAAGTGGACCAGTCTAGAATTGTGTTTCCAGTTATCCGATTCAGAAGTGTGCTGGCTATGAGATTCGCCGTCGGCGTGGGTGGGAGGGGCAGAATTCAGGTCTCCTTATTTTCGCGTAGATATCTATGAGTTTATGCCTCAATTTTTTGGATGACACACCAGCGATGGGCTTGTTAATACATACTGTAGTCTTGGTTAGCATGTTACATCTTTCTTTTGTTGAATTGTCTTTAAGTTATTGGTTTTCCCGTCTTTATTGGAAGGCCATTATTTGGCGACTTTGTAATACATTTGTAATTAGCTTGGCATGATGCTGAATCAGGTAAAGAAAAGGGTGTGAAGTTTTGGATAGGAGACCGGAATAAGTGTTGTGGTTTTAGTTCAAATTTGAACTAAAACAACCACATTTAGTTTGGATAAGAGGGACTAGTAAATGGTTACCTTGCATTGCGATGTTTATAAATATTATAGTATTTAGCATGTGATTTACCTGCCCATATTATTGTGACTGCGTGAAAAAGTAGAATTTTATTTGATAAACACTCATTTGGTAACTTCATTGACTTATCACATAAAACACAATTTTATTTGATAAGTCAATAATTGGTGTGACAATTGAGGCGGTTTATAGCAATGGAAAAAGCGGAGATGAAAGGAAAAAAATATCAAAATAGAAAGAGGGAGTGTGGAATTTACTAAGTTAGACGAAGGAGAACTGAATGGCAGGACTTTAGTGTTTCTTTTTTAAGTTAGGAGATATTTTTAAGTAGAATATCCTCTCCACATGCACACATGAAACCCAAGGTGCAACAAGGTTTGTGCTAAGTCCAACTCCTTAAGTTTGACTAAGCTCGTAGAAAAATATGCTAACATATACAACACCTAATGTCATCATTGAGCTTTTTTTATCAACCTTGCTGCACCAATGACCATGTGAGTAGTCATCCGTGGACTACGGGTCCATACCAATAGTTATGTGGCTTCTACTCTCTCACGTTCTTCCACTACTAGAAAAATCCTATAGATAGACAGGTAACAATGGCGTGGCAGTAGCGCGGGCCTAATACAAGCGATGCAGGTGGCCATTCGTAGTAGAGTAGGCCCACCAACTGATGTAGCACGCCCAATACCAGTCACACTTGGTACACCTAGTGCATCGACTATGCCAATCGTTGATAAATGGGTGCACACAAATGTTGTCATTGGCAACGAGGCATGGAAAAGAAAAGAGAACGGCGAACAAAACAAAAGAAGCAATATTTTAGTTCAGTTTGATAGAGGTCGTGATGGTCATCTTCAAGCATTATTCGGACCAGGTACACCGGTGCTAATTAATGGGAGAAGACATATTAAATATAAATTGACATACATTAATTCACAAGGATCAATGGGCAGAATGGCGTCCCTACATGCCATGCATAAAAGGAGTAATGGTTATTCACGTTGGAGGAATACAAATCAAATTGGTTTGCTACATAATAGGAAACAGAATCAGTGTGAACCAACCTGTGGTTGGATGGCTAGAGGGACTGTGGTATCCTCAGCCCACCAGGTTTCAAATCCTGGTGCTCGCATTTATTTCTGGATTTTTATTTAAGGATTTCCGGCGATGCGATATGCCGGCTCAGTTTTTCGGAGGTGCTCATAGGGGTAGGGTATGCATGTGTGCGTTCATATGGGTGAGTGGACGGTCAATAGCTAGATTTCAGTCAGCTGAATTTTAGTTTTGTGGTCAATCAATTTTTTGACCCTTGGATTGTGCTTTAAGATTTGTGTAGCTTTTCTTTTTTTCATCAAATTTTGCTGGTGATATTGGGCTGTTTGGATTCGATTGACACCTATTTTCGGTCAGTCAATTCCTTCTTGGGCTGGATTTTGGTGTGTGTATGCTTTTTTTTCATGTGTTTACTTTTGTTTTCTGCACGTGTATGCTTTTTTTATGTTTTTGTTGAGTTCTTTCTTCTTCTTTATGTGTATTATTGGATGTTGAGTGCGTGAAAATGTATACATGCAAGTACTGCATGTACAAACTACATCATAGACAGAAACTTCACTCTTATATAATTATTTTACATATTATAAAAGTGCATTTTTTGTGCTAATTATGTGGATCTTTTTCAATTTCTTTATTTTTTTAAGGGTAATATCAATACTAATTGTTTTGTGCAATTTTTTTGCTAATTAAATACATTTTTCTATTATAATGTGTATGTATGCATGAAAGTACAATACAATATGTGTGTAAATTATACCAGGCTGCTAAAGTTGCATTATTATATGTGTATTAGCTGCATATTATAAAAAGTGCAATTTCAGTGCAAAGTTGTGTGCAAGTTTTTTCTTTATTTTCTTTCCTCTTGAGAGTAATTCTAATGTCCCTAATTTATTCTCTCTTAGAAAACTTCATTTGTTTTATTATGTTTAGTTTTTAATTCATTTCATGTTTTTAAGGACGATAACAATGCCACTTATTCGTTCCTTGTTTAAAATTTTCATTTTTATGTAAAATTCACTATGATATGTTTATTCTTACATAACTAAAAAGTGCAATTTATGTGTAAATTGTGTGCAAATTGTATCATTATTTTTTGAATTCTTTTCTTCTTAAAGGGTGGTACCAATGCCACTATACTTCATTTCTTCTTATAATTTTTTTTTTGTGTTTGTAAGTAAGTATACTCGTAGGTATGATTCACCATGTGCGTAAATTATAGTAGAAGCAAAAATTGCACTATATATGCTTATTTTTGGCATATTAGAAAAGTGCAATTTGAGGGCATACTTGTGTACAAGTTTAAAAAAAAATCTTCTCAAAGGGTTTCATTTCCCAAAACTTCATTAGTTTGTTTTGGTTTTTGTTTTTATATTTTCGTTCTTCTTAAAGGGTTTTGTTATTACATTGAAAACTTTATTGTTTTGTTTTAGTTTTAGTTTTAGTATTTGTTTTTTAAGGGTTTCATTCTTCCATAGAAAACTTCATTATTTTCTATTTGTTTTTGTTTTTCTTCTTTCTTCTTAAAGGGTTTCATTCTTTCCTAGAAAACTTCATTATTTTGTTTTTGCTTTTTTATTTTCTTTCTTCTTAAAGGGTTTCAATCTTTCATAGAAAATTTCATTATTTTGTTTTTCATTTTTATTATCTTTCTTCTTAAAGAGTTTTATTCTTCCCTAGAAAAAATCATTATTTTTTCATTTTCATTTTTGTGTGAATTTTCTATTCAAAAGTTGCACTTGTCTCGAGGTCTGTTGTCACCGACGGGTTGCATGCTTGCTTTCTAGGATGGCAAAGCACATCCAGATAAAACACCAGCTACTTGATAAAAAAACATGATACAAATTCTCCATAATTCCAAAGCCAAAACTTGGAGAAGAAACAATTATCATGATAAACAGGCATCCAGTATGAACAATCAGAAATATGTGTGTAAACGAGTAACAACTGACTTCAAGCATGGCTTTTGACTACAAAATTCATGCAACATGAGATTGCTTAGCACGCCGCTGCAAACCAGGATAAAGCCAGCATGATCATGTGGTAGAAGTATTTCGGATTACAAGATGTCTAATACAATAAGATTGCTCATCTAATCTCATAGACTAGTCTCAATTTGGGGAGTCCCCTCCGATCAGCGGATCATAAATCCTTGCATCCCCTGCCCGCCATCTTCAGTCACCTTGTTAGCTTGGATTGTGTTGATAGCATTTGCAATGTTTCCCTGTAGCAGAATTTTAAGAGGAAACTGTATTAGTTGCTGGGTAAGCACCTAAAAGTTCTCTAGGTCACTGTACGAGTTACACATCTGACATTCATCGGGAAATCGGAAAGCTATGCATGTTTGAACTAGTTTGCAGCTGAAATTTTCTACTGCAAATTTGAGAGGAGGTAATTGTGAGAGGCTTACCCTCCACACTCCAAGCTTTGAACGTAGACTCTGCCATTGTGGCATCCCAAAGACCCTCACAGTATGCCGGCTGAAATTACATGTCAGAACAAGTATTAACGAAAAAGGAAAGGATAACACGGTAATATGGACCAAGAAAGTCTTGTGGACATGAATACCTGACAATGACCAATTGATTAAGCTGGTCAACTTTGCAGTCCAAAATCTTTGATGAAATTGCTTTCACAATCCAATATTCCACCTCATCATCATTGATCTAACAAAGAATTAAAAAGTCAATGTAACATTAAATCAAGTGAACAACAATAGGAAGGCAAGGTAAGCCGATTACCTCAAGGGCTCTTGTAATTGCAGAGTAAGGAATTTCCCCAGAACAATGGCCACTCAGATCAAGCAGGGACATCAGACGCATTTTGGTTATGCACTCCTCATGAACCAGTCCTGTAAATGGTCCACCATTAGATATCCAAAACTTGAAGCAACGTAGTATTGCTAGCATTGGTTCACCAGAACATACCATATCCTTGCAGCAAGGTAGAGTTAGCAGTCTGAAACGCTAAATAGGATTCGAGCCTCTGAGTAAGGAATATCTTCAGTAGCTCGTAAACTGGCTGATACTTGTCATCTTTCTCGAGCTGTGCAACAGCTGGCATATCGAGCAGGTCACACTGCAATAAGCATATTTCCATCAATACATACAGTATATAAGGTAAGGTATGCAGCCAGTGCTAGATTTTTAACTGGCATTAAACCACATGTATAGTTTGCCAGGGTTAAAACTTGCTAAATAAATCCCTCAAGAATTTCAGAACCTACTGTTGGCATACAAGGCACAACGACATACAAAGCAGTAGCAGAGGAATTGCGCAATGCAATGCATAGCGGCACAAGTTTGTGGAAGCAATAATCCATCAAACCAAAAGAAGAAAGCTTGTAAGGGACATCTTGTCACAATTTTGGCTTGGCTCGGTCTAGTAGTAACCAGAAATATTTAAGGTTGACAAGATTAACATTTGCAGGCTAGTGCGAGCAGATAACTTTAGTCTTCTTACATCTAATATAGTGATATTTGACTGTCATAACCAAATTCACATTTGGTGACATGATTGGAGAATGGCATGTTTCTGGTATGGAGAAAGCGATGCATTATGGCACGAACACAAGCCCTAAGACGGAGATGTAATAAAAGTACCTGATAGAGGTCAGATGACTTGACAAACTCAACAATTGCTGCAGCAGCTTCTTCCTTTGCCGCACCGATTGCATCAGCATCATCAGCCGATCCATCGAACGTGGCCAGGTACTTGTTCAGAAACTTGAAGTAGTCCTTTGTCATGCTGGCAATCATCATCATCATAACAAGAACGGATCGTGTCAGTATACAACAATCTTGCCGCCATGTTACTTACACACTGGCTAAAAAATAAATGCAAGGAACTTGGAAGCAAAGGGCCGCACCCCTTGTGGTCTTTAAGAATCCTGGTGACAGCAAGGAACAGCTCCCTCTGCTCCGGCTTGCCGATGCCCCAGTAGGCGACAAAGGCGTCGATGTTCTTGAAGGTGGGGACGACGCAGTCCGCGGCGGCCTTCCCGGCGGTGGCGGCGAGCTCGAGCGCCTTCCTGTAGACCAAGGCCTTGCCGGAGAGGCTCGGAAGCAGGTTGCACAGGCTGAAGAGGACTTTGATGCGCAGCGTGGTCTTGTCGGCCGGGTGGTGGGTGAGCTTGGCGCAGATGAGCTTGGCGATCTCCAGGGCCTCGTCCTCGGATCCGGCCTTCGTGACGAGGTTGCAGGTGACGGTCAGGGCGCACTCGAGATCTGACAGCAGCGAGTGTAGGATGGATAAGCAAGGCGCGATTGGACAAGAAGCCGGTGGGGATGGAGACGGAGAGAGGTACCTTTGTCGGGGGCGCTGGGGGAGAGGAGGAGGAGGTCGGCGTTGGCGAGCATGAGGGTGGCCATGTCGAGCCAGCGGGCGGCGAGGAGGTGCTGCTGCGCCTCGGCGCAGAGGCGGGCCACCTCCGGGTCGGCGACCTCCGGGCCCGCGTCGGCCCAGGCGAGCTGCGCGGTGGAGCGCACCACCGCCAGCATCGGCTCCTCCTCCGTGGTGTTCACTATCGTCGCCATGGTCGGTCGGGTTCTTCTCTCTTCCTCCTCGCTAGGGTACGCCGCCGCCGCCGCCGGTGTGGGAGAGGGAAGACGGGGAGGGGATGGGGATTGGGAAAGAGAAATTCCCACAGGGGCGATCTAGTGGGCCGGCCCATTAGCAGCGACAGTTCTGTAACGTGCTCTACAAAAAAAAAGCGAGTTCTGTAGCCATTGCACCACGAAAGCTTCTCCGGTAAAATGACGCAGCTAACGAGGAAAGTACTATGCCCTGTTCTGTTCAGCTCTTATCTGACGGATTCCGCTGCTGCGTAGTAGAATCTGAACCAAAGGGTAAACTCAGCAGAATTCAATTTTAGAAATTCACTGTCAAAATCTGAATCAAAAGCAGAAGCAACCTAGGACGTGCTTCCAAAAATCTGATTTTGTTGCGGGCCAAAATCTGAAAAAGATGTATCAGCTGGTTTGCCAAATGACCTACATCTTTCACATCAGATTTTCCACAGCTACTTTTAGAAATCCACAGCTGAACCAAACAGGGCCTATAAACCACGACAGGTCTAAACATTTTTGAAAGTTCAAACACAATTTGTTTTGAAAACCTGTATATTTTTCTAAACACGGGCATATATTCAAATTTGCGAATAGTTATTTATAAAGTTGAACATTGTTTTGACCTGTGAACAGATTTTTGAAAAACAGCAAAATTCTTCGTCATTTTGAACAATTTTTGGAAACACGAACATTTTTAAATTTGCGAATGATTTTTGAAAAACAAGAAATTTTTCATAGAATTCTGAACGAAAATAGAAAATGCAAACATTTTTTGAAAAATGGAAATAATTTCTGAAACTAGGAACAAAATTTGGAAAAGCGGACATTTTTTGGATCTGTGATTTTTTTTTTTGAGGTTTTAGAATAATTTGTAAGACAATTCATATGAATGTCAAACAACTTAGCGAGCGTCTTTACATGTATCTTCCGAGTTATAATAACATAATTCAACATAGAAGCGCGAGCACTTCTCCCCTCAAAACCATCAATGGCATGGCTCGGTGTCCTTTATCGATTGTGAGGACTATTTTATGGATAATAAGGGCATGATTTATGGCAGCAGCCATGCCATCCACCTAGTAGAAAAGGCTGAGGTACTAGTTTGAATTTTCTCTCCCTAATGGAGGGATATGAGGCTACCATTGGATGGACTCTACACAGATTCTCTCTCTCCTCACATTTCATCACTCGGCTTAGCTTTTTTTCTACTTTTTTCCATGAGGCGTCTGCTGTTGGGGAACGCAGTAATTTTAAAAAAAATCCCACGCACACGCAAGATCATGGTGATGCATAGCAACGAGAGGGGGGAGTGTCATCCACATACCCTCGTAGACTGTAAACGGAAGTGTTATGGGAACGCGGTTGATGTAGTCGCACGTCTTCACGATCTGACCGATCCAAGTACCGAACGTACGGCACCTCTGAGTTCAGCACACGTTCAGCTCGGTGACGTCCCACGAATTTCGATCCAGCAGAGCTTCGAGGGAGAGTTCCGTCAGCACGACGGTGTGATGACGGTGATGATGATGCTACCGACGCAGGGCTTCGCCTAAGCACCGCTACGATATGACCGAGGTGAATTATGGTCGAGGGGGGCACCGCACACGGCTAAAAAGATCAACGGGTCAACTTGTGTGTCCATGGGGTGCCCCCCTCCTCCGTATATAAAGGAGTGGAGGAGGGGGAGGGCCGGCCCTCTACTATGGCGCGCCCTGGGGAGTCCTACTCCCACCAGGAGTAGGATGCCTCCCCCCTTCCAAGTAGTAGGAGTAGGAAAGAAGGAAAAGGGAAAAGAGAAGAGAAGAGAAGGAAGGGGCACCGCCCCTCCCCCTAGCCCAATTCGGACTAGGCCTTGGGGGTGCGCAGCCTCCTCTCTCTCTTTTCCCCTAAAGCCAAATAAGGCCCATATACTCCGTGGTGAATTCCCGTAACTCTCCGATACTCCGATAAATACCCGAACCACTCAGAACCTTTCCGATGTTCGAATATAGCCTTCCAATATATCGATCTTTACGTCTCGAACATTTCGAGACTCCTCGTCATGTCCCTGATCTCATCCAGGACTCCGAACAACCTTAGGTACATCAAAACACATAAACTCATAATACCGATCGTCACCGAACGTTAAGCGTGCGGACCCTACGGGTTCGAGAACTATGTAGACAAGACCGAGACTCATTTCCGGTCAATAACCAATAGCGGAACCTGGATGCTCATATTGGCTCCTACATATTCTATGAAGATCTTTATCGGTCAAATTGCATAACAACATACGTTGTTCCCTTTGTCATCGGTATGTTACTTGCCCGAGATTCGATCATCGGTATCTCAATACCTAGTTCAATCTCGTTACCGGCAAGTCTCTTTACTTGTTCCGTAATGCATCATCCCGCAACTAACTCATTAGTCACATTGCTTGCAAGGCTTATAGTGATGTGCATTACCGAGAGGGCCCAGAGATACCTCTCCGACAATCGGAGTGACAAATCCTAATCTCGATCTATGCAACTCAACAAGTACCATTGGAGACACCTGTAGAGCACCTTTATAATCACCCAGTTACGTTGTGACGTTTAATAGCACACAAAGTGTTCCTCCGGTATCCGGGAGTTGCATAATATCATAGTCATAGGAACATGTATAAGTTATGAAGAAAGCAATAGCAACAAACTAAACGATCATCGTGCTAAGCTAACGGCTGGGTCAAGTCAATCATATCATTCTCTAATGATGTGATCCCGTTCATCAAATGACAATTCTTGTCCATGGCTAGGAAACTTAACCATCTTTGATTAACGAGCTAGTCAAGTAGAGCCATACTAGTGACACTTAGTTTGTCTATGTATTCACACATGTACTAAGGCCCCGTTCGGATTCCCTCTTGCTCCGCGGCTCCGTGCTGGAGATTAAGGCCACAATTTGCAGAGTTGGTTAAGGCGCGCTCCGCGCGCTCCACTCCGCGGAGGACTGCCGAACGGGGCCTAAGTTTCATGTTAATACAATTCTAGCATGAATAATAAACATTTATCATGATATAAGGAAATAAATAATAACTTTATTATTGCCTCTAGGGCATATTTCCTTCAGTCTCCCACTTGCACTAGAGTCAATAATCTAGTTCACATCGTCATGTGATTTAATATCAATAGTTCACATCTTTATGTGATTAGTTCATATCTCCATGTGACCAACACCCAAAGGGTTACTAGAGTCAATAATCTAGTTCACATCGCTATGTGATTAACACTCAAAGAGTGATCATGTTTTGCTTGTGAGAGAAATTAGTCAAAGGGTCTGCCACATTCAGAGCTGTATGTATTTTGCAATTTTTCTATGTCTACAATGCTTTGCTTAGAGCTACTCTAACTAATTGCTCCCACTTTCAATATGTATCTGGATCGAGACTTAGAGTCATCTAGATCGGTGTCAAAAGCTTGCATTGATGTAACTCTTTACGACGAACTCTATTATCACCTCCATAACCGAGAAATATTTCCTTAGTACTCTAAGGATAATTTTGACCGCTGTCCGGTGATCTACTCCTAGATCACTATTGTACTCCCTTGTCAGAATCATGCTAAGGTATACAATAGGATTGGTACACAGCATAGCATACTTTATAGAACCTATGACTGAGGCATAGGGAATGACTTTTCATTCTCTTTCTATTTTCTGTTGTGGTCGGGTTTTGAGTCTTTACTCAACTTCACACCTTGCAACACAGGCAAGAACTCCTTCTTTGACTGTTCCATTTTGAACTACTTCAAAATCTTGTCAAGGTATGTACTCATTGAAAATATATCAAGCGTCTTGATCTATCTCTATAGATCTTGATGCTCAATATGTAAGTAGCTTCATTGAGGTCTTTCTTTGAAAAATTCCTTTCAAACATCCCTTTATGCTTTCCAGAAAATTCTACATTATTTCCGATCAACAATATGTCATTCACATATATTTATCATAAATGTTGTAGTGCTCCCACTCACTTTCTTGTAAATATAGGCTTCACTGCAAGTCTGTATAAAACAATATGCTTTGATCACTTTATCAAAGCATATATTCCAACTTCGAGATGCTTGCACCAGTCCATAGATGGATCGTTGGAGCTTGCTCACTTTGTTAGCACCTTTAGGATTGACAAAACCTTCTGGTTGCATCATATACAACTCTTCTTTAAGAAATCCATTAAGGAATGCAGTTTTGACATCCATTTGCCAGATTTCATAAAATGCGGCAACTACTAACATGATTCGGACAGACTTTCAAGCATTGATACGAGTGAGAAAATCTCATCGTAGTCAACACCTTGATCTTGTCGAAAACATTTTTGCGACAATTCGAGCTTTGTAGATAGTAGCACTACTATCAGCGTCCGTCTTCCTATTGAAGATCCATTTATTCTCAATGACTCACCGATCATCGGGCAAGTCAATAAAAGTCCATACTTTGTTCTAATACATGGATCTCATCTCAGATTTCATGGCCTCAAGCCATTTTTCGGAATCTGGGCTCATCATTGCTTTCTCATAGTTCATAGGTTCATCATGGTCTAGTAACATGACTTCCAGAACAGGATTACCATACCACTCTGGTGCAGACCGTACTCTGGTTGAGCTATGAGGTTCGGTAGTAACTTGATCTGAAGTTTTGTGATCATCATCATTAGCTTCTTCACTAATTGGTGTAGTAATCACTGGAACTGATTTTTGTGATGAACTACTTTCCAATTCGGGAGAAGGTACAATTACCTCATCAAGTTATACATTCCTCCCACTCACTTCTTTCGAGAGAAACTTCTTCTCTAGAAAGGATCCATTCTTAGCAACGAATATCTTGCCTTCGGATCTGTGATAGAAGGTGTACCCAACTATTTCCTTTGGGTATCCTATGAAGACGCATTTCTCCGATTTGGGTTCGAGCTTATCAGGTTGAAAATTTTTCACATAAGCATCATAGCCCCAAACTTTAAGAAACGACAGCTTAGGTTTCTTGCTAAACCACAGTTCATATGGTGTCGTCTCAACAGATTTAGATGGTGCCCTATTTAAGGTGAATGCGGCTGTCTCTAATGCATAACCCTAAAACGATAGTGATAAATCGATAAAAGACATCATAGATCGCACCATATCTTATAAAGTACGGTTATGACGTTCGGACACACCATTATGCTGTGGTGTTCCAGGTGGCGTGAGTTGCGAAACTATTCCGCATTGTTTCAAATGAAGACCAAACTCGTAACTCAAATATTCTTCTCCATGATCAGATCGCAGAAACTTTTTTATTTTCTTGTTGCAACGAGTTTCTACTTCACTCTGAAATTCTTTGAACTTTTCAAATGTTTCAGACTTATGTTTCATCAAGTAAATATACCCATATCTGCTCAAATCATCTGTGAAGGTCAAAAAATAACGATACCCGCCGCGAGCCTCAACACTCATCGGATTGCATACATCAGTATGTATTATTTCCAATAAGGTAGTTGCTTGCTCCATTGTTCTGGAGAACGGAGTTTTAGTCATCTTACCGACGAGGCATGGTTCGCAAGCATCAAATGATTCATAATCAAGTGATTCCAAAAGTCCATCAGCATGGAGTTTCTTCATGGGCTTTACACCAATATGACCTAAACAGCAGTGCCACAAATAGGTTGCACTATCATTATTAACTTTGCATCTTTTGGCTTCAATATTATGTGTATCATTATGATCGAGATTCAATAAACCATTCACCTTGGGTGTATGACCACAGAAGGTTTTATTCATGTAAACAGAATAACAATTATTCTTTGTCTTAAATGAATAATCGTATTGCAGTAAACATGATCCAATCATATTATGCTCAACGCAAACACCAAATAATATTTATTTTAGGTTCAACACTAATCCCGACGGTAAAGGGAGTGTGCGATGGTGATCTTATCAACCTTGGAATCATTTCCAACACACATCGTCACCTCGTCCTCAACTAGTCTTTGTTTATTTTGCAACTCCCATTTCGAGTTACTACTCTTAGCAACTGAACCAATATCAAATACTGAGGGGTTGCTATAAACACTAGTAAACTACACATCAATAACATGTATATCAAATATACCTTTGTTCACTTTGTCATCCTTCTTATCCGCCAAGTATCTAGGGCAGTTCCACTTCCAATGACCATTTCCTTTGCAGTAGAAGCACTCAGTTTCAGGCTTGGGTCTAGCTTTGGGCTTCTTCATGGGAGTGGCAACTTGCTTGCCATTCTTCTTGAAGTTCCCTTTCTTTTCCTTGCCCTTTTACTTGAAACTAGTGGTCTTGTCAACCATCAACACTGGATGCTTTTCTTGATTTCTACCTTCGCTGTTTTCAGCATCTCGTGAAGAGCTCGGGAAACATTTCGCCATCCCTTACATATTATAGTTCATCACGAAGTTCCAGTAACTTGGCGATAGTGACTAGAGAACTCTGTCAAACACTATCTTATCTGAAAGATTAACTCCCACTTGATTCAAGCGATTGTAGTACTCAGACATTCTGAGCACATGCTCATTGGTTGAGCTATTCTCCTCCATCTTGTAGGAAAAACACTTGTCAGAGGTCTCATACCTCTCGACTTGGGCATGAGTCTGAAATACAAATTTTAGCTCTTGGAACATCTTATATGTTCCGTGGCGTTCAAAATGTTTTTGAAGTCCCGGTTCTAAGCCATAAAGCATGGTGCACTAAACTATCAAGTAGTCATCATATCGAGCTTTGTCAAACGTTCATAACGTGTGCATCTGCTCCTACAATAGGTCTGTCACCCAGCGGTGCATCAAGGACATAATTTTTCTATGCAGCAATGAGGATAATCCTCAGATCACGGACCCAATCCGCATTATTGCTACTATCATCTTTCAACTTATTTTTCTCTAGGAACATATCAAAAAAATAAACGGGGAGCTACATCGCAAGCTATTGATCTACAACATAGTATGCAAATACTATTAGGACTATGTTCATGATAAATTAAAGTTCAATTAATCATATTACTTAAGAACTCCCACTTAGATAGACATCCCTCTAGTCATCTAAATGATCACGTGATCCAAATCAACTAAACCATGTTCGATCATCACGTGAGATGGAATAGTTTTCAATGGTGAACATCACTATGTTGATCATATCTACTATATGATTCACGCTCGACCTTTCGGTCTCCATTGTTTCGAGGCCATATCTGCATATGCTAGGCTCGTCAAGTTTAACCCGAGTATTCCGCATGTGCAAAACTGGCTTGCACCCATTGTATGTGAATGTAGAGCTTATCCCACCCGATCATCACGTGGTGTCTCGGCACGACGAACTGTGGGAATGGTGCATACTCAGGGAGAACACTTATACCTTGAAATTTAGTGAGAGATCATCTTATAATGCTACCACCGAACTAAGCAAAATAAGATACATAAAGGATAAACATCATATGCAATCAAAATATGTGACATGATATGGCCATCATCATCTTGTGCCTTTGATCTCCATCTCCAAAACATTGTCATGATCTCTATCGTCACCGGCATGACACCATAATCTCCATCATCTTGATCTCTATCAACATGTTGTCACGTGGTTGTCTCACCAACTATTGCTTTTGCAACTATTGCTATCGCATAGCGATAAAGTAAAGCAATTATATGGCGCTTGCATCTTATGCAATGAAGAGAAAACCATAAGGCTCCTGCCAGTTGCCGATAACTTTAACAAAACATGATCATCTCATACAACAATTTATATCTCATCACGTCTTGACCATATAACATCACAACATGCCCTGCAAAAACAAGTTAGACGTCCTCTACTTTGTTGTTGCAAGTTTTACATGGCGGTACGGGCTGAGCAAGAACCGTTCTTACCTACGTATCAAAAACCACAACGCGGTATAGTGATTGCTTTTTGATCTTCAGAAAGAACCCTGTTAATTGAATTCGATTCAACTAAAGTTGGAGAAACAGACACCCACTATCCACCTGTGTGCGAAGCACGTCAGTAGAACCAGTCTCGCGTAAGCGTACGCGTAATGTCGGTCTGAACCGCTTCATCCAACAATACCACCGAATCAAGAATCAACTAGTGACGACAAGCAATATGTATATACCCACGCCCACAACTCCTTTCTGTTCTACTCGTGCATATAACATCTACGCATAGACCTGGCACTGATGCCACTGTTGGGGAACGCAGTAATTTCAAAAAAAAATCTACGCACACGCAAGATCATGGTGATGCATAGCAACGAGAGGGGAGAGTGTCATCCACGTACCCTCGTAGACCGTAAGCGGAAGCGTTATGAGAACGCGGTTGATGTAGTCGTACGTCTTCACGATCCGACCGATCCATGTACCGAACGTACGACACCTCCGAGTTCAGCACAAGTTCAGCTCGGTGACGTCCCACGAACTCTGATCCAGCAGAGCTTCGAGGGAGAGTTCCGTCAGCACGACGGCGTGATGAAGGTGACGATGATGCTACCGATGCAGGGCTTCGACTAAGCACCGCTACGATATGGCCGAGGTGGATTATGATGGAGGGGGGCACTGCACACGGCTAAAAGATCAACTGATCAGCTTGTGTGTCCATGGGGTGCCCCCCATATATAAAGGAGTGGAGGAGGGGGAGGGCCGGCCCTCTACTATGGCACGCCCTGGGGAGTCCTACTCCCACCGGGAGTAGGATTCCCCCCCCCCCCCGGCCCCTTCCATGTAGTAGGAGTAGGAGAGAAGGAAAGGGAAAAGAGAAGAGAAGGAAGGAGGGGGCGCTGTCCCTCCCCCTAGTCCAATTCGGACTAGGCCTTGGGGGCGCGCATCCTCCCCTCACTCTTTCCCCTAAAGCCCAATAAGGCCCATATACTCCCTGGCGAATTCCCGTAACTCTCCGGTACTCCGATAAATACCCGAACCACTCAGAACCTTTCTGATGTCCGAATATAGCCTTCCAATATATCGATCTTTACGTATCGAACATTTCGAGACTCCTCGTCATGTCCCTGATCTCATCCAGGACTCCGAACAACCTTAGGTACATCAAAACACATAAACTCATAATACCGATCGTCACCGAACGTTAAGCGTGCGGACCCTACGGGTTCGAGAACTATGTAGACATGACCGAGACACATTTCCGGTCAATAACCAATAGCGGAACATGGATGCTCATATTGTCGCCTACATATTCTACGAAGATCTTTATCGGTCAAACCGCACAACAACATACATTGTTCCCTTTGTCACCGGTATGTTACTTGCCCGAGATTCGATCGTCGGTATCTCAATACCTAGTTCAATCTCATTAGCGGCAAGTCTCTTTACTCGTTCCGTAATGCATCATCCTGCAACTAACTCATTAGTCACATTGCTTGCAAGGCTTATAGTGATGTGCATTACCGAGAGGGCCCAGAGGTATCTCTCCGACAATCGGAGTGACAAATCCTAATCTCGATCTATTCCAACTCAACAAGTACCATCGGAGACACCTGTAGAGCACCTTTATAATTACCCAGTTACGTTGTGACGTTTGGTAGCACACAAAGTGTTCCTCCGGTATCCGGGAGTTGCATAATCTCATAGTCATAGGAACATGTATAAGTTATGAAGAAAGCAATAGCAACAAACTAAACGATCATCGTTCTAAGCTAACGGATGGGTCAAGTCAATCACATCATTTTCTAATGATGTGATCCCGTTCATCAAATGACAACTCTTGTCCATGGCTAGAAAACTTAACCATCTTTGATTAACGAGCTAGTTAAGTAGAGGCATACTAGTGACACTTAGTTTGTCTATGTATTCACGCATGTACTAAGTTTCCGGTTAATACAATTCTAGCGTGAATAATAAACATTTATCATGATATAAGGAAATAAATGATAACTTTATTATTGCCTCTAGGGCATATTTCCTTCACCTACCTCTTCTGTAGGTTTCACCTGGCATATGTATGCTATACTTCTTTAGCTACCATGGCATCCGAACCTAACTGGCATCTGGGGCACTAGGTTTAAGGCTACGCATAGTACATGCCCTAACAATTCACTTTGTGCCAAGGTCAAAAGTAGTGTATGACTTCGCTTCTGAAACTGCCCCGTCGCATCGGCTTCAACATGAATGTGTTTTATTTACTAGAGGTGACAACTAGTATACTTTATGTACACAAACTAATGGAAGCCAAATTCGTCATTGTTGAGCTCTTGTTTACTAGTTAACATTTCCAGTCTTCATTCAATCGGCATGTAAAATGTTGCATTCTGCTCTTTTTGTCATCATGTATTAGCATGAAAACATGCATGGGTTGGATGTTGCATTATCTTTTGTACGCCCTAATCACTATTGTCTCCCCTCTTTCAGCTTTATAGAGAGAAGAATGGAGGGGATGCCCTTTGCTTCCTGGGTGTATATATGCCTGATATAGTGCGATTTGAAAAAAAGTCAAACAAGTCTAGAAGTATTTTTAGAATAAACTTGACTTTCTCTCGCACTAGTATATAATTTTCATGTATAAAACAAACCGTTGACTTCAGGGTAAAAAACAAAAAATATTACTACTACAAGTCACTACTCACACTATTTTGGCCCCTTTTTTCCAAGATGTCAACAAGAGTTGTCTTTTTGTGGAACTTTTTTACAAATACAATGGAAGGTCAACTTTATTTCAAAAATATATTCAGATTTGTTGACTTTTTATTTAATTACTAGTAATTTTTTTCTCCATATAGAGTATCATTGGACTTTGAACCTTTCTATTATTCCTAGTAATAAGTCAGCAGAGTTAGTGCTAATTGAGTTGTAATGCATGTGGGGGTGCTAATTAACTTCTGATGCATGTGTGCAACATGACGATTTATGGTTGGGTGTTCATGATCTCCGTTGGGTTCAATGCCGCTGCAAGGTTCGCAAGTCTATACTTAAAGGCCTTGATAAACATTAGCATTGGTTACTGACAACTAGGTAAGTACTCTAACTAACTAATTGATGCGTTTTCACTTTAGTGTAAGAGTAAGCAATGAGCTTGGCACCGGCAACCCAAAGTCTGCATTTTTCTCTATGTGGGTCATGAGCAAGCTCTCTGCAACAATCTCTACCATCCTTGCTGTTGTGATCCTCTGCCTCCACAACCACATCAACTACTTGTTCACAGATGGTGAAGCAATTTCAGACGCGGTGGAAGATCTCTGCCCGTTGCTCGCCATCACACTCGTTCTCGGCGACATCCAATCTGTACTGACTGGTAACTTTTAGAAACTTTTTGGATGACGAAATGTGCTATGTTCATTCTTGTCTGGTCCATTAGTACAACTTTCTAGAGAATGTTCATGCCAGATGCAATTTTCAAAGAGCAGGAGCTAGTTGTATCCCTAGCCCATCTATGTTTTGTTTAAGATTACACTTCTTATGCAATTTCAGTTTTTTAATTCAATCTATATTTTTTGTTCATAGTTACTAAACTCTAACGTACCTTGTCGGCCGTGCACAAACTATTATGCCTAGCATGTTATTTTACGAATATAGTAGGTTTCCGTACCATGATTTGATTAGTTTTTGTAGTCAAGTACAAGAAAAGAATAGGCTACTACAAGATTTAGGCCATTAGGGAAGAAAAGTGTAGGTACAAATGAGGGAAAGAAGTCTACCATGTTTTCTGGTGCATATTTTCTCTCTTGAGATACAACATATTCATGGTGATTTAAATTTACTAACATGCGTGGAAACATCATTGGATGTGGATGGCAACAATTTGTTGCTTACGTGAATGTCGACTCTTACTACATTGTAGGCGTTCCACTTGGTGTTGTTCTCGGGTTTTTCTTCTATCTTGGTGCAAAGGTGATGGATTTGTTTGTGAAATTTTCATGTATATTCAATGATCACACAGTCTTAAGTTTTGTGTTCTAAGTTGTGTTGATGGAATCGCATGCCTACTTTCAGGGTATTTGGGGTGGCTTGATTGGGGGAACGACCTTGCAGATAACCATTCTGCTGTGGGTCACCATGAGAACTGACTGGACCAAAGAGATATTCCTTATTAGTACAAGAGCAAAAAGTTGAATTTACATTTCCGTTCTTTTAAATGAAATTTGAAATGATGAATAGCAAATTAACTCCCTGATGTCCGAGGATACAACCTACCTTTCTTGTCGCCTTATATGTTGTCTAATTGTAGCATACAGACTGTTGCTTGCTCGTTATCCCTCCTTCCATCACATGATTTAGAACCTTCTTGAGAGTATATGGTTGATGCAAACTGATCAAATATATGCGTTGAAAAAGATGCACTACTTAACGGTACTGTGTATTTTCTACATTCTTTAGGTAGAGGAGGCGCAGAAAAGGTTGAATAAGTGGGACGAGAAGAAAGAGCCCCTCCTTGCAGGGTTCAAGGACAATGACAAATAAGTGGATCAGTCTGATAACCCACAAGTATAGGGGATCGCGACAGTTTTCAAGGGTAGAGTATTTAAGCCAAATTTATTTATTCAACACAAGGGGAGCCAAAGAATATTCTCAAGTATTAGCAGCTAAGTTGTCAATTCAACCACACCTGGAAACTTAGTATCTGCAGCAAAGTGTTTAGTAGCACGGTAATATGATAGTGGTGGTAGCGGCAACAAAAGTAAAGACAACAAAAGTAATGTTTTTGGTATTTTGTAGTGACTGTAACAGTAAAAGCGGGAAAGTAAATAAGCGTAAACCAGTATATGGAAAACTCGTAGGCACCGGATCAGTGATGGATAATTATGCCGGATGCGGTTCATCATGTAACAGTCATAACATAGGGTGACACAGAACTAGCTCCAGTTCGTCAATGTAATGTAGGCATGTATTCCGTATATAGTCATACGTGCTTATGTAAAAGAACTTGCATGACATCTTTTGTCCTACCCTCCCGTGGCAGCGGGGTCCTATTGGAAACTAAGGGATACTAAGGCCTCCTATTAATAGAGAACCGGAACAAAGCATTAACACATAGTGAATACATGAACTCCTCAAACTATGGTCATCACCGGGAGTGGTCCCGATTATTTTCACTTCGGGGTTGCCGGATCATAACACATAGTAGGTGACTATAGACTTGCAAGATAGGATCAAGAACTCACATATATTCATGAAAACATAATAGGTTCAGATCTGAAATCATGGCACTCGGGCCCTAGTGACAAGCATTAAGCATAGCAAAGTCATAGCAACATCAATCTCAGAACATAGTGGATACTAGGGATCAAACACTAACAAAACTAACTCGATTACATGATAAATCTCATCCAACCCATCACCGTCCAGCAAGCCTACGATGCAATTACACACGCACGACGGTGAGCATCATGAAATTGCTGATGGAGGATGGTTGATGATGACGACGGCGACGAATCCCCCTGTCCGGAGCCCCGAACGGACTCTAGATCAGCCCTCCCGAGAGGTTTTAGGGCTTGGCGGCGGCTCCGTATCGTAAAACGCGATGATTTCTTCTCTTTGATTTTTTCTCTCCGAAAGCAAATATATAGAGTTGGAGTTGGCGTCGGATTGTCAATAGGGGGCCCACGAGGTAGGGGGCACGCCCTAGGGGGGGGGGCGCCCCCCACCCTCGTGGAAAGGGTGTGGGCCCCCTGGTCTTCATATTTGGCGAGGATTTTTTATTATTTTTTCTATGGTATTCCGTGGAGTTTCAGGACTTTCCGAGAATATTTGCTTTCTGCACATAAAACAACACCAAGGTAATTCTGCTGAAAACAACGTCAGTCCAGGTTAGTTCCATTGAAATCATACAAGTTAGAGTCCAAAACAAGGGCAAAAGTGTTTGGAAAAGTAGATACGACGGAGACATATCAACTCCCGCAAGCTTAAACCCTTGCTTTTCCTCAAGCAATTCAGTTGACAAACTGAAAGAAAGAAAAACTTTTACAAACTCTGTTTGCTCTTGTTGTTGTATCTATGTCAAGCCAGCATTCAAGTTTTCAGCATAGATCATAACTAACCATATTTGCAATAATTCTCAGGTCTTACAATTACTCGTATCAATAGCATAATCAACTAGCAAGTCATAATGATAAATCTCGGATGACAACACTTTCTCAAAACAATCATAATATGATATAACAAGATGGTATCTCGCTAGCCCTTTATAAGACTCCAAAACATAAATGCAGAGCACCTTTAAAGATCAAGGACTGACTAGACATTGTAATTCATGGTAAAAGAGATCCAATCATAGTCATACCCAACATAGATTAATAGTGATGAATGCAAATGACAGCTGTGCTCTCCAGATAGTGCTCTTTAATAAGAGGGTGATGACTCAACATAAAAATAAATGGATAGGCCCTTCGCAGAGGGAAGCAGGGATTTGTAGAGGTGCCAGAGCTCGGTTTCGAAATAGAGATAAATTGCATTTTGAGTGGTATACTTTCATTGTCAACGTAACAACTAAGAGATGGCGATATCTTCCATGCTAAACACATTATAGGCGGTTCCCAAACAGAATGGTAAAGTTTATACCCCCCTCCACCAACACGCATCAATCCATGGCTTGCTTGAAACAACGAGTGCCTCCAACATACATCAGGTCCCAGGGGGAGTTTTGTTTGCAATTAATTTTGATTTAGTTTGCATAAAGCATGGGAGTGGGCATCCCGGTGACCAGCCATTTTCTCGTGAGTGAGGAGCGAAGTCCACTCCTCTTGAGAATAACCCGCCTAACACGGAACATAAGGACAGCCTTTGTTGATACATGAGCTATTCGAGCATACAAAACAGAATGTTTATTTGAAGGTTTAGAGTTTGGCACATACAAATTTACTTGGAACGGCAGGTAAATACCGCATATAGGAAGGTATAGTGGACTCATCTGGAATAACTTTGGGGTTTAAGGGATTGGATGCACAAGTAGTATTCCTGCTTAGTACAGGTGAAGGCTAGCAAAAGGCTGGGAAGCGACCAACTAGAGAGCGACAACAGCCATGTACATGCATTAAAATTAATAAACATTGGATGCAAGCATGAGTAGGATATAATCCACCATGAACATAAATATCATGAAGGCTATGTTGATTTTGTTTCAACTACATGCGTGAACATGTGCCAAGTCAAGTCACTTAAATCATTCAAAGGAGGATACCACCCCATCATACCACCTCATAATCATCTCAATAGCATGTTGGCACACGAGGTAAATCATTATAACTCGTAGCTAATCAAGCATGGCACAAGCAACTATGATCCCTAATTGTCATTGCAAACATGTTTATTCATAATAAGCTGAATCAAGAACGACGGGCTCATCATATTTACAAAAACAAAAGAGGTCGAGTTCATACTAGCTTTTCTCATCTCAGTCAGTCCATCATATATCATCATAATTTCCTTTCACTTGCACGACCGAACGGTGTGAATAATAATAAGAGTGCACGTGCATTGGACTAAGCTGGAATCTGCGAGCATTCAATAAACAGGGGGAGACAAGGCAATATGGGCTCTTGGTTAAATCAACAATAATGCATATAAGAGCCACTTCAACAATTTAATTATGGTCTTCTCCTACTGACCCCCAAAGAAAAGAAAAGAAAAGAAAACTATTTACACGGGAAAGCTCCCAACAAGCAAAAGAAGAGCGGGAAATATTTTTTTGGTTTTCTTTTTAATTACTACTACAGCAGGAAAGTAAATTACTACTAATTTTTTTCCTTAAGGTTTAACAAACACACAAGAAGAAAGCAGGAAAATGAAAATAAACTAGCATGGATATTACAGTGAAAAAGTATGAGCACCGACATCTAGCAACGAGTGTGTGTGAACATAAATGTAATGTCGGTGAGAAATACGTACTCCCCCAAGCTTATGCTTTTGGCCTAAGTTGGTATATGGCCACGGCTGGCTTGGCGGATATCCATAATAATAGTTGTTGGGGTCGTACTGTGATGAGGAAGAATAGTTGGGATCATACTGTTGTGCAGCGGTTATTGCCTGCTGAGCTGCAGCGTGGAGTCGAGCTGCTTCCGCTCTCCTCTCGTACTCTTCTACCTCCTCTCTGGTAATAACATTTCTTCCTTTTATCTGTGAATCAAAGAAGGCAGGAGCAGGGAGAGTAATACGAAAAACACGTCGTTTATCAAAAATTAAGCGATATAAGAGAGGTGATTCAGGCCTCTCGACAAACTGGTGCGAAGCCATAGAGTGATAATCTAAATATGCAAGAGGCAACTCCATATCACCCTCACGAATGTCTATTTCAAGAAAATGGGCTAAGCGGGTTGCGTAAATTCCTTCAAAGAAATCTCCATTATGTCTATTATGATGCAACATACGAGCTACAATGGCTCCCATATGATAAGATTGGTCTCCTAACACAGCACTCCTAAGAATGCTAAGATCAGGGACACACATGTGACATGCTTCATCCTTAGCATTTATGCATCTACCGATAAAGAGAGCAAAATAATGTATAGCAGGAAGGTGAATGCTCCCTATGGTAGCCTGCGTTATATCTCTGGATTCCCCCACAGTTATACTAGCAAGAAAGTTTCTAAATTCAGATTTAGGGGGATCCCTAATACTGCCCCATGATGGAAGTTTGCACGCAAGAGTGAAATCCTCTAAGTCCATTCTATAAGATTTATCATCAAGATCAAACATGACTGAAGGAGAATTACGTGAAGATGAATACTCAAACCTCCTCACAAATGAACTTGTGAGATCATGATATTGGGGGCATTTGTTGGCCTCAAATTCCTCAAGACCGGCATTGCGCAAATATGCTTTGAATTCTTCTTTAAGTCTCGCACGATCCATAAAATTTTCCGACGGCCATTCGCAAGGCCATACTGGAGCGTCTCTTGGTGGATCCTCGTCAGCATCGCGCATAGCAATCCTGGGTCCTTGCTTCTTAGAGGAACCAACTTGGAACATCTTCCTAAGCATATTGTTTTTCTCTGAAAAATTCTGAAATTTTTAGTAACTTCAAACAAAAGTGAACCAACTTCAATAATATTGATAGTAACTACTCCTACAAGTGCCTAGAGCCTATATCAAGCATTAGAACTACTTGGAACCATATAAATTTGACATGCAAGCTCAAGAACATGGTCACCTATGCAGCACAAATTTGCAAAGAATAGAGCACTAGAACAAAAACTAATTGGACCAATGGAGGAGTCACATACCAAGGAACAATCTCCCCAAGCAGTTTTGCGAGAGGTGCTTTGAGCAAGGAGATCGAAAATCACAGCAAAAGTGGCTGGAACTCGTGCTTGAGTTGGTTTTTCGGGTTTGTGTGAGGCAGAGGAAGAAGATGGGTGCTGGGATAAGTGGAGGAGGGCCACCGTGGGCCCATGAGGCAGGGGGCGCGCCCTAGGGAGGGGGGCGCGCCCACCACCCTCGTGTCCAAGTGGCAGCTCCTCCCGTGGTAATTTTTGCACAGTAAATCCTCAAATATTTCCGAAAAAATCATATTAAATTGGCATGGCTTTCTGAGGACTTTTATTTTCAGGATATTTTTATATTGCACGGATAAGTCAGGAAACAGACAGAAAAATACTATTTTTACTTTATTTCTACTAAATTACTGAAAATATAAAGAGGGTACAGAAGTTTGTGCTTCTAGTTTCATCCATCTCATGCTCATAAAAAAGAATCCACTAACAAGGTTGATCAAGTCTTGTTAACAAACTCATTCCGATAATCATGAAACTGGAGAAATTTCGAATAACACCAAGTTACCTCAACGGGGATATGCACATCCCCAATAATAAGAATATCATATTTCTTCTTGACAGTAGGAAGAGGGAATTCAAAACCTCCAAATATAATCGATGGAATTTTTCCAATAGAGTTGATACTATGAACTTGAGGTTGTTTCCTCGGAAAGTGTACCGTATGCTCATTACCATTAACATGAAAAGTGACATTGCCTTTGTTGCAACCAATAACAGCCCCTGCAGTATTAAGAAAAGGTCTTCCAAGAATAATAGACATATTATCATCCTCGGGAATATCAAGAATAACGAAGTCCGTTAAAATGGTAATGTTTGCAACCACAACGGGCACGTCCTCACAAATACCGACAGGTATAGAAGTTGATTTATCAGCCATTTGCAAAGATATTTCAGTAGGTGTCAGCTTATTCAAGTCAAGTCTACGATATAAAGAGAGAGGCATGACACTAACACCGGCTCCAAGATCACATAAAGCAGTTTTAATATAATTTCTTTTAATGGAGCAAGGTATAGTAGGTACTCCGGGATCTCCAAGTTTCTTTGGTATTCCACCCTTAAAAGTATAATTAGCAAGCATGGTGGAAATTTCAGCTTCCGGTATCTTTCTTTTATTAGTAATGATATCCTTCATATATTTAGCATAAGGATTTGTTTTGAGCACATTAGTCAATCGCATACGTAAAAAGATAGGCCTAATCATTTCAGCAAAGCGCTCAAAATCCTCATCATCCTTCTTCTTGGATGGTTTCAGAGGAAAAGGCATGGGTTTCTGAACCCAAGGTTCTCTTTCTTTCCCATGTTTCCTAGCAACAAAGTCTCTTTTATCATAACGTTGATTCTTTGATTGTGGGTTATCAAGATCAACAACAGGTTCAATTTCTACATCATTATCATTACTAGGTTGAGCATCATCATGAACATCATCATTAATATTTTTACTAGGTTCATGTTCATTACCAGATTGTGTTTCAGCATCAGACATAGAAATATCATTTGGATTATCAGGTGGTTCAGCAATAGGTTCACTAGAAGTTTGCACAGTTCTATCATTTTTCTTTTTCTTCTTTTTAGAAGAACTAGGTGCATCAATATTATTTCTCTGAGAATCTTGCTCGATTCTCTTAGGGTGGCCTTCAGGATACAAAGGTTCCTGAGTCATTCTACCAGTTCTAGTAGCCACTCTAACAGCATAATCATTTTTCTTACTATTCATTTCATTGAGCAATTCTTTTTGAGCCTTAAGTACTTGTTCTACTTGAGTGGTAACCATAGAAGCATGTTTGCCAACAAGTTTAAGTTCACCTCTAATATTAGCCATATAATCACCCAAGTATTTAATTATATCGGAATCATATTTCAATTGTCTACCAAAATAAGCATTGAAATTTTCTTATTTGACAATAAAATTATCAAACTCATCAAAGCATTGCCTAGCAGACTTATAGTGAGGGATATCACCTTCATCAAATCTATAGAGACAATTTACCTTTACTACCTGTGTCGGGATATCGGGAGGTTCTTCAGTAAATAAATAATTAAGATCATATGTTTCTTCAACAGGCGGTATATTAAGACCATGTATTTCTTCAATAGGAGGTAAATTCTTAACGTCTTCAGCTTTAATACCCTTTTCTTTCATAGATTTCTTTGCCTCTTGCATATCTTCGGGACTGAGGAATAGAACACCTCTCTTCTTCGGAGTTGGTTTAGGAATAGGCTCAGTAATTGGAGCAGGAGTTGGCTCAGGAGCTGGCTCAGGAGGTGCCCAATTATTTTCATTTGTCAACATATTATTCAATAGAATTTCAGCTTCATCCGGTGTTCTTTCCCTGAAAAGAGAACCAGCACAACTATCCAGGTAATCTTTGGAAGCATCGGTTAGTCCATTATAAAAGATATCAAGTATTTCAGGTTTCTTAAGAAGATGATCAGGCAAAGCATTAAGTAACTTGAGAAGCCTCCCCCAAGCTTGTGGGAGACTCTCTTCTTTAATTTGCACGAAATTATATATTTCCCTCAAAGCAGCTTGTTTCTTATGAGCAGGGAAATATTTAGCTGAGAAGTAATAAATCATATCCTGGGGACTACGCACACAACCAGGATTAAGAGAATTAAACCATATCTTAGCATCACCCTTTAATGAGAACGGAAATATTTTGAGTAAATAGAGGTAACGTGATCTCTCATTATTAGTGAACAGGGCAGCTATGTCATTTAACTTAGTAAGATGTGCCACAACAGTTTCAGATTCATAGCCATAAAACGGATCAGATTCAACCAAACTAATTATATCAGGATCAACAGAGAATTCATAATCTTTATCAGGAACACATATAGGTGAAGTAGCAAAAGCAGGATCGGGTTTCATTTTATCTTTAAGTGATTCTTTGTTCCATTTAATTAATAACCTTTTAAGCTCATATCTATCTTTGCAGGCTAAAATAGCTAAAGAAGCATCTTTATCAAAAAGATAACCTTCAGGAATAACAGGCATATTTTCATCATCACTATCATCATCGTATTCAGTTTCATCAATTTCTCTTTCTCTAGCCCTAGCAATTTGTTCTTCAAGAAATTCACTAAGGGGCACAGTAGTATCAGTCATAGAAACAGTTTCATCATAAGTATCATGTATAGTAGAAGTGGCATCATCAATAACATGCGACATATCAGAACGAATAGCGGAAGCAGATGTAGGTGTCGCAAACTTACTCATAACAGAAGGTGAATCAAGTGCAGAGCTAGATGGCAGTTCCTTACCCCCCCCCCCCCCCCTCGTAGTTGAGGGATAGATCTTGGTTTTTGGATCTCTCAAGTTCTTCATAGTGTCCAGCAGATATAAATCCCAAGTGACTCAAAGAATAGAGCTATGCTCATCGGCAACGGCGCCAGAAAAAGGTCTTGATAACCCACAAGTATAGGGGATCGCAATAGTTTTCGAGGGTAGAGTATTTAACCCAAATTTATTGATTCGACACAAGGGGAGCCAAAGAATATTCTCAACTATTAGCAGCTGAGCTGTCAATTCAACCACACCTGGAAACTTAGTATCTGCATCAAAGTGTTTAGTAGCATAGTAATATGATAGTGGTGGTAGCGGCAACAAAAGTAAAGACAGCAAAAGTAAAGTTTTTGATATTGTGTAGTGATTGTAACAGTAAAAGCGGGAAGTAAATAAGCGTAAACCAGTATATGGAAAACTCGTAGGCACCGGATCAGTGATGGATAATTATGCCGGACGCGGTTCATCATGTAACAGTCATAACATAGGGTGACACAGAACTAGCTCCAGTTCGTCAATGTAATGTAGGCATGTATTCCGTATATAGTCATACGTGCTTATGTAAAAGAACTTGCATGACATCTTTTGTCCTACCCTCCCGTGGCAGCGGGGTCCGATTGGAAACTAAGGGATATTAAGGCCTCCTTTTAATAGAGAACTGGAATAAAGCATTAACACATAGTGAATACATGAACTCCTCAAACTATGGTCATCACCGGGAGTGGTCCCGATTATTGTCACTTCGGGGGTGCCAGATCATAACACATAGTAGGTGACTATAGACTTGCAAGATAGGATCAAGAACTCACATATATTCATGAAAACATAATAGGTTCAGATCTGAAATCATGGCACTCGGGCCCTAGTGACAAGCATTAAGCATAGCAAAGTCATAGCAACATCAATCTCAGAACATAGTGGATACTAGGGATCAAACACTAACAAAACTAACTCGATTACATGATAAATCTCATCCAACCCATCACCGTCCAGCAAGCCTACGATGCAATTACTCACGCATGGCGGTGAGCATCATGAAATTGGTGATGGAGGATGGTTGATGATGACGACGGCGACGAATCCCCCTCTCCGGAGCCCCGAACGGACTCCAGATCAGCCCTCCCGAGAGGTTTTAGGGCTTGGCGTCGGCTCTGTATCATAAAATGCGATGATTTCTTTTCTCTGATTTTTTCTCTCCGAAGCAAATATATAGAGTTGGAGTTGGCGTCGGAGGGTCAACAGGGGGCCCACGAGGTAGGGGGGCGCGCCCTAGGGGGGGTGCCCCCCACCCTCGTGGAAAGGGTGTGGGCCCCCTGGTCTTCATATTTGGCGAGGATTTTTTATTATTTTTTCTAAGGTATTCCGTGGAGTTTTAGGACTTTCCGAGAATATTTGCTTTCTGCACATAAAACAACACCAAGGTAATTCTGCTGAAAACAGCGTCAGTCCAGGTTAGTTCCATTCAAATCATACAAGTTAGAGTCCAAAACATGGGCAAAAGTGTTTGGAAAAGTAGATACAATGGAGACGTATCACAGTCTAGATTTGTGTTTCTAGTTATCCGATTCAGAAGTGTGCTGGCTATGAGACTCACCGTCGGTGTGGGTGGGAGGGGCTGAATTCAGGACTATTTATTTTCAGGTAGATATCTGTGAGTTTATGCCTCATTTTTTGGATGACACGCGTCACACGCCAGTGATGGGCTTGTTAGTACATACGGTAGTCTTGGTTAGCATGTCACATCTTTCTTTTGTCGAATTGTCTTGAAGTTATTGGTTGTTCCTTCTTTCTTGGAAGGCCATTATTTGGCGAGTTTGTAATACATTTGTAATTAGCTTGGCATGATGCTGAATCAGGTAAAGAAATAGGTGTGAAGTTTTGGATAGGAGCCCGGAATTTGGAACTTGGAAACCATGTGAAAATGCTATTTTATACTCCCTCCGATCCAAAATAAGTGTCGTGGTTTTACTTAAAATTTGAATTAAAAATATGAAATTTATTTTGGATAAGAGGGACTGATAAATAATTATTCCTGCATTGTGATATGTTATAAATATTATAGTAGCCTGCCCATATTATTGTGATTGTGTAAAAAAGTAGAATTTTATTTGATAAACACTCATTTAGTAACTTTATTGACATACCAAATAAAACTCAAGTTTATTAGATAAGTTAATAATAGGTGTGACAATTGAGGCGGTTTCAGAAAAAATATTGATGGACAAAGCAGAGATGGAAGGAAAGAAAATCAAAATAGAAAGAAGGAGTGTGGAATTTACAAGGCTAGATGAAGGAGAACCAAATGACAGAACTTTAGTGTTTTTTGAAGTTAGGAGATATTTTTAAGTAGAATATTCTCGCCACATGCACACATGAAACGTAAGGTGCAACAAGGTTTGTGCTAAGTCAAACACCTTTAAGTTTGACTAAGCTGGTAGAAAAATATGCTAATATATACAACACCTAATGTCATCATTGAGCTTTCTTCATCAACCTTGTGTATATACATATACAACACCTTTAAGTTTGACCATGTGAGTAGTCATCCGTGTACTACGGGTCCATAACAATAGTTATGTGACTATGTGTCCATAATAGTAATTATGTGGCTTCTACTACCTCAGGTTCTTCAATGCAAAGATCACATGAGCCGTGTAACATGATTGTGATCAGATTGATGTAATCTTGGTATGTTTATTGCGGTGTGATGAATTGTCACTTTTATGATCTGATTATATATGATTTTTTTTCTTTGTTTCGGTTCTATTCTGCATTTTTAAGATGTGCATGCTCTCCGGTCTATTAGTTTATTTCTTGACCCGTTTAGATGGATAATCTTGAAGAGGGAGTCATGTGCATTGGTTGGGGTTTAACCTTGCAAGTAGTCTATCTCTTTGAAAGTAAGAGATAAGGGTTTTGTATTGTGTTATTGTCACTGAGAATAAAAAGTTAGTTAGCTAATTGCCTCGGTGTGGAGCTAATACTTTCAAATGTATGAAGAATTTTGGTCTTGGAATGGAGTATTAGTTATAGGTGCATGCTTTTAAGCAGTTTATCGATATAAGGATGTAATGGCCACATGCAATCATGACATGTATAATTAACCATAAACACTGCAATTTAACCGATACGAAATTGCAATTTGATTACCATGCCTATGCTATTTGGAGAAATGTCACTAGTGAATGTATGGATCTCGGTCCTTTTTTCCTCATAAATACAATATCTTTTTAAAAAAATTGTTTTTTGATATTCTAAATCGGTTACATTTGCATACAAATTCATTCGCACACGCGGATACATTAATCCTGGTAACTAGCGAATCTAGTGAGGTTGACACCCTCGCTAGACAAGTCAGGGACCAATGACAAAGATTCTTAGTTGAAAGCAGGGCTGATCATTGGACTCATAGAAGAACTCTGCAAATTGATATGCTTTCTTCCCGGTGAGGGAGAATCCTTCTCTTGCCAATTGCCACAAATCCTTGATCTTGTGGGTCCAACAATATTTTTCGTAATATAGCAAGGAAATATCAACGGGCGATGGAGAAAGAGAGGCCCCACCATCGCGTGGTGCCTCCTAGGGCATGGCCCGCATGGAGCCGACCACGGCAACGACGGGAGATGTTGAGGATAAAGCTCGAGATGTGGCAGTGACTATCCCCCCTTCCCCCGTGTGTAGCCCAGGAGAACTACATGGCGCCAAGCCTGTTCTTTTTTCTTGAATTTGTCACCTTGTGCGTTCGTGCATCGTATGGAGACTCTACGCCCTCCTGTTCATGATTCGGATCCACCTGATCACCATCGTCCTTACTCATGAAGCCATCAGGGAGAATATTTTAGTCATGTCAGTTCTTTGGTGATATGAATATTAAATAAATGTGACCCTATTTTACATGCCCTTGCCCTAAATTCATAGCTACGACCATGTAACACTATAGAAGGCACTAGAAAAACAATTTGTATCGAAGCAAATGCAATAAAGAGCTGCCACTTAGTATAGCCTAATGAAACTGACCATAGACCTTTGCGGCATGAGAGATTATTTTTTTTGCCAGTGCGAGAATGTGACTTGCAAATCCCCCCCCCCCCCCTGTGTGCTATTGGATTTGGGAAGTGAAACTGCTGGATTAGCAAGTTGCAATCGTGGGAGGTAGCTAGCCGGTTAATCACACTGTCTGCAGCCTGGCTGGTAGTGCACGTACATATGTGTGATGAAGGGTTACGCACGCAATGTCAAGTAAGGCGTCTCCCAACATGTGTGCATAGGAAGAAGAAAATAATATAATGTAGTCTTTTTTTCAAGATATCCAAATTCCAGGCTCATCGGAGCCCAGTCTTCAAAACTTCACTCTTTTCATTACCCACTTGTCCAATGTCATGTATGCATATAGTCCAGCTAATTACAAAATGTATTACAAAGTCACGAAATAATGGCCTTACAAGAAAGAGGGAAAGACCAAGAACATAGATACAATCGAAGTAAAGAAAGCTGTAACATGCCAACCAAGACTACAATATATACTGAAAAGCCTATAATTGGCATGTCATCCAAATCAGGACATAAATTTATGTGAGATTTAAAACACCTGAAATCAGTCCCTCCCACCCCACACCGACAACGAGTCTCGAAACCAGCATGCTTATGTGTTGTTGAGATGGAAACACACATCTCTAGACTGACCCACTTATTAGTTATTGTCCTTGAAGCCTGTAAGGAGGGGCTCTTTCTTCTCATCCCACTTGTTCAACCTTTTCTGTGCCTCCTCTACCTGGAGAATGTAGAAAAATTAACCTATACAGTAATGTAGTGTATTTTTTTTCAACACATATCTTTGATCAGTTTGCATCAAGCACATACTCTCAAGAAGGTTCTTAATCATGTGATGGAGGAATGGTGATGAACAAGCAACATGTGTGCATGTTACATTAATGACAACATATATGGGGACAATGAAAGCTAGATTGTATCCATGGTCATCAAGGAGTTAATTTAGGATTCATCATTTACACTTTTGTACAAAATAATGGAAATGTAAATTCAACTTTCTGCACAAAAGGTTTAATAACAAGGAATACCTCTTCCGTCCAGTTAGTTCTTATGGTGACCCACAACAGAATGGTTGTCTGCAAGGCTGTTCCCCCAATCAAACCACCCCAAATACCCTGCAAGTAGGCATACAATTCCACCAACATACGTTAGAACACATAACTGAATATATCGCCATCACGGAACATATATGAAAATTTTCGTAGATAGATCAATCACCTTTGCGCCGAGATTGAAGAAAAAACCAAGAACAACACCAAGTGGGACACCTACTATGTAGTAAGAGCCGACGTTCACGTAAGCAACAAATTTCTGCCATCCACATCCAACAGCAACACCTGATGTTTCCATACATGTTAGTAAATCCTAATCATTCTGAATATGTGGTATCTCAAGAGAGAAAATATGCATCACAAAACATAGTAGAATTGTTTCCCTCATTTGTACCTTCACCTTTTTGCACCAATGGCCTACACCATGTAATACCCTATTCTTTTCTTGTATTTTGGTAATACAAAAACTAATCAAATCACGGTATGAAAACCTACTATATCCCTAAAATATGTGTTATCTCAGTATGGAAAAATTTGCATCTCAAAACATGATAGCATGTTTCCCTCATTTGTACCTTCATTCTCTTTTTCCTAAGGGCCTACATCTTGTAGTATCAATTCTTTCTATTTCCCATTCCTATGCGAAAAGATAGTATCACATTCTTTTCTTGTACATAATACTACAAAAACTAGTAAAACCACGGGAGGGAAACCTACTATAGTCCTAAAAAACATGATAGAACTATAAAGGACTAGCCTGGACTTGGGAGAGAATTTTGCACTATAAGTGAATTAGAGCTATGTTTAACACATATGACGTAGTTGCCCCACAAATATGAAAGAGTCTACAGTCATTTCAAATATAGGTGTAGGTCATCTCGCAATACTCTTGTACGTTCTAATTTAGTAACTACTAGAAGGGTTGGGTGCGCTTTGCCGCGCCGTTGAATTTGTTGGGATTCTTAAATTTCTTTACTCGCTATATTTCAAAATATATGGTGTATTTTTTTTGAAAAGTCTAACCTCTTTAAGTTTGACCAAATTTATAGAGAAATATATCAAAATTCATAATATCAAATGGGTGTTATTAGCTTCATCATGAAATGAATTTACATTTTTTTTGTTTAATATTATGGATGTTGATATTTTTGGCTCTGAACTTGGTCAAAGTTAAAAGAAATTGACTTTCCAAAAACGTAATAACCCTTATATTTTGAAACTGGTGGAATGCGGTTATTTGGCGGGCCTTTCGCGGTGTAATTCCGTGCTATCCGCTAATCAACCCATATTTATGTGTGGATATTTTTTCATCAGTGGTTGCATGTATTGCATTGGCGCTATAGTATCACATGGTGGTGCTTTTTTCTAAGGAATGGGAGTTTGCGAGGGGTTGATATGTTTTTATAGGCCGGTTGTTGCTGATTGATTTGGAAAAATTATTGGCCCGATCAAAATCGTGATTCAAATCCAAAATTGAATACCTCAATTGAATGAAAGAGCTTTAAAATTAGGAAATATAGAGAATTAAAATAATTAAATGGGAGAGCCCCATTGTTGACCCAGTCAAAATCGGGTGACCCAATTTCAAATTGTAGCCTCAATTAATTGTGAAGATTTAAAAACCAGAAAACATGGCGTATTGTATAAAAAAATGATAGAGTTTTGAGAAATTGTTGACCCGGTCAAAATTGGGTGACCAAATCCCAATTGGAGACCTCAATTGATTGTGAGGCCTCCAATCCTAGGGAGCTTAGTGATATAGTATATGAGAGAAATATAGATTGAATTAAAAAAGTGAAAGTGTACATGAATTGTAACGTTAAACAAAACAGAAATGGGCTCCTATTTTTCTAATAATGCACCTGCCATCTACTCTTTCCATAATTTTGTACTAACAGACTAGTCGAGAATCAAGAAATCACTTGTTCTTCATGTAGAAAGTGTCTAAAATTACCTGTCAGTACAGGTTGGATGCCACCGAGAACCAGCGTGACGGCGAGAAATGGGCAGAGATCCGCCACCGCATCTGAAACTGCTTCACCATCTGTGAACAAGTAGCTGATGTGGTTGCGAAGGCAGAGAATCACGACAGCAAGGATGGTAGAGATTGTTGCAGAGAGCCCGGTGACGACCCACACAGAGAAAAATGCAGACTTGGGGTTGCCAGCGCCAAGCTCATTGCTCACTCTTACACTGAAGTGAAAACGTATCAATTCGTTAGTTAGAGTACTTACCTAGTTGTAAGTAAGTAATGCTAATGTTTATCAAGGCCTTTGAGTATAGACTTGCGAACCTTGCAGCGGCATTGAACCCAACGGAGATCATGAACACCCAACCATAAATCGTCATACTGTACCGGCCAAACGCACACATGAAATTTAATCAGCGCCAACTCTGAAGATTGATTACTGGGAACAACAGTAAGACTTAATGTCCAATGATACTCACCATATAGAGAGGGAACCCAGGGCAATCTCAGGGTTGGGGAGCAATCCAGCAATGATCACCAGCACCTGAAAGTACCATGTCTCAAGGCACAGCATCACGGCAGACACAGCGGAGAGCTTGAAGAAACTCGGCAAACCGGAGAAGGCCTGCCAACTGAACCCCGTCCACGTGTGCCGGCATGTCGGGCTGACGACGATGTACACAAATTGCGCGGCAACCATGATCCACCAGCTCACGCTCAGCACCAAAGAGGCACCGAGCAGCCCAAGGCCAACCTTGTACATGAGCACCCAACTCATCAGCACATGTAGAACGAGCGTTGCCGTGGAGATGTGAGCACTTGGCAGGACGATGCTCTGTGCCTGTAGGAACTTCTGAATGGGGAAGTTGACGGCGTACGCGAAGATCTGAGGAATCAAGCCGTACACAAAGATCGACGCGGCACGAGCTATATCCGGTGACTGTCCCATCAACAAGAGGAGTGGCTCCGAGAAGGCATACATCACAGCAAGTGGTATGCCGGTTAAGCCCAACAGAATGATGGAGCGCTGTAGGTAGATTCCGAGCATGTCGTATTTGTGTGCACCGTAGGCCTGACCGCAGAGGGTCTCCACTGCACTGCCCATGCCCAGCTGCAAACACGTAACGTCATAATTGTTAGGATTGTCACAAACTGCGTCCTAGCAAACTTGTACCTTAGATTTAGGATAAATTAGGACTACATGCAAAAAAAAAGGAAGGGGACAACTGAAATGAGCTTATTATTTTTCAGAATATGGAATGTGATTATGGTTCACAATGATCTACCCACGTCCAATGTGTTGTGGCACTACACCATTAATTCCGTTCCTCTTTTGTCTTCATTTGAAGTTTCATTGAGCTTCATCCCTCTTGATCAGATTCATCCACTAGAGTTTCATAGAGTTTGATTTTCATATTGCTCCCTCCATGTCCTCTCATTTTTCATCTTAATTAGATAATTTGCAAAACAATTTAGTACTATGTTCATTGAAAAGAGCATGTAAACATGTTTGATTTTCCAGGTTTCCAGGCAGACTTCTTATACTAGCAGTGTAACACTAAGTAAAATGTACAAAAACATGTGAAACGAACAAAATAGCTGACAAAATTAATTAATTAACAAATATGGAAAAATGTACTGAATAACACAAATATGGACATTAAACAGTGAAGAAACACTGTTGAGCAACGAGAATGGAAACTTATGAATCTCAAGAAGCTCACTGAAATTCAAAGCGACTTATTATATTGTGTGCCTCATGGCAAACTTCTTTTTAGGTACAGCCTCATGACAAACTTAATAGAGTCTCATGGAGCTTCACCGCTCTTAGTCAAATTCATCATTATGAGTTTCATATTGCTCCCTCCATGTCCTCTAATTATTCTTCTTACATAACTTGCAGAACAATTTTGTATGTTTCTTAGGAAAACAGCATGTGCAAGTGCTTTCAAGAAAACAAGGAAAGATTTTCAACTGGTTCACCGTTATGATTGATTTGCTCGGTTTCCAGGCAGACTTCTTATATATAGCAGTAGTATTACACTAAGTAAACTGTACAATAATATGTGAAACAAACAAAATAGCTTTTAAGACTAATGAATTAACAAATAAGGAATAAGATAAATAACACCAAAACATTCAAGGAAAAAATTGGGAATTAAACAGTGAAACTGTTGATCAACAACCAAGGTGACTTATCAATCTCAAGAGAGTAAGCACATTGAAAATTCAAAGCCACATATAATCTGTGTCTCGCATGATTGCAGAGTAAGTGCATCCGGTCCCTGAGTCCAGATTCCCTTTTATGTGCAGCGTGCTCGGAAAATTAATGAGCTGACAGCTACAGCATCATGATTCGTACTACAACTAAGTGGGGTCGAAATATTACTTTAGAGTTCAGATTAGAGGACAAACATTCCAAATGACATGGGATATGAATCCGTCCAATGCTAAATTTTAAGTTATAATAAAAATGCCTTTATCGAAAATGACATGAGACCTTTTTTAAGTAGGGCGACGTATAGGTGCCGACGAGGCATATCAATCCATCAACCTCTCACCCATAATCAAATGAGATTGGCTCTTGTCCTACATACGCTATCAATTGATTGGTTGATTGATCGAGAGAGAGGAGAATATATAAACAGGACGACAAGAGTCAAAGATTGATGGGACAGGTCACGTCATTAGACAAGCATATGTATGCTCTGCTTAGAAATAAGAAATAGACCATCATGAAAAACCATTTATATTCACCTCGCGTACGGCGTGCTCAGCTTAGGATTTGGGAAAAATGAAGGGGCTGATATGGCAGGTTTCACTTCACCCGCAAAAAAAAAGAAGTCATGCCTTCACTTAACTGAACACACTACACTAGTACTTATCTAGAAATTAATAAAATCTGCACAGCAGATTCCTACAGTTTTTCTAAAGAAAACTATCCCTCCCAAATTTAATATAAGACGTTTTTTGACACTGTCATGCACTCTTAAAACGTCTTACAAAAAATTACAGAGCAGTACAATTATCATAGACGAAACTAGTATGGGAGGTGGCAAGTCGATTTTGGTCATTTCACACCTGCCACACATCACACGTACAAGACGGGCCACGGGGTACCTTCAAATCCGTAATACTCCCTTTATAAACTAATATAAAAAATATTTAAATCATTAAAGTAGTGATCTAAATATTCTTATATTAGTTTACGAAGGAAGTACAAGCCACGAGTCAATGGCTTGTGCCCAATAGGCCAGCCAACCATAGAGACCCTACTCTATCCATAACCCCACTAATAACCATGTAATATATTGTAGTACGTAGGAAACATCTATGTCACGCTCCGTCGATCTAAGCAGTGGGTGGGCTGTGGCCATCACCTAGCCATTAATTAAGAGAGGAGAATATCCTCCCTAAGTTATAATTGGTGCGGCTGCTAGCGAGCGACCGCTAGAAACCAAACCATCCATATCTAACCCTCATATCGACCGGCGATTCATGCATTTATTTAGCGTGGTCACAGTCGTCAGTGTACATCCCGAATTCCCGATCGACATTATCTCTCCCATGCCCTCGCCGATGCTAGACCAGGCTGCCCTGTGACCAACGATATGGATGGATGGATGGAGAGGCACACACGTCGCATTCGACCAGGTTCAATCCCCGCCATGTGCACGGCAAGGAGACGGCCCAGCTAGAAAGTGAGTAGGCAGGACGGGGCCACGGGGGCAGTGCCAAGTCGCCATGAATGAATGACTGGCAGCGGCTTGTGCCAAGTAGGCCTGCCATGTGCCATAGATCTCTCGCGAAAACACTAGTGTACTCCCACTGATCCAGCCCTACTAATAACGATCGACAAGAATCTACTCCATGCCTGCAAGATCCACGACCGTCGGAGCATGTGCTGTGTCAAGCGTCAACTTTCAAAGATCTACCGAGCATCGACATGTGCTGCTCTCAACTCTCAACGAGCATGGGATCCATGCACGCCGGCGGCCGGCCGGAGAAACCCACCCGAGGTCCTGATCCAAGCATTGCGTGCGTCTATCTCAAACCAACGACGTAGAGATGTGAGCGGAGGAGTGCCAGCGCGTACCATGAGGCCGTAGGCGAAGGTCTGGACGCCGGTGTTACCGAGAGAGGCGGCGGCGAGCTCCAGGTTCCCCAGGTGACCGGAGAAGATCTGCGTCGACATGGACATGACGTAGTTGATCATGTACACCACTACCGCCGGCGCCGCCAGCCGCGACAGCAGCCGGAGCTCGACCAAACCCGCTGCCCACGCGCGCTCCGCCAGCGGCGCCGACGTGTCCGTCAGGATGCTCTCCAGCCGACCCGGCGCGTTATGCTCATGCTCGTCCCCGCCAGCCATGATGCTCGTGAGGTTTGGTAGCTAGCTAGGACAAGAGAGACTATGGCCAGTAGCTACTAGCTAGCTCGTATATATGGAGTATGTGCGTGTGCTCTCTCTCGGCGTTGACGCCCCGGTCGCCAATACCTACTACAAAAATAGTGGATTGCCTGGATTCGCGCTGACAGTGGGACTCCCCACGCTCTGGCTCCGGCTCTGGCTCTGGCTCTGGCTCTGGCTCTGGCATCACTACGGCCTGCCTGCTTTGCAAGTCGCCGTCCACGCACACCCACGAGGTTCGCGCGGCCACTTGCTGACAATGGTAGCTGGTGGTGGTGACTGCCTCTCCCACACCGGCGCCAGCCCTTTTAAGGCGATGGGGGATCCGGTCCAGACCTAGCTAGTCCAGTGGCTCTCCTTCATCACCCGATCCGTGTGGGAGTTGGTAGGTTACGTGAGTGTGTATGGACACCATGCATGTGATGGGCGGCGATATGATGCGCGCACACATGGGGACGAACAGGTCAGTAGAATCTGCTCATCATGCTATTAGCTGACCTTGTAAATTTCCATGATATTATTTGTACATTGCATCTTGGTAAATATATTATTCTCTTTCCTCTATCTATCTCATCTTATCCGGAGTATTTTCTTAATCTCTTCTCCTAAAATGTTAAACTGATAAGAAATAAGTCTACATTGATTTAAGTGAGCACCCAACATCGGGCGTGGCTAGATATCAGTCAGCTCGAAAAAAATTGGGGTCAGTCGATTCCGTGAATCGTTGGATGCAAAATCAATGGCTCACGGTTTTTCTTCAACCTCACAGCTGATCTCCTTCCTTGAGCCACCAACCACCACCAGCTTAACCACCAGCCCGCGCCACCTCGCCGCCCCGCCCTTCCCGAAACCACCCCCCACCGCCGGCCGTCCCTCTAGCCTACTCCTTTCATTAAAAAACCGACTAACCCTGAATTCGAAAATCAGCTGACTGATGTGTAGCTAAATTGTTTTATTTATCGAAATGGATGCAGTAATTAGTGGTTTCAAGGCTCGATGACAATATTTCCCCTCGTCCCACCGATGGCATGCATGGTGGTGCTCAATCTAACTCGAAGAATCTGCGCATGGCATCCTGATCCACCAGTGGTGGGCGAGGAGATCATGGTGTGGCATTGGAGTCAGCGTGTTTGTTGCTAGTTTGCAGCAGCGAGGGCCACAATAGCAGTTTGGGGATCTGCGCAGCTTGATCTGGTGTAGGGGCAGCGACGCTAGATTGAGATTTAAGTCGCGGGTCATCGACCAATAGTAACACGTCATGGTGGCGATCATCAGTGGTTTGAGCCTTGAGGTGGTGAGATTTGCACAACGAGTGCAGGGTAGCACCCAAAAGTGAGTCGGCAGTGTTTGCTCTTTGGGTGGCTAGACAGACTGAGAGGGAGGTGGATGGTTGCAACAACAGCCGGATGTCCCAAACCGGTCTCAAACGTCCTGACGGCCTGCTCGATCACTGAACGGTCACGAAAATATGACCCAGCCTGGCGTCTTAAATGGGCCTCAGACACCCGAGCTGAACGACACCTCTCATATCCAGGCTAAATATGGGACGGATTTGGGGGCGCCTGGGCCTGGGCACGTCCGCCACGTAGACCAATGATGGGGTCCCATGCGGACTCGCTCGGAAACCCAGCGGTCTGACAGACATCTCGTCTGTCACCGCGGTGTGAACACCGCGTGGTGCCGTTCTCGCTCGCCGCTCGAGGCCAAATCCGGCTATGTAAGCAGGCAGACGTCCCCCAAACCTAGCCCATCCAGCTCCCTCTCTATGCCGCAACCCCCATCCGCCTCCTCTCCCCCGCTCTCCCCACGCTTTCGGACATCGCCATGGTCCGACAGAAGATCACCACCTATATAAGGGGGTGTTTGTTTGCAGGGACTTTTTTGTGTAGGGACTAGAAAAAGTCCCTCTTAGAGACTTTTTTACCAAACGGGGGGGGGGGGGGGGGGGGGACTTTTTAGGGACTAAACTAGGCATTTGGGACTAAATGAAGGAACTTTTTGAGACTTTTCCAACAATGACCCTCCATGCACCCATTGGCCCACCATCCAATGGTGTTGTTTGATTGTTATTTTTCTATATACTAGAAACAATATGGTCATTTAATAACCTCTAGAAAGAGAGTAGGGACTTTTTAATCTCTAGAAACAAACAGATAGGGACTTTTTAGAGGCTAAGCTAAAAGATCCTAGGACTAGAGAACCAAACATCATCTAAGCATTAATGTTGATCACGGCCGGTTAGTCTTGGCCTAGCCGTCCGCGGGAGCGGGCAACAAATAGCTGCACGCGCGTAGGGGTCGTCTGGCCGTTCAGTCAATGCATGCTGTGCGTGGGCGTGCATGTAGTTAGTTGGTTAGTGGCCGGTGTGTTTACAGAGTGTGTTAAATTTACAATCATGAAGTTGAGCTGAATTTTTGCATGGCTATTTACAACTTGATCTGCCTGTAGCCATTTCTCCGTTTCACTGATATTTTTTCAATGATATTGTAGTGATGATGCACTTGTTATAAGCTACTTGTATTTGGATACTGTGAAAACGAGCTACCTTGCCCGCAGCACAACCAAACGACTAGCTGATGGCTGTTGCTAGCAAGGGCATTGAACCAAACGTGCTGCTAAGGCAAAGGTAGCCCAGCCGAGCTAACCTAGCTAGGCTAGCTCAGCTATGGGCAAGCAGCTGGGCAATACAACCAAACGCTCCCTAGTGGTGTGTGTGGCCACTGGCCTGTGTGCGTGGATGTGCTATATAAAGTGTACTCGGTTGTGAGGTCAGGAGAGAGGAGCCTAAGGAGAAATGTAGTTTTCAGGTGTGTGTGTGCGCGCGCTCACCATGAGGAGTAGCAGCCAGAGTTAGCCTCTATGGTGTGTAGTCTCCCATGTATGATCAGTCTGGTATGTGCCACCAACTCGAGTTTGTTCTCGAAAGGAAAAGAAAGCGTCGTTCGTGCGGCGAGGCGTTTGTCATCGGAATAATTTGTCTCCTTCTTCCACCTTCGTCCGAGTGAGTGTGAGAGCAAGGTAGGCTAGGGCTCGTCCCAACAACGTACGTTATACTCACGCCAGAGCGCCGGTGCCAGATCGCGGAGGAGATTCGTGCGAGGAACGCCGCCCGCGCATTGCTCCTGGGCTGCTTCCGGACTCGAGAAAGTGGATGAGGAGGAGGAGCAGCAGCAGCACCCGAAGGAGGAGAAGGGAGAGTAGCTACCGGAGTCGATGGAGGTGGCGAAATCGAAGGAGGACGAGGCAGCGCAGCCTGGTCCGGGCTTCAACATGGAGGACGCGGAGACGGAGTTCACGATCGCCCAGGTCATGGGGATGGCGAGGCAATAGACCATCCTGAAGTTCATTTAGGATGAGGTATATGTGAAGGCTAACCGAAAGTTCCTCCGGTAGGAGCGGGCGGTGACAGATGCGCTCTTCGTCGAACTTGACACGGAGAAGAGGAGGCCGGAGTGGAGCAGCCGAAGGAGTCGGAGTTGCTGTTGCTGTCCATGTACCCAGAACCGGGTACGGAGATAGTCGACATCTCCCACAAGGAGTGGAGTGTTAGAATAAGTATATGTATCGGACGTGGAGTTCTAGTTGTATACAGGCAATTGACTTGTACGTCAATTGTCCCAGCCGTGTCCTACTCTATAACGATCCCTGATCGATCTATTGTGATATAAATATAAGGCAGGTGATCCCAGGAGATCATCACGCCTCAACCAATCGATCCTTAATTTCTTACATGGTAACAGAGCCTTCTCTTCTATATCGCATCTAGATGTCTCTCGTTCCCTTCGGCGGTTCCCCAGGAGCTTCTTCCTCGATCAGCCAGCCCATGGCGACGCTTGGCGACACCTCCCGCGAGAAGCTTGGCCGTGACAACTTCCTCTTGTGGAAGGCGACGGTCCTACCTCCGATCCGAGGCGCACAGCTCGATGGATACCTGGATGGCTCAATTCAAGCTCCGGCCAAGACCCTTGATGTTCAGAAGGCCGACAAATCAGGCACCGAGACGGTGCCAAATCCCGAGTACGCTCGCTGGATAGCCCAAGATCAGCAAGTTCTTGGATCGCTGCTGACCTCTCTTTCGCGCGAAGTTCTAACTCAAGTCGTCTCCATGAAGACGTCCGTGCAGGTCTGGACAGCTCTTGAGGAGATGTACTCCTCCGTCTCTCGGTCACGAGTTATTCAACTTCGGACCCTGTTCGCCGGCACTCGGAAGAACGAGATGACCGCCACCGCATACTTCACGAAGATGCGGGGCATTGCGGACGAACTCACAGCAGCAGGGAAGAAGATAGAAGACGATGATCTCATCTCTCAGATCCTTGCTGGATTGGATGCAGAATATAATCCGTTTGTCTCATCCATTGGTGCCAGAACCGATGCCTATTCCTTGAGCGAAATTTATGCTCAGTTTCTTGCGTTTGAAGCACGCTTGGAGTCACAAAATTCTGGGTTGCAACAATATAACTCGTCAGTGAATCTTGCTGCACGAGGAGGACATGGCAAAGGAAATCGTGGAGGCAAAAACAGTAGTGGTGGCAACCGCGGTGGCTACGGCAACAACAATCGTGGAGGCTACAACAACTACGGCAATAATTACAGCCAGGGGAACAACTACAACCATGGTAACAACAGTTACCCCAACAATAATCGCCGCGGAGGACGACTAGGACCAGGAAGTGGAACGAATCTTCCTCGCGGTGAGAGGCCTACTTGCCAGATTTGTGGTAAGATTGGGCATCCAGCTCATAAGTGTTGGTATCGGTTTGACCCAAATTATGTCACCGAAGAGAGATATGGTGGAGCAGCCACTACTTCATATGGAGTTGATTCCAATTGGTACTTTGATACTGGAGCAACTGATCATATTACAGGGGAGCTCGACAAACTGACAACACATGCTCGCTACAACGGTCCTGAACAGGTTCATGCAGCTAATGGTGCAGGTATGGCTATTAGTCACATCGGTCATGCAATCATTAATTCTTTTGATCATACTCGAAATTTCCATCTTAATGACATACTTCATGTTCCCCAAGCCACCAAAAGTCTAGTTTCTGCTAGTCGTTTTGCTTTTGATAACAATACTATTGTGGAAGTTCACCCTCATGCTTTTTTCGTTAAGGATCCAACAACGAAGGAAATTCTTCTGCACGGCCCATGTGAGCGTGGCCTTTATCCGTTGAAATCACCATGCTCGTCTCCTTCCTCCGGTATTCAAGTTTTTGGTGCTTCAAGGCCATCACTAACAAGGTGGCACGATCGTCTTGGTCATCCGGCCTCTGCAATAGTCAAACAAGTCCTTAGAAAGTATAATTTACCATGTTCCGTTGAGTCCACTAGTGAGTCCGTGTGTGATTCTTGCCAAAAGGCTAAAAGTCATCAGCTTCCGTATCCTAGGTCTCCGAGTATATCTAGTGCTCCTTTAGAGCTAGTCTTCTCTGATGTTTGGGGTCAAGCACCCGAGTCTGTTGGTCGAAATAAATATTATGTAAGTTTCATTGATGATTATAGTAAATTTACTTGGATATACCTCTTACGAAACAAATCTGATGTGTTTCAATGTTTTCATGATTTTCAACATTTAGTTGAGCGCCTATTTAACACAAAACTCATAGCTATGCAAACTGACTGGGGTGGAGAGTATCACAAACTCAACTCCTTTTTTCAGCGTATTGGCATTACTCATCATGTTTCATGTCCTCATGCACATCAACAAAACGGATCCGCCGAGAGAAAGCATCGCCATATTGTTGAGGTTGGACTTGCATTGCTTGCTCATGCCTCTATGCCTCTTAAGTTCTGGGATGAAGCGTTTCTTTCCGCTGTATATCTTATTAATCGTGTTCCTAGTCGAGTCATCAATATGCTTTCTCCACTTGAACGTCTCTTTGATGAAAAACCTGATTATTCTTCGCTTCGCGTTTTTGGTTGTGCATGTTGGCCAAATCTTAGACCATATAATACTCGAAAATTAGCTTTTCGCTCCATTCGGTGTGCTTTCCTAGGCTATAGTAACAAACACAAGGGATACAAGTGTCTTGATATTTCATCCGGTCGTATATATATCTCCCGTGATGTTGTTTTTGATGAATCTGTTTTCCCTTTTGCCCAACTTCATCCCAACGCCGGAGCCCGTCTTAGAGCCGAGATCCTCCTTTTGCCCCCCAACCTTCAGAATCCTACGAGTAATGATCAAGGGAATGATGATTTGCATGATTATGTAACTAATCCTACTAATGAACCTGATGCTTGTGTTGACAGTACTCAGGAACAGGAAAAACTGCAGCAGAATTTGGTGCATAATAGCTCTGATGGCAATGATTTTATGTGTATAGAGGATGGCACGGAGAGCGAGGTAGACTGCAGTGGATTGCGCGCGTCTACAGGACCTGCAGCATCGGGATCCTATCCATCAGGGTCGCCCACGTCCAGTCACCAGCCGTCGCATGATGCGTGTGGGACCTCCCTGCCGGGTGAAACACGCAGGGCCCCTTCTTTTTGCGCCGAACCAAGCACGCCCACGCGTGGGCGTCGCGTGACTGGTGTTGTACCAGACTCACCCGCGTCCAGATCTCCTGGTACTGTCAAAATGGGTGCACATCCTGTACGTACACCCTCTACTGTTCACTCCTCGGGACTGCACACCAATGAGTCTTTCTCAGGTGAAGATGGCACTGAATCTTCTATGGCTTCTCCCGTTCAAGAAACTCAGTCAATACAGCAGCCGTCAATTGCAGATCGTGTCGTGACGCGTTCGCGTAATAATATTTTCAGACCAAAGGTTATCACAGATGGACGAGTTCGCTGGTGCAACGTGTGCACGACAGGTGAACCAGATAATCTTGCCGAAGCTCTTGCGGACAAAAATTGGAAAGAAGCCATGGACGAGGAATATTCGGCATTGATGAAAAATAATACATGGCATCTTGTGCCTGCTAAGAAGGGTACAAATATTATAGATTGCAAGTGGGTCTATAAAATTAAACAGAAATTTGATGGAGAGATTGACAGGTACAAAGCACGGCTTGTTGCAAAGGGATTCAAGCAGAGATATGGAATTGATTACGAAGACACATTTAGTCCAGTTGTGAAAGCAGCAACAATTCGGTTAATTCTTGCCATAGCTGTGTCCAACAATTGGAGTCTTCGCCAGCTAGATGTGAAGAACGCGTTCCTTCACGGTGTTCTAGAAGAGAATGTGTATATGAGGCAGCCTCCAGGGTATGAAGATCCAACCAAGAGGCAGTATGTATGTAAATTGGATAAAGCTTTATATGGGCTGAAACAAGCTCCTCGTGCATGGTTTTCTAAACTCAGCTCGAAGCTACTAAATCTGGGATTTTCCTCTTCACGGGCGGACATGTCGTTGTTCTTCTTTAAGCGAGGTGGAATTACAATGTATCTTCTCGTCTATGTGGATGACATCATAGTGGTGAGCTCATCTGATTCTGCGGTTGACGCATTGCTCAAAGATCTACAATGTGATTTTGCTCTCAAGGATTTGGGAAATCTTCACTATTTTCTTGGTATTGAGGTGAAGAGGAAAAATGATGGAATATTGCTGACACAGGAGAAATATGCTAATGATCTTCTCAAACGAGTTGCGATGCAACATTGCAAGCCATCGGATACACCACTTTCAGTTTCAGAAAAACTGTCAATTGAGGATGGTGATCGGCTGAGTGATGAGGATGGAACCAGATACAGGAGCATAGTAGGAGCATTGCAATACTTGACATTGACAAGACCAGATATTGCTTTTGCCGTGAACAAGGTTTGTCAGTTTCTTCATTCGCCCACTAGCATACACTGGACTGCAGTTAAGCGAATTTTGCGATACATCAAGGGTACACTTGGAGTAGGACTAAAAATTACAAAATCAAAGTCTACCCTTGTGAGTGCATTCTCAGATGCTGATTGGGCGGGTAGTCCCGATGATCGTAGATCCACAGGTGGTTTTGCTGTATATTTTGGCAACAATCTTGTTTCTTGGAGTGCTCGAAAGCAGGCAACAGTATCAAGGTCAAGCACTGAAGCAGAGTACAAATCCCTAGCTAATGCAACAGCTGAGATCATTTGGATCCAAACACTTCTCAAGGAGCTCGGAGTCAATCAACCTAGAACAGCATGTCTATGGTGTGACAATCTTGGAGCAACGTATCTCTCGGTTAACCCAATATTTCATGCTCGGACCAAACACATTGAGGTTGATTATCACTTTGTCAGAGAGAGAGTTGCAGAGAAGCTTCTTGAGATTAGATTCATTCCCTCCGGTGATCAGGTAGCGGATGGTTTCACGAAAGCACTTGCTACTAGACAATTAGAATTGTTCAAACGCAATCTTAACTTAGACAAGTTATGATTGAGGGGGTATGTTAGAATAAGTATATGTATCGGACGTGGAGTTCTAGTTGTATACAGGCAATTGACTTGTACGTCAATTGTCCCAGCCGTGTCCTACTCTATAACGATCCCTGATCGATTTATTGTGATATAAATATAAGGCAGGTGATCCCAGGAGATCATCACGCCTCAACCAATCGATCCTTAATTTCTTACATGGAGTGATCTACGTAGTATGTAGGTTTTTATCTTTGCATGCTTTTGTATAGATATAAAAATTCTAGTATGAGGTGTCTGGGTGCTGTTGTGTAAAGTTGAGAACAGGCCGGTCATTGCTCATGGACGTGCCCCGCGTGCCTACGCGCGTTTGAGGGGTCATATACGGCTGTAGATGCGGTTGCGTCGCCGGTTGACAGATGTCCTTGGTTGAAAACTCACTATCTGGCGTTATGATAGATCAAACAATGTCGACATCTGTGTGTCGTTTTGCAATCCATCGACCTCTTATTTTCATATAATAAGGACGCCGATAAATGCCACACGTGTAGGTATTAGAGAGTCTGCTCACACATTTTGTGTGGTGTATAAAAGGAACAGCCCACACATTTATGTGTGGGTAAAACAACTACCGTCCATACGCCTCTTTTTTTTCCTCCTGATTCCTCTCACACGCGTGCGTGTGGGCGAAGTTGATAACGTCCACACGCCCGTATGTCAGGCCTCGTACCTCCTGGCCCCACATGCCACGCGTGATGATCACCGCGCGCCCGCAGTTGCCATGGTCCAGACCCTCGTCCATGTTCGTTTAACTGCAGTTGCCATGTCGCTGAACTACGGTTGCCATGTCGGACAACTGCAGTTGCCATGGTTGCTCAACTGCAGTTGCCATGTATGGTCTGATCTAATGTAGTTGTCATGATTTCATAACTTTAGGAGTTGCCACATACTAACGCTAGGCAGTTGAAAGAGTTGCCATGTGCTCACAAGCATGTTAGGGCAGTTGCCTTGTAAAAAGGAAGAGTTGCATCTGCTTACGTGCACGTTAGGGCAGTTGCCATGTACCATGTAAAAACATATGGCAACTCGGTAAAAGAGAGTTGCCATCTGCTTATGTGCGCACTAGGCAGTTGCCGTGTATCCTGCAAAACACATGGCAAACTCGGATAAAAAGAGAGAGTTGCCACCTGCTTATAAAGCACACTAGGGGCAGTTGCCATGTGCACTACAAAACACATGGCAACTACTCCCTCCGTTCCTAAATACTTGTCTTTCTAGGCATTTTAACAAGTGACTACATACGGAGCAAAATGAGTGAATCTACACTCTAAAATATGTCTACATACATCCGTATGTAGTAGTCATTTGAAATGTCTAGAAAGACAAGTATTTGGGAACGGAGGGAGTAGCAGTTTGGGTGTGGGAGAGGAGACGAGCGTGTGGGCAAGATGGCAAATGCCCACACACTAGCCCTTGTGTGTGCATGTAAAGTGGCGTGTGGGCAAACTGTTGTACGTCCCCACACCAGCCCCTTCTGTGTGGTGAAACAGCCGTGTGGGCGACCGGCTGAACGCCCACAGACCAGGCCAGTCCTACATGGCACTAAAAACATGCCAAGATTCATGCGCTCATAAACGAGCGCGGATCCACGCGTGTGAGTGAGATGCAAACGCCCACACGTGTGGGCGTTAATATTTCCGTATAAACAAATCCGACACATGACACACGAGCTTGACACTTGGCAATAAACAAACGTGAAAGATTACGTAGAGCCGGAGGTCACTAATCCACCCCTGCACACGTCATAATCTACAGTAGATGATTTGTCACGCTTCGTCCAGGCTGTGGGTTATGCCGGCCTGGAACCGAAGTATACCTAGCAGGCGGAGAAACACAAACACTCCAGTGCTTGTCGAGGGTTGATTACACGTTTTGCTCTACTCGACCGATCAAAAGCGGAGGTGGGGCATGTCATCAAGAAAAGGTACACACGCGAATGATTTAGAGATGAGATGCAGGGGAGCGTGCGTAGCGTAGGTACCATGACGCCATAGGCGAAGGTCTGGACGCCGGTGTTGCCGAGCGAGGCGGGGGCGAGCTCCAGGTTTCCCAGGTGGCCGGAGAAGATCTGCGTGGACATGGACATGACGTAGTTGATCATGTACACCGCCACGGCCGGTGCCGCCAGTCGCGACAGCAGCTGCAGCTCGACCGCCCCTGCCGCTCACGCGTGCTCCGCCAACGTAGCCGACGTGTCCGCGAGGATGCTCTTCAGCCGGGGCTAAATTTCATCTTTTGATCCTTTTCTATAAGTTGATCGAGATCTAACCCTATTTTGTAAAATTCCGAGATCTGATCCTTTTGCTACCGTCAAGATCCATGGTGATAAAGCATAACAACCTACTCTCAAGGATCCTGGCGGTAGGGTTGCATGCCCTACCGTAAATTTTTTTTAAGTACGAAAGACAGTGTGTGCTCGCATCTATCGCCGAACATCTTTACGGTAGGGTTGTACACCCTACCACCATGAACCTTGACGATAGCAAAAGGATCAGATCTTAAAATTTCTACAAACTAGGACCAAATCTCGATCAAGTTTTAAAAAAGGGTCAAAACATGAAATTTTGCCTCCAGCCGGCTCGGCGCATCCCCGGCGCCGCCATGCTTGCACTGTAGCTAGCTACCTTGGCAGGAAGGAACTAGGTCAAGAGACGTTGTAGGCTGCTGTTGCGTGTGGACGTGCCTCCGTCCGGGCCGTGGGCGATGCATTTTATAACGGCTTGCTCGTGCATGACCGTGGTGTGGTGTGGAGTTGGATTGGCTTTTGCTCCTTCAATGCGAGAGCTACCACACGGAGTTGGGAGTTGGGATTGGGTCGTTCGTGGCTCTACAGTAGGCTCTGCTTGCTCCACACGGCTTGGCTGGCTGAAATCTCGATGACCTGGCGGTACACTATCAGCTTGGACCCACGCCGTTGTGGCTCTACCTGACGGTCGTCCGCGTCGACGCGATGCAGGCGCGAAGATAGCAGCTGAGGGCATCGCCCTCCCATTTGCCTCCACCAAGGAACGACGGACCTGTCACCTTTCCAACCCGGGTTCAAGCTATCATAATCTCTGGTGGCCGCTATCTGGTACTCCTGCGTGCTTTGTTTACAAGACTAGTATACAGTAGATTACTAGAAACGGGAGCGCCCATCTCTCTCCCCCTCACCTTCTCTCATGCATTAGTGTCCCGGGTGTAGCTTTGGCTACTCGCGCGACCCCTTTCACGGCCATGCATGCATGGTCCCGACGTAGGTGGGCACGTTCACATAGCAGGACATTTAGGCTCCGGCATCCTTCCACGGACAATGATGCCGGACCCTATCTATTATCAATAATCCTACATCTACGTAAACAAGCTACGAAGGGCTATATAAATTTTCCGTCTAAACTTATCGGGGCCCCTGATTTTAACAGGAGTGGGCCTCATGCTCCAGCAACGATCCACTAATATTGTTCCACGTCAGTCATTACGTAAAGCCCATCTATTACCATCTCATTCACCATTTCACCTGCATATGCTTTGTTTACAAGACTACGTAGATTACTGTAAAGGGGAGCACCACATCTCTAGATCTCTGTCTACGGTGGAGCATCGGCCATGCATGCCTTTAGTTGGTGTCGGGGTGCCACTCGCGTTATCCATCTCATGGCGATGCATGCATGGTCCTGATGTAGATAGGCAGGTTCAAATATCCGGACATTTATTTGCCCGATCGTCCCCACGATACATCACAATCACCGTCAATTTCACGGTGATGCTATGGTCCATACCAACTACGCATTGCACTAGAAACACATATTAAGTGCCTAAATTTGGCTAGCCTGGCAACATACTAATAAGTGGGACTCCAGCTCAGCTCACACTAGGATCCAACTAGCGCCGGCCATAGGGGGCGGGGCACACAGCTCATAAGGTATCGCGATCACTTACGCCACATTGGATTTATCGCCCGGTAACGAAACCTTTGCCGCGCTGACACTCTTCAGAACACAATTGTGAGCGGACGATGCACAGGAATTGTAGATGTGCATGTGCTTGTGGGCAGATGAGCTATCATGTGCACCGATTGGCAGAAGTTTGCTTTTCGATCAGTAAGAATAAGCACATTAGAAGGTTTGTTTGTCATAATTGCAGGATTAAGAGAAGATATCGCTTAGTCAAACTGGGGAGAGTTGCCGATCCAAGACCAAATGGGGCTTCGATGTTAAGGACTTGAGAAAGCAAAATAACGGTTTATGGCAAGATATTATTACTTGTCTCGCTCGTCGCTATAGCTCCGTTATCCTTATCTTCCAGCTCCCGTGTTAGCCATGCTTCCCAGCTTGGTTTGTAGGAGTACTAGCTACTACTCCCTCCGTTTCAAATTACTCGTTGTGGTTTTAGTTCAAATTTGAATTGAAATCACGACGAGTAATTTGGAACGGAGGGAGTAGCTGGCCATCTCACATAGAGAGATGCATGATGCAAGTATGTCTCTCGCGTGGCAGCACAGGAGAAGAATATGAGTGTATGAATGCACTCATCCACACACGCACACGTACTTACAAGTGAAGCAGACGATCATGTATAGTAACTTGAAGCTTGATTGCTTATTTGCTTTAATTGTTGTTTTGGTTGGTTCATACAAGTAGAACTAATCGCCCTTCTATTATTACGTGTACAACTAGCTCTCTCAGTACCTCCAAAGTTGAAACTGCTACAATGATATCCAAGAATCACTTGAAGCAATTGTGAACACGGCGACGGCATCTGCGAGCGGCCACGGACGCTACTGTGAGCGGTGACGGGCTTTCTTATGAGCCGAGTGACGCTGCTACCAACTGCAATGGGCATTGCCGTGAGCAGACACGAACTATTTTGTCGATGGCAATCATAGGTCACGAAGAGTAACGACGCAGTGCCTTGGTTTTCACTGCTGGTACGCGGGGATGCGCACATGGTGACGGGGAAGGTTGTAGCATCCCATAATTTTACTATTATTAGTTATCCTCATAATTAGTAACTCATGTAGAAAGCATGTGATTAACTAAAAAGGAAAAATAAAATGAATAATAGCACATCCTAAAGTGCAAAACAAATGTATGTGCTCAAGCAAATAATTTATTTGTGCATCCACAATTGGTATCATAGTACAAGTATAATAAAACTTCAATATTGATACAAGAATCAATGTGTCTCTACCCATCCAAAACTAAGCTAGCAACAGAATACAAATGGGTTACACCAGCTACATGGTGCCATCTTTTAGACACACATTTGTCCACCATAGGACGTTGCACACTGATTAGCAGTGAGAGAACAAACAACAGATTAGGTATGGGCTGCAATGTTTGGCCGATTAAGAGTTAGCACATCTAGGCAACTCGCGAGCGAGCCACAAAACCTAGGGTCACGTTCCTCTGTCCCAAACACCCCTGGCGGCGCGGCCGGAGGACGCCGACGGCCGGGGCGGGGGGGGGGGGGTGGGTGCTCCTCAGCGCAGCGCCTGGTGCCCCTTGGGCGGGGATCTTGTGGCTTGCATCTCCCGTGATGTCCTGCACACCTGTTGTTTTGTTCCACATCGTCACTCTCTTCGGTGATCTTCCCGGCTTCGGCCAAGGTGTCCCTCTGTAGATCTGATAGAAGGTGGCCACATACGGTCCTTCCCATCTCTGATCTTGCTGGGGCATCAGCCGTCCTCGGTGAGGGGCTGGGTGGCCATGTTGTCTCAGCCTTGGACTAGATCTTGGTCCAGCCATCCACGGGGACTAGGGTCCAGCTTGGTTTGGCATATGGTCGGCCTGCACATGGCTGCCGCGCTGCTGGTGGCACCTTGAGGCGTGCGAGCGGCTGCTTGGTGAGGGATCAACGTCATTATTGTTAATCCGTATGGTGACGGCTTTGCGGCGGATTTTAGTGGCCATCGAAAGATCTTGTGAGGATTTCTTTCTGCATATCCGGTGGCTGCCTTCAGTGGTGAGATGCAATCTACGAACGACGGCTTGATGCAGAGGATGTGGTGGTGCAGCAGCGGCAACCAAATGCATGTACCTGCTGAGATCGTGGAAAAGTGGCGACGACATCACAACATTGACTTTGATGAGCACCGGGGTGAAAACCTAGATCTGACCCGAGTTGGTTAACCTGACAATGGCGATATTTTTTGTGTCGTTACCTTGTTGGAGGCATTGCTCGGATATGCTTGGACTGGTTTTTGGGGTGAAAACCTAGAATCTGTCATTTCGTGGTTAGATTCAGTGACGACGACGCTTGAGCGATGCTCCCTTATTGAAGGCGTTGCTGTTGAAGAACCTCATTTTCTATTGTCTTTATGTTGTCATGAGATGGTTGGTGCGGATACAGTCATAGTTGTAGTTTGTCAGTCGCTGGTTTGATCGCTTTGGGTTTTTTCTTCCTCCCCCCCCCCCCCCCCTTAGACATAGCTGACTTATATGACTTTGCTATTTGTCGGCGTTTTGTGTGTGCGTGCGTGTGTTCATAGTGAATGTGTGCGTCCTAACTATGCAGAGGCCGGATGTGTGCTCATTATGTTTGTATCCACTTGATACTTCATTTTAAGTCAATAAAACCCACCCTTTATCGAAAAAGAAAGAATAGAGACAAGGAATATGCAGCCATAACCAGCCAAGAGGAATGAGCTAAAAATAGTACCGTAGACGGAGCGAGAGTATAATAAACATTGCCAAAGATTCACTCATATCTACTCTGCTCCAAAAATAACCAGACCATGCTTTGTTCCTTCCCCTGTCTTCATATCTCTATCCACAATAGCGGAAGTAAAAAACCAATCAAAAAGTTGGTGATTTGGTCGCAACTAATGTGTTGTCGTGGAGCAGAGCAGGGCCTAGAGGAAGGAGATAGTACACTAGGAGTAGAACCAATGAACATGAATGATAAAACAACACCTCCGTCATAGCTTTATTTTAACTTAGATGTTGTAGAAGTGCATGGTCTAGTCAATGCAATCAAAAAACTGATCTGATGGAAGAGACTAGGTAGCACATTATACGTCAACACTCTCGCTCACGTGTGGCTTCCTTAGGCCTAAACGTGGGCCAAAAGTGGGCTGCAATATAATTGCGCCAGCCGGGTCTTAAACTCAAGACCTCTTGGCTCTGATACCATATAAAAGTGCATGCTCTAGTCAATGCAACTAAAAGACCGACCTAATGAAAGAGACTAGGTAGCACATTATACGTCAACAGATGCTATTTCGCTTAAGCATATAGGCTTATGTTATTTGCAAAGACCATTGGACAGCAAATAAGCAGCCAAGAGGAACGATTTTTATACCGTGCAATGTGCAACCACTCAGCTGGACCCACAACAAATAACACATGTTATTTTGGTGGTGAATGTGGGGCATCGGCATAGCTCGTAGGCGCTGGCCTGAGATTGATACGGAGAGCATGAATTGGTGGAATGAGAAGACTGCGAGTTGCTGACGTGGATTGGTTATCTTGGCCATGAACACTGTATGTGCATGTGGGACTCGTACGTAGCTAGGTTTCCTTGTTATGAGCAACTATTATCTTAGACCAGTTGAGGCAAGTTGGCGAAAATGCTAGACTTATGAACAGCTGCTACGTAACCTACGTAAATTGCTGAAGCGCTAATCAACCCCCCCCCCCCCCCCCCCATCTCTAGGGTGGGCCCGTGCCCTCAACTAATGTCCAATCAATAACTGCCAAATCAGCAATTACGTAGGATACGTAAGACTCCCTACGTAGGTGTAGCATTGCTCGGCAAGTTGGTTGTGTGAGTTTTCCTCTCGGAAAGAGGGTTAACATCGCCCCCATCTTTGCATCGTTCCGTTCATGCATACAACCCTTAAGTTGTTTGTGTGAATGGCGACAAATTAGCGGAAAATATTGTGGTTTTTTCTGTGTGGTCATGACATGAGTCAATACTTAATACGCAATACAGAGGCTCTAGATACTAAACAATCATCGTTATCATTGTTCAACATCATGTTCATTGCATGTTATGCAACACCAATTATTCTGCATGTTCGGTGCCATGTGCACAGATTTCTGTTTCCACCGTTTAGCTACGTACTCCTACCCAATGCAGTCAAGAAGACAAGTTCAGAATGGGGTAACGAAACACACAAGTCCGTCAGGATGATGCCGCAAACTAGCTACCACCTAAAAACAAGTTCAAATAGCCACCTCACGCTTCCATGCATAGTCCCATTGCATGTTGCTTCCACCATCTGACGTGTTGATCTCATCATTTTACACAGAAGGTAGGCGTTGACGTGTCTGCCCACACTTTTTTGAAGCCCTATAATCCTTCTCACACACAAGTAAAGTGGCAAGGATTGCCAAGATCATGATAAGCAGGGTACCCACGATTGTAACTACAAACGAAAAGCATGTAAGAAAAAGGGCATATATAACTTCGACTAGTTCGTTCAGGAGCAACAATTAAAATCTCGCCGGCGACTTCTTAATCAATTAGAATCTTTTCATCATTGAAAAAATCAAAGTAGTTGGTGAAACATACGACGACGCATCGTCCTGCTGGTGATTCAGAGGAGCTGCTGAACTAGCGAAGCGAGCTCACCCGGCCATGGAAAAGAATCGTCCAGGGCAGTGTCCGCTGTTGGTCCAGCTCCTTGACGACGGCCAGCGACATGGTCGCAGTGAAGCTGGCCTGCGTTGATCGCTCAAGGCTGGCGGTGGCGCGACTGCAGACCTTCCTCGCTGCAAACCGAAGCAAGGCCACCATGGATGGACGGTTGCCTGGTAGCTTCTTCTACCGTTGATCTGCGGTTGGAGTTCGTCAATGCTCTTCTTAGTTACTCTATGTGATGATGTGATCTCCAACTCCGCCAAATACCTTATTAGCTTCCTATATACTCAGCGGCAAAATCACAATGCAGATAGGTTGCATGGCGTACCAGCCTCGTACCAGACCGGCCTCATGGAGGGGTATGGCTGTTTGACGTGGAACGCGTGCACTTCCACATCATTTTTTCTTTTGGCTTGATTGGTGTTTTCCTTTTTGTACAACTACAAACAGTAATTATATTTCTCAAAGCAGGCTTTTGCCCCGCTTTATATATAAAGCACAAACTGCCAAACCAATATAATATAATGAGGAAATCCTCATACAAACATGTCAAAAAAAATAGAATGGCATTTGAGCAAGTGACAATGCAGCAAACCAACACTGACCATGAAAACACGAGACACCACAGCTAACAAGAGACAACCAAGACTACTGAAGAGAACTGGAACCGCGCCTCCTTGAGAAACTACCGGACTCCATTGTACCGAACACACAACCGAAAGGGACCGGGGCTCCACAACGACGCCCTGAAGATGGTGATGACGTCAAGCGCCATCGTCGTCGAGCCCGAGAAGACGGACTAGGGTTTTCACCCCGGAGCCTCGCACTGTGAAGCGACACCCGAATTATAAACATGTGCATATAATTATTCAAATATTTGTGAACTTAAAATAATATGGGATCAATAACTCCCGAACATCAGGGATTTTGGCATTTGGACCCGAACGCCTCGACTGCCTTCAGATGATTTGCACAAATCTTAGAGCAGGTGACAGAGAAAATTAGTTCGGGATTTTCCGTCGAACGACCGAACGACCTCGTCTCCTTCGCCCCCACCCCTCCCTCCCAGCCTTATCCTTTTCTTTCTCTCACCCACTCTTCCTCTCCACAGCTTATCTGTGAGCTAGATCGTCATTGTCGCCAGCTCCTCGCGCCGCCGCGTTGGGTGGTCGAGACTGTATCCATCCGTGTGATCCTCGCCGGCGTAGAGGCGCAGTCGTGGCAAAGGGCGAGCTCCGCCCGCTCGTCTACGCTGTCGCGACAGCCGTCTCCCCTCCACAGGCAATGCTGACTGGAGCGCGGCGTGACTGGTCCGCGCCCACCGGCTAGAGGTGCGGCTGTGGCGGAGGCAGAGCGCTGCCTGCTCGCCTGCGCCGCGACGGCGGGCATCTAGGTCGTCTCCCCTCCTCAAACTCACCGACCGGCTCGAGGTGCGGTCACACGGAGAGGGCGGGTGTGTCGGTGGCTAGGCCATACAGGAGCAGCAACGGCGGCGGAGCAATGAAGCATCGTGCCATCTTCGCTCTCGTCAGGGGTGACTTGGGGGAGGCAGCGACGGGTTCCCGGCGTGCACCGGGCAGAGAGCGGAGGCGGGTGCCCTGCGACGAGTTCCCTGGGACAGCGCCATGTGTCCGTGGAGGGGGCAATGGGCTCCTCACCGACGGCGTTCGGCGTCCATTCTAAGAAGGGAGCCCGGCGGGGAGGTGCTCATCGAGCTCGAGCAACACCACGGCCAAAGGGATCCGATAGGTCGATGCGCTGCCGCTCCCTTCTGTATTTTTTGTGTGTACACCTGTACTGCCTCCCATTTTTACTGATGTCTTATGATTTGTTTGGTAGATGCTACTATGAGCTTTTTTTAACACATTTTTTGCCACGGTTTGTATATGAAATAGTCCCTAAATTTGCCATGCTACGCTTAAATCTGAGTAGAACACAGTTTTCTGCTGTGATTTATTTAGTTACTAACTTTGCCATGTGAGTAGTACACAAATTTAGTTTTTTGGTCCTATAATACATGGCAATTTCTTAGATTATTACAAATTCTCAGACCGTGGCAACTTTATAATTTGTTGGTTCGGTCACATGACAATATTTTTGATTTCTTTTGTCCTAATATCATGGCCTGTTTCAATCATGGAAAACTTGACATGGAAAACTTGCCATGGCAAACATGTCAAAATTCTTTATTTTTAAGATGTTAAAAAACATGGCAAATTAAGATGTTCAAAAACATGGCAATCTAAGATGTTCAAAAACATGGCAAACTTGCCATGGCAACTAAAGTCAGTTTTTTATGGATGTGTTTTTAGCCATGGCAACTAAAAGCAATGTTTGCCATGGTTCGTTTTTTTCTCTTTTACAAAGTCCATCCAAAGAATGTTTTGCCATGGCAATTACATTTTCATGGGACGATGACAAATAGAGTTCATTGTGATGGCAAATTTATTTATTATGCATCATGGCATTTCTAGTGCATGGACCATGTCAAATTTTTGGAACAATGGCATGGCGAAATTATTTCTTTTTGCAACATGGCAAATTTAGTTTTATAGCCATGGCAATTTTACCATCTTTTTGCCACGGCAATTTTAGCTTCCTTCTTCAATGTCATTTTTTGCCTTTTTTAAAGCGCCATGCCTAATTAAACTTTTTTTTGTTTTTCCCTGGCAACTTAACGTTTACATACATGGTAATTTACTTTTTTTACATACATGGAAACTTTTTTTACTTTTACTTTTATTCATGGCAAATTTAATTCTTTACTTGCCATGGCATATTAACTTTTACATCCATGGAAAATTTTACATTTTTATTTGCCATGGCATTTTTCAATCCACATTTTTTTGTTTATTCATGCATATAGTAAAATATTATGGCAATAAAATTAATTATTTATTTTTGCCATGGCAAAATTACCTTAATTGACATGTCAAATTTACCTAAATCGCCATGGCAACTCTTAACTTTTATCGCCATGGCAATTTTTTCTTTTTCTTTTCGCCATGGCAAATTTACCCAAATCGCCATGGCAAATATTTAACTTTTATATCCATGGCAAATTTACCCAAATCGCCATGGAAAATATTTAACTTTTATTTCCATGGCAAAAAAAAGTTCATTCACTACATAGCATGGCAAATTTTTTGTCGTGTAGGACGGGTTTCCTAGATTATTTTTCATGAGTCTTTTTTTGCCATCTTTTCCAACAATAATCCATGTACCTTTTACATTTTCCCAAAAAGTTGCCATGTGGTTTACTGAAAAGTCTCCTAAATTTGCCATCTTTTTCTGAAGAAAAACTTACTAAATTTTCCATGTGTAAACATTTCATTATAGTTAGCTAATTTTTTTAAAACAAATGTAAATTTATATTTTGAGATCATGGAAATTTATGTATGAGATCATGGACCATAGCAAATTCCTTTCTTTTCTTTAATATTCATGATGGAAACTTTATTCTTGAGTGACATGGCAATTGTATTTGTTAAAGATGGCAATTTATACTACCACACCATGGCAAATTCCTCGCACACAGTTTTGTGTTCAAATTGTGCATACAATATATGAAAATTTAATTAAAATACCATGGCATTTTTTACTATGAATCTTCCATGGCAATGTTTTTTATTTATATGATGGAAATTCCATGACTATTTTTCTTCTGGGTCATTGCATAGAAAAGAAAATTCTTTTTACCCATGGCATTTTTTGTGCTTTTAAAGTTGATCACATTTTTGTTCCATAGTACAGGAAAAATATGGGCTTTAATCTGGCACAGCAAAAAATATATTGGGCTTTTTTTTTCGCTACCGAGCTGTAGGGTCGACGGGGAGGGGCGTTCGCGTTGGGGGGCTCTCCTGCCGAACGGATTCATTTGCATCGATCTCTCCTCCAGTACGAACGAGTCGTTCGGGTTGGGGGTCTCCCAGCCCGAATGTTCGGTAGTTATTGGCGTCCAAATAATAATAATCAATTGTAATTTTGAAAATATTTGTATTACTATAAATTACAAAAGCATTTTTATAATCAGAAATACTATTTTATTTATATGATTTTTTTCTAAAATAAGACGTCAATACTTTTTAAAAGTACTGACGTATTTTGCTAAATAAGTTATATTCTGAATGTATAATATTTATAACACACGAATATTTGAACCTTATTTTTATTACTATCATTATAATTTACTTACATTTTACAAATACTGAAAAAAGTCTAACAAGTGCAACATGGACGGCACAGACAGCAACCTATTTAAACCACATAAGCGTGTTCATTTATATTATAAACCGTCATAATCTTTAGATGACAAGAAAGCATGAGTGGTTCATTGGTACGGGTCGGCGTTAGTTAGCTTGACTTTGTAAATTCAATTTCTGGTTGGGACTGTTTTTATCGTTTAATTTCTCTTTATTCTGACATGTAAGGCCCACTGGTCATGGAGACATACATTAATGCTAATCATAATATTGTGCCACGTCAGCACATTATACGTCTGCCGATTGGATAAGCACTGTAAAATATGGTGCCACGTCAGTGCATTATATGCCTGCGGATTGGATGACCACCGTATTTGCACGCTTATACCAAGTTTTAGAACCAGTTCGGCGTATTTTTCAAGTTTACACACTAAAATGAACATTGATGATAAGTTTGAGTATCAATAGTGATATTACCTCTAAAGAGAAGCATAAAGGGAAGAGACGTGTTTTTTGCTCATGTTTCCATGGGCGTGTGGAGTATCCGCTGTAGTTGAAGTGTGGGATTGTTGAAGGATTGTCCAGTGCAGCGTGTCATCGTGGGCGAAGACCATGCGTGAAGACAAGATGACAGGTGGCTATTTGCATGCCTCAGCGAGGAGATCGAACCAGTGACCGTAAGTCTTTGGTGAGTCCATATCTAGGAGACTAGGACTGAGTCATGTAGCAAACCTGGCTATTATGTATTTTTACACATGCACCCTGTAACCAGATAGTGAGAGTTGTGAAAATATGTAAAATAAAATAGAGGCACGATGTGTGCCTCTTCATAATGTTTTTGTTTTGCAAGGCTTTGGCTAAAATTGTATGCGCATGTATTAGTCTATTGCGATGGAACCGGTCTTTCACATAAACTCAATAGCTTGAGAGGCTGGTCAATAACCTACATTAATGGAGAAGGGGGAATGAGGCAGTGGCGCGAGGATAACGGGTGAGTACATAAAAGTTAGGTACTCACTCCGATCCGAATCAGTTGAATTAATAGCTGTCCTACGTCAATCTTTAGAATTGACAAAGCCTATAGACAAAATATGTCGACATGTATAACTTCAAATTAGTGTTTTCAGATTAATCAAAAAACTATATGTTCGATGATTGTTGATATCAAGATATATTTGTTGAAGGCCTTGGTCAAATATTTACAAGTTTGATTTAGAACAAAGCTAGTATTTAATTAATTTGGAACAAAAGATGTAATAATGAAGGGAGAAGCATAACAAATTAAGAATACAACATCACTTGTTTCTCTTGTAATCCATCATCATTTGAGAAGAGAGCATTACAGGTTCCACAAGGAAGGACAGAGATTGGAAGATTTTCAGTTGCAAAACACACAACACGCAGGAACTTGGCAGTAAGGCAAGCTACATCAATATCTTGAGCCTTTGTCTTGTTTTTGTTTTGAAAAAAAAAGGTGAAACGCCCTCGGCCTCTGCATCGAGTGATGCACACACACTGATGTCGGCCTCTGCATCAGTATCTTGAGCCTTCTTTGTCTTGTGAAAGCGATAAGATTTGGTTTCACATGTAGGTGTTCTTCCAACGACGTACAATGGACCAAGGATCATGAACGGAGACCTAGAAAGCTCCCCCTGGGGTGTGGGTGGCGGCAATGAGGTACCCGGACAGATCGTGGCGACACATTGGGCACGTCGCCGGCTTGTAGAACCACGGTACGAGGCACTGGGCGTGGAAGGCATGAGAGCACGTCAGGCTCATGGTGTCGGCTGCCGCCACAACCGACGCAAAATCCTCCATACATATGCAGCAGCAGCAGCACTCGACAGCCTGGGCACACTGAGCCACCGCTGCAACCTCCTCGCGAAAATGTTTTACGAAATCATGGTTCAGCCGAACCTAAGCTCGACACAATTAATTTCTAGATACTATTCATAAGAATCCATGCATGGTTGATTAAAAAATGCAGTTGACATACATGTCTATTAATGAGGATCCATACATGATTGATTAAAAATGCAGTTAGCATGCATGTCACAAATCCACATGTAGTAGGATGTTAAATCGTACAACATAGACCATAGGTTCGGCTCAATCATGATCCTGAATCACAGTCTCTCGGCCTCCTTGCACGCGAGGAGCAACGTCCTCGGCTCGTTGTAGACGGCCATCACTGACACAGTGACACGTCGATGGACATGTCGAGGTCGCAGTGCACCGCCCGGGCGACGCTCCCGTGCTGGTCGATGTCGCGCAGGCACCTACCAACGATGAGCCCGGCCATGACGTGGGGCAGGAACCCGTGCTCCCAGTTGTTGGCGGTCGTCGAACTCGCGGACGACGAGGGTCTGCATGAGCATCCGGTGGAGGGTCTCGTGGCAGGACGAGTAGCTCCGGAAGAAGGCGGCCGGGTCGTGGAGATGGAACGCCTAGTCGAACGCCTGGGCCGGTTCCTCGTGCACGAGCCTGGGCACCTTGAAGCCCCCACCTCGCGCTGCACGTAGCTGACGACAACGTCGCCGTGGATGCAGACGGAGCACGGGCGGCCGACATCTGGGTTGGTCGTTATTTTGGCGGCCCCTTGCCGTCTGGGCGGCCTACAAAGAGAGGAACACAAGCCGAATAAGTAAATTTACCGGAACCGGTATGTACCGGTTGGCAATGCACATTTTGTCGGTTTTCTCAAAATCCGTGCAGTCTGACTTGGTATAAACTTGTAAACCAATTCCCTATCCTATACCTGAGGAATACATCTGACAAGACTGACAAATCGTACAAATACGGATGTGGACCCCAACTATTTTACAAGAGAGACCATGGATGTGCAGCGCAACATGCATTCTAAAGTATTCTCTCTTCCCCCATGCAAATGACTTCTTTTTAATTTGATAGTAAAAATTTGGACGGAAATCCCTTTTGGAGCTCGGCCTCCGGTGAGGCCTCCAAATTCAAATATGAAATTCGTCTAAATTCAAATTTGTATATTTCAAAAAATTCTGAAAAAATAAAGATATACATGCAGGCATAACACACATGTGTGTAAATTTTCGGTTCAAAATACATTGAAATGAGGGTTGTGCAAAAAGAAACAAATATATTTAACACATGATACTATTCATCCTCTCAGGCCATGAATTTGTCTTTTTTTTACATGTCGTAACTCAAGGTATTTCATCATGAATTTTTACACACATTTGGGTTACATCCTTACATACATGCATATTTTTCGTAGAATTTTTTGAACCACAAAAGTTTGAATTTGAATTTTTCAAAAATAAAGGACTCCATGGAGCTCGGCCTCCAAAATACCTCACTCAAATTTGGATGACACATATCTTTTGAACCATAACTCTGTTTTTGAAAAAAAATTGGTGGGAGAAGATCTTCAGAAAAAGTAATAAAGGATACATTTGAACTAGTTTTAGTTTTTCATGTTTCACTCATTTCAATGAACACTATTTCACACGTTCAAAAATCAGTATATTTCAATAATTTAAAAAACACATTTCACTCATTCGAAGAAACTATTTTGCGTATTTCAAGAACACTTTATTAAGTCAATGCAGAAAAACTGATTTCTTTAACTTCAAATTTAAAACATGTTTCATTGATTTCACTTACTTAAAAGCAATGTTGCGGATATCGCTTATCGTTAGCGTTTCGGCCAGCTGGGGATTAGAGATTAATCAGGAATTGGCCGACTAATCATTTTTATCAATCTGCTATTAATTAACTATTTTTTGCAAATCCTAGGCTCCCAACATTAAAATATGCTATATTCGACAAAAAAAATATATTAGACTGAAGTGTTACCTTGATCCTTAGCCTTTGAATCCTCGTATAATGACAAACAAAATAAAACAATAGTACATATTGTATAACTAGGTCCACAAAACACAAATAAACATAGTTTTTCCAAACATAATGCTAGGAATAGGCCCGATTTATCGGTAGATTCCCGATAAATCGCTTGTCAGAGCGATAAATTGGCACAAACGATAAATAGTGAAAATCGGCCGAGTAGCGATAAATCGTTGAATCAGACGATTTTTTGAACAGTGCTTAAAAGCACTAATTTCACTTATTTCAATGCATCGGTTTCACTAAAAAATGGATATGTTTGAACTACAGTTTATTTAATATATTTCAGTTATCTTTGAAAGCACTTCCATAAAACATAAGATTGTTTTGCTTTGAAAAGTTATGTCATATATTTGAAGTGATTAGTTTCACACATGAAAACAATCCATTTTACATATCCAAGATGTCCGGTTTCACACCAAAGATGACGACGACCACCACAGAACGTGGCTAACTGGCTTCATATTTTTCGTGGTCCATATCATGCGAGTTATAGCAGTCCAAGGGAATTTGTTCGGTCTCTCGAAGTTATCATATTCCTACTAATGATTTTGACAACTTTTATAGGATACATACCACCTTGGGGTCAGATGTGCTTTGGGGAACAATAATGCTACACTTACGGGATGTGTCCGACGGATTCAGCCTACGGACTGATGTGGTATGCAGCCATGCAACGGCGGGAGACAATTTTGGAGCAAATGAGTTAAGTCTTCCAACTGTATGAAGCCACGTTGCGTCCGTAACTTGAGTGCGTACCTATTTCCCATAAGTGTAGCATTATTGTTTTGGGATGCAAGAGTAATTACAATCTTAGCTAGCCTCATACCAGCTGTAGGAGATACCACAGTGACTTGGCTTTGCCATGGTTTCTTGATGAACGATGTCACATTAAATCGTTATTTCAGTCTCCGTCATTTACTCCCCCTTATTTTAGTAGGCACCAGCCTTCTTCATCTGGCTGCATGTGCGTGTATTCCTTGTATTCTTAAAATAAAAAAAGTACTATCTCATATTGAAATGCAAATGTAGAAACCTTCAATGATTCATAAGATACATTCTTTTCTTTCAACCAACAATAACACTCTACCCATCTCAATACCCACCCAATGTCCGCCTCTGTGAAGGAAGCGACTCGGTGCGTGGAAGTCGCTGCTGCAAGAACAACAACAAGGCCAGCAAGGCCGCCCCGCACGGTATAACCACGTCCCAAGCCACACCAAAGAGGTCGCCGCGGGGGCTCGCGTATAGGTTGGAGGAGCGCATGGTCAGCTGGTAGATCTGGGACCTGACTGCATCATACACATGAGGCATCACGCGGATCATGGTGCCCCCCATGTAAAACCACGGTGAGATTGCTCGAGCTCTGGCCCCTCCCAAGGATGCGTTCAGGACGACCTGCGGGAGCAGGAAACCATCCTGTATCAGCCCCGCATACGACACAAGGTCCTGCCAGATCGCCGCCGTTCCACCCCTCATGTTCATGGCCCATGGGTCACTACGCACGGCGGCGCGTGCCTTGATCATATGGACGACCGCGGCCACGACTCCTCCGAGAATGTACAGCGGCAGGCATATCCACAGAACGGCCTTCTCCGACACGGTGGATATGCGGCGGCCAGACCACGCCAGCTGAAGAAGGCGCAGCTGTAGCACGAAGGCGATCAGTGTAGGCGCCCTCATCATGACCTCGTTTATCTCGAGCCTCCGTCTCGTGGGGTACGAATCATAGTACTGGCTCCTCCTGCTCGCGAACAGGACCTCTGAGTTGAGCACGAGAGGGGCAAGGTACCCCATGCTGAGCACGGCGAGCATGGTTACCGATGTCGCCGGAGCCACCTTCGGGTTCCTCTTGGTGTGGAGGATCTGCAGGATGGTGAAGACGCATGACAGAGTTGTGGAGGCCACCAGCATGATGCTCTCCATGTCCATCCTCGATATAGCCATGGCCGCTTGCCTGGAGTACATCCCGTGCAAGATGAAGTTGATCTTGTTGAAGAAGAGGCGATCGGTCTTGTCTCTGAGGCAGATGATGGCTCCAGTTCCGTGCGCCTGCGCCTTGGAATCAAGGGAAGCGAACTGCACCGTTACCAGCGCCTGGCAGTCCGTCGAGCGGCCGTTGCGCTCCTGGCAGCCGACCATGCACAGGATGCCCCTCTTCCGATCATAAATTCCCTCTGCCATGATCTTTCTTTCCTCAAAGCTATATGAGTAGTCGTTTGAGTAGGAGGCCGCATTGGCACGACGTACCCTGATCTTGTCACGTGGAGCGGAGTAGCGTATGACGTAGCTGACATTCAGCAGGGTCTGCGTCATGTCGTCAACCGCTGCACGCCGCGAGATGGCATCGGCGGCGGCGCGCGTACCCCCGTGGACCGCCCAGTGGCCGGAGAAGAAATCGTTGGCGGCCAGAATATTGCGGGCGACCATCGCCGAGCCGATTGTGACTGGGTAGGCCCGTCCACCCGCGATGTTCAGGCCGTGGAAACTAAACTCGGAGTCGGCGTTAGTAGAGTTGAAATCCGGGAAAGATTGCGACCCCCTGACCTTCTTCCCTTTGCTGAGCTCCCGATGATGCTTCTTGGCCTCCTCGAGCATCGTGTCGTTGTAGTTATATTTCACGTCAGAGAGGTTGGCGGTGCTTCTCAGGTCGTCGATGCTCCACGCTGTTATCACACGGTGGGTCGGTTCAGCTTCGGCATCGGCATGGCTGGAGTTCCAGAGCATCCCGGCCACCACGCTCCGGTCCCGCATCGTCCACACTGCTGGGAACCAGAAGCTCATCCCGATCCCGCAATCAACCTCTCGCACCACCACCGGAGCAGACGGCGGCGCCCGTAGCGTAACCCGGCACGCCCTGAGGCAGAGCATGCGCTGAGCTTGGTCCCAGTGCCCGTCAGCCACCAAGGCCTCGTCGCCGACCAAGAAGCGGCGTCGACGGCTGCCACTCCCGTCCGGCTCGGTGTTGTTGGAGAGCACCGCGTATGCGCGCACGGCGGCGCCGTCCGCGGCGCACTGCATCTGGTTGACGCGCATCCCCGGAAACGGGGCGCGACCATGGTCCAGCCTGTAGGAGATCGTGAGCTGTTCTTTCAGGTGGGCGCACACGGAGTTGACACCGCCGGGCGCCCGGAGCGAGCCACCGGCCGGCTGGCTCGATGCGCCGGGGCTGCAGGGCGCACGCTCGGAGTCGTACTTGTAGTGATCGCCCTCGGCGTACGCGAGGAGGCGGATGGTCCCGAGGTCGGAGGAGCCCTCCATGCTGCCCGAAACGAAGGGCGCGGCGAGGCTGGGAGGGCTGGGGACGTGGAGGCGGAGGATGACGTCAGGGTACAACTTGAGAGAACCGTCGGCGGCGTGCTCGGTGCCAGTCCCTACCATGCAGAGCTCGAGCGAGGCCGAGGAGTGGTAACCGTCGAGGACGAAGGCGATGGACGCGGCTTCGCTGTAATGGTGGCGGCCTCCGCTGCGCCAGCTGCGGGGGCCAATGAGGGTCAAGGTGGCGGTGAGGTGGACGAGAGCGGGTTCGTCCGTGCGGGAGGCGCGGTGTGGAAAGAAGTGGAACGGGCGGGGGTCGAAGGGGTCATCGTCGCGGGAAAACAGGCCGTCGGCGCCGCCGGAGAACTGGCCGGCCGAGATTTGGAAGGAGCGGATGAGCGCCACGGCGTCGTCGCCGTCCGTGTGGCGGTCGTGAGCCGGTGGCAGGGAGGAGCAGGCAGAGGAGTAAGGGGAAGCCGCAACGGCAGCCGAGAGGGTGGCGGTGGACGCAAGAAGGAAGCAGAGGTGGAGCATGCTGCGATCCCTCGCTGGTGGCTCCATTTTCGGTTGGTTGAGCTGGTTAGCCGGCCCTGTCTTCGTACTTAGTAGAAGAACACTACAGCCTAGAGGGGTGGAGCTGCTTAGCCGGCCCTGTGTTTAGTATGTAGTTAGCCGGCAATTTTGGACGTTTGGTCTTGTTGCAGTTTCTTTTGGAATTTACAGTGCTTCCTTGTTCTTGACACTATTTCTTGTTGAGCAGTTTTGGAAGAGCTGTGCTCATGCCGACAAGGAAATACAAGTTAGATGGGTAATTTGCGTCTGAGGCGTTTCTGTGATGTCAGATGTCACTCTTTTAGTCTTGGAGATCTGATGCATTCTCTATTATATTCTCTTTCTTTGTGTTTTTCTCTATTTTGATTCCTTTGGGTGAAACGAGGATTAAATTATTTTGTTGATGAACGACCTTGTGTCCATCTCATTTCAGCCAACCCTGTGTCTATGTCAGGAGGAACCACCTAAGTATCCAGCACCGGTGCCGACAAAGACGCGGGCGGGGAGGAGGGGCTTCGACAAATGGCACCTATGGGCTTTTTTTAACCCAGTACAAACGCAAGCGCTTATATACACGCGCATACACTTACCTCTATTAACATACACGTACATCCTATCTCTATGAGCACCTCCGAACGACTGAGCCGACATATCATCTTGAATTTACAAAGTCACCATAATTCAGGAATAAATGCAAGCATCAGGATGTGAACTCTGATAGGCAGAGGATACCACAGTCCCTCTAACCATGCAACCACAGGTTGGTTCGCGAACCTATCAGCTTTGGTCTGTTTAAACGAATCTTCTCAGCAGGTACATGTCTGGTTAGCAAGTTTTTTCTTCTTTTAGGGACCTTTTACGGTGCATCAATTAAATTGGGGCCGTTAATTTCTATGCTTTGACAGTTCAGATGAGGCAATACTACACAAAGTTTTCAATAGTATATTGAGCAATTAGGGGCGTTTTGGGTAGTTCGCTACTAATCCATCCCGCGGGCAGATTCCCTTCCAAATCAAGTGAAGGGCATGGCTGTAATTTTACGGAGTCATCATCGTTCCTTGAGTTAATTGCATGAAACTACCATATTTTTGGGCAGGTGTGACGGATCAGTACCGCTATTCGGTTTTTTTGCATGTCAGTACAATGTCTGAGGCAGTGTGTTACAAAATGGTCTAATCTGCATATAAATATGTATTGACGGTGTAACTGACCGACGGGGCCCACCTGGAAGGAACCGACATGGCATGTTCTTTTGCAAAAAAGACCCATAGATTTACTTAATCGCGCACATATCCTTTGTTTGGTCTGTTTAAACGAATCTTCTCAGCAGGTACATGTCTGGTTAGCAAGTTTTTTCTTCTTTTAGGGACCTTTTACGGTGCATCAATTAAATTGGGGCCGTTAATTTCTATGCTTTCACAGTTCAGATGAGGCAATACTACACAAAGTTTTCAGTAGTATATTGAGCAATTAGGGGCGTTTTGGGTAGTTCGCTACTAATCCATCCTGCGGGCAGATTCCCTTCCAAATCAAGTGAAGGGCACAGCTGTAATTTCACGGAGTCATCATCGTTCCTTGAGTTAATTGCATGGAACTACCACATTTTTGGGCAGGTGTGACGGATCAGTATCACTATTCGGTTTTTTTGCATGTCAGTACCATGTCTGAGGCAGTGTGTTACAAAATGGTCTAATCTGCGTATAAATATGTATTGACGGTGTATCTGACCGACGGGGCCCGCCTGGAAGGAACCGACGTGGCATGTTCTTGTGCAAAAAAGACCCATAGTTTTTACTTAATCGCGCACATATCCTTTGTTTGGTCTGTTTAAACGAATCTTCTCAGCAGGTACATGTCTGGTTAGCAAGTTTTTTCTTCTTTTAGGGACCTTTTACGGTGCATCAATTAAATTGGGGCCGTTAATTTCTATGCTTTGACAGTTCAGATGAGGCAATACTACACAAAGTTTTCAGTAGTATATTGAGCAATTAGGGGCGTTTTGGGTAGTTCGCTACTAATCCATCCCGCGGGCAGATTCCCTTCCAAATCAAGTGAAGGGCATAGCTATAATTTCACGGAGTCATCATCGTTCCTTGAGTTAATTGCATGGAACTACCACATTTTTGGGCAGGTGTGACGGATCAATACCACTATTCGTTTTTTTTGCATGTCAGTACCATGTCTGAGGCAGTGTGTTACAAAATGGTCTAATCTGCGTATAAATATGTATTGACGGTGTATCTGACCGACGGGGCCCGCCTGGAAGGAACCGACGTGGCATGTTCTTTTGCAAAAAAGACCCATAGTTTTTACTTAATCGCGCACATATCCTTTGTTTGGTCTGTTTAAACGAATCTTCTCAGCAGGTACATGTCTGGTTAGCAAGTTTTTTCTTCTTTTAGGGACCTTTTACGGCGCATCAATTAAATTGGGGCCGTTAATTTCTATGCTTTGACAGTTCAGATGAGGCAATACTACACAAAGTTTTCAGTAGTATATTGAGCAATTAGGGGCGTTTTGGGTAGTTCGCTACTAATCCATCCCGCGGGCAGATTCCCTTCCAAATCAAGTGAAGGGCATAGCTGTAATTTCACGGAGTCATCATCGTTCCTTGAGTTAATTGCATGGAACTACCACATTTTTGGGCAGGTGTGACGGATCAGTACCACTATTCGGTTTTTTTGCATGTCAGTACCATGTCTGAGGCAGTGTGTTACAAAATGGTCTAATCTGCGTATAAATATGTATTGACGGTGTATCTGACCGACGGGCCCGCCTGGAAGGAACTGAGGTGGCATGTTCTTTTGCAAAAAAGACCCATAGTTTTTACTTAATCGCGCACATATCCTTTGTTTGGTCTGTTTAAACGAATCTTCTCAGCAGGTACATGTCTGGTTAGCAAGTTTTTTCTTCTTTTAGGGACCTTTTACGGTGCATCAATTAAATTGGGGCCATTAATTTCTATGCTTTGACAGTTCAGATGAGGCAATACTACACAAAGTTTTCAGTAGTATATTGAGCAATTAGGGGCGTTTTGGGTAGTTTGCTACTAATCCATCCCGCGGGCAGATTCCCTTCCAAATCAAGTGAAGGGCATAGCTGTAATTTCACGGAGTCATCATCGTTCCTTGAGTTAATTGCATGAAACTACCACATTTTTGGGCAGGTGTGACGGATCAGTACCACTATTCGGTTTTTTTGCATGTCAGTACCATGTCTGAGGCAATGTGTTACAAAATGGTCTAATCTGCGTATAAATATGTATTGACGGTGTATCTGACCGACGGGGCCCGCCTGGAAGGAACCGACGTGGCATGTTCTTTTGCAAAAAAGACCCATAGTTTTTACTTATTTGCACACATATCCTTTGTTTGGTCTGTTTAAACGAATCTTCTCAGCAGGTACATGTCTGGTTAGCAAGTTTTTTCTTCTTTTAGGGACCTTTTACGGTGCATCAATTAAATTGGGGCCGTTAATTTCTATGCTTTGACAGTTCAGATGAGGCAATACTACACAAAGTTTTCAGTAGTATATTGAGCAATTAGGGGCGTTTTGGGTAGTTCGCTACTAATCCATCCCGCGGGCAGATTCCCTTCCAAATCAAGTGAAGGGCATAGCTGTAATTTCACGGAGTCATCATCGTTCCTTGAGTTAATTGCATGGAACTACCACATTTTTGGGCAGGTGTGACGGATCAGTATCACTATTCGGTTTTTTTGCATGTCAGTACCATGTCTGAGGCAGTGTGTTACAAAATGGTCTAATCTGCGTATAAATATGTATTGACGGTGTATCTGACCGACGGGGCCCGCCTGGAAGGAACCGACGTGGCATGTTCTTTTGCAAAAAAGACCCATAGTTTTTACTTAATCGCGCACATATCCTTTGTTTGGTCTGTTTAAACGAATCTTCTCAGCAGGTACATGTCTGGTTAGCAAGTTTTTTCTTCTTTTAGGGACCTTTTACGGTGCATCAATTAAATTGGGGCCGTTAATTTCTATGCTTTGACAGTTCAGATGAGGCAATACTACACAAAGTTTTCAGTAGTATATTGAGCAATTAGGGGCGTTTTGGGTAGTTCGCTACTAATCCATCCCGCGGGCAGATTCCCTTCCAAATCAAGTGAAGGGCATAGCTATAATTTCACGGAGTCATCATCGTTCCTTGAGTTAATTGCATGGAACTACCACATTTTTGGGCAGGTGTGACGGATCAATACCACTATTCGTTTTTTTTGCATGTCAGTACCATGTCTGAGGCAGTGTGTTACAAAATGGTCTAATCTGCGTATAAATATGTATTGACGGTGTATCTGACCGACGGGGCCCGCCTGGAAGGAACCGACGTGGCATGTTCTTTTGCAAAAAAGACCCATAGTTTTTACTTAATCGCGCACATATCCTTTGTTTGGTCTGTTTAAACGAATCTTCTCAGCAGGTACATGTCTGGTTAGCAAGTTTTTTCTTCTTTTAGGGACCTTTTACGGCGCATCAATTAAATTGGGGCCGTTAATTTCTATGCTTTGACAGTTCAGATGAGGCAATACTACACAAAGTTTTCAGTAGTATATTGAGCAATTAGGGGCGTTTTGGGTAGTTCGCTACTAATCCATCCCGCGGGCAGATTCCCTTCCAAATCAAGTGAAGGGCATAGCTGTAATTTCACGGAGTCATCATCGTTCCTTGAGTTAATTGCATGGAACTACCACATTTTTGGGCAGGTGTGACGGATCAGTACCACTATTCGGTTTTTTTGCATGTCAGTACCATGTCTGAGGCAGTGTGTTACAAAATGGTCTAATCTGCATATAAATATGTATTGACGGTGTATCTGACCGACGGGCCCGCCTGGAAGGAACTGAGGTGGCATGTTCTTTTGCAAAAAAGACCCATAGTTTTTACTTAATCGCGCACATATCCTTTGTTTGGTCTGTTTAAACGAATCTTCTCAGCAGGTACATGTCTGGTTAGCAAGTTTTTTCTTCTTTTAGGGACCTTTTACGGTGCATCAATTAAATTGGGGCCATTAATTTCTATGCTTTGACAGTTCAGATGAGGCAATACTACACAAAGTTTTCAGTAGTATATTGAGCAATTAGGGGCGTTTTGGGTAGTTCGCTACTAATCCATCCCGCGGGCAGATTCCCTTCCAAATCAAGTGAAGGGCATAGCTGTAATTTCACGGAGTCATCATCGTTCCTTGAGTTAATTGCATGAAACTACCACATTTTTGGGCAGGTGTGACGGATCAGTACCACTATTCGGTTTTTTTGCATGTCAGTACCATGTCTGAGGCAATGTGTTACAAAATGGTCTAATCTGCGTATAAATATGTATTGACGGTGTATCTGACCGACGGGGCCCGCCTGGAAGGAACCGACGTGGCATGTTCTTTTGCAAAAAAGACCCATAGTTTTTACTTATTTGCACACATATCCTTTGTTTGGTCTGTTTAAACGAATCTTCTCAGCAGGTACATGTCTGGTTAGCAAGTTTTTTCTTCTTTTAGGGTCCTTTTACGGTGCATCAATTAAATTGGGGCCGTTAATTTCTATGCTTTGACAGTTCAGATGAGGCAATACTACACAAAGTTTTCAGTAGTATATTGAGCAATTAGGGGCGTTTTGGGTAGTTCGCTACTAATCCATCCCGCGGGCAGATTCCCTTCCAAATCAAGTGAAGGGCATAGCTGTAATTTCACGGAGTCATCATCGTTCCTTGAGTTAATTGCATGGAACTACCACATTTTTGGGCAGGTGTGACGGATCAGTATCACTATTCGGTTTTTTTGCATGTCAGTACCATGTCTGAGGCAGTGTGTTACAAAATGGTCTAATCTGCGTATAAATATGTATTGACAGTGTATCTGACCGACGGGGCCCGCCTGGAAGGAACCGACGTGGCATGTTCTTTTGCAAAAAAGACCCATAGTTTTTACTTAATCGCGCACATATCCTTTGTTTGGTCTGTTTAAACGAATCTTCTCAGCAGGTACATGTCTGGTTAGCAAGTTTTTTCTTCTTTTAGGGACCTTTTACGGTGCATCAATTAAATTGGGGCCGTTAATTTCTATGCTTTGACAGTTCAGATGAGGCAATACTACACAAAGTTTTCAGTAGTATATTGAGCAATTAGGGGCGTTTTGGGTAGTTCGCTACTAATCCATCCCGCGGGCAGATTCCCTTCCAAATCAAGTGAAGGGCATAGCTATAATTTCACGGAGTCATCATCGTTCCTTGAGTTAATTGCATGGAACTACCACATTTTTGGGCAGGTGTGACGGATCAATACCACTATTCGTTTTTTTTGCATGTCAGTACCATGTCTGAGGCAGTGTGTTACAAAATGGTCTAATCTGCGTATAAATATGTATTGACGGTGTATCTGACCGACGGGGCCCGCCTGGAAGGAACCGACGTGGCATGTTCTTTTGCAAAAAAGACCCATAGTTTTTACTTAATCGCGCACATATCCTTTGTTTGGTCTGTTTAAACGAATCTTCTCAGCAGGTACATGTCTGGTTAGCAAGTTTTTTCTTCTTTTAGGGACCTTTTACGGCGCATCAATTAAATTGGGGCCGTTAATTTCTATGCTTTGACAGTTCAGATGAGGCAATACTACACAAAGTTTTCAGTAGTATATTGAGCAATTAGGGGCGTTTTGGGTAGTTCGCTACTAATCCATCCCGCGGGCAGATTCCCTTCCAAATCAAGTGAAGGGCATAGCTGTAATTTCACGGAGTCATCATCGTTCCTTGAGTTAATTGCATGGAACTACCACATTTTTGGGCAGGTGTGACGGATCAGTACCACTATTCGGTTTTTTTGCATGTCAGTACCATGTCTGAGGCAGTGTGTTACAAAATGGTCTAATCTGCATATAAATATGTATTGACGGTGTATCTGACCGACGGGCCCGCCTGGAAGGAACTGAGGTGGCATGTTCTTTTGCAAAAAAGACCCATAGTTTTTACTTAATCGCGCACATATCCTTTGTTTGGTCTGTTTAAACGAATCTTCTCAGCAGGTACATGTCTGGTTAGCAAGTTTTTTCTTCTTTTAGGGACCTTTTACGGTGCATCAATTAAATTGGGGCCATTAATTTCTATGCTTTGACAGTTCAGATGAGGCAATACTACACAAAGTTTTCAGTAGTATATTGAGCAATTAGGGGCGTTTTGGGTAGTTCGCTACTAATCCATCCCGCGGGCAGATTCCCTTCCAAATCAAGTGAAGGGCATAGCTGTAATTTCACGGAGTCATCATCGTTCCTTGAGTTAATTGCATGAAACTACCACATTTTTGGGCAGGTGTGACGGATCAGTACCACTATTCGGTTTTTTTGCATGTCAGTACCATGTCTGAGGCAATGTGTTACAAAATGGTCTAATCTGCGTATAAATATGTATTGACGGTGTATCTGACCGACGGGGCCCGCCTGGAAGGAACCGACGTGGCATGTTCTTTTGCAAAAAAGACCCATAGTTTTTACTTATTTGCACACATATCCTTTGTTTGGTCTGTTTAAACGAATCTTCTCAGCAGGTACATGTCTGGTTAGCAAGTTTTTTCTTCTTTTAGGGTCCTTTTACGGTGCATCAATTAAATTGGGGCCGTTAATTTCTATGCTTTGACAGTTCAGATGAGGCAATACTACACAAAGTTTTCAGTAGTATATTGAGCAATTAGGGGCGTTTTGGGCAGTTCGCTACTAATCCATCCCGCGGGCAGATTCCCTTCCAAATCAAGTGAAGGGCATAGCTGTAATTTCACGGAGTCATCATCGTTCCTTGAGTTAATTGCATGGAACTACCACATTTTTGGGCAGGTGTGACGGATCAGTATCACTATTCGGTTTTTTTGCATGTCAGTACCATGTCTGAGGCAGTGTGTTACAAAATGGTCTAATCTGCGTATAAATATGTATTGACAGTGTATCTGACCGACGGGGCCCGCCTGGAAGGAACCGACGTGGCATGTTCTTTTGCAAAAAAGACCCATAGTTTTTACTTAATCGCGCACATATCCTTTGTTTGGTCTGTTTAAACGAATCTTCTCAGCAGGTACATGTCTGGTTAGCAAGTTTTTTCTTCTTTTAGGGACCTTTTACGGTGCATCAATTAAATTGGGGCCGTTAATTTCTATGCTTTGACAGTTCAGATGAGGCAATACTACACAAAGTTTTCAGTAGTATATTGAGCAATTAGGGGCGTTTTGGGTAGTTCGCTACTAATCCATCCCGCGGGCAGATTCCCTTCCAAATCAAGTGAAGGGCATAGCTATAATTTCACGGAGTCATCATCGTTCCTTGAGTTAATTGCATGGAACTACCACATTTTTGGGCAGGTGTGACGGATCAATACCACTATTCGTTTTTTTTGCATGTCAGTACCATGTCTGAGGCAGTGTGTTACAAAATGGTCTAATCTGCGTATAAATATGTATTGACGGTGTATCTGACCGACGGGGCCCGCCTGGAAGGAACCGACGTGGCATGTTCTTTTGCAAAAAAGACCCATAGTTTTTACTTAATCGCGCACATATCCTTTGTTTGGTCTGTTTAAACGAATCTTCTCAGCAGGTACATGTCTGGTTAGCAAGTTTTTTCTTCTTTTAGGGACCTTTTACGGCGCATCAATTAAATTGGGGCCGTTAATTTCTATGCTTTGACAGTTCAGATGAGGCAATACTACACAAAGTTTTCAGTAGTATATTGAGCAATTAGGGGCGTTTTGGGTAGTTCGCTACTAATCCATCCCGCGGGCAGATTCCCTTCCAAATCAAGTGAAGGGCATAGCTATAATTTCACGGAGTCATCATCGTTCCTTGAGTTAATTGCATGGAACTACCACATTTTTGGGCAGGTGTGACGGATCAATACCACTATTCGTTTTTTTTTGCATGTCAGTACCATGTCTGAGGCAGTGTGTTACAAAATGGTCTAATCTGCGTATAAATATGTATTGACGGTGTATCTGACCGACGGGGCCCGCCTGGAAGGAACCGACGTGGCATGTTCTTTTGCAAAAAAGACCCATAGTTTTTACTTAATCGCGCACATATCCTTTGTTTGGTCTGTTTAAACGAATCTTCTCAGCAGGTACATGTCTGGTTAGCAAGTTTTTTCTTCTTTTAGGGACCTTTTACGGCGCATCAATTAAATTGGGGCCGTTAATTTCTATGCTTTGACAGTTCAGATGAGGCAATACTACACAAAGTTTTCAGTAGTATATTGAGCAATTAGGGGCGTTTTGGGTAGTTCGCTACTAATCCATCCCGCGGGCAGATTCCCTTCCAAATCAAGTGAAGGGCATAGCTGTAATTTCACGGAGTCATCATCGTTCCTTGAGTTAATTGCATGGAACTACCACATTTTTGGGTAGGTGTGACGGATCAGTACCACTATTCGGTTTTTTTGCATGTCAGTACCATGTTTGAGGCAGTGTGTTACAAAATGGTCTAATCTGCGTATAAATATGTATTGACGGTGTATCTGACCGACGGGCCCGCCTGGAAGGAACTGAGGTGGCATGTTCTTTTGCAAAAAAGACCCATAGTTTTTACTTAATCGCGCACATATCCTTTGTTTGGTCTGTTTAAACGAATCTTCTCAGCAGGTACATGTCTGGTTAGCAAGTTTTTTCTTCTTTTAGGGACCTTTTACGGTGCATCAATTAAATTGGGGCCGTTAATTTCTATGCTTTGACAGTTCAGATGAGGCAATACTACACAAAGTTTTCAGTAGTATATTGAGCAATTAGGGGCGTTTTTTGTAGTTCGCTACTAATCCATCCCGCGGGCAGATTCCCTTCCAAATCAAGTGAAGGGCATAGCTGTAATTTCACGGAGTCATCATCGTTCCTTGAGTTAATTGCATGAAACTACCACATTTTTGGGCAGGTGTGACGGATCAGTACCACTATTCGGTTTTTTTGCATGTCAGTACCATGTCTGAGGCAATGTGTTACAAAATGGTCTAATCTGCGTATAAATATGTATTGACGGTGTATCTGACCGACGGGGCCCGCCTGGAAGGAACCGACGTGGCATGTTCTTTTGCAAAAAAGACCCATAGTTTTTACTTAATTGCACACATATCCTTTGTTTGGTCTGTTTAAACGAATCTTCTCAGCAGGTACATGTCTGGTTAGCAAGTTTTTTCTTCTTTTAGGGACCTTTTACGGTGCATCAATTAAATTGGGGCCGTTAATTTCTATGCTTTGACAGTTCAGATGAGGCAATACTACACAAAGTTTTCAGTAGTATATTGAGCAATTAGGGGCGTTTTGGGTAGTTCGCTACTAATCCATCCCGCGGGCAGATTCCCTTCCAAATCAAGTGAAGGGCATAGCTGTAATTTCACGGAGTCATCATCGTTCCTTGAGTTAATTGCATGGAACTACCACATTTTTGGGCAGGTGTGACGGATCAGTATCACTATTCGGTTTTTTTGCATGTCAGTACCATGTCTGAGGCAGTGTGTTACAAAATGGTCTAATCTGCGTATAAATATGTATTGACGGTGTATCTGACCGACGGGGCCCGCCTGGAAGGAACCGACGTGGCATGTTCTTTTGCAAAAAAGACCCATAGTTTTTACTTAATCGCGCACATATCGTTTGTTTGGTCTGTTTAAACGAATCTTCTCAGCAGGTACATGTCTGGTTAGCAAGTTTTTTCTTCTTTTAGGGACCTTTTACGGTGCATCAATTAAATTGGGGCCGTTAATTTCTATGCTTTGAAAGTTCAGATGAGGCAATACTGCACAAAGTTTTCAATAGTATATTGAGAAATTAGGGGCGTTTTGGGTAGTTCGCTACTAATCCATCCCGCGGGCAGATTCCCTTCCAAATCAAGTGAAGGGCATAGCTGTAATTTCACGGAGTCATCATCGTTCCTTGAGTTAATTGCATGAAACTACCACATTTTTGGGCAGGTGTGACGGATCAGTACCACTATTCGGTTTTTTTGCATGTCAGTACCATGTCTGAGGCAATGTGTTACAAAATGGTCTAATGTGCGTATAAATATGTATTGACGGTGTATCTGACCGACGGGGCCCGCCTGGAAGGAACCGACATGGCATGTTCTTTTGCAAAAAAGACCCATAGTTTTTACTTAATCGCGCACATATCCTTTGTTTGGTCTGTTTAAACGAATCTTCTCAGCAGGTACATGTCTGGTTAGCAAGTTTTTTCTTCTTTTAGGGACCTTTTACGGTGCATCAATTAAATTGGGGCCGTTAATTTCTATGCTTTGACAGTTCAGATGAGGCAATACTACACAAAGTTTTCAGTAGTATATTAAGCAATTAGGGGCGTTTTGGGTAGTTCGCTACTAATCCATCCCGCGGACAGATTCCCTTCCAAATCAAGTGAAGGGCAGAGCTGCAATTTCACGGAGTCATCATCGTTCCTTTGGCCCATCCTGCTCTGTCGCCATTGCCAGCGGCCACCGCACCTCCTATGTACAGTAGAGTTTGTTATCTGTAGCCGGCCATTGCCAGCCCACCCTTTGCCATCGCCCACGCCCAGCTCGTCCGGCGCCGTCTCTCCCATCCCAGAGCGCACGGACGCCGCAACGGTGCCCATTTCGTCCGTCACCATGGACCCTGATTCAAGCGCTGCCCCACGACATGTTCACCGGCCTGAGCCTCCCACGACCACACGGAGGCCACCGCGCGTCCCGTACCGGCGCCGACGTGTGCTGCTGCTGCATGCGTGCATGCAGCATGCTTAGATTAGTGGGCGCCGGCTGATGTACGTGCACGACGGAGAGAGGGCCAGAGGAGAAGCCATTTCAGGCCACGGAACGAAGGACGTGCAGAGGGGGAGAAGGCCGCCGTGCGGGACGACGCGGCTTCGTCGTCGCTGGGATGCATGGGAGGAAGATCTCGGAGCAGCGACCGGAGGCCGTTCAACGCAGAGCGGTCGGCCCTACGCAACCGAGGAGACGGCCGCAGGGCGGCTGCGTCGAGCCGTCGAGTGAGGAATGCCAGACGAACTGAGATGGCTGCGTCGTCGAGATGGCAATGGCATCGCGTTGTTATTAAGTACATTATTATAAAGTTAAAAAAGAAAAAATCCACACCAGTAGTTAATTACCGAAATGTCCTATAGCAAAAATTTGAAGAATTAATACCGACCATTGGATCCGTTATATACTACACGTTGTTTCAGGTAGTATGATGTACCGTAAAATCTCTCATTTAAATATAGATAGAAGATAAAAAGAAGAACGGAGGTTTGGAGAGATACTATAAAAAACATAGGGAGGGGGGGGGGGTCATTTCCCCCATTTCTCTTATTCTGCCATAATGCTTTTTGGTCATATACTATAGTAGAATCACGAGTTTCTGTCAAACGGAAAACCTTTCCATGCAGAACATCAAAGTCCTTATTTTAGTCATATAAAATATGAGATGCCACCCCTACTTTATCTAGTCTAGTGTATTTTATGTTTCAAAATATATTAAGCATGTGCTGGTTGTTAATCTGATTTTGATGGATGTAGGGTTGTTTAGTTGCATCATAAGGCATTGTTGTTGAATTGAAATCTAGTGTTTTGGGCTTGCTTCTTGACATTATTTGATGCTAATCACTGTTCCAATTAATTTAGCCCTATTTTCATCTGCATATTGGTGTTTCCTGCTCACCCAACCCTTTTACAAACTATTCTTGTTTACCTTGATTCCCTTCCCCCACTATTTCTCTTGTCACCCCCAAACGTTGGTTAATCAACTCCGCTTTAATTAGCTCAAACTAGTAAGCAACATCATACATAAGTCAATACGGCAACCCTCGGTCATGGGCCAGTATCAAGGTTATCATTTTAACAAAATAGCAAGGTATTTGAATGCATGCAGAAACCAAATGTATTTTTCTATTATAAAATGACTTATGGAAAGGAAATAACATCCCTTGCATCAGTAAGTTGCAAGCGAACCCGTCAACCATCGATCACCACTGGCAAGGAATTCGAATGTAGCTTTGTTTTTTAATCTATATTTTTTATTTCTGGTTTATGTTTAATGTAAAAGATATGTTATGATCAAGCTTGTTGAATGCAATGTGATTATTCACTTCCAGCTTTTAAAATTGGACCATCTTCTCTTCTTGGGTAGTCTGCCATGTCTCCTTTGTTTGAGATGTTTGAAGGACACTTGCACACCTGAAGATGCTATGTTCAAAGATCCCATGAGGTTGTATGCACCATGTCCGATTTATCATATTGTGGAAAGGAAAAGTTTCAGGTACCTTTGTTCTGCTGGAACTCAGCTTAGGTTTTTGCGCTTGACAAAACTTATGTGATGCTACGAGAGTGATAAGTTACGGCCAAACTTTGGCCCATTCATTTGGTGTTGGTGCCATAGATACTAATGTTGTTACCCATTGCACAAAGCCGAGTCTGACATTTGTGTCGCCGAGTCTGACTAGCTCCAGTGCGGCATTGTACAAAGCCGAGTGTCTGTATGTTGGTAATTCAATAGGACCCATGTCTTTCTGGTAATGTTTAAGATGGTCTGGTAGGATGTCACGTGCATCTACTGTCCATTGTTTCATGATATGGTGTGCCGGGATCATTTTAACACCCAATACCATCATCACCTGACAATACAACGAATAACATGTCAATCAACATTAGCAATCATAGAACATTGTTACATTTTCAGTACTTCATAGTTTGCAACGAAAATACCTTGATTATGTGGCAGCATATCATACCCATGTGGTCGAATAGTCCGCATTGGCATCTATACTTTTCCCCATCATCGGATATTTCTATTTCAAAATCAGTCTTACAGTACTTTCTCCTTTTCTCTGCATTCACATGAGTTGCTTTGTACAATTTCTTCGGTGTTATCTCCGATACAGTGTACGAGCCAGCTGCATACATATAAGACCCAAACATTTCAAACATTGTCCTCATGTATATTTTGCTTGCGTGCTTCTCCAGTGGAATGTTTGCCTTCAGTACAACACCTCCCTGAAAAATTTAGTTATATTGTTATTATAAAATGAATTTGGTTTGATAAATTTTATGTTCAACAGCAGAGTAATACAGAAATCAGTACTGAAACTTTTACCAGTCTAGTCCATTTTTCTTGAAAACCTTCTTCCTGGTCTCTGTCGAATTGAAGCTTGCTATATTGTTTCACAAAAAGATTCGTAGGGCAGCCTGGAGGTATGTAGTTCTTGAGCATGTGATTTGCGCTTTCGCTACGCTGTGTGCTAGTCATTCTGGCATTGAACTTCCCTGCAAAATAAGGTTTCACCCACATATGTTGTTTTTCATAAGTCTGTATGAGGAAAGTATTCTTCTGCAGTGAATACTTTTCAATCAACTCTTTCCCACTAGTAGAAAACAGGGCTTTGGTCCAGGCCGGGTCAGCCCATTAGTCCCGGTTCAGTCCAGAACCGGGACCAATGGGGGCATTGGTCCCGGTTCGTGAGCCCAGGGGGCCGGCCGGGCCACGTGGGCCATTGGTCCCGGTTCATCTGGCCCTTTTGGTCCCGGTTGGTGGGATGAACCGGGACCAATGGGCCTCACTCCTAGCCCACAACCATTGGTCCCGGTTCGTGCCTCAAACCGGGACTAAAGATTAGACATTTAGTCCCGGTTTGAGGCACGAACCGGGACTAATGAAAATGGGACCTTTAGTCCCGGTTCGTGCCACGAACCGGTACTAAAGGTCCCATTTTCAAACTCTACCCTCCCCTGGATCGCCTTTTCAGTTAAAAAAAATAAAAGAAAATGATGAAAATGTCAAAAAAAAATAAAAGAAAATAAGTTTCCCATGTGATATGTGGTCTAGTTGTTGAGAAAATTTGCAAATGTGAATTTTGACTTTATTTACAAAATCTCTCTAAAATTTGTAAAAATGGGCATAACTTTTGCATACTAACTCGGATGAAAAAGTTTTTTATATGAAAAATCATCTACTCGAAAAGTTAAATCCGAATTTAACCGGGGGAACCCCGTTAAACATTTTCAAAATCCTCAAAAACCTAATAGAAAAAAGTTACGGGGCTTTTAAGATCTAGAGTGAAAAAAATCGAAAAAAAATTCAAATAGTGAGCAAACTGTGGTCAAACAATGGTCAAACTAATTATTCTAGAATATTAGTGTTACTAAATAATTATTTCTGTTATTTCAATTTTGGTCAAATCTGGTCAAACTGTGGTCAAACAATGGTCGAACTAATTATTCAAGAAATGTTAGTGTTACTAAATAATTATTGTTTTTTAAAACAATAGTTTCAAAATAAAACTATGAAATGTGTTACTTCATGCTCAAGCAAAATTCCTGAAGGTTAATAGGATTGACATCTTAGTATTGTCAGGAAAACAATAAGTGCAGATTTGGAGCGAGGGAGAATAGAACCCGGAAGTTAAGTGTGCTCAGGCTGGGGGAGTGGGAGGATGGGTGGCCGTTCGGAAAGTTAGATGATTTGGAATGATGAGGGGTGATTAGAGGATAAATTGAGAAGTGATGAGGGGTGGTGATTACAGACTAGAGGTTAAAATAATTCAGAAATTTGAAATTCAAAAAAAAATTCAATTTTTAAAAAAAAAAATCATAAAATTTTCTTTAGTCCCGGTTGGTGTTACCAACCGGGACTAAAGGTGGAGTTCCACGTGGCCGCGCCCTTTAGTCCCGGTTCTGGATTGAACCGGGACTAAAGGGATAGGCATTAGTACCGACCCTTTAGTCCCGGTTCTGGAACCGGGACTAAAGGCCCTTATGAACCGGGACTGAAGGCCTTTTTTTCTACTAATGTCCATTGTTTTTCAAACTCTTCTTCAGTCAACATTTCATGTATTAATTTGTGAAATTCAACCCTGAATTCACTCCGCTTGTTGTACAAAGTCCCGAGTGATTCTTTTGCTTTCTTTAAAACGTGCCACTTACACCAACGATGTGTTGCATCTGGGTAAACTTGCTCAATAGCTAGCTCCATGGCTCTTGCTTGGTCTGTGGATAATACATTAATACGGGAAACTATCAGATCCAAGCAATTTTAATTCAAAGAAATGTATTACCAAAAAACCCAGTTAAAGCTCTCTACTTTCTCATCACGCATAAGTACGCCTACGTATATGACACTCTGGAAATGGTTGTTGACACCAACGAATAGTCCGAATGGCATGTTGTACAAATTTGTCATGTAGGTAGTATCAAACGTAACAGCATCACCAAAGTAGTGGTACTGTAATTTGCTCTTCCCAGTTGTCCATATCAGTGTTCTAACTCTACTCTCACTGTCTACACGAACTGTATAAGTGAATTCAGGGTCAGACTGCTTCAGCTCAGCAAAATAATCCATTGTCTTCTTAACATCTTCATCTGCCTTGTCTCTGCTTAGTTTCGCGCACAAGGTCCTCGGGCATCTCTTGGTGAAAGGAACATTCTCTATGCGACCAAAAAAAAGTGTCGATTATGCTGTAAACTTTGCTGAGGTTGACATTATTCTGACGCAGTTGAGATACCAGCTCTCTGGTGTATTTGTCAATGTGCCGGTGTGAAGGGAAGTGCAGTTTCTGTGCGCATGTGTGTAACATCTCATGGTTGTGAGAGACTCTGTACTCACATATGTACCAGCCATCATCTTCAGTTCTCATCAATCTAATCATCGTTGGACACTCTGTTCTCAAAGAGGTAGAGTTCGCCTTCTTTGGTTTTTCCTAATGAGAAAGAAAACTAAATTCAATAACCATCAAAATGTCTGGAAAGGTGTAGATAAACAGGGATTATATAGTTTGTTTGATTACCCCGCAGTTGCAAAGCAGCTCTTGCATGCTTTTAGCACCTTTGACATTTGTACGGCTTTTACCGTACCTGATTCCGAAACCGCACTCCCATGAATACAGGTTGTAGTAGTCGTAAGCCTCTCCTAGCGAATCAAATGTCAAGCCCAAAAAAGGCACAACAACTGCATCTCCAGTGCATTAATCCTATCTGCACTAGCCGCTCGTTCGTCAGGCATCACGCCGTGTCTGTGCCTGTAATTGAAAAAGACAATAGTCCCGTGTCAATATCATACAAATATGGTTAACTGTACATACAAATTAGGAGAACACGTTAAATTCCAATGTTGAGGACATGTCCATATTATAATTAATCTTTTAAGAATTCCAACCTTCTGTACGTGTGCATCAAGCTCATAAATCGAGTTCATGAAGGAACTTGTACAGATGTAACTTACCGTCGAACCCAGCTGCTCTTTTCCCTTTCGACATCAATCACATTTGGAGTCCTTGATTTCGATCCAGGATCTCCGTCTAGAACTGTTGAGACGTGCTGCTCTGTGCTACCGTTAGAATAATCCAGCTCGTCTGCCTCAGCTACCGTCGACCGTGCCCGCGCCTCTTTGACGGACATCTGAGCTATCCCCGTGGCGCACTGGTCGGCTATTATTTCTTCATTCGATCTTGAAGGAGAGTGGCAAAAGCAAAATAAACACTTACTCATCTAATAAAGCAGTTATGCTTCCGAATCTGTTCAAAAACTAAAGAATTTACATGGATTCGATGCCGGTTGGTTCTTGGGCAAGCAGATCTGCTGGACTGCTCATCTTCTACCGCGGAAAAAGAACTCCAGAAAAAGACTTCTGTTAAACAGCAAACGAACAGGCATGGCGAAATTTTCAAAGCGGAAATCACTACAGCCAGCCGAGGGGAGAACTGGTTTTCAAATCTGGCTACGCAGTGCTTGCGAGCAAGCAGAACACTCCACAAGGTAGGCGATGGTTGAGTACATTAATTAGGTAGAGACAATATTACTGTACAAGGTCGGCCAGGACAGGAAAGAATAAATGAGCAAGAACAAGTATAGACTGTTGATTCATACAACACGTGCGCCGTATTATGATTTACAGCCAAACGGCACATTTCCCAAGGTTGTATGCGTGCGGCAGCGATTTCGTAGGTTGTCGTCGCCAAATGCTCCTAATCCACCTCTGTATTTATACCCAGTTTACAAGGCAGTTATAAAAGGAGGCAGTTGCCAAAAGTGGCACCGACATAGCAGTGATTAATAATTAATTAACCTAATCAACTAATTCCTACCACAAACAACGGGTTTTTCCGGAGGCCTTAGTGCTAACTTCTCCATCATCCTAAATTTTAAAAATGGTGTTAGTCCTAATCAAATGATGCCATATGTAACACTTCATGAAACCTGTAAAAATGCGTCCGTCCTTGTGTCTATCAATACCCACCGATTGCAGTCTGACTTGGTATAAACTTGTAAACTAATTCCCTCTTGTACGAGCAAATACAATAAGGTGACATAAGCAGACTATAAGAATTTAAATATAGTATTTATGCTTAGTTGAAGGAGAGAGAAGAGGAAATAGAAAAGAGAAGCGGACTATCAACTTGTAGCCGGTTGTAGCATGAGCTCCAACATAGTTTGTGAGATAAAAGATGGAGTCACATATTAATGATATAGTATACTAGTATGACTAATTATTGTACTAGTAGGCTATTAAAATGGCTCTAGATAATGTGACAACTTTATATAGCATGATGTTGGCTATACTATTAACCATGCTTGTAGGTGAATAGTACATTTCACAGGACTAACAAAACATACAAATACAGGCGTGGAGCTCATCAATGTGCAGCTTTTTTACAGGAGAAACTGTGCATGTGCAGCGCAACATGCATTACAAAGTATTCTATCTCCCCATGCAAACGACTTCTTTAATTGGCCCGTTCTACAAATCGTCCGGATGATAATACACAAACATAAGCCGCCTCGCCAGCCGTTAGATTGCCCGATGGATCGGGTGAACGCAGAAAACGCACGCAACCGCTCGCCCTCAAATCCAGCCCCGCCTCCTCTACAGCGATGGTGCTCGCCATCAATCCCACCTTACAGTGCTGACTGTGACAGCGACATCGCACCACCGGATCCATCGGGAGAGCTCCAACGCGGCAGCACCGGAGCCACCGGCAGAGCACGAACGCAAAAACACTGGAGCCGACGGAGAACAAAGCTTTAATGCAACACCTACGACCCCGGGGAAGCTCCATGGCAGCACGATCGCGTGAAAAAAAAAAAACTCCACGCTACACTATCGGCATCTCGACGAAGCTCCATTGTAACCGTGACGGAGCTCCATTGCAGACGACGCGCGGTGTTCCGGCGAAGCTCTGTTGCAGCCCCAGCCGCGCTCCCTTGCAGCGCTCCATTGCAGCCACCGGCGCGCTCCATTGCAGCACTGCCCGCTGCATCGTAGCTCCTCGCTTGCCGGTGAAGCTCCATTGTGGCGTTGGTGAAGTTTCATCGCAATTTATGGTGCCGCCGGTCAAGCTTCCTTGTGGCTCCGAGCTCCGGGCCTCCGCGTGAGCGCTGCATCGCAGCATCGGGAGCCACCGGCGAGCAGTGCACTGCAGCTCCGTCGCGCGCATGTTGCGGCGATGTCTGATGTCGCAAGAGGTCGAGAGCGACGGGGTGCTGCGATGAAGCTCACGGCGGGCGACTTCCGATGCGGCGACTGAGCTACTGCGGTGGAGATGCGGCATGCGGTGCTCGCCGTCATTCTCCTAGTGGTGGGGTGGGAAGAAGATCAGGCTAGACCGAGCGGTGACGGGTCCACATGGACACGTTGTAACGCCCCGAAACCGATGTGTCAGGTGTCGTCCAGTTATTCGCCGGCGTTGCCATGTCATTCGCTTGCATGTTACATATTTTTCATGTCATCATGTGCATTGCGTCATCATGTTTTCAAAACTTGCATTCGTCCGGGTTCTCCGAGTTCTCTCCGTTGTCCGTTCTGAGCCCAACCACATTTGCGCGCGCCCACGGCATGTCCGAAATAGTATTTTATAAGTGGCCGGAAAATGTTCTCAGAACGGGATGAGAGTTGGCGTGCGGTCTTGTTATAGTGTAGGTAGACCGCCTGCCAAGTTTCATCGCATTCGGAGTTCGTTTGATGCCCCAACGGATAAAAATAGCGACATTATAGTCGGTCTAAACGTCGGACGTTTTCGGTCTCCGGAAACAGTTGCCGGGCTGCATCTCTCTTCTCTTCTCTCAACCCAAAGCTTTCTGCACAGTCCGCTGTCAACCGCCAGGCCCCGAAACCCTCTCTACACAGTGCACCGAACCTCTCGCGCGCGTCCGGAAGTTGTCCCGGACCCGACCCGAGCAGTCGTCACCGTTGTGTCCGGATCATCCCCAAACATCTACAAAACGTCTCCGTTTTGTTATTTGGACTCCCTAGCTATTTTATTCGCGATCGTCAGATTTTGATCGGAGGGATGAGTTAGCCCCTAACCTAAATTCATCTAATATAAATATCAGTCTAAACCCTAGCTCCTACCGATCCAATACACCCATTCCCATCCCGCCGCCGCCAGCCAACCACCTCTTTCATGTCTTACTTGGGATCCCCTCCCACCAACCAGATCTCCGACCACCTCCCTCGTTCTACGCGCCGCCCAAATCGTTGCAGCCTCGATCCCGAGCTCTTCGATTCGAAGCCACCAGAGAACCCCGCCGCCTCGATCGAGAGCCTCCTCCTCCCTCTTCGATCCAGAGGAGTGGAGCTCCTTTGTGCCTTCACCTGCGCCCCTTCCTCCTTCCCCGTGCTTTCCCCTCTCTCTTCATCGCTCCCTTGTCTCTGTTCGTCAACAGGAATTGCCATGGCGCCCGAGACCTCTTTGCAGCACCTCCTCGCCGACCCGCCTGGAGCGCCAAGTCCGCTGGCCTGCCTCCACTTTGATCCGGCAGGGAATGAGAGACGACGACCTCCATGCCCGGATCTAGCCGCCTCCTGCCACCGTTCACCTCGCCCTGCGCCTCAAGTTCCTCCGTCGGAGCCCCAAGTCCACCTCGCCCGCGCGAAGTCCCCTGCCGCCATGGCCGCCCAGGAACTTGGAGATCCGCCGCCGTCCTGCCGTTTCCCATCGACGATGGAGCTCCCCGCTGCCAAGTCCAGGACCCCTGCCGCCATCTTCTACAACCCCTGCTGTTGTTGCTTTTCTTCAGAGAAGAGGGCAGCAGCGCCTCGTCCCGCTCCTTCGTTGACCGCACTTGGTCTCGCCCGGTCCAGCCGCACATTGTCCGTGACCCCAAGGCCCAGCAGCACGCCTTGGCCTGCCTCCTACGCGCCGTGGGCCGCGCCTCCAGGCCTAGCGCGCCCCTTCGCGGCCTGTCAGGCCTCTCGTTCTACTGGGCCAGGCCCATGGCCAAAGTGAGCAGCCCCTCCAGCGCCCGCTTTCCTGTGCACTTCTGGGCCTGCCAGTTTTGGCCCATGGTATCTTTTTTTTAGTCCAACGATTTTCCATATTATCCTGAGACTGTAGATTTGCAGAAAAACCCTTGCACTTCATGCATATCCTAACTAATTAGCCGTGCATCGGTTTAAAACAAACTTAATATGAAACTTGCTTAGAATTTCATCTAGTTTAATAATATGCAACTTTCATGCATGTTTAAACTATTTAAAATGTTGTTCGATTAAATTTGCTCCTATGCCATGTTAAAATGCTTTAATTCATTACTAAATAACCGTAACTCGGAATTTAATAAACTTTATATGTAAATGGGGTAGAATTTTGCCTAGTTTAACATGGAGGCTTTACTTTACATGTTTAATAACTCTAAAATGGTGTTTAGGGAAGAACAGTACCATAACTAAAATATGCATATGGGGATTTACCGGAATTTGTTGTTCGTTGTTTCCGGCCTCATTTAACCTTGACTAGATAGTAGTTTACATTTGCTTCACCCCTTTCCATGTTAATCAACATTTAATATTGTTGAGTACCTAACAAGATCAAACTAAATAACTTGTCGTGGTGTTTCGTCAATATGCAACGGAGATGCATGTTGAGCTCCACTTAATTTGTAGGATTGTTTGTGCACTTTGCCATGCCATGCTTCATTAAACCGGACAGGCATCATACTTGATTGTGCATCATGCCATGATTTTGTGGTGGTTGTTTACTATGTTATTTGCTCCTTTCCGGTGTTGCTTCTTCGGGTTGGTTCCGATAACGTCGTGTTGTGAGGATTCGTTTGTCTACGTCCGCTTTGTCTTCTTCATGGACTCGTTCTTCTTCCTTGCGGGATCTCAGGCAAGATGACCATACCCTCGAAATCACTTCTATCTTTGCTTGCTAGTTGCTCGCTCTATTGCTATGCCTATGCTGCGATACCTACCACTTGCTTATCATGCCACCCATATTGCTGAACCAAGCCTATAACCCACCTTGTCCTAGCAAACCGTTGTTTGGCTATGTTACCGCTTTGCTCAGCCCCTCTTATAGCATTGTTAGTTGCAGGTGAAGATTGAAGTTTGTTCCCTGTTGGAATATGGAGATGTTGTTCCTTGTTGGAACATGTTTACTTGTTGGGATATCACAATATATCTTATTTAATTAATGCATCTATATACTTGGTAAAGGGTGGAAGGCTCGGCCTTATGCCTGGTGTTTTGTTCCACTCTTGCCGCCCTAGTTTCCGTCATATCGGTGCTATGTTCCCGGATTTTGCGTTCCTTACGCGGTTGGGTTATAATGGGAACCCCTTGACAGTTCGCCTTGAATAAAACTCCTCCAGCACATTTGTTTTACCATTTGCCACCTAGCCTTTTCTTTCCCTTGGGTAGGCCTGCCCAAGCACTAGTAGAAAACCGGGCAATAGCACCGGTTCGTAAGGGCCTTTAGTGCTGGTTATGGAACCGGCACTATTATTTCGGCACTAAAGCCCCCCCCCTTTAGTACCGGTTTAGCACGAACCGGCGCTAAAGTGCCACCACGTGGCACGAGCCAGCTCCGGGGGCCGGGAGCCCTTTAGTACCGGTTGGTAAAACCAACCGGTACTAAATGGTTTGGGGGGTTTTTGGTTTTATGATTTTTTTTCATTTAATTTTGTGTTTTCCATTTTAATTCTTTTTCGTTTGCTGATATTTTACGGTACTACACATTGTACATGTTATGCATATATATATACATATATATATACATATATATATATATATAGAATTTCTAGTAGAACCAATCATATATATCATCAATCATGTCTCACAAACCAACATATTGTGCATCATGCCATGATTTTGTGGTGATTGTTTACTATGTTGTTTGCTCCTTTCTGGTGTTGCTTCTTCGGGTTGGTTTCGATAACGTCGTGTTGTGAGGATTCGTTCGGCTACGTCCGCTTTGTCTTCTTCATGGACTCGTTCTTCTTCCTTGCGGGGTCTCAGGCAAGATGACCATACCCTCGAAATCACTTCTATCTTTGCTTGCTAGTTGCTCGCTCTATTTCTATGCCTATGCTGCGATACCTACCACTTGCTTATCATGCCACCCATATTGCTGAACCAAGCCTATAACCCACCTTGTCCTAGCAAACCGTTGTTTGGCTATGTTACCGCTTTGCTCAGCCCCTCTTATAGCATTGTTAGTTGCAGGTGAAGATTGAAGTTTGTTCCCTGTTGGAATATGGAGATATTGTTCCTTGTTGGAACATGTTTACTTGTTGGGATATCACAATATATCGTATTTAATTAATGCATCTATATACTTGGTAAAGGGTGGAAGGCTCGGCCTTATGCCTGGTGTTTTGTTCCACTCTTGCCGCCCTAGTTTCCGTCATATCGGTGTTATGTTCCAGGATTTTGCATTCCTTACGCGGTTGGGTTATAATGGGAACCCCTTGACAGTTCGCCTTGAATAAAACTCCTCCAGCAAGGCCCAACATTTGTTTTACCATTTGCCACCTAGCCTTTTCTTTCCCTTGGGTAGGCCTGCCCAAGGGTCATCTTTATTAAACCCCCGGGCCAGTGCTCCTCTGAGTGTTGGTCCAAACTGAGCGATGTCCGGAGCTACCAGGGGCAACTCTGGGCTGGCCCACCTGACGTCTGGCTCATCCGGTGTGCCCTGAGAACGAGATATGTGCAGCTCCTATCGGGATTTGTCGGCACATCTGGGTGGCTTTGCAGGTCTTGTTTTACCATTGCCGAAATGTCTTGTAACCGGGATTCCGAGTCTGATCGGGTCTTCCCGCTAGAAGGAATATCCTTCGTTGACCATGAGAGCTTGTGATGGGCTAAGTTGGGACACTCCTGCAGGGTTTTGAACTTTCGAAAGCCGTGCCCGCGGTTATGGGCAGATGGGAATTTGTTAATGTCAGGTTGTAGAAAACCTGAAGATGACCTTAATTAAAATACATCAACTGCGTGTGTAACCGTGATGGTCTCTTTCCGGCGGAGTCCGGGAAGTGAACACGGTGTTGGAGTTATGTTTGACGTAGGTTGTTCTAGGGTCACTTCTTGATCATAGTTTCTCGACAGTGCTTTGCCTTCTCTTCTCGCTCTCATTTGCGTATGTTTAGCCACCATATATGCTAGTCGCTTGCTGCAGCTCCACCTCATACCTTTACCTTACCCATAAGCTTAAATAGTCTTGATCGCGAGGGTGTGATATTGCTGAGTCCCCGTGACTCACAGATACTTCCAAAACCAGCTTGCAGGTGCCGATGAGACCGTGCAGGTGACGCAACCAAGCTCAAGGAGGAGCTCGATGAAGATCTTGTCATTTGTGTTGATCCGTTTCCAGTTGATCAGTAGTGGAGCCCAATTGGGGTCGATCGGGGATCTGTGTAGCATTTGGGGTAGTCTTCTTTTATTTTGGTTTCGTAGTCGGACCTTGTTTGTATCTGGTTGATGTAATGCTTTATTCATGTAATTGTGTGAAGTGGCGATTGTAAGCCAACTATGTATCTCTTTTCCTTATGTATTACATGGGTTGTGTGAAGATTACCTCACTTGCGACATTGCTTTCAATGCGGTTATGCCTCTAAGTTGTGCTTCGACACGTGGGAGATATAGCCGCATCGAGGGCGTTACAAGTTGGTAATCAGAGCCTTCCCCAACCTTAGGAGCCCCCACTGCTTGCTCGAATTAGCTGCCATTGTTGAGTCTAGAAAAATGTTTTGAGTCATTTAGGAATTATATATCGGAGAGTTTAGGAATTCTTTTTACTCCCCAGTCCCTTCATCGCTCTGGTAAGGCATCCTGACGTAGAGTTTTGACTCTTCTCTTCTCAAATTTCACAAAAAAAATTTAGGATCACGCGGGTATCTCAGAATCGTTCCGATGGTTTTGTGACGAGAACATTGTTCTTGGTGCCTCCTGACATTTAGGGGTTGTGGCAATGTCCCGGGGAGTTGAGCTCCGAGGTGTTGTCGTCACAATTTTATCGTTGCAGTTCTGGAATACCTGAGTTTAGTTCACCGACTTCGAAAATCTCTTTTATGCAGTTGTTGGTGAGATAACCTCGATGCCACCCAGTACTAGGGTGGGAGTTCGGGAGTATTGCCATAACTTGTATAACGGATGCTTTTCGAAGGTTGAGGTAGATGATTTCTGAAGGTTTCTTGGTTATGTGTTGAAGGATGGATACAGCTGGATGTAGGATTTGCTAGTTTTGGGTGAGATATTATGCTTCCCCTGTATCCCCAACACCTGATTGCATAACCGGAAAGTCTCGGGAGTTTATAAGTGGGAATTCAAGTAGCTCTTACTATATCTTTCCGACAGATGTATGATATGAAATTGGGGTTCGATGTCTAGTGGTCCGCCTATTCACGGTTGGTTTTACAGTGGTCTCATTGTGTCTTAAAGAGTCCTTGGCTATGCCGACTCGGGGACGCTTCGTATGTCATGTGCACTGCCTTGTACATGATGGTGTTGTACGATCGAGCCCGTGTAGGCCCCACCACAAAAACTTCGGATGAAATCTCTATCATATGTTTGTTCCGGCTTATTCTGCAAGCCAATCCTTTGTTTTTGTTTTGAGTTGTGGTATTCGAGTTGCTTCAAAGTCAAATGTTGATTCCATACCTTCCCCAAGTGGTGTTCTCATGTTCTTATGTGAATACTAATCCTTCTTGATAATCGAGATTTTCATGTCAATCCTTTTCAACCGGCGTGTTTCTCTTCAAGTGGATCCGATCATTTCAACATCCGCAAGTTCAATTCAAGTCTTCTCAACAGCGTTTGTTTCATCTGTCTCCAAGTTGCCTTTGTTTTTTCCCGCCCACCCACCCTTTTTCTTCGAGGACTAAGATTTTTCTTAATCAAATATCCATTTTATTCATGTGAAGTCTCTTCTTTTTTCTTTCAATGTTCTTATCCGGTGATTCTCATGGTCATTCTAACGGGGCCTCAAGTTCATCATTCTTCATTTTTTTTCTCCGGCGGTTTCAAGTCAAGCTTTGTTGATCATATCTTTTCCTCATTTCAATACCTTCTCATACCGGTGCACCTCTTAATCATCTACCCCTCACTATTCATTTGTTTCGGAGTGCCGAAGATGTCTCAGAAGATTCGTGTTTCCACTCTGCTTTCGTTCAAGATCTTTCGAGGATGCCACCTCATTCAAGCCATTTAATTCAACCGGTGCAACCTCTCTTTTAAATCATTTCAACGGTGTTTCTTTTGAGTGGGTCTTAACCCACAGGTCTTTTTCCAGGATCTTACCTGACTCTTCTCATTTTTCCCGGAGTATTCTCCAAGTTTGACGTAAGAATGACTCATCATCAGTCATATGTATTTCTCCAAGATCTTTCAAATTCTTTAATCGTTGGTTCAACCTTTCCATTTTTCATCCCGGAGTACCTCAACAATTTGGTGGTGTTTCTCATCGTCATTCTTGGATTTGAAGACCTAAGAAGATTTTTCTCTTAATCTTGCTCCATTCTCTCCAAAGATTCGTGATTCTAGCTTGTTGCCATCCTCTCATATTTTGTTTTTGATTGTTAGGATTCTTTTCACCCATCCGGAACAATTCAAGATTCTGTTCAGTTTGATTATCCGGAGCCCATCATCTAAGATTTATTCATTCCAGTTTTCAGCTCTCATACTCTAAATTATACCGGTGTCTAAATCAAGGATTCTCTAATCAGCTCGTAATCTTTTCGTTATCATGGGTCTAAATTCTCTCAAGCATCTTCGTTTAATTGCTAATTCTTCCCGGTGTGTCTTCATGTTTTAATCGTTCTTTTCAATTCTTACGGTGGTTCGTTCAAGAGTTTTCTTCCTTCGAGTAGCATATCTATGCATTCGTGCTTTTCAAATTCTACCAGTGGATCGTTGAAGAATTTCTCAAGTTTGCGCTATATCTATCTTGATCTTTCTACGAGGATAAGTAGTATGCCAAATCCGTTGCTTGTCAGCAATTAAATTGTTAAAGGATACGCAGAACATAATTCTTATTCTTGTTTCACCCAAATGATTAATTCCCTATTCCGGAGGCTCATCAAGTTCTCGGTTTCTATTGTTTCATCCTTTCTTTTTCGGAGTTCCAAGCTCTCTCAAATATATCGTCGCGAAGATCCATCTAAATCATTACAAGGATTCACCTTGTGTTTTCAACTTCTCTTTCTTCTCGTTATCCTTTTGTTACCGGAGTTCTTCATGAAGGTTCTACATGATGGTTCATTAAGGATTTATTTCCTTCTCGAAGTGTTCATCAAGATTCTTTTCAAAAGGAGCTCAAGTTTCTTCATCTTGCAATCCGGAGTGCAATTCTTTCTACCGTATCTTTGGAGGTGGTATTATGTCATTCTTGATAATTTGAGTTCATGTTTCATGAATCACATGTTGTTAAGAATGAGGTATTTTAAATCCATCTATCTCGTCATTGGAGTTATCTTGGGTTAAAATTTCACATAAAGCCTTCCCTAAGGATTGTTGCTATTTATGGTACTCTTAAAGGACCCAAGTTCTTCTTTATCCTTCCGATGAACAAGTTCCTCGTCTTCTTGTTCTTATCAATCTAATCTTGTTTTCGTTAGTGGCAAAATTTCACCTTAAGTTTTGAGATGTTCTCCATAAGCCCACTACAAGCTTATCTTTTCGTTTTTGGTTTTCCAACAACTCCATTCGAACCTTCTCCTAAAGATGCTTTTGCAAACTCATTTAAGGTAGAAAATATTGTTTTCTCCTCCGTTCTTTCCATTCCTTTTCTCTCTTTTCTTCCGGTGGCATTGTGTTGTTGCTCTCTTCAACCCTTCTTCTTGTTCTTGTCAGGACCTTGCTCTTTTCATGCTTATCCTTTTAATCGGAGTGTCGCGTCCTCTTTTCAAATATCCTCTCATCTTGTCAAGATCATGTTCAATTCCTTCCATTTCCTACCGGAGTGTTGTCGTATTTGATCTCTATCGTTCCGTGTGGTTCTTCTTTCAGCCAGAATGCTTACATGTGCTTCTTGTTCATTGCAACCTTTATTCTTATGTCTTTCAACCTACAAGGTTCTAGTATTGATCCTTGTTTTCCCTTTTCTAACAGAGTGTTTTCAACTTCGTCATCTCCGTGGTATTCCTTTCTCGAAATTGGTTCACCTCTCAAGGTTCTTTGGTTTCACTCATTCGTCAAAGAAGCAACTTAGTTTTACCTCTTCTCTTTCTCTTCCATTTTCCCTCCGGTGCCATTCTAGATCTCGGGACGAGATCCTCTCGTAGTGGTGGAGTGTTGCAACGCCCCGAGACCGATGTGCCAGGTGTCGTCCAGTTATTCGCCGGTGTTGCCATGTCATTCACTTGCGTGTTGCATCTTTTTCATGTCATCATGTGCATTGCATCATCATGTTTTCAAAACTTGCATTCGTCCGGGTTCTCCGAGTTCTCTCCGTTGTCCGTTCTGAGCCCAACCACACTTGCACGCGCCCGCGGCATGTCCGAAGTAGTATTTTATAAGTGGCTGGAAAATGTTCTCAGAACGGGATGAGAGTTGGCGTGCGGTCTTGTTATAGTGTAGGTAGACCGCCTGCCAAGTTTCATCGCATTCGGAGTTCGTTTGATGCCCCAACGAATAACTATAGCGACATTATAGTCGGTCTAAACATCGGACGTTTTCCGTCTCCGGAAACAGTTGCCGGGCTGCATCTCTCTTCTCTTCTCTCAACCCAAAGCTTTCTGCACAGTCTGCTGTCAACCGCCAGGCCCCGAAACCCTCTCTGCACAGTGCACCGAACCCCTTGCGCGTGTCCGGAAGTTGTCCCGGACCCGACCCGAGCAGTCATCACCGTTGTGCCCGGATCATCCCCAAACATCTACAAAACGTCTCCGTTTTGTTATTTGGACTCCCTAGCTATTTTATTCACGATCGTCCGATTTTGATCGGAGGGACGAGTTAGCCCCTAACCTAAATTCATCTAATATAAATATCAGTCTAAACCCTAGCCCCTACCGGTCCAATACACCCATTCCCATCCCGCCGCCGCCAGCCAACCACCTCTTTCATGTCTTACTTGGGATCCCCTCCCACCAACCAGATCTCCGACCACCTCCCTCGTTCCGCGCGCCGCCCAAATCGCTGCAGCCTCGATCCCGAGCTCTTCGATTCGAAGCCACCAGAGAACCCCGCCGCCTCGATCGAGAGCCTCCTCCTCCCTCTTCGATCCAGAGGAGTGGAGCTCCTCTGTGCCTTCACCTGCGCCCCTTCCTCCTTCCCCGTGCTTTCCCCTCTCTCTTCATTGCTCCCTTGTCTCTGTTCGTCAACAGGAACTGCCATGGCGCCCGAGACCTCTTTGCAGCACCTCCTTGCCGACCCGCCTGGAGCGCCAAGTCTGCTGGCCTGCCTCCACTTCGATCCGGTAGGGAATGAGAGCCGGCGATCTCCATGCCCGGATCTAGCCGCCTCCTGCCGCCGTTCACCTCGCCCTGCGCCTCAAGTTCCTCCTGCCGGAGCCCCAAGTCCACCTCACCCGTGCGAAGTCCCCTGCCGCCATGGCCGCCCGCGAACTTGGAGATCCGCCGCCGTCCTGCCGTTTCCCTTCGACGATGGAGCTCCCCGCTGCCAAGTCCAGGACCCCTACCGCCGTCTTCTACAACCCCTGCTGCTCTTGCTTTTCTTCAGAGAAGAGGGCAGCAGCGCCTCGTCCCGCTCCTTCGTTGACCGCACTCGGTCTCGCCCGGTCCAGCCGCATGTTGTCCGCGACCCCAAGGCCCAGCTGCATGCCCTGGCCTGCCTCCTACGCGCCGTGGGCCGCGCCTCCAGGCCCAACGCGCCCCTTCGCGGCCTGCCAGGCCTCTCGTTCTACTGGGCCAGGCCCATGGCCAAAGTGAGCAGCCCCTCCAGCGCCCGCTTTCCTGTGCACTTCTGGGCCTGCCAGTTTTGGCCCATGGTATCTTTTTTTTAGTCCAACGATTTTCCATATTATCCTGAGACTGCAGATTTGCAGAAAAACCCTTGCACTTCATGCATATCCTAACTAATTAACCGTGCATCGGTTTAAAACAAACTTAATATGAAACTTGCTTAGAATTTCATCTAGTTTAATAATATGCAACTTTCATGCATCTTTAAACTATTTAAAATGCTGTTTGATTAAATTTGCTCCTATGCCATGTTAAAATGCTTTAATTCATTACTAAATAACCGTAACTCGGAATTTAATAAACTTTACATGGTGGCTTTACTTTACATGTTAAATAACTCTAAAATGGTGTTTAGGGTAGAACAGTACTGAAAGTGCGTTATATCGACTAGAGGGGGGTGAATAGGCGATTTTTATGAATGTCTTCAAAACGTGGAAGTTTTGAAGACTAACGATAGAAATAAGCCTATTACCATGCAGCGGAAGGTAGACTACACTAGGCAAACCATAGTCAGGTATTCAATGAAGTGAAAGCACAATGACTGATAGCAGCTAGGTAGTAAGGATCAGGAAGATATTATGAAGCCAATCAAAACAAGTAGTCACCAAGTGAAGACAAAAGATAAGGCAATCATACAATGGCTTCACAAGGAGCAATCAGTAAGTAAAGGGAAGGAAAGGATGAAACCAGTGACTCTCTAAAGACAATGATTTGTTGGACCAGTTCCAGTTGCTGTGACAACTGTACGTCTGGTTAGGGCGGCTAGGTATTTAAACCTTAGGACACATAGTCCCGGACACCCAGTCCTCACCGTATTCCCCTTGAGCTAAGGTCACACAGACCTCGCCCAATCACTCTAGTAAGTCTTCAAGGTAGACTCCCAAACCTTCACAGACTTCGTTCACCGGCAATCCACGATGTCTCTTGGAAGCTCAGAACGCGACGCCTAACCGGCTGGAGGATGCACAGTCCTCAAGTGTAATAAGTCTTCAGATCACTCAGACAAGAAGACTTAAGTGATGCCTAATTCTCTTTGGCTCTGGGTGGTTAGGGCTTTGTCCTCGCAAGGAATTCTCTCTCAAAGGCTTCGAGGTGGATTGCTCTCAAACGACAAAAGCCGTACTCTCAATCTGAGCAGCCAACCATTTATGGTTGTAGAGGGTGGGCTATTTATAGCCACTTGGCAACCCGACCTAATTTGTCTGAAATGACCTTGGGTCACTAAGGAACTGACACGTGTTCCAACGGTCAGATTTCAAACTCACACGGCAACTTTACTTGGGCTGCAAGCAAAGCTGACTTGTCCGACTTTGAACAAGTTTCGCTCTCATAGTCTTCACTCGAAGACATAGGTTTTTGGTTAGGCATCACTTCAGTCATTCTGACTGGTTCTCTTGGACCCCACTTAACAGTACGGTGGTTCCTATGACTCAACACAAATGAAAAAGAACTACAAAAGATCTAAGTCTTCGAGCTCCATAGGCTTCATGCGGTGTCTTCTCTTGTCATAGTCTTCAATGTGAATATCTTCATATACCACTTTTGACTTCAATGTCTTCATACATTTTTAGGGGTCATCTCTGGTAGGAAAACCGAATCAATGAGGGACTTCTACCTGTGTTATCCTACAATTCTCACAAACACATTAGTCCCTCAACTAGGTTTGTCGTCAATACTCCAAAACCAACTAGGGGTGGCACTAGATGCACTTACAATCTCCCCCTTTTTGGTGATTGATGACAAACTAGTTGAAGTTTTCAACGGGGAATATAATCTGTGAAATTTTAAAGGATAAGGAATTGTCTTCATAAGTTGCAAGGGCTCCCCCTGAAGATGTGCATATAAGTAATTTGCTTTTGGAATGCAAATGCACATGGCAGGTTGTACTTGTGGAGATCCACTTCAACTTATGATGACAATCCACTATGCATGTGAAAGTATATGAAGATAATGACATGCATAATGAAAAATGGACGTCTGCAGAATGATCTAAGTGCAGAATTTATAGTCGCACATGCGGAATTTATCGTCGCAAAACAAGGTGGCAAAAGAGTAGCAAACGACCATTGAGTTTGAGTGTTACAACTCAAAGAACCAAATGTAGCAAAACAAGAGTTGTAAGCACGAAGCAAAATATAAATCACCCGCCCATTTGGACCCGCTTGAAGACTATCAACCTCATATGCTTCTCCCCCTTTTGTCAGTGAGGACCAAAAAGGTTTGAAGACATAGAGCATCTACTCGTTCCCATGAGGAGTAGGTGAAGTAGCAGGGTCGTTGGTGGTATTTGGCGGTGCAGAAGAGCTTGGAGCAGATTTGAAGTGTGCTGAAGGAGGTGGCGATGAAGTAGCATCATCTTCATCCTCGATAACTCTGGCAGTCACTCTTGCAGCAGAGGAAGAGAACTCAGAGTCTTCAAGGGATGGTGTTCCTCGCAGCACAACCCTTCGAGGAGGCGTGGAGTCAAACTTGAATCGCTCAGTGAAGCCATCCTCTTGAAGATCAGCTTCAGAACACATCATCGTTAGCCCTTTCCATGTGCAGCGACAGGTTTCATGGGTAACGAAAGCATTCTTGGTGGCAAGATTTCGAATGCGATTAACATCCACCAAGAGGCTTTTCATCTGACGCTTCAGCCAGTCATGATGCCTATCCTATTTTTGATGAAGGGCCACAAGAAGCTCTCGGTCATTGAGAACATGAGTGCGCTTCTTGGGTCTTGGAGCAGTTGTACTATTAGTGGCTTCAGTGGAAGCAGGGTGTGGTGCACGTTTAGTGCCAGCCAAAGGATACACCCGAGTGACTGCTTCAACGCCTTCAATGTTCTGAGACAAGCTCTGATGCTCTGCATTCTAAAGACTTAGAGGTTCCTTGGCAGGCTCAGGATAGATGGCTTCAATTGAGATATCCACATCAGGCAGAAAAATGCGATGATTGCGAGCTGATGGCTGCTATGAGATATCGAAGTGAAGTTTGATTAGCCGCATTACCCATGGGGCGTAGAACTTCAAGCCAAATAGATCAGTGCCTGATGCAGCAAGTTGGCGAATGAATAAATCCTGTGCATTGAAGCATTTTCCATGAAGAATATAGAAGACCAATGTCTTCATTGCACCCTCAAGCTTGGCATGTGGAGAGTGCCCTTTGATGGGCTAGAGAGTCCGCCTGAGAATGTGATAGATGGTTCTTGGCAGATACTCAAGGTCTTCAACGAAGAACTCCGTGGGATAAGCAGCATCTTGGGGCAATGGCTTCATCATGCTGAGCATCTGACTCATATCAGGTTCAGGCTTCTTGAAGATGCTCTCAATAGCTTCACTATGCAGCTGACAGCCATGCTCGAAGAGATCGCCAGGAGTGGGCAAGCCAGTGAGCTCAATGATGTCAAAGGCTTTTGCTTCATGATGAACATTTCCAGTCATCCACTCCAGGACCCAAGTCTTCGGATCTCTGCTATTCCCTCGAATGTGAAGTGTCGCATAGAATTGAAGCAGCAGCTCTTCATTCCAATGCTCTTGGTCAGTAACGAACGGCAGCAGTCCAACTTCCTTGAAGCAATCCAAAGCTTCTTCCAGACAGGGCAGACCAGCTATAGCTTCAATGTCAAGGTGCTTGTGTGGGAAGATGCGACCTTGGTTGTAGAGAATGCATGAGTAATAGCTTCGCTGAGGATAGCTCCAGAACCGATCAGATGATATCCTTTCCCTTGAGTAGGGGTTCCTGGAGCTTTTGAAGAATGTGTTGTCTGCTCTGAAGCCATTGATATTGAAGGAGCCAGGTGCTGATGCAGGACCTGGGAACCTTGGCAATCTTGGAATTGGCTTCTGGACCTGAGGCCTGTGCTCAACATGATAGTCGAACTGAGGACCGGCAGCAGACTCAGGAACAAAAGTGTCAAGATCAGTGGCTTCACTGTCTTCTGATGCTTTTGGTGGGGAGGGCTCCACATTAGCTTCATTGGTGGTTGTGGCAGCCTCAAGATTTTCATCCTCCACTTGACGAGCTGGAGGGTTGGTCACAAGCACGTTCTCCTTGAGAACTTCTTCTTGATGGGACAGGAGATTGGGAACTTGTGGAACTTCTTCTTCCGCGGCTGATGCAACCGGAATGTCTTCAGCAGAGACTTGAGGCCTTGGACCTTTGTGAAGCCTGCGCAACACAGGCGACGCATGTGCAGATGGAGTTGGCTGGGCCTCATTGTCTTCTTCCTCTTGTGGGCGATCCACCCATGAAGCATCCTGAGCGATTGGCGTCAGAGGACGACCAATGCTGATGAGTTCGCTGTTCTCGAACTGAGGAAGGACTGCACCATCTTCTACATTGTCATGTTGACCAATGTCTTCAGCAGCGATGGGATCAGCTGCTGGAATGTCTTCAGCTTCATGAGCCTCTGTGAAAGCAGGCACATGGATGGTCAGTTGGCGTTCTTGTGGATTGGCGTCGGGGTGAACCATGGAAATGGGTTCAACAACCAAGGGCTCTGTGGGAGCAGCCCGATCTTTCTTGGTCTTTCTCTTTTTCTTGGAGGGGGCAGTAGGAGAGGCTTCAGGATATTTCCTTTTCCTCGCTTCAGCCTCAGCAGTCCTTGTCTTCTTGAGCTCTGAAACTGTTGACCGGCTTTTTGGCTTCGAGCCAGTCATTCTTGTGGGGAAGACAATCGGAACTGCTTCCTGCCTTGGTGCATCGGGTTCAGCCATAACAGGCTTCTTCTTCTTCTTTGCGGCCATCCTGGGGTCGATGCCAGGACACCCAAGTGCCTTGCGCTTCTCAGCCTCATTGTAGGCTTGCACACATCTGTCAGCCAGAGTCTTCATGCGCTCACGCGAACCCTGAGCTTCTGCACGTTTCTTCAGAAAGGCTTCCTTGAGCTCGTGCATCATGATCTTGAATTTCTTCACATCTTGCACGCTGAGCTTGGCCATATGCTTCTTGAAATGAGCCTTTTCATAGTCAATCTTCTGCTTCAGTTCAACAACGCGTTGGGCGATGGCTAGTTCTAAAGCAATGGCGCCATGGAAGGCGACACTGAGGCCAATGGGTAGCTGCAGATCATCAAAGCTGATGTTTGGCGTGTCAAACCATTCATCAATGAAGTTGTGAATGATTGTGACATCAAAGAGCGGCAGATCATTGAAGATTTCTGCTTCTTCCTTGCTCTTGATGAGTTGCTCAAGAGCGTCATCTGCAAGATCTTCGTCACTTGACAGATCAATGTCATCATTGCGCAGAATGGCAGCAGCTGTGAGCTCTGGGCCGGTGTGTGGCAGAGGCATCTTGCTCTTCTGGGGCTTGGAGATGCGTGATAAGTCTTCAGATTGCACACTGTCTTCAGGAGGTGCAGTTTCCAGTGGCTTCGCCCGTGAGATTTTTGGTGAAGGGGCAGGCTTTGAAGCTTTAGGCTTCTTCGACTTCTGAGGTGTCGGAGCTGCAGGCGCTTCATCTGAGTCAGCGTCAGCTGTAGGCTCATTTACTGCAGTCCCTTGAACCAAGATGTGGGTGATGAGGCCTGCAAGGTTGTAGAAGGGGCCGATGACATTGGGTTCTGCATCTCGTGTGCCATCTGCCCTTGGTGCTGAGGGACCAGGGTTGAAGTCTAACCCCAAAGTCTTCTTGTTCTGCTTCGCTGAGTTCTGGGCAAACTGGAAGTTGCGTTTGAACAGATTGTCGTCACGACACCATAGAAGTGACGATGGGTCTGCATCAGAAGGCTGTGGCCCACGGACCATGCAGGGATAGAAGCCTTGAGCAATGGCTTCATCTCTGGACCTGGGTAGAAGATTCTTGTATAGGATGTCTCCCCACGGTCTCTTGATGGCACATTTCTCAGCATATTCCTGGGTCACAAACCAGTATTTGAACCATTGTTCTGCCCAATATCTTCAAATCCATTGGATTCGGGTCTTGCGCTGATTATAATCCTCTTCAGGATCTGTCTTGTAAAGTTCTAAGAGGTCATCAGGCAGATCTCTGGATGTTTCGCCACGACGCTTTCTGCCTCCCTTCCTTGCAGCTTTCTCTGAACCATGAATTTTAACTTGAAAGGCTTCAAAACGTTCAAAGGCTTCAAAGGTTTTCTCTTGCTGGACCAATAGGAACTGGCTTCGGGAGAGTTTATGTGATGCTGCAAGAATTCTACAAATGAATGCAGACTATGAGAACCAAAGGATTCTCCCACGGACATGTACCTGTGACAGCATTAAGGTGCGAGGGAAGGGAAGAGGTCATATGCATTCTCAGAAGATTTTGAAGATAAATCAGTTTGGAAGACATTGACCTCATCGTGCGAAGACATTCACTCATAGATAAGGAGTTGGTTCTAGATTTGTACGAATCCACAGATCAGTACAAGTGAGGAATCTAACTACTTTGTGAAGCATAAGTGAATATACTAGGCATGTTATGAGATGCAGTATGAACGAGATCTAACTTGTGTGAACAGAAACTGCTTGTGGTAGAAAGTGACAAATCCATAGGATCAACGGTGCTATAAAAAGGAAGTTTTATTTACCACACTAAGAACTGCTAGATGGAGTGGAAGATGAGGCCGAGCAGTTCGATCTTTCGTGCCCTAACTTGGCGACGGAGGACACCTACGGCGACGGCGGAGAGGACGATGTCCGCGGTCGGCGTGAAGACAGCGTCGGAGAGGTTGCGGCAGCGAAGCGCTTCGTCGCCGGCGTCGTCGAGGGCTAGCGGTGGCGCTAGGGTTCGTGCGAGAGTGGAAGAAGAGATAATGACCGCTGTGAAGTGTGTATTTATAGGTACAGGGGCGGCACTGCATTATTACACAGGTGCCCCTGGCGATTCGCATCTGAGGAACACGTGGCCATCATGCGGAAGTTTGGGGTTTGTTCCACGTCCCACGCACGCCTGGATTGTCGGGTGGTCGTTCCTACTTCTTCGGGTTTCAAGTGGAGGAATGAGCATTGAAAACGGACTTAATAGTTGTCTCTGTATCTTCTGCTGACAAGGACGCAAAAAAGACATTTGACAGTTTCAATAGAATGCATATGATTTGGAGAGATAGAATTTGAGATAGAAAGCCTAGAGAGGTTAGGGTCCGATCACATTCACTTAGTTCAAAAGATTCAACAAGAAGACATAGCTATAAGTGAATGTTGTTGAGGACAGAACACTAGTATATATATATATATATATAATCAACACACTGAAGATAATCATGAAGACATGTTGAGATTGAAGCCAAACCAAATGTGAAGACATTGCAAGGTAACGCCATGAGTGAAACACTTCAAAGTAGAACGTTTGGTGGTGGCGTTACCCACCGTATAGGAAGTATTAGACCCAGACACGGCGCACAATTATCGTGGCGCTCCGAAGTCAAATTCCACATTAATGTATTCACACTTAGAATGTATGTCTTCATTGATTGAAGATATACTTTACTTTGTGTGTTGCACATCTAAGTCATCAATATGCATAAGGGTTAGGATGTGTGCCTGATCACAGGACATTTGAGGATTCCAGGATATTTAGCTCACACCGTAACTTGCAAAATCTCTTCTCATCCAAGGGCTTGGTGAAGATATCTGCCAATTGCTCTTCAGTGTTGACGTGTATGATATCAATATCTTCCTTCACAACATGATCTCTGAGAAAGTGATGACGAATTTCAATGTGCTTTGTCTTCGAGTGCTGAACTGGGTTGTTGGCAATCTTGATGGCGCTTTCGTTGTCGCAGTAAAGTGGCACTTGCTTCAGATGAATGCCATAGTCCTTGAGTGTTTGCTTCATCCACAGAAGCTGAGCGCAGCAAGATCCAGCAGCAATGTATTCAGATTCAGCAGTGGAGAGAGATACACAGTTCTGCTTCTTTGAAGACCAACATACAAGTGATCGTCCCAGAAAGTGACATGTGCCTGATGTAGACTTGCGATCAACTTTGTCACCAGCATAATTAGCATCCGAGAATCCAACCAGATCAAACTCTGAGCCCTTTGGATACCATAATCCTAGAGTTGGGGTGTGAGCCAAATATCGAAGAATTCGCTTCACAGCTAAGTGATGCGACTCCTTTGGTGCCGCTTGAAATCGAGCACACATGCAAACACTAAGCATAATATCTGGCCTAGATGCACATAGATAAAGTAAAGAACCAATCATGGAGTGGTATACCTTTTGATCGAACTCTTTACCATTGTCGTCAGGACCCAGATGATGTTTGGCTGACATTGGTGTTGTGAAGCCTTTGCAGTCTTGCATACCAAACTTCTTCAGGCAATCTTTGAGATACTTTTCTTGAGATATGAAGATGCCATTGCGTTGTTGTCGTATTTGAAGACCGAGGAAGAACTTCAGCTCTCCCATCATGGACATCTGATATTGCTCTTGCATCATATATCCAAACTCTTCACTGTATTTCTGATTGGTGCAGCCGAAGATAATGTCATCTACATATATTTGGCATACAAACAGTTCACCATCATATGTCTTCGTGAAGAGAGTGGGGTCTAGGGAACAGGTATGAAGCCTTTGCTCTTCAGGAAATACTTGAGTGTGTCATACCAGGCCCGAGGGGCTTGTTTGACGCCATACAGTGCCTTTTTGAGCTTGTATACCATGTCAGGATGTTTTGGATCTTCAAAGCCAGGCGGTTGTGCAACATACACTTCTTCTTCAATCTTGCCATTGAGAAAAGCACTCTTCACATCCATTTGATATAGAAGTATGTTATGATGATTTGCATAGGCCAGCAGTATACGTATGGCTTCAAGTCTAGCCACAGGAGCAAATGTTTCATCGAAGTCAATGCCTTCCACTTGAGTATATCCTTGAGCAACGAGACGAGCTTTGTTTCTGACAACTTGACCATGCTCATCTTGCTTGTTGCGGTATATCCATTTGGTGCCTATTATATTGTGCTTTCGTGGATCAGGATGCTTAACCAGTTCCCATACATTATTCAGCTCAAACTGTTGAAGCTCTTCTTGCATAGCTTGAATCCATTCAGGTTCCATAAAGGCTTCTTCAACTTTCTTGGTTTCTGTTATTGAGACAAATGAGAAGTGCCCACAGAAATTTGCCAGCTGAGTTGCCTTTGAACGAGTGAGTGGACCGGGTGCATTGATGCTAGGCCTGGGCATTCGGTATAAACCGAATTTTCGGTTTCTACTATTCGGTTAATTTTTAAATTCAGTTATCAAAGCTGGAAACCGAAAAATACTTCAGAATATGACTAACCGAAAATTCGGTTACCCGAGACATTCGGTTCGGTGTACGGTTTAGACCGTACTTGTTGTAAGTGAGGAAAGGATTTCAGTTGCGGTGTTACCTCCCTACGCTCTCTATTATATAGCTGACCACTTCACACGATTCTCCTTGGCCGGACGAGGTGGGACTAAACTAACCAGCACTCCAGCAGTGCCTCTGCCCTCTTCTGCTTCTGATACGTTTGTGGAAACTAGCCACAAGGGCCTCACGCTGGAAAAGAAAGCCCACGGTAACTTGGGCCTTATATGCACGTAGTTGGCTTGGCCCATGCAAAAGTCTCCACCGCTGTCGCACAAAGGCTACCTAGCGCTAGCGTGAAAACAATATTCAGGCTTAGCCACACGTGAGCGCGGGAGAAGCCATCGTGAGCGCAGGCTGTTTCGGTTTCCTCGGTTAACCGTACTAAACTCTTGTACCGACCGAATTAAGTTCGGTTAGCAGACCTAAAAACCGATTTTTTCTGTAATAGCATTAAAAACCGAAAATTCGGTCTTTTCGGTTTCGGCTTCGGTTCGGTCTTCGGTTGATCGGTTTATATGCCCAGCCCTAATTGATGCTATCAATTATTCTTTCAATCTGCACTTCATTGGCAACGCGAGGATGTATAGGGTGAAGATTTTGCTCTTGCTGATCATTGTCGTTGTTAGAGGGAATGTCTTTAGGCTGAGCATTGTCTTCATGTTGATCGGGTGCTGAGATGATAAGTTCTTCTTCAGGATGAGCTTCAGAAGGTATAATTTCTCCAGTTCCCATTAGCTTGATTGATTCACTAGATGGAACTTCATCTAGCACATTTGGCAGTTGCTCTCTTTGTGAACCATTGGTCTCATCGAACCGCACATCCACTGTTTCAACCACTTTGTAATGAAAGAGATTGAAGACTCTGTAGGAGTGCGAATCCTTTCCATATCCAAGCATAAAACCCTCATGTGCTTTTGGTGCAAACTTTGAGGTGTGATGTGGGTCCTTGATCCAGCACCTGGCGCCAAATACTCTGAAGTAACTGACATTTGGCTTCTTGCCAGTAAGGAGCTCATAAGATGTCTTGTTCAGAAGATTGTGAAGATAAACACGATTGATTGTATGGCATGCAGTATCAATGGCTTCAGGCCAGAATTTTCTTGGAGTCTTGTATTCATCTAGCATCGTTCTGGCCATCTCAATGAGTGTTCTGTTCTTGCGTTCGACGATGCCATTCTACTGTGGCGTGTACGGGGCCGAGAATTCATGTGTGATGCCTAAGGTATCAAGATATGTATCAAGGCCAGTGTTCTTGAATTCAGTGCCATTGTCACTTCTTATATGCTTTATCTTGGCGCCATAATTGTTCATTGCTCGATTGGCGAAGCGTCTGAAGACATCCTGCACTTCAGTCTTGAAAAGAATTATGTGCACCCAAGTATATCTAGAGTAATCATCAACAATGACGAAGCCATAGAGACAAGTAGAAGTAGTAAGAGTTGAGTAATGAGTGGGACCGAAAAGATCCATGTGAAGCAGTTCGAAGGGTCGAGTAGTGGTCATGATTGTCTTCGAGGGATGTTTGGTCCTCGTCATCTTTCCTGCCTCACAGGCACCGCATAAGTGATCTTTCTTGAACTTGACGCCCTCGATGCCTATGACATGCTTCTTCTTTGCAAGAGTGGAGGTTCCTCATGAAGGAAATATGCCCTAGAGGCAATAATAAAGTTATTATTTATTTCCTTATATCATGATAAATGTTTATTATTCATGCTAGAATTGTATTAACCGGAAACATAATACATGTGTGAATACATAGACAAACAGAGTGTCACTAGTATGCCTCTACTTGACTAGCTCGTTAATCAAAGATGGTTATGTTTCCTAACCTTGAACAAAGAGTTGTTATTTGATTAACGGGATCACATCATTAGTTGAATGATCTGATTGACATGACCCATTCCATTAGCTTAGCACCCGATCGTTTAGTATGTTGCTATTGCTTTCTTCATGACTTATACATGTTCCTATGACTATGAGATTATGCAACTCCCGTTTACCGGAGGAACACTTTGGGTACTACCAAACGTCACAACGTAACTGGGTGATTATAAAGGAGTACTACAGGTGTCTCCAATGGTAGATGTTGGGTTGGCGTATTTCGAGATTAGGGTTTGTCACTCCGATTGTCGGAGAGGTATCTCTGGGCCCTCTCGGTAATGCACATCACATAAGCCTTGCAAGCACTGCAACTAATATGTTAGTTGTGAGATGATGTATTACGGAACGAGTAAAGAGACTTGCCGGTAACGAGATTGAACTAGGTATTGGATACCGACGATCGAATCTCGGGCAAGTAACATACCGATGACAAAGGGAACAACGTATGTTGTTATGCGGTCTGACCGATAAAGATCTTCGTAGAATATGTGGGAGCCAATATGGGCATCCACGTCCCGCTATTGGTTATTGACCGGAGACGTGTCTCGGTCATGTCTACATTGTTCTCGAACCGTAGGGTCCGCACGCTTAACGTTACGATGACAGTTATTATGAGTTTATGCATTTTGATGTACCGAAGGTTGTTCGGAGTCCTGGATGAGATCACAGACATGACGAGGAGTCTCGAAATGGTCGAGACGTAAAGATTGATATATTGGAAGCCTATGTTTGGACATCGGAAGTGTTCCAGGTGAAATCGGGATTTTACCGGAATACCGGGAGGGTTACCGGAACCCCCCGGGAGACTAATGGGCCTATTGGGCCTTAGTGGAAAAGGAGAAAAAGGGAAAGCCCACAAGCTGGCCGGCGCCCCCCTTCCCAAAGTCCTAGTAGGACTAGGATAGGGGCCGGCCCCCCTTCTCTCTCCTTTTCCCCCCGGGAGTCCTAATAGGATTAGGATTGGGGGGAGGAGTCCTACTCCCGGTGGGAGTAGGACTCCCCTGCGCCTCCTCTCCCTGGCCGGCCGGCTCCCCCTCCTCCAACCTTTATACACGGGGGCAGGGGGCACCCCAAGACACACAACTTGATCCTTGAGATCGTTCCTTAGCCGTGTGCGGTGCCCCCTGCCACCAAATTCCACCTCGATCGTACCGTTGTAGTGCTTAGGCGAAGCCCTGCGTCGGTAGTACATCAAGATCGTCATCACGCCGTCGTGCTGACGGAACTCTTCCTCGACACTTTGCTAGATCGGAGCCCGAGGAACGTCATCGAGCTGAACGTGTGCTAAGAACTCGGAGGTGCCGGAGTAACGGTGCTTGGATCGGTCGGATCGGGAAGAAGACGTACGACTACTTCCTCTACGTTGTGTGATCGCTTCCGCAGTCGGTCTGCGTTGGTACGTAGACAACACTCTCCCCTCTCGTTGCTATGCATCACCATGATCTTGCGTGTGCGTAGGAAATTTTTTGAAATTACTGCGTTCCCCAACAGTGGCATCCGAGCCTAGGTTTTATGGTTTGATGTTATATGCACGAGTAGAACACAAGTGAGTTGTGGGCGATACAAGTCATACTGCCTACCAGCATGTCATACTTTGGTTCGGCGGTATTATTGGTTGAGACGATCCGGACCAACCTTACGCGTACTCTTACGCGAGACCGGTTCCCTCGACGTGCTTTGCACATAGATGGCTTGCGGAAGACTGTCTCTCCAACTTTAGTTGAACCAAGTGTGACTACGCCCGGTCCTTGAGAAGGTTAAAACGGAGTCTATTTGACGAACTATCGTTGTGGTTTTGATGCGTAGGTGAGATGAGTTCTTACTTAAGCCAGTAGCAGCCACGTAAAACTTGCAACAAACAAAGTAGAGGACGTCTAACTTGTTTTTGCAGGGTATGTTGTGATGTGATATGGTCAAGACGTGATGCTGATTTTATTGTATGAGATGATCATGTTTTGTAACCGAGTTATCGGCAACTGGCAGGAGCCATATGGTTGTCGCTTTATTGTATGCAATGCAATCGCGATGTAATGCTTTACTTTATTACTAAGCGGTAGTGATAGTCGTGGAAGCATAAGATTGGCGAGACGACAACGTTGCTACGATGGAGATCAAGGTGGCGCGCCGGTGACGATGGTGATCATGACGGTGCTTCGGAGATGGAGATCACAAGCACAAGATGATGATGGCCATATCATATCACTTATATTGATTGCATGTGATGTTTATCCTTTTATGCATCTTATCTTGCTTTGATTGACGGTAGCATTATAAGATGATCTCTCACTAAATTATCAAGAAGTGTTCTCCCTGAGTATGCACCGTTGCCAAAGTTCGTCGTGCCTAGACACCACGTGATGATCGGGTGTGATAAGCTCTACGTCCATCTACAACGGGTGCAAGCCAGTTTTGCACACGCAGAATACTCAGGTTAAACTTGACGAGCCTAGCATATGCAGATATGGTCTCGGAACACGGAGACCGAAAGGTCGAGCATGAATCATATAGTAGATATGATCAACATAACGATGTTCACCATTGAAAACTACTCCATCTCACGTGATGATCGGTTATGGTTTAGTTGATCTGGATCATGTGATCACTTAGAGGATTAGAGGGATGTCTATCTAAGTGGGAGTTCTTAAGTAATATGACTAAATTGAACTTAAATTTATCATGAACTTAGTCCTGGTAGTATTTTTGCAAATCATGTTGTAGATCAATAGCTCGCGTTGTTGCTTCCCTATGTTTATTTTGATATGTTCCTAGAGAAAATTGTGTTGAAAGATGTTAGTAGCAATGATGCGGATTGGATCCGTGATCTGAGGTTTATCCTCATTGCTGCACAGAAGAATTATGTCCTTGATGCACCGCTAGGTGACAGACCTATTGCTGGAGCAGATGCGGACGTTATGAACGTTTGGCTAGCTCAATATGATGACTACTTGATAGTTTAGTGCACCATGCTTAATGGCTTAGAATCGGGACTTCAAAGACGTTTTGAACGTCATGGACCATATGAGATGTTCCAGGAGTTGAAGTTAATATTTCAAGCAAATACCCGAGTTGAGAGATATGAAGTCTCCAACAAGTTCTATAGCTAAAAGATGGAGGAGAATCGCTCAACTAGTGAGCATATGCTCAGATTGTCTGGGTACTACAATCGCTTGAATCAAGTGGGAGTTAATCTTCCATATAAGATAGTGATTGACAGAATTCTCTAGTCACCATCACCAAGTTAGTAGAACTTCGTGATGAACTATGATATGCGAGGGATAACGGAAACAACTCCCAAGCTCTTCGTGATGCTGAAATCAACGAAGGTAGAAATCAAGAAAAGCATCAAGTGTTGATAGTTGACAAGATCACTAGTTTCAAGAAAAGGGCAAAGGGAAGAAGGGGAACTTCAAAAGAACAGCAAGCAAGTTGCTACTCATGTGAAGAAACTCAAGTCTGGTCCTAAGCCTGAGACTAAGTGCTTCTACTGCAAAGGGACTGGTCACTAGAAGCGGAACTACCCCAAGTGATTGGCGGATAAGAAGGATGGCAAAGTGAACATAAGTATATTTGATATACATGTCATTGATGTGTACTTTACTAGTGTTTATAGCAAACCCTCAGTATTTGATACTAGTTCAGTTGCTAAGATTAGTAACTCGAAACGGGAGTTGCAGAATAAACAGAGACTAGTTAAGGGTGAAGTGACGATGTGTGGTTCCAAGATTGATATGATCATCATCGCACACTCCCCATAATTTCGGGATTAGTGTTGAACCTAAATAAGTGTTATTTGGTGTTTGCATTGAGCATGAATATGATTTGATCATGTTTACTGCAATATGGTTATTCATTAAAGTCAAAGAATAATTGTTGTTCTGTTTACATGAATAAAACCTTCGATGGTCATACACCCAATGAAACAAGTTCGTTGGATCTCGATCATAGTGATACACATATTGAAACCAAAAGATGCAAAGTTAATAATGATAGTGCAACTTATTTGTGGCACTGCCGTTTAGGTCATATTGGTGTAAAGCGCATGAAGAAACTCCATGCTGATGGGATTTTGGAATCACTTGATTATGAATCACTTGATGCTTGCGAACCGTGCCTTTTAGGCAAGATGACTAAAACGCCGTTCTTCGGAACAATGGAGCAAGCAACAGATTTGTTGGAAATCATACATACTGATGTATGTGGTCCGATGAATATTGAGGCTCGCGACAGGTATCATTATTTTCTGATCTTCACAGATGATTTGAGCAGATATGAGTATATCTACTTGATGAAACATAAGTCTGAAACATTTGAAAGGTTCAAAGAATTTCAGAGTGAAGTGAAAAATCATCGTGACAAGAAAATAAAGTTTTCCACGATCTGATCGCGGAGACAAATATTTGAGTTACGAGTTTGGTCTTCAGTTAAAACAATGTGAAATAGTTTCACTACTCACGCCACCTGGAACACCATAGCATAATGGTGTGTCCGAACGTCATAACCGTACTTTATTGGATATAGTGCAATATATGATGTTTCTTACCGATTTATCACTATCGTTTTTTTGGGGGTCATGCATTAAAGACAGCTGCATTCACATTAAATAGGGCACCATATAAATCCGTTGAGACGACACCGTGTGAACTATGGTTTGGCAAGAAACCTAAGCTGTCGTTTCTTAAAGTTTGGGGTTGCGATGCTTATATGAAAAAGTTTCATCCTGATAAGCTCAAACTCAAATCGGAGAAGTGCGTCTTCATAGGATATCCAAAGGAAACTATTGGATACACCTTCTATCACAGATCCGAAGGCAAGACTTTTTGTTGCTAAAGTTCGGAAACTTTCTGGAGAAGGAGTTTCTCTCGAAAGAAGTGAGTGGGAGGAAAGTAGAACTTGACGAGGTAACTGTACCTGCTCCCATATTGGGAAGTAGTACATCACAGAAAAATGTTTCTGTGACACCTACACCAGTTAGTGAGGAAGCTAATGATGATGATCATGAAACTTCAGAACAAGACACTACCGAACCTCGTAGATCAACTAGAGTAAGATCCGCGCTAGAGTGGTATGGTAATCCTGTTCTAGAAGTCATGCTACTAGATCATGATGATCCTACGAACTATGAAGAAGCGATGGTGAGCCCAGATTCCGCGAAGTGGCTTGAAGCCATGAAATCTGAGATATGATCCATGTATGAGAACAAAGTATGGACTTTGGTTGACTTGCCCGATGATCGGCAAGCCATAGAAAATAAATGGATCTTCAAGAGGAAGACGGACGCTGATAGTAGTGTTACTATCCACAAAGCTAGAATTGTCGCAAAAGGTTTTCGACAAGTTCAAGGTGTTGACTACGATGAGATTTTCTCACTCGTATTTATGCTTAAGTCTGTCCGAATCATGTTAGCAATTGCCACATTTTATGAAATCTGGCAAATGGATAAACAAAACTACATTCCTTAATGGATTTGCTAAAGAAAAGTTGTATACGATGCAACTAGAAGGTTTTGTCGATCCTAAAGGTGTTAACTAAATATGCAAGCTCCAGCGATCTATCTGTGGACTGGTGCAAACATCTCGGAGTTGGAATATACGCTTTGATGAGTTGATCAAAGCATATAGTTTTATACAGACTTGCGGTGAAGCCTGTATTTACAAGAAAGTGAGTGGGAGCACTACAGCATTTCTGATAAGTATATGTGAATGACATATTGTTGATCGGAAATAATGTAGAATTATTCTGTAAAGCATAAAGGAGTGTTTGAAAGGAGTTCTTCAAAGAAAGACTTCGGTGAAGCTGCTTACATATTAAGCTTCAAGATCTATAGAGATAGATCAAGACGCTTGATAAGTTTTTTCAATGAGTACATACCTTGACAAGATTTTGAAGTAGTTCAAAATGGAGCAGTCAAAGAAAGAGTTCTTGCATGTATTTTAAGGTGTGAAATTGAGTAAGACTCAAAGCCCGACCACGGCAGAAGATAGAAAGAGAATGAAAGTCATTCCCTATGCCTTGGCCATAGGTTCTATAAAGTATGTCATGCTGTATACCAGATCTATTGTATACCCTGCACTGATTGAGCAAGGGAGTACAATAGTGATCTAGGAGTAGATCACTGGACAGCGGTCAGAATTATCCTTAGTGAAATAAGGATATGTTTCTCGATTATGGACGTGACAAAAAGGTTCGTCGTAAAGGGTTACGTCGATGCAAGTTTTTGACACTGATCCAGATGATTCTAAGTCTCAATCTGGATACATATTGAAAGTGGGAGCAATTAGCTAGAGTAGCTCCGTGTAGAGCATTGTAGACATAGAACTTGCAAAATACTTACGGATCTGAATGTGACAGACCCGTCGACTAAAATTATCTCACAAGCAAAACATGATCACACCTTAGTACTCTTCGGGTGTTAATCACATAGAGATGTGAACTAGATTACTGACTCTAGTAAACCCTTTGAGTGTTGGTCACATGACAATGTGAACTATGGGTGTCAATCACATGGTAATGTGAACTATTGCGGTTAAATCACATGGCGATGTGAACTAGATTATTGACTCTAGTGCAAGTGGGAGACTGAAGGAAATATGCCCTAGAGGCAATAATAAAGTTATTATTTATTTCCTTATATCATGATAAATGTTTATTATTCATGCTAGAATTGTATTAACCGGAAACATAATACATGTGTGAATACATAGACAAACAGAGTGTCACTAGTATGCCTCTACTTGACTAGCTCGTTAATCAAAGATGGTTATGTTTCCTAACCATGAACAAAGAGTTGTTATTTGATTAACGGGATCACATCATTAGTTGAATGATCTGATTGACATGACCCATTCCATTAGCTTAGCACCCGATCGTTTAGTATGTTGCTATTGCTTTCTTCATGACTTATACATGTTCCTATGACTATGAGATTATGCAACTCCCGTTTACCGGAGGAACACTTTGGGTACTACCAAACGTCACAACGTAACTGGGTGATTATAAAGGAGTACTACAGGTGTCTCCAATGGTAGATGTTGGGTTGGCGTATTTCGAGATTAGGGTTTGTCACTCCGATTGTCGGAGAGGTATCTCTGGGCCCTCTCGGTAATGCACATCACATAAGCCTTGCAAGCACTGCAACTAATATGTTAGTTGTGAGATGATGTATTACGGAACGAGTAAAGAGACTTGCCGGTAACGAGATTGAACTAGGTATTGGATACCGACGATCGAATCTCGGGCAAGTAACATACCGATGACAAAGGGAACAACGTATGTTGTTATGCGGTCTGACCGATAAAGATCTTCGTAGAATATGTGGGAGCCAATATGGGCATCCAGGTCCCGCTATTGGTTATTGACCGGAGACGTGTCTCGGTCATGTCTACATTGTTCTCGAACCGTAGGGTCCGCACGCTTAACGTTACGATGACAGTTATTATGAGTTTATGCATTTTGATGTACCGAAGGTTGTTCGGAGTCCCGGATGAGATCACGGACATGACGAGGAGGCTCGAAATGGTCGAGACATAAAGATTGATATATTGGAAGCCTATGTTTGGACATCGGAAGTGTTCCGGGTGAAATCGGGATTTTACCGGAATACCGGGAGGGTTACCGGAACCCCCCGGGAGACTAATGGGCCTATTGGGCCTTAGTGGAAAAGGAGAAAAAGGGAAAGCCCACAAGCTGGCCGGCGCCCCCCTTCCCAAAGTCCTAGTAGGACTAGGATAGGGGCCGGCCCCCCTTCTCTCTCCTTTTCCCCCCGGGAGTCCTAATAGGATTAGGATTGGGGGGAGGAGTCCTACTCCCGGTGGGAGTAGGACTCCCCTGCGCCTCCTCTCCCTGGCCGGCCGGCTCCCCCTCCTCCAACCTTTATATACGGGGGCAGGGGGCACCCCAAGACACACAACTTGATCCTTGAGATCGTTCCTTAGCCGTGTGCGGTGCCCCCTGCCACCAAATTCCACCTCGATCGTACCGTTGTAGTGCTTAGGCGAAGCCCTGCGTCGGTAGTACATCAAGATCGTCATCACGCCGTCGTGCTGACGGAACTCTTCCTCGACGCTTTGCTGGATCGGAGCCCGAGGAACGTCATCGAGCTGAACGTGTGCTAAGAACTCGGAGGTGCCGGAGTAACGGTGCTTGGATTGGTCGGATCGGGAAGAAGACGTACGACTACTTCCTCTACGTTGTGTGATCGCTTCCGTAGTCGGTCTGCGTTGGTACGTAGACAACACTCTCCCCTCTCGTTGCTATGCATCACCATGATCTTGCGTGTGCGTAGGAAATTTTTTGAAATTACTGCGTTCCCCAACACCTCATGCCAGCATGCCCAAGCCTCCGATGCCAGAGCCAGCATTCTGAAGCTTTTGCTAGAAGACATACGGCGAGCTGTGGCCCTGCTGAGAAATCTACCACGTACAAATCATCTTTCCGATACCCTTCAAACACTAGAGACTTGTCAGATTCCATTAGAACAAGGCAGCGATATTTTCCAAATATTACGATCATGTTTAAATCGCAAAGCATTGAGACAGACATTAAGTTGAAGCCAAGGGATTCAACAAGCATGACTTTATCGATGTGTCGATCCCTTGAGATTGCAACTCTACCTAGACCCAATACCTTAATTTTACCAGTGTCAGCAAATGTGATGTGGCTCTTGTCGGATGGACGTAAGGTTGAGTCCATAAGAAGGCTTCTTTTACCAGTCATGTGATTTGTACACCCACTATCAATAATCCATTCTGAAGACGCTGGTGTCGTACCCTACAGTGCAGTTAGGGGGATAGGCTTCACGAAGAGAATTGTGAAGCAAAAACATTCGACGAACCAATGGGTTATGAAAACTTAGATCCAGATTAGGACTAATAGGGAGAGTAGCATGTGATTCAGGAACGAAGTACATAGTAATGCCATTCGGGCATTTGATCTTGCACCCTACAAGATGTTTAAGGTCCCCAGCAATAGCGTCAGACGATTTTGGTTTTCTGCTGGAGACCTTTCCCTGCAAAAGAGAGTTAAGCTTTCTTAGCCACCCACATCTTCAAGGGTGGCTTAGAAGCAATAAGTCTAAGTGCAGCATATGAGAACTTTGGCTTTGGAGCCCTAGCAAACAGTCTTGCAGGCAGACAATAGTACTCGTAAGAATAAGAAGAATAGTTCTTGGTCTTATGATCATGATGGTTTGATGAACCGGTCTCATATTCATATGCCTGAGTATGGTTTCCCTACAACACATTTGCGTTAGTCCGACTCAGGTGAGTCCTCTGTCTGTATGAAGCCTTTTGACCGTATGAAGCCTTTGGTCTGAGGTTTGTCTTCTTCAAGTGAGGTGTCATGATGACATCCACAGGAAGATTCTCCAGACACCTTTTCGGAACCCATATCTTCTTCATAGGCGGTCCATTCCTGCAGTTAGTACCAATGTACCTGGCAAACACTTCACCATTCTGATTCTTAAACAGTTTATAGTTTGCATCAAGAGATTCATCGATGATAATGGGGTTAGCACAAGTGAAGCCAGATAGATTGGATGGATCAGCTGAAGGTTCCTTTGCAGCAACCCATGTGGTTTTGGGGTACTGCTCAGACTTCCAGTAAGAGCCATGAGCATTCATTTTCCTTACGAACCCAACACCCTCTTTCCTCGGGTTTCGGTTCAGTATCTGCTTTTTGAGGACATCACATAGTGTCTGATGCCCTTTAAGACTTTTGTACATCCCTGTTTCAAGCAATGTCTTCAACCTAGCATTCTCATCAGCAATAGCAGTGGTATCCTCAGCAGAGGGGTTAGTTACCACATCAATAGTTGAAGATATTGCAACAGTAGCAGTAGTAGAACATTCAGCAACAGAAATAGCATTATCACGCTCAATGCATTTAAGACATGGTGGTTCAAATCCTTCCTGAGCGGAACTGATCTGTTCGGCGCGAAGTGACTTGTTTTCCTTTTGAAGATCTTCATGAGCCGCTCTCAATTTCTCAAGATCTTGCTTCCTTTGAAGATAATCATAGGGAAGCTTTTCATGAGTTGTTGAGAGAGTTTCATGACGACTTTCATGTTCCTGATACTTAACGTGAAGATTTTTTATGTCTTCAATTAAGGATTCAGATCGAGTCATTTCAGCACCCAACAGATCATCGCTTTTGTCTAACAGTTTTTGAATATGTTCCATAGCTTTCTGTTGTTCAGTTGCAATTTTAGCAAGTGTTTTGTAGATGGGTTTTGAACCACAATCAGAGTCATCGTCACTAGATGTTTCATAGTGAGTAGTGCATGTGTTTACCTTGGCACCGTGTGCCATGAAGCAGTAGGTAGGAGCGGAGTAGTCCTTGTTATTTGCATCGGTGTCGGTGATGAAGTCATTGTCTTCAGTGTTGAAGATGGACTTGGCAACGTATGCTGTAGCCAGACTTGCAATGCCAAAATCGGACTCCTCCTCAGACTCCACCTCTGCCTCCTCAGAAGCAGACTCCTCCTCTGAATCCATTTCCTTGCCAACAAACGCACGTGCCTTGCTAGATGAGCTCTTCTTGTGTGATGAAGACTTTGAGGAAGACTTTGAGTATTTATTCTTCTTCTTGTCGTCAGAGTCATATTCATTGCTCTTCTTCTTCTTTCTGTTCTCATTGTCCCACTGCGGACACTCAGAGATGAAGTGTCCAGTTTTCTTGCACTTGTGGCATGTTTTCTTCTTGTAGTCATGAGAAGAAGCTTCATCATTCCTTGAGCTTGATCATGAAGACTTTCTGAAGCCTTTCTTCTTGGTGAATTTTTGGAACTTCTTCACAAGCATAGCAAGTTCCCTTCCAATGTCTTCAGGATCATCAGAACTGCTGTCAGATTCTTCTTCAGATGAGGAGACAACTTTTGCCTTCAAGGCACGAGTTCGCCCATAGTTTGGACCGTAGATATCTCTTTTCTCAAAAAGCTGAAACTCATGTGTGTTGAGCCTCTCAAGTATGTCAGACGGATCGAGTGTCTTCAAATCAGGACGTTCTTGAATCATCAGGGCTAGGGTGTCAAACGAACTGTCAAGTGATCTCAGTAGTGTCTTGACGACTTCATGCTTGGTGATCTCAGTAGCGCCGATGGCTTGAAGCTCATTCGTGATGTCAGTGAGTCGGTCAAATGTGAGCTGGACATTCTCATTGTCATTTCGCTTGAAGCGGTTGAAGAGGTTGCGAAGGACACTGATTCTCTGATCTCTCTGGGTTGAGGCGCCTTCATTGACCTTGGAGAGCCAGTCTCAGACCAGCTTAGACGTTTCTAGAGCACTCACACGGCCATACTATCCTTTGGCCAGATGACCACAGATGACATTCTTAGCAGTAGAGTCTAGTTGAATGAACTTCTTGACATCAGCAGCAGTGACACCTTCACCAGCCTTGGGAATGCCGTTCTTGACGACATACCATAGGTCGACGTCGATGGCTTCAAGATGCATGCGCATCTTATTCTTCCAGTAGGGATATTCAGTTCCATCGAAGACGGGGCATGCAGCGGAGACTTTAATTATCCCTGCAGTCGACATAGCTAAAACTCCAGGTGGTTAAACCGAATCACACAGAACAAGGGAGCACCTTGCTCTGATACCAATTGAAAGTCCGTTATATCGACTAGAGGGGGGTGAATAGGTGATTTTTATGAAAGTCTTCAAAACGTGGAAGTTTTGAAGACTAACGATAGATATAAGCCTATTACCATGTAGCGGAAGGTAGACTACACTAGGCAAACCATAGTCAGGTATTCAATGAAGTGAAAGCACAATGACTGATAGCAGCTAGGTAGTAAGGATCAGGTAGGAAGATATTATGAAGCCAATCAGAACAAGTAGTCACCTAGTGAAGACAAAAGATAAGGCAATCATACAATGACTTCACAAGGAGCAATCAGTAAGTAAAGGAAAGGAAAGGATGAAACCAATGACTCTCTGAAGACAATGATTTGTTGGACCAGTTCCAGTTGTTGTGACAACTGTACGTCTGGTTAGGGCGGCTAGGTATTTAAACCTTAGGACACACAGTCCCGGACACCCAGTCCTGAACACGCAGCTCAGGACACCCAGTCCTCACCGTATTCCCCTTGAGCTATGGTCACACAGACCTCGCCCAATCACTCTGGTAAGTCTTCAAGGTAGACTCCCAAACCTTCACAGACTTCATTCACCGGCAATCCACGATGTCTCTTGGATGCTCAGAACGCGACGCCTAACCGGCTGGAGGATGCACAGTCCTCAAGTGTAATAAGTCTTCAGATCACTCAGACAAGAAGACTTAAGTGATGCCTAATTCTCTCTGGCTCTGGGTGGTTAGGGCTTTGTCCTCGCAACGAATTCTCTCGCAAAGGCTTCGAGGTGGGTTGCTCTCAAACGACAAAAGCCGTACTCTCAATCTGAGCAGCCAACTGTTTATGGTTGTAGGGGGTGGGCTATTTATAGCCACTTGGCAACCTGACCTGATTTGTCCAAAATGTCCCTGGGTCACTAAGGAACTGACACGTGTTCCAATGGTCAGATTTCAAACTCACACGGCAACTTTACTTGGGCTGCAAGCAAAGCTGACTTGTCCGACTCTGAACAAGTTTCGCTCTCATAGTCTTCACTCGAAGACATAGGTTTTTGGTTAGGCATCACTTCAGTCATTCTGACTGGTTCTCTTGGACCCCACTTAACAGTACAGTGGTTTCTATGACTCAACACAAATGAAAAAGAACTACGAAAGATCTAAGTCTTCAAGCTCCATAGGCTTCATGCGGTGTCTTCTCTTGTCATAGTGTTCAATTTGAATATCTTCATATACCACCTTTGACTTCAATGTCTTCATACATTTTTAGGGGTCATCTCTGGTAGGAAAACCGAATCAATGAGGGACTTCTACCTGTGTTATCCTGCAATTCTCACAAACACATTAGTCCCTCAACTAGGTTTGTCGTCAATACTCCAAAACAAACTAGGGGTGGCACTAGATGCACTTACAAGTACCATAACCAAAATATGCATATGGGGATTTACCGGAATTTGTTGTTCGTTGTTTCCGGCCTCATTTAACCTTGACTAGATAGGTAGTTTACATTTGCTTCACCCCTTGCCATGTTAATCAACATTTAATATTGTTGAGTACCTAACAAGATCAAACTAAATAACTTGTCATGGTGTTTCGTCAATATGCAACGGAGATGCATGTTGAGCTCCACTTAATTTGTAGGATTGTTTGTGCACTTTGCCATGCCATGCTTCATTAAACCGGACATGCATCATACTTGATTGTGCATCATGCCATGATTTTGTGGTGATTGTTTACTATGTTGTTTGCTCCTTTCTGGTGTTGCTTCTTCGGGTTGGTTTCGATAACGTCGTGTTGTGAGGATTCGTTCGGCTACGTCCGCTTTGTCTTCTTCATGGACTCGTTCTTCTTCCTTGCGGGGTCTCAGGCAAGATGACCATACCCTCGAAATCACTTCTATCTTTGCTTGCTAGTTGCTCGCTCTATTTCTATGCCTATGCTGCGATACCTACCACTTGCTTATCATGCCACCCATATTGCTGAACCAAGCCTATAACCCACCTTGTCCTAGCAAACCGTTGTTTGGCTATGTTACCGCTTTGCTCAGCCCCTCTTATAGCATTGTTAGTTGCAGGTGAAGATTGAAGTTTGTTCCCTGTTGGAATATGGAGATGTTGTTCCTTGTTGGAACATGTTTACTTGTTGGGATATCACAATATATCTTATTTAATTAATGCATCTATATACTTGGTAAAGGGTGGAAGGCTCGGCCTTATGCCTGGTGTTTTGTTCCACTCTTGCCGCCCTAGTTTCCGTCATATCGGTGCTATGTTCCCGGATTTTGCGTTCCTTACGCGGTTGGGTTATAATGGGAACCCCTTGACAGTTCGCCTTGAATAAAACTCCTCCAGCACATTTGTTTTACCATTTGCCACCTAGCCTTTTCTTTCCCTTGGGTAGGCCTGCCCAAGCACTAGTAGAAAACCGGGCAATAGCACCGGTTCGTAAGGGCCTTTAGTGCTGGTTATGGAACCGGCACTATTATTTCGGCAATAAAGCCCCCCCCCCTTTAGTACCGGTTCAGCACGAACCGGCGCTAAAGTGCCACCACGTGGCACGAGCCAGCTCCGGGGGCCGGGAGCCCTCTAGTACCGGTTGGTAAAACCAACCGGTACTAAATGGTTTGGGGGGTTTTTGGTTTTATGATTTTTTTTCATTTAATTTTGTGTTTTCCATTTTAATTCTTTTTCGTTTGCTGATATTTTACGGTACTACACATTGTACATGTTATGCATATATATATACATATATATATATATAGAATTTCTAGTAGAACCAATCATATATATCATCAATCATGTCTCACAAACCAACATATTAATTCACACATACACACATGTATAGCTATATATATACACAATTTCTCCTACATATGCATATGTTGCCTTTGGAGCCAGTGGCATTATAGCCTGATTGGTGCCTTCGGAGCACCAGACAATTGGAAGTGGTTCATGACTTGGTCGATGGGGGCGGTAGCGGGTAATAGTATTCTCCCTTCGGATTTATGACCTGGTCGAGCAAAAATCCCGCCATTTCCTCTTGAAGTGCTTGTACGCGCTCCGTTGGTAGGAGCTTGTCCCACACCTCATTGAACTGTTAAGAAGGAGATCAATATGCATGTGTATTAGTTGTGTGACTAGATATCGATAATGGTGTAAAAATTGTGAATAGTGTTCTGACAAGCGTACCCATTCCTGTCTTTGAGATCTGCTCCTTTCGGACGCCATCATGTGAATGTTCTCGCAAACACAGTATGCGCACAGATCAGTCCCCTGCGCCTGCTTCAGGGCCTTTATTACGAGAATGGAATTTAATTTGATCAGATAATAATTAATCAAGCATGATAATTAAAGAGATGGCAGCTAGCTAGCTAGCTATAGTACTACTTAATTACTTACCTTGGATCGAAACCATTTCAGCTGTGGTTTCCATTCGCCTTCCGTGACGCTGATGAACCTTGCCCAAGCCCTGCCAGCCGACAAAGAAAATGAATAAAGGGGTTATTAAATAGTTCATATCATGAAATGACGAACTAAATAGGCCGAGATATGTAGTTATAAATAATGATTGAAATTACCTGTTGACTATCCCATACAAGATGTTGTAGTTAGCTTTTGCTGTGAGTAGCGAGTCCAGTATTTCAACTGTTCCGGCGTCAACGATGATACACAAGATCCAGTGAAATCTGCATGCACACACGTTTGCATGTCTTAATTAAGTGGGCATATGTAAGCAAAAACATGTAGCTAGCTAGTAGGCAAAAACAGAGAATTTGTAGTACAAGAAAGTGTGGCTCACTCGAAGTTGTAAGGAAGTAGTATATCTTCATTGTATTTGAGGCGCTTCAAGAACTCTAGCATGCTCTCCTCTACCTCTTTTTCATAATATGGATCTAATTTCCATGTGTATTGATTAACGGTGTTTGGGTCAATGAACCCAATGCCATAGCGTCCACCTTTTCTCATTTCATACATCTTCATCCTGCATAATACCACAGAAAAGAATATAGTGAGGATAATTACACGTAATGATTGATGAAAAGGATCACTACACCTAGCTTGAGACTTAAATTACAGAAAGAAATCACTTACAGACAATAGCAACTGACGATAGATTTGTCGAGTGCGTCTTGATTGCATAACTGAAACAGTTCAGAATACTCAACGGCCACAGCTTTCTCATGGTAGTAATCATCCTTCTTGACATATACCATGAGGGACTCTCGATCGGATCTCTTGCAAATGTCCATGTACCATTGATGCAATTCATACATTCTCGTTGGGAGCTTCTTGACATCTTCTGGCTCGACCAAAGGTTGGTCCCGGACAAATTTCCATTTTATTTCCTCCTCTGTAATCGGAGGCATGTCCTCGATCTCGAGGAGTTGTCCAACAGTGATCTTGAGTTCTTCAGCCTGCATTATATGCTCCTGGGTTATTACCACATCGCCCACCTCGGGAACGTAAACTGTTTGGCCACAATAATATTGGGCGCGCGTACTGTCACGTGTTGTTGGCGGCACAACAAGCGGGGCGATCGATTGCGCCGCCTGTTTTCCCAGCTGGGCAACGGTTTTCCCGCATTTTTTGACAGCTGCTTGTTGTTTGCTCGAGCTCGAGCTCGCCTCCTTCTGTAGACGTTGTCGATGTAACTTCCTGATGTAGCGCTCATAGTCTGAGTCAACAGGCTTAGGAGCTGGTGGTTGAGCCATACGAATGAAGTGGTCAACTACTTTCACAGGCACTTTCTCCCTTGGCGGCGGTGGCGGTTTTGGTCCAAAATGGGCGTCGACTTCTGCCCGCACTATGGCATTGGTTTGCTCCTCGGTCCTATCGTAAGCCCTCACAGGAAGAGGAGTACTGAGGTTTGGACCATATTTATATCGCTTGGCTCCGCCTGTACTTCCTGTACTATGACCTCGACTCGTACCGCTATGCACCATAGCTGCGGGGTGTCTCTTCTGCGATTGCTGAGGCGGCGGAGACGGCTGACGGGGCTGAGTTGGACGAGGAGGAGTGGCCTGAAGCTGTGCCAGACTTGGAGGAGGAGTGGACGTCTGACGCTGTGTCGGACTTAGAGGAGGAGTGGCCTGACACTTTGCCGGACTTGGAGGAGGAGGAGTGGCCTCACGCGTTGGTGGACTTGGAGGAGCGGGAGTCTGCTGACTCGGTGGCGGACTTCGACGAGGAGTCGGGTGACGCGGTGTCGGTGGCCTTCGAAAAATGATGCAATCCTTTCTCCATAGGATGATACGATGTTAGGCATCTCCGAGTGTGTGCTCCTCGTCACCTCCAGGAATGTCAAGCTCTAGCCCCGAATATTGGTCCGCCACCTCATCAACCAAGACACGAGCATAGCCCGCTGGAATCGGGTTGCAATGGAAGGTTGCCTCAGGGGAATTTGAAAAGGCAACGGCGTCCGCCACCTTCATGGATATGTTCTTCATTTTGAAGTGTAGCTCGCAGTTAGTGTTCTCCGTGATGTCATCCACGGGGTATCTATCCAGCACTACTGCGTCGCCCGGGGCGGAACCCACGCTGCTTCTCGGCATGGATGGGGCGGTGGTATCCAAGGCTGGATCATCCGCTAGCTGCTGCAGCTGCTGAGACCCCCTTTGCTAGCTAAGTGAGTCGATTTGCTCCTGCTGCCGCTGGAATTTAGCTGCCAATTCTGCTTGACTTGCTTCTAGGCCTTGAAGGCGTTCATAGTCCCGCTTCCTCTGCTCCTCCTCCATCTTCCTCTTCTTGTCCTCCGCAATCTTCTTTCTCGCACGGGTTCTGTAGTCCGCGTTCCAGTCCGAAAACCCCTCATACCACGGAATAGCGCCCTTGCCTCGTGTTCTTCCCGGGTGTTCAGGATTTCCCAGGGCACGCGTAAGCTCGTCGTTCTCTCTGTTGGGCTGGAACACCCCCGATCGAGCCTCTTCTATTGCAACAAGTAGCGCATCCTCGGCTCCCTTCAGACATGCCTTCCTCAAAACATTGCCTGTCTTCGGGTCCAACTCCCCCCCATGCGCATAGAACCAAGTCCTGCACCTGGGGGCCAGTTCTTAGTAACCGGAGTGACACTTGCATCCTCCATCTCTTTCTCAGACTTATCCCACTTAGGCATTGCCACCGCGTAGCCACCTGGCCCCAGCTTATGGAACTTATCCTTTTTTCCGGCATTGGCCTTGTTTATTCTCGACCATTCCTTAGCTAATTCTGAATCCTTGAATTTCACGAAATCGTCCCAATGAGCACTTTGATTCTCTAGTATCCCCTCGAATACTGGAGTCTTCCTTCCTCCCTTGACGTACTTCTCCCACGTCATTCTCTTGTGGTTCTTGAATGCAACCGCCATCTTCCTAAAAGCAGCGTCCTTGACTTTCCGCACATCTGCTTTGTCATATTATCTGGTAGGGTGAAATGTTCCATGAGAGTATCCCAAAGCAGTTTTTTTTATTGTCGTTGACAAAAGTAACATCTGGACGTGGCTTCGCTGGCTTTCTCCATTCTTGAAGGGAGATCGGGAGTAGGTCCTTCACAAGAACTCCGCACTGACGAACGAACTTGTCCGCAATCTTCTTAGGCGCTAATGGTTCGCCATTAGGTATGAATGCCTCGATATTGTACTTTACGCCCTCCTTCAACTTTTTGTTCGGGCCTCGTTTCGTCCTTTTGCTCGATCCGGATGGCTGAAAGAAGAAAGATCGATTCGTTAATATATCTTCAACTCATTTAAAACATGCGATGATCACCAGATTCCTGCTTATATAAATATATATACCTCGTCGTAGTTCATGACTTCATCTTCTCGGTCGTCGCGATCGAATATCATATCACCCTCTCCGGTGTTGTTTAGAAATTCGGAGCCGTCAAAATCTTCTTTATTCTGATCATCATCTGGCCCGCGTATGATATCGAACATGGTCTGTTCTCTCTCTCTGTCGGTATTGTCCGCCATAGCTTTTATTTAACTATGCCAAAAGAAATATAAAACAATTTAGTATAATCTCGAATACATCGTCTCAAATAATAGATATAATCTCGAATACATGCATCATCTCGAATAATAGATTTAATCTTGAATACATCGTCTCGAATAATAGATATAATCTCAATACATCGTCTCGAATAATAGATATATATAGTCTCGAATACATCGTCTCGAATAATATATCACTAGCTAGCTAGCTAATAAAGATCGAATACTACAGAGTAATCTAGGTGCGGGCGGTGGACACCCAAAGAGAAGGAACCATCACTGGATCATAGCTTGGGTGATCTCCCCAAAGAACCTGCCAGGTATTGGAGAACCTGACGTCCATAGCAGCCATGTAGCGACGGACGTGCTCGTCCTCCTCCCTGACACGGCGACGTACCACCTCCGGCAGGGCCGGCTCCCTCCGCACCGAAAGTGGCCCACGCGAATGCCACCAAAGGAGATGAGGGTCGACGACGGGACCCGGGTTCCTCACCAAGCGTCGCGCCCCTGAACGTAGCACCTCCCAGTGCCAGCCCGGCGGAGCCCAGTCCCGGACATGGGTCCTCTGAAGTAGGACGTCGTCGCGAACGGGTCGACGGCGAGGATGCGGGCCGGGCATCGTCGACAACAAATACTATATGTAAATTAAATGTAACACTAATTATGCTAGCATTGCATATGTCAAAATTCTATATGCTATTTCATACTAATTAAGCATCTAACACTAAAAACAGAAAAAACAACTTCTATACATCCATTAAAAACAGAAAAACAACATTATATTAAAAAAATTCCATACTAATTAAACACTAATTATATCCGGGCTCACTAAAAACACTAAGCATCTAACACTAAGCATTGCATCTAATTAACACTAAGCATCGATCTAATTAACACTAAAAACAGTGTGTGTGTGTTCATCATGCATGCTTGTGTGTGTATATATGGGCTCGGGGGGCGGCGCCCATGGTGGCCACCGGGGGCGAGGGAGAGGGGTTAGAGGGGGAGAGCTCACAGCGGGGGGACGACGACGGCGAGGCGACGGCCCGGGGCGGCGACGGGCCGGGGCGTGACGGGGGCGCGGCGACGCGGGGACGGCGCGAGGACGGGCACGGGGCGGCGACGAAGACGAGGGCGGCGACGGCGACGGGGGCGGCGATGGGGATGAGGGCGGCGACGAGGATGGGGTTGGCGACGGCAATGGCGCGCGACGGGGGCGGCGTAGGACGGGGGCGGCGACGGCGTCGAACGATCGGGAAGAAAACAGAGGGAGAAAGAAATTTTGCGAAGTGATGTATATATAGAAGCCACCTTTAGTACCGGTTGGAGCCACCAACCGGTACTAAAGGCCTGTTTTGGCCAGGCCAAGCAGCGGGAAGGGCAGGCCTTTAGTACCGGGTGGTGGTTCCAACCGGTACTAAAGACCCCCCCCCCCTTTAGTACCTGTTGGTGCCATGAACCGGTACTAAAGGGGGTGCGCTGGCGCAGGTGCGGTGCGCAAGTTTAGTCCCACATCGCTAGCCGAGGGGCGACCGCACTGGTTTATAAACCCTCGTGCGGTAGCTCTCTCGAGCTCCTCTCCAAAGCAGGCCTACTGGGCCTACATGTTCTATGCTGCCCTGTGGGGCCTATTGGACTTGCGGGCCTGCTTCTTGGCCCAATAACAGGTTGGGTTTCTAGTCGTATGCAGGCCGTTGTGGCCCAGTAGATGGGCTTTTTTTTCATTTAGTTTTTTCTTTTCTGCTTTATTTATTTTGTTTTATTTATTTTTAGTTGTTTTTTGCTGTATTTAGAGTTTCTTTGTGAATATTTTTGATAGTTTTTAGAAACTTTCAGTTAGTGCCGGTAGTTTTTTAATTTGAATAGTTTATATTTTGAATTATTTGAAATTTGTGTGAATCACTAGTTTGTGAATAACTTAACTTTAAAAATACATTTTCCAGTGATTCTTTTTTGTTATGTTTAATATTAGTGTGTTTTATCATTATATTCAATTTGGTAATGCTTAAGTTATTTAAAAAATGAAATGACTTTGTAACGGATGAGTTTTCGTCCGAAACCCTGATACTTCGAAACAGATTGACCATTTTGTACACGAAGTGCATTCAGTTTTTGCGGTAACCCTCTCTACTTTTTTGCACATGCTATGTGGGTGAAATTATGATGCCATGCCAACTTTCATCCTTTTCTGAGTTTATTTGAAATGCTTTTCAACTTCAGGGTCATTTAGCTGAAAAAAACAGTAAATGCATGAAAGAATTTGCTTGCATCCCAGATCACATCCCAGATCTTTGGGTGTGAAACTTTTTCTTCGCGTCTGTCCCTTTGCGTCGTAGCCATGGAAAATCTTCATCATTTAACGGGATGCTCGGGTCAATATTCACTGTGAATGGAGCAATTTCATCAAACTTTTCATAATCTTCTGACTTGTCTGTCTTGTCATCCACTCCCACGATGTTTCTCTTCCCAGAAAGAACTATGTGCCGCTTTGGCTCATCGTACGATGCATTCGCTTCCTTATCTTTTCTTTTTCTTGGCTTGGTAGACATGTCCTTCACATAGAAAACCTGTGCCACATCATTGGCTAGGACGAATGGTTCGTCTGCATACGCAAGATTGTTGAGGTCCACTATTGTCATTCCGTACTGCGGGTCTTCCGTTACCCCGCCTTGTGTCATATTGACCCATTTGCACCGAAACAAAGGGACCTTCAAACCACGTCGATAGTCAAGTTCCCATATGTCCTGTATATAACCATAATATGTTTCCTTTCCCGTCTTGGTTTCTGCATCAAAGCGGACACCACTGTTTTGGTTGGTGCTCTTCTTATCTTGGGCGATCGTGTAAAATGTATTACCATTTATCTCGTACCCTTTGAAAGTCATTATATTCGAAGATGGTAACTGGGACAGCAAGTACAGGTCATCTTCAATAGAGGTGTCATGCATGGTACGTGCTTGCAACTAGCTGGCGAAACTCCTGGTTTGTTCACGTGTAATCCAGTCATCAGACCGCTCCGGGTGTTTGGAGCGTAGCAAATTCTTGTGTTCATCCATATACGGAGCCACCAAGGCGGAATTTTGTAGAACTGTGTAGTGTGCTTCAGTGAGAGAATGTCCGTCCATACATATTATTTGTTCCCCTCCTAGCGTGCCTTTTCCATCCAGTCTGCCCTTATGCCGCGATTCAGGAACACCAATCGGCTTAAGGTCAGGAATAAAGTCAATACAAAACTCAATGACCTCCTCATTTTGACGGCCCTTGGAGATGCTTCCTTCTGGCCTAGCACGGTTATGAACATATTTCTTTAAGACTCCCATGAACCTCTCAAAGGGGAACATATTGTGTAGAAATACAGGACCCAAAACGTTAATCTCTTCGCATAGGTGAACTAGGACGTGCGTCATGATGTTGAAGAAGGATGGTGGGAACACCAACTCGAAACTGACAAGACATTGCACCAAATCATTCTGTAACCTTGGTATGATTTCTGGATCGATTACCTTCTGAGAGATTGCATTGAGAAATGCACATAGCTTCACAATGGCTAATCGAACGTTCTCCGGTAGAAGCCCCCTCAATGCAACCGAAAGCAGTTGCGTCATAATCACGTGGCAGTCATGAGACTTTAGGTTCTGGAACTTTTTCTCTGCCATGTTTATTATTCCCTTTATATTCGACGAGAAGCCAGACGGTACCTTAATACTGAGCAGGCATTCAAAGAAGATTTCCTTCTCTTCTTTGGTAAGAGCGTAGCTTGCATGACCCTGATGTATGCCGTCTTTTCCGTGCATACGTTGCTGGTCCTCCCGTGCCTCAGGTGTATCTTTTGTCTTCCCATACACGCCCAAGAAGCCAAGCAGGGTCACACAAAGATTCTTCGTCATGTGCATCACATCGATTGCGGAGCGGACCTCGAGGTCTTTCCAATAGGGCAGGTCCCAAAATATAGATTTCTTCTTCCACATGGGTGAGCGTCCGTCAGCGTCATTCGAAACAGGTTGTCCACCAGGACCCTTTCCAAAGACCACCTTCAAATCCTTGACCATATCATGTACATCAGCACCAGTACAGTGGCGAGGCTTCGTCCGGTGATCCGCCTCACCTTTGAAATGCTTGCCTTTCTTTCTTACGGGATGCCTGCTCGGAAGAAATCGACGATGTCCCAGGTACACATTCTTCTTACAATTAGCCAAATATATACTGTCGGTATCGTCCAAACAGTGCGTGCATGCGCGGTATCCCTTGTTTGTCTGTCCTGAAAGGTTACTGAGAGCAGGCCAATCATTGATGGTCACGAACAGCAATGCCTTTAGGTCAAATTCTTCCCCCATGTGCTCATCCCACGCACGTACACGTGTTCCATTCCACAGTTGTAAGAGTTCTTCAACTAATGGCCTTAGGTACACATCAATGTCGTTGCCGGGTTGCTTAGGGCCTTGGATGAGCACTGGCATCATAATGAACTTCCGCTTCATGCACAACCAAGGTGGAAGGTTATATAAACATAGAGTCACAGGCCAGGTGCTATGGTTGCTGCTCTGCTCCCCAAAAGGATTAATGCCATCTGCGCTTAGACCAAACCATACGCTCCTTGCGTCATCTGCAAACTCCTTCCTGTACTTTCTTTCGATTTTTCTCCACTGCGACCCGTCAGCGGGTACTCTCAACTTTCCGTCTTTCTTAAGGTCTTCTCTGTGCCATCGTATCGCCTTGGCATGCTCTTTGTTTTGGAACAAACGTTTCAACCATGGTATTATAGGAGCATACCACATCACCTTGGCAGGAATCTTCTTCCTGGGGCGCCGGCCCTCGACATCACCAGGGTCATCGCGGCAGATCTTATAGCGCAATGCACCACATACCGGGCAAGCGTTCAAATCCTCGTACTCACCGCGGTAGAGGATGCAATCATTAGGGCATGCATGTATCTTCTGCACCTCTAACCCTAGAGGGCAGACAGCCTTCTTTGCTTCGTATGTACTCTCGGGCAATTCGTTGTCCTTTGGAAGCATATCCTTTATCATTACCAACAACTTTCCAAATCCCTTGTCAGATACAGCATTCTCTGCCTTCCATTGCAGCAAATCCAGTGTGGTGCCCAGCTTTTTCTTGTCACCTACGCAATTCGGGTACAACAATTTTTTGTGATCCTCTAACATGCGCTACAACTTCTTCTTGTCCAAATCACTTGCGCAGTTTCTCTTTGCATCGGCAATGGCCTGACCTAGATCATCAACGGGCTCATCTGATGCCTCTTCTTCAGCTTCTTCCCGCATTGCCGGCTCAGCTTCTTCCCGCATTACCGGCTCAGCTTCTTCCCCCATTGTTGTATCATCGTATTCAGGGAACCCATGGCCAGGATAGCTGTCGTCGTCCTCTTCTTCTTCATTGTCTTCCATCATAACCGATCTTTCTCCGTGCTTGGTCCAAACATTATAATGGGGCATGAAACCGGACTTAAACAGGTGGACGTGAATGGTTCTTGACGTAGAGTAATTGTGACCATTCTTACAGCGAGCACATGGACAAGGCATAAAACCATCCGCCCGCTTGTTTGCCTCAGCCGCAAGCAGAAAAGTATGCACGCCATTAATGAACTCGGGAGAGCATCGGTCATCGTACATCCATTGCTGGCTCATCTTCATTACACAACACCGAATAGACCAAATTAATACAAGTTCATACAATTAATACAAGTTCATACATAAAGTTCATACAACACTTAAATCCAACAAACAAATAACTCTCTAGCTAAAGCATTTAAATGCAACAACAAATATGATCAAGATCGCAACTAAGGTAACAATGGATCCAACAGCATAATGATACCAAGCCTCACTATCGATGGCATATTTTCTAATCTTTCTAATCTTCAAGCGCATTTTCTCCATCTTGATCTTGTGATCATCGACGACATCGGCAACATGCAACTCCAATTCCATCTTCTCCCCCTCAATTCTTTTCAATTTTTCTTTCAAGTACTCGTTTTCTCTTTCAACTAAATTTAACCTCTCGGCAATAGGGTCGGTTGGAATTTCCGGTTCACATACCTCCTAGAAAAAATTTCTATGTCAACTTGATGGGCATAATTTGTCATAAACACGAAATGCAACTAGTTTTAAAAGAGAATATACATACCACATCCGAATCATAACAAGGACTAGGGCCGACGGGGACGGATTTCAAAACCATGGCACTATATGTATAACAAACAACGTATTATACGACTAACTATATATCCAAATCACACAAACATCAATTTTTATATAAAATTTCATGAACAAGAGGCTCACCACAAGGTGGTGCCGGCAACGGGACGGTGCGGGCGATCGACGGTGGCTACGATGGAGATTTAGAAGGCACTAAGTAAACCACACCTACATATGCAAACTAAGTGTTATTTTTGACCTCAAATTGCATATAAATCAAATACTAGCACATATATATATATCCTCCCAAATTAATCACTATATAAACCAATGCAAGAGCTAATCTAGCAATGAGAGATGAAAGGACAAAGTTGCTAACCTTTGTGATCATTTGAATGGATGAGGGCCTTCAAATCTTGACAAATTTTGGGCAAATTTTGTGATGAACTCGAGAGGAAGAAGGGAAGAACAGAGGAGAGGGGGAGGGGAAAGGGGGAAGAACAGAGTGCTGGTGGACGAAGGGTTTATATAGGACGACCTTTAGTACTGGTTCGTGCCAAGAACCGGTACTAAAGGGGCTGGAGGGGCCCCATTCTGACAACATCCTGCCACCACTCTCATTAGTACCGGTTCGTGGCACGAACCGGTGCTAAAGGTTAGCCACGAACCGGTACTAATGATGGAGGCCCGGCTAGCCGTTGGAACCGGCACTAATGTATACATTAGTGCCGGCTCAAATACAAACCGGCACTAATGTGCTTCACGTTTGACCCTTTTTCTACTAGTGAAGGGTCATCTTTATTAAACCCCCGGGCCAGTGCTCCTCTGAGTGTTGGTCCAAACTGAGCGATGTCCGGAGCTACCAGGGGCAACTCTGGGCTGGCCCACCTGACGTCTGGCTCATCCGGTGTGCCCTGAGAACGAGATATGTGCAGCTCCTATCGGGATTTGTCGGCACATCTGGGTGGCTTTGCTGGTCTTGTTTTACCATTGCCGAAATGTCTTGTAACCGGGATTCCGAGTCTGGTCGGGTCTTCCCGCTAGAAGGAATATCCTTCGTGGACCATGAGAGCTTGTGATGGGCTAAGTTGGGACACTCCTGCAGGGTTTTGAACTTTTGAAAGCCGTGCCCGCGGTTATGGGCAGATGGGAATTTGTTAATGTCCGGTTGTAGAAAACCTGAAGATGACCTTAATTAAAATACATCAACTACGTGTGTAACCGTGATGGTCTCTTTCCGGCGGAGTCCGGGAAGTGAACACGGTGTTGGAGTTATGTTTGACGTAGGTTGTTCTAGGGTCACTTCTTGATCATAGTTTCTCGACAGTGCTTTGCCTTCTCTTCTCGCTCTCATTTGCGTATGTTTAGCCACCATATATGCTAGTCGCTTGCTGCAGCTCCACCTCATACCTTTACCTTACCCATAAGCTTAAATAGTCTTGATCGCGAGGGTGTGATATTGCTGAGTCCCCGTGACTCACAGATACTTCCAAAACCAGCTTGCAGGTGCCGATGAGACCGTGCAGGTGACGCAACCAAGCTCAAGGAGGAGCTCGATGAAGATCTTGTCATTTGTGTTGATCCGTTTCCAATTGATCAGTAGTGGAGCCCAGTTGGGGTCGATCGGGGATCTGTGTAGCATTTGGGGTAGTCTTCTTTTATTTTGGTTTCGTAGTCGGACCTTGTTTGTATCTGGTTGATGTAATGCTTTATTCATGTAATTGTGTGAAGTGGCGATTGTAAGCCAACTATGTATCTCTTTCCCTTATGTATTACATGGGTTGTGTGAAGATTACCTCACTTACGACATTGCTTTCAATGCGGTTATGCCTCTAAGTCGTGCTTCGACACGTGAGAGATATAGCCACATCGAGGGCGTTACACACGTGTCCACCACAGGACGTGGCTTGCGTTTCCTTAATTTCATTTGGTTGATAATAAACGTTTTGCTCTTTAATTTGATACTAGTAAAAATTTGGATGATAGATATCTTGTGAACCATAGCTCCGTTTTCTATATTCTTTATATATTATAATTCATAGGGAGAAGGTCTTCAGAACAAGCTCAATCAGGGATACATTTGAACTAGTTTTAATTTTTACTGTTTCACTGGTTTAAAAATATATAATTTCACTCGTTCAAAAATCAATATTTTAAAATGCAGATTTCACTCATTTAAAAAATATGTCAATTATTTAAAAAACACTTGATTAAGTCAATACATAAAAACTGCTTCCTTTAATTTCAAATTTAAAACATGTTTCACTGATTTCACTTATTTCAAATCACTGGTTTCACTAAAAAAATGGATATATTTGAACTAATTTTTGTTTAATATATTGCAGTTATCTTTGAAAGCACTTTCATAAACTAAAAATTGTTTCGCTTTATAAAGTTATTTCATATATTTGAAATAATTAGTTTCACACATGAAAACAATCCATTACACATATCCAAAATGTCCGGTTTCACACCGAAGATGACCACCACACGACATGGCCAGCTGGCTTCATATTTTTCGTGGTCAATATCATGCGGGTTATAGCAGTCCTAGGGAACTTGTTTAGTGTTGGAGTTATCACATTTCTATTAATGAGTGTGACAATTTTTATAGGATACGTACCACCTTGGGTAGATGTCCTTTTGAAAAGCAACAGTAATTACAAAATTAGCTAGCGATCATACCAGTAGTAGGAGATACCACAATTACTTGGCTTTGCGGTGGTTTCTCAATGGACAATATCACCTTAAATCGTTATTTGTCTCCATCATTTACTGATTTATTTCGGGACGAAGAGAGTACATGCTATCCACCAACCACAGCTGCATCCTTTGTTTCCCTGAAGGAGAACTCCCATGTGTTTATGTTAAATGTTAGAGACCATTTCATATCCACCCGATCTCCTCCTCTGCGAAGGAAGCGATGCGGTGCCTCCGAGCCGTTGCTGCAAGAAGAACAACAAGGCCAGCAGCACTACCCCGCACGGTATAACCACGTCCCACCCGACGCCGAAGAGGTCGCCACGGGGGCTCGCGTACAGGTGAGAGGAGCGCATGCTCGGCTTGTAGACATGGGCTCTGACCACATCGTACACATGAGGCGCCAGACGGACCATGGTGCCCCCTATGTAGAACCATGGCGAGATCGCTCGAGCTCTGGATCCTCCCAAGGAGGCGTTCAGGACGACCTGCGGGAGGAGGAAGCCATCCAGTATCAGCCCCGCGTACGACACAAGGTCCTCCCAGATCGTCGCCGGCCCTTCACCCATGCTGATCATTGACGGGTCGCCGCTCATGGCACCGGCGTTGATCCCGTGGATTATGGCGGCGAAGGCTCCTCCGAGCGCGTACAATGGCAGGCATATCCATAGCACGGTCCTCTCGGACACGGTGGATGCGCGGCGGCTTGACCACGCCAGCTGAAGAAGGCGCAGCTGCAGCACGAAGGCGATCAGCGTAGGCGTCCTCATCATGACCTCGTTCATCTCTAGCCTCCGGCTCGTGGAGTCGTAGAAGTCATAGTACTGGCTCCTCCTGCTTGCAAACAGGGCCTCGGAGTTGAGCGCGAGAGGGGCGAGATACCCCATGGTGACCACGGCGAGCATGGTGATCGACGTCGCCGCAGCCGCCTCCGGGCTCCTCTTTGTGTGGAGGATCTGCAGGATGGTGAAGACGCACGACAGCGTGGTGGAGGCCAGCAGCAGGACGCTCTCCATGTCCATCCTCGATACGGCCTCAAACACTTGCGATGAGTACATCCCATAGGAGGTGAAGTCGACCTTCTCGAAGAAGAGGCGGTCGGTCTTGTCCCTGAGGCTACTGATGACCCCGGTGCCGTGCCCTTGCGCCTTGGAGTCGAGGGAGGCGAACTGCACCGTTACCAGCGTCTGGCAGTCCGTGGAGCCGTTGTGCTCCTTGCAGCCGACCATGCAGAGGATGCCCCTGTTGGGATCATAAACACCTTCTGCTGAGATCTTTCTCTTCTCATAGCCAACTGAGTAGTTGAACATATTGGTAGGGCGCACCCAGTTATCAGGTGGGGCAGTGTAGCGTATGGTGTAGCTGACATTCAGCAGACCCGGCTCTTTGTCTTCCACGGCCACTGTGTGCTGGAAGAAGGCGTCATCGGCGGCCAGCCTCTCGCTGGCGAGCATCACCGAGCCGATTGTGACTGGGTAGGCTTCTCCACTCCAGAAGTCCAGCCCGTCGAAACGAAACGCAAAGTCACTGACGGTACAGTTAAAGTCAGGGAACGAGTACGACTCCGTGATCTTCTTCCCCTTGCTGATTTCCAGGTAGTGCTTCCTGGCCTCCCCGAGCACCGTGGCGTTGTAGCTGTACTTCACGTCGGAGAGATTGGTAGAGCTTCTTTGGTCGTCGATGCTCGACGCTGTTATCACGCCGTGGATCAGTCCAGAGCCGGCGTTGGTCGAGTTCCAGAGCATCCCTGACACGATGCTCCGCTCCCGTATCGTCCATACGGCCGGGAACCAGAAGCTCATCCCGATCCCGCATCCGTGCTCTTGCACAGCCGGAGCAGACGACGGCACCGGCAGCGCAACCCGGCACGCCTTGACGCAGAGCATGCGCCGATCCGAGTCCCAGTGCCCGTCGGCCACGACGGCCTCCTCGCGGACCAAGGAGTGTTGGCGGCGGCGGTAGTACCGGCGCCTCTCGGTCGCCCTGGTGTCGTTGAAGAGCACAGCATATGCGCGGACGTGCACGGCCGCACCGTCCGTGGTGCAGCGCATCTGGTTCACGCGCATCTGGTTCACGCGCATCCAGGGAATCAGAGCGCCGCCGTGCTCTAGGCTGTACGAGGTCATGAGTTGTTGGGTCAGGTGGCTGCACGCAGAGTTGTCGCCCCTGAGCGCCCGGAGCGACTCCCTGGCCGGCTGCTCCAGTGGGCTGGGGCTGCAGGCCGCGCGCTCGGAGCCGTACTTGTAGTCGTCGCCCTCGGCGTACGCGCGGAGGCGGAAAGTCCCAAGGCCGGAGCCGCCCTCCAGACTGCCAGTCACAAAGGGATCGGCGAGGCTGGGAGGACTGGGGACGCGGAGGCGGAGGGCAACGTCGGGGTAGTGCTTGAGGGAGCCGTCCTCTCCGCGCTCGGTGCCCGTCCCGACCATGCAGAGCTGCAGCGAGGCGGAGGAGTAGTGCCCGTCGAGGACGAAGGAGATGGACGCAGGGAAGCTATAATTGTCGCGGCGTCCACCGGGGCTGCGGGGACCGGTGAGGGTGAAGGTGGCGGTAAGGTGGAGGAGAGCCGGGTCTTCGGTGCGGGAGATGCCGTGTGGGAAAAAAGCGAACGAGCCATTATAGGGATCATCATCTTGAGGGGAAAACAGGCCCACGGCGCCACCAGAGAACTGGCCGGCGGAGATCTGGAAGGAGCGGGTCAGTGAAAGGGCATCGTCGGCGTCGGTGCGGCGGTCGTGGGCGGGCGGCAGGGATGGGCAGGCGGTGGAGTAAGAGGAAGCGGTGACAGCGGCCGAGAGGGTGGCGGTGAACGCAAGGAGAAGGAAGCACAAGCAAAGGTGGTACGTGTGCGTGATGGGATTCCTCCCTGGTGGCGGCGCCATTCTTGGTTGGTTGGTTGAGCTTGTTAGCCCGGCCATGGCCATGTCCATGTGTTGGTGCTTACATACCCGAGGGAGTACTAGACTAGTAGTAGAAAACTGCAGTGCTGCGATGTGGATTGTGGAATGGCCGACTTATTTGTTGGCAACTTGCATGTATCGAAGAAAAGTTGGGAGGAAATATAGAAGAAAAAATGTGCCTAGTGGAAAGTTGGGAGGAAATATCGAAGAAAAAATGTGTCTAGTGATGAGAGGCATAATGGCCAATGGGTCCACACACTTATCTTGTCCTGGTTTTTCAAAGTAAACGTCAACGGTCAGTGAACCCGGCCTTTCGTTTTCATTCAAGTTAATTGTTTGCAAAAAGAAATATTCAAGTTAATTAACGGAGTACCGCTAAAAGAAGTTTAATTAAAACAAAAAAAATAATGGAGTAACCAAGGATGCTTCACACCTTGTAACCCCTTTGTTTCGAGATTTTTAAAGTTCTTAGATTGTCCTAGGTGAAACTTAAATTAAGGCTGACCAAGTCTCTATGCAGAAACATATCAAATTCTCTACTGTAGATAATTGTGGATTTTTTGTTCTTGAATTCAGAAAATGTTTGCATATTCGAAATATGTTTGCTAATTTGAAAAAAAAATTCCATCAAATTGAAAAACTGTTCACGGATGTAAATATTGATCACCAATTTGAAAATTTGTTTATGGATTTGAAAAATGTTCACGAATTTAAAAATATTCATGAATGTTAAAAATCATCACGAATTTTAAAAATGTTCCTAATTCATAAAATGCTTACAGAATTTAAATAAGAAAAACAAATAAAGGGATACAGATTAAAAGGAAAGAAAATAGAAAATAAAAAAACCAGAAAAGCCAAAGAAGAATGGGAAAAAACCTTCCCAAAAGCGGAAGGAAGGTTCTTGTAGCTTACAAAAACCGCAATCTGAGCTAACATTATCGCCAATGAGCCGGTCCAGGAAACAACGTAACGTTAGCGAGCAATTTTTTGTTGTCGAGAATTCGCCCTCTCTAGGCACTTTATTCAGTAATAGGCAGTTCATATCCGATTGAACAGGAACAATCAGATGAAAGTACTAGGACCTTGAACAACAGCCTCTCTTGCCGCAGCATGAGCAGCTGCATTAGCGCACTCCTAGTGAACTCAAACTTGAACCCCTGAAATGTCGACAGAAGAGTCTGTGAAAATATGGTATCCTACATTTACTAGGTCAAGCCAAGCCAAGGCCCAACCAAGCCCACAAAGCTGACTAAGTCACAACCCAGGCTTCAGGCAAAAGAAGCCAGGCATGTCCGACATCTGCCTAAGAACCGCCCAGATTTAAGTAAAAAAAAACTGGTAAAACTTGTGAAATCTCACAATCCATCCATCCCTTGGTCAGATTTTGTACGGTAACGCAACAGAAGAAGAAAAAAACATACTAAAAACATGCCCAGTACCACTATGAGATACATACAAGATTTGATCCGATAATTATCAACTCAAAAGCGAAACGGAAGGAGAGTCGGTGGAGATCGTTGATGCAGATCCCCACATGTAGGATTTTAGAACCTATCATCCGCGAGGACGTTCTACGTCAGACAGCCCTTCGGGAGGCCCTCGGACATTTCCTCAGAGACGGCTTCAGGGAAAGCAACTAGTTAACGAGCGCTTCTTCGGGAGCTTCTCAACGATCAGCACCACTTGGCGCGCTCTCAGCCATTTGCCACGTGTCGCGCTCCCAACGATTTTGTTTTTTTATATTTTTTCGCACGCGTTTTCGGCCTTTTAAATGATTTCTAGACGTTTTTTCCACCTGTCTTCCTTAGCTTTTCCATCAAAAAAATCGAGAAAATAATTTTTGCGTGAAAAAACGCTTTCTTTTTTTTCGCGAGAGCCCCGGCCGCGTCTCTCGGAAATGAAAAAAAAAGTGTTTTCTGTTTTTTTTCTTTTCGCAAGAGTCACGGTTTTACTTCCGCGAGAGGCATAGTTGTGCTTTAACGAAAGTCACAGCCATGCCTCTTGAAAAAAAATACATTTTCTATTTCTTTTTCTTTCGCGAGAGTCACGGTTTTCCTTTCGTGAGAGTCACGGCCATGCCTCCTCGGAAACGAAAAAAACGTGTTTTCTCTTCTTCTTCTTTCGTTTCCGAGGCACGATTGTGATTTCGTGAGAGGCACGGGCGTCTTTCGGAAAGGGAAAAAACCCATGCTCCTGGTTCGGTCTTTTCGTCCGGTTTTTTTGTTGTGAAAAAAAAAGATTCGTCAAAACCTATCAACATGAGATCTAGTTTTGAAGATATTGACACGAAGAATCAAACGGTGAAAGCGGTTCGAGATGAGACGTTGAATGATTAATTTTCCAATTGGTTTGATTGGTCAACATGATGGCCTAATTACTGAACCGAATCTGATCATCCTTTATGGTTTGATATTAAAAAGAAATGAAATTGTTTTAAGCTTTCGCAGTTTCAAAGATATGGTAGAGTCCTTTGTTCCAGAATGGTACCAAAAATTATTTTAGTGCAGTTGAAAAATAAACAAACAAATTATCATCCTCTAATCAGTTTAGGGGTCGGCTAAGTGCAGCCTAGAGGAGGATAACCGAATTTATCCTCCCTTACGATTAGATACATGATCGGTTAGAGTTTTGCTAATGTGGATACTTTTGGTTGAGCAACAGGTTTATAAAGAGAACCGGGAGTAAAACGGGAAGAAGAATCTACAAGTAATCTTTCTAACTAGCAAGGTCGGAACATGGGCATATTGTTGATCTCAACGCAGAAACAAAGAACGTAAAAAAAAAAATCTGGATCACTTTCCTGATGCCACGCGGCCTGTAAAGAGTGTGCATACCTTGTTGGGGTGGTCAAAGAGAAATAGAGACCTAGTTTAGAGATCAATCGCAAGTTGTTGTTCTTTCATGGTGAAAAGTAACTGGCTTTATTTTTATTTTTATTTTCCAAGAGAAATTTCCACAGGGGCAGCACGACGACGCCGCCCTCGTCGCGGCCGCCCATTAGTGGTCGTTGTAGCGAGCTGGCCATTGTACGAGTTTTGAAAATGTAGTCTATATCAAAGTAATGCATTAACTCTGCACTTGCTGTTAAAAAAACTCTGCACTGCTCTTAGAATACTATGGAGAACGGGGCTGCCATACCAGTGCGACGAATTTACATTTTTCAAAGTTGATTTTTCTAAAACATGCAAACATTTTTTTAAAAAAAAGTGAACACTTTTTAAATGTGAATATGTTTTGAAATTGCAAAGTTTTTTTGGAAAAGGCAAACAAAATTTGAAATTTAGAACCATTGTTTCAAGACACTGACATTTTCTAACGTTCGCAAATACTTTTTGACTTTGTGAACAAATTTGTAAACTGGAACATTTCTTGAAATTTTGAACAAAATTTTAAAATCTCAAAAAATAGAAACTCCAAAACATTTTTTTCACATGTACAGAAAAACTGAAAATTGGAGCACTTTTAGAATATTTAATGATTTTATAAAAACATGAAAATTTTGAATTTATATAAAATTATGACACATGCAAACATTTTTTGAATTTTTTGAACATTTATTTGTAAAAGTCAACATTTTTTAAATTTCAAATACAATTTAACTTCCATGCGAATAATAGAAAATAAAAAACTAGAAACATTTAAAGTAAAAAACTCAAAAGAAAAACTGAAAATTTGAAAACAAAAAATTAAGAAAAAAACAGATTCAGAACCGTTCCCAAAACTGGATGGCTTGTACTGTCTAATATGTCAATATTATTGCCCATATTGTGAAGCTTCCAGAATTTCCTGCTACGAGCGTCCAATAGCAATTGCGGTCCTTTACATCGCATTTTGCGTCAAGATGCCCACGTTCCGCAACCGCATGTCATCGATTCTGCCTCTCGCGGAATTAAATCCATGCCTTCACAAGAAGTAAATCGGTGCCTCTTGCGTGTTTTTTTCGTTCTCCGAGAGGCAGGGTGGTGTCTCTCTCGGAAGCAAATCCGTGCCTCTCGTAGTCTAAAGAAAAACGAGTTCTTTCCTTCTGTGAGTGGCATGGTCGTGTGGATCACATAAGCAAATCCATGCCTCCACGAGAAATTCCTGCCTCTCGCGGATGGAAAAAATGTGTTTTTTCTTTTCCGAGAGGCACGACCATGGCTCTCGTGAAAACGAATCCATGCCTTCATGAGAAGTAAATGTGTGTCTCTTGTGAAGGAAAAAAGTTTTTTTTCTCTTTTGCCAAAGACACGGCCGCATAAGCAATTATGTACGTCCCTCCACGAAAAGTAAATGTGTGCCTCTTACGAAAGGGGAAAAAAAGAACATGCGCCAAAAAAATTGGAAAAAGATTTTTGGTCCAAAACCAAAGAAAAACAGAAAGACTTCCGAAAACCCAAAAAAACAAAAAAAATGTATTTAAAAGCCAAGAACGCATGCAAAAAGATAAAAATTAAAACAAAATTTGGAAAGAACGCCCATAACGCGACACGTGGTGGCGGCGGAGAGTGCGCCAAGTGGCGTAGCCCAGCCCAAGTGACCCTTGCAGGGGCTTTCTAAGGAGTACTTGTTGGAAATATGCCCTAGAGGCAATAATAAAAACATTATTATTATATTTTCTTGTTCATGATAATTGTCTTTATTCATGCTATAATTGTGTTATCCGGAAATCGTAATACATGTGTGAATAACAGACACCAACATGTCCCTAGTAAGCCTCTAGTTGACTAGCTCGTTAATCAACAGATAGTCATGGTTTCCTGGCTATGGACATAAGATGTCATTGATAACGAGATCACATCATTAGGAGAATGATGTGATGGACAAGACCCAACCCTAAACATACCATAAAGATCGTGTAGTTCGGTTGCTAGAGTTTTGCAATGTCAAGTATCTTTTCATTAGACCATGAGATCGTGTAACTCCCGGATACCATAGGAGTGCTTTGGGTGTACCAAACGTCACAACGTAACTGGGTGACTATAAAGGTATACTACGGGTATCTCCGAAAGTGTCTGTTGGGTTGACACGGATCAAGACTGGGATTTGTCACTCCGTATGACGGAGAGGTATCACTGGGCCCACTCGGTAATGCATCATCATAATGAGCTCAAAGTGACCAAGTGTCTGGTCACGGGATCATGCATTACGGTACGAGTAAAGTGACTTGCCGGTAACGAGATTGAACGAGGTATTGGGATACCGACGATCGAATCTCGGGCAAGTAATATATCGATTGACAAAGGGAATTGCATGCGGGGTTGATTGAATCCTCGACATCGTGGTTCATCCGATGAGATCATCGTGGAGCATGTGGGAGCCAACATGGGTATCCAGATTCCGCTGTTGGTTATTGACCGGAGAGTCGTCTCGGTCATGTCTACATGTCTCCCGAACCCGTAGGGTCTACACACTTAAGGTTCGGTGACGCTAGGGTTGTGAAGATATGTATATGCAGTAACCCGAATGTTGTTCGGAGTCTCGGATGAGATCCCGGACGTCACGAGGAGTTCCGGAATGGTCCGGAGGTAAAGAATTATATATAGGAAGTGCTGTTTCGGCCATCGGGACAAGTTTCGGGGTTACCGGTATTGTACCGGGACCACCGGAAGGGTCCCGGGGGTCCACCGGGTGGGGCCACCTATCCCGGAGGGCCCCATGGGCTGAAGTGGGAAGGGACCCAGCCCTTAGTGGGCTGGGGCGCCACCCCTAAGGGGCCCATGCGCCTAGGGTTAGGGGAAACCCTAAAGGGGGGGGGCGCCCCCTTGCCTTGGGGGGCAAGCCCCCCCACCCTTGGCCGCCCCCCCCCCCCCTAGGAGATCCATCTCCTAGGGCCGGCGCCCCCCCCCCCTGGCACCCCTATATATAGTGGGGGAGAGGAGGGACTTGAGGCTACGCTTTTGGTGCTTCCCTCTCTCCCTGTTAGATCTCTCTCTCTTGTAGTATAGGCGAAGCCCTGCTACTGTGACGCCCTGCATCCACCACCACGCCGTCGTGCTGCTGGATCATCACCAACCTCTCCTTCCCCCTTGCTGGATCAAGAAGGAGGAGACGTCTCCCGTCCCGTACGTGTGTTGAACGCGGAGGTGCCGTCCGTTCGGCACTCGGTCATCGGTGATTTGGATCACGTCGTGTTCGACTACATCATCCCCGTTCGTTGAACGCTTCCGCACGCGATCTACAAAGGTATGTAGATGCATCTCATGACTCGTTGCTAGATGAACTCCTAGTTGGATCTTGGTGAAACGAGTAGGAAATTTTTTGTTTTCTGCAACGTTCCCCAACAGTGGCATCATGAGCTAGGTCTATGCGTAGTTCTTCTTGCGCGAGTAGAACACAATTTGTTGTGGGCGTGGATTTATCAACCTTCTTGCCGCTACTAGTATTTTCTTGCTTCAGCGGCATTGTGGGATGAAGCGGCCCGGACCAACCTTACACGTACGCTTACGTGAGACCGGTTCCACCGACTAACATGCACTAGTTGCATAAGGTGGCTGGCGGGTGTCTGTCTCTCCCAGTTTAGTTGGAGCGGATTCGATGAACAGGGTCCTTATGAAGGGTAAATAGAAGTTGACAAATCACGTTGTGGCTTTCACGTAGGTAAGAAAACGTTCTTGCTAGAACCCTAATTCAGCCACGTAAAACTTGCAACAACAATTAGAGGACGTCTAACTTGTTTTTGCAGCAAGTGGTTTGTGATATGATATGGACAAAGTTGTGATGAATGATGAATGATCTATATGTGATGTATGAGATGTTCATGCTATTGTAATAGGAATCACGACTTGCATGTCGATGAGTATGACAACCGGCAGGAGCCATAGGAGTTCTCTTTATTCTTTTATATGACCTGCATGTCATTGAGAAACGCCATGTAAATTACTTTACTTCATTGCTAAACGCGTTAGCCATAGTAGTAGAAGTAATAGTTGGCGAGCAACTTCATGGAGATCATGATGATGGAGATCATGATGATGGAGATCATGGTGTCAAGCCGGTGACAAGATGATCATGGAGCCCCAAGATGGAGATCAAAGGAGCTATGTGATATTGGCCATATCATGTCACGTTTATTATTTGATTACATGTGATGTTTATCATGTTTTGCATCTTGTTTACTTAGAACGACGATAGTAAATAAGATGATCCCTCATAACAATTTCAAGAAGTGTTCTCCCCTAACTGTGCACCGTTGCTAAAGTTCGTCGTTTCGAAGCACCACGTGATGATCGGGTGTGATAGATTCTTACGTTCACATACAACGGGTGTAAGACAGTTTTACACATGCAAAACACTTAGGGTTAACTTGACGAGCCTAGCATGTGCATAGACATGGCCTTGGAACACAGAAGACCGAAAGGTCGAGCATGAGTCGTATAGAAGATGCGATCAACATGAAGATGTTCACCGACGTTGACTAGTCCGTCTCACGTGACGATCGGACACGGCCTAGTTAACTCGGATCATGTAATACTTGGATGACAAGAGGGATGTCTAATCTAAGTGGGAGTTCATTATATAATTTGATTAGATGAACTTTATGAAGGAAATATGCCCAAGAGGCAATAATAAAGTTATTATTTATTTCCTTATATCATGATAAATGTTTATTATTCATGCTAGAATTGTATTAACCGGAAACATAATACATGTGTGAATACATAGACAAACAGAGTGTCACTAGTATGCCTCTACTTGACTAGCTCGTTAATCAAAGATGGTTATGTTTCCTAACCATGAACAAAGAGTTGTTATTTGATTAACGAGGTCACATCATTAGTTGAATGATCTGGTTGACATGACCCATTCCATTAACTTAGCACCCGATCGTTTAGTATGTTGCTATTGCTTTCTTCATGACTTATACATGTTCCTATAACTATGAGATTATGCAACTCCCGTTTACCGGAGGAACACTTTGGGTACTACCAAACGTCACAACGTAACTGGGTGATTATAAAGGAGTACTACAGGTGTCTCCAATGGTAGATGTTGGGTTGGCGTATTTCGAGATTAGGGTTTGTCACTCCGATTGTCGGAGAGGTATCTCTGGGCCCTCTCGGTAATACACATCACATAAGCCTTGCAAGCATAATAACTAAGATGTTAGTTATGAGATGATGTATTACGGAACGAGTAAAGAGACTTGCCAGTAACGAGATTGAACTAGGTATTGGATACCGACGATCGAATCTCGGGCAAGTAACATACCGATGACAAAGGGAACAACGTATGTTGTTATGCGGTCTGACCGATAAAGATCTTCGTAGAATATGTAGGAGCCAATATGGGCATCCAGGTCCCGCTATTGGTTATTGACCGGAGACATGTCTCGGTCATGTCTACATTGTTCTCGAACCGTAGGGTCCGCACGCTTAACGTTACGATGATAGTTATTATGAGTTTATGCATTTTGATGTACCGAAGGTTGTTCGGAGTCCCAGATGTGATCACGGACATGACGAGGAGTCTCGAAATGGTCGAGACATAAAGATTGATATATTGGAAGCCTATGTTTGGACATCGGAAGTGTTCCGGATGAAATCGGGATTTTACCGGAATACCAGGAGGGTTACCGGAACCCCCCCGGGAGGCAAATGGGCCTATTGGGCCTTAGTGGAAAAGTGAAAGGGGCTGCCCACAAGGGCTGCGCGCCTCCCCCCCTTCCCTAGTCCTATTAGGACTAGGAGAAGGGGCCGACCCCCTCTTTCTCTCTTCCCTTTGGAAGAATCCTATTAGGAATAGGATTGGGGGGGGGGAGTCCTACTCCTGGTAGGAGTAGGACTCCTCCTGCGCCCCTCTCCCTAGCCGGCCGAACCCCTCCCCCTGCTCCTTTATATACGGGGGCAGGGGGCACCCCATAGACACACAAGTTGATCCTTGAGATCGTTCCTTAGCCATGTGCGGTGCCCCCTGCCACCAAATTCCACCTCGATCATACCGTTGTAGTGCTTAGGCGAAGCCCTGCGTCGGTAGTACATCAAGATCGTCACCACGCCGTCGTGCTGACGGAACTCCTCCCCGAAGCTTTGCTGGATCGGAGCCCGGGGATCGTCATCGAGCTGTACGTGTGCTAAGAACTCGGAGGTGCCGGAGTAACGGTGCTTGGATCGGTCGGATCGGGAAGAAGACGTACGACTACTTCCTCTACGTTGTGTGATCGCTTCCGCAGTCGGTCTGCGTTGGTACGTAGACAACACTCTCCCCCTCATTGCTATGCATCACCATGATCTTGCGTGTGCGTAGGAAAATTTTGAAATTACTACGTTCCCCAACAGTGGCATCCGAGCCTAGGTTTTTATGGTTTGATGTTATTTGCACGAGTAGAACACAAGTGAGTTGTGGGCGATACAAGTCATACTGCCTACCAGCATGTCATACTTTGGTTCGGCGGTATTGTTGGACGAGACGATCCGGACCAACCTTACGCGTACTCTTACGCGAGACCGGTTCCCTCGACGTGCTTTGCACATAGATGGCTTGCGGAAGACTGTCTCTCCAACTTTAGTTGAACCAAGTGTGGCTACGCCCGGTCCTTGAGAAGGTTAAAACGGAGTCTATTTGACGAACTATCGTTGTGGTTTTGATGCGTAAGTGAGATGAGTTCTTACTTAAGCCCGTAGCAGCCACGTAAAACTTGCAACAACAAAGTAGAGGACGTCTAACTTGTTTTTGCAGGGCATGTTGTGATGTGATATGGTCAAGGCATGATGCTGATTTTATTGTATGAGATGATCATGTTTTGTAACCAAGTTATCGGCAACTGGCAGGAGCCATATGGTTGTCGCTTTATTGTATGCAATGCAATCGCGATGTAATGCTTTACTTTATTACTAAGCGGTAGTGATAGTCGTAGAAGCATAAGATTGGCGAGACGACAACGATGCTACGATGGAGATCAAGGTGTCGCGCCGGTGACGATGGTGATCATGACGGTGCTTCGGAGATGGAGATCACAAGCACAAGATGATGATGGCCATATCATATCACTTATATTGATTGCATGTGATGTTTATCCTTTTATGCATCTTATCTTGCTTTGATTGACGGTAGCATTATAAGATGATCTCTCACTAAATTATCAAGAAGTGTTCTCCCTGAGTATGCACCGTTGCCAAAGTTCGTCGTGCCCAGACACCACGTGATGACCGGGTGTGATAAGCTCTACGTCCATCTACAACGGGTGCAAGCCAGTTTTACACACGCAGAATACTCAGGTTAAACTTGACGAGCCTAGCATATGCAGATATGGCCTCGGAACACAGAGACCGAAAGGTCGAGCGTGAATCATATAGTAGATATGATCAACATAACGATGTTCACCATTGAAAACTACTCCATCTCACGTGATGATCGGTTATGGTTTAGTTGATTTGGATCACGTGATCACTTAGAGGATTAGAGGGATGTCTATCTAAGTGGGAGTTCCTAAGTAATTTGATTAACTGAACTTAAACTTATCATGAACTTAGTACCTGATAGTATCTTGCTTGTTTATGTTGATTGTAGATAGATGGCTCGTGCTGTTGTTCCGTTGAATTTTAATGCGTTCCTTGAGAAAGCAAAGTTGAAAGATGATGGTAGCAATTACACGGACTAGGTCCGTAACCTGAGAATTATCCTCATTGCTGCACAGAAGAATTACGTCCTGGAAGCACCGCTAGGTGCCAGGCCTGCTGCTGGAGCAACACCAGATGTTATGAACGTCTGGCAGAGCAAAGCTGATGACTACTCGATAGTTCAGTGTGACATGCTTTACGGCTTAGAATCGGGACTTCAACGACGTTTTGAACATCATGGAGCATATGAGATGTTCCAGGAGTTGAAGTTAATATTTCAAGCAAATGCCCGAATTGAGAGATATGAAGTCTCCAATAAGTTCTATAGCTGCAAGATGGAGGAGAACAGTTCTGTCAGTGAGCATATACTCAAAATGTCTGGGTATAATAATCACTTGATTCAGATGGGAGTTAATCTTCCAGATGATTGCGTCATTGAAAGAATTCTCCAATCACTGCCACCAAGCTACAAGAGCTTCGTGATGAACTATAATATGCAAGGGATGAACAAGACTATTCCCGAGCTCTTCGCAATGCTGAAAGCTGCGGAGGTAGAAATCAAGAAGGAGCATCAAGTGTTGATGGTTAACAAAACCACTAGTTTCAAGAAAAAGGGCAAAGGGAAGAAGAAGGGGAACTTCAAGAAGAACCGCAAGCAAGTTGCTGCTCAGGAGAAGAAACCCAAGTCTGGACCTAAGCCTGAAACTGAGTGCTTCTACTGCAAGCAGACTGGTCACTGGAAGCGGAACTACCCCAAGTATTTGGCGGATAAGAAGGATGGCAAGGTGAACAAAGGTATATGTGATATACATGTTATTGATGTGTACCTTACTAGAGCTCGCAGTAGCACCTGGGTATTTGATACTGGTTCTGTTGCTAATATTTGCAACTCGAAACAGGGACTACGGAATAAGCGGACGCTAGCAAAGGACGAGGTGACGATGCGCGTGGGAAACGGTTCCAAAGTCGATGTGATCGCGGTCGGCACGCTACCTCTACATCTACCTTCGGGATTAATATTGGACCTAAATAATTGTTATTTGGTGCCAGCGTTGAGCATGAACATTATATCTGGATCTTGTTTAATGCGAGACAGTTATTCATTTAAATCAGAGAATAATGGTTGTTCTATTTATATGAGTAATATCTTTTATGGTCATGCACCTTTGAAGAGTGGTCTATTCTTGTTGAATCTCGATAGTAGTGATACACATATTCATAATGTAGAAGCCAAAAGATGCAGAGTTGATAATGATAGTGCAACTTATTTGTGGCACTGCCGTTTAGGTCATATCGGTGTAAAGCGCATGAAGAAACTCCATACTGATGGGCTTTTGGAACCACTTGATTATGAATCACTTGGTACTTGCGAATCGTGCCTCATAGGCAAGATGACTAAGACACCGTTCTCCGGTACTATGGAGAGAGCAACAGATTTATTGGAAATCATACATACCGATGTATGTGGTCCGATGAATATTGAGGCTCATGGCGGATATCGTTATTTTCTCACCTTCACAGATGATATATCTACTTAATGAAACATAAGTCTGAAACATTTGAAAAGTTCAAGGAATTTCAGAGTGAAGTTGAAAATCATCGTAACAAGAAAATAAAGTTTCTACGATCTGATCGTGGAGGAGAATATTTGAGTTACGAGTTTGGTATACATTTGAAAAACTGTGGAATAGTTTCGCAACTCACGCCACCCGGAACACCACAGCGTAATGGTGTGTCCGAACGTCGTAACCGTACTTTACTAGATATGGTGCGATCTATGATGTCTCTTACTGATTTACCGCTATCGTTTTGGGGTTATGCTTTAGAGACGGCCGCATTCACGTTAAATAGGGCACCATCAAAATCCGTTGAGACGACGCCTTATGAACTATGGTTTGGCAAGAAACCAAAGTTGTCGTTTCTTAAAGTTTGGGGCTGCGATGCTTATGTGAAAAAGCTTCAACCTGATAAGCTCGAACCCAAAGCGGAGAAATGTGTCTTCATAGGATACCCAAAGGAAACTGTCGGGTATACCTTCTATCACAGATCCGAAGGCAAGACATTCGTTGCTAAGAATGGATCATTTCTAGAGAAGGAGTTTCTCTCGAAAGAAGTAAGTGGGAGGAAAGTAGAACTTGACGAGGTAACTGTACCTGCTCCCTTATTGGAAAATAGTACATCACAGAAAACTGTTTCTGCGACACCTATACCAATTAGTGAGGAAGCTAATAATGATGATCATGAAGCTTCAGGACAAGATACTACTGAACCACGTAGATCAACCAGAGTGAGATCCGCACCAAAGTGGTACGGTAATCCAGTTCTGGAAGTCATGCTACTAGATCATGATGAACCTACGAACTATGAAGAAGCGATGGTGAGCCCAGATTCCGCAAAGTGGCTTGAGGCCATGAAATCTGAGATGGGATCCATGTATGAGAACAAAGTATGGACTTTGGTTGACTTGCCCGATGATCGGCAAGCAATTGAGAATAAATGGATCTTCAAGAAAAAGACTGACGCTGACGGTAATATTACTGTCTATAAAGCTCGACTTGTCGCAAAAGGTTTTCGACAAGTTCAAGGGGTTGACTACGATGAGACCTTCTCACCCGTAGCGATGCTTAAATCCGTCAGAATCATGTTAGCAATTGCCGCATTTTATGATTATGAAATATGGCAGATGGATGTCAAAACTGCATTCCTGAATGGATTTCTGGAAGAAGAGTTGTATATGATGCAACCAGAAGGTTTTGTCGATCCAAAGGGAGCTAACAAAGTATGCAAACTCCAGCGATCCATTTATGGACTGGTACAAGCATCTCGGAGTTGGAATAAACGCTTTGATAGTGTGATCAAAGCATTTGGCTTTATACAGACTTTTGGAGAAGCCTGTATTTACAAGAAAGTGAGTGGGAGCTCTGTAGCATTTCTGATATTATATGTGGATGACATATTGCTGATTGGAAATGATATAGAATTTCTGGATAGCATAAAGGGATACTTGAATAAAAGTTTTTCGATGAAAGACCTCGGGGAAGCTGCTTACATATTAGGCATAAAGATCTATAGAGATAGATCAAGACGCTTAATTGGACTTTCACAAAGCACATACCTTGACAAGATTTTGAAGAAGTTCAAAATGGATCAAGCAAAGAAAGGGTTCTTGCCTGTGTTACAAGGTGTGAAGTTGAGTCAGACTCAATGCCCGACCACTGCAGAAGATAGAGAGAAAATGAAAGATGTTCCCTATGCTCTATCATGTATGCAATGCTGTGTACCAGACCTGATGTGTGCCTTGCTATAAGTTTAGCAGGGAGGTACCAAAGTAATCCAGGAGTGGATCACTGGACAGCGGTCAAGAACATCCTGAAATACCTGAAGAGGACTAAGGATATGTTTCTCGTATATGGAGGTGACAAAGAGCTCATCGTAAGAGGTTACATTGATGCAAGCTTTGACACTGATCCGGACGATTCTAAATCGCAAACCGGATACGTGTTTACTTTAAACGGTGGAGCTGTCAGTTGGTGCAGTTCTAAACAAAGCGTCGTAGCGGGATCTACATGTGAAGCGGAGTACATAGCTGCTTCAGAAGCAGCGAACGAAGGAGTCTGGATGAAGGAGTTCATACCCGATCTAGGTGTCATACCTAGTGCATCGGGTCCAATGAAAATCTTTTGTGACAATACTGGTGCAATTGCTTTGGCAAAGGAATCCAGATTTCACAAAAGGACCAAACACATCAAGAGACGCTTCAACTCCATCCGGGATTTAGTCTAGGTGGGAGACATAGAGATTTGCAAGCTACATACGGATCTGAATGTTGCAGACCCGTTGACTAAGCCTCTTCCACGAGCAAAACATGATCAGCACCAAGGCTCCATGGGTGTTAGAATCATTACTGTGTAATCTAGATTATTGACTCTAGTGCAAGTGGGAGACTGAAGGAAATATGCCCTAGAGGCAATAATAAAGTTATTATTTATTTCCTTATATCATGATAAATGTTTATTATTCATGCTAGAATTGTATTAACCGGAAACATAATACATGTGTGAATACATAGACAAACAGAGTGTCACTAGTATGCCTCTACTTGACTAGCTCGTTAATCAAAGATGGTTATGTTTCCTAACCATGAACAAAGAGTTGTTATTTGATTAACGAGGTCACATCATTAGTTGAATGATCTGATTGACATGACCCATTCCATTAGCTTAGCACCCGATCGTTTAGTATGTTGCTATTGCTTTCTTCATGACTTATACATGTTCCTATAACTATGAGATTATGCAACTCCCGTTTACCGGAGGAACACTTTGGGTACTACCAAACGTCACAACGTAACTGGGTGATTATAAAGGAGTACTACAGGTGTCTCCAATGGTAGATGTTGGGTTGGCGTATTTCGAGATTAGGGTTTGTCACTCCGATTGTCGGAGAGGTATCTCTGGGCCCTCTCGGTAATACACATCACATAAGCCTTGCAAGCATAATAACTAAGATGTTAGTTATGAGATGATGTATTACGGAACGAGTAAAGAGACTTGCCAGTAACGAGATTGAACTAGGTATTGGATACCGACGATCGAATCTCGGGCAAGTAACATACCGATGACAAAGGGAACAACGTATGTTGTTATGCGGTCTGACCGATAAAGATCTTCGTAGAATATGTAGGAGCCAATATGGGCATCCAGGTCCCGCTATTGGTTATTGACCGGAGACATGTCTCGGCCATGTCTACATTGTTCTCGAACCGTAGGGTCTGCACGCTTAACGTTACGATGACAGTTATTATGAGTTTATGCATTTTGATGTACCGAAGGTTGTTCGGAGTCCCAGATGTGATCACGGACATGACGAGGAGTCTCGAAATGGTCAAGACATAAAGATTGATATATTGGAAGCCTATGTTTGGACATCGGAAGTGTTCCGGATGAAATCGGGATTTTACCGGAATACCAGGAGGGTTACCGGAACCCCCCCGGGAGGCAAATGGGCCTTAGTGGAAAAGTGAAAGGGGCTGCCCACAAGGGCTGCGCGCCTCCCCCCCTTCCCTAGTCCTATTAGGACTAGGAGAAGGGGCCGACCCCCTCTTTCTCTCTTCCCTTTGGAAGAATCCTATTAGGAATAGGATTGGGGGGGGGGGGGAGTCCTACTCCCGGTAGGAGTAGGACTCCTCCTGCGCCCCTCTCCCTAGCCGGCCGAACCCCTCCCCCTGCTCCTTTATATACGGGGGCAGGGGCACCCCATAGACACACAAGTTGATCCTTGAGATCGTTCCTTAGCCGTGTGCGGTGCCCCCTGCCACCAAATTCCACCTCGATCATACCGTTGTAGTGCTTAGGCGAAGCCCTGCGTCGGTAGTACATCAAGATCGTTACCACGCCGTCGTGCTGACGGAACTCCTCCCCGAAGCTTTGCTGGATCGGAGCCCGGGGATCGTCATCAAGCTGTACGTGTGCTAAGAACTCAGAGGTGCCGGAGTAACGGTGCTTGGATCGGTCGGATCAGGAAGAAGACGTACGACTACTTCCTCTACGTTGTGTGATCGCTTCCGCAGTCGGTCTGCGTTGGTACGTAGACAACACTCTCCCCCTCGTTGCTATGCATCACCATGATCTTGCGTGTGCGTAGGAAAATTTTGAAATTACTACGTTCCCCAACACTTTATTATCATGAACATTAGTCTAAAATATTTTACAATATGTCTTGTAGATCAAATGGCCCACGTAGTCCTCAACTTCAACGCGTTCCTAGAGAAAACCAAGCTGAAAGACGATGGCAGCAACTATACGGACTGGGTCCGGAACCAGAGGATCATCCTCATAGCTGCCAAGAAAGATTATGTCCTACAAGCACCGCTAGGTGAAGCTCCCGTCCCACAGAACCAAGATGTTATGAACGCTTGGCAGACACGTGTTGACGACTACTCCCTCATTCAGTGCGGCATGCTTTGCAGTTTAGAACCGGGGCTCCAAAAGCGTTTTGAGAGACATGGAGCATATGTGATGTTCGAAGAGCTGAAAATGGTTTTCCAAGCTCATGCCCGGGTCGAGAGATATGAGGTCTCCGACAAGTTCTTCAGCTGTAAGATGGAGGAAAACAGTTCTGTCAGTGAGTACATACTCACTATGTCTGGATTACATAACCGCTTGACTCAGCTGGGAGTTAATCTCCCGGATGATGCGGTCATTGACAGAATCCTCCAGTTGCTTCCACCAAGCTACAAGAGCTTTGTGATGAACTTCAACATGCAGGGGATGCAAAAGACCATTCCTGAGTTGTTTTCAATGCTGAAATCAGCGGAGGTAGAAGTCAGAAAGGAACATCAAGTGTTGATGGTCAATAAAACCACCAAGTTCAAGAAAGGCAAGGGTAAAAAGAACTTCAAGAAGGACGGCAAGGAAGTTGCCGCGCCCGGCAAGCAAGCTGCCGGGAAGAAGACAAAGAATGGACCCAAGCCCGAGACTGAGTGCTTTTATTGCAAGGGAAGCGGTCACTAGAAGCGGAACTGCCCCAAATACTTAGCAGACAAGAAGGCCGGCAAAACAAAAGGTATATGTGATATACATGTAATTGATGTGTACCTTACCAGTAATCATAGTAGCTCTTGGGTATTTGATACTGGTGCAGTTGCTCACATTTGTAACTCACAGCAGGAACTACGGAATAGGCGGAGACTGGCAAAGGACGAGGTGACGATGCGCGTCGGGAATGGTTCCAAAGTCGATGTGATCGCCGTCGGCACTCTACCTCTTCATTTACCTACGGGATTAGTTTTAAACCTCAATAATTGTTATTTAGTACCAGTTTGAGCATGAACATTGTATCGGGATCTCGTTTAATACGAGATGGCTACTCATTTAAATCCGAGAATAATGGTTATTCTATTTATATGAGAGATATGTTTTATGGTCATGCTCCTATGGTGAATGGTTTATTCTTTATGAATCTCGAACGTAATGCTACACATGTTCATAGTGTGAGTACCAAAAGATGTAAGGTTGATAATGATAGTCCCACATACTTGTGGCACTGCCGCCTTGGTCACATAGGTGTCAAACGCATGAAGAAGCTCCATGTAGATGGACTTTTAGAGTCTCTTGATTATGAATCATTTGACACGTGCGAACCATGCCTTATGGGTAAAATGACCAAGACTCCGTTCTCAGGAACAATGGAGCGAGCAACCAACTTATTGGAAATCATACATACTGATGTGTGCGGTCCAATGAGTGTTGAGGCTCGCGGTGGCTATCGTTATGTTCTCACCCTCACTGATGATTTGAGTAGATATGGATATGTTTGCTTAATGAAACACAAGTCTGAAACCTTTGAAAAGTTCAAGGAATTTCAGAGTGAGGTTGAGAATCAACGTGACAGGAAAATCAAGTTTCTACGATCAGATCGTGGAGGAGAATACTTGAGTCACGAATTTGGCACACAGTTAAGAAAATGTGGAATAGTTTCACAACTCACGCCGCCTGGAACACCTCAGCGTAACGGTGTGTCCGAACGTCGTAATCGCACTCTATTAGATATGGTGCGGTCTATGATGTCTCTTACCGATCTACCGCTATCTTTTTGGGGCTATGCTTTAGAGACTGCTGCATTCACTTTAAATAGGGCTCCGTCGAAATCCGTTGAGACGACACCGTATGAATTATGGTTTGGGAAGAAACCTAAGCTGTCGTTTCTGAAAGTTTGGGGATGCGATGCTTATGTCAAGAAACTTCAACCTGAAAAGCTCGAACCCAAGTCGGAAAAATGCGTCTTCATAGGATACCCAAAAGAAACTATTGGGTATACCTTCTACCTCAGATCCGAAGGCAAGATCTTTGTTGCCAAGAATGGATCCTTTCTAGAGAAAGAGTTTCTCTCGAAAGAAGTAAGTGGGAGGAAAGTAGAACTTTATGAAGTGTTACCTCTTGAACCGGAAAATGGCGCAACTCAAGAAAATGTTTTTGAGGTGCTTGCACCGACTAGAGAGGAAATTAATGATGATGATCATGAAACTTCTGATCAAGTTGCTACTGAACTTCGAAGGTCCACAAGGACACGTTCCGCACCAGAGTGGTACGGCAACCCTGTCTTGGAAATCATGTTGTTAGACAACGATGAACCTTCGAACTATGAAGAAGCGATGGCGGGCCCGGATTCCGACAAATGGCTAGAAGCCATCAAATCCGAGATAGGATCCATGTATGAAAACGAAGTATGGACTTTGACTGACTTGCCCGTTGAAAGGCGAGCCATAGAGAATAAATGGATCTTTAAGAAGAAGACAGACGCGGATGGTAATGTAACCATCTATAAAGCTCGGCTTGTCGCTAAGGGTTATCGACAAGTTCAAGGGGTTGACTACGATGAGACTTTCTCACCGGTAGCGAAGCTAAAGTCCGTCCGAATCATGTTAGCAATTGCCGCATTTTACGATTATGAAATATGGCAAATGGACGTCAAAACGGCATTCCTTAATGGTTTCCTTAAGGAAGAATTGTATATGATGCAGCCGGAAGGTTTTGTCAATCCTAAGAATGCTGACAAGGTGTGCAAGCTCCAACGCTCGATTTATGGGCTGGTGCAAGCATCTCGGAGTTGGAACATTCGCTTTGATGAGATGATCAAAGCGCTTGGGTTTACGCAGACTTATGGAGAAGCCTGCGTTTACAAGAAAGTGAGTGGGAGCTCTGTAGCATTTCTCATATTATATGTAGATGACATACTTTTGATGGGAAATGATATAGAACTCTTGGACAGCATTAAGGCCTACTTGAATAAGAGTTTTTCAATGAAGGACCTTGGAGAAGCTGCTTATATATTAGGCATCAAGATCTATAGGGATAGATCGAGACGCCTCATGGGTCTTTCACAAAGCACATACCTTGATAAGATATTGAAGAAGTTCAATATGGATCAATCTAAGAAGGGGTTCTTGCCTGTGTTACAAGGTATGAAATTGAGCTCGGCTCAAAGTCCGACCACGGCAGAAGAAATAAAAGAGATGAGTGTCATCCCCTATGCCTCAGCCATAGGTTCTATTATGTATGCCATGCTGTGTATCTGACCTGATGTAAACCTTGCCGTAAGTTTGGTAGGAAGATACCAAAGTAATCCCGGCAAGGAACACTGGACAGCGGTCAAGAATATCCTGAAGTACCTGAAAAGGACTAAGGAGATGTTTCTCGTTTATGGAGGTGACGAAGAGCTCGTCGTAAAGGGTTACGTCGACGCTAGCTTTGACACAGATCTGGATGACTCAAAGTCACAAACCGGATACGTGTATATTTTGAATGGTGGGGCAGTAAGCTGGTGCAGTTGCAAGCAGAGCATCGTGGCGGGATCTACGTGTGAAGCGGAGTACATGGCAGCCTCGGAGGCAGCACATGAAGCAATTTGGGTGAAGGAGTTCATCACCGACCTCGGAGTCATACCCAATGCGTCGGGGCCGATCAAACTCTTCTGTGACAACACTGGAGCTATTGCACTTGCCAAGGAGACCAGGTTTCACAAGAAGACAAGGCACATCAAGCGTCGCTTCAACTCCTTTCGTGAAAATGTTCAGGATGGAGACATAGATATTTGTAAAGTACATACGGACCTAAATGTAGCAGATCCGTTGACTAAACCTCTCCCTAGGGCAAAACATGATCAACACCAGAATTCCATGGGTGTTCGATTCATCACAATGTAACTAGATTATTGACTCTAGTGCAAGTGGGAGACTGTTGGAAATATGCCCTAGAGGCAATAATAAAAGCATTATTATTATATTTCCTTGTTCATGATAATTGTCTTTATTCATGCTATAATTGTGTTATCCGGAAATCGTAATACATGTGTGAATAATAGACACCAACATGTCCCTAGTAAGCCTCTAGTTGACTAGCTCGTTAATCAACAGATAGTCATGGTTTCCTGGCTATGGACATAAGATGTCATTGATAACGAGATCACATCATTAGGAGAATGATGTGATGGACAAGACCCAACCCTAAACATAGCATAAAGATCGTGTAGTTCGGTTGCTAGAGTTTTGCAATGTCAAGTATCTTTTCCTTAGACCATGAGATCGTGTAACTCCCGGATACCGTAGGAGTGCTTTGGGTGTACCAAACGTCACAACGTAACTGGGTGACTATAAAGGTATACTACGGGTATCTCCGAAAGTGTCTGTTGGGTTGACACGGATCAAGACTGGGATTTGTCACTCCGTATGACGGAGAGGTATCACTGGGCCCACTCGGTAATGCATCATCATAATGAGCTCAAAGTGACCAAGTGTCTGGTCACGGGATCATGCATTACGGTACGAGTAAAGTGACTTGCCGGTAACGAGATTGAACGAGGTATTGGGATACCGACGATCGAATCTCGGGCAAGTAATATATCGATTGACAAAGGGAATTGCATACGGGGTTGATTGAATCCTCGACATCGTGGTTCATCCGATGAGATCATCGTGGAGCATGTGGGAGCCAACATGGGTATCCAGATCCCGCTGTTGGTTATTGACCGGAGAGTCGTCTCGGTCATGTCTACATGTCTCCCGAATCCGTAGGGTCTACACACTTAAGGTTCGGTGACGCTAGGGTTGTGAAGATATGTATATGCAGTAACCCGAATGTTGTTCGGAGTCCCGGATGAGATCCCGGACGTCACGAGGAGTTCCGGAATGGTCCGGAGGTAAAGAATTATATATAGGAAGTGCTGTTTCGGCCATCGGGACAAGTTTCGGGGTTACCGGTATTGTACCGGGACCACCGGAAGGGTCCCGGGGGTCCACCGAGTGGGGCCACCTATCCCGGAGGGCCCCATGGGCTGAAGTGGGAAGGGACCCAGCCCTTAGTGGGCTGGGGCGCCACCCCTAAGGGGCCCATGCGCCTAGGGTTAGGGGAAACCCTAAAGGGGGGGCGCCCCCTTGCCTTGGGGGGCAAGCCCCCCCCCCCCACCCTTGCCCCCCCCCTAGGAGATCCATCTCCTAGGGCCGGCGCCCCCCCTTGGCACCCCTATATATAGTGGGGGAGAGGAGGGACTTGAGGCTACGCTTTTGGTGCTTCCCTCTCTCTCTGTTACATCTCTCTCTTGTAGTATAGGCGAAGCCCTGCTACTGTGACGCCCTGCATCCACCACCACGCCGTCGTGCTGCTGGATCATCACACACCTCTCCTCCCCCCTTGCTGGATCAAGAAGGAGGAGACACTCCCGTCCCGTACGTGTGTTGAACGCGGAGGTGCCGTCCGTTCGGCACTCGGTCATCGGTGATTTGGATCACGTCGTGTTCAACTACATCATCCCCGTTCGTTGAACGCTTCCGCACGTGATCTACAAAGGTATGTAGATGCATCTCATGACTCGTTGCTAGATGAACTCCTAGTTGGATCTTGGTGAAACGAGTAGGAAAATTTTTGTTTTCTGCAACGTTCCCCAACAGTACTCCTTGATTAGTTGCGGGGTCAAGCAAAAACTTCAAGTCCAAACTGAGAAATTGTCCGAAAAGTATCTTGGCATTCCTGCTGATGTAGGGAGAGTCAAGGAGGGGTCTTTTGAATATCTTAAGGGCAGAATTTGGAAGCAAGTGCAAGGCTGGATGGAGAAAGCGCTTTCGGTTGGAGGAAAGTAGGTGCTCATCAAATCTGTGGCTCAAGCAATTCCTACATACTCTATGGCGTGTTTCAAGCTCCCTAGAGGCTTATGTCAGCACATCAATGGCATCTTGAGGAAGTTTTGGTGGGGATCGAAAAACGGCGAAAGGAAGACGGCTTGGGTATCATGGGAAATCATGACGCAGCCGAAATTCATGGGTGGGATGGGGTTCCGCGACATCGAGCTCTTCAACCTAGCCCTGCTCGCAAGGCAAGCTTGGCGTCTTCTCCAGGAACCAAACTCCCTGAGCGCCCGGATTCTTAAGGCGGTTTATTATCCTACTTCGTCAATTCTTGAAGCCGAGCTGGGCAGGAACCCTTCGCAGGTCTGGCGTTCCCTGATAGAAGGAAGAGACACTCTACGGCTCGGGCTAGTGAAACGTATTAGTTCCGGCGAAGATACCAATATCTGGGGGGACAATTGGATACCGCGTGATTTCAAGCTTCGACCGGTGTGCCCCAAAACGCCGAACCCCCCCCCCCCCCCCCAGATGGTTCCAGAATTCATTAACCCAATCACCTCTTCTTGGGATATCGACTTGCTTGAGACACACTTCTACACGATGGACAAGGTAGCAATCTGCAATATCCCGCGTGCGGGAAGATTTCTGGGCGTGGCATTATGAACGAAAAGGAATTTTCACTGTCAGGTCAGCGTACAAGCTCTTGTCCGCAACAAAACAGCAGCGCACGGACTGGCTCAAAAACAACGAGGGTCACTCGCGTGTGGATTCAGATCGAAGGTCCTGGTCTACGCTCTGGGGTGTTGCAGTTCCCTCGAAAGTTCGTGTATTTGCCTGGCGTTTGGCGAAGAGCTCTATCCCTACAGGAGAGGTCCGCAAGCATCGAAGCATGGCTGACCCGACGGAATGATCGATCTGCCACGCGGCCATTAATACATGGCGCCATTCTCTCTTTGATTGCCGCATGGCCCGGTGTGTCTAGGCCCTCACCGATGAGGACCTCACTGAAACAATCATCTCAAACAGGGAAAAGGATGCTAAGTTATGGATGTTATGGCTCGTTGACACTCTACCTACGACGGACGTAGCACAAGTTTTAGTTACAATGTGGCCCACCTGGTGGGCAAGACGCCGAGCCATACACGACAACCAGTTCTAGAGCCCACTGAGTACCCACATTTTCATCAAGAAGTTCCTAGCCCAGCTTGAGATGTTACCGGACAGAAAATCACGCCCCAAGGACCCGCATTATTGAAAAAAGTTACTACGGTCAGTTGTTGTCCTACAAACTTGTCGCAATGATTTCTTGGTTGTTTGCTGTCCTGCATGTTTGGGGATATGGACTACTCGAAACAAAATCACTTTTGAGGGGCGTGTGAGGTGAACGCTAGTTGTGATTATCCTTACAGTTTGCTTGTTTTCGTTATACTGGACGGGTTTGTTGAAGGAGGAGAACAATGCAGTGTTCCAGGAGGGAGTTCACCGTTCACGCGATCATGTAGGAAGCGACCATGTTGGCAGGCCATACGTCACCTAAGGGTGCTGATCCTGGTGCCTTGTGGATTGTTGATTCGTGAGCTTGCCGAATGATGGGTGTATTACCTAGAAGTTGTTTTTCTTTTGAACAAATGGTGAATTTGATTGCCTCAAGATGGAGCATCAAGAAGATACAAACACAACGAGCAGACATCCCGGCCTCAACATAGTTAAGATGCACACAACCAATAGAAAAACACACACAAAAAGACGTTAGCAAATAGCAAATTCATATAAGACCAAAGCTATGCGTAGGCGAGGGAAAAAAACCCACAAAACGATCAGATACGCGATTAGCATACTATGACAATGATCATATCCGTACCAGTCAACTCATGACACCACATGGACGACAAGATTCTGTTGTTGGTTGTTGGTGTTTACAAAGTGTGCGGTGCCTTGTTGGGCCTTTTGCATGTAATGCTGACTACTTCTTCCGTCCCATAATGCAAGACATTTTTTTACAGATTCTAGCTTGATGACGATGTTTCAATGTTATCACCTTTTTGTTCGGTGATAAGTGCTTTGATGGCAATCACATGTAGCAGCTTCCTGATAATATTCCAACTCGCCCTACTTCTGGTTCGTGTTTAGTTGTAAAATGGAAACTGGTGTATTCTTGTTGAGCAATAATTGAAAGGGGATGCCAATTTAAAAACAGTAGTTAACATTTTAAAATAAATAACCAATATGTTTCAAATACATGAAAAATATGCAACAAATATTTTTTCCAAATACGTACCGATCATTTTCCCAAATTCGTGATGAATGTTTTTCATACACACGAACATGAACAGTTTTATATTTTCTGTATTTTTTTGATGTTTTTTTTTAAATTGAACTTAACAATTTTTCAATCAGTTTGACTAATTCACATCTAGATGTTTTTTAAGGATGTCACATCTAAGCTCCCACAAATATATAATGCAGTAACAAAAAATAAAAAAAACTAGGACAAAAAAAAACCACAAACAGAGTGGATATGAGCTTAGATATGACATAACTATGTCACATCTAGATGTGTCCTAGACAGACACTTTTTCAATCTGTGAAATAAAAATTCGGCTGCTGGTATGGAGCGCATTCGTAGGAGCACGCGAGAGGTTGGACGTAGGCACTGTGCTCCGTGCTTGCCTAGAAGAATATGGCCCAACCAATATACTACTAGCAAGGAAACGAGCTCGAAATTTTGTACACTAGTAGTACATAGTAGGAACCAGACCACACGTACCGCGGCGGGCACAGAGCTGGCCACCGGCAACGCGTTGACGCGCAGACGAGTCGTGAACCGACGGCGGTGGCGGCGCCATCCCGCAACGACTTCCATGCCGGGCTGGATACCACGTAAGATCATTCTTTTCCCATCCAATGTGCGTGCCAATTCTGCACCACACACCAATCGCTTGCATAAAATCACGCTCCGTCGATCGAGTCCCATACCACATCACGACATTCACAATCCACCAAGTCACAGCCCATGATCATGATGCACCGTGCTACGATCATCGCGCTCGTTGCGCTGATCTGCTGCCTCCTGGCCGGCGGCGGGGCGCGCGCGCAGCCGTTCGACTACCCGGCGGCGGGGCTCTCCACGACCTGGGCCAACACGGAGGCCGCCCTGCCGCACCACGTCGTCTACACCGACGGCTCCGTGGCGCGCGCCGCCCTGCTGCGTCTCAACCCGGCCGGCCTCGGCCCCTCCTACGCCTTCGGCTTCTTCTGCACCGCCAGTGAACCACGCGGCAACGGCCCCGCGGCCCCGTGCACGGAGTTCCTTCTCGGCGTCGCCGTCGTGTACTGCAACAGCGGCGCGGGCATGACGTTCGTCACGGCCGGCGTCCCGCAGGTCGTCTGGTCGGCCAACCGCGGCAGCCCCGTCCGGGAGGGCGACCTCGTGCTCAGGTCCAGTAACGGCGCGGTCGTGTGGTCGGCCGGCACCAAGGGCCGGTCCGTCGCCGGGGCGCGCATCGGCAGCGACGGCAACCTGGTGCTGTTCGACGGGCGCAACGCCACGGTGTGGCAGTCGTTCGACCACCCCACGAACGCGCTCCTCGTCGGGCAGTCGCTGAAGCACGGGGCGCGGCTCACCGCCAACGCGTCGACCGCGGACTGGCGCGATGGCAGGGTCTACCTCGCCGTCGACGATGACGGCCTGAGCGCCTACGTCAACGCCGCGCCGCCTCAGCGCTACTACCAGCTCGGCCTCAGCGAGACCTCACCCGGCGCCTACGCAACGTACACCAATGGCAGCCTCACGGTGTCCGCCCGGCCCGGAGCCCCGCCTCTGGCAGCCATGGAGCTGCCCACCGTCGGCGCCGGCACGGTGCAGTACATGCGGCTGGAGCACGACGGCCACCTCCGGATCTACGAGTGGCGCTCGGGCTGGGCGCCGGTGTACGACGTGCTCAAGTCTGCTACGAACTGATGAGTCCTGATCACCATACATACATACATCAAGGCATATGGCAATGTCCTAGAAAAATATGACACGAATAAAGTTCTGCGACATGTATGTACAAATTCCATTATAGAAAAAAATGGACATAAATCTTGTCTCCATTCTCTCTATATTGATCACCTCATGCCAGATGGATGGTGACGTAGCTTGTGGCGAACCCAATAATGTCTATAATCCTAGAAACACCTCTAAAACTATGTTGGTTTCTGCCTTGGCTTAATAAAGTTGGGGCCGAGGAAACCCCTATGTTTTGAAAAAAACACCTCTAAAACTATGACATTATACTATTGTATCTGGTACTAGTGCACACATACAGAATCAACAATAAAAATAACTATCCACTTTAGCTATATGTAAGTCGTCTGAATTTTAAATTTAGATCAATCAATTTTCTAACCGTTGATTCTTTTGTCAAGATTTGTGTTGTTTTCTTTCTTTGGTTGCTAAGGTTGATTTTTGACTTGTCCCTATTTGGGGTAAGTCAAACTTTTCTTATGCTGCATTTTTTATTTGCCCCTGTTTGGGGTAAGTCAATCTTTTCTTAGAGCATCACCAACAGGTCCCAAAAAAATGCCTCACGCGCTAAAACTTTAGCGCACGCGTGTGCACGCAGGCTGCTACAGGTGGGGCCGCTAGATTGGGCGCTGTATTTTTGTGCATTTGGAAAACCTCTTCGTCAGTCCCGTGCGCAAAAAGATGATTTTGACGCCATAAAAGAATTATACCGCGTTGAGGTGAAGTGCGCCTGTTGAAGATGCTCTTAGGTTGAATTTTTCACTTGCCCCTGTTTGGGTAAGTCAATTTTTCGATTGGGCTTGAAGCCCGTTATACATTGTCTGTTTGTTTTTCTATGGCTTTTTTCTTTTGCTTTTATTTTTTATATCGTTTATTTCCATATGGGTATTTTTTGCATTTGGATGAGTGAAAATGTATGCATGCAATTATTGTACAATATGAGTGTCAATTACACTAGAGTGTGAAAAGTGCACTATTGTACGATTATTCTTTCCATATTTGAAAGTCCAATTTCAATGTCAAGCTGGGAGCAAGTATTTTTATCTCATTTTCTTTCTTCTTAAAGGGTAATACCAATGCGACTATTTCATTGTTTTTTTAGAAAAATCCATTGTTTTGATTTGTTTTAGTTTTTGTTTCTTTTCCTTTTTTCTTAATGAGTAATCACAGTGCCACTAATTCATTCTTCCTTAGAAAAAACTATTATTTTTATTCAGTTCTAGTTTTATTTCATTTTCTTTCTTCATTAAGGGTAACATCAATTCCACTAATGCGTTCCTTCTTATGAAACAGCTTAGCTCCACTAATTTATTTTGTTCTAGTTTTATTTTAATTATTTTCATTTTCTTTCTTTCGGAAGGGTATTAAATTGCAACTAACTCATTCGTTCTTAGAAAATTTATTTTTTATTTTATTTTATTTCTTCTTTAAGGGTATAATACAAATAACATTAATTCATTCCTTCTTAGAAAACTTTTTTAAGGAAAATCCAGATAGCATGCTTATTTTTGCATATTATGGAAAAAGCAATTTATGTATAAAGTGTGTGCAAAATTTTGTCATTACTTGTTTTATTTGTTTAATTTTATTTCCCCTTAAAGGGTAATACTAATGACACTAATTCATTCTTCCTTAGAAAACTTACTTGGCTTCTTCTTTTTTCATTTTATTCTTTAAGGGTAATTCCAATTACACCAATTTATTCTTTCTCATAAAACTTCATTTGTGAGAAAAAAATCATTGTTATATGTCTGTTCTTGTGTATTGTAAAAAGCAGAATTTCAGTGTAATTGCATGGAAATATTATTATTATTATTATTATTATCATTTTTCTTCTTAACGAGTAATACCAATGGCTCTAATTCATTATTTCTTATATTTTATTCTTATTTTATTTTACTTAGTTCGTATTTAAGCGTTATACCTTTGTTACTAATAGATTTTCTTGTTGGAAACTTCTCTTTTTACGAAATTTCACAACTATATGCTTATTATTGCATATCACAATAAGATGCAATTTATGTGTAAATTGCGTAAAAAAATTGCGCTATTTGTTTCAATATTTTTTCTTTTATCTCTTATTTAAATGAAAATACCAATTCTGAAAATTCATGAATCCTTACAAAATATCATTATTTTGATTATGTTTAGTTTTTATTTTATTTTTTTTCTTCTTTAAGTGTAATACAAATTCCACTATTACATGTTTATGCCTGCATTTTATAAAAGAGCAATTTTTGTGTAAATTATGTCAAAACTTTGCCATTATGTTTTATTTATCATCTTGAAGGGTAATCGATGCCACTAATTCATTCTTTCTCTTAAAACTACATTACTTTTATTTTGTTTCAACTTTCATTTCATTTTATTTCTTCTTAAAATGTAATACAAATGCCACTTATTCATTCCTTCTTAGAAACTTCATTATTTTGATCCCCACCCCCTGTTTCTATATCATTTTATTTGTTCTTTTAAACTTGGTAGAACTTTGGATGGAAGGGAGGGGCCTCTAGACCAGGCCTGGGATTTGCATATCAGACTTGTCAAGGCCGGCCCGAAATTTGTGCTGGTGCGGGAATGATAAGGTTTAACACAAGTTACCTTAATTGCTGAAAAAAAAACATTGTTACCTTAACTTGGTATTTCCAAATTCAAATTGTCGTGTAATATGGAAAAATGTTCAAACACAAAAAAGGTGTCCGTTGTGTATGTTGGGAAAATGTTCTGTATATATGTGTAAAATATTTTTAGAAGTGAGAAAATATTCATGTATTGAAAAATAATGTTGGCGTATTCAAAAGGCTATGTTCACATATGAAAAGAAAAGACAATAAATAAACAGAGAAAAAAGTGATGGAAAATAAAGAAACAAAAATGTAATAAAAAGGAATGGAAAAAATCAATACTTTTTCTTCATTGTATTCATTTCCATGGCCAGTTATGTTTCTTTTTTAGTTCCAATGTGAGCGTGGTTCTATGAAGCTCCGTTTCTATATGCATAGGAGCCACAGAGAAATGTCATGGTTAATTGCTAAATGAAGATATTTTCTTATTGTTGATTCTGTATGGGGTGTGGCTAGGTCTTAGTCGACTGAGATTTAACCAGTCTCAATCATGTGATATAACATGTAAAAAAAGAAAAAATTGAAAAGAAAATTTTGCACGGATCTCAATGTAAGACCTCACGGATATAGCATCGACTGAGGCTTAACAAAGTCTCAGTCGACCGAAACTTAGCAAGACCGTTGTCGGGGGTGCTGATCCCCATGGACACCTATGGGACCACGGCGGACCGAGCCCCTTGTGGTTCGGCAGGGGGCGGAGAGAGCACAAAGAGCAGATCGAGGCGAGCGCACGAGCAATGCGATCAGTTTACCCAGGTTCGGGCCGCACGGATGCGTAAAACCCTACTCCTGCTCTGTGTTTGTATTGATTTCTTGCTCGGGAGCGCGGTGTGCTACAGTACGCAGCGGCAGCTAACGAAACCGAGCGTGAGAGTGTTCTGTTGGCCGACCTCCTCTACGTTGCGCATGGGCCTCCTTTTATACGCTAAAGGGGTCACCGACAGGTGGCAACGTAGAGAAGGGCAAAAATGGAAAAAGGCACTGCGGTTGGCACCACCGCCTACAATAGTGTTATCATACCTAACCCTGACGGCAGGGGACAAAGGCATTAAATGCCTGTGTGCGTCGCCTAGACGGTGCAGAAAGGGACCGCTAGGGACGCCATTGCTTGCCACGACGGCAACCTTGTCAGCGCCGCTCGCCACCGTGTACCTCTGGCTGCACAGCTTTCCGCCACGTACGCCTGGAAGGGTCCCAGAGCGACACGTTGGTGGATGCGCTGGAGCGCAGGTATAGAGTGGAAGCTTGCCGCGGCAAGAGCCTTGCCGCGTTCATTGTCTTGTCGCGTCTGGGAGCTTGTCACTCACCGAGCCTTGGTTGGCCTTCCCGGCAAGCTCCTCTTGCCGGGGTCTTGTCTCCTTCCCGGCAAGCTCTTCTTGTGCCGGGGTCTTGAATACTTCGTTCTTGAATGGCTCCAAGGGAACCAGGGAGGATCTTGGCGGTCGCCTGGCAAGCCTTGCCGCGGGATGCTGTGACTGCCCGTGCACAAGTTCGGGATACTAAGGTACCCCTACTTTAGTACACCGACAGGAGCCCCCGGGCCTGGGCCATACGCGGTGCCGAGCGCTGTTGGGCCAGGCCCAAAACAGGGCACGGGCACGCGCGGCCTAGGTTACGCCGTGTCTCACTCCGCATCCACCGCACCCTCCCCGAACAGCACGCGTCGAACGCGGCATCGTGGGAGAGATCGTGGGCAGTTTCTTTATTAGGAAAGGTGGAACGTCCGCCACCTCCCCCTTTATGAGCAAGGAGAAGCAGGGGTAGTGCGCCCACTTGCCCCTTTTCCTCTCCAATCTCAAACGCCTCCGTCGCGCCCCCGTCTTCTCAAAGCAACAAGAGAGTAGTGCCCTGCTCCCCCATTGCCACCAACACCACCAACGCCGTCGACCTCCTCCACCACCTCCGCCATGGCTCCTAAAGCCGACAAGGGAAAGGCCGTGAAGACGACCGAGGCGCAGCGGCTTGCAGCGCTGCGGAAGGAGCGGGCCATCTTCCCTCCCAAGCTTGACGGGAAGGAGTTGAGGGAGTACTACTACCTCTTCTAGTCGACGGAGACGCGAGCGCATCCGAGCACCAAGGTACTCCCGGCCTCCGCTCACAAAATGGCTCCGCAAGGATACCCTTTCTTCGCTGTGTTCTTCTACTGCGGGCTCTGCCCGCCCTTCTCGGAGTTCTTTTGCGACATTATGAATACCTATGGCCTCTGCCTCCTTGACTTCACCCCCAACGCCGTCCTCACCATGGCAGTTTTCGCACACCTTTGCGAAAACTTTGTCGGAGTCCACCCCAATGTAGCTCTCTTCCGCCATTTCTTCATGCCCAGAGTAGAGAGAGGAGAGCCTCTGTCCGGCGGAATTGCTTGGATCTCAAGGTCCGGCAAGAAGGATTCATATTTGGAGGGAGAGTTCCGCAGCAAGTGGGAGGAGTGGAGGGCGGATTGGTGTTGGATAGTTGAGGAGAACCCGCAGCCATTCACCGCCTGGCGCCAAGTAGCAGCAGCACGAGGCAGCGATTGGAGCGACGTGGCCCTGAAAGACAGCAGGCTGAGGATTGCCGTTACCAGGATCCAACGCCTCAGCCTTACCGGACTCACAGTAGGTGCCGCTGGCGCAGATTTCCTTCGCCGCCGCATCGCTCCCCTGCAGGAACGGAGGAGGCCCGCCTGGGAGTTTAAGAACGCGGCAGATATCATGAGGCTGCACCCGGGGCTCAACTATAATTTCACTGTCTTGGAGCTCAACGCGATGCTGCAGTAACTCTTCAAGTACGATCCAGATCATCCAGAAGTTTTTAGGTTGCCGCAGGGCGTCGTCCCGTTGTGCAACAACTCTGCGCTTGATCGCATCAGGGCAATGATGCCGCTGTGCGACTCGCACGGAATCGTGCCAACTTGGCAGGAGCCTGAAGACGACATCGTGCAGCAATTCTTCGACAACTTGGTGGAGGTGCCGATCCGCCCCGACGAGAAGGATGGCCTTACTCGCGACACCACCGAGGCGGAGCTGAAGCGCATTGCCACCAGGCTGGAAGAGGCAGCGGCAGCCGCAGCGGCAGGCAAGTTTGGTTTCACATTGGAGGAGGCAGCGGCAGCAGAGGCGACAAACCGTACCGAGCGAGAGGAGCTCGCCGGCAAGAAAGAGCTTGCCCGGCAAGAGGAGCCCGCCGGCAAGAAAGACCTCTCCGGGCAAGGGGAGACTGCCGGCAAGAAAGATCTTGCCGGGCGTGACGCCGAACCGAGCGAGCCTGCCGAGGAGACGAGCGGCTCATTGGATATCAACTCCTCCTCCTCCTCGTCTTCAAACAGCACGCCGCAAGACGAGCCTCCATCTCCACCAAGAAGGCGTCTTCGCAAGGTCGGGGACGTGGCGAGGCGGCAGGCGAGCCGACAGTCGCCGCGCCGCGCGACACGCTCCACCGCGGCAAGCACTGTCGCCGCGGGAGCGCCTCACGCTGCAGCAGCAACTGGAGCGGGGTCTTCCCGGACCATTGCTTCTGCTCCCGCCAAGCGACCAAGGGAACCCACTCCTCCACCTTCCCGCGCCGGACGCGAGCCAGACTTTGACTTCTCCGCGTTCAGCTCCGGCGAGGAAGAAGAAAAAGAGTAAGTTTTCCTTGTTGTACTTGCAGTCCACCAATCCTTGCTGTTTTTGTCTTGTCTTGTATCTTACTTGCTTCCCTCTGAATCTGTTCCTTTTTCAGGACTCTGGCTCAGAGAGCAGCAAAGAGGGCCAAGGCGCCGGTGATCGTCATCGAGGACGAACCCACTGCGTCGGCAGGGGACGCGCCCGAGACGACTTTGCCGGACCCGGCGGCTGATCTCCAGAGCAGCCCCCAGCGTAATTATCTTGTCTACTTCCTGCTGTTGGGCGCGCATGAAGAGCCTTGCTTTGCTGATATCTGTTTGTTGACTTGTGCATGAGCAGAGCAGCTCCAGCAGGAGAGCCCAGATGCCGCCCCTGAAGCGCCAAGGGAGAGTCCTCCGACAAGGGAGAGGTCCCCGGCAAGGGAGAACTCTCCGGCAAGGGAGGAGGCTTCGGCAAGGGAGGAGCCCCCGGCAAGGGAGGGGTCTCCGGCAAGGGATAGCACCAGCGGCCCCTCGGCGACAGAGACCGCGACCGCAGAGCCTGGCACAGGTAATCTCCTTGCTCAAAAACTTCCCTTGGCTTCTTCTTTTTGTTGATCTTCTTCTTATTTCTTTTTCTTGGATATCTGTTTGATTCTTCTCCCCTTTTCCGGCTGTCAGATCCATCCGCTGCTGAGCCGATGGAGACTGAAGTTGCTGTCGACGATGCCGTTGCCGCCGAGGAGACGGCCGGCACCGACGAGCCCGCCGGCGAAGAGGCCGCCAGGGCTGCCGCAACAGAAGCAGGCGGGGAGTCCGGCGGTCGTACTGACGACCCGGAGGCCGCAGGAGCGCCAGGCGCTGCACCAACCGCCGACCCCTCCGCCGTTGCCGCCGCGCCAGGCTCCGAAGAGCCCCAGCCTGGCATTTACTTGAAGGCCGGCGATGACATCTTCATGAACCTCCCCTGGGCGTCGAGCTCCAGGGCGCCGGTCGAGGGGGAAATCTTCGACGGAGAAGTGCTAGCCTCCGCCGGGCTGGCGCTCGTCGACGCGCCAAGCAGCAGCAGCGGCGAGCCTGAGGAGGAGCGGCTGCTGCGGAAATTGATATCACTCTACCGCACCCGGCAGGCCAAGCTGGATTCCCGGGAAGCTCTTGTCGCCAAGGCGGGGGGTCGATGTTGAGAAGCGCGCGGACGAGCTCCGGGGCCAAAATCAAGAAACTCTCCGGTCCTTGGCGGCGGAGCGGGAGCAGCTTGTCGAGGAGCAGAGGGCTTTCCTCCTCGAGAAGGCCGAAGTTGAAGAACAACAAAGACTTGCCGCTGAGAAGCTGTCCGTGCAAGAGGGCGAGCTGGTGCAGCGGAAAGTCGATCTTGACAGCCACGAAGAGGAGCTTGCCGCGCGCGAGCGGACGGTTGGCGGAGCCCTCAAGCAAGCCGAAGGCGCTGCCGCAGCTGCTGAGGCCACCAAGAATGAGTTGGAAACAAAGGTGGTGCAGCTGGAGGCCGACCTCAAGGCGAGCGGCGACGAGCTTGCCGCGCTCAAGCTTGAGCGCGAGAAGGACGCCGTCAGCTATTCGGAGTTGCAGACCCGCTTTGCCGAGAAGGTGAAGGAGCTTGACGCCGTCGAGGACTCCGCTGCAGATCTCGAGTCGAAGCTGGCCACTCTGACCAAGACGCTGGACAGCGCCAAGGAGCAAGAGACGGCTCTGATGGAAGAAGTCAAGGCCGGCAAGGCGTTGCTAGCGAGCACTGCTGCCGCCCAGAGCACATTCCGAGAGAATGTGGAACACTGGACGGAAGGGCTCGTGGACGTTGCCGCCGACATCGACAAGGAGTTGGCACAGCTGGGAATGGAGGATCTCGGGTACTCCTCCGACGAGAACCTCCAACCCAGCGCCAAGCTCACTTCTTTCTTCAAGGGCGTGGCGACGGCACTCTGGTGACTCCGGGAAGGGATCCCGAAGCAGCTTGCCGACGAGTCGCGCAAGATCTGCGCGGGAGCTCTCCAGAAGGTGCTGATGAAGGTGGCGTTCCGCAATCCGGGCCTCAACCTCACCAACGTCCTTCGGTCCTTGCCGCCGGATGCAGATCTGGAGGCGCTCAAGGCTCTTATCGCACCCATTGTGGACAAGGTGAGCGGAATCATGAGGGTCGAGGGCAACCGCGTAGATTAGTTTGTCCCTTCCCTTCTTTCCTTGTCTCTTCTGATCATGTCATGAAAACAATTTGTTAAAGCCGTGACAAGCTTATCTTGTAATATAACTTTATTCTGTGCACTGATTACAATGTTATTTCCTTTACTTGATTCCTTCCTTTGTATGTTTTTACCCTACGCTTTTAGGGAACTTGCCGGCGTAGGCACCTTTGTCGCGAGCGCTGAGTGCGGAACGTCAGCAGCCTGCTGGCGGTGCTGCAGCCGACAAGAAACCTTGTCGCAGCTAGTCGCAGCTCACTTAGGTTGTTGAGCGGACTCGAAACAACAATAAGGGCGCAACTAGCTATGAGTTGGTTCCTCCGCGCACAGGTTTTCCATACAAAGGACGGTCGTTCAAGGAAAATAACTTAAATATTTAAAGAGAATTTGATTGCTCAAACTTTGGCAACTTATCTTTTCTATTACTTGCTTCCCGGCAGGGCGAAACCTTCTTGAACGATGCCTGGTTCATATCATTATCTTCTCCCTTCCCCCCGGCAAACTTGTGCGCGAGGGAACTTTCTTTTCCTTGCGAAAAAAGAAAGGGGATGAAATAAAAATATGGAGCCTTATGGCCCGTTGTTGCTTACCGGGGGTACGTGCTGCACAAAATGTCAGATAACATACGCGAATAATAAAAAGCATGAAATCGACAAGATGTGCTGAGCACATAATATTTATGCACGGGGTCTGCGCCCGGCTTTGTACAAAGGATTACATGCAACAGCGGCAAGACTTGTACAAAAAGTGGTTGCCGGCACGGTTCCTCCACGCCCTATGGGTAAAACTTGCGAAGATGCTCAATATTCTAGGAGTTGCTCACTAGGATGCCATCTTCGGTCTCCAGGCGCACAGCGCCAGGCCTAGTGACTCGTTTCACCCGATAAGGGCCTTCCCACTTCGGCGTCAACTTGTTGGAATTCTTGGCGGACTGAACGCGCCGAAGAACAAGGTCGCCTTCCTCGAGACTTCTGGCGTTAACTTTGCGGCTATGGTAGCGGCGCAAAGCTTGCTGGTAGCGAGTGGCTCGCACAGCAGCCTGAAGACGGTCTTCCTCAAGGAGCAGTGCGTCGTCTTGCCGCAGCTGCTCTTGCTCAAGCTCATCGTAAGCGAGCACTCGAGGCGACCCGTATACGAGTTCCATGGGGAGAACTGCCTCCGCTCCATAGACTAGAGCGAAGGGTGTCTGGCCAGTGGCTCGATTTGGCGTTGTCCTGATCGACCAAAGAATCACCGGCAGCTCCTCGATCCAGTTTCTTCCGCACTTGTGCAGCCTGTCGAAAGTTCTGGTCTTGAGCCTGCGCAGCACTTCAGCATTTGCCCTCTCCGCTTGACCGTTGCTTCTCGGGTGAGCAACAGAAGTGAAGCAGACCTTGGCGCCAAGATCTTGGACGTACTGCACGAAGGTGCGGCTCGTAAATTGTGTACCGTTGTCGGTAATTATCCTGTTAGGGATCCCGAAACGGCAAACAATCGACCTGAAGAACTTGACTGCTGACTATGCTGTCACCTTCCTCACTGGTTCCACTTCCGGCCACTTTGTGAACTTGTCGATTGCAACGTACAAGTACTCAAAGCCCCCGACAGCTCGGGGAAAGGGGTCGAGGATATCGAGCCCCCAGATCGAAAATGGCCAGGATAAAGGGATCGTCTGGAGAGCTTGAGCTGGCTGGTGTATCTGTTTGGAATGAAACTGGCACGCTTCACACTTAGTTACTTGTGCAATTGCATCCTGGAGGGCTGTCGGCCAGAAGAAGCCTTGCCGGAATGCTTTGCCGACAAGTGCTCTTGCGCCAATGTGGTGACCACATATGCCTCCATGTATCTCTGCCAACAGCTTTTGTCCATCTTCCCGGGGAATACACTTCAATTTCACACCGTTGAGTCTTCTTCTGCACAGTATGTTATCGACAAACTGGTACATACTAGACTGCCGGGCTACTCTTTCCGCTTCTTCTTGCTCTTCGGGAAGTTCTCCTGTCTAAAGGAAATGGACAATCTGCTGCGCCCATGCTGGAGCTTGTGGCTCGACAACAAGGACTAAAGGTATGTCTGCTGCTGCGGGAACATCCGCTTCTACGGCAAGAACTTGCGGCTCTGCCGGAGCTTGACGTTCCCCGGCAAGCTTGCCGGAGCAAAACTTGTCGGGAGTGTCTGCCTCAACGGAACAAACACTGGGGCTTGCCGGAGCAGACTGCTCCTCAGCACTGTTGGTGTTGATCTTGGGGACCTTTTTGGCGGCGGCTTCGGGAAGATCTACCGGAAAATAGTCGCCAAAAATCAACTTCCTCTTCTTGCTCTGTCCAGTTGACGGTGTTACGGACGGCTGAGTTAGCTTGAGCACAAAGATCCCTGGTTCCACAGGTAACTTAAGTGCGGCGCACTTTGACAGGCCATCGGCAATGTCGTTCTGAGCTCTTGGGACATGCTCCATCTGCAGGCCGTCAAAGTGCTCTTCTAGCTTTCTCACTTCGTCAACGTATGCTTCCATCAAAGGACTCTGATAATTCTTGTTCACTTGGCGTACGACAAGCTGCGAGTCACCCCTGACAATGAGCTTTTTAATCCCAAGGTCTGCTGCGATCCTGAGACCGGCAAGCAAGCCCTCATACTCTGCAGTATTGTTTGTCGCCTGCTCCTTGGGAAAGTGCATCTGGACTACGTACTTGAGGTGCTCTCCGGTGGGTGCGACAAGCAGCACACCAGCGCTGGCGCCTTGCAGCGAGAAGGCACCGTCAAAGTACATAAGCCACTCTTTGTTTGCCTCGTTGACTGGGATGCTCGTCTCTAGAATCTCTTCATCTGGTGTTGGTGTCCACTCTGCTATGAATTCTGCCAATGCTCTGCTTTGGATAGTTGAAGTACTCTCAAACTTGAGACCAAAGCTTGACAGTTCCAGTGCCCAATCGACAATCCTGCCTGTCGCTTCTGGATTCTGCAATATCCTCTTCAGCGGAAAGCGAGTGACAACTGTGATCTCGTGTGCTTGGAAGTAATGGCGCAGCTTCCTCGAGGCCATGAGAAGGCCGAAAAGCAACTTCTGCACACCAGAGTACCTTGACCTAGACCCCTGCAGAAGGGAACTGACAAAGTAAACTGGGCGCTGCACCATTTTCTTCTGCATTTCTTCGCACACCTGCGCAGATCCATCCTTGTCGGGACCAGAGCTTGCCGGGGAAGCCCCCTGCTTGTCGCTGGATGCGCTTGCCGCGGTTGCTGGCTCGTCATCTGCCTCCCTCTCTGCCACTAACGCAGCACTAACCACTTGATTGGTTGCCGCTATGTACAGCAGCAACTTCTCTTGCGGCCTAGGTGCGACAAGTGTTGGAGTGGAGGACAGGTATCTCTTCAAGTCCTGCAGCGCAGCCTCCGCTTCCGGAGTCCATTTCATTGGACCTGCCTTTTTCAAAATTTTGAAAAACGGCAGGGCGCGCTCGGCAGACCGAGAGATAAACCTGCTGAGAGCAGCCACGCAACCGGCAAGTTTCCGGACATCCTTGACGCGCTTTGGTGCTTCAATCTGCTCAATGGCCTTGATCTTGTCGGGATTGGCTTCAATTCCCCGCTGAGACACAAAGAATCCGAGAAGCTTGCCGGAAGGGACTCCAAACACACACTTCTCGGGGTTGAGCTTGAGGTTGATCTTGCGCAGATTTGCAAAGGTTTCTTCTAAATATTGAATCAGAGTCGCCCTGTCCTTGCTCTTGACCACTATATCATCCATGTAGGCCTCCACATTTCTGTGTATTTGCGGCTTAAGAGCGACATGGACTACTCTTGCAAACGTTGAACCAGCATTCTTTAATCCGAAAGGCATCCGTATGAAACAGTACGTGCCACATGGAGTAATGAATGCGGTTTTCTCCTCATCCTCTTCTGCCATGAAGATCTGATGGTATCCTGAGTATGCGTCAAGAAATGAAAGCAAATCACATCCGGCTGTGGAGTCAACAATCTGGTCAATGCGCGGCAAGGGAAATGAGTCTTTGGGACAAGCTTTATTAACATCAGTAAAGTCAATACAAAGCCTCCATTTTCCATTTGCCTTGCGCACTACAACAGGATTAGCCAACCACGTGGGATGGAGCACTCCTCTGACAAGGCATGTTGCTTCCAACTTCTTGATTTCTTCTGTTATGAACTCTTGGCGCTCCACTGCTTGTTTCCTGACCTTCTGCTTGACGGGCCGCGCATGAGGACAAACGGCAAGATGGTGCTCAATTACTTTCATGGGAACACCGGGGATGTCAGACGGTTGCCATGCAAACACGTCGACATTCGCCCGCAGGAAAGTAATGAGCGCGCTTTCCTATTTAGGGTCGAGAGTGGCACTGGTGGTGAAGGTACTACCAGTGCCGTCCTCCTTGGCGGATATCTTCTTGGTCGCTGGCGAAGCTGCCATTGCCTTCTTACACTTGTCGGTGGAGCTCGATGGTGTGTCCTCGACGGTAGCGCAGCACTCCGAAGAGGTGCGCTTGCCGGAGTGGGCATCAGAGCTCTTGTCGGTCTTGGTTTTCCTCTTCCCCCCGGGAGCTTCAGCGGCAAGTGTCTTGCGATCTGTTGCGGCAGCTACTTCCCGGTAGATCTTGTCGGCGCAGATAAGGGCATCCTTCTTGTCGCCAGGGACAGAGATGACGCTTATCGGGCCTGGCATCTTGAGCATGTTGTATGCATAGTGAGAGGCTGCCATGAACTTGGCGAGTGCTGGACGGCCAAGTATCCCATTGTAAGGCAATGGGAAATCGGCAATGTCAAAGGTGACCCTCTCAGTTCTGAAATTCATCTCGCTGCCAAACGTTACCGGCAACGTGACCTTCCCCTTCGGCTTGCTCCTTCCCAGGTTTATTCCTTGGAATGTGCCGGTCTCTTCGAGCTCGCTGTCAGGGATCTGGAGTTTCTGGAGAATAGCAGAGGAGATCAGGTTCAAGCCGGCCCCACCGTCAACTAGCATCTTTGTGACCTTGAGGTTGCGTATAGTTGGTGAGACCAACAACGGCAAGCACCCGACCGCAGTTGTGCGATCAGGGTGGTCCTCAATGTCAAAAATGATAGGCATGTTGGACCATTTCAGAAGCTTGCGCGATTCGACAGGTGGTTCTGCTGCATTGACTTCCCGCGCCCACTGTTTGAGTTGGCGATGGGAAGTATGCAGAGAAACACCGCCATCAACACACAAGACTTCTGTGGCTTTTTGAAACTCCTGCTCGCTGTTCTCGACATCCTCCATGTCTTCGTCGTCGTCGTTGTCTTCATCCTTGTCGCGGCCGCGGGGAGGTCTGTCTCCTTGCCGTTGCTTGGCCTTGCCGCGGCGTCCTCCCCGGCCGGCGCGCTTCTTGCCGGCTTCTCCACCGCCTCCTTGGGCTCTCTCCTTGTCGCGCCGCTCGTACTCAACCTTTTGTTGCTGGACAAGCTGCTCAACTTTCTTGCAGCTCTGGAGGTCATGGCCCTTGGTGCGGTGGATCTTGCAATACTGCTTGTCGGTGCCGTCCTGCTTGTCGGCAGCTGCCACAGCCTGGCAGTTGGTGCATGCGGCAACCTCCTTGCCGGAGCTACCAACTTTGGCTTGCTTGGCACCACCGTCGTTGCCGGACTGCTCAACAACTAGCACCTCTTTACTCTTCTTCTTCCTGTTGTTGCGCCGCCGGTTTTTCTTTGCCGGGGCGGCATCCTCACTGTCAGATCCTCCTGCACCAGTATTCTCTCCGGGGAGTTTCCTCCCTTCCTCAGCACGTGCACACTTGTCGGCCAGGGCGTATAGCTCACTGACGTCTCTGATTCTGCTCATCGCCATCTCCTCCCACATCCTGCGGTTACGCACGTTCTGATGGAACGCGCTGATAACCGCGGCAGGGTGGATGTCTGGGATGTTGCGCTGTACACGGATGAATCTCTGAATATACTTGCGCAGGGGTTCTCCTTCCTTCTGGGCAAGCAGGTGAAGATCAATTTCCTGGCCATGAGGTTTGTGGCCGCCTGTAAAGGCGCCGACAAACTGATGGCACAGGTCTACCCAAGAGGAAATGGAGTTGTCCGGCAAGTGCATGAGCCAGGACCTGACTTCAGGTTTGAGCACCAGTGGGAAGTAGTTGGCAAGGACCTTGTCGTCTCGCCCCCCGGCAGCTTGCACCGCAATGGTGTAGATGCTGAGGAACTCCGACGGATGCGACTTGCCGTCGTACTTCTCCGGTATGTCTGGCTTGAAAAGCTTCTGGCTGGGCCACTGGACTTGCCGCAGCTCACGGGTAAACGCAGGGCAACCTACCGCGTATGGCAAGTCGCCTGGTTCCCCGGGCGCATGCGTGTCAACAGAGGACCCAGCGCGCAGGTCTAATTGACGCCGCGCTTCTCTTCGGCGCTCGATGCGAGTATGAGTGTCTTCTTGCTGTCGTTCGTGGAGAACTTGGCGCTGATCGCGACGAGCTCGCGGATCCGATGATGCGGTGGAGTCACTGTCGAGATGGATCCGGCGAGTTGGCGATCTTGGCCTTCGGGGCGGAGAGTGCACAGTGGTTGCACCCTCACCGGTCTTGTCGCCACCGGCTCGTACCTGGCTGACTTGCCGCGGCAGCGAAATATTTGGCTGCCGTGGATTGTCGCCGTTGGCAAAGCCGATGAGACTCTGGATGGTGGCCCTCCAGTCATCAATCTTGTCCGCCCCTGGAGGGTAATCTAGGAGCAGTTGAGCTCACGCCAAAGCTTCTGCCGGAGTGGCGGGCGGCGGCAGCGAACGATGCGAGGAACGGGATATGCTCGGACTTCTAACTACGTTAGAAGGAGCAGTATCTCGTCCAAGCGACCGTGCCATGCCCGCGCCAGCATGTTGTCGTGCATGTTGGTCTTGAGCACTCCGGGATCCACCAGCTTGATCTTGGCCCAGCAAACGCATGGTAACGTGAGTACCATGACGCTGCTGGTCCCGCGTCTCCTGAGATGGGCGCGGTGCGTGTACGGACGCCGAGGTCTTGGAGTGCGCCCGGTCGTTGCGGGAGCCGACCGCGCCGCCGATGTGCAGCGCAGTCTTGTCCCCGGACCTGGCAGCACCATGAGCTCCTTCGTCGGCGCCTGTTCTTCCGCCGGCGTCTACTCCACCAGCCGTTCGCTCCGGTGATGGTGGACTTGGCGTGGACGGAGCAGCTGCCTCCGAAGCCTTCTTCTTCGGCGGCATGTTGATGAAGATGATGGAGATTTGGCTCGTGCGAACGCCGGATCAGGTTCACAAAACCTCGACGCGCCCCCTACCTGGCGCGCCAAAGATGTCGGGGGTGCTGATCCCCACGGACACCTATGGGACCACGGCGGACCGAGCCCCTTGTGGTTCGGCAGGGGGCGGAGAGAGCACAAAGAGCAGATCGAGGCGAGCGCACGAGCAACGGGATCAGTTTACCCAGGTTCGGGCCGCACGGATGCGTAAAACCCTACTCCTGCTCTGTGTTTGTATTGATTTCTTGCTCGGGAGCGCGGTGTGCTACAGTGCACAGCGGCAGCTAACGAAACCGAGCGTGAGAGTGTTCTGTTGGCCGACCTCCTCTACGTTGCGCATGGGCCTCCTTTTATACGCTAAAGGGGTCACCGACAGGTGGCAACGTAGAGAAGGGTAAAAATGGAAAAAGGCACTGCGGTTGGCACCGCCGCCTACAACAGTGTTATCATACCTAACCCTGACGGCAGGGGACAAAGGCATTAAATGCCTGTCTGCGTCGCCTAGACGGTGCAGAAAGGGACCGCTAGGGACGCCATTGCTTGCCACGACGGCAACCTTGTTAGCGCCGCTCGCCACCGTGTACCTCTGGCTGCACAGCTTTCCGCCACGTACGCCTGGAAGTGTCCCAGAGCGACCCGTTGGTGGATGCGCTGGAGCGCAGGTATAGAGTGGAAGCTTGCCGCGGCAAGAGCCTTGCCGCGTTCGTTGTCTTGTCGCGTCTGGGAGCTTGTCACTCACCGAGCCTTGGTTGGCCTTCCCGACAAGCTCCTCTTGCCGGGGTCTCGTCTCCTTCCCGGCAAGCTCTTCTTGCCGGGGTCTTGAATACTTCGTTCTTGAATGGCTCCAAGGAAACCAGGGAGGATCTTGGCGGTCGCCCGGCAAGCCTTGCCGCGGGATGCTGCGACTGCCCGTGCACAAGTTCGGGATACTAAGGTACCTCTACTTTAATACACCGACAACCGTAGAGATTATTTCGCTTTGGCACAAGCTAATCACACGTGAAGTCGCCATGCATTTGTCATGAGGTACTCAATGTAGAGAGAATGGAGAGATGATTCATGCCATTTTTTCAATATTGGAATTTGTACATATATATGTCCCAGAACTTTATTCGTGTCATATTTTCAAGGACAATGCCATATGCTACTGTATTATGTGCGTATAGTGTTCAGGAGTCATCAGTTCCTGGCAGGCTTGACCTGCACCTTGATATGCATGGTGGAGTTGTAGTGCACCACGTCCGGCTGCACCGTCTGCATCGAGAACACCTCCGACTGCAGGTAGCATGACCCGTCGCCGGCGTCCGGGCCGTAGTAGAACTGCGCCGCCGCGCAGGCGCAGTCGTCCAGGCACGCCTTCTTGCACGCCTCGTCGCTTACCCTCTCCAAGGCGCGCATGCTCGTGCCGTGGTCGTTGAAGTAGGCCGTGCCCGGCAGCGACACCAGCCGGTGCTGCGTGCGTGGCCGCCGCGACGGGCGGCACGACGTTGGAGGCGGCGTGGTCGGGACGCAGCCGCGGTTGGGCCTCCGGAAGTCCACCGGCCGGAAGTTCACCGCGTCGGGGCAGCTGCACTGCGTGTCGTCCGTGCACACACCGTACGCGCCGCACGCTGTCGGGAATGCGCAGCCGCCATCCGGGAAGAGGCGCAGCACGTCGAACACCGGCGCCCAGCCCGAGCGCCACTCGTAGATCCGGAGGTGGCCGTCGTGCTCCAGCCGCATGTACTGCACCGTGCCGGCGCCGACGGTGGGCAGCTCCATGGCTGCCAGAGGCGGGGCTCCGGGCCGGGCGGACACCGTGAGGCTGCCATTGGTGTACGTTGCGTAGGCGCCGGGTGAGGTCTCGCTGAGGCCGAGCTGGTAGTAGCGCTGAGGCGGCGCGGCGTTGACGTAGGCGCTCAGGCCGTCATCGCCGACGGCGAGGTAGAGCCGGCCATCGCGCCAGTCCGCGGCCGACACGTTGGCGGTGAGCCGAGCGCCGTGCTTCAGCGACTGCCCGACGAGGAGCGCGTTCGTGGGGTGGTCGAACGACTGCCACACCGTGGCGTTGCGCCCGTCGAATAGCACCAGGTTTCCGTCGCTGCCGATGCGCGCCCCGGCGACGGACCGGCCCTTGGTGCCGGCAGACCAGACGACCGCGCCGTTACTGGACCTGAGCACGAGGTCGCCCTCCGGCGTGAGCTCCGTGGTGGCGCCCTCCCGGACGGGGCTGCCGCGGTTTGCCGACCAGACGACCTGCGGGACGCCGGCCGTGACGTAAGTCATGCCCGCGCCGCTGTTGCAGTACACGACGGCGACGCCGAGCAGGAACTCCGTGCACGGGGCCGCGGGGCCGTCGCCACGGGGGCGGCTGGCGGTGCAGAAGAAGCCGAAGGCGTAGGAGGGGCCGAGGCCCGCCGGGTTGAGCCGCAGCAGGGCCGCGCGCGCCACGGAGCCGTCGGTGTAGACGACGTGGTGCGGCAGGGCGGCGTCCGTGTTGGCCCAGGTCGTGGCCAGCCTCGCCGCCGGGTAGTCGAACGGCTGCGCGCGCGCTCCGCCGGCTGCCACGAGGCAGCAGATCAGCGCGATGATCGTAGCACGGTGCATCATCATGGGCTGTGTCTTACCGATTTGTGAATATTGTGATGTGGTATGGGAGCACTGTGGTGCAACAACGTTCGACGGAGCGTGCTTTTATACAAGCGATTGGTGTGTGGTGCAGAATTGGCACGCACATTGGATGGGAAAGACGAAAGAATAATGGTGGCGTCCAGCCCGGCGTGGAAGTCGTCGCGGGATGGCGCCACCGCCGCCGCCACTGCCGTCGGTTCACGACTCTTCTGCGCGTCGTCAGCGCGTTGCCGGTGGCCAGCTCCGTGCCCGCTGTACTTATTTACATCTAGATACATTCTCTTTTATTCATTTTGATGACAAGTATTTTCAGACGGAGGGAGTACGTGGTTTTGTTAGTAGTAATACTAATTTCGGCGCTCGTTCCTTGGTTGTATATGGAAATGGCTAGAAATCAGTTAGCTGACTTTTTCATTTGTGGTCAGTCGATTTATTAGCCATTGGATGCAAAATCAAAGGCTCACGGTGCTTCTTTAACCTCCATCTCTTTGAGCCGCCAGTCACCGCCGGCCGAACCGTCGGCCAACCGCCGCCCGCGGCCGGCGGCGCTCCCGCGCCGCCTCTTCTCCCCGCCCTCCCCGAAATCACTCCCCACTGTCGGTCCTCCGCCGCCCCGGCCATCCCTTTAGGCCTCCCATGTCGAGCTTTTTCTCCAGCGAATCCCCACGCCACCGCGCCCCACCACCGCCGGCGACCACCACCCCCACCCTGGGTAGCCTCTCCGGCAAGCACCCCCTCCTTGCTGCGCGGCTGGTTCTTTCTTCCCTCCGGCGAAGTCGATGAACTGATCAAGGGAGTCTGCTGGCTAGGGCTCTTCTGTGTGCATACAACAAAGCCGTTTAGTCACACTGACCTCTTGTGACAGATGAGGAACGCGTGGGCATCAGCACAAGGTGTGAATTTCAATATTAAAGGCCCAAAGCTTTTCCTGGTGCAGTGTCATTGTCTTGGTGATTGGAAGAGGATCATGGGGGGTGGTCCGTGGATCTTCCGCAATTCTGCACCTGTTATCATACAAGAGTATGATGGTTTTACTGATGTGTCTGAGTACAAGTTGAACAAGATACCGCTTTGGGCAAGGGTGAAGGGGCTGCCGGATGATTTAACAACGAAGAAGAAGCTGGCAGAGAAGGTGGCAGCAAAGGTGGGTGAGCCACCGTTCATCGTCATTGTCAATGAAGGAAAAAAATTAATCCGGCAAGCACCTTGAGGGTCAGAGTCTATGTGGATGTTAATAAACCTCTGGTCCGGTGTGTGCCAATAACACTCAAGGGGAGCAAAAGGTATCCGGTGTTTTATGACAAGTTGCCTGATTTTTGTTACTTTTGTGGCCTGATGGGGCACATAGTGGAGGAGTGTGGTGATGGCATACATGATCCTGGATCGTGTGAATGGGGGGGGGGGAGTGTCTTCTGTGGAGTAACGAGACGTCCAGGTTTGCAGATGTTGGGAGGGGAAGCATGGAAGGAGGAGGTAGAGGTAGTAGAACAGGTGGAAGAGGTACTAGGGGGAGGCAAGGAAGAGGAGGTCCGGTCGGAGGGAAAGATGGGGTAGCTGGTGGCACAAAATGGAGCTGACTCAGATTTCATACCCGATGGTCAGTACCTGCTGGAAACCAACAGAACTGCTCGTAAACGGCTTGTGTCAGTGGATAGCACTGACAACGTTCGTGGGCAAGCTTTACCAAATTTGGCGAGGAAAGTGGCTGGCACAGTTTTGTTTTTGGAGAATGGGGCGGTGAACAATAGTTCAGGGGCGGCAGTATCTACCCCAGAGAAAGATCCGGTGGTGAAGAGGAGAAGGCGGGAGGGAGAGACTATGGTTGAAGACTTGGATGTGACAACTCAAGCGGCCTCCATTGAGGAGGACCGCCGAGCCCAATGAGGACCCTTTGCTGAAACTGCCGCGGAATTGGCAATCCCGCGACGGTTCGTGAGCTCCGCGATCTCGTGGAGGCGTGTGCGCCGATGGTACTCTGTATTGTTGAAACACAAATTGCAAAGTACCGGGTGGAAGGCTTGGATGGTAGTTTAGGGTTTACTGGTAGTTTTGGTGTTGCGAGTAGCGGACGTAGTGGAGGTTTATGCATGTACTAGAAGGATGATGTTGATCTTGAAATAAAGAGCTTTTCTCAGTATCATATAGATTCAGTTGTGAAAGAACCGGGTAAATATATGTGGCACCTATCATGCTTCTATGATGTAGCGAACAAAATACTGGCATCTTCCTCCTCGGCACTCCGGTGCAGGTGGCCACAACTGCTCCACGTCATTCTTCGAAGAACGATGCCATGCTCGGCTGCATGCATCCAGCGCCTGCCCATTTGGACTCGGGAGGTGTCGAGGTTTTCAATGTGGCCATAATACCTTGCGTGCGTGGAAAGACAAGGTGAGCATGCATTGAGTTAGAAGAGACTGGAAGATGATCCGGGTGAGGTAGGTATCATATTATAGGGGCTAGGTATGTATTTTATGTTTGTTATAAGATTTTCAGTATTGATCTTGTTTGATAGGTATAGTCGCATGGAGCTAAAAAGTTAGGACATGTGAGGCGGACTTGTTGGCGAACCTAAGGGATTCGTCGCATAAAGTCAACAAGTATAATTTTGGTCTTGTTTGGGATATATGTTGCCACTTGGAGCTGAAACATTTGAATAGTTGTATATATCAAACCTTCCATTCGAATCACCCCTATAGAGGCACTGTCGGACATGAGTTGTGCTTTAGGGGCTACGAGGCAATGCCAAACACGGGGATGTGCAATTTTTCTGTTAGGGGCTACAACGCCTCACACGCCACTGTGGGTTGCAGGTTGCCGGTCCGACCACTGAGGTGGCGGCAGAGGAGGAGCTACACCAAGAGTTCGTCCGAGGGGGATTTCCTCCTCCTGTCGCACTCAACCCGGCATGGAGGCGGACTAAAGCGCCAAGGCATTAATAATCGAAGCATGATGGCCCTGGCCAACTCAAAAAATGCCTCGACAAAAAAATACTGTCATCTTCCTATTCGGCACTCCCGTACAGGTGGCCACAACTGCTCCACGCCATTCTTCAAAGAACGATGCCATGCTCGACTGCATGCATCCATCGCCTGCCTGTTCGGACTCGGGAGGTGTCGGGGTTGTCGGTGTGGTCATAATAGCTTCCGTGCGTGGAAATACAAGGCAAGCATGCATTGAGTTAGAAGAGACTGGAAGATGATGCGGGCGAGGTAGGTATCATATTATAGGGGGTAGGTATGTATTTTATGTTTGTTATAAGATTTTCAATATTGGTCTTGTTTGATAGGTATAGTTGCATGGAGCTAAAAAGTTAGGACATGTGAGGCGGACTTGTTGGCGACCCTAAGGTATTCCACGCATAAAGTCAACAAGTACAATTTTGGTCTTGTTTGAGATATATGTTGCCACTTGGAGCTGAAAAGTTTGAATAGTTGTATATATCAAACCTTCCATTCGAATCACGCCTGTAGAGGCACTGTCAAACATGAGTTGTGCTTTAGGGGCTACGAGGCAATGCCAAACACGGGGACGGGCAAGTTCTCTATTACGGGCTATAACGCCTCACACGCCACTACGGGTTGCAGGTTGCCGGTCCGACCACTGAGGTGGCAGCGGAGGAGGAGCTACACCAAGAGCTCGTCCGAGGGGGATTTCCTCCTCCTGTCACACTCAATCCGGCATGGAGGCAGACTAAAGCACCAAGGCATTAATAATCAAAGAATGATGGCCCTGGCCAACTCAAAAAATGCCTCGACAACAAAATATTGGCATCTTCCTCCTCGGCACTCTCGTGCAGGCGGCCACAACCACTCCACGCCACTCTTCAAAGAACGATGCCATGCTCGGCTGCATGCATCCAGCGCCTGCCCATTCGGACTCGGGAGGTGTCAGGGTTGTCGGCGTGGTCATAATACCTTGCGTGCGTGGAAAGACAAGCCGAGCATGCGGATGATTCTCATTCTCACATCTTAAAAATCAAAAATATATTTCTGAATTACTCCGAAGACTTTACAGATGATGCCCTCGCAACCCTGCTAGTTTAGTTTAGTTTCAAAAATAAGAAAAGAGATTCGTACATCATTTTCCAGACTGCCACATATATATATCTACAGGCCTACGAACACTTATTCCTTGCCCTTATGCCGAGACGAGCACAAGTAACAAAGCCGTCACGGCGGCGGTCAGCCGCGCCGCGGCTGCGTCGGGGGCCATAGACTCGGCGGCGGTCGTGTTGGTGGTGACCGCCGTGGCGCGCGACTCGGCGACTACCTGTACGGTGAAGTTGCAGGGTGGCCGTGACACGTCCTTGTCGGTGACGAGGGCGAGGCCCTGGAAGTCGCACGCCAATGGCACCTGCCCCTGCGCCTGGTAGTAGGCGTTGAACGCGTAGGAGGCGTTCCCGGCGGCGTCCAGCGCGCCGCAGCTGCAGGCGTAGCCGAGGGGCGTGCAGTCGGCGCGCGAGCACGCGTAGGCCACGTTCTCCGCGACCGCCGTCGTGTTGGTGGCGTTGGGGCTCAGCACGCACCACCGCCGCGGCAGGTACTGCACGCCCCTAGCCCCCGCCGGCATCACCGGCCGCCCGTTACCGCGCAGGTCGAGCGGGAACTTTGGCCGGCCGTCGAACGTGAAGATGCCCCAGTGGCGCTCGAAGTTGCCCGGCGCGACGCTCTTGGCGTCCTCGTCCATGAGCCCGAAGAGGTACACCTCGATGCGGGCGTGCGGGCGTAGGGGCGTGCCCTGCCGCGCCGCCAGCCGCTTGAGCAGCCCGGTGTAGAACCTCTCCGCGTAGGGCACGGTGGCGTGCTTGTCGCCGTCCGTCGGCCAGCCGACCTCGCCGATCACCACCGGCAGGCTCCCGAAGCCGATCTTGTCGAGCGCGGAGACGAGCGTGTCGAAGTTGGCGTCGAACACGTTGGTGTAGTTGATGCCGTTGTCGATGACGGGCGTGGGAGGCGCGCCGTCGAAGAAGGCGTAGTCGATGGGGAAGTTGTCGTTGCCGTAGAGGCTGAGGAACGGGTAGATGTTGACGCTGAAGGGCGCGCCGCTGTGGTTGAGGAAGCCGACCATGTCGGTGATGACGGCGGCGACGTCGTCCCGGAACTTCCCCGCCGACGGGACGGGGTTGCTGGCCGGAGAGTCGTAGACGTCGGCGTTCACCGGGACCGTGGCCTTGATGGCCGCCCCGTGGCCGGCCTCGTCGAGCGCGCGCTGGATGTTCTTGAGCGCCGGCACGGTGACGTTGTCGTACGTGCCGTTGTACGCCGTGAGGAACGGCTCGTTCCCGATCGCCACGAATCTGATGGATGCATGAATCAACAACAGATCAGATCAGTTGCGAGAAAGACGGACGAAAATGACGAAGTAAGTAACCGCAAGCCCCGCACGTACTTGATGTTGACGCCCCCGTGGTAGTCGTACTTGGTGACGTTCACCTTGACCCATTCCTTGGCCCGGCGGTAGTCGGCGGCCACGGCGGCGAGCATGTCGTTGGGCACGGCGATCATGGTCTCGATGCCGGTCCCGGCGAGCCCCATCATGGTGGTCTCGTCGGCGTCGAAGATCTTCACCTTCTTGAACCCGTTGTCCTTGAGCAGCTGGGCCATCACCTTGGGCGGCAGCCGGCGCGTGGCCATGGTGCCCCAGTTCACGCCGAGCCCCTCCACCGGCGCACCCGCCACCGCGGCCGCCAGCACCACCGCCACCACCGCAGCGCAGCACGCCATTGCTCTGCTCGGTCGAGGATCGCCAGGAAACGCCGCGCGCGATTAATAGAGGAACGGAACCAACCGAGATCCGACACGTACGTACCGCGCGGGTGTACGTGCCACCGGAATAAATTGGGCAACTTTCCGAGCGACCGATCTATGGCTGGTGGGTCGAACAACCGCAAACTTTTTGGATCTCTATCGGCCGGCCGGCCGGCCGTGCTGCTAGCTACGGCCGGGGAAAAGCAAATGGAGAGCGGCGCGGCTGGGACAATCAATGGCGACGCCACGATAGAGTACTACGGCGAGGAGGTAACCACCGGCCGTCTAGATCGGAAGAGGTGGCGGTTAATTTGTCCTCTATAAATCGGACGTGGGAACGAACGACCCCAACTAAGCTGGAGACGCCCTGGGGGAAGTGGGAACCGCGCGAGAAATATATCTCGCTCAACACGAGATGGAAGCAGGTCTTGACTGAAGGATTTCCTCCGCGCTGCAGTACTCGCCCAGCCCATATTCATGCATTCTCGTCACTCGCTCGCCGTTGCTTCGCTGGTTGATTGTTTGCTTCGGTTTTAGACATCGGCCGAACCCGAGAGGAGACTCGAACCTAGTCTGACTTTGATTTAACAAAGCCATCAATCGACCAGGATTATATCGATCGGCCACTTACAAGCAACAGGAAAAAAAGAAGTAAAGCAAGACTCAACATCAGGCGGTCGATACAAGGTGCAAAACACGATAGTGCACAAACCAAGACCGTACAAGCAACTACCAAGATGAAGCGGCTCAATAGCAAAAAAAACCATCACATTTGCGGCTAGGTTTGCAGGAAACCACCAACTCGTTAATCCGTTGCAGAAAACACCGAAAATTTGCTAAGTCGTTGCAAAAAAGCACTGATTGGTAAGTGGGGCCGGATTGTAAGGAGCTTAACTGGCAAAAAATTAGCACACACCCCTAGATATTTACAGAAAAGGCAATCAGGCCCCCCGTGTGGACAACCGCGGCGCACTGGCCTTGCCGTCTAGTACGCACGGCGACGCCCTCGTCGGCGTAGGAGACGACCACGGCCGTAGCAGATGACGAGGAGGCAGCTGGGGTGCGCGCATTTCCGAGGCGTTGGCCTGCCGGTGCTGCAGCGACGGTGGCAGTCGGGTCAGCGACATGGAGCACGCGTCAGGAGCCGAAGCAGAGGAGCAGCACCCTCTTCCTCCGATGTGGTCAAGGGAGGGTTTGGAGGGGGAGGCGACAAGATGAGTCCACCTGCTCGACTTCCCGTCGCCCTCATCCACGAAGGAGGACGAGCTTGATCCAGAGGCCACTCCGGCGCTTGTGCAGCTGCGGCGTCCTGATGTGCCCGTCAGTGCCGTAGCAAAACCTGATCATATTACAAATTCTAATATTTTGATGATGGGTACAATGGCACTTAAAATACCGTCACCAGAACCAGAGCCTGAAGAAGTCAAGCCTAATTTTCGTACGCCAAGCTGGATAATTGTCGGTGCTATTTCGGTCCAGGTCACATGAGGTTTACGTGCAGAAGCGTTTTAAATCCAAGGTGCTATAGTACGGTTAAGGTATATTTTGGTTCCTAGTGATCAGCATGGCCGGATAGTTAATTAGTAAATTCTTGGTTGTTAGGTAAAGGAACTTTTCCTTAGGCGTGAGATTTAGAGGAGTCGTAGTAGTACTAGGAGTCCTGTTCGGTTTATGGTTAGGAAGAGAGTCCGTATCAGTTTTGCTTTGCTCGTGGGCCGGTTTGATCGGATGTGTGATGCCTATATAAAAGGCTGGCTACGGCCGATGTAAAGGGCAGATTTTTGTATTAGTCGTGAGTTCAATAAAATTACAGAAAACGTCCCATGTCGGGGGACACCAAATATCTTTGTTGCTGATCCGAAGGGATTTTGTTGCTGCTGCGTGTGGAGTCGATCAAATCTACTCGACACAAGTTTCTGATCTTACGGTCTTGCATCTTTGCTCGACCGGAATTTCTTGTTCCTGCTGCTAGTACCGTGAAAGATCGGGCCATCGACGACTCGCCATCTAGTCGAGTCTCCATCAAGTGGTATCAGAGCTAAGGTTATTCACAGTACTGTGTTGATCAAAATGTCAACCTCGGTCAACAAGGGTGATGAGGTTGTTGCTGATTCTGAGGAAATAGTACGTCCAGTGTATGCGGATGATATTCCGCAAAATATTCGAGATGGTTTTGACCACACATGCAACTACATCAAGTAATGTCATGATGCGCTCGGTAAAAGGATAGATGTCCTGATCATTCGGTTTGATGGTTTGGCCGACATCATCAATATGCCGGCGACGAATTTTGCCCCACCACAGACTGCTCCGGCGGCTCCACTGCATTATGCACCACCTGCTCGCGACGGACATGCCGGCGTGCATGATCGCCGTTTGGCGGCACAACCTCATGCTGGAGATGATGGTTTCGATGATAGCGTTGACCAGGCAGGGTACGCGCCACGACCACGACACTATGAGCCTCGTCCTGAAACTTCCGTTCGTGGCGGAGTGCATGACCGAGTTGGTCAAGCTGTGCCTGTGCCTGTGGATGATGGAATTGGGCGCATAAAAATTTCAATCCCTTCGTTCTCCGGCAAGTGCGAACCAGAAGGCTATTTAGAGTGGGAGATGCGTGTGGATCAAATTTTTGATGCCCATCATTATAGCGAGGAGAAGAAAGTTCAACTTGCTGGCATTGAGTTTACCGGTTAAGCGCTAATATGGTGGAATCAAATTTGCCGTTCAAGACATCGCCCGACGACTTGGCGAGGGATGAAAGAGTTCATGAGGCGACGTTTTGTTCTTGAGCATTATAAAAGAGATATGTACAACAAGTTGCAGCGGCTCTCTCAAGGTAATATGAGTGTTGATGAATATTACAAGGAGATGGAATTGCTTATGATACGTACAGGGACAACGGAGGATCTGGAGGCGACCATGGCACGTTTCTTTAACGGGCTAAATATCGAGGTGCAGGATCGTGTTGAGATGGTGGTCTACTGCAACATACAAGATCTTGTGCACCAAGCTGTGCGTGCGGAACAACAGATTAAGCGGCGCCAAGTCAGCACAGTTCCCAGTAACACTTTGAACATATGGCGACGCTCGCAGCATAAGAGTGAGGATGTCGTTCCTAGCTCCAGGACGACAACATCAAATCGTTCTCATGGTTCCGTGCAAAAGGATGCTTCAAAATCAGGACTGTCGAGGGTTGATTCTAATGTGCAGTCGATCGGACGCACTAGTGACATAGAGTGTTTCAAGTGTGGTGGAAGGGGACATATGAAGCGTGATTGTCCTAATGAGAAAAGAGTGTTGCTCACAAGAGATGGATATGCATCCGCTAGTGATGAAGAGGTAGTTTCTGACAATTCTAGTGAAAAATCCGAGGATGCTAAAAATGTGGTTGCGAGTTTTGAAGCTGCCGAATCATATCCATCATTGATGGTGCAGCGAGTGCAAGGGGATCACATTGAGGATAAGGGACAGCGTTGGAATATTTTTCAAACTCAATGCAAAATCAACAAAACCAATTGTAAGTTGATCATAGATGGAGGAAGCTACACTAATGCGGTAAGCAAGGACTTGGTGGATGCTTTAGCTTTGCCTACTTAGAAGCACCCACAACCGCATTGTGTCGAATGGTTATATCAGTCGGGCAAACTGAAAGTTACTCACAAGATGCGTGTCAATTTTTTGGTCGACGGTTATACCGATACAATAATCTGTGATGTTCTACCAATGGATGCATGCCAGTTGTTATTGGAGAGGCCATGGCAATATGATCATCGTGCTACGCATGAGGGAAGGTCTAACACTTATTGATTTTGGGACTCTGGAAGGCGACATGTGTTACAGCCGATGTTCGCTAGTGCTATCAAGAACGATGTCTGTAAGGTCCCCAAAGCTACCACGAAACCGATGACGGCTTCGCTCCAAGAGGGAGGGGATGATGTAGCCAACAGTGCTAACTCAATTACTGAAGCTCAGTCTGCTATACGGAAGAAGGAGAACTTGGACCAATGTACTTCGATGCAACACCTTTTAATTGGTTCTATGTTGCTCCAGGTTCCTCCAACCCAGCCAGAAGTGAAACCAAATTTTAGGACTCCACCAGAAAGGCTCTGATCTATTCTGAAGAAAGAAGAAATATGCAAATTTCTTTAGTACGTAGTTGTAGAGTCCAAAGGTTACATGCATGGCCTTTATTTTCTTATGTTTTTTTAGTCAACTATTAGTTACGTGAGCAATCTGAGTCTAGCTAGGATCTAACGTGATCAACGGTGCCGGATATTTAATTAGTTAAAACCCGGCTTAGTTTAAATAGGAGATAGAGTCCGTGTGAGTAAAGCTAGCTTATACGTCGGTTTGGCCTGCTTATATAACGAGCACGTCCCGGCCGTGTACGAGGTCAGTTTTTTGGGTTATCGTGAGATTTGTTTCGGTTGTGAGTTTCAATAAACAAAAAAGTCTCATGTCAGGGGACACCCAATATTGTCTTTGTTGCTGATCCGTGTGAATTTTGTTGCTGCTGCGCGTGAAGTTGATCTAGTCTACTCAACGCTAGTTTTTGATCTTACGGTCTTGCATCTTTGCTCGACCGGAATTTCTTGTGCTGCTACCAGTATCGTGAAAGATCGGACCGACGAACGACTTGCATCTAGTCGAGTCTTTATCAAGTGGTATCAGAGCCAATGGATGCATGTCACTTGTTGTTGGGAAGATCATGGCAATATGACCGCCGTGCCACACACGAGGGTCGGTCGAACACTTACTCCTTTTGGGATGTCGGAAGACGTCGTGTGCTCCAGTCTATGTTTGTGGAAGAAATCAAGGTGGATACAAATATTTCCTTGAAGAAGAAGAAGGTCAGTAAAATTGTTGCAAAATCGAGGACGGTTTTGATTCAAGGAAGAGGGGATGATGTGCCCGTCAGTGCCGTAGCAAAACCTGATCATATTACAAATTCTAATATTTTGATGATGGGTACAATGGCACTTAAAATACCGTCACCAGAACCAGAGCCTGAAGAAGTCAAGCCTAATTTTCGTACGCCAAGCTGGATAATTGTCGGTGCTATTTCGGTCCAGGTCACATGAGGTTTACATGCAGAAGCGTTTTAAATCCAAAGTGCTATAGTACGGTTAAGGTATATTTTGGTTCCTAGTGATCAGCGTGGTCGGATAGTTAATTAGTAAATTCTTGGTTGTTAGGTAAAGGAACTTTTCCTTAGGCGTGAGATTTAGAGGAGTCCTAGTAGTACTAGGAGTCATGTTCGGTTTATGGTTAGGAAGAGAGTCCGTATCAGTTTTTCTTTGCTCGTGGGCCGGTTTGATCAGATGTGTCATGCATATATAAAAGGCTGGCTACGGCTGATGTAAAGGGCAGATTTTTGTATTAGTCGTGAGTTCAAAAACGTTCCATGTCGGGGGACACCAAATATCTTTGTTGTTGATCCGAAGGGATTTTGTTGCTGCTGATTGTGGAGTCGATCAAATCTACTCGACACAAGTTTCTGATCTTACGGTCTTGCATCTTTGCTCAACCGGAATTTCTTGTTCCTGCTGCTAGTACCGTAAAAGATCGGGCCGTCGACGACTCGCCATCTAGTCGAGTCTCCATCACGTCCACACGAGGCGCAGCCACTTGAGGGTCCTGGCCGGCTCCTCCTTGTTGCTTCCGCTGGAGCCGCCGGCTGACGACGCGCCGCCGTTCATCTCCTGGCGGGCCGCCCTTGTGTGGGGGGGTGTCGAAGGCAGCGGCGAGATCGCAGGGATGAGCGACTGCGCAGCATGAGCTCACCCGGCGCCGACAGGTCCTCTTCGAAGCGCGCAAACCAGCTGCGCTCCTCCTCCTCCCTCATCCTCCCGGCCCGGAGCAGAGCGGCGGCGGATGGCAGCAGCGCGGCGGTGGCGCGTAGTGGATAGGGCATTGGTGTTCCACCGGGAAGGATCTGATTGCTTTTGTTTTTTTAGATCTAGGGGTGTATGTGCTAATTTTTTGCTAAGTCAATTCCTTACAATCCGACCCCACTTGTCAGAAAGTGATTGAACGGGTCAAATCACCCGATCAGTGCTTTTTGCAACGACTTAACAAATTTTTTGATGTTTTCTGCAACGGATTAATGAGTTGGTGGTTTTCTACAAACCTAGCCACAAATGTGCTGGTTTCTTGCAATTGACTCAGATGAAGCTGAAGAACTGAGCTTGATGGATCCGTCGAGGTCTTCGGCCACCAAAGAGCCAGCACTAGGCAACCACCGAGCCTGTGGAAAACAACAATGTAAAAGGAGAAGGCACAAGTCCACTTCTTCATGATGAACAACCTGGGCACAATGACATATGTCTTTGTCGCCGTAGAAGGCCACAACCTCCTCGTCCCGGATCCGAAGGGCGTCGCACCGTCGGCAGGCGAAATGGTTCCCCAAGAACCCGAATTCACATATGGCCACCATGTGTACCATGGGAGTGGCTACAACAAACCACATTTAGCTCCACAAGAAACAGTCATTGCCATGACACATCCACGAAAGAGAAGCGCGTCTTCAGGATAGGAACACGAAACAAATCAACATGACGAGAAGTTGATGAAGAGAAATGCCGCCACAGTAGGCACCAACACATCTCAACACGACATCCACCTAATGATCCAAGGACGGCGCCTTCAGAAAGGGGTACGGTGCCATAGCGCCGCCATCGTCCTGAAGAAGGACCAAAGTTTTCACCTAGATGCAGGGAAGGATGGGTGGGGGTGGGATACCTCAACGAGGCCTCCAAGAAGTGGTTCGACGCTGCAGCGTCGTTGTCGTTGTGGTCGCCGCCGGCGGCAGCCATAGGTTTCCCTTGGTCCTAGGAACCCCACCGCCAAAACGACGACCACTAGGGCCACACCGGAGCCTAGATCGAACGGGAGAGGGTGAGGAGGATGGGGTTGGTCGATTTAGATCTGGCGGCCGACCGATGAAAGGAAGTCCGGCCACCGCGAGCTCCATCCACCGGACCTCCCCGCCCAAGCAAGTCGAGGAGACCAGCCGAGCACCTGCCGCCGTAGTGACAGCGCGCCCACCTTGGCCGGGGCCGCTACCCCGACACGCCATGCCCTTCGTGCGAGGCAGAAGCAGCAAGCCTCGCCGCCACCTTCCTTGGTGCCGTGCGGGCTTGCCGGTGGTTTCTCTGGTGGTGTCGAGGTCAGGGGAGAGGCCGGCGGCAGACTTTGGAGCCACCCAAGTCGCCCCAAGGGAGCAACGCGGGGGCAACTTGGATAGTGTATACTATCTGAAACATATGATAAAAAATGTTTTATTAATAAAGCGGGCAAGTGTACACTATCTGAAATATTGACCATGTTTCAACGTGCTTTTGCCATCGGTTTTGTATCGTATTTTTCTGTCTTCGTTTTCTTTTTTTTTCTTCAGCACTTCATTTTTTTCGTTATATTTTGGGTTTCTTTGTTTTTCACCGGTTTCCATTGTTTTTATTTTTTGCTTTGTTATAACTTAGTTTTCTTTGTTTCTTTCTCGGTTTTCATCCTTCTCCTTTTAGTTTTTTTATCGGTTTTCATTGCTTATCTTTTTTTAACACATGTCCACTTTTTTCAGTGCAGAATATCTATTTTTTTCGTGTACACGTGAAATATATTTTTGTAAATGTCAAACATTTTTCAAATACACGATGTACATTTTCCTTTCAATACATGTTTGAACACTTTATTAATACATGGTCAATATTTATCAAATATACGTTGAAATATTACTGTTGAGCGACATGGTTTTTCTTACATTTGTATAAACAAGCTTGTAAATGTCAGAAACAATCTTTTGAAACGGGGCAATATTTCTTCAAAAAATCATGTACTTTTTTTACTGGTAAGTAACATTTTTTATACTACACTACTTTTTTTACATTGTATGCATTTTTAAAAATTCACAAATAATTATTTTAACTGTCATATTTTCTTACAGTTGTATGCAAGTCTTTGTAAATGTCAGGATTTTGTTTTTTGAACCGGGGGAACATTTCTGTCATGTAATTTTTTTAATGGTATGAAACATTTTTCTTATCCTACACAACTTATTATTTACATCGTGTATGCGTTTTTCTTAAAACAAATTCACTTAAATTTTCTTTGAAGGACATGAACATTTCTTTACATTTGTATAAACATTTCTTTAAATCTCGCAAAAAAAATTGAAACAGGGGAACATATGTTCAAAATTTCATGTTCTTTTGTTAATGTTACGAAACAGTTTTTATACTACACACTTTTTTTTACATTGTATACACATTCGAAAGAACACATATATATTTTGAAACCCAGAGACAATTTTTCATTTTTACGAACATTTTTTTTGAAACCTATCAACATTTCCTAAATTTGAGCTCACATTATTTATACCGTGTTAGGATTTTTCAAATTCATGGTTTTAATTTTCGAAAGTAAAATATTCTCTAATTATATTTATTTCAAATATAAGTAAAACAAAGAATATAAATAATAAAAACGAAATTAGCATGACATCAGATCGACGACTCACGTCCCTACTGGACCGGCACCGGCAGCTTGCAGCATGCGCGCGGAGAAGGCAGCAGTCTGCCTCGCTATAAGCGAGACATAGGCGCGCCCTATCTCGCCTGCAACGAGAGACAAGCTGGCCACTGGCAAGAAGTTAGCATGCTGGCCCAAAACTGTAGCTCCACTGAGGCCCCGATTGGATTGCTTGATCATTCCTATACCTGTCAATTTTCACACTTGTATCTTACCAGTCTCCAACTAAATACCCGACAGCGAAGTAGGAGTTGTATTTTTAAATCGGATGGGCTGCTGGGTGTATCAGATACCAGCCCATTACAGGTGTATTTGTGGAAACCAGTGTAATTATTACGCCGCTGAAACGACGTTCCAAGCGCGTGGTCAGCCGTCCACGGTTTCTTTTACGGGGGTTTATTTTACATGTGTATATCAGCTAGAAAACGAGATTCCAAGCGCGGCCTGAGTTGTTTTGGCAAGATTCCATGGTCCGGTTTGGATCGGTGTTAGAAGGTTGTGTACGTTTTTTTTTTATGTGTTTTTCTTATCGGTTTTCTATGTTTTTCTATTTTTATATCCTTCTTTTTTCCTTTTATTTTCTGAAACACATGTCAACATTTTTAAATACATGTTGTAAAATTTTCATATACATGCGGACCATTCCATAGGTACATGTTGAACATTTTTCGAACACAGGATGAACATTTTATTCAAGCATGTTTGAAAAAAAATTTGGTACGTGCAAAACATTTTTCAATGCATGTTGAACAATTTATGAATGGTATAAAATATTTTTTAAGTGTAGACCCTTTTTGTTTTATCGTATAAACATTTTTGGAAAGGATAAAACATTTTTAAAATTGCGTCAACAGTTTTTACAATACATAAAAATTTGCTATGAATGTGATGAATAATTTTTGAAAGCGTGAACACTATTTTTTTAATGGTATGAGATATTTTTTATTATATGAAGATTCTTTTTTTACATTAGGTAAAAAAATTAAAACAACACCGAAACATTTTTTTGCAACACATGTACTTTTTTTAAATGTAAAACATTTGTTAGTGCTATGAACATTTTTTTAAGTAATGCAAGCATGACTTTATGTTGCATAGACATTTTTTAAATGTGCAACGAGCATTTTCAAAATTTGAGTAAATTATTATTTGGAGTATATGTATTTAGAATATTGCAAAAATATAAACAAAACAAAATGAAAATATAAACAACTCCTGGATATGAACCACCGAGAGGCCATGCTGCAGGTCTATGCGCCTCATTCAATCGTTGTCTTGCAAAGCCTTGTCCAGCTTGCAGTTCTTGGTGTTGGAAAGCTAAAAAATTTCTAGGGTAATGTCCTTGGGCTTACATCCTTGCAGCCATGCCGCAAAAGCTCGTCGTCTTGCCATCCCCGATAGGGATGTTGGTGACGTCAAAAGATCTTAATCCTGTTCATGACATGGAGTCTCAAAGTCCATCCACACCCTGCGCTGCCTCTTGTAAGCGAACCAAAGCCACCGAAGACATCGAGCACACGAAAGCATAGCAAGGTCGAGTTCACATCCTTCTAGAAGCTCGGGGAAGAAGATGACAAGGTATATAGGGGGAGGTTGTATTAGAAACTAGTGTAAAATATGCTTTTATATTATGGGACGGAGGTGTAGCTTGTACTTTCTCCGTTCGAAATTACTTATCGCAGAAATGGATGTATTTAGATGTATTTTAGTTCTAGATATATCCATATCCGAGACAAGTAATTCTGAACGGAGGAAGTATTTGTCTTTCTAGACATTTCAAATGGATTATAACATATGGACGTATGTAGATATATTTTGAAGTGTAGATTCACTCATTTTACTTCGTATGTAGTCACTTGTTGAAATCTTAGAAAAACAAATATTTGAGAACAGAAAGAGTATGACATTTTGGAAACCGGCCGAGCGCTGAGCGCTCGGTATGTCCGTCGCTGGCTAGCGGGGCCCCACTGTGCAGCCGGAGACACAGTTAATATCGTGGCGAGCCGGCGGAGATTTGGCAAGTTATTTAATTTTATTTATTTGTTTGAACACGTTTGGCAAGTTATTACCGCACCAACCTGTGGTGAGCAGCCTACAGCTACAGAGGAAGTGGTCACCTCACCTGTCGGTAGCTGCCCCATTGATTCAAGGAGCAAACACACACACAGAGACAGATCGCGCCATTATATACGCCAGCGTCCGTCGACGGACTTGGCCGAGCGGAGCTACCATCTCAGTCAACGCCAACACAGCACAGCTCGCTCGCATGGCGGACGGGGACGAGCATGAGCATGGCGCGCCGGGCCGGCTGGAGAGCATCCTGACGGACTCGTCGGCGCCGCTGGCGGGGCGCGTGTGGGCGGCGGGGGCGATCGAGCTCGGGATGCTCTTGCGGCTGGCGGCGCCGGCGGTGGTCATGTACATGATCAACTACCTCATGTCCATGTCCACGCAGATCTTCTCCGGCCACCTCGGCAGCCTGGAGCTCGCCGCCGCCTCCCTCGGCAACACCGGCGTCCAGATGTTCGCCTACGGCCTCATGGTACGTATGCGCGCACTGACTCCCCTCCGTCTCGTCTCCAAATCATTCGCCACTCGCTGTTTTTATCTCAAAAAGTTACTCCTCCATTTTAAAATAGATGACTCATAATTTTATACTAACTTTAATACTACAAAGTTGAGTTATTTATTTTGAAACGGAGGAAGTATCTATGTAAGCGCACTCTGCATTTTGGTTTAGATCCAAAATGTTGTGTGTTCAATGAACCTGCCATTGTTGGACCGAAAGAGTACTACTTCCTCCGTTTTAAATTACTTGTTGTAGGTATAGATGTATCTAGATGTATTTTAGTTCTAAGTATATCCATTTCTGCGACAAGTAATTAAAAACGGAGGAAGTATATATTTTCGATGCTTCAGAGTAGAATAGACCGAGATGCTCGGTTAACCACTCATCAACCGGCGCTGATTTGACCAAGAGTGTTGGACATATACAATAGTACTGCTGCTACCTCACTCGTTGCTGGTCTTATTTACCCACAGCTTATTAGATCGAAATGCTCGATCAACCTGTCACTTTTGGGCATTGATTTGAACCAAAAGAGCACTAGTAGTATATTTCACGTTTGCTCATTGGTTGATGACAAGAACCAAGCTCGTGTGTCATGGGGTCGATTTGTTTACGGTTGCGTATAGTCGATGGATTGCAACGGCGATCTGCTCGGGACAGAAATTGACTTGTTGAGTCGCGCCGGCTCCTATAGGCCACTTGTATACTTAGGAAACCTCCCGTGTGATTTGGAATATTCGTTTTTCCTATAAATATTTTCTCAATCACACTTGGTTGCACTAGACATGATGTCATGTATGATCAATTTGCTACCAACTGAGAATCTCGACTCAGGACCATGTGCGCAATTCGGCCGCAAACCCGTTACATCAAAACAGGGGTCGAGCAAGGAAGAACTAGCTAGGGGCATGTCCCAAACTCTAAAACATGGCCTACCTCGCTAGAAAATGATTATTGCCATATAAATTCAAGCTCTCTAAGTTGATTATCTGCCTAAACCCTAAAGTCCTCCGCAACGATTCTACCGTTGAAAAGTTGACGATTCTTAGCACACACAAAGTCCATTACTTGAGAGGGAAAGGGAGAGGGGGACACTAAGCTTGCCAACTTTTACTTGAGAGGGAGAGGGAGACACTAAGCTAGCCAGCTAGGAAATGAGCTATAGTGTATGACAAACAACTCAAGGGGAGAAGGGACTAAAGAAAAAAAAACTATGGCAAAAGGAAAGGATACATGGCTCCCGACCTGAACTGGCCTATGTGTGGATCGGTGCTGTGGAGCAGTCCTCATCAAAAGGTATTTCCTTTTTGTTACTCTCTACGACAAAAATGTCGAGAAAACACACCTAGCCACATGAGATAGACCGGCTAAATTACTCGGAAAGGTTATAGTATATTTTTTCCTATTTCACGAAGGTTCTACAAGATTTTAGCCCGGCATTTCCTTTTTCTTGTTTTCTCTACCTTTTTTTATTTTAAAATTATTTTTAAATACTAACAGTTTTCCAAAATGTTCCTGAATTTTTTTTGAAAATTAATTTTTATGAAAATGTTCACATTATAAAAAATCACAAAATTTATAAACTAAAATGTTGACATGTTTCTAAGAAATCATGTTTTAGTAAAAAAAACTGTTCTCAAAATTTCAAAAAAAATCACTTAAAAATGTTTTTGGGGAACCAAAATGAGAAACTGAGTGAAAAGTAGTTAAACGAAAAAAACAGAGGAAGATATAACGATACAACAATAACTGCAAAGTGGGCCGGCCCTGTCGCGCTGTTGCTATGTGATTAGCTGACAATCTGTTGCAACACACGTCAAGTTGGAGCTCCCCTCATCAAGCGCTTCACATTGCGTGAGCGAAGCATGCCGTGGGCTGGCCCAATAGAAGCTTCAAACGTTCCAGTGTTTTTATTTTTCGGGCCTGTCACAACTTTTTATTTTTTTTCTTTTTAACTTTTATTTACATTCCAAAACCTTCTAAATATAAAATATATGGTAAACTTCCTTGAATTAGTTTCTAAAAATGTTCACCGCACATGACAAAAATGTTGTGGTATGTAACATTGTTGTTGGAATTTTTCAAAAAAAGTATGTATAATTAAATGAAATGTTCATGATATTTAAAAACAGTTCACATGTTTCAAAATCTGTACGTTATATTTTTTACATAAAATCATGAAAATAAATAAATCGTGGAATTAGTAAAATTCCTAACTTTGAAGAAATGTTTGTCTGATAATATTTTCTTGATTTTTTATAAAACATTCTCATATGATTTTTAATTTTTTCACAACAAATAAATGTTTGTTGGGCCATGAAAAATAGGTGTGTTTAAACAATGTTTGCACATTTAGAAAAAAATATTTTTTAAAATAATCAATGTGTGTTAAACCAAATTCACCTTGTATTTAAAATAATTTCGATGTGCATTTGGGTAATGTTCAACCTGTATTTGTATAATTCAACATGTATTTGAAATATTTTCATTGTGGATCCAAAAAACATGCAATCTGTATATGGAAAATGTCAACAAGTATTAAAAAAAGTTGATATGTATTTCAAAAATAAATAAGTACATAAACAGAAAAAACTGAAAATAAAAAATATAAAAAAACCCTTGAAAACAATAGTGAAAAACACAGGAAAAAAACACATGGAACCTTTCCAAAACCCGGCGGAAGGTTCCCAAACCGGTCCATCTTCCCAAAACCGATCGCTACCACCTTATTGGGCGGGCCGACTTCATTGATCTTGTAGGCAAGCACTGCTTTTGTCTCCCAATAAGCGAGACATAGTGACACATCTATACTTCTATACTATTATATAGTGTACGAGTTTTGAATTGTAGTAACATCATCAATCCCAGCCGTTGATCTCATAAATCTAATGGTTGAGACTCGACGGATTCGCAATGAACAGTAGCCCACACTTGCATCTGCTGGTTTCTGGAACAATCACGTCACACCTCCTCTCGTCACTTGCATCTTCTGGGTTATGGAATAATCACGTCACACCTCCTCTCTTCTCGCCATGGTGCATGTGCTAGTGCATCAGGCAAAGAGCCGAGACAGGGGCAGAGACGAGTGAACATTTTTTAGCAGGTTCTATACTGTACAACGGCTAATGATCGCAGCTAATTGCATCATTAGTCCGTCCAAAAATATATTCATGGAACCAACTACACCGAATATAGAGAAGACCAAAGCCGAGTGACCCATACATGTAGGTGTGGCTAACTATTGTTTTCCCTTGGACAGTTGATCGATTGATTGATCTACATGCGTGTTCGACTGGACTACTTAGGGCGTTTTTTGCTGCAGCCCAGTGAAATGTAAAGACCACCACAATACCAATTTTCATTAGCAGAAAACCACCACTTTATAATTCATGGCACAGATCACCGTACGAATGACAGTGGCAAAAAACATTAATGGTAAATGCTAATTGCTTTAATTCACTTCCAGTTGTCTTCAAGACATATTTTTGAAATATAGTGAAGACAATTTTCTTTGACATTACATGATTGCAAAGAAAAATAGTAAAGTTCACATTATCAACTTGTTCAACACTTTTGGTTTTAGAGCTCAATTTAAGTTAACGGAAATGTAACATTCTTTTGTAGTTCTAGAAATATATTTTGATAATTTGTCATCAATGCTATCGTGAGACCTAACATATCCTGATGTTCCATAACTTTTGTGAAGATTGACTTTTCTCCTCCCTCATATCTAAATCCTGGCCCCGGCCTTGGCCGAGTACAAGAGATGTATTGTCTAGGAGGATAAACAAAAGCAAATAATTAATGGGTTCCACCACGTAAATCTTCATTTTTTTCCCCATGGAAATTTTTGGGTGTCACTAGGCCATAGGCATTGTATCATGCCAATTACCAATTTTTTTATTACTTCATTTGTGCATGCATACACCAACAATATTTATTTTTGCTCTGAATTCATTGCAAAGTACTATATGTTTTTTTCCTTTTACTAGAATCATAGGAACAATACTTTTAAGACGTGCATTGCACGTGTATACATACTAGTAGGATTAATGGGCTTATGTGCTATGGGATGCACTGAAGTGATAGAAAAGGAAAAAAATATTTTTAATCTCATATGTGGGATGACGAACAAATAAATCTAAAAATCCATTTTCGTACTATGTTTTAAGCTTTTGTTTTTGCGGAAATACTATGTTTCCACCTTGAAATCTCTAAAACCGGGTATATCACCCACCCCCTTGAGTGTTTTACGTTGACATTCGGTTTTGGTTCCTGGTTAGAACGTTCACTCCTTTATTTGCAAGGAGACGTTCACTTCTTTTGACACCTTGCGTCTGAAAATTTCTTCCTAGATGATGATATGCGGTTATACCTATTTGTACATACTACACTCCTACTCCTAGATCATCACCCCCGCGGATGCCACACTCTAACGTTGCCCAAGACCTGTATACTATACAGTTATCTCTGACTATTTAGTGTGCTTAGGGCATCTACAATGCTAGACGCCTAAATAGACGCTTGTGAATGAATAAATAAATATTATAAAAATTAAAATGCACTTAAGCACCTTATCTTCCAACGGCGGATGCTAATTTATAGGCGCTAATCAAGCAACTGCACGCTTTCTGTGGGAACAAAACGAGCCAAGCGCTCGGCGCATGCTTTGGCATCGATGCTACGTTTGACACCAGGATTTAACAACACAACCGCTAAACAGGGAGGAAATCAATCCTAGCGCCTGCCTCTAGCTTCCAGCGTTGTAAATGCCCTTACTGAGACTGATAAGTTGTCTCAAAAAATAAATTCAGGGTTTTTGCCCACTAGTTCAAGAGGTTTTCTTCATTATTTAATTTCCAAAAAATGTTTGAATGTCTTTGTATTATTTAGAGTCTATCATTTCTTAGTAATTAATTATTGATTTTAAAAGGTATATTTTACTGTCAAATCGCAATTTATCACACTAACATGACATTACGTTCTGGCAGCTGGGCATGGGTAGCGCAGTGGAGACGCTGTGCGGACAAGCCTTCGGTGCGCACAAGTACGACATGCTCGGAACCTACCTGCAACGCTCCGCCGTGCTGCTCTGCTGCACCGGCATACCGCTCGCCGCGATCTACGCCTTCTCGGAGCCACTCCTCGTGCTACTGGGACAGTCACCGGAGATCGCCCACGCCGCGTCGATCTTCGTCTACGGCCTCATCCCTCAGATCTTCGCGTACGCCATCAACTTCCCCATCCAGAAGTTCATGCAGGCGCAGAGCATCGTCCTCCCCAGCGCCTACATCTCCACGGGCACGCTCGTGCTGCACCTGCTGCTCAGCTGGGTCGTCGTCTACAAGGCCGGCCTCGGCCTGCTCGGCGCCTCGCTGGTGCTCAGCCTCAGCTGGTGGGTCATCGTCGCGGCGCAGTTCGCGTACATCGCCGTGAGCCCGACCTGCCGGGAGACGTGGACCGGGTTCACCTGGCAGGCCTTCTCCGGCTTGCCGGCCTTCCTCAAGCTCTCCGCCGCGTCTGCTGTCATGTTGTGCCTGGAGACGTGGTACTTTCAGATCCTGGTGCTCATTGCTGGCTTGCTCCCCAACCCTGAGATTGCTCTGGATTCCCTTTCTGTGTGGTGGGTACCATTCATCCATAATTCTTGCTGTTGTTTTGTGCCTCTGCCTAGTAATTAACCCGCGATTTGTGCAGCATGACAATCTCCGGTTGGGTGTTCATGATCTCAGTAGGTTTCAACGCCGCCGCAAGGTTCGCGACTCTAAGCTGAATGACTTGACAACATTAGCATTGCTTACTGATAGCTAGGAAATAAGTACTCTAACTAACTAATGGATATGTTTTCTCTTCAGTGTAAGAGTTAGCAATGAGCTCGGTGCCGGCAACCCCAAGTCAGCATTTTTCTCAGTGTGGGTCGTCACTTCGCTCTGTGCAGCCATCTCTGTTGTCTTCGCCATTGTCATGCTCTGCCTACGCAACCACATCAGCTACTTGTTCACAGAGAGTGAAATAGTTTCCGACGCGGTGGCGGATCTCTGCCCGCTCCTTGCCATCACGCTCATTCTCAATGGCATACAACCTGTACTATCAGGTAAAGTTTCTGTACACCAACATGTGCTATCTTGATTCTTGACTAGTCCATTAGTACAACATTTCAGAAAATGTTAATGTCAACCGCATTATTCAAACAACATGTCATTGAACTTTACTAACATGCATACAAATATCAGGTGTTGCTGTTGGATGTGGATGGCAACAATTTGTTGCATACGTGAACATTGGTTGTTACTACATCGTAGGTGTACCCCTTGGAATTGTTCTCGGTTTTGTCTTCAACCTCGGCGTAAAGGTGATAGAGTTATCCTCGGAGTATATATATTTGGTGATGACAAAATCTTTACTTCTGTGTTCTAACTTGTGTTTGGTGATGGCATCGTATGCCTGTTCGCAGGGCATTTGGGGTGGCATGATTGGAGGAACGACTATGCAGACGGCCATTCTATTGTGGGTCACCATTAGAACCGATTGGAGCAAAGAGGTACCCCTTTCACTAAATGTATAGAGCAGAAAGTTGAGTCAAACATTTCCGTTATTTTTCACGAAAGTGTTAATGATGAACATGGAGTTAAACTATGTGAGGTCCGAAGATTCATTCTACCTCCCTCTATCGCCATAGCTATTTGTTGCCATAAATTTAACATCCAGATCGATCTCTTGTTTGCTCACGACCATACTTTCTGTCGCATGATTCGTAACCTTCTTAGGAGTACATATGGACGATGCAAATTGTTAAAAAAAAATGCATTGTTAAAGATGCACTATGCAAATGTGTGATGTTTTATTTGACCTTCAGGTCGAGGAGGCACATAAAAGATTGAACAAGTGGGATGATACCAAGAAACAGCCCCTCCTTACGGCGGCCACGGATAATAGCTAATTAGTGGTCTAGTGTAGATCTATGTTCCTTGTTCAACAATCAAGAATTGAGCTGGCTTTGCGATTCACCATGAGTATGGGGAATTAATTTGGAAGGCAGAATTCATGTGTCTTGATTATCGTGTTGTAGAACCATTCATCACGATTTCAGACATGCTTCATAATGACATGAGGTGGGCATATGTTTTCTGTTTATCTTTTCAAAATGATGATCTAACCCCTAGCCTCTATGTTGGTGATGCACACGACCATATATTATTGCCAACTCATAGAAAAGAAGTTATAATAGCTCAATCGCTATGGCAAACGTGAACATGATGATAAAATGCACCCATGCTGCTTCAATCCTACTACTGGACTGCCACCCATATCAGTTGAACATAGCTCGACCGATTATCTCCCGCCGACAGCCAGACTAAACCAGCACTGAACATACCGAGCACCTAAATGTATGATTTCGCCGGGGTGGGGTTAACACGTTCGAGGAGATTATGCATAGATGAGGTGCACACTCTCCATAACATATTTCCACAGATTGTTGATGCACACAGTCTTCAATCTACGAGCTTGGCATTGCAATTGGAAACACAATTTCCCATATATTACATCATCATGAGTTTTACAAAAAAAAAATCTTAGGGGTTAATACTCATATTCCAAACAAATTACTATAGGACACACATTGGACAAAATAACACATTGTAAGTGCAAGGAACTAGGCCAATATTGCAAATTTGTGCATCTTCTCCGTGCAGAGGCCGGAAGAGTAATAATAATTAGTTAAAAAACTACAAGAAACAAATGTGTTTGATGTGAAAGTATTTTTTTTAACAGAAAGATGTTGCGATGAAGAGTGGGACATTAGTTTCGAGTGGTAACCTTATCTAGATGTTTATAGTTCATCTTACTTTAATTTCACACACCCAAATTTTCATACATAAGTATAACCAAAATCAGAAAAAACATGCTGGTCTTTAATGAGTATAGGAGAAATCACTAGGATGAGGCGTTTCGGTGCCCGAGCCCAGCTGAGCTCGATATCTTCGCCATACGTTCTGTGCTTGGGATCCGTGAAAAGATGTCTGACTGGACTGCTGGCCACGGAGTTTAGGAAAATAGCACTGGAGCGGAATACACGACGGAACAATAGGCATACGTGGCCCTGGACGAGACTTGTCTGCTTCCCGTCGTGTGCCCATCTACTTGATTTGATTGGAATAAAATAAAGCCCGACCCCACCCTCTTACAATCAAAAAAATAATTAGATTAGAAAGAGAAAAAAAACAGTCTAAAATAAAATAGGAGTACGGATAGAAGCACAGAAGGGAGCGGGCAAGCCGGATCCCGTGACCCTGGGTCAAGCGGCGGGGCGACGGAAACGGCCGTCTGGTCTGGTCCGTGGACCAGAACGTGATTGTTTTTTCCGAGCCATGGACTAGATAAGGGGGACAGGATGTTTGGAAAACCTGAGCCGTCTGTCTCACACGTTTGCGACACTTCTCCGATCCGCCTAGAATATGGGCGATCGTTCTGGAAGCACTTTGCCGGCCCGCGTATCCGTCTTGCTCCCAACCACTCGCCGGCGGCGCTCGGTCAACACCGGCGGTACCTGCGTGCAAAAAAATGGAGGATGCTGGCATGGAGTTCCTCTAGATGGCGTTGACAGGTTAGGCATCTCAGATCTGCTTTCGCTTCTTTTCTTCTAGCAAGATTTATTTGATATGTCCGCTGACGGGACATGGTCGCCGCCATTTGCCGCCTGTTTCTCGACAGCCATGGACAAGCAGAAGCGATTCCTCTGGTCCTGCTGGCAAACATCGGCTCGGGAGCAGCCGTGCCTGCAGACTCGGATGCTGGCTCTGGGCGTGGTCAACAAATCGGTGGCGAAGACAATGGTGCCCCAAGAGCTGGGGGCCGGCGAAGACAGGACTCATCGTCGACGAGGTCTGCGCAGTCGACTGACAGGGTCAACCCGCAGGCCCTGAGTGGACAAAAAGGTACGAACGTAGGAATTGAACTGTTATTGCTAGTTCCTGCACATTACTGTCAGTTGCCTAGTTCTGGCACAGACCTTGGTTACTGTAGGATTTTAGCTTCTATGGGTAGTGCCTGCTGATTACTGGGAGCAGAGGACAAAAAGAAAATTCAGATATACATTAGAATGTGTGAGTTTCAGGCAACACATGGTTAGTGATGGATTCGGTAATCTGAATCAATTGGAGCCTTTGGCTTTCCATTCCGGTAATCTGAATCAACACATGGTTATTCTTTTGTTAATGTTTTTTTATTTTATTTCGGGAAACATTTTTTTTTTTGCGGGAAACACTTTGACCGTATGTTCTGCTGAACAACTTGCAGGGCAAGCCGGAGACTGAGAATAGTAGGTGATGAAGATGTGAGTAGGTTGTTACGTGCAGCAGACAAAACCTGGTACATACAGAGCATCGTGAAAGCCACAACCATTCTATGTTGTTGACGATGGGCGAGAAAGTGCACTGGCCGTCGCAGAAACACATTGATGTGTACACAAAGGATTTGATAAAACAGTTCAGGGAGAATAATGTGAACCTTGGGAAGGTATACAACATAATTGGCAGTTTCTTTGGGTCAGTCGAGAAAGTGCCATTCACAAAACGGATCTCTTAAGGAACATTTGCGGTAAGATACATCATGAGCAGGCAGAGGGCGATGTTAGGAAAACTTTGGAGGTGTTTGCTGACATTGTGAATGGTGATCGTGGATTTACATACAAAGTTTTGGCAGATAGAACAAGGTGAAGAACTTCATGTGGACTAATGCATGGTAGCAGCCGAATGCAGTACATGTTCTTTGGTGATGTGGTTACTGTCGATACAACTTACAGGACAAACCTATATATGACAAATAGCAGAGAGAAGGCATCATACGAGGGGCTGAGTAAGCGACAAGGTTCTGCAGCATATGTCGTCATGAGGGACACAAACGGACTACGTGCCCTGAAAGAGGGGATGCACCAAAGAAACCGCGGAAGCATGGGAAGTGCAAGAACTGCGGCATGGAATGACACCGCCGGACCACGTGCACTAGGCGGATGGGTGTTGCTGAGAAATGAATTATGAACTTTAGATACTACTCTGTATTATTGTAGTTCCGAGGACTATCTGGTGTGTTTCTGTGAGTGTTGCTCCACGCTTGTTCCTCCGTTTCGATAATCATGTGGCAGACTGTAAAAGTTAGAGCAAACATTTGTTTAGCAATCATCTGTGACTTATTCATTTGATAGACTGTAACTCGAGTGTGAATTTACAACTATTTGCTAGGACATGTTTGATATTTCAGGTTTTTCTTCTTAGTAATTGAAGTTGGTTCACATTTTGGGCAGAGGGGATTACCTGCATGGAATAGAAAATAAAAAAAAATATGTGCACGGATGCTGTAGTTTTGTCCATACCTGGTCAGCATGCACACATAGCCCCAGTTTGGGCACGTCTCCAGTTCAAAATTCGAAATGCAAGCTGTGCAGACTCAGGTGGCATGTGGGAAACTGGGGTATGCTGTATAAGAGCAGGCGACCCGTCAGCCCACCCTTGGTGCTTTTCAGCAGTCCTGCACTTTACAAACCATTTTGAAGCTAGAAGTAGTAGCAATGGCGGCTTCGTCTGTGGAAACTCCAAGGAGTGGCACGACTAGGAGGTCTGAAGGTGGGCACTGCGTCGGAGGACAGCAGATTCAGGTGTGCAAGAGTTGCTCCTATTGCGAACTGAACCAGGTTGCAGAGCGACTGAATCCGCTCATTTTGCAGCCATGTCCTCATTGGGGGAGACGAGCAGATGGGTGGGTGCATTTAAAGCCACGACTACTCACCGTTTGGAGGCCGGTGGCATGAGACCTCTCCCAATGCAATGGTGCTTAGATGAGGTGCTAAGTGCATTAAATACCTTAGCAACTCAACTCCCCAATGCATAGGTGCTTAACTTGTTGTTGCTAAGCACACTTTATTTAATGAGTTAACACCTAAAGTCTTTCATGCATTGGTCAGATTGTTTCATTTAAGTGGTTTGCCTAGGTTCTCGCGCTTGGCATTGGTTCTTCCTGAGATCATCAAAGTGCTCTTTCCCCTCTTTAAATAATGTGCCATGTCATTTTTCCGCTTATGTGGTATGCTTAGCACCTGTCCACTGTGAAGCACTGGGAAGGGCCTGAAAGGCTCAGGCTGGCTCAGATAACGCAACGAGCCATCGGACTGCAGTCTGTTCCGCCTCCCTAGCGTAACCCGCCGTTGCAATGATTGAGCTCCAACAGGTTGGCTGGGAAAGGGAAAATACGATGGTAAAATACATTAGATGGCACGGATCTACATGCGAGTCTGTGGTGTAGATTTCAGGTTCATCTGAGCACGGGCTCAGAAACTGATTTTCGAAATCACACACTCTAACTAAAGTCAGTGAATTTTTTTTGTTTGATGGGATGCGGCCCACGGGCATGTGCATGTAGGCGAGCACTAATTCTAATTTGCAACTATAGGTGATGTAAATCCCCCTTTGACACTTATTGCATCAAACTGTCGGGGATTCACACAGGCCAGGCCATTGCTAGGAAGCGAGCCTGGGTGGGCGAGGTTTTTACGGTTCACTGCTAATGGTTCTTTCTTGAGTGGTTCGTCGTGCTTCTTTCGGTCAAGTTCCGGGCTCCTTATGGAGTTTTCAATGCTTTTCTTCAAAGTATCTGTCTCTCCTTTTCCCTTTTGTTTCATTTTCTATTTTCTTCTAAAAAATATTCACACAAATTGAAAAACAAAAAATTAAACATATTAGCATTGTGTAAAAATGTTCAGAATTTTAAATAGATACTCAAAAAAGGTTAATAATGTTCATAATTTATAGATTTTCCATAAATTTCCGAAAAATGTTCACTTGCTTTAAAAACTGTTTATAAATTCTAAAAAAGTTCATGTAAATAAATAACTGTCATATTTTAAAATTTTAAACGAAACAAAACTGGCTAAAACTAGTTAAACAGAAAGGAAAAGGAAACAAAAGAAAAATCCTTAAAACCCCTGGTGCGGCATCCCTCTTATATGACATATCCAGTATCACACAGGAGGCCCCATAGAAGACCTGGGAACTCCCCAAATGAGACGGACGACCGAGATTTTTAGTTCTGTTCGGCCCATGTGCACTGCAGTACTGTTCCTTCCATGGAAGGGCAAGACTGACAAGTTGGTCATGTTTGGCTTCAACAGGTCCACCTTTTTTTGCGGGTGTTCAACAGGTCCAACTAACTTGAACCATACATGAATAATGAGAAAATGGCTATTTAAGCTTCCACCGCTGATCTAGCTTTTGACCTCGTTAAGTCAATATGATTATATAGAAGATTCCATCTGATTCTACATCTTGTACTCCTTTTATGCAAAATTTACAAGGTTCAAGTTTAGCTCTCAATCCATGATAATTTTGTTTTAAGGATTAAAGAATCCTATTTTCACACACACACACACACACACACACAGAGAGAGAGAGAGAGAGAGAGAGGGGCCTATGACCTCATGTTATTGTCAAAAGGGTTTGAAATCATGATTTTTTAGATAATAGAAAATTTTATTGCCACACCTCTACATGATAGATGCATATAGCCTAACTTATTACAATATTAATTAAAAAAATGCCAGACAGTGGCCTTACTAGGAAGAGAGAAAGATAAATAACATCAAGACAGTCAAACGAAAGAAAAATCTATCTTGCCAACCATGTCTACTCTACATACTAAGGAGCATCTGACTGTCAGGCCAACCAAATTAGTACAGAAACTCTCTGGTAATCCACTCAAGAATCAGGTCACATGAATTCTGTCGCTCCCAGTTAATGCCTCATGCTGGCGGCAGATCTCAAACCCAAAGCAATTATGACTCTCCGGCGATCCATTAGTTATCATCTGTGACGCCAACAAGAAGCGGCTCCTTCTTTGTATCATCCCACTTGTTCAATCTTTTTTGGGCCTCCTCTACCTGAAGGTTACACAAACATAAGAACACAAAAGCAATTACATATTGTATCTTTATTAGCTTTATCAACACATATTTTAGATAATTTACATCAACATATACTGTCAAGAAGGAGCAACGGTGAGCAAGCAAGTGACTGACTAAATCTTCGGACCTCAGGTAGTTTCACTTCGTTTTCATCATTTACATTTTTGTGCAAAATAAATACATGGAGCTATAAAGTTAAGCTTGCTGCTCTATAGGTTAAGTCACAGGGATTACCTCTTTGCTCCAATCAGTTCTAATGGTGACCCACAACAGAATGGCAGTCTGCATTGCCGTTCCTCCAATCATGCCACCCCAAAGGCCCTGTGAGTAGGCACATGATTTCACCATGAAATATAAGTTAGAAGATATACAGAACTGAATATCTCGTCATGCAGGAGTATTATATACTATTAGAATTTACAGATAAATCCATTACCTTTACGCCAAAGTTGAAGACAAAACCAAGAAGAACACCAAGGGGAACACCTACGATGTAGTAGCAGCCGACGTTGACGTAGGCAACAAATTGTTGCCACCCACACCCAACAGCAACACCTGATATTTCTATGCATGTCAGTAAAGTTCAATCACCATGTATATATATGTTGAAAAAGAGCTTCGATACAATGTTTCACACTCAATATAATTTCCCTAGCACTAGAATTGGAATCAAAATCAACCTGCCCTGTTGCTTAAATAATGCAGTTGACATGAGCACTTTTCTGAAAGATTGTGCTAATGTACTACTTCCTCCGTCTAATAATGTAAGACGTTTTTTGGCAGACATAAACGTCTACATTATGAGACGGAGGGAGTAGTCAACAATAAAGATAGTACCATGTTGGCGTGTAGAATTTTTATAAAATTTACCTGACAATACAGGTTGGATGCCATTGAGAATGATGGTGATGGCGAGCAGCGGGCACAGATCCGCCACGGCGTCAGAAACTCTTTCACCCTCTGTGAAGATGTAGCTGATGTAGTTGCGGAAGCACATGATCACAACAGCAAGGACGACAGCGATTATTGCAGAGAGCACCGTCACGACCCAAACCGAGAAAAATGCAGACTTGGGGTTGCCAGCACCAAGCTCATTGCTCACTCTAACACTGAAGTGAAACATTGTCCATTAGCTTATCTATAGTTAAGTAACTAACTATTTTGTTTCCAAGTCATTCCGTTTAGAGTCACGAACCTTGCGGCGGCGTTGAAACCTATTGATATCATGAACACCCAAGCAGAGATTGTCAAGCTGCACAAGTTGCAAGTTAATCAACACTCACTCTATAGATTGATTACTAGGTATATTAGTACAAGTTACAACCCAAAAATAATGAACACGTGCAGAGAAAGGGGACTCACCATACTGAGAGGGAATCCAGGGAAAGCTCGGGGTTGGGGAGCAAGCCAGCGATGAGCACCATGACCTGGTAGTACCATGTCTCGAGGCACAACATCACAGCGGACGCGGCGGAGAGCTTCAGAAATTCCGGCAACCCGGAGAAGGCCTTGATAGTGAACCCTGTCCATGTCCGCCGGCACGTCGGGCTCATGATGATGTACGCGAACTGCGCCACGACAATGATCCACCAGCTCAGGCTCAGCACCAGCGAGGCGCCGAGCAGCCCGAGACCAACCTTGTAGACGACCACCCAGCTCAGCAGGAGGTGCAACACGAGCGTCGCCGTGGAGATGTAGGCGCTGGGGAGGACGATGCTCTGCGCCTGCAGGAACTTCTGGATCGGGAAGTTGATGGCGTAGGCGAAGATCTGAGGGATCAGGCCGTACACGAAGATGGACGCCGCGCGGGCAATCTCCGGCGACTGCCCCAGCAGCAGCAGGAGTGGCTCCGAGAAGGCGTAGATCACGGCGAGAGGTATGCCGGTGCAGCAGAGGATAACGGCGGAGCGTTGTAGGTAGGTTCCGAGCATGTCGTACTTGTGTCCACCGTAGGCTTGTCCGCAAAGGGTCTCCACTGCACTACCCATGCCCAGCTGCAAAAACATATTGTCTTGTTACTGTCATATATTTCACTCTAGTCTAGATTGTATAGCTTACAACACATGTCTTGTGCTAAGGAAACTAGGTTTTGAAAATGTGTTTCGAGCACATATTTTTCTTCTATATCACATCATAAGTTCTTTCTCCATGAAAACATGTACGCATGCATAACACATGAGCATGTAGTAGCTAGGGCAAACACATCCATATCCCAATCACGTGAAAACTTTTCTCTCTAGGACGTGCCAACTACTCAACGAGTCAAATTTGTCTCAAGTCGATCGCCGTTGCAGTCCATCAACCACCCATCATTCGTTAAAGAAATGAACACCATGAGTGACACACGATCCAAGCTCATGTCAATAAAATAAACGTCAACTGGTACTCTTTGGTCAAATCAACGCCCATTAATGACAGGTTAATTGAACCGTGCATGCATGCACGTGCCGAGTGGATCGTGGGACGTGCAATTATTAGCGACCATCACAGCACTAAACACGGGATTAGTCGTCAGATTTTGGATAAGTGGGAGAAAAAGGTGCGGCGATCGGCTATTTCCCACGGCTCCAAATATTCCCTGGAGCTTTCCCCGCGCGTCTTTCGCCCTGCAGCGCCTACAACACCGAATGCACCCTGGTGTAGTGTGTACCATATTGGATCTAAGCAGCAAGTGAAAGAGCCCTTTTGGTCAAATGAATGCCCACTACTGATGGATCAATTTGAACATTTCGATGTACTCGAACTAGCATTGCGCGCGCCTACTATGTAAACCGAAATGTAGAATGTCATCAAGGAGTGGCCTGGTTATACGCGAATATTACACATACATAAATGATTTTAAAGAGCTTTCCCATGGTATAATGTTTACGACATCTGGTTTGCACTTTACTAGTTAATTTGTCGGCAAAGTATTGCCCAAAAATATGGTGAACAATAAGCCATGATGGAGAAAATACTATCTAAACCAAAATGGAGATGTTACCAAAGAATAATAAACCCCGAACCCGTCAAAGAAAGTACTCCCTCTGTACAGACCGAGTACTATCTAGGCTGAAAATAGCGAATGCATGGAGTTATTCGGTTCCGCAAATATTTCATGATTTTACAAATGATTTTAAAACAGGTTTTCCACAGTATGTTATTGTGACATATATAGTTTATATTTTCTTAATAAAATATAAAGCCAACGTGTGACTCAAAATACATGAGATTAATAAACCCAGAAAAAGAAAGTATTGTACTATCTATGAACCGAAATGGAGAATGCCATCAATGAGTGGTTTGGTTACGAAGATTTTACACGTACACGATTGTCTTGGAGATAAGATGGAGGTGAGCGTGCGTGAGTGCGTACCATAAGGCCGTAGGCGAACATCTGGACGCCGGTGTTGCCGAGGGAGGCGGCGGCGAGCTCCAGGCTGCCGAGGTGGCCGGAGAAGATCTGCGTGGACATGGACATGAGGAAGTTGATCATGTACATGATCACCGCCGGCACGGCCAGCCGCAGGAGCATCCCGAGCTCGATGGCCCCCGCCGCCCACATGCGCTCCGCCCGTGGCGCCGACGAGTCCGTGAGGATGCTCTCCAGCCGAGCCGACGCGCCATGCTCGTCCCCGCCGCCCATGCTCGTCGATCGTAGGACAAGAGACTCGGCTGGTTCAGCTAGCGCGGCGAGGAGCTCGTGAGAGTGTGGGAGTGTGCTCCGTCGTCGTTGACTGTTATCGTCCCCAGGCGGATGTGTATATATAGTAATGGCTTGGGTCTGGGAGGTTTGCAATTTGCTGTTCGTCTCTAGCTAGCCTGTTGGCTGCTTGGTGTCATACTTACTCCATGAGACGGCACGCGGATATGAGATATGACGCGGATTTTGCGCGCCTACGCGTACCTGCCCGCCTCACTATCGTGGTCGCCGCTTCACACCGGCGAGGGAGTCTGGAGATCCGCGTTGGATCACTGAAACTGCGATTTACTAAAGTCATCTCAGTCAGGCTGGCCGGCAACGCAAATTAACAGTACTGACAGTCTATTGGCCGCGTAGTTTTTCGCTTTTTTGGGGTGGCGAACACGAAAGATGCGCACGTCGGCGGAGGGACCCGAAAAATGCCCATTGTCCTTCCCTCTGTCCAGTATGCACGCTGGTTAACTGTGCTCCAATTATTTGGCACAGTCGTAGTGCTGATTGTTACACTGAAAAACAGGCTTTAGGGCAAAATGGAAGGGATTACGATGAGCTGGTCTTGGTTTCACCACCCGGCGACTTGTGATGATCCCGAGGAACACGAGCGGCCAGGATAATTGGGGTAGGCCGCCCACATCTTTTCCGAAGATCCGGCCAGCAGCGCATGGGTATCTCACATCCAAGTCCAACCAATCGTACATGCAGGAGGTATGGGAGGATCCCCATCATGCACGACGTCAACCAAGCCAGCTTCAGCCACGAGCATGTATGCAGCTCAGGGTGATCGGTGAATCTGCCCATCTTTGCTTGTTTCATCTAGTGGAACCGGTGTGATGCGCTCCCAGCACCCACCTGATCATCCACTATTCATCTTTAGAAGAAAAAATTGGTGAATTAATCTGCAAAAATGCATTCGATCTCTCTCGCTCCCCGCATTGGATGCATGGCCATTACTTTATTGCATGCACGAGCCGCCCGTGGTTCTTAGTATATTACGCCGGCGAGCTGGCCGCTGGGCAGGTCGATCAGAACGCGGGAAACGTCAGCTGCATGCGACCGGCTGGTTCTGGACGAGAGGACGTGCCCCTTCGTGCACCATGCGTGCCCATTTTCTTGCTGTATATGATCCGATATGTTCATACACATTGCATGCCGGGACTACGTGGTGACATCCCTTCCATGCATGCGGCTGGAGCACGTGTGATCGCGGGAGAGTCCCTGCGTGTGAGCCGGCGCTGGAGCCGCATGAGTTTTCCCACCTCGACCCTGGAATGTGTGGTGGCTAAAGGGAAAAACGATGTGCAATCAACGTGCACCATCCAGACGAAATGCCGGTGTGCAACGTGATGCGGTCTTCATTCACTTCTCCGACATTGAAGGACATCGTGGCCACAAGGGATATTTTTCAAGCGACACATCATTATCTACATGTCTGACACTACGGTGTCACTGACACTTTTGTTACCAAAGTCTTCATCAAGTGGTCTTCGTCAACTTCTTTGGCACACACACAACAACTGCCTCATTCAAGAGATGAACACCTATAGCATTCTCTAACAAACTATGTTGCAAAACGTGCCATCGACAACAAGAAGGACCGTGCCATGACAACGAAAATTGACTGTGTTATCTACGATGACAAGACTGCATCGACACGCCCTCTCTATTGTGATGACTCCCTAAAAACCTACATAGTTCTGAAAAAATTGATGTGTGTTCGACGGGTTTCCACTAGACCTAGCAAAACCAGGAATCTCCTTGCAGACAACATCCTCTAACATTTGCAAGGTGCATCATCGACGACTGGTGTTTTGTCATCTATGGTATAGCACAATTTTTGTGCCTCCGGCTTTGTGTGGCTACACCGATGCAACGAGTATACCGTCGACCACAACTACCTCAACATGGGTATTTCATCATGATCAACTACCTTGACATCGTCATCTAAGGCTAGGTATACATCTACTCATCAGCAACAACTACAGCCTACAACATTTGGATCGTTACTAGCGTCCATGACACTTTTGCCGTGACAACAGGAGGGAATACATGTGAGACGGGAAAGGCACCAGAAGGAGATGCAACTAGTGTCCTAGTTGTCGACCCATCAGAGACATATTTAATGATGGCGAAGCGAAAAGATGACAAACACAATATTTCAAATTTAGTCACAATCGCCTGCTTTGCTCCAACTATGTCAAAGGGGAATGTTAGACTTATTATTGGGTTCGAGTTTAAGATAAGAAATTGGTCAACAACTAGGGTCACGCTATTCGTCACCCTGGGTGAAGAATATTTCTTCTTCACCCCCTTTATTTTAACATCACTACGTCGTATTTTTACGCCCTGTAAATTTTTTCTTGCGTCGGAAGTTAAATGAGAACGTTGAAAAAAATGTCAGCTGTAAAAAGTATTTTATGTTATGTAAATTACAAAAGTAAAAGCATAGTACATAATATACATAAAATGTATTTTCAATATTATGACTTGTATTTTAATTTTTCGGAGTGATTCATTATGCACATAACTATTTATAACAAACTTATTTTTTTATGAAATAATCGTAAGTATATATCAGGTGCAAAATAACTTATTCCGCACTCTAGGTAATGAATAGCATGACTTGCTATGTAGTTTAACCCTCTACCCTACCATGTACTCTATATATACCCCGCAAAGGCCGGATTAGATACGGGTTTGACATACATTTTCCACTGCACCAAAAGTGCATAGGCGGGGCAGTGGCTTGGCCGCGCGTAGGCGGCTGCGGCCTGCAGGGAGGTGCGGCGGCGTGGAGATACGACGATAGCTGGGACTCCTGCTGGCAGGAGATATCGTCTCCCATCCAATCAACCAAACATGCATGAGCTACGGACGGGATCCCTGCGTTAGATGCACGCACGATGCAACCAAGCCAGCCTCAAGCACGCCCCCTGCATTACATGCATGATCATTACTTTAGTAACCAGGTGGTAACAACGTAGTAGACGCCGAACAATCTTGGATTCGCACCGCTGGCGTACGTGGCGTCCATCCAGCAAAACTTGGGACATGCGGCGATCTGGCCGACCGTCGCCCTCCCAATCATGCGGAAGACATGGGACTCACGCAGCGTTAACGCAAAGGTGTTCCCAAATGAGATGCTACACGACGCTCAAGATACTGATGGTGAATATGAAAATCAGTCGATCTCTCGCTCCATGCATCACATGCGTCCGCGAGCACGATCCACCCATCTCTAGCATCGGTAGTGCAAATTAATTCTACGGACAGATCCTGGTAGCAAAGCAATCGGTTCTCTAGCATCGGTGCACGCGGCGTGATCGTGTACACCCACGACGCGCCCGGCTCTAGCATCGGTGCACTTCTTTTTTGAACTCCTCAACGGTGCAAAATAATACTAGTACTACCTCCGTTTCGGTTTATAAGTCCTACGCGTATACCTAGGTTGTCAATTTTATCATCCTAATATAAACTATATGACACAAAAATTATATCGTTGGAAAATAGAACATCTAAAGTTTATATTGTTATATTTCTTGTAATATATTACTTGTATTAGGTTGGTCAAATTGACGACCTAGGGATACACACACGCCCTGTAAACTGAGAGAGAGGTAGTACTACTGCTTCAGATCAGTAGATCACCAATTATTTTGTCCATTTTAGGACAGATCGCAGGTACACCCGCTCTGTTCAGCTCATAAACATGCTATTTGTACCATAGCCATCCGGCTTCGAGATCCAACAATTACCAACAAGTTTAACTATCGGCATGCCCATCGATCGGTGCCTGGAGCTGCGTTGAACGGCCCGCAGCACGACGCCGAGCTGCCCACGGGGGGCTGGCGTCGTAGACACATCATATGTAATTTATTTTTTATTTGCGCAAACGAAATCGATTCGAAATTTTAAGACCGCACAAGTCTTCTTCCTATTGCATTCATCGGCGGCTCGCCGTGAGCACCATCACGGAATTCAGCGTCACTTAAAGCTGCAGAGCGAAGCTAGCTCATGATGTGGGGTTGCCCGCTGCTCCACGGCGAGCTCCAGATTGGAATTAACTAGATGATGATCTGCACATTTGCTGAGGTGCATGTAATATAGTATTGTATTTTATTATTATATAGTTGTAAAATATTTATTGAATATAAGTAGCATGCACGGTGTATGTTAGGATGCGTTTCTGCTCATGCATGGTGACACGGTCAACTGGCGTAGTTGCATCGTAAGAGAATTAAAGGTATCAACTATTTACGAATGTGCAAATTCCAACTTAACACTATATACGTTGCTAAGGTATCGTGAAAATTTTGAACCGATTTCTGTAAGGGTTTTGTGCAAATAAAGAATAAACTACGCATGGTGTGCCTACCACGTCAGCCCCCCACGGGCAGCTATTTACGCATGTTGAGTTAAGTTGGAATTCTCACATTATATGCCAAACTAGTCTCATCTGATAACTTTTCACGATGTGTATGTGTGTGCGCGCGCGCCTGGTGTTACATTAAAAGATGGTTTAAAATGTGAACCACAAAAGGCGAATTGTTGATTTGTAGAAAATAGTGTGTAGTTGATCACTTTGTGAGGAAGCGTTCAGAGGACATACCTATTAAGCACGAAAAGACCACATCAAGTGAGAGGAATTCGAGATGTTATATTTGTGTCGAATATTATGTACGCAAGGGGTTACGTGGTCTTGGAATTGTAATGGGTATGGATAGGTACGAGTTATGTAGGAGTCGGACACGTTGTATCCTAGACCTCATTTATATCGAGGGGCACCACACGCTGTAAACCACAACGACTTTGATAGCAGCAAATACGCGAGGGAGCCGACGGCTTGTGCTGGCACCTAGGCGGTTGATGTTACGGTATCTTGGGGAGGAGCGCCCGTAGTTATTACCCCGGGGATGTAGCCATATCGGCGAATCTCGTTAACAAATATCGTGCCTCGGTGTATCGTCTATAATCTTGCATTAGCGTTTTATTCTAATAAGTGGTATCATGAGCAAGGTTGCGAGAAGGCTATGCGGAAGATCATCTTGAGATACGAGGATCATGCTCGATGGGTGCCATGGAACGTCTGATTGGGACAAGGTGGAGCATGGCGGTGATCGCAAATGCCTTCGATGGTATCGGACACTTTAGGCAGGAGGCCTGGACCATTCGATGGGCTGCTGTTGGTAAGAATCGACTAGACATGATGATCAGACCGGTGTAGTGGCTGTTGAAGACGTTGCAGAGGCAGGAGTCAGGGGATTAACATACATGCAGTGAGTGCGTGCGTGTACGTGTTTGGTCCAGGGACAAGCTTGCTGCCGGTTTTGATTATTAAAAGCAAAAGGAAAAAGGAAAAAGAGACGTTGGTCACAGATCTAGCGCATCTGGATGTGAAGATTGATGACAAGGATAAGGCACTACTTCTTCTTGTTTCATTGCCACCGTTCTATGACCATTTGGTCATCACATTGACACATGGAAAGACAACCGTCAATAATGAGAAAGTCACTTCAGCGTTGCTTGGACATGAGTTGAGGAAGCAAAAGAATGCCGCTGAAAAGGAGGGTACTCAAGGTTTGGGATTGGCACTTAAATGTTGTCAGCTCAGGAAGAGACAAGAGGTGGATAAGAAAAAGAATAAAAATATGCAGTGCTACAGGTGCAAGGATTGAAGACATGTAAAGAGATAATGTCTAGAACTGAAGTGTGGGGCAAGTGCTAATGTGGCTACTCATGGTGACGGCTCAGACAATGATTGTGATGTTCTTCTGTATCAAACAGACGGTCAACAAAAAATGAAGCGTGGATGTTGGATTCAGCTTGCTCTTTTCATGCGACGTCCAACATGGAGTGGCTCAATTCCTACAAGTCTGATGAGTTTGGTTTGGGCGATGACACAAGTTATCATGTTGCTGGAGTAGGTGACATCAAAATCAAGATGTTTGACGGAGTTGAGCGGATACTTTAGAGAGTCGTGTAGGAGTTACGTGGTCTTGGAGTTGTAATTGGTGTGGATATGTACGAGTCGTGTAGGTGTCAGACACGTTGTATCCTAAGCCTCTTATATATCTAGGGGCACCATAAATTGTAATCCATGACGACTTCATAGCAGTAGTTACGCGGGGGAGTTGACGGCTTGTGCCGACGCCCGAGTGGCCGGTGTTGCGGTATCTTGGGGAAGAATGTCTATAGTTATTGCCCCGGGGATATAGCCATTTCGGTGAAACTCAATAACAAATATCGTGCCTTGGTATGTCATTTATGATCTTTCTTTAGCGTTTTATTCTAACATGAGAAGCTAGAAATTTCTAAACATTATGGGGTTTTTCTTGGAAAATAGTATATGCGAAATTAATTTTATATTAAACCTTTTTATTTATTTCTCTAAATGAGTTAATATGAATTAATATTTTTCGCTGATATAACATAAATTATATAAAATTTACTAGAACATTTTTTCTATTGCATATAGAAACATTAACTATATAGCTACATTACAGTAATTAAACTCAATGTTTTGTTTAGAAAATGAAACAACTTTTATTCTAAATGCGCCAATGATAAGTGATAATTTGTTCTTGAAAGTATCCTTGTTTTTTAGTTTGCAGCATTTTGCTGAAACTATTCCATCTTAACATAAGCACAATATCATGTTCGTCAGAACATCACATACATATATTGTGTCCCTTTTAAATATATACCATAGTGTGACTGTATGATTTAGTTCCTATTTTAGTATCTATAAGTATCTTGATAGAGGTTCCAAATGTACCAAGAATAACCCATTTTCCAATAGAGCCTTGTAGGTAGAAATATGTAGAGTATTTTGAGTGTCGTGCAACCTTTTGCTCGAAGACTCTAGGCTACCTTGCTTGAATTTTACACGCACAAAGAATCAAAAGACAACTTAGTTATTGTTATAATGTGAAGTAGTCAGAGCCATCAGCTTAGACAACATGTTGTGGCACCAAGAATTTGATAAAATATTTCAATGATATTTTGTTCTCTAAAACATTAATATTAAGATTAACAATATGATAATTGAAACTAATTAAAGTATATAATATATCATATTTGGCTATTATATAGTTGTAGAATATTTATTTAATATCAATACTACACAAGGTGCATGCTAAATTGGATCTTTTTCGGATCCGGCTTGCCTGCTCCCTCCCCATGCTTCCATCCGTGCTCCCACTTCATCCTGCGGCTGTCCTTTTCCCTTTTTTCCTTTCTAATCTAATCATCTCCCCCTGATTTTAAAAGGGTGGGGCCGGGCCTTATTTTGTTCCAATCATATCAAGTCATGTATGCGGGAGCACGGATGGGCACACATGCGGAGAGCAGGCAAGTCTCGTCCATCTTTTCCCATGCACAGTGACATGATCGGTTAGTTTAGGTGCATGTTGCATGTTGAGGCAATTAACTTTAGTTGGCATCAACTATTTACGTATATAGGATTATATAGATATCCTTGCATATACAATAAATAACGGTCCTTTCATCATTTTCGGTCTCTGTGTGGTGTGTGTGTGTGTGTGGGGGGGGGGGGGGGGGGGGTATGTGGAATGTTGCGCTATTTGTGAACTACATAAAGAAAATTGTTGATTTTTAGCAAATCATGTGTGCATTGTTTTTATTGTCAATTCCACATAGTTATTTTTTTTGTACCCATATATTATTATATGAAGTTTATAGGCATATATATCACACCCATTTGTACACATGTAAAAAGATACAAATACCCATTTGTACACATGTAAAAAGATACAAATAGACACATGTAAAAAGATACAAATCGGTCGCCTTACATTGATTCAAGGGTTTAATGGAAACGACTACAACTCGACGTCGCTAGTCCTTCAACAAATGCGTGATGACTTTCCGAAAGTCATTGACAAGGTCAGGCTGGATCCCATAGGAAAGATGCGACAACGACACATTGCCAAATCATTATGGTGGTGGTAGCGGTCATTTCGTAGTAGAGTGACCTCAATATAACTTTTATTATGTTGGGGATGCTTTGTAGCTCTGGGGCACTTTTATAATAAATACGTGACATTCTTCTTCAAAACAAATACAATCATCCAATCCAGGTAGTGATCCATGCAATGATCCCGTGAGACTCCTCTTGCACGTCCATCCCCGCCCATCTGTGGCGAGGCATTCATGGCCTAGCATAGGCACACAACAGTGGCATGCCAAACACAAAACGTAATATTGGCTGGGGGGGGGGGGGGGGGGTTCTATTTGCTGCTCTATACAGCAAACAATCACCCGATCTAACCGGGCAACCCGCGACCGAACCGACCCACTAGCGGCGCGAGCTGACTAATGTAGGCACAAATTGTTTTTCCACTTTTTATCATTTGGTTTTTCAAAAAAAACTCCGGAAAAGGACATTTCTGGAAAACATGAACATATTTCGAAACAATTAACGATTTGTTTATATCATGACCTTTTCGAATTTACAAACATTTTTTGAGACACAAGTCTTTTTTGGAAAAAAATGAACATTTTTTAGACACGAACATTGTTTCAAATTCCCATACATTTTCAAAATGTTAATTTTTTTTGAAAACATGGTCATATTTCAAATTTTGAATATTATTTGAAAAATACTGAAATTTTTTATAAACCACAATGAGTTTTGATAAAAAAATTAAAGAAAACATTGAAAAGATCAAGTAGAAGTATAGGAAACAACAAAACGGGTAAACCAGTCCAGAACCTTTCGGAAGGTTGCCAAAAGTGGGGAACCCAGGTGCAGATACTGGCTGCTAAATGAGGCCAAACCTATATACTGCCTATGCGCGGCAAATAGCAGCGGCTTCGATGAAGCGAGCCTCCAGGCGAGCCAACACTTTTTGGTTGTTTGTTTTTCAGCTTTTCAGCTGTTTTTTTGTGTGTGTGGTATTTTATTTTAGTTTTATTTTTATTTTTCCTTTTTCCTATTTTTAAAATTTGGTTTTCTTATGGTTTTTTCCTTTTCCCTTTTTTGCAATTTTACATTTTTTTTAGATTTTACACTATACAGTGTGTATATTCTTCTAATATACGTTGACTTCTATTCAATACACCATTGAAATATTTTTAATATACATTGAACATTTCTGAACCTTTTGTCATTACATGATAACCATTTTTTATACACATTGAACATTTTGTAATACTATAAAATAACCCATGCGTTGCCGCGCGACAGTTATAAAAAGTGGTATGCTGAAAACATATATAATGAGTTAATGAAATGAATAATTGTGTCAATTAGTCATGATGAAATGGTAGATGGTTTAGCAGTTATTCATGATTTGTTGTGGTGAAAGGATTGCGTGCATGAGAAAAATAGTTAGTGGGTTGGTAAATTGATGATGTGGCAGACATGCATAGTTTGTTGATGTGGAAGGGTTGCATGCTTGGAGCATCTCCACCAGGCGCCGAACGTGTCGCGCGCAAAAAACAGCTTTGCCGCGCGCCCATCGCCTGGTTTGGCGCGGCGCGCAGCGCTGACTCTAGCAGCCGTGCTAAGATGCAGCGTGCGCGCCGCTCCAGTAGGGCGCAAAAAATGCAGCACGTACGCTCATGTTTACAACATTTTCGAAAGCATAGATAAATATTATAAGATAATAAAAAACGATAAATTGCATAGATAAAAAACGATACGAAGGTATTTTACATCGGTGCAACTAGATAGATAGTTCGAAAGCATAGATAGATAGAACTATGGCGCAACTAGATAGAAACTACTACGGCATACATAGATAGAAACTACTCCAAGTCGCTACCATCATCACCATCCTCGTCGGTGTTGTCTGAGGTATCGAGCCATATGTCGTCCCAACGTTCATCGTCTGACGTGAAGATCGACCTCCCACCTGCTTCAACGATATCGCACTGCGCATTCGCCAATGCCTTCCGCCGACGCCGGTCCGCCCGCTCCGCGTGGCGCCTTGCCGTCCTCTCCGCCTAGTAGGCACGCTCGTCGGAGACGTCCTCCGGGTGGCGACGGCGTCACTCCGCCATGGCTCGCTCGTCCTCCTCGGCGATGAGGAGGCGGCGGCAACGCCGAGCATGGTCGGCACGGTCCATGTCGGTGATGAGACGCGGCGGAGGGGCGACGAGCTGCGCCTGCTCGCGCGTGAAGACGTCCCGGAAGTTCATCTGCGACCGGGGCCTATCCAAGCGCCACGCCGCCGCGTCGTACGCGCGGGCCGCCTCGTACGCGCTCCGGAACGACCCGAGGCCGAGCCGGACGTCGCCGGACCGGATCTCGGTGGAGTACCAGCCGTTGGGGCGCTCACGGACGCCGCGGTAGCCCGAAGAACCCCGGCGGCGCGGCGACATGGTGGCGCGGAAAGCGGAGAAGCGACGAGGTGGCGAAGCGGCGAGGTTGCAAGGGGAGGGCACCTGGCTGTGTATTGGCGCGTGGCGAGCGCGGCATTTTATAGGCGCGCGCGAAGCGGCGCACCAAATCTACCGCGCCGCGTGCCGCTTTCTCCCCCGCACGAGCAAGCGCTTCCCGCGCGCGGTAAGTTCCCGCCACCGCTGGAGCGTGCGGAACCAGTCGGCGCGCGCTAAAACCAAATTTTACTGCGCGGGCGCGCCTTTTGCCGCACCTGTTGGAGATGCTCTTAGAGATTGTACAATGGTTGATAAGACAGTCTTGTCCTAAGCCGGTCATGTAACCTGACAAGGCAATACAAAATGTTCTATAATAGGTTATCTTTTAGTCTTATATCTGATAACTACTCTCTTCGTTCCTAAATATAAGTATTTTTAGATATTTTAATATGGACTAGATACAAATGTATATAGATGCATTTTGGAGTGTAGATTCGGTCATTTTGCTCAATATGTAATCCATATTGAAATCTCTAGAAAGTATTATATTTTGGAATGGAGTAAATATCCCTCAACATATGGTCAGATATATTATTGCTAAGAGGTCGTCTCTTAGTTAAGAAAAGCCATGTCTTTTCATATTGTTTCTCTTTCCTCCATTTCAATATTTATTCTACATGACACTCCTAAAATAGCACTATTGTACATGTCTTAGGAGAAATAGTCAGAGGGCTGCGAGTAGGGCGTTTCGGTGCCCAGGCACATCTGCATTCGGTTAGAAAACAATTTGTAAAAAATACAAAACAAATTCAAAAAATTCCAAATTTTTTATGGCAGAAAATTTGATGCGTGAGACCCGCTCCAAATTTCAAGTCATTTGGACATCTAAGCAGCTCTCAGCAAAAAAGACAAATCGGGTCAAAATAGTACATCAACGGCAAATATTTTTACAGACCCCCAATTTGTGTTTTTTGCTGAGAGCTGCTCATATATCCAAATGACTTGAAATTTGGAGCGGGTCTCACGCAACAAATTGTTTACCACATAAAAAATTGGATTTTTTTTCAATTTTTCTAGTATTTGTTTTGATTTTTTTCGTCAGCGCGGGTGCAGAGATGGATTTTCGGTGGGTTGCAACTATTTAAGAATAAAGTATACGACGAACCTTTTTTCAATATGAGGTAAACGTTTTTCTAACAAACACTAAACTTCTCTAAAACACACACTGAACAATTATTCAAAATATGTTCAGAAATTCCATAATTTGTTAGTGTTTTAAAATTTCTTTTGACATATACAGAAATATCATTTTTTTGTGTTTTCAAAGAATATTCATATTTTAAGATAATGTTTGGAAAAACCCGACCAAAACCGGATTGCTACAGTATGCCACACGCTACAGTGTCGGGTCCCTATAGTGTGTCGTCTGCTCGACTGCTCCGCTGCATCCCTAATGGGCCGGCTCAGTCGTATCGCTCCTGTGCAAAGATGCGGTTGTTTGCTGCTCAGAGTGTCCTATAGGACCTCTCGAGCGTCGAATAGGAAATACCGTCGATCGACGGGATACACGGTGCTAGGGCGGGGAAATTTGATTCGATCATCTATGTGCAGCCAGCCCGGTAGGACTTTTCACCTAAAACATGGTATCTATTTCTCAAAAAAAAAACCCTAAAACATGGTATCTCTTTGATGACCATGGTGACTCGGCGGCCAACACTTCTAGGGAATCATCCCGACCCAAGTACGTTTAGCGATCAAGACATTTCATCTTTTTGGATGGGATACTCAAGGTGTTTCTAAAAGCCTTTGTTGGTAATGTTCATGCACGTGAAAGAGTGATAACAGCATTGCTCTAGTCTAATTGTAGACTTTTTACCCACAGGTACCGGTCATAACCACTGCTCAACGACGTACACGTCCACATAGAAAAATCCTGACAATTCTTTTAATTGCTAAGGCATATACACATAAGAATTAACGTTGGTCATTCTGCTTTCTCACACGTAGGAGCTGCTTCACGCCTTCACCATCTTACATATTCCATCAACCGCAGGAATTACATACTCTGCCTCCACGTGGATGAGTGCAAGGAGCCCAAGAGACGCCCCGATCGTGGATTTTAAGTTTTTAACCAATGATTATCTAGAAAATAGTATCCAATTGAGCTGCAAATGAAAACCAAGCGAGTTAGATAATACTAGAATTCATTAGTATGATCACAAGAAAATAGTACGCCTTAAAACTCAGGGCATAATTAATTTATCAATTACGTACTACGGTGGAGGATCAGAGGATCGCGCAAGCAGGTGGACCAGCTTCTTGTTCTCAATGTCCATGTCGATGTTTTTGTAATGGCGACGGTCCATCTGCCGGAGGATCTGGAGCAGCTCCTGCTTCTTCTCCTCAGCCCGTGCGGCGAGGCTCGCCGGCTCGGCCGCGTTGTTGTTGAGAAGGTTATTCTGCGGTGATTCGCTGAGCATCCGACGAAGCGCAGTCCGGCCGTCGCCGTTACTGATCCTCCTCGGTGCCACCTTGCCCACCGCTGCGAGGAACGCCTGTGGCGGCCGCCCGACGGCGCCGCCGCAGATCCTCCTTGCCGCAAGCCGAAGCGCTGCCGCCATCGCCGGATATACCGGGTTTGCCTTTGGTTTTATTACTCTCACGTCACGGTAGCGTCTGTTGGATCGAGTCCCTCTTGTTGTTTCCGACGAGGTGCGCTAGCACGGAAATAGGTTGACGGATTCTTTGGCTGGAAGCACACGCGGGCACGTATATGTAGGCTGCCAGTAGCACTGAACAAACGAATTCGGTGAGCAACTCAGAGTCACGAGCATACACGTCATGAACATCACGACGGGTACACGAAGGTACGGTTATTTATTCTCACATGACGACGCAGCAGATATAAAACAGATCACTATCGGTGGTCCGAACATGGATGATTATTTAGCGTGGAACTTCATCAAAGATGGACATTTCACAGTTCGCTCGCCATACCACTTGCGTATAGCTCAGAACCCGGCAAGAACAGGCGGGCAGGGATCCTCTTCATCTATGAACCAACATAAGAGTTGGATGGCCATGTGGGACAATTCGGCCCCGGAAAAGGCAAAGATTCACATGTGGCATTTGCTCCGCAATGGTTTAGCTGTTGGTCACGAACTACAGCGCTGAAGAATCAAGGCGGGAGTTTTTTGCACGGCATGTGGACGCGACGAGACAATCTACCATAGATTCTGGGGCTGTCCTCACTTGGTTCTATATTGGAAAAAACTGCAGTTAGAAAAGGAAATTGCGGTGGCGATCCCACCATGTCAGCTGGATTCCCAGAGTGCAGTTGCTAGATGGCTCCTCGAGTGGTTCGAGCATGCAGGAGAGGAAGAGAGAGCAATGATGATCCAATCAATCTATGCTCTGTGGCTAGCTCGTAATGAGGCCCCGGATGGTAAGCGGATTGAAGACCCACATGAAATAATGATGTGGGTGATGAGGCTGGTGGAGGAATGGCAAAAAGTTCATGAGAAATCCACTTCCGAACGCAAACGCCGATGGAGCTTTCTCCAAAGGACGCAGAAAGGGAGGAGTAGGGGTGGTCTTGAGAGACCATAATGGAGGCTTTAGGGCTGCTGCCTGTATTTTCATTGATCATGCGTCGAGCGCAGAGCAGGTGGAGGTGGTGGCATGCCCGCGAGCTATTCAACTTGCTAGCGAAGCAAATGTCCAAAAACTTCATGTCGACCTGGACAGTCTGAGAGTGGTAGCGGCGATCAACATAAGTGACCAAGATCTCTCGACCTTGGGGCCCTGCATTGAGAAGATCAAGCTTATGCTAACCCAGTTTATGCAGGTGAAGGTTTCTTGGTCGAAAAGAGAAGCAAATGGTGCCACTGATAAGTTAGCTAAAGTAAGTTTAGGAGATGAGCTTTGTAATGTTTGGTGGGTTGTACCACCGGAGTCTATCCTCCAGGTTATCTCAGACAAGATTCCTAGCTACGTTTAATAATAAAGCAATGTTGATCCTCAAAAAAAAGAAAACCAAAATATACACCTTTTTTTCGGGGTCCAAATATACACCTTGCTTTCGTGTTCGTGTCGTTGGCTCGGTGCACTGCTAGGGCTGGCCCTCAGGCACCCAGGGCCACGGCCCGGGGCCTGGATTTTTTTTTGTCTGAAGATGCACCGAAAGAGCGAGCGAACGGGCCCAGCACTGTACAGCTCAGCCGCTCGCTCACTTGCACTTGTATGTTGTTTTTTCGTTTTTTCTTTAGTTTTTGTTTCTTCCCGGGGTTTACTGTTTTTCACCGATTTTTTTTCGTTTTTCAACATTTCTCTTCCTTTTCACCACTTCTCTAAGGTTTTCTTTGTGCTTTCTTTCCTTCTTTTTATGTGTTTTTCTTTATGGTTTTCATAGCTTTTTCTCCAGTTTAGAACCTTTTTGATTGTCATTTTTGTTTTCTATATTTTTTGGTAACCTTTTCCCCTGTTTTCTATGTACATTTTTCTTGTACATGTGATGCATTATTTTTATACATGTTAAACATTTTGAAAATACATCATTTAAAAAAATTGATGCCTACAATTTTTTGTACATCAAGAACACTGTACATGCTTAATATTATTTATTACATGATAAGCATTTTTAAATACAAGATTACCATTTCTTTCAAATACATATTTGATGTTTATTTTTTGATAAACATTATACAATTTTCATATACATTTGAAACATTTATTTAATATATGTTTAACATTTTCAAATACAAGATTAACGTTTTATTATAATGTGGCATTTTTTTTGAAATACATTGCATCATACGAACGGGTGATAAAATAAACATTGCTTTTGTCTGAAAGATAAGTACGACCGTAGAAGTTAGATCTTACATGTAGATGTCCGGCATGATGATGATCCTCACCCTCTCTTTGTTGCCATCAGGTACCATGTCCACGACACCCTAGATGATGCCGGGAGTGCTCATTCCCATCCAGTGACACCACCAAGGTGCCTGACGGGTGTACTCGAGTAGGTCGGATGAAGTCAACCCATGTGATAAACTGGGAGGCGTCAGATGTTGTGGAACATCAGTAGTTGTGGTTAGCTAGGACCATCACCTTTGTGTTTCTTTTCAATGAAAAGGACGAAGTTCAGTTACAATCCTGCAAGGAGGTGCGAAGTACAAAACGAAATAAAGGGCATAACTGACTTGGTCTGCATGCAGGGATGAAGCTTCTCTAGGGCCAAAGGGGGGCATGCCCCCCCCCCCTCGCGGAAAATGGTTATGAATCTCCTCGATTGTCAAGCTTAAATATGAAATGTTACTCAAAATTTAAAGATGTAATATAACGCAGGCATGTTATCCTACATATGACAGTTAACCAACCTGAGATGCCGTGGAATTCCAGGTGACCGTAGTTTTGCCTGTTCTAGTGCCACTGAACGACACAAACAGCATGTCGCGGTGAGAGGCACATGCGGCGTCGAGTGACTGGTTGATAAAAGGCTTTAGATTGAGCGAACGTATTGCATTTTGCATTTGAAATGATGATTAAATTAGGAACTTTTGCACACTATCAAATCCACACCCACATGGTCAATATGTACTCACAACCCAATGCCAATAGATGTACTCACAACCCAATGCCAATAGATGTACTCACAACCCACATTTTTTATACTACACCGTCACATATATATAACAATCATATTTGATAGTTTTCTATACAAAAACATAGCCGATTTCCCTCGTCGTCGATGAAAAATCGTCGTGGATGGCCATGTCTCATTTTTTTTCTCGAGTACGCACAACTTGCATATCACATATTATAGATGGCCATATGCCTCATTGGTGACCTTTATGGGGCAACCATCCATAAAACCGCCGTGACCTTATGGCAGAAACCCTCCCTAAACATGTCATGAATGTGGAAAAGAAGAACTTGTTGCCTGTGATGCGGCCCGTGCTATAATTCAAGTGATAAATCTATATCTATATCTATACATACTAATAAAGGGGCTATTGCTTTTTACCATCGTAATTCCGTCCATTTTTCGTCCGGCCGTACATGATTAATTTTGGTCCGACAGGTCACCAACGAGGTGGTACTTAAATAACGTACGTGTCTGATTTTTTAGTCCACAACAGAAAAATAAGTCTCCTGGACCAGAAGTCGGAGTGGGCCGGCGAGCCAGCAGCCCGAGGCAAAACATATTCGCTGCCAAGCAGACTCAAACCCAAAACCTATCGACTAGCACATGGGACCTCCTATATGCCGCTTATTGCAGCAAGAAGTCGCCGTTTCGCACAGGATGCGGTTCACGTGGGCCGGCCCATTCGCTGTCCATCGCTGAATGAAAAAGATGCCAAAAAAGTCGCCAGTTCTGGAATCAAACCCGTGATCTCTACATGCGCCCGCTATGCGCTAGCCACTCCGCCAGGCTAGCTATTTCTGAAAGAGTGGCAGCGCCAACATAAAAGAACCAAACATAAGCAGCAAAAAAGAACTAATTCACAAAATTCCATAAAAACTTGTGGGCGTTGGATCGAACACAAAGTCCTCCCGCCATGAAAGCGCGTCCATAGCCACTGTATAACTGAGATTTAGTGCGTAAAGTGGCAGCCTGGTATATATGAACTATAATACGTGGTAGATTAAAACTTTTTACAAAAATGCCAAACAATATTTTTTAAAGGAAATACTTTTTGAAACGAAAACATTATTTGGGACACTCGAAAAAGTTAAAAAATGGAACAAAAAATTAAATATGAATTTGAATAACATGAATTTTTTTCGAAATTCCTGAACAGCTTTGAATTTATGAACAACATTTGGAACATTTTTTTGAAATTCCCATACATTTTTGCATTTGCAAACAAAATTTAAACATGTGAACAGTTTCTGTATTTGTGAACAAATTTTGGAAATGGGAACTTTTTTTGAAACAAAATGTTTTTTTTTGTGAATAAAACATTAAAAGGTGAACAGTTTCTGAAACGATGCGAACAATGTTTTAAAGCACGAACAATTTTTGAATGTTGAGAACAAATTTTGAAATGGAGAATAAATTTGGAAGCTCAAACAATTTTTGAAAGCACGAACAATTTTTGAATGTTGAGAACAAATTTTGAAATGGAGAACAAATTTGGAAGCTCAAACAATTTTTGAAAGCACGAACAATTTTTGAATGTTGAGAACAAATTTAGAAGCGCGAACAATTTTTTAAAGCACGAACAATTTTTGAATGTTGAGAACAAATTTTGAAATGGAGAACAAATTTAGAAGCGTGGACAATTTTCTAAAGCACGAACAATTTTTGAATGTTGAGAACAAATTTTGAAATGAAGAAAAAATTTAGAAGTGCGAACAATTTTTTAAAGCAGGAACAATTTTTGAATGTTGAGAACAAATTTTGGAATGGAGAACAAATTTAGAAGCGCGGACAATTTTTTAAAGCACGAACAAACTTTGAATGTTGAAAACAAATTTTGAAATGGAGAACAAATTTGGTAGTGCGAATTTGAAATGGGAAGATTTTTTGAAACTCCCAAACATAATTTGAAATGTGAACAAAAAGAAAACAAAAGGAGAAGAAAAAGGAATTGAAAAATGAAATAAAGAAACAGAAAAACGAAGAAAGAAAAAAACAGGAAAAACAACAAAGAAAAAGCAAACAGAAAAAACCAGTGAAAACCCGGTTCAAGAACCTTCTAGAAGGTTCCCAAAACCGTTCAGGAACCCTCCAGAAGGTTCCCAAAACCCGAAGCTGCAGCGCCAGCGCTATCTCCTAACTGGGCCGGCCTATCTTGATCGCTATCGCTAGCTCTCTGTGCGAAGCCTCGACAAGTCGACGCAGCGAGCGTCCAATAGGATTTTCCCTAGCACATAACGGAGTGGCCAACCAAGCTGGCCTGCGGTGTTGGTTAAAATTAAGATTCATTGAGATAGTACGTAGTCTCACCTTGCTCTCTCACATCCAATCTACTCAATATATATACATTTTTGTGTTTCTTGGGTGTCAGGCAAAGCATCTAGGATATCATTACATTACAGAAAACAAAGGAGGAAAATGTGGCTAATTAACTGGAAAGCAAGGCAATTAATCTTCTATATATGATGTGGGCTATACTAAACAGGACACAACATGGTAGAAAAAAGAAATAAGGAAAGAAATTGGAATCCCTAGAGATATATTCTCGAATCTAATTTGAGAAGGACACGAGGTGACATGGAAGAATTAAGGAAGGAAATCGGGATCCTGAGAGATACCATGCTTAATGTCTCTGAAGATGGACATGCTAGAGGTTGTATGGAAGAACAATTGCATGAAGGTAAAATAGTTTCAACAGAAGTCTTGCGTGTACGATATTTTTATTGTCTGATGGTAGTAACTCATTAGGATGGTTAATCTGTGAGTATGATATGCTTTGTCACTATTTATAGACGTCTGAAGTACATCTTCATATTTTTATTGTCCGATGTTAATAATTAACTAGTAAATGCGCACGTGCAACGTACATTAATATTTAGGCAATATATTAATTGCACGCGGATATTGGGTATGCTATTATTTGTGTGTTAATTATGTGATTAGTGCAATATTTGGTATGATATTAATTGCACGTTAAATACTTTGAACGCTCGCCATCGGAGCAGTCTAGGTCGTTGGATTGACCTAGTTTGATGGCCGAGATCAGTTGGATTTGCCCCTTTAGGTCTTTTTATATTGGTACAGATATAGATTAGGATGGTTAATCTGCAAGTGTGATATGCTTTGTCACTACTTATATATAGATGTCTGATTTACATTGCTGTATTGAAATTAGACGAAAAATGTCATGTGTATATCAGTGCTCTTACTTTAATATTATTTTGCTATTTTCTAAATTGGATCTAGGAATAATATGACACTATATAAACACATATATTCTCATGCTAATGTCCAGCATACTTAATGTAATTTATAAGTAGATTCTATTTTCTATTTATGATGCAATATCTAATATGTTTTTTTAATGAACGACATATTCATACAATATGAAAAAAGTATCATGTAGACAAGCAATTGGGGTCGTGATCTTTGGTCATGGATGCCAAGGAACAAAGAAGGAGAAAAGACAGTGAGCAGTATGCAGGAATGATCAATGAAGAAAAACCGAAAAAACTAAAAAAGTGTCGTGAAGCCTATCGGCAAAGCAAAAAAAAGTTAAACAAGATTAACGTTTTATTATAATGTGAAAAAAAAATTGAAACACGTGAACATTTTTAAAATATCACAAACATTTGTTTTATGCTATCAATAATTTTCATATACATTTGAAACACTTATTTTCTATAAGTTTTACATTTGAAACACATGAGTGTTTGATTAATATTTTTTATAGTAGCACGAACATTTTTTAATATGCTATTAACATTTTCTTCAGAACTATGCTAACAATTGTTTTTAATTGTCTTAATATTTTTTTTCAAATTCATGATTTTATTTTATGTTTTTAAATATAAGTATATATATAATATTTGCAAAATAAGAATAAAATAGAAAAAATGAACAAATAAAAGCAGGACAAAAGACCGGCTTAAAGGAAATCTACGTGGGCCAGCCCATTTGCGGCGCTCCGTAGGAGCTGCGAGCAGGCGAGGGGGCGCTTCTATGTCTCGCTTCAAGTTCTTTTTTCTGGAGACACATGTCTCGCTTCAAGTGAGATTGTCTAGCTAAAGGCAGCCGCCCGATTGGGGAGGCGCAATGCTGACACATGCCTTCAGCGCCTTTTTCTCACCTTTTCCATTTGTTTTTTTTTTACTTTTCTTGAGTTTCAAAATATTCTGAGTATGATTATTACAAAAATCACTTTACATAATTTTTTTGAACAATGTTAAACATGCACTAAAAAATGTTAAGTATGTGTAGACAAAATGTGTCTAACGTATATAACAAATGTACAATGCTTATAAAAAGGAATAAAACAAAACAGTGTAGAATGTATATGGAAGACGCAGAATGTGTATGGACAATGTTAAACGTGTATATAACAAATGTTCCCGATATATATATATATATATATATATATATATATATATATATATATATATATATATATGTTTCTGATGTATATAAAAATTGTACAAGGTGTATCATAAAACTAGAAATAAAAAATGTTCCTGGTCTATAAAAAATGTACAATGTGTATAAAAGGTGGATATAAAAAATATAAGTTGTCAAAAATGTTAATCTAGTATTTGGCATAGAAATTGCTCCTGGTGTATACCAAAAATGTACAAATAAAACAAAGAAAACCTTTAAAAACCAAAAAGGAAACACAATAAAACAAAGGAAACAGAAAAGCAAAGCAAAAAGGCCAGTCAAACCAAAAAAGAAAGAACAGTAAAAAATGATGAAAAATAGAAAACAAAAGAAACTCCATGAAAAATAAAAATAAAACCAGAAGATATAAAAAAGAATAAGTAAAAACCGGACAAAACTGTACGTAAGCGAGCTGCAATGCTAACGGGTTGGCCCATACGCGCGAACCCTTTGGGCGAGATGGATGCTAGTCTCACTATAAGCGAGATATATCGCGGAGTGAGGCTGCCTTCCGCCTCGCTGTGAGCTATGTATGGGCGCGCCCTTTTAGGCATGCTGGTTTAATATATACCGTTTTGTCCATGGCGGCGCGGCTGCATATTTGCTATGACAACATCAAAGTGGCCTACGCTTGCTCCATGGAGAAGCCGACATGGACCGGCACGGGCAGGGGCATCAGCTTGTCGTCAGACACTTCCTTCATCGTCGAGTCGCCGTCTCTCATCTCCGACGAGATCGCGGGCAAGTCGGCATGTATCCATTGCGCACAACATTCTACCCTCTGGTCGCAAGGTTCGCCACCTCATGCTTCTAATCTGTTGAGAGGCTCTCCCACCTCGCCCTAGAGCTCGTGTTAATAGTGGAGATCGTGCTCGGAGGAAGCTCAGAAGTGGATGTGGTGCAGTGCGGATTGTGCCGGGCGAAGCCGCGTTTAAATAGCGAGTGCCGACCCGGCTAAGTAGCGGGTTGTGTCAATGCAGGCACCGGAGTGGATTTCTTGTTCGCCACACTTGTTTAATGCCGGCAAGTAGACAGACGGGAGCCGGTTTGATTGCGGTAGATAGCCCTCCCGTCCTATCTAGTCATGTTGCTCCGCTACAAGTGGGTTTCTTGGTCGCCGCACCTATTTAATGCCGCTAAGAATGTGATAGATAGCCATCGCATGTCCTATCAAGTGACGCTGCTCTAGCACTGAAGAGATGTGGAGGCTGAGACGTGGCACTTTTCTTCAATGCCGGCTTTCATGAGAGGCCGCGTCTGCTCTGTGCTGGCATGAATGCAGGCTTGGGAGTGGAGGCAAGGTCATGCGGGAGGCCGCATGTGCGGGAGATGGTTTTGTATGGGACCGGGGTGTGGGACGCTTACGTGGTTGTAGTCCGGACACTTGCAAAGCCTCCGTGGTTTGCATTCGGTTTGCGGGGATTCGGTCAACCGGACTGATTCATGGACAAATGGGGTACGTACCATGTTGAGTGACAAATTACGTTCGGACAGCTCATTGGGACGTTACGTACCATGTTAGGTGACAAATTACATTCAGACAGCACCATCGGACGTTTGCGGGCGATATGAAGGCCTATATTGAAGATAGCCTAATATCCCAAACCCTGACAAAATCTCTAGAACGCAAATACAAGACCCCGTTGGGAAGTTTTGTTTCGAAGTCAAAAGCCTACACGACTCTGTAACATCACTACGCGCGCGGCCGCAACTTCGGCCAACCTCCCCTCCTCTCCTCCCGCTGTTCCTCGATGAGGCTACGGCCTCTGCCGTCGAGGAGGCGACGTTGGCCTGGTCCTCCGGCTATGGGTGTACGGACCAAGCGTGATCGTGTTCCGCCGGAGGGGACGATCACAAGTATAGGTGAGCCGCCTGCTCGCCGCCGATGTCATCCTCCCTCTGCATCCACCCACGGCGCCGGCCGGTGAAAACTTGATCTTGAGTAGCAGGAATCATTATCTGTAGTAGCACTAGCATATGCACGCTGCGGGGCAAACACATAGATCGATCGATTCATATTTCATACTCGATCCTACAGATTTAAACCCCACAGGGCGTGTGCTAATTAGGGTTTTGGCATTTGATTAGATTAGATGGTACCTGAATGGGCGATTGGTCTTCGTGCGGTTTTTTCTTGTTCTGCTCAAATTTACTGAGCTTGGCATGCAGCTTACAAATTAGGGAACCACGGGCTGATGCTACTGCTGCTGGAGACGCCCTCGGGCTTTGCAATTCTATCTTTCGACGGGGTCCAGCTCTATCTGCCAGGCGCCAAGGAGGTACCACGGTACTACCTGCCTTCCTGATGTTCTCGCCTTCTCTTGTTGTTCATGTCATCGGCTAATTTATATTCCTTTGTCTCTCTTCATCATCTTCTTGAGAATATCTGGTCGAACTTCGGAGCAGAATATATGGCACGATATGTTAGTGCCCCACTCGTTCCCTTCCCTCTCTTGCTTCTTTATGGAGGGAGTACTTCTTTGTTTTCACATTAATCATCTGAGTTAGCTAGATATCTTGCAATGTTCGTCATTATCACGATATGTTCAATTGTATCACGTTCCCTTCGCACATGCACATATTCTGAATTACTCCCTCCGTTCCAAATTACTCGTCGCAGAAATGGATGTATCTAGAACTAAAATACATCTAGATACATCCATACCTGCGACAAGTAATTCGGAACGGAGGGAGTAGATGTTTGTGCTTATATTCTGAATTAGTTGTATCTTGTAACCACGTTGAGAAACCTCGCGTGACAAGGTCATCCTTTTTTTTATTTCTTTGTCAGATTGTTTGGCTCAAACAATTCAAAAAATTCAAGGACAAGTCCAGCGCCATTAGGTCTGACACTGGTGTTTGCAGAAGGCTGTCTAAGTTCATCAAGAGGTGGCGCCGTCCTGGGCAGATGTTAGTTGTTGGGAAACCTGAGTATAAAGCAATCATAGAAGCGAGCATGGTTAGTTTACTCCTTGTTTGTTTTATGGTTGTGAATAAATTTGATCACCGTTTGTCCCGATATCTTTTCAGGGCATACCTTGCATTTTCGATGGAACTGTGATGGAGGTGACGTGGGGCGTGAAGCATATCATCCATAGTCTAGTGCCTATGGAAAAATCAGAGCTGACTAAGGAGGAACGCCTCCCCATGAGTCAAGGACTAATAATGTTCCTGAATCGTAAAGGTTTTGATGTCAAACCAGAGATGGTGAGTTTACTACTCCCCCCGTTCCTAAATATTTATCTTTTTAGAGAATTCCAAATAGAGTATCACATACGGATGTATATAGACATATTTTAGAGTGTAGGGTTCATTCATTTTGCTCCGTATGTAGTCACTTGTTGAAATGTCTAGAAAGACAAATATTTAGAAAACGGAGGGAGTAGTTGCCTAGTGAGTGCCCTTCGTGTTCTTCAGTGATGCTTTCTTTGTCATCTTGTTTTGCTTCCCGATAATTTGTGCACTGACCAAAGCTTTGGGTGCAATAGAGTATATTTGCATTCACATTTTTCTTCGGTGACGAAGCAATTGCTATTTGTGTCCAGGTCAATGAGCGCATTGTTCTTTCAGCATGTGCCTTTTATGTTTGCGATGAAATTGAGAAGAAACATGATGCGTGCTTGAGACGAGCTGGCAAGCAACTTAAGGATGTGTCTGGCATTAACACCCAGGGCTGGAGCTTACTGAAACTCTCAACAGCTCTGATGCTTATATCTTTCTCCGAAGAAGAAATTCTAGTTGGTGATCCAGAAGAGGTAAATCCTAATATCTGTAAATCCTTTGCTTTCAGGTACATTTGTTGGAAAGTTGTTGTTCGTGTTGTAACACTGGTGGAGTGTGTTTCTTTCAGTTATTTACAGCTGAGGAGCTGTCTAAGTTCCAGGATGGAGTAAATTGCAAAAAACCACCACAATTGCGTCGCTTGGTGCGAAAAACCACCGTTTTCATAGAAGTTTGCAGAAACCACCGTTTTTCAGTAATTTTGTTGCACAGAGCACTAACTGGTCGCTTGGCCGCGTTTTGACAGAAAACCTGACGTCCCGGGCCCAGCCGTCAGGCCACGTGGCAAGGGGCAGACGGCGCGCGCATGACGGCCGTTAGCGGCGCTCCCTTGACCTGGTTCGACCGGACCAGCTTGTCCCCGCGCCACCATTCCCCATCCTCTCGCTCGTGACCTAGTTCCTCCCCCCCCCCCCCCCCCCCCCCCCGCCGCCGCCGCCGTTGCCAGCTGAAATCAGTCGTCAGCGGCGACCACAGCCATGGTGTCGTGGAATGACGGCGAGACGAGCTCAGATTCGGTGTCGCAGCTGGCACATGAGGTCGATGAGGAACCATATGTGAGTATCCCCACTGCTCTTTGGCTAGGGTTAGGGTTTGCGATTTTCGATTTTCAGATGAGAGATTGCATTTGTTTTGATTTTCTCCACTTTGCTCTACTTAGCGCCCAACAACAATAGAGGACAGGCATTGGTCAGGCATTGATGCCACTGGAAAGCACCTTTGCAAGCATGGGAATGCTCCTGAGAGGCTTGTTGTGTTCGATGGGCTGAACACTGGCCGTAGATTTTATGGTTGCGCCAAGAAGGTCAGTAGCAAATAAGATTTAGATCTAAATATAGCTCTGTTACTTTATTTTGTTGGAATTCTTAGACATAGCTCTGTTTTTTAGATTAGAATTAATTGATTTAGATATAGGTAATGTAATGGCTCTGTTTTAGGAATGATGTAGATACTAACTTTACAGAACTGAGAGATGTTGTTTTATTGTATTGAAATATGTATAAATGATTTACATATAGGTAATGCAATTCAATGCTGTGCTTTTTGTATTAAAGTAACCCAAAAAATTATGCACTTGTTTATAATTCACTTATCTGTTTATTGTATTGTTAACTAAAAGGGAAAAAATTGGTTGCGGGAGGGTAACAATTGTGGTGTTGTGGAATGGATGGACAATGAATGGCCTTATGCACTAAAGAATTCATTGACAAAACTCTGGGATCTGTATAAGGAAGCCAAGGCAGGCAGAATTAGAGATAATTTAGCTAATTAGGAGAAGATCTCCAAGTTAGAAGCAGAAATTAAGATGGTACAGGAAAAGTACAACCAGCATATTCAGCTTACCAAGAACTTTTGTGAATCTGTTCAGAAGTCTGTGCACAAGAAGAATTATAGGAAAATAATGATGGATGTGGATGAGGAGAAGATACCTCTAGATGCAGCTGACAAGATGATCAACTTAGAGAAAGAGAACTTTGATCTGAAAAAGAAGGTTGAAGTGGCTGAAGAGGTTGCTGCTGAGCTCAAAAAGGAGAAGAAAAAACTTGAATATAACATACATGACCTTTGGAAGGTTGGAGAGGAGAACAAGAGGAAGCTGAAGATGATGAAGGCAATCTTGGAGGAGTGAAGATGATGATGGAGTGCTTAAATTATTATGTATTTGCAGACTATTGTGTCATGTTGTTTGAGGCTATTGTGATGCTACATGTTGATCTATTCTGTCTTGTTGTTTGTGATGCTAGTTGAATTATGAGGTATGTTTGAGACTAAGTTGGGTTGAGCCTATCTTGTCGTGTCATATTGTCGAACCCAAATATAGGGTTGAGCCTATCTTGTCGTGTTGTGTTGTCGAACCCAAACATAGGGTTGATGCCTATTTTGTCGTGTCGTGTTGTCGAACCCAAATATAGGGTTGAGCCTATCTTGTCATGTTGTGTTGTCGACGGCACCCAAATATAGGTTGATGCCTACCTTCTCGTGTCGTGTTGTCGATGGCACCCCAAACATAGGGTTGATGCCTACTTTGTCGTGTCGTGATGTCGACGACACCCAAATATAGGGTTGATGCCTATTTTGTCGTGTCATGATGTCAAAGGCACCCAAATATAGGGTTGATGCCTGTTTTGTCGTGTCGTGATGTCGACGGCACCCAAACATAGGGTTGATGCCTGTTTTGTCGTGTCGTGTTGTCGACGGCACCCAAACATAGGGTTGATGCCTATTTTGTCGTGTCGTGTTGTCGACGGCACCCAAACATATGGTATCCTAATCTTCACTTACCAAAAATTTACTAGGATGGTTGCTGGCATATCCAGCAAGATGATCCAGCAAAATATCCAAACTATTTGAAACTTTACAAGGATGGTTGCTGGCATATCCAGCAAGATGACCCAGCAAAAAACACCAACAATTAGAAGCATTAATTCATAACCAACCAGTTGAAATAGTTCCAAGTGCAACACATCACTCATGATCTAACACTTCAAGTAGTTCAATGTGCCACACACCACACAACACACATGATCTAACAGCAAAACAATCAACTGGTTCAAAGTGCAACATAGCACTCATGATCTAACAGTTCAAGTAGTTCAAAGTGCAACACAACACTCATTATCTAACAATTCAAGTAGTTCAAAGTGCAACAGAACAGTAATGATCTAAGACCAACATAGCAAACCCATTTCAGTGATTTCCACTTGCTGTGAAATAATCATCCCACTTGGTAGGCTTCCTCTTCCTCTTCTGTCCATGTGAAGGACCAGCAGCAGCCTGACTTGCAGCAGCTCTTGGAGGAGCATAAGGTGCTCTACCAGCAGCTCTTGTAGTGGGTGTTGATCTGCTTGTCCTGGCAGCACTTGATGATTGTCTTTTGTTCTTGGGTGTGGGAGCTGCTTGCCTTGTGTTCCTAGTAGAAGTACTTGTAGATCTTGTGGGCTTTGGAGCAACTGGAGGCTTTGGAGCAGCTGGAGGCTTAGTAGAAGTAGAAGCAGTTGCTTGGTTCTTCCTATTAGGCTGGAAAGAGAGAAGAATGTTAGCATAAATTAGAGATCTGCAATGCAAAATGAAATGAAGGAAGAGGTTGTGTACCTCATGTTTGTTCTTTCTCATTAGAAGTGATGGCTTGAGTGCATGTCCACAGTTGATGTACCTATGACCCTCTTTACCACAATTGCTGCATGATATTGTGCCAACTCTAGATGTATCTTTGGGCTTGGGCACCTCAAACCGACCCTTTCTTCTCTTGGTCTGCTTTCTTCCCTTCTTCTTCTTGAAAACTGGGGGGTCAATGTCTCTGGTAGGTGTCTTGGTCCAAAGATCAGGCCCAGGAACTGGGAATATAATAGGATTGTATGTTGCCATGTACATTTCTTTCTTGAAAAATGCAGAGACAAAATCCTCTGGATGCTGCTTTGATTTATATATGGCAGACACAACATGGTGGCAGGGGATTGCTGTCATGTCCCATCTTCTGCACCCACAAGTCATTTGTGCCAAATTTACAGCATAAGTATTTTCCCCACTCTGAACCTGATAAAGATCTGGACCGGCCATTTGTGCCTTGCAGTTCCTAGCCCACTTCTTTGACTCCTCCAACTTCTCTGAGTATGTTGGAGTTATCTCCCACCTAGCATTTTGGCCCCCTATTCTTTTCTCACTGTACTTAACCATAAACTTGGTCCTAATACCCTCACACATTGTCTGGATTGGTTTCCCCCTTACATCCAAGATCATCCTATTGTATACTTCACTTAAATTGTTGACAACCAGGTCTGTCTTACAATTAGTGTCCATTGCCCATCTAGCCTATGTTTTCTCCTCTATCTTACTTAGCCACTCCCAAGCCTCTTGGCTCTCTTGTCTCAAGTTCTCCATGTTAACATCAAACCCATGTCTTGTATAAGAATATGTAGCACCATCCATATACTTTTTAAGTTCCTCCCCTCTAAACCCAGCACTTTGAAAATTAGCATATATGTGTCTTAAACAGTATCTCTGAGGACAATTTGGAAAGACTGCATCTATGGCATTTAGAAGTCCCTGCTCACATGCAAATGCATAGTAAATACTTAACAAACATGTACATAAGAGAGTAGCAAACATGCAAACATTTACATAGACAACAAGCATGAACAATAAAGGAGAGAAGCAATTTTAATTAGAGCTCTAGAACTAACCTTCTGCCTATCAGAGATAATTGTATAGTATCCAAACTGCCCTTTTTCTCCACCAATAGCTATTTTCAATTGTGTGAGGAACCAACTCCAACTAGGTGTGTCCTCTACTTCAACCACTCCAAAAGCAATAGGATAGATATTGTTATTACCATCCCTTGCAGTGGCAGCTAGAATTTGTTGTCCTATGCTCAGCTTTAAAAAGCACCCATCCAAACCTGAAGTAATACACAATTTTAGGACTACAAAGATGATTAAATGTGCAATGTAAATAATTTGAAATTTGAAAACAATGAACATACCTATGAATGGCCTGCATCCTTTCAAAAAACCTTCAATTGATGCTCCAAGACACATGAACAACCTATGAAATCTGGGATTGGTACTTGGGTGCTCTCTCACAACTCTAGTAGTAACTATACATCTAGATCCAGGGTTTGTGTCAAGCACTGTCTGAAGGTAGTCCCTGATTCTTGTGTACTGCCTTTCCTGATCACCCAGGACCACTGCTAAAGCTAGTTTTCTTGCCCTGTATGCCTTGTTCTTGCCTACCTCCACACCAAACTTTTCCTTGGTGTTCTCTATCACAGTATCAACACATGTGCTAGGATCTGTCCTTAAGCTGCTCTCAATTGACTTTGCCACATACTTAATGGGCACTTTGCAGTTCTCACCAAGTACAGGACATGTGTGTTGCAGTTGGAGTTTCTTTATGCAGAAGGTTTTCTCTTTTCCCACTTGTGAGGCAGTCATATGAAAGTTGCAGCCCTCTTGACTGCAGTCAACTATTATCCTGTCCTTGCAATTCCTATGATAGTGGAAATTCCTCCTCTGAGTTACATGCAAGTTCACTAGAGCCCTTCTGAACTGATACACATCCTCAAAACACATCTGCCAACAAATTTGATCTTCAGGTTGTTGCAGTTCCTCATTATACCACTTCCTCACAGCTCTCTTCTTAGCTCTTGATCTCTTGCCAGTATTTGGCACATATCTTATCTCCTCCTCATATGATAATTCACACTTAACATCTTCCATGTTCTCATCAGAGGAGGGCACATAATCTGGTTCTGTTGTTGCTGCAGAACTGCTGTGAGATCTGTCAGTTGGCCCTCTTCTAACTGGTAATTTTTGTGGTGGAGCTTGTTGTACTAAAACCTCATCTTCATCTGAACTATCCTCCTCACAGAAAAGATCTTCTGGATCTGTATCACCTTCCATGTGGTATTTAGGATCTTTTTTCTTCCTCTTTAGCTCACAAATCTTTTGCTTCAGTTCTGGATCATCAAGTTCTTCTCCTTCTGAACTATCATCAAGTTGTTCTCCTTCTGAACTATCATCAAATTGTTCTCCTTTTGCAAACTCATAATTCTCTTGTCCTTCTTCTTGTTTTGCATTGGCTGCTTCCTCTTCCATAGGCTGTCCATCATCAATAGGATCAGCATATTGCTCCAAAAATGCATTGAGAATGTCATCTACAGTGACAATCTCCTTCTCTTTCTCTTTTTGCAAATTGCAACTCTGCTGAGTTATCAGATACTCTACTTGAGAGTCATCTGGCTGCATTGGGGCACACTCATGTGCATTAGCTTCAGAACTGCCTTGTGATTGAAACAACACACCATCATCATTTATCTCATAAAGAATTGGATTACCAATCTCAGAAATGGGCACTTGATCTTCACATACAACCCCTTTGTTAAGGTCTTTTAATGCAAACAAGTCAGGTTTGCTGGCACTGATCACAGTTATGTTCACTACTTTTTTCTCTGCATACAAATCAAGCATCTCCTCCACATTGTCATCTGACATAATCAGGTCCATCCCTGCATGCCCAGCACCTACCACCTTTGGATAGTACATTGAATAACTTCCATCATAACCTTGTTCCTCTTTGATAGCTACCAAATGACTGAATGTTATGTCAGACTCCCCTATCTGCCTCTCATAATTGTCTTCTCCAATGAAACTAAACTTGACATCCCAAATTTCATCATCCAAGCTACAAAAGCAAAAGAAAATAACAATGGTTAGGACTACAACCTTTTCCAGTTATAATTTACATCACACATGTACAAATTCTTCAGTTGTACAACCATGTACAACACAATTTTTTTACATCATCTCAGAAGTATTTAAATGCCTAAAACCTATACAGAGCATATAACAAAATTATTTACAACATTCAGAAGTATTTAAATTACTACAAACCTACTAAGAGCAAATAAAATAATTATTTACAGGAATTCAGAACTAGGATTTTGCACAACCAAACAATTGCTACATCTTTGACAACAATAATTACATCTAACACGTTCAACAGCAGTACTAAGTAAACAAGCTAGCTAACCCTAATTCTACATTTCACAGAGGTGGCAGATGCATAGAGGTAGGAGAAGGAAATCTTACTCGACACCGCCAAGACCAGAGGTATAATGGTGGCTTTGGCTAGGGTTGGCCTTCCACACCTTAGCCAATGCCGCCGCCGACCTGGCTCCCACGTCGTACGACGCCGACGACTGGCTAGATGCGGCAGGAACTTCACCGCCGCCGCCCGTCATCTTCACCGCATTGTCGCCCTCCGGCCTCATGTGCTCCTTCTCTCCTTCGTCCTCTCCTTCGCCGCAGCCGCCGCCGCCGCCGCTGCGTGTCGCCATGGAGGGCGCGAGAGAGAACTAGGTCACGAGGGAGAGGAGGGGGAATGGTGGCGCGGGCACGAGCTGGTCCGGTCGAACCAGGTCAAGGGAGCGCCGCTAACGGGCGTCATGCGCGCGCCGTCTGCCCCTTGCCATGTGGCCTGATGGCTGGGCCCGGGACGTCAGGTTTTCTGTCAAAACGCGGTCAAGCGACCAGTTAGTGCTTTGTGCAACAAAATTACTGAAAAACGGTGGTTTCTGCAAACTTATATGAAAACGGTGGTTTTCCGCACCAAGCGACGCAATTGTGGTGGTTTTTTGCAATTTACTCTTCCAGGATGATGCACACGAATATGACGACAAGATCTCAAAGTACCCATGCCGAACAATATATGAAGAACTAGTGTGTGCCCTTGAAGCTAGAGCAGCGAATAGAATACTTTTGACCTCCTTGGTTAAGGAGGCAAGTGCGTGTTTCTCTCCGGTACCCGAAGCTGCAATGTACAGCCATCACATATAGCTAAGAATAGCATCAATTCATTCGATAACCCGCCGAGAAACTTTGTAATGCCGGCTCCTGCTATTGAGCAAGTTTGTAGAACAAAGAAGATCGTGCAGCCCTCCAGATGGGTGCGGATGCTTTCCAACGTGAAGCTCTTGCCTCACATGCTCACGGTTTTCATGAAGCGGGAGCTCGGATCCTGCAGATTGCTGCGGGAGATCATGACCAAGGTACATCGCTAGAGGAAGATGAAGCTGTTGACATGCAGGAATATTGAAAAGACTGTTGGTGGTACAGCTTGCTACTACAGAGAAGAAGGTCCAGAGTCCATCGGCTTCGAGATCCACGGCAGATCGGGTGAAGTCGGCATCCAACATGGATCCACCAGTGCAAGCATCGTCGATTCTATCGACCGATGCGAGGGTTCGCGATTGTTTTTTATTTTATTTTGATTGAGGGTTAGCGATTGACTGGCTGTCCTTTTTTCTTATAGAAACACCTGTAATTTTACTCATATAGATAAAAATTAGAAAATATAATAAAAATTGAGGATGAGAGTAAATTTTAACTCACAAAACAGATGATCACTAGATGATGACAAAAAATTAGAACTCTTGAAGATGCGAGATCCCATACCCCTCAGTGCCAAGATGGCAGCCGGAAGCGAGGAGACCAATAATTCCCTAACGGCGACGGTTGCCCTAGACAAAACCCTCGCGTCACGAGGTTGAGAACTGTTCCTTGGAGTAGCTGCCCGATCGACTGGATCTCTGGTGTTGTTGCATGGAATGTAGACAAATGGGCCGGGAGAAAAGGACCAAGTAACCATGAAATCCAATTTGACTCCAGGTGCACGTGCTCTTGTGCGAGAAAAGATTTTTGAAATGTCAAAAATGTCCCAGCAGAAAAATTCTGGATTCAGTCACATCCATATGCTACCTGCAAATATTAGGATAAAAGGTTAAACATTTTGGCCAGTGCATAAAAACAAATTGAACACCAAATGTTACCACCAATTATGTCAACCCAAATTTGTTCTTTTACCAACGAAACACCAAAGCTCCATTTCGCATGAAAATTGTCAAGCATGCTTGCGACACTAATACGAACAATCACAAAAAAAAATAGAATATTTTAAAAACATTTTACTGCTCCTTCCGATCCATATTACTTGTCTTATATTTCTCTAGAAACATACTGAACATACAAAGGATGAAGGGGGTGCTAGGCAGGCTCGCTCCATCCACGTGTCGCCATGAATAGTGCGCACAGTGAGCGAGCGAGCGGCCCGCATCCCCCACCCCCACCAGGAGCCGTCAGCCCGCATCTCCGCTCCCCTCTAGGCGCTCGCACACCCTAGCCGCCTCTCCTCCGCTCCCCTGCTCCAGCCGCCTCTCCTCCGCTCCCCTCCCCTCCTCTCTCACAAACCCTAGCACCGCCACACCCCGCACAGCGGCCGCATCTCTCCCCGCTCTCCATTCGCCACGCAGCCGCCGCATCCCTCCCTGCTCTCGACCCAGCTCGGTCGCCTTCCTCCAACTCCTCTCCTCCGCCCGAGACCTCCAGCCACCCAACCCCAACTCCGGTGGTCTCCTCTCCCTCTAGCACCGCTGCTCTACCCTCTCCCGTGACCCTCACCTTGCTTCCTCTTCAAAGGAAGGGAAGGGAAGGGAAGGGGGAAGGAAAGGGGAGGGGAGGCCCCAGATCGAGCGGGGCTAAGCAGCGGCACCGGCAGGGGTGCGCCGTCGTCCACCTGGTCCTCGAGCCGGCCGTTCCCCTACTGACCATCGCCTCCCCCCCTCTCTGTATCTCCCACACGGTGGCGCGGTGTAGCCGGCGGCGATAGCTTTCTGGCAGGTACACGACTTCCTGTTTTGCGGCATGTGCGGCACCCTCCTCGACTTCAACTCCCACCGCGACGCCTCCTGCCCTCTCCGCGGCTTCAACCGCAAGGCCAAAGGTCTCTCCCCCCTCCCTTCCTTCCTTCCTCCATGCCTAAGTTCACTCCTCTCCGCGGAGCCCAAGCATCCTTGTGTGTTGTGTCTGGCAATCCTGTGGCTAATGCAAGACATGCCCCTTGTTTTCTGCAGAGATCGAAGGGAAAGAAACTCGGTACGCGGTCACCGCAAAGGTTCCTCTCTCTCTCTCTGTCTCTCTCTCAAAATCAATGAATGGTTCCAGGCGAATAACTAGGTCCGCAAGAATGATTTTATACGTTCAAAGCTCGTTCAGTTTGGTGGTTGTTTGAATGTTTCTGGATTAAGCTTTCTTAGACTCCTCGAATTCAACTGAGCCCGCGGTTATGAATTCACAGTATACTTGATATAGGGCAATATCGATATCTTCTGAACCTTTAGATCAGTATTTCAAAAGAGCATCAACTGAGTGAGAATTCATTTCTTTAGAGCATTTGTTATAATCCACCATTTTATATTTGCCAATTGCCATAATTTTTCTCTATCCACTAGGCCCTTGGCATTCTTAGAAGGTCGTCCCATAATTTCTGTGATTCGTCCCTTTGTAGGTGGCTTAAAATGGAGGCTTGCATGCCCAAGGCAGGTGGTTAAGGCCCTCTTCAGTTGGTGTGGCAGCGGTGAGTGGAATGCACAATGCTACAGCCTGGAGAAGTGGCCAACACGGCTTAGGAAGCGCCCACCTGTGAAGCGACACGTGTGATGCCAACACACCAAGGTGAGATTCGCCTACTTCCCCACTCTGTATATATGCAAGCCTGCGTGATGTACTCTGCTTCTTCCTCCCCATTTAATTAATTAATCTCTTACTGAGCAGAGCATGCTCTTTAGGTTGTTAGCACAAATGATATAGTTGAATTAGTCCTCTTTTACTGGTGGTTTTTGGTAATGACTTACTATGCTTCACATATTTGGAAAAGCCTATGTATTTACATTTCTGCTGTCAAAGAAACATGTTCTTAAGGCGACTGCAGGCAAACCAACAGATTCGACTTCCGTTGTGCACATGTTGTTTTATTGAATGTCACACCTACTTTCTGCAAGATATGACTTTGCCGGTCTCAAGTATTACTTTCACTTATTCGATGGTGTTCATATAGCACATTGTTTTATGGTAATGTTCAGTGTAATTTCATAGCATCCTTACAATTTTCTTTTGTTCATCTGGACATCCATGCAGGGACTTGAACTCATGGACAAGGCATCATCCTTATTGCAAGAGATAATCCTGGCCGGCGGAAGTACAGTGACACAAAGAACCCAGGCGCCGTCTGCTCCCTGCATCGGCAAGCAAGTGTGGAGCTTCCAACAGACGGAAATGCATGTGTGCTGGGCTTATGACACAACTGAAGTATGTAACTGTATTTTTTATTCTATCTCTTTCTTATTTTGTTATGTGCTTATACTTCAAACATAGGTTAGGGGCCTAGAATACATCCTATGCGGTTACCATCAAAGTTGTAGTTGTAGGTTATAGTTACTATCCTTCAGAAATAATCACGAGTTGGCCTATCATTGTTGTCCGGAATGCACATTTATTGCCCTTATCATGTACGCTCATTTTTTCCTTAAAAAGGTAATGCACACGCCACGATAGGGATACATCATGCACAACATCGGAAAATGGTACATAAAGGAGGAGAGTCTTACAATACATCTTGCTAAATTATGGTGTGTCTCTGTAGTACCCAAGGGTCCAAGAGAGTCTTACAATAAAATGCTACATATAACTAAAGGAGGAGAGTCCCTGTTGCAAGTAGCAAGTCAATTTCTACCAGGGAAAACTAATAAATCCATTTTGTTTTTCAAGGCCAAATTTACTCGAAGATTATATTTCAGTATTTCGAATATGGTGTGGAATGAGCGTACTGTAATAATTATGGATAACTTGTCTCTTCTGACAAGCTAATAGTCTGAGTGTGTGTCTTCTTCATTTTTACGTCAATCAGTTTGTACTTTTTTTGAAATATTCATATTTGGCAGTAGGTCTGGTTTTGCCTATCTTTCCTTGGTGTTGCCTCCAAATTGATTTCTTTTTTTCTTTCAAGCTACAACAGTGAGTTCACCTAAATATCTTGATGTGTCCTTGTATATGTTTGGCTTTTTGTTGGAATGTTGTTGGTTGTTCTGTGAAGCGACACGTCTGATGCCAACATACCAAGGTGAGCTTCGCCTACTTCCCCACTGTATATATGCAAGCCTGTGTGATGTAATCTGCTTCTTCCTCCCCTTTTAATTAGTTAATCTCTTACTAAGCAGAGCATGCTCTTTAGGTCTATAGCACAAACGATATAGTGGAATTAGTCTTCTTTTACTGGTGGTTTTTGGTAATGACTTACTATGCTTCACATATTTGGAAAAACCTATGTATTTACATTTCTGCTATCAGATTGTATACCATGTAAATTACAGGAGCACAATGTACCTTTGCCTTTAAATATGAAATTACTTGCAAGCAACTGAATGCCATCTAAAATTCATAGCTACAAAAGAAAGGCCTTGATATGCAAATAACTCTCATTTTAAATCGTGTAGAGTGCAGGTAGCAACTTGTCCTACTTCAATAAACTGGGGCTCCGAAGGGAATTTACTACTAGGAACATATGCAATGTTTGGTTATCTATGTCCATCTAACTGCCAAAAACATCTGTGCAATGCAAAGTGGACTGTGTAATACTTCTTGAAGAGGCAATGCTTGTTATCTGTATGCAAGTTTCTAACTGCATTAGCAGGGAAAAAGTTTGGTTTCTGTTAGTGTAATCTTCAATATATCATTTTTGCTACTTGGAACTGGACCTTCGAATTTCTGTTCTGCATGCTATTTGTTCTCTGGTGAAGTAGTAAAATAAATGCATAGTCTGCCGACCCTCGCTAAGAGTCCAGCTGATTTAAAATGTGCCATTGTGCTCCTGCTATATCTACATGTGATGCACATTTATGTCTGACCAATCCATTGGATTGAATTTGTACTGCAAGTTTTACTAAAAAAATCCATTACCAACACAAGTTGTATGTGACATAGGTGCTTAGGCAATGCGTAGTCTTAATGTTAGGAGGGTCCGAGATACACGAGGGGTTGGAGCAGGACTGCAGGAGGAGGTGAGACATGTTTTGTTTTAGACCCACCTGATTAATCCCAAGTTTTGCAAGGTCTGTTTCTTATGCAGAGTTTTCTTTCGATGAGCAGCCAAGCCAACTACTTACAGTTAGTCCTTTTAGTTAGATTTAGTATTAGGTGAATTATTTGCTTCTGTGTCGATGAACAAATGAGTCTGATTTATTTTTGCTTTAGATTATTATTGTTTTCGATGTTGGTTTGAAGTTAAAAGTGAGAAAGAGATTAGGTGACAAGGATTTGGTGTGACAAACTTTTATTTTGTCTTGTGTTTAATCCTATTTAGCTTTTGTAGATAACTCTATGATAGCATCTGTACTGACAACAGTTAGATCGTGTATGTCGCAGAATGTTGAGTGCTTGAATTAACTTGATGGCCACAATAATTTGTATGGCCGGAAGAAATAGTGCTTATATTCGAATCACCTCCTTTTAGCTAAGAGTAGTAGGCAATCTCATTTTAGCTAAGAGCGGCAGACAAGTGTGAGTCAAATAAAAGGAATGCAAGAACTCGAATTTAGCCTGATAGAAGGTTATTTAAATAATTCTATTTTACTTTATGGGAATTGCATAATGTAGATATTCATAGTGGAATGGGCTTCTTTTCTTCCATAATGTACTTCATCAGCATGGCCTCCAACTCCTCATCTTGAAACATCAGTTTGGAGATTTCTAGAGAAAAAAGTACTTGTAATAATTTCATAGAATTTACATGATTAGTAGAGTAGGAAGGCCTGCAAGAATTGATAAGATAGTTTTGAACTCTCCTCAAACTGAAAGGATCATATACTGACGCAAACAATTTATGTATTATTTTGTACCAGTTTGGATTACTCTGAGCAATTCTCTCTGGAGATTAGAGTACTCTGAGCACTGCCCATAGCGCGCCACAACGACCATTTGCACAGCAGGAGTCTCGCGACGCAGGTCATCTCTCTCCTTTCTCCTCTTCCAGCTTCCCTCCCTTCAGGTCTCATTGTAGCTTTTATGTGTGAGAGGCTTGATCATGGGCATAAGCACAACAGTTTTCCATTTCACTGGTGCGTGCACAAGAGCAATGAACTCGGAAGGGTTTCTTTTCTAATGTGATTTGCTTCATTCCTAAATATAGCTCATCGGTTGTGCCCTCTTTTTGGTCCATGACGTGGATATTCCTATTCAAGCAAAGGTCTGGAATTCACAGTTTGATGGATTAGTAGTCGTTACCGTATTCCTCATTTTTTGTTTGCCTATCTCCCATTGCTATGTTTAATGAAGTTTGCTTGCTAACTTTTCATTTACTATATTCTATCTGCTAAGTTTAACTTCCTTCTTTTCATACATTGCTCCTTCTACAGTCCCCATATGACCACATCCTCAGAAGACAATAACAAGTTTGCTTATTCATGCATGCACACCCTGAGAAGACCACAATCGGCCTAAGAAATCTTCTCTGCTCAAACTATGTATGCTCATCTATATGAGGCATCTCTGCCTATGTTGCTTGCTTTTTGAAAGCATTGTAAATGGCTATCAAAACTTCTTATAACGCTATGTACCAGCACCATACCTGAGTATATATTTTCTTATGACTAAATATTCCGACGAGCTTGCTTCAAGTGTTTGGTTTGCTCTCGCCCTTTGCGCCATTGGCACAACGGGTCATCTAGTGTATCTAACACTAAAATATGTCTAGTTACATCCTTGTGAAGGCAAATCTAAGACAAATAATATGGATCGGAGGGAGTACTTTTTTTGAATTACTGTTCATGCGGGAGCAAACACTCCCTGGAGCCAAAACGCCTCCCCCCCCCCCCCCCCCCCCATGCAACCAGAGATCTCTGTTTTTCCTTTCAGAGTAGCGTCCCTTTAGGACAGTGGTCAGGAAAAAAAACTGCATGGGACACCTCATTGACAGCACATCTAACGGTCCACATTGGCCAGATCAAACAAACGAACGGACAAAAACTGCCTAGTCATGATAGGGCTGGGATTAGGTGCGGTTTTACTGTCCTAAAAATGATCCTTGCTACCATTTCTCCTATGAGAATAAATGCACATAGGAGAAGGCACTTATTGACACCACATACATACATATTTGTTAAAAGTAAGCTATGCATTCCGAGTAGGGCATTTTGGAGACCGAGCTCCATGGAGGCCTTAATTTTGAAAAATTCAAAATTCAGGCTTTTCAGTTTCAAAAAATTCAAAAAAATATACAATGATGCAATGTGTATGTGTGTAAAATTTCAGGATGAAAATACCTTGAACTGCGAGCTGCATAAAAAACAAAATCATGGATTTTGAGGATGAGTATGCTAAAAAGCCCCCGATTTGTTTTTCTTTGTGTAGCTCACATTTGCAACGTATTTCAACCTGAAAATTTACACACATGTACACTATTTCACTAGGTCCATGCGCATTTTTTCAGAATTTTTTAAACTGGCAAGTTTGAATTTTTGATTTTTTTTCAAACTAAGGCCTCCATGGAGCTCGGTCTTAGTTTGGCATTTTCCATGCATTCCTCTTCTAGCTAGAAAGTTCTATTGGCATATTGTTAGAGTCCTCTAGCTAGAAAGTTCTTTTGGTATATTGGTTGGATTAAGTATATTTAGAGCCTCTATGATACTTCTGGGTACTAAAACATATAATCACACTATGGTATATCTTAGGCATAAACTATTGTATATGGATTTAGTTTTGTTGTTGTTGTTGTAGTCATACTTTGCTTAAATTTAGATGGTAATCATTGTAGTAAAATATATCAAACTAAAACAAAAAACAAAAAACATTCAATAAAGAGTTAATACTTATTCGTTATTGTATTTGTAAGTGTATATAATTATTTGAATTATATAAAACTTTGGGTGCTAGCTAGCATTATTAAAAATAAGATTTTGTAATCCCGATTGTATCAATGGAATAAAGTAGTTAAACTAGACTCATATGGAGCTATGAATAAGTAAAAAAAAGCTTATTACAAATTAAGTATTGAGTAGCTTACTATAAAAATATTGGCATTTTAATAAATTTTTCTTTCTGCTATAAACTATGTGAACACTGCATCTACAACGCGGATGCTAATGATGGACGCCAAGATCGATTTCCCAGTAGCTTCACCCGATTCTCCTTCGAAGGCAGGAATCTAGTTTATGTCGATAAAGACTGAGTTGTCGGGCGCTCGAGCCCTTTTTATCCCACGAGAAAAAACATAAAAATTAAATCGCACCAAAATCCCATACAACTTTTTCATTATCATAGTGGATATTCGAAAAATGGTTTTTGTACGCACTAAAGTATATGCTTTGACTTTGATGCGCTAAAGCTTTAACTCATAAACATAAAAGCACAGTATGAACTTTTGTTAGCGCCTGCCAATTGTGATGGATGCTAACATAGACACTAAGCTAATTTTTGGAATTTTATTTTTGTCTAGCGCCCAACCAAGCGCCTGAGCATTGGAGATGCCCTTAGTGCTAAATGTGCATTTATCTATATCAATCGGGCTTTATTTCCAATATTTGATACATTTTTTTCATCTGCAACCTACCACTAACGTAGATGAAACATTATGTGCACATTTTTCTAAAAATATCTAACATGTCTTCCCATGAATATTAACTGTGATGAAAATATGAGGACCGGCCCAGTGTTGTGAGGAATCGAAGAGTAATAGGTAATGGTACCCATGTTTTTTTTTTCTATGCATTGATCTCAACCAAAAAAAATACTGTTTGTGCATGAGTTTTCATAATTTAAGGTTCCCAACGATAAAGCTACCGGCAATGTGACATGCAAATGAAGGATCGGGAAATGAGTTCAGAGAGTGCCAATGTGTTGCAAGTCCCAAAGATATGCATTTATACGCACATTAGCTTCTGAAATGGAGGCTATATGCATGTGCATTTCATAATAGTCATTACATAATAAGATCTGTTGCGAATTAATAGTAAATATAATTTTGTCACTGTTTCAAGTATGTAAGTTTTCATCCGAGCTTGGGCCTAGCCATGGCTGCCTTAGTTGGTGAAGAGGATGCATATGGATGCAATGCATGCATGGTGTTGGGGACGAGGAAGGGAACCAAAGTCAATGACCAAATTAATAGAGAAATATAAGGACACCCCAATGTACGTGTTTAAAAATATCCTTGACTAACTAAACTCATTGTGCAACTCCATGAGCTTAATTTCTATGGAGCTACACCCCATGAAAAAGTTTTTTTTCCCTGGGAGACATAAGCTGCTTGTGAAAAATCAGCAGCGACTCAACCACTTAACTATTTGACCATGCACTCTGCCTTAGAGCACAAGGTGTACCAAAAACTTTGCTACACCTAAGTAATGTGAACTAAATGCATGACTAATATATTTGACCAAAGATACACTAACTATTTAATTTGTGACCTATATATGCATAAAGATTAGCTGCTTGTGCTGCTAGACTGAGACATGCATGCATTTAGTTTTTTTTAAGTATAAGACCTTAATTAGGTACCAGAGTACCAGACCACTACAAAATGAAAACTGGACTTTCAGTCCTGTTAGCTTTGCCAAATGCACCACCAAACCCATGGTGGTCAGTCGCAGCAAGTTAGTAAGTTTCAGTGCATAGATATGCATATAAATGAAGAAAGAAGATATGTAGGTGCATGAAGAGACAGACTTAATTAAGGCAGCCATGGTTTTCTAGGCTAAGGGCTTCTTCTGATCTGGTGTTGCAATAGGCATGGGAGAGACGAGCCTGTACTGATACTGTGGCGCAGGTGCCGGCAGAGCTGGAGCTGTCAGCTGAGCCAGTGTAATACCTGCATGAAGAAAATAAGAAAAACACTTTAATTAACCCAAAACAGATTTAAGGCTAATATCATGGGTTTCAAGATAGAATCTCTAGATCAAGCAAGAATTTAGTTAAGAGAAAATCACACCTCCTGCCTGGCCGCCAGTATTAGGCTCAAACGCGGCAGCTCCAATGAACTGGTGGAGGCCAGACACTGCGGTAGGGCTGCTCTCCTGCGGGGCGCCGACCGCCGCATACTGGTACATCTGGGGGTACTGCATCATGCTGTACGCAGCGGCGGTGCTCACAGCAGGGCCATATTGGTAGTAGGGGTAGAGCCCGGTAGGATCAGCCATTGCTAGCCCCGCCGTCCCCGCTGTGGCGGCACCACCGTTGAAGACCTGGTACTGTGCCCCTCCGGCCAGCCCACCGTACGCCTGATAGTATGTCTGGCAAAAATTTCGCGCAATTACGAAGTTGAGGCAGGGTAGACATGTTGTACAATATTACGAAGTTGAGGCATGCATCTACATGATTAGACATGTTGTACAATAATAATTCACGACAAGCAAGCAAAACAGTTGTTTTTTCACGGATAGGATACGTACCAGTGGCTGGTAGCCGTAGTCCGAGAAATACGGAGAGTACCTGCAATTGATTTTGAGAAGATAGAAATCAGGTAAACAAATATTTTCTCTGCAATTTTTTAAAAAAATTCGGCTTCCTTCTACTCCCTCTGTCCCAAAATAAGTGACTACGAAGTTGAGTCACTTATTTTGGGATGAAGGGAGTATTTTTTTTACTCAGTTTCATGTATAGTTTGGGAAAAGCAAATGTGCATGTAAGATGGAAGGGTGTCGCTTGAGTTTTGAGTTAATTTTCTTTATGCATTTCAAAAGTTGTCAAAAAGAACAGTAGATATGTATCATATTAAATTTCTGCACGTGCAATATTTCGTGTAAAAAATATGATCAAATTCGCAATGTACTTAAAAGTGGTTTCTACATACAATATAAAAAAACATTTTGCCTTTTGTGCATTGTTCATTTGATCATATTTTTGCTTCTTTTTTTGTGGGTGCTCGTGCTATAACATGGAGTACATATATGGACATTCTGTGATTTTTTTTGTAACTTTAGTTCACTTGATTAATTTCACTATAGGTTTCTCCTCAAACTATGTTTCTGCTTACTTAACGTGCTAAACTATCATATCATTATCACATACTCCCTCCGTCTTTCAAAAGATGTCTTATAACTTTTGTCTCAAGGCAGACGTTGTAATTGACTAACCGAGTAGAAAAAACTATCAACAACTACGTCACAAAAACTGTAAGTCTGGATGAAGTAAGGTATAAATTAAGCCTAGCCAGTTTATAGAAGGAGGATGCCTACATAATTCTAATTGAAAACCTATAAGTTCATGCTACAAATAAGAGTAACTGTGATAAGTGCAAAACACGTGAATAGGTTAGTTTTTTTGCATGGGTCATAAATTTTCATGTTATTTAAAACAAAAAAACTACACACATAAACTTGACACCACATCCTAGTTCATGTGTGAATTTTCCAAAAAAAAAGTAAGAATTTTACAGAAACGATTTTGGCATCACAAAATTAAGCTGGCCAGATGTAAACTACGCTCTAGATATGATATAGATTAGGAGGTTTAAAGGAAGAGGGAGGGGAACTAGCCAAGTTGATAGTTCAGAGCTAAACCAAGCGAAAAACACACATAGTTCAAAGCTGAAAAGTGAACAATCTTTTGTATACTACTACCTGTAATATTAGTTGTGGTTGTGTTAACCTATGTGCTCTTGCACTACGTACGTGTGGGTGATGCAAAGCAAGATTACTCAACGAACTTGTATGTGTATTCTGTAGCTGCATCTGTAAGACATTAATACATGTACACCGCATGCATGCATGCATGCCAATCGCTCTACCCCGCATACCTACATGATTAGGTGCCCACCCTCGCTCTACGTCGGATTAAACCTACTCCTAATCCACCCCCCTCACTGCCCCCCTCTCTCTCTACACACACAAAGTGCATGCATGGTAGTTGCACTTTGTTTTTTGGATGAGAGAGAGAGAGAGAGAGAGAGAGAGAGAGAGAGAGAGAGAGAGAGAGAGAGCGAGTACTATATGGATATATGAGCTGTGGGGGCACATGGAAGCTGGAGGGAGAAGCAGGGGCACATGGAGCATGGATGGACGGTGCAGTCCTGGCCCCCAACCGCCAACCATCAACGAGCATGCAACCGCCTTTAACCAAAACCACCCCCTTTCCAGCTAGCAAACTCGAGCTGCCCCAGCAAGCACAGAGAAAGAGTACAGATCTAGAGAAAGAGAGAGCCAATGGAGTGCACTCACCCGTACATGTTGTAGGCCGCGGCGGGGATCCCTTGCTGGATGCCATGGTCGACGAAGCTGGCAGTGGCACCACCACCAGCAGCAGCAATGGCAGCTTTCATTGCCCTCGTGTTGATGTTGCCTCCACCATGGACATGGCCTACTGCTGCGTGCGGGGACGAAGAAGGGACATGGACAAGTTAATAAACAGCCAATAAGTTCGTCGTGTACTTGCACGGATCGTGCATAAACTGGAATCAATTGAAGACAGATCGATGCGCGAATGCAATGCAGTTTCTCCTTCTTTGGTACCTTGTTCACGGTACTGTGTGAAGGACCGGTTTACTACCATGATAAAGAATTAGTAACGTTCAGAGTTGTCAGACTAATTATTGGTCAAACACAACTTAGGACAGTCAAACCGTGCCTCGCATAGATCAACGGAGTGAGTATTTATAGTTTTAGAGGCAGATTAAAAAGTGCAGATCCGGGACAGAGACAGACGCACCGAACTTTATTTACTAGTCCTACGTTGGTGGATGTTGCAGCAAGGACCAGCTCCCAAGAATAACGAACCGTGCCTGCCTTTTACAGCTTTGCAGCAAAGCTATCTAGCTGGAGGTCATGCATGCGCGGGCTACCTTTTCACCTTCGGTGAAAATCTGTCGGGCGCATGCATACTGCTACTAACGGTATTGTGCATGTACTATGTTCCTTGAATAGTTCCATCTCAATTTGCATTATCCATGGCCCTTAACCTAGGCTGAAATTTCATGTTTAGTGTACTATGGCATCATCGATTGATTAGTTTGTCAGAATCATCCCAATAGCATCGGTTTGGTTGAGGCTGACAAGTCTCCGACATGCATACTCCTTTGACCGTTACACCCTGGTATGCTACTCCTTGTGGAGAATAACTTATACTAGTGTTATACATATGGCAATAGTCTATGTCACTATCTTCATAGTATTAATATCTTTATTTATTCTCCCGAAGACTCATTTTCTCTTGAGAAGCACTATGTGATGGTAACATAGCCACCATCTTTCCTCAGTTAATACTGTGTCATGTCACTAATATGTCTAATTGGCATTGCATGAGTATGTATGTTACTACCTATGCTATTCCCACTATGACCAGTCATATGCGGCTATGCATGTCATTGTACTCTATGTCACAAATAACAATTGATATTTTAGGTATTGGCACTGTCATTAAGGTGTAGATTTGACTACTAATGTCTACTGAATACTAGTATATGAACAAGGACCAAGGAAATTATATTATTCTGTAGATACTTTCCGACAAAAATCTACAGATACGAATTTTCAATTATCATTCTGAATAATTCAAATGATATGTGTAGTCAATGTGGACTCAAGACATGTCTAGAACTTCTTGTATGAATGAAGTATATGTTTTCCGTCGAAAGAAAGGAGGGAGTATATGCTAGTACAAGAATTATATTCTATAAGTATACTATTTCGTAACAAATAAAAACATATTTTTTTTCACATTACCATTCTGAATAGTGTTAAACATACTTTAACAGCCAAAAGTTACACCAATATTAAATTAATAATCATTGAGAATTAGCATCTCCTTGCAGATTGTTCCAGAGTGATGTAAGAATCAAATCAGATTTTGTTCTTAAGACTCACTCTAAACAAAAGAGACATACTTTCTTAAAGTGTAATCTCGACAGTGTAAACATCAGCAAGACCATTAGGCGTTTACACAGCTTAATTAGTACCAGCAAATCTGTAACACCAGTAGTTTTCAGCAATTGCACTAATTAAGCATGCATAAAATGATGTGCATCCTTAACCATGTGCACCTCTAGCTAAAACTACTAAGTTTGGCAAGAACTTTGCATCATCTGGTCACTGATCATCTACAATTCGACATGCTTGATTAATTAAGTTGGCAGATCTTGATTAGCAAACACCAAACAGTAACTGATACATGCATGGCATGCACGACGTGCTCAAGCATAGCTTCTTGCTCATGGTCATCAACTATAAGTATAGTTGAGCAAATTACAAGTTAATAAAAACATCTAACTAATTAATTGAGCAAACAGTAACTGGTATATAATTGCATCATGCAAGCACGTCTAGCTAGCTTCTTGCTCATGGTCAACGACCAACAATCAAACTAAGACGTGCATGGCGCTCAGTTCTCACTAACTAATTAGCATAATTCAGTAAATTTTAAGTGAATCAAAGAAGAACACTAATTAATTACCAGCATATGGTTGCAGATAAGGCAGTGGTTGCGGCGCCTTGGACCTCTGGACCCCGAGACAGGCGAGGTTGCAGTTGGCCCTCCGGCCGTCAATCACCGGGTAGGGATCCAAGCACGCCCTCATGGCCGCCTCCGCCTCCCGGAAGGTAACCTGCCAAGCATCCATCCAGACATAGCATCAATTATCGGAGCTCAATTCAGCAAGAGAATTACCCGCTGAAGATGGATGGATGATGAGGGGAAGAGAGAATTGTTTGGGTGGGTAGGGTACTCACAAATCCGTAGCCCTTGGATCTGCCGGTGCCCTTGTCGGCGATGACGACGGCCTCGAGGATCTCGCCGAAGCGCTCGAAGTGGCCGCGCACGCCCTCCTTGCTCGTCTCCCACGCCAGCCCCCCCACGAACACCTTGGTCAGCCTCGTGTCGCCGCCGCTGGCCGCCGCCTGATGAGCCATGGACATCCCCTTCTCCTCCTTCTTCTTCTAGCTCTAGCTCTGGGCGGCCTCTCCTGATCTCGTGATCTCTCTCTAGCTGGCTAGTGTCTGTCCACCAACCGAGAGAGGAACTAATAACTAACCTGGCACCCGGCGTCTGTGTGTGCTTCGGGGGACGTCAAAAAAGCGCGAGGTGAGGTGCGATCGAGGCTTGATGTGCAAGGGATCCGAGGAAAGGAAAGCTTGCACCAACAACCCTAGCTGCTAGCCTGGATGCCTGTGCTCGCCTAAGGTCCTCTAGAGAGAGAGAGAGAAGGATTGGGGATTGGGAGGAGAGAGAGAGAGAGGGGAGGAGAGAGAAGGAAAGAGAGAGGAGAAAGAAAGCGAAAGTTAGCCGGCAAAGGGAAAGAAAGAGGACTCGAGGAGGTAGGGGTGGGACCTTCCTTGCATGTTCCCGTGCATGCATGTATTCCCAACATTTGTATGTATGTATGTGTAAATGATGTCGTGAAATTAACTAAATATTCAAAAGACATCCGTAGTTAGTCAAAATTTCTCTATCGTCCAAAGTGACAATTTTAACATATGGCCAGGCTGAGTACACGATGTTTTGGATATGGGCATGGTCTCCAAGAATAACCCAAATGATAAGTGCCACATGTGTGGCACGAAGAAACACTGTCCTGGCGTTTTTGACACTAAGTTGCCATCCGAAAAAAAACCCTCAAAAATTGAAATTTGCCATCAAAACAGAAAGTTGTCATGCTTCATAACTAAACTTGTCATCCTCGGGTAACCAAACTTGCATTCAAAAAACGTCAGGGCAAAATTGCTTCATGCCACGCTGTGGCACTTATCAGGGCCCAATGATTAACCCTGTTGTAACAATCAAATGGTGATTCTGTTTTTATTCAACCACACCAAGTCTTTTTTTTAATTATTATGTAAGTAATTTGGGTATAATCGGTGACGCTCTAGTTACCCACACCCATGTATGAAACTACTTGTCCTAAGGAATTAGGTGCAAAACGATTGCAATTATATGATGCTTCCTTTTGTCATAACATATTTATTATTAAGTTGTTGGTAGGTTTGTCGATGATCTTGAGTGCAGCAGTGCCATCGAGCAGCAAAACAGTTATTCGAAGGGGGTGCGAGCGGTGAATCAAGATGGTAAGACAGGAGGCATGGGATTTACCATGTCCATGCTCTTTGGGAGAAGGTAAGACCCTACTCCTGCATTTGGTGGTTGTATTGTTGTTGTGCTCACCGATGATCGGGAGGATCATCAAAGAGATTGGTTTCTCGGTTCCAAGCTCTCGGCCTAGTGGCGGACCAGAAGAAGATGGTGGTAGGTGAGAACCCTAGCTCTAGGAAGATCTAGAATATGTTCGATCCCCAGAGAAGATTCCCAACTTGCCTTATATACCCGGTTGAGCTAGGGTTACACGACTCAGGTCGGACGACAGATAGACTTGTGCCCCTTGCTCGATTAACACGCCCAAATGTCATATCCTCGTCAAGGTTGCTCGCCAAGGCCTGGAAGAGGAGAGCTTGAAAGATTAAATTTGATCATTGAGATATAATTCTCAATTGCTAGCGCATAGCTTTTGTAATATTAATTATATGTGCTTTGGGCAAACTAATGATATGAATGAGTTTTTTTTGGCCGTCATGAACTATGTAGGTGTAATGAGAACCCCCAAATGATGACATCCATCTATGAACATGACACCATGAAAGCAATATATCAATGGAAAGCAATCAAAATTCATAAGGAAAAATGAATTGTAAATCGATCGATCTTATCAAAGAAGAAAGTATGAGAAAAAAATTGATTGAAGGGAGAGCAATACACAAACATTCTTTGAGATGACAGCTACACATACTAACAACTTGACTACTTTAATTGGTGTGTCGATAGGTTTAACTATTATCGCTCCCTACTCTCATTATGTATCATATGTACCTCTTTGTACTTTTGCAGCTGACCCATGTGAAGTAGTGGATAAACACATTCTTGTTGAAGTCGTTCTATTAAGAAGACACCTTTTTTGTGTTTATTTCATGTATTTCACTTTGCATTAATTATATGTGCGTTGACTTTTGATTCTATTTGCTAAATGATTTTACATCCACATATATGATCATTATGCTTATGAATGCAGGATTAGACAATAATATATCTACCTGAAAAAGTGTATGTGTATAGGCCATGTATGGCCCATGGGGCGAACATGCTAATTGTAGCTTCAACTTTTGTCTCACTAAACTTGTCGTCAACAATGGCTTTTCAGCTACAGAAGAATATTTGAGGGGCTCACAAGAGATAGTATTCAATGAAACATTGCGTAAGAAGACAACCAACCCAAATTAATAATATATTTTTCTCAAAAGTCAATTTATTCACGTATGTCGCGTCTCTTGTGCTCATCTGTCCGTGATAATTTTGCTCTAGTGAACCCAGATTTTTATATAAAAAGATTCAAAATTAAGCCTTGATTTTTCTAAAAAAATAACATATAGTATATAAACATGGATGTGATCTATGCACATGCCACAAGTGCTGCCGGGTTGCACACCAAGGTCGGAAAGGAGAGAGCATGAAAGATAAAAGGTGATCAGTGAGATAGAATTCTCAATTGCTATGCAATAGCTTTTGAATTAATAAGTATATGCGATTTGGGCAAACTAATGATATGTGTTCTTAATTATGTAGGCGTAATGAATTGGTTAGGTGTAATGAGAACCCCAAGATGACCACATCCATCTATGACAATGACACCATAAAAACAATATATCAGCGGAAAGCAACCAAAATCCATAAGGAGAAAAATAATTGCAAATCGATTGATCTTACCAAAGAAGAAAGTATGGGAAAAAAATTGCTGAGTGGGAGAACAATACATGAACCTTCTTTGAGATGACAGCTACCCATACTAACAACTGCTTGACTTTTATTAGTTTGTTGATAGGTCTAATTATTGTTGCTCCCTACTCTCATTATGTATCATATGTAGCTCTTTTATACTTTTGTGGTTGACCATTGTGAAGCAGTGGACGAACACATTCTTGTTAATTTTTGTTCTGAGAAGAAAGTCATCTTTTTCGTCTGTGTATTTCACTTTGGTTTAGGTATATGTTTGTTGAATTTTGATTCTATTTATTAAATGATTTTGCATGCACATATATGATCATTACGCCCATGAATGGTGGATTAGACAATAATATATGTACCTGAAAAGGTATATATGTGTATGATCCATGTATGGCCCATGGGGCGAACATGCTAATTGTAGTTTCAACTTTGCTCTCAGCAACTTGTCGTCAACAATGGCTTTTCAGGTATATCGGAATATTTGAGACACTCCCCATTCGCAAAAGAAGATAGTATCCGATGAAACATTGCATACGGAGAAAACCAACAGAAATTAATAATATAATTCCTTTCCAGAAGTCAATTGATTCAGTGTATGTTCCAGCTCTTGTTCCCATCAGAACCACTTTTAGGATACAGCATTAAAACCCATAATGACTTGGCTCTAGTGATCATAGATTTAAAATAAAAAATAATATGCTTTGGATTTAGAAAAAAACTAAAAAAGAATATATAAACATAGATGTGATCTATGCACGTGCTACAAATTTGTATGTTATACATGTTCTTATTCCCGAGTACAAATAAAAAGGCAATTATGTGGATCTTAACATAGCATATTGTACATGTATTGTGTGCTATTAAATATCCATAAATTTATCTTTTTTCGTAGACCATGTTAAAAGTATCTCTTAATGAGATTTTGCACTCATATATAATTATTTTCAGTTTTGTTCAAAATTTTATATGTAAAAAAAAGTTTTAAATTGCGGGCAAACTCGAGCTCGAACTCCAATCGGCACACTCGGCGATCTAACTAAAATTAAGCTAGAAACTAAAAAAACATGAGCGATGAAGACGACATGATTTGTACATCATCTAAAAGAAGGTGGACATAGTGTTGCCGAATGGGACAATAATGCATGAAGATCCTTTGAGATGACAGCTACCCACACTTACTTGACTTTTAATTAGCATGTTGATAGTTTTAAGTATTGCTCTCTAATGTGGTTATCTATCAGATATATCTTCCTCCCCACGAGGCGACTCTTGGGTGATTAGGTATTCGCCTCCTTCTATTGGCGCCGCCGTCTGCCCACACTGCCTCTGATGCAGCGATGGTCGTTCGGCCATGGAGGTGCGGAAGAACTCGGCCCCCGCCGGTGGAGGGACCTCTTTTGAGGTTACTACTTGTGAAGTAGCAGTGAATGAAGAAAAAAAACAAAACTTCACTACGTGTGTTGGCTTTTGAGGGTCCAACTTTTATTCCAGTCCCTCCGTTCACTTCTATAAGATCTTCCATTTTTTTAATTGTATGTATATAGACACATTTTAGTGTGATTGTTCAATCATTTTCTTCCATATGTAGGCTATATTGAAATATCCAAAACATCTTACAATTCAGAACGGAGGTAGTATTTGTTAAGCAACTGCCCAGCAATATAGACAGCCATTACACCTTTTTGTGGGGGAATTTGAGAGCTTTATTCAACAAACGCATTCGCTGAACAGTCAGCCAAGAGGCTGCTGATAAGGAAGCTTAGGGGTGGAGTCTAGCCAGCTTTTGGTCACATTAAGCGAACATCCTCGCTTAGCACAGAGGTGTGCAGGACTGTTTGCTGATCTCATTACATGTTGAATATCAAAAGAAATAAAACTAAGAGCTAGCTCTCCAACTTCTGCCCGAAGAGGTGCAATCACCGAACGATTGGTGAGGCGCGAGTTCCACAGGTTAACCACCTCTAGACAGTCGGTCTCCACGGTCACATGCGTGTAGCCGCGTAATGTAGCAAATATCACTCCTTCCTTGAGAGTTAGGGCCTCGGCGATGAGAGAATCCGTAACTCCAGGGATTGGCTTGCACCATGCACCCTTTAGAGTCGAGATAGAACAGGCAACTCCACCTGCTCCTGCATGACCATCATCAAGATGTGTAGCTGCATCAGTATTAATCTTGATGGTTGCATCATCTGGTGGTTGCCAACCATAACTAGGCAGCACCAGGGTGTGCTGTCGAGGGAGATCAAGAATGGCGAGATCCTCTCTGATGCTCCGAATGGAGCTGGCTGGGTCCGCCACCTCTCTGTCATGCGTCAGACGGTTGCAAGACGTCCAGGTGCCCACATAATTGTGACAATAATCGCCCTTTCCTTCTCAGAAAAGCGTTGATCACATAGGATGTCCCGAGCCCATGTCTGAGGATGCAGCCGTGGGATGTTAATGTTGAAGAGCAACCGGGCTTCCTCCCAGAAGCGGCGTGCATGGGAACACAGCAACAACGCGTGCTCCAAGTCCTCTTCCATGGCGAGACATACCTTGCAAGTGTTGATTCCTTGAATATGGTGGCGTTTTAGGGTGCTCTCATCTGGTAAGATACCCCTCATAACGCACCACCAGAAAACTCTTACTTTTGGGACTACATTGAGTTTCCAAACAGCCTTCCACATCTGTTGTTGATTCGCTGAAGTACCGGTAATCTGCCCCTCTTCTAGAGCTAACCGCTCTTTTTGATTCACGAGATCTCGATACGCCGATTTAATAGAGTAGATGTCTAACTTCTCATGTGCCCAATCGAGGAAATCCTCTCGTCCTCCTTGCCGCATGGGTATGTTCAGGATGGCAGCAGCATCAGGAGCAATAAAACTCTCCCGAACAAGACCCCTATGCCATGACCAATTAGACGTGTCAATTAGATCACTGACAGACTGAACTGCCATGTTGGTTGGCCGTAGCAAGGAAGGCATAGTGTTAGTGGAGGGTATCCACTTATCCTCCCACACCCGAATAGAAGAACCATCGCCACTCTCTTCACAAGTCATGTATTTAATGCTTTCCGGCCTGCCACAATCACTCTCCAAAACAACTGAAGATGATTTTGGAACAGTAGCTTGCATGAAATCAGAGTTGGGAAAATATCTACCTTTCATAACCTTGGCACAAAGTGAATTAGGATTTGTCATAAATCTCCATCCATGTTTGCCCAGCAGAGCCAGGTTAAATATCCGCATGTCGCGAAAGCCCATTACACCTATGAAGGCACTTGATGGATTAGATGATACACTCTATTTATAAAAAATGGCATGCATACATGTACAAGTATATACTTTTCTTTGAGTACCATAGATAATGTTAATTCTAGGCTTCAACTTCGATCTCACCAAACTTGTCGTCGGCAATGGCTTTTCTCTAGGAAACTTTCCCTTCACCCGAGTTGTTCCCACCAAGCTCCTCGTGGGCGCAAACCCTAAGGCGCCACCTGTCATTCCCGTCGCCTCCTCATGCCGCTGCTGACGCCGGCCCTATCATGGTGGTTGCGGGCCCCATTCCTCAAAGGGGAAAAGCGATCCTCCGGTCGTCTCGTGCAATGGAGAATGGAGGTTGCAGCGGTGGCCATAGATCTGGTGGTGGTAGCGCGGTGTGGCCGGGTGCGGTGCGCAAAAGTGGCCGGATGGATGGGCTGGCGGCATCCTGCGTCGGCTTAGACGGGTGCTAATGAAGGACATATGCCCTAGAGGCAATAATAAAGTTATTATTTATATTTCCTTATATTGTGATAAATGTTTCTTATTCATGCTAGAATTGTATTAATCGGAAACTTCGTGCATGTGTGAATACATAGACAAAACAAAGTGTCCCTAGTATGCCTCTACTTGACTAGCTCGTTAATAAAAGATGGTTAAGTTTCCTTACCATAGACATGTGTTGTCATTTGATGAACGGGATCACATCACTAGAGAATGATGTGATGGACAAGACCCATCCGTTAGCTTAGCATAATGATAGTTAAGTTTTATTGTTATTTTTTTCTTCATGACTTATACATATTCCTTTGACTATGAGATTAGGCAACTCCCGAATACCGGAGGAACACCTTGTGTGCTATCAAACGTCAGAACGTAACTAGGTGATTATAAAGATGCTCTACAGGTGTCTCCGAAGGTGTTTGTTGGGTTGGCATAGATCAAGATTAGGATTTGTCACTCCGAGTATCGGAGAGGTATCTCTGGGCCCTCTCGGTAATGCACATCACTATAAGCCTTGCAAGCAATGTGACTAATGAGTTAGTTGCGGGATGATGCATTACGGAACGAGCAAAGAGACTTGCCGGTAACAAGAATGAACTAGGTATGATGATACCGACGATCAAATCTCGGGCAAGTAACATACCGATGAGAAAGGGAATAACATATGTTGTTATTGCAGTTTGACCGATAAAGATCTTCGTAGAATATGTAGGAACCAATACGAGCAACCAGGCTCCGCTATTGGTTATTGACTGGAGATGTGTCTCGGTCATGTCTACATAGTTTTTGAACCCGTAGGGTCCGCATGCTTAACGTTCGATGATGATTTGTATTATGACTTAGTGTTTTGGTGACCAAAATTTGTTCGGAGTCCCGGATGAGATCACGGACATGACGAGGAGTCTCGAAATGGTCGAGAAGTAAATATTCATATATTGGAAGCTAGCATTCGGACATCGGAATGGTTTCGAGAGGTTCGGGTATTTTACCGGAGTACCGAGGTGTTACCGGAACCCCCCGGGGGAATTATTGGGCCTACATGGGCCTTAGTGGAGATAGAGGGGAGGCCGCAAGGGGTGCCCCCCTGGAGTCCGAATTGGACTAGGGGAGGGGGCGGCTCCCCCATTTCCCTCTCCCTCTCCATCTCCCTCTCCTTCATTTTCCCCTCCGGTAAGAAAGGAAAAGGGGGGGGGGTGAATCCTACTAGGAGTGGAGTCCTAGTAGGACTCCCCCCCCCCATGGCGCGCCCCTTGGTGGTCGGTCTCCTCCTCCCCTCCTTTATATACGTGGGCAGGGGGCACCCCATAGCACATCAATTGTTCTCTTAGCCGTGTGCGGTGCCCCCCTCCATAGTTTACTCCTCTGGTCATAGCGTCGTAGTGCTTAGGCGAAGCCCTGCGCGGATCATATCACCATCACCGTCACCACGCCGTCGTGCTGGCGGAACTCTCCCTCGACCCTCTGCTGGATCAAGAGTTTGAGGGATGTCATCGAGCTGAACATGTGCAAAACTCGGAGGTGTCGTACGTTCGGTACTAGATCGGTTGGATCGCGAAGACGTTCGACTACATCAACCACGTTAACCTAACGCTTCCACTTTCGGTCTACGAAGGTACGTGGACACACTCTCCCCCCTCTCATGGCTATGCATCTCCTAAATAGATCTTGCGTGATCGTAGGAATTTTTTTAAAATTGCATACTACGTTCCCAAGAGCTAAGACGATGTCAAGGGAGCTCTCCTTCTTGGCGGCGGTACAACCACAATTCAGTGGTGGTCGGCGGCGCCCTGCTCCCTCCTCCCCCCTGCTGCCATCCTACCTCACCATGTGGTACGTCACGGTGTCGTGGACCTAGGGCAGTGTGCTCAGCCCCTGCCTTCAGATCTGCTACATATTCTGCTCGGGGCGGCTGGGTGGTGCCGTGGTGTGGTGTTGTCCCGCGACTGGTAGGCAGGTGCTTGGTTTTTGGATGGTAGTAGCGATGGTCTTCATTGATGTGGTGGTGGACGTCATGGCAGAGTCTCCAAGCGATGGATCGTCGGGTTGGAAGCAAGGGCGCGGCTCTGGAAACGATGCGGTGAGTGCTCTATGTGGCGGGGTTCTAGCCGTGCTTGGTGTGGGTGCCATTTCTTCGTTGCAGGGGCGGTGGCGGCCTAGCCACGTCACCCGTCTTAGGTCTAACTGGCTTGGATGTCAAGGCAGCATCTCGAGAGTGGGCGTGGTGGCTGTGGTCTGCAAGTAGACGACCTGGGTAGTATTGGCTGCAGGATGTCTGGGTCGTGCAGCGTCAAAGCTTACAAGCAAGCGCGAAGGATGTCCTGGCGGTGTCCCCGGAGTGTGGTAGAGTTGGGTTGTGGAGGGCGTGGCATTTCTTGTGGATGCCGAGGCAGCAGCCTTGGGTGGTGGGTCTTCGGTGCTTGGGACATTGAAGACCACTCGAGGTCTTGAGGTGTGCTTCCCTTGCTTTCAAAGTCAGGGTTTCACACTTCAGCTCCTCCCACAGCCGTGGTGATTTCTCTACCTCTTTGACGCCGGCAGTGCTTGCAATGTGGTGGTGTGGTGTTTCATGCGCGGCGTCTTGTGTGCTCATTCGGGAGCCGTCGGGGTCCCTCCACCCCCTTTGGGTGACCATGCCGGATCTGGTTTACTCGTCGAGGCATTCGTGCGTGTGTTGGCGTGTTGGTGGTGCGTTTTTGTCTTCAGTTTCCATCACTTGTCCACCAGCGGGGGCTTAGTGCCCTTCTTATCCTGTTTTCACCTAGTTATCCCCAATTAATTGGACAATTCTCATCTTCTATAATGCAATGGAACTCCCTGCCCCTCTTGAGGTATTCACGGAAAAAAAACAATAGCTTTTCTTAGTATGACAAAACATATGTTTGAATTGCTCTATGTCAGAAAAAGAAAATGTACTACTCCCTCCGATCCATCCGTTTGAGCAACAAGTAATATGGATAAGAGAGAGTAATAAATTTCAATTTCAAAACATATATTAATTCTAGCTCTTGGCCTTATCAGAATCTCCCTTGGGAGATAACGTTAAAACCTATGATGGCTTTGCAAAATTTTGAAAACCATCTGCTACTACACCTTCCGGACGAAAAGAAGTTCTCGATATATTTTTGAAAATCTGATGCTACACATGAATCCTCTTTGAGATGACAGCTACCCACGCTAGCTAATTAACTTTTAATTAGTTAGCGCGTTGATAGTTTCAACTATTGCTCTCTACTCTTGTTCCGTATCATATGTATGCACCTCTTTTGTACTTTAGCCATTGCTCCTTGCGAAGTAGTGGACGAACATATCGTTATTAATTTTGTTTTTATTTATGAGTCAAAAATAAAATGTCACTACTTTTGCGATACCCGTGTTGACTTACAAGGCCATGCTTTTATTCTATTTACTAAGAAACTCTCCATGGACATAGAGGACCATTAAGTTTAAACCTATGAAGGCATTTGGTGGATTAGATGATACACTCTGTTCCATATAGAATGGTGTCGTACACATGAATAAGTATATACAGGACAATGCAAATTGTAGGCTTCAACTTTGATCTCACCAAACAATGGCTTTTCTCAATACGACAAAACATAATATACTAGTATGTTTCATTTCCAAAAAGTCAAATGATCCACATACTCCCTCCATCCGGAAATACTTGTCATCAAAATAAATAAAAATGAATGTATCTAGAACTAAAATACATCTAAATACATCCATTTCAATGACAAGTATTTCCGGACGGAGGGAGTATATTCTAGCTCTTGGCCTTATCTGAATCTCCCTTGTGAGTAAACGTTAAAACCTCTCATGACCTTCGGCTAGAAAATTTCTCTGGATATACAATTTTGCAAATCTGATGGATGCTAAACAACACCATTATTAATTGCTGAGTTTGGGGCCCACACGTGATCACAATCACAACCAAACTCCTTCCGTGACCAGAAATAAACCCAGTGGATTAGACGATGATGGCCTGACAAAAAGTGAGGAGGGGGAACAGTATAATACAGCAGGCCGAACTGGTATTGTACACTTTAGCCTTTTGATGACAGCTGCGTATCTGCAACTGCAAGGCCTCCCATAAGCTTCCTTTTTGACCGTGCGGGCTGAGGGCACTTTTGGAAACATCAGGGAAACATTGTATCAACTATCTGCATTTAATTTGGTCAAGATGGAAGGCCAGGGCTGAGTTTCAGTGCACACTTTTCCATGGCAAACCATCATCAGAAACTACAACCAATATTACAAGTGTAAGTAATAGTACTGAGAAGAATACATTTTGATGTAATCAAATTTTTTCCTCACACAAGAAAATAATGATTTAAAGTGTTGCGTGAATGTGATCAGGTCGGCGACGTTACATGTTAGATGTCACACAAGCTTCGTTGCACAAAAGCTTCAGACAAAACCACTAGAACGTTGCTTCAGATCAAAGCCAATGCTTGCCCTCTGTTTTCTCAGGATTCAGAGTTCAGTGATAGCAGCACCGGGAGGTCACCATGACTGCAGGTTGAATTCCCTGTTAGTAGTGCAAGCACCCCAAAGTAAAATCATAAGACAAAAATGTTAGTGCATGAACGAGTAGACCACCATTACACAGAATTGCAAAACACCACTTCGATTACATTAGCATCACCCTGGGAGGTTGCTAGCAGTAGAACGTTAAGTGCATGAACAGACCACCCTTCCACTGATTTCGGATTATACTTCGGATCCAGGAAATGGATGTATCAGTTCATTATTAGCATATGCAGTACACACCATGAAATTTACAGGACCTACAGAAAAGTGCTGGTCAAAATCCAAGCTCTTTTGGCTAAATTGACACAATTGGCTATTATGCAAATGGCAAACAACACATTGGTGGTTGTATTGCTCGAGTGCTCATCGACAATCGGGAGGATCGCTAGAGAGATCGGTTTCTTGAGTCACAAGCTCTCGGCCTAGCGGCAGAGAGGAAGAAGATGGTGGTGGGTGAGAACGCTAGCAATAGGATGATCGAGAATGTGTTTGATCCCCGAGAATATCTCCAGCTTGCCTTATATAGCCGGCTGAGCTAGGGTTACAAGGCTTGGGTCAGACCACCAATGGGCTCGCGCCCCTTGGTCCCGTCGAACCATGCCGGGTGCCAGTAGCTTGTTTCTCAAGTTGGTGGGACCCTGGTCTGGCAGTTGGGCCCAAGAGGCTGACTCGGCGGTTGTCAAGCCCCTTGCCCAGCTAACATGCCCACATGTCATATCCTGGTCAGAGGTTGCACGCCAAGGTCGGGAAGAAGAGAGCTTGAAAGATGAAAAGTGATCAGTGAGATAGAATTCTCAATTGCTACACCGTAGCTTTTGTAATACTTCATTAATTATGTGATTTGGGAAAACTAATGTTTGAATGAAAATTATGTAGCCATAACGAATGTTTAGGTGTAATGAGAACCCCCAAATGATTTCACCCATATATGAAAATGACACCGTGAAAGCAATATATCAATGGAAGGCAACCAAGTCCATAATAAGGAGGAAGGAATTGTAGTAAATGGAACGATCTTATCAAAGAAGAAAGTGTGGGAGAAATTTTACTGAGTGGGAGAGCAATACACGGAACTTATTTGATTAGTGTGTCAATAGGTTTAACTATTATCACTCCCTACTCTCATTACGTAATAGCCAATTGTGTTGGAATCAACTACCATTGTGAGGTAGTGGAGGAACACACTCTTGTTAACTTCGTTCTATTACGAAGAAAGTCATATGATTTTTTTTCACTTCCACTTCAGTACGCCCTTCTTTAAATGAATCAACGATGGAGACTAAAACATACCCCTTCGGCTTAGAGGGTATATGATAGTAAGTTAAAAAGTAATTGGTTTACTAATTGACATACATTATGTAGGAAAAGCTTAAATCCAAATTATTTCCAACTAAACATACACCTAGACGCGCAACCTACAGCCTGTGGAGGTGGACGACTTCTGCCGGATCTTGTAGCCCGCGGTGCTTCGCCATATTCGCATCGACAATGCTATGCGTACAAAGGGTTACGGGGTGTTACGGGGCTGATTCAACGTGGCCGCTAATGATTGGAATTAGTTGTGGAAGAGGATCCATCCCATGAAAATCAAGGGGTGCACGTCTAGTAAATTGGAAGGGGTCGCGAACCAACCTGTGGTTGGATGGTTAGAGGGATTATGGTATCCCAGCCCACCAGGGTTCAAGTTATTGAAAATATTAGCACTTTTCCGATTAGACTTATCCACGAGTAAACAGTAAGCATGGCATAAAAGGTATGCATCTCATAGCAATACCTAAGCATACTGGCACATACAGAACATAGAATCGAACCTTCTATGAGCAGCACATATACGGCTAGCATAAGTACGAGTAAACGAGGGATGAACAGATCATACCCTCTGGTTGGCCAGGCCAACACGGCGGCTGCAGCAGCAGCCTCGGCGTCGTCCGTGGCCTTCTTCTTAGCGGCGGCGGCGTCCGCCATGGTGTCGATGCAGAGGAAATAGTGAAAGCAGAGGCGAACAGAGTTGGGGACGGATCGGGAGCAGTCGCGTCATGACGCTCCCCAAAAACCTTATTGCTGTTCTCCCGAGCAGGATCTCGAACGACGGGGTTCCGGAGGCACCTGCTCTCCCGACCAGCCGTGCACGCGGTCGTTGGGATGGGATCGCCGGAGGCAGCACGGAGTGAGGAACAGTAGATGACGGCTAGGTCACGCGAGAGGGAGTGAGTGAACCGAACTGGATTACTTCACTGGCCAGAGCCTTCTTATATAGTCCGTAAGGAAGAAAGTCGTGGGCCTTGGCGACTCATTCCCGCAACCCGCGGCGCGCGCGCGTCGAGGCGGGCGGCGGAGGAGGAGGAGCGTGCGTGTACCACTCCTCTTCCCAAGCTTCCAATGGAAAGTGGTAGAGCAGCCCTTATAAAGGGGTCTTAACTCTCCTCAACTAGCAAGGTGGGACTAAACTTTCCACCACCTGCCATCTCATATATGGGCCTCAAGATTAACCAGGGATTAGTGTCTTATATGGGCCTAAGCCCATCCATAATCCAACAATCCCCCACCAGATCTCGAGGCACATAAGTTTGTCAACTGTTCCAAACAATGTTTGATATACCAGAATTTCCAGTGGAGACTGTTAAGTTGAACTTTCACCTAGAGCAACAGGATTAGACTTCTTCACAACTGAACAATGGACTATGCCTTGAATTGTCAGTTTGGTGTGCAGAAGTTTCGCCTGTTGTCAGCTGATACGTGGCTGCCGTAGGCTAAACCCCACGGGTGGAGCTTATTAGTCATACTCCGTACCTTCTCATGAGCTTACTAGAGATTACCCAATCTCATAGACTGTGACCAGCAGTCGGGCTCACATAGGTGTGTTCCTCTAAATAATGCTCTGTAGGTTAGCATCTTTCTTACACAAGCTTTGGAACACATTAAGACAAAAGTCAGCCTGCCTTACAGAATTGAGAGTATTGTGCATCTCCAATGGAGTGGGTTAATTAAGGATACTCTCCTCAGTTGACCGCTGGATTGTTTTCCCAGGTCCTAGTTCACGGGATCTCCGATCACATAGGTTGGGTTACCCCCATGGCAACTTACATGGGTCTCATACCCATCTCCCTCAATGCATTTTCTATCACAATCCGTGATAGCCCTTTCGTAAAAGTGTCTGCCAGATTCTTAGCCGTCTGGATGTAATCCAACGCTATTACTCTGGAGTTTCTTAATTTTCTGACAGATTTCAATCTTCCTCTTATGTGCTTTGTGGATTTCATGTTGTCCTTTGAACTCTTAGCCTTGGCAATCACTGTTTGATTGTCACAGTTCATAAGGACAGCCGGCACTGGTTTATCAACCACCGGCAAATCCATCAAAAGCTCTCGAAGCCATTCTGCTTCGACGCATGATGTGTCTAATGTTGTGAGTTCTGCTTCCATAGTCGATCTGGTTAAGATCGTCTGCTTGCAAGGCTTCCAGGAAACAGCACCACCACCAAGTGTGAAGACATGTCCACTTGTGGCTTTCATCTCATCAGCATCAGATATCCAATTCGAATCACTATAACCCTCAAGTACTGTCGGGTATCCAGAATAGTGAATTCCATAGTTCGCAGTACCTTGCAAATAGCGCATCACTCGCTCAACAGCATGCCAATGCACATCTCCCGGATTGGAAACAAACCGGCTCAGTTTGCCCACAGCAAATGAGATGTCAGGACGAATAGCACATGCTAGGTACATCAGTGAACCAACCACTTGAGAATATCTCAATTGATCTACAGTCGTGCCTTCGAACTTTTGAATCCGCACACTAGGATCATATGGTATTGCAGAAGGTTTGCAGTCCGAATATCCAAAACGGCTCAAAATCTTCTCAACATAGTGGGATTGCAAAAAGTGTAATTCCATCCTCAGAATTTCTCAGTAGCTTGATGTTCAGGATACCATCAGCCACACCCAGGTCCTTCATCTCAAAGTTGTGAGATAGAAAGGACTTGGCCTCCTCAATGACCTTGAGGTGGGTCCCAAATATCAGTATGTCATCGACATACAGACACAGTATAACTCCTTCGCCCCCACCATAGCGATAGTATACACATTTGTCAGCTTTGTTCACAACAAAGCCAACAAATGTCAAAGTAGTGTTGAACTTCTCATGCCATTGTTTAGGCGCTTGTTTCAGGCCATACAAAGATTTCACTAGATTGCACACCTTTCCTTCCTGACCATTTACTACAAAGCCATCCGGCTGTTGCATGTAAATTTCCTCGTCTAGCTCTCTGTTAAGGAAAGCCGTCTTAACGTACATCTGATGAACGAAAAGACCATGCGAGGCAGCCAAAGCGAGTAACACTCGAATGATTGTCAGTCTAGCCACAGGTGAATAAGTGTCAAAGAAATCATCTTTTTTTCTAGGTATAACCCTTGGCCACAAGTCTAGCCTTGTACTTCTCAACAGTACCATCGGGCCTAAGCTTCCTTTTGAACACCCACTTACATCCTAATGGTCGACAACCATAAGGATGATCAGTGATCTCCCATGTCCCGTTAGCCAAGATGGAATCCATCTCACTACGGACCGCATTCTTCCAGTAGTCAGCATCCGGTGATGCATAAGCTTCTGAAATGGAGCTGGGAGTATCATCATCCACGAGGTACACGAGAAAATCATCACCAAAGGACTTTACAGTCCTCTGTCTCTTGCTCCTAACAGGAGCTTCCTCGTCATCCTCCGTGGAACTCTTATCACTTTTATGTGCATAATATTCCATCGGAATAGCAGGTTCAGGAGTCTCATCAGATTCCAGTCTAAAATTGCTTTGCATATCTCTCATGGGGAAAATATCATCAAACAATGTAGCATCCCTAGACTCTATAATTGTACCGACCTTCTGGTCAGGTACCTCAGATTTCACCACTAGAAATCTATAGCCAACGCTATGCTTGGCATAGCCAAGAAAAACACAGTCCACGGTCTTTGGTCCCAACTTACGCTTTTTGATTATCGGCACATTGATTTTCGCCAAACAGCCCCAAGTGCGCAAGTAAGAGAGTGTAGTTTTTTTCTTTTCCCATTGCTCATAGGGAGTAGTCTCATTATCCTTTGTGGGAACTTTATTCAGGACATGACAAGATGTTAATACAGCCTCCCCCACCATGCCTTGGATAAACCCGATGTATCTAACATAGTGTTAACCAAATCAGTTAGAGTACAGTTTTTTCGTTTGGCAACCCCGTTTGACTGGGGTGAATAGGGAGGCGTCCTCTCATGAATAATACCATGTTCCGCACAGAATAAATCGAACTCATTAGAAAAGTACTCTCCACCACGATTAGACCGGATTCGTTTTATTTTCTTCTCAAGTTGGTTCTCAACTTCAGCCTTATAGACTTTAATTAAAGTAGTGTAGAGCCTCATCCTTAATATTTAACAAATACACATAGCAGAATCTAGTGAAATCATCAATCAGAGTCATGAAGTATTTCTTTCCACCTTTAGTCAACACACCATTCATCTCACAGAGATCTGAATGTATGAGCTCTAGAGGTGCCAGGTGTCTCTCTTTCGCAGGCTTGTGAGGCTTACGAGGTTGCTTAGCTTGCACACACGCATGACACTTAGAAAAGGGGCAAGGCCCAGAAAAAGGACAACTCTCGCAGATTTAGGTGCGGCGCACCTGCCATCATCCAGAGTTAGAGTTCGTCCATGATCTCATTCGCAAGGGCAGTGGCAGGGCGTGCCAGCTGCTGGATTACCGCCCGCAGCGTTCCTTCCATAGTACCCAAAGGGTCGCCACCGCAATGGAGGCCGTTTTCTTGCGATTAGTCGTGGTGCATATCAAACTGCATGCGCGCCCAGGCAGCCGGCTTAGCCGTTTCTTCCTAGTGAGTCCATGCACCAGGCACTAGAGCAGCGCATCTTTTGGAGTCAGCGATCTTGCACCATGCCGTGTGTTGGTGAAGGGGCAGTGGCTGAATAGGTGCATCGCTCTCTCCAGGTTGCGTTCGCATAGCCCGCAGAAGTAGTTGTTTGGAACACCATGTCGCTGAAGACGATCCGCCGTGGAGAGCCGTTCGTGAAGCAGAAGTCGTAGGAAGAACCGGCACTTTGGGGGTGCCCAGATCTTGCAAGCCAGATGTTGCGGAGACAACTCAATCCCCTAGAATTGCTGATTATACATGTTCTGAGGGCTGGCCGTTTTTTCAGACGTATGAGTATAATTATCTACTTGTACGAGGACATGTGTGCGATCCTATATGAGTGTACATGCTTTTTGTCTATTCGGCTACACAGGGTGCCCTTATATATAGGCTCGGGTTACACGTGTCTGACTCAAACACCTAACTCACCGCTAATTATAAGTCTAATTATAGCACAAATCGTAAACATAATATTCAGCACATATACATTGGTCCTCCCCTCCCACCTTATGTTAGGGTAGGGGGGCATTAGCCCCCTCACCCCTCAATACACAAACCAAAATTGTGACTCAAATCCTAGTCCATCGCACAATCTGAACCCCATTCTTCGCTAGATTTCCCTTGCTCTTCATCCCGTTGAATCTACCCCCCAATAAGGAAATAACCCCTCCATAATAATGAACGCTGCCTTCCACTTCAGCAACCTACTTCTCTTACCCGGTCGTCGTCCTAGAGTGGGTAAGCATAATCTCATTTCCTTATTTTTCTAATTCATTGTTGTCTGAATTATATTTTCCATACTATTTCAATCCTATCATTTCACAAGATAGGAGGTATAGCCAAGCCAAGGAATTGGGGGCTTAATTCCTATTTATTTACCTGCTATCATTTTTGGTTTTTAGAGTAGGCGATAGCGGTCCTCCCCTCCCACCTTATGTTCGGGTTAGGGGGGCATTGGCCATTGCTCCTTGCGAAGTAGTGGACGGACATATTCTTGTCAAATTTATTTTGTTTAAGACAAAAACAAAACATCACTACTTTTGTGATACACGTGTTGACTTTTGAGGTCAAGGTTTCATTCTTTTTGTTACTAAGCAACTCTCCATCAACATAGACGACCATTACATTTACACATATTAAGGCATTTGGTGGATTAGATGATACACTCTGTTTTATGAAAAATTGCGTGCGTACACTTGTACAGGTACATACTTTGATAATGCAGACAATGCAAATTGTAGGTTTCAACTTTGAACTCACCAAACTTTTCGTCGACAATGGCTTTTTCTCGGTACAACAAAACGTATGTTTGAGGTGCTCTCCATCAGCATAAGAAAATAGCAGTAATATGTTTCATTTCCCCAAAAGTTAACTGATCCACATATATTCTAGATCTTGGACTTGTTTGAATCTCCCTCGGGAGTACACGCTAAAACCTGTGGTGGCAGAAAATTTCTCAGGATATACTACAATTTTGAAAATCTGATGGATGCTACACAGCACTATTATTAACTGCGGAGGCGGAGCTTGGGTCCACACGTCATCACAATCGCAACCAGACTAAGGCCTTGACCTGAAATAATAATCCCAGTGGATCAGACGATGATGGCCTGCCAAAAAATGAGAAGGGCAAACAGTATAATACAGCAGGCCACCCTGGTATTTGTACACTTTGGCCTTTTGACAGCTACGTATCTGCAACTGCAAGGCCTCCCACAATCACTGCTCCCACCGTGAGGGCTGAGGGCACTTTTGGTAACATGAGACAACATTTTATCAGCTGCATTTAGTGGCAGATGGGAGGCCATGGATGAGTTCCTGTGCATAAAGCAGGGAGGTGTTTTCCATGGCAAAGTTATATTTTGACCTAACTAAAGTGGTCTCTTCAAGCAAGTATGGAGGCAATTAAAGTGTTTGCACGAATGCGATTAGGCCGGCGACATTAGTACTGCGATACATGAGGCGTAAAAGCTTCGGTGAACAAAGAAGCTTCAGCAACACACAAGCTTCAGACAGAGCCTTGCTTCGGACCAAAGCCTCTCTGCCTGTCCTCTGTTCTTTCAGCATGAAGAACTCAATAGTATCAGCCTGGGAGGTCGAGTAATTGCAGATTGAGTTCACTGCTACTCCATCTATAAAGAAATATAAGAGCGTTTAGATCACTAAATTAGTGATCTAAAAGCTCTTATATTTCTTTTAGGGGGGGGGGGGGGGGGGAGTACTAAAGAGCAAGTACTACAGAGTAAAATCAGAAGACAAAAAATGAGGTGCAGTATTACTGCATCAACGCGCGGAACACCACTGGGAGATTGCCAACGGTGTGTGAGAGGTGAAGTGCATGAGCTGACCACCATCGCACTGAATTGTGATTAAACTTAGCAAAGGGCAATGTTGGGTCTTTACTAGCAAGCAACTCTGGAACATGAAATTTATAGGACCTACAGAAAAAGGATGGTCAAAATCCAAGCTCTCTTACTTTGCTTATGGCAGCTGGCACAATTGGCTACTATGCTGATGGCAAACACCACATGATGCACTGCAGGGGACACTGGCGACAGAGGTGGTGGCACTGCTGCCGGTTGTAGCCTCTAGGAGGAGATGGAACTGGTGGATTTCCATCGGGAGACAGCCAACTCTTCTTGCGGGATATGTGGGATGCCCACCGGACAAAGCAGGCAGAGCAGCTTGAACCCGCTTGAGCAAGTGCGGTCTGTCCAGCGGCGTTTATTTGGCTTGGTTTGCAAGGCCAGACAGCAGCTTAGGGGCCAGCCACGCCCCACTTGCACCCATAGTGATTTGAGCACACTAACATCGTCTTGAGAACTGTCAGATCTATCTTAAATGAAGAGAAATGCCCATGTCATAATATTGTGGCTCACTCTGAAGCAATCAACGTTATGAAGAGTGCCACAAGAAGTAACTGCACCTCACTCACCTAGAACAGCCTGTGATCAGAAACATCAGTATCTTCAGAACTGTCTACAGCATCTCCAGCCGCAACATCATTGGCATCAGATTCACTACTATAGTCATATTCCTCATCAGATTCGGATGTATCCATGATGTCAACATTAGAGAAAGCATTCCTAGCCAGATGAGGTCCTTGGTCCTTTCCATGATTCAATTCCTCCATTTCCGCTGAAGAAGCCTGGCTACCACCATCATGGACCAGATCAGCATTCTGGGGTTGTGGTTTTCCATAGAGTGCAACATGCCGATAGTATAGTTCGAGCTCCTTTTCAGAGATTGCGATGAAACGCCGAACTGTCTCCAGTGATTGTTCATATTTTGATTTTTCAAGTGCCTGGGATAAAAAGAAGACAGGTGTCAGGGGCCATTTGAAAAGATGCGCACTTATATACAGTCAGCCTGATGACTAATGATCAGAACCAAATACTGCCACTGAACTTAAGCTGTGGTTTTGGACATATGAACTAGGAACAGGCTGCTGGTGTGCCGCTGATATAAACTCTGAATGGATGTTAACTGTCAAACCATGCTAAAGTGTATAATGTTGAGCATCTTACAGTTTACAATGTTGTGTATTAAATATAAACTGTACCACTCTGTTGATTATTCTTTTTCCTTACAATATTTTTTTCTAAAACATAAATTCTGGAAGCTGCACTCCTTCAGTATTATAAGCAAAACATTGCCATCCACAAAGAAAATAACAGAAAGTTCAAAAGAATAGCAAAAGGGGAAATTCTCTGCAGTTTCTGGTTGCTACTTACTAGCAACCATTAGCAAGCATCAACTTGAGACAAACCAATGGAAACAGAATAATCCTACCTACCTTTTTCTTTGACAGTGTATCAATTGGTGACATGACTTCTGGTTGAACATAGTCCTTTCCTCGGTAGAAGACTATGGTGTCATTTCCAATAACATTGATAGGGACACCACCACTAAGCCGAGCTATCTCATTTGCATACTCCTGGATTTGCCCTGGTTTGCAGGGCTTACAGATGACCTTGACAGTCTCATGTTTCTTCCAGTGCAAATGCATGTTCAGAATTACACCCCCAAATACTCCTCGCCTTCCAATCGGGACATAGTTTGATTTTTTCTGTGAAACTTTCTTCAAATAAAATCTTTCCTCACCATCGAGATCATCTGGTTTGGCGACCGGGCCTTCAGCTTTCGCAACCTCATACCTCTTTAGCTTCTCAACCAACATAGCTTCTTTTAATTTGGACTGGAAGAGAAACAACACATATTAATGAATCCTCTTCCACGAATCAAAATGAGAAATTAAGCATCTTATCTTCAACCACTTAAGCATTTGCTTCGATGGTATAGAAAGTGTCCATCAAACAAGCTAATTTTAAACGGCAAATACTAAATGATGGCCAATCCTGGTAGAAGACTATATGTCATTTTCAACAATATTAAATGGCCAGTTACAGTTTCCAAATGAACCAACCGCATCATGAAAAAAATAGCTACCAAAAAAGTAACGTAAGGAAAGCAGAATACTCATGGGATAGAAATAAATGACTGATTAAATATTGAATAGCAATTAGTAAGCCCTATTTATAATATAGAAAAAAGCAAGGAAGTAACAAAGCAAACCAAATGGACAAAAAAGAAAATAAAGCTAACTTGGTAATACCTTCTCAATCTTGTACTTGAGACGAGCTTCAGGTGTAGGAAATTTCTGTTTTATTTTTTTCCCCTTGGGTCTGATACGACGTGGATCGTTTTTATTGGCCTCCTTCCTCTTCCTCTTTTCCCGCTTCCTCTGAAGCTTCAAACGCCTCTTTGTAAAAAACCTCCCCTTCTTGGAAGGCTCCACCTCCTCAATCTCAAACTTGGGTTTTCCATCATCAGACAAAACCAGATTCACTGATTCATAGCTAGCCCATCTAACACCCCGTGAATACATAAACGGGTAAAAGGGGCTTAAGCATTTGCTAGGGGAAATAGCATCAGATCTGCAATAACTAGAAGGCAAAATATGAGGAAAACTAAATTCAACTTGTGGATAAAATATGATCAAAACGATAAGCTATGTCTTACGTACTTGCTAGACACTTATGTTTACACTTCAGACAAGAAATTGAGTGACAAAGTAGGCCACACTTGACTAATCAGGTCTAGTGATACTACTATGGGAAAAATGAAAGCACATTTCATACAGAACTATTATAATTAAGCTACATTTTGGCTGCATGAATCACTGCAACTGATAAATTCTGACACTTCATGAACAAGCAAATGAGGTATAAATTGTGGCCATGTGGTATGCAGAAAACATAGAATTAAGGATTGAAAGATATGAGAATCAACAAAATGGTTTCACTACCTGCGAGCCGGAGGGGGAGATGAAAGCAGTATCTTCTGGGACGGATTAAGGAGTGTGAAGGAAGCAGCCAGCTTCCTCAGATTTTGACGCGATAGGAGACGGATTGCCATTAATTATCCATTACTCTTTGACAATGCATCATAAAAGAAAATTCAAGACTGGCCTGCAAGAAGAAAGAAGAACAATCTCTTACTATCTTCAATAACACACTCAGAGAGTTGAAGTACAAAAAATGTAATGAATATATTTCTGCCATATCAGTTGTGAACTTGTGATAGAAATAATTGACAGCAAATAGACTTTATTCCTTCAAATAATAAATAAGTCATTTACAATAAGATGAGAAATAAAGTCTGGGATAGAACTTTCCCAAAACTTCATTTGCTTCATACAGCTGGAAATAAATTCATTACATTTCTCAGACTTTGATTCACGGAAGCAATGAACACAAGAAGATTTTGCGAACTTTGAACCCATTTGCTTGCACTCTGTAATGACAGCCGCTTAAGGGCCATAGTAAGCTTCCTGTTGGTTAAAAGCCTCTAATGCATTCATACTATCAGATTCAATTACTAGCGAGTTACAGCCAATTCTTTGCGCAAGCCAAATACCGTTTCGGACCGCATGTATCATAGCAGAATCAGCAGTGCAAACATGAGGATGAACCATGTAGCCGCTGCAATGAATTCACCTCGGCCATAATGAGCAACAGCACCTGTAGCTCCCGACATGGTTTTAGCACAGAAAGATGCATCCACATTTACCTTGACACTACCTTTACCCGGTTTGCTCTACATGAGCTGTGATAAATATACTCAATGCAAATGCACAATTTCAAGAGGTCCAGAGTTAACATGTAACTTACATAATATACAGATGCATTTAACTCAAAACATTCGGCTTAACAGATAGATCGAAATAGAGTGGTTTCATCAGAAGCAATATTCGTTAGCTACTAATGCATGATTTATGGCATCCAGAGAAAACTTTGATTTCTACCAAACTCAGAAGTGTCTGATGTCCAGAGATTCAATTGGCAGAAAACAAACTGAATTTCTCACAAAAGCAGGGAATCTCCAATGAAGGTAGGACAAGCGACAGCTAGCAGAACCCGCAAGGATCTGTGATAACGAAGTCCTAAAGTAGCAGACCGAATTCAGGCCACTTACCGCCTTGCGTGACGGAGGAGCAGCACCCCATCGGTCCCAGTGGAGGCCCTTGCGAGAGCAGGCATGCACGCGGAAGAGGACGGGGAGGAGACGGCGCGCGGGGCGAAAGAGCTGGCACTGGCCAAGGAGCTGCGGAAGGGGAGGAAACCTATAGGGGAGCAGGAGAAACCGGCTGCCGGGCGGCACGGGCGAGGAGAAGTGGTGTGGGAGTGAGCCGCCGGGCCTGAGCAGTAGGTACGGTGGGCATAGTTTTTACCAGTCCGAATATATGTATATCAATAAATACACCAATCAATAGACAACAAAATTTGTAACATGACAGAGTAACCAGCAAGCACATGACAAATATAGTAGCTGCAATTAGCAATAGCAAGTGACAGCCACATAATTCAATCTCTCTAATTGTTTATCGATAAATACCAATCCAATCTCTCTAATTATGTATCAAAAGATACCAATCCAATCTCTCTAATTACAATTACCAGAGCTGCTTACCAATCCGAGCTCTCTAATAATCATGAAGACAGCAAAAGCAACACAAGCTCAGTAAGTTCAGATTTTCAGAAAACTCCACAAATTGGAATGTTGATGCTTCATGGTAGGATAAACGAATTCGGAGACAGACAAGAGAAGAGAGGGACCAGATCAGATCATACCAGCGTCGCACGCCCTGGCCGGCTGGTCCTCCTGGCTCCTGCTCGGCTGCTCCTGGTGTGGACTCTGGACTGGAGCGGAGGAGGCGACGGAGGGCGGTCGGAGCTGGACGTGGACCACGCGGCGGCGGCCCCTCTCTACAGCCGTCAGCAGAGGCGGCGCGGGGCGGCGGGAGTGTCGGCGCGGGGTGGTGTGGTGGTGCGGCCGCGCGGAGCAGCGAGGCGGGCCTTGCGCCTGGTGCCTGGCGGCGAGGGGCGGCGGCGGAAGGGGCGGCGGTGCCCGATATGGATGCTAGGTGGGGAAAAAATGAGGGGCTTTTTTTGGAAACGACATTGCACCGTCTGGTTTTATCTAAACCACCCACATCGAGGTTTTCATAAAAACCGGCTGGTTCAACATACTTTTCCTGGTTTGATTACTCGAACGGTCCGACAAGCTTATACATAATCAAAGAGTCATTGGTTTCGGTTTTTTGGTCCGTAAACTGTGATGGATGTCATTTTATCACTTTTATGTAGCTCACATTAAAAAAATCATCATGAAAATTCGCAAACAAATACTCCCTCGGTCCCCTAAGCTAGCATTCTTTTTCTTTTTGCGTTGAAAACGAGGGGCTTTATTGATTTAGAACAGGATTACAATCTGCGGCTAATAGAACTGCTACATCCCTGGGACATCCTAAAATGCCATTGGTTAGATGTTCCCTCCTTACAAATTTAGCTAAGAAATTTGCCATCATATTTTGAGCACGGCTAATTTTAACTAGATTAAGTTCCCGATCTCCCATAACTATTTATTTTACTTCCTCCACAAAAATGGACTAGATACGACCAAACAAGCATCTTATTTGTCAGCGTCAATACACCTTTGACACTATCAGTTCGAACAGTCATAAGCTAACATTCATATGTATATGTGTATTTTTTTTCAAAATAAAAAAAATGATTTTTGAAGTTTTTAAATAAAGGTCCGTGGAGCTCGAACTTCATTAGGGCATCTTGAAGGAAGACCCGCAAAACTCCGGTATATGTCCGACCAGACTCTTTTGTACACTTTTGTAATTCAACGCGGTCCTACATCGGTTTGCGAAGTGGTTTGGACATCCACTTGATCAACCAAAAACCTACGTGTGGTCCTCCTCTCTTTTATCTCTCTTCACATGCATGGTCCCCTCTCTTCTCTCTCCTTCTAACGGACACCACAAATATCATATATTTTTAGCTTGAATGATTTAGACCATTAGTTATGTTTACTTTGAATATTTCGGACAATTTGTGGTGTTTCGATTTGAATTTGAATATTGAACAAACTTCATAAATTGTGGTTTTGAAATGATGAATTATGTGTGTCAAAAATAACATTATTTGAATAGATTGTTAGTTTTTAATAGATTATTATGTTGATCATAGAGCAAAAAGGTTTTAGAGGAAGATGTATCCGGGACTTGCTAAAGCACCACATTTGAGAATGTCTCCTAAATTATATAGACACCCCATAATCATTTTTAGGCGGGCTTTTTGCGAGATTTTATTTGAGATGCTTTTTTTTGTTGAGAATGTTGAGATGCTTTTATATAATGTAAAAAGAATGGAGAAAAAATTCATGTCACTCTCACGGCCAACATCAATTCGATTTTGTACACATAACCAAGAACTTTATTGGTGTCAATTTTTTTTCATGGCCCTTGCCGTGATGCATGTATATGTGTAGTGGGGGTGTCCTCATCAGATCCTGGCTGACTTGGGCTGCACCTTGATATGCATGGTGGAGTTGTAGTGCACCACCTCCGCCCGCACTGTCTGCAGCGAGAACACCTCCGACTGCAGGTAGCAGAACCCGTCGCCGGCGTCGCGGCCGTAGTAGAACTGCGCCGCCGCGCACGCGCAGTCCTCCAGACATGCCTTCTTGCACGCCTCCTCGCTCACCCTCTCCACGGCCCGCATGCTCGTGGCGTGGTCGTTGAAGTAGGACGTGCCCGGCACCGACACCAGCCGGTGCTGCGCGCGCCGCCCCGGCGATGACGAGTCGCAGGACGTCGCCGGTGGATTCGTCGGAACGCAGCCGCGGTTGGGCCTCCGGAAGTCCACCGCGCGGAAGTTGGCCGCGTCGGGGCAGCTGCACTGCGTGTCGTCCGTGCACACGCCGTACGCGCCGCAGACGGTTGGGTACGCGCAGCCGCCGTCCGGGAAGAGGCGCAGCACGTCGAACACCGGCGCCCAGCCCGAGCCGGAGCGCCACTCGTAGAGCCGGAGGTGGCCATCGTGCTCCAGCCGCATGTACTGCACCGTGCCGGCCACGACGGTGGGCAGCTGGATGGTCGCCAGCGACGGCGCTCCGGGCCGCGCGGAGACCGTGAGGCTGCCGTTGGTGTACGTCGCGTGGGCGCCGGCAGCGGTCTCGCCGAAGCCGAGGTGGTAGTAGCGCTGCGGCGGCGTGGCGTTGACGTATGCGCTCAGGGCGTCGTCCTCGACGGCGAGGTAGAACCTGCCGTCGAGCCAGTCAGCAGCCGACGTATTGGCGGTGAGCCGCGCGCCGTGCCTGAGTGACTGCCCGACGAGTAGCGCGTCTGTGGGGTGGTCGAACGACTGCCACACCGTGGCGTTGCGCCCGTCGAGCAGCACGAGGTTGCCGTCGCTTCCGATGGTCATCCCGGTGACGGACCGGCCCTTGGTGCCGGCAGACCACACCGTCGAGCCATTGGCGGACCTGAGCACCAGGTCGCCCTCGGCCGTGAGCTCCGCGGCAGCGCCCTCGCCCACGGGGCTGCCACGGTTGGCCGACCAGACGACCTGCGGGACGCCAGTCGTGGTGGACGTGATGAGCGCGCCGCTGTTGCAGTACACGACGGCGACTCCGAGGAGGAAGTCGGCGCACGGGGCCGCGCCGTGGCCGGTGCAGAAGAAGCCGAAGGCGTAGGAGGGGCCGTAGCCGGCCGGGTTGAGCCGCAGCAGGGCCACGCGCGCCACGGAGCCGTCGGTGTAGACCACGTGGCGCGGCAGGCCAGCGTCCGTGTTGGCCCAGATCGTGGGCGCCCTCGCCGCCGGGTAGTCAAACCGCTGCGGCGGCTGCGCTCGAACCCCGCCGCCGACGAGAAGGACGCCGATAAGCGCGACGACGCCGACGATCGTAGCACGGTGCATCATCGTCGTGGGCTGTGTGTGACTTGATCGTGATGTGGTGAGATAGTGGATCGAGCACTGTGTTTTTTATATGAGCGATTAAGCGATCGGTGGATCGCGGCGAGCGGGACTGGCACATGGGACGCCGATCGGGATCGGTATGGAAAGGAAGCATGTGGAATTCCGGCGTGGAAGTCGTCGTCGCGGCCGGGATGGCGCCGCCGCGTGCCGTTGGTTCACGACCCGTCAGCGCGCGCGTATGTACGTACACGCAACGTGGCGGCGCCGACGGGCTGTGCCGGTGGCCAGCTCACTGCCCGCCGTATGCATGTGCAGGATGGAGGCCCTCGTAGTGATTTTGTAGTCTGTGTCCAAATTTGACTATGTATTTAACTAAATATATACATAAAGTATATGCTACACAAAGTATATTGTTGGATTTGTATTTGAAAAAAGTTTTCTATGATATAGTTTTCGTAATATATACTTTATATTTTATTAGTTAAATTACTGATCAAACTTTGGCTCAAAATGAAAGGGGCTTTATAAACTCAGACGGAGGGAGTACTGTTCTTCGCCGAGCACGGTGAACACGTTGACTCGTTGGCGTGCATGTTTATCCAGTCACTTATGGTGCGGAAATAAAGATCCCACGAAGCAAACACTCTCTCCTCCTACAACCGGCGTTGCTCCAGGCGCCTGTTATAGCTCTTTTCGCAAACGGGTGCCTGAAGCGCACCACACCATCGCTGCGAGCTGAGCCGACCCATATATCTCCTGACTTTTTCTGTTAAAACATTCAAAAAAATTGCATCGCCGGAGTTCAAACTCACGATCACTTTCTTCGACGCCAATGACAGTAACCATTATGCCATTGAACAGCTATTGCTTTCTAACTTGTTTTTTATTGTCCTCTTCAGTAGTGGGAATTCTTCGGTTTTGGTCCCGGTTCGTTGGTCATTTCCGAGGCGGTTTTTTGTTCTTTTATTTATTTTTTAAACGTATGTTTTTAAAATTCCCCAAAATCATGAATTTTTTTTCATCTTTTTGCATTTAAAAAAAGGGACGAACTTTTTAAAATATATGATTTTTTTTCAAAATTGATGAACTTTTTACTAATTTGATGAACTGTTTTCCAAAATTGATGATTTTTTCAAACTTGATGAACTTTTGTTCAAATTCAATGATTTTGTTTCAATTTCGATGAACTTTTATCAAATTCTATGAATATTTTTCAAGTTTGATGTATTTTTTTTTCAAATTTGATGATCTTTTTCTTCAAATTCAATGACCTTTTCTCATATCCGGTGAACTTTGTTTGAAATTTTGTGAAGATTTTTTGAAAATTTCCTACATATTTTCGAATTCTTGATCTTTTTTTCAATTTTTCATAAGTCAACCATGTCCAGTCAGCAGCAGGCAAATGATCAAACACCGAAATGGCGTAAGAGAACGTGGCCCCCCTTTTGGGCCGGGCCCAAGAGCGTGGCTGCATGTGTGCCAAAACCCCTAACTTGGTGACAAAGGCGCTGACTAGGAGCTCCCGATGCTAACAATGACCTCACTACATATTAGAAAAGAGGCCCAGTTATCACGTACGTGAAATAAAACCCAAGTGCTCGGTGCCTTTGTTTGCATTGATGCCATAAGAGCGCAAAGCTCGTTCTACCGGTCAAAGCTGAGCTAGCACACAGTCAAAGTCGAGTCATCATCATGAAACTCGAAACCGTGTATGTCATGACCCAAAACCGGAATTAGTGTGAGTTGACAACACTCAGGGGGTTATTAACCTGGTTTTACTAATTTCAGGGTCTAAATTAGACCAAAATCGAGTTGAGGGGGATATGGCTCTATTGGAGTGGATTTGAGGGTGGTTTCTATACTTCTTTCTACTAACAATGACTGACACTACATATTAGAAAATAGGCTGAGTTATCACGTACATGAAATAAAACCCAAGCGCTCGGTGCCTTTGTTTGCATTGATGCCATAAGAGCGCAAAGCTCATTTTACCGGTTTCGGTATCTACTGCTGGAGTATCCACAACTCGTTTGCTTTTAGATGCATGTGTACTATCTTCTTTTCGCGTGTATCCCCTCATGCTTTCTTTGTATCTCTCTCATTATGTCAACTCAGCTTGTCTTGTCTATACCCCACAACACCAGTTTTTGACCGGAGGAGAGAGAGAGAGAGAGAGAGAGAGAGAGAGAGAGAGTAGCATGCGGCATGTGATTCATCCCCACACAACGTAAAAGTTCTTTATTACATTTGTGAATTTCCTGCGAACAACACCACTTTCTGTTTTTCAACTTTTTCTATATATTTGAGCTCCTGGCACCAAGACCATTAGAACAAGATCAATCTTGAATACATTCAAACATGTTTAAATTTCAACGTTCCAAATGAGTGAAATATGTTTTCAGAAATAAGTGGAATAACCTTTTTGAATTTAGTCAAACCAATTTTTTGAAATGAGTGAAATTTGTTTTTCATGCATGTGAAACATATTTTAGCGTGAAATATGTGAAACTTATTATTCCAAAAATGTGAAACTAGTTTTAAAATGATAGTGTTTTGAAATAAGTAAAACCGAAGGCATGACACTGCAGGCCAGGATACGATTTCGTCATGTGGAACGAGTGAAATTGTTTTGTTAAATGATAGTTCTTCGAAATATATGAAATCGGTATTTTTCAAATATATGAAACATATTTTAGTCTGTAACGCGCGCGTCTGCATCTAGTACAACTCAAAGACGATGTACTAGACATCCGTCACTGGGAGTATCTTGCCATGATGACTTAACCAGAGATATAATAATGTCAATCCATGAAGCGCGCATATCATATAAACCATCAAAAAGGTTCAGCAAGCTATATCATGCCCAACGAAGAAAAATAACCTCACATAAGATAATACTCCCTCCGTTTTTATTTAGTTTGCGTATTAGCTTTGGTCAAAGTCAAGCTTTGTAAACTTTGATTAAGTTTATAAATAAAAATATTAACATATACAATAAAAGATCAATACCACTAGATTCATTATTGAATGTACTTTCACATCATATAGATTTGTTATGGTAAATGTTTATATATTTTTCTATAAACTTGGTCAAACTTTGCAAAATTTGACTTCGGTCAAACCTAATATGCAGACTAAATAAAAACAGAGGGAGTATGTAAATAACTGCTGTTTTTTTTTCATGCAACTGATTATTTTGGGGAGTTTGGCCGTACAGCAATCCAAGTTTCCTACTGTTGCTTTGGCCAAGAGACTAGTTAAAAGATCTGCCATCTTTTGACACAACAGAAGGCTGATTTTAGTCTAAAATCCCAAGTTTTAATGGCAAATGAAGTCGAGCTATATTGATGTCAATGACAGTAATCAGCTGAAATCTATTTCAAACTTACTCGGCATGGCAGATCCAAAGCAACCGAAGGCCACTTTATTAGACATCGCAGTCACCAGGACTCTTAGATCAACGTTATATAATGCCAATGCATCAAGCAACAGACGAGGTGAATATGTAACCGATATTTTAATATAAAAGCATCAACAAATTCTAAAGCAAGTTGTGTATCTCGTCGTCATCGTGGTCACCAGGAGTAGTTCTAGAGATATAATAATGTCAATGAATGAAGCACAAACATGAGGAGTATCTAACCTACCATATGAAAGCATCCAGAAATTTTCCAGTAAATTGCGTATCATGTCCAACAATTTCCCCCCAAGGGGATAAAAACTAGACTCATGCGCCTTAATCAGATCATAACTCATAGTGAACACAGTCATCGCGAGCTCAAAAATCTAACCCCCCAGTTATTAGTTACCCAAAGACAAGGACTCTGCCTTCTGGACGATTGCTTCTTCCTTCTTCACCCCCTCGGCGTCCGTGGAGGAAGTAGCCTCCTGCTCAACCACCACGTCCTTCTCATGGGCAGTGGTGGCGGCAGACTCGACAAGCGCTTCTTCCATCTTGGTCTCATCGGTGTCTTGGTCGGAGACGGTCTGCTCAGCCTGGAGCACGGGGGCGTAGTAGTCGGCGTGGGCGTCCATGCACTTCTTGAGGTCGGTGATAGCTTGGGAGCAGCGGTCGACCATGTCGGAGCCCTCCTTCTCCGCCGCCTGCACGCACTCCATCCACGACACGAACGCCTCCTTGCAGCCTCCGGCTTCCATGTACAGGCACAACCCGCACTCGCCTTCTTCCACCCCATCCGCCGGCTCTGCCTCGACTATTGCTTCCACCGCCGCAGCCTCCGGGAGCGCCTCCTCTCGGCTGCCTCCGGCGCGGGACGACTCCTCAACGACGATGTGGGGCGCCACGGAGGAGTCGATTTCGGACGCTGCCGACGCCATTGCAAATTTCTCGCGCGAGTTTTGGATTTGATGGGGAAAAGAAGTTTTAGTGAGTCTGGCGGGCGGCGTGCTCTCCTTTTTGTGGAGGAAGAAGAAGTGTTCGTGACGGTGACTTTAGTGGGCTAGGACTCGGAGCGAGAAGAATTGTCCTACTCGGAGAGGGAGTCTTTAGTGGGCCGGAGACTTTGTAGCTAGCCTCTCGGAGTTTGTTAAGGCCCCGGTCAGGTGTCTTGGCCCGTTTAAGTCCCGCCTAATAGGTAGGAGTAGCGGAGGGATTGTTTTGGGTGGGCTTTGCGGCTTTATGCTGGTTTGCTGCTGATTGCTCGTTCGAAACACGGTTGTTTATGCAACAGTGGAGATTATTGACTAAGGCGACGGCTCACGATGCTTTGGATGAACTGATTGTTAAAGTGTGTGCTTCGACGGTCTCTGTATCTATGAATGATGAGGATGACGATGCCTAAGACTTCATGAGTGTTTCTCACCTTTTGGGTAGTAGGTTGTTGGCGCTGGATGGTTGTGTGACTGCGTTGGTATGTTCCGGCTAAGGCCGGGTGATGTTGGTTCTTGTGGAACGCTGTCTGATTGCTTTATTTATAAAGTCGGGCTCATGTATTTTCTCTAAAAAGGAGAAGCAACGGATGATAAATTTTTTAAAAAAAGGTGTCGGATAAGGAATTGCCCACGACAGCGACTGACCAGCAACACACCACACCAACACCACCAAGCCCCTCGCTCCTCCACGGTCATGGCCAACCCCGTCACCGCCTTCTACTCTTTCCTTCAACCTACCGCCACTGCCGCCGCCGCTTGCATCCCACTCCCTCCTTCTCATTTCATCCGTAACAACTTCCAGCGGCACTGCATCGGGCTCCGCCTCCTTTGCTCCCACCATCGTCACCCCATTTTCCTGCCCGCCTTCGCCGCTTCCGGCGCAAAGTTCTCTTTTGACGAAGAATATTAATCTGAGGAGGACCCAAAGGAGTGCATGGAGGAAGAGGGAGAGGAGGAAGAACCCGAGGTCCAGACAGTTCGCGATTACTATCCTCTGAGAAACTAGCTGGCACTTGGACAATAGCCCGGGCGAATCTACGTCAGCAACCTGCCCTACACCTTCACCCCTGCTGAGCTCACTGCAAGATTCTCCAAGGCCGACAACGTCGACATGCCCAGGTACTCGCCTACAATCCAAGCCCTATCTTCATCTTCTGCCTATCTTTGGTCTTCTGGGGAGATATTCCGGCAACACTTTGATGATTGTACTCTTGCAGATAATCTATGACAAAATCATCTACTGGAGTCGCGGCTTCACCTTTGTCAGCATGGCCACCGCTGAGGAGGCCGCCAAGGTCATCCAGATGTTAAACGATGTTGCGAGTTCCACACTAGTAAAGATGAACTTGGATCATATTTGTTTTCACGCAGAAAACAAGTTCGCAAATTGATGCATTTTTCGAACGTCTTCCAAAGTTTGAACTGTCGGATCGAGCTAAATTTTTGAGGGGTTGCAACCATGACAATTCTGTACAATCTGGATGGTTGCATCTTCAAAAGTATGTTAGATGTGGGCCTCCTTCTCCTGAACTCGTGCAAATTTCCGTCCAGATCTAACAATGCCCCGACAATTCGGAGATAGCCGAAGATCCCATTGTTGGATCGAGATGAAATTATACAGAGTTACTCTAGATTCAATTTCGCACAATCACGCCGAAGGGATCCACGAAATGATAATTGAGGAAGGGGGAGAACATAAAAGATTATGTAGTTCATATTTTATGCACGGTCGCGTGAGAGCAATGTCGATGTTGAGCGCCTGAACCCCGTGGACGAATTTTTCCACTATCCCGGCTGAGATCGAAGTTTTTGTTGATGAATAAGCTCATCCAATCTCCTAAGATCCGACCTGGAGCGTAATTCTTGACTTGGGTGATGTGGCCAGTTTAATTAGCGCCAAAGATGAACATCTGCTGCGTGTGCCGGAACCGATCTGAGTGTTGATCTGAACTACCATCTATCCGCGATGTTAACCTAGCAGGACCTGCATGTGCCTCCACTGTCGGAGCTAAATTTGGAATTTCCCTAAGTAGGGTATCCTTAGCTAGGCTACTTGGCACGATGGTAACAAAGACGAGGGTTTTACTCAGGTTCGAGCTCTCACCGAGGAGATAATACTCTACATACTGCTCTTTTCTTCATTGCATTGGTTTGTATATAAAGTACAAAGTACCAAGAATTTCTAATGTATCCATCTACGAGCCTGGACCCAGTTTTATTACGTATACCGGAGACTCTAGGGTAAATGTATCCTAGTCAGCTAAGTACATAATGGTAGAGTCCTCCACGGGTCTAGCTTCCTGTTTTGAATGCCAAGTCTTCTAGAACCTTCTTGTTATACGCCATTTCCCATTCGAAGTGGCCCAAGACGAAACCGACCAAGGGATCCTCAGCCCAGCCCACTAGGCCGGGAGTCAACATGGTGAGAGGCCCCTTAGCCGAGACACTATTATGTGACAACTTGCAGGGTGCGTGATATATCAAAGGTAAGGTGAATGACATATGTCCAGCACTTGTGTTACAGGGAGACGAAACATTGTATTTTTTAAAAAATACAATGTATCAGCTGAGCCCACCCTGAGAGGGCACCCAACTTATACCGCCCGCCATCACGGAGACGTCAAGTGCGGCGAGCACGGGCACATGGCAAGATTGTTTACCGTGCGTGTCACATAATTAAGACGTGTGTTTTGGTAACTACTACTCCCTCCATCTTATAATGTAAGACGCTTTTCGACATTATGGAACAGAGGGAGTATATGACAAGAATTGGGCTTAAGCCGAGTGCTTTTGGTCGCTACTCGGCATAGAGTGTTGTAAACCGAGCGTCTTTCCTTTGCCGTGTGTTTTGCTGCTTCGGCTCAGCTTACAATGATATAATCTAAGTGGCCAACAATTTATACTCGGTTTATGGAGAAGCACAAGGCAAAAAATAATTTTTGCTGTAGTGATGTATGTCTGCACTTTGCGTTAGTGCCGGTCTACCAGATAGGGGTGTATACGGTCATTGTCTAAGATAGTGTTTGGATTGTAGGCGAGTACTTGGACATCGTCGTTGTTGTCAGCCTCGGAGAACCCTGCAATGAGCTCAGCAGCGGTGAAGGTGTAGGGCAGGTTCTTGAGGTAGATTCGCCCGGGCTCTTGTCCAAGTGCCAGCCAGTTTCTCGGAGGATAGTAGCCGTGAACTTCCTGGACCTCGGGTTCTTCCTCCTCTCCCTCTGCCTCCACGTACTCCTCTGGATCCTCCTCAGATTATTATTCTTCATCAGAAGAGAACTGTTTGCCAGAAGCGGCGAAGGCGGGCAGGAGAACAGGGTGGCGATGGGGGAGGACAAGAGGCGGAGCTCGACGCAGTGCCGCTAGAAGTTGTTAAGTTTAAATGAGGAGGAAGTGGGATGCAAGCGGCAGCAGCAGTGGCGATGGGGTGAAGGAAAGAGCGGAAGGCGGCGACGGGACCCATACGGTCATTGTCTATGAGGTGTTTCTATATCTACCAGATAGGGCTGTATACAGTCCAAGCACTATCTTCATCTTGTGCCTATCTTTGGTCTTCTGGAGAGATATTCCTGTAACAGTTTGATGATTGTGCTCCTGCAGATAATCTATGACAAAATCACCTACCATAGCCGCTTCTTCGCCTTTGTCAGCATGGCCACCACTGAGGAGGCTGCCAAGGCCATCCAGATGTTCACGTAGAAAACAAGTTCACAAATTGATGCATTTTTCGAATGTTTTCTGAAGTTTGAACTGTCAGATCGAGCTCAAATTTTGAGGGCTAGGAACCATGACAATTCCGCACAATCTGGACGGCTGGATCTTCCAATGAATGTTGGATGCGGGCCTCCTTCTCCCGAACTCGTGTGGATTGTCGTCCAGATCTGACAGTGCTGGACACTTCGGAGATAGCCAAAGATCCCATCGTTTGATCGAGATGAAATTTTACAGGGTTATTCTAGACTCAATTCTGAACAATATATATCCCACCGAAGGGATCGCGAAATGATAATAGAGGATGTGGGAGAACGTAAATGATTCTGTAGTTCATATTTTATGCACGGTCGCACGACAACAATGTTGATGTTGAACTCCCGAACCCTGTGGACGAATTTTTCCATGATCCCAATTGAGATCAAAGTTGATGATGATGAAGAAGCTCCTCCAATATTTGACGATCCAACCTGGAGCATAATTCTTGACTTGGGTGATGTGGCCAGTTGAGTAAGCATCGAAGACGAACATCTGCCTCGGCACAAATTGTGTGCGGGAACCGATCTGAGTGTTGATCTAAAGTCCCATCTATCCGTGTTAGAATAAATCCGAGGCATACCGTCGATCATCAGAGGACCAAGCAATCACACGAGCACGACATCGAGATTTGTTAACGAGATTCACCAATATGGCTACATCCCCGGGGCCTGACTATGGGCGCTCCTCCCCATGACACCGCTACAATACCGCACCCGGTCGCCCTGGACACCGGCACATGCCGCCAGCTTCCCCTGCGTTTCGGTGCTATTATGTTGGTATAGGTTACATCGTGTGTCTAGCCCCACTATATATGAGAGGCCTAGGATACAAGTGTCCTACTTGGACACGACTACATATCCTATGTAAACACAATACAACTCCTACTCCAACTGTAACCTACCTTGTACACTATATTCGACACAACTCTAACAAACTCCACCTTGGCGAATATTCTCCACCACTTTGAATTCGTCAATGCGTCAAACTTCCATGTACATTGGACCTGAGCTTATCCCATGAGTACCGCTGCTACTCCAAAGACTCCATATGACTCCACCTGCAACTTGTAGTCCCTCCTTTTCCTGACCACAGTCAACACTTGAGCAAAATTAAGTTTCTTTTTACTCTAGTCTGTGCTCCCAACTTCCAGAGTATCCGTCAACATCATCACACACCGATCACTGACCTGCGTGAAAGTGAACAACTCACATATTGGGTGTCACACATAAGAGTTACCTGAACTTAACATCACCACTCCTTTCTTGACCGCCTGTCTGAAAATTGAAGGAATTTTACCGTTGCTTGTAGTCATCCCGAGTCAAATTCACAGTTGTCTCACCACATGTATGACCACCAGAGCCCTGGCCCGTCTCCATGCCCCGTGCGTACCGCACACCTCGCCGCTATTACCGCGTCGAGCCTCCGCTGTCCCGGTCGAGTCTCAAGGGTCACGAAACCACACCACTCAACCCCCACTGCAGAGTACCACCGATCATCACCAACCGATGACGAGTTTCACGCTTCCGTCAGACCACTGGGCTCCAGTCTGAATTACGTGTTGCTCGCTTTTTTTCCCACCTGCTGAATAGGCTTCGACCCCGTCGACTTACGCCGTAGCCCCTCAATGCAGCTCCACCTTCAACATGACTCCAAGGTAGATGATCAGTCCACCCCCGCGCCTCATCGACTTCAAGCTCCGTGTATACACCACCTTGAATCAATCCCGCGCCATAGTCTTGTCGAAGCCACACAAGCCCTCGGGCCTGCGCCACGTGTTTCCACGCCCAGAAGTCGGTCACCATCAGCACCACACACCTATGTCGTCGTCGCCGATCCCACCACCGTCTTCTGTACCAACCGACTTGCGTCGATCCGTCAGACTGTCCAGTCCGACCCAGCCGAACATATCCGACTGCAATCATGCTCCACCCTGCATCACAACTTCTTGCACATCCGTACATGTCTTGGACGCTTTGTGTTTGCATGATCCTGTACGACACACTGTCCTCCACTTCACATAATCTCCAAGCCCTCCAAGCAATCTTGACAGAAAAAACTTCCATGCAAACCTGACCCGAAGAATTCTTTGCACAATTATTTTCCTCGCCACTATTTGCTAGTGCATCTCCACATACCCTTATAGCAGCAAAGAGAAACATCTTCCTGCCCAAAGGACACACACGCACGCTCGTCTCATGTGAAGTATGAACACTCGTGTCCTTTTTTTGTCCAAAACAAATCTCTCACATCTTGGCTTTTGCACGTGTAGCACCATCTGTCCTTGTTCATCGCGGCTAGCCCAGCCATGGGCCAGCGAGCGGCCATCCGCCCAGCCGCATCCGACTGGGCCTTGGGCCGCATTGCCCTGCTTGGGCTGCAGCCTCCACTGCCATGCTGCACGCGTACGACGCGTGCGCTCGCCCGATCGATGCGCCGATGCACCGACCGATCGCTGTACGTCCCTGCTGCCGCAATGCGCACACGCAAGCCCTCCACTGATCCAATCTCGCCGAGTCCGCTTCCGATTGCTCTTTTTCAATCTCGACTCTGGCCACCAGGCAATGCTTCCGATCAACTAGCCAGCTGCTTCCAATTGCTTTATATGCGACGATCTCCGGTTGCTGCCGCACGTACGCCGTGCCTCCACAGCCGCCGGTCTTCATCGCTTTCCTCTAAATCAACTTCCGCGACATCTTCAAACCTTGCTCATGATACCACTTGTTAGAATAAATCGGAGGCATACCGTCGATCATCAGAGGACCAAGCAATCACACGAGCACGACACCGAGATTTGTTAACGAGGTTCACCAATATGGCTACATCCCCGGGGCCTGACTATGGGCGCTCCTCCCCATGACACCGCTACAATACCGCACCCGGTCGCCCTGGACACCGGCACATGCCGTCGGCTTCCCTGCGTTCCGGTGCTATTATGTTGGCATAGGTTACATCGTGTGTCTAGCCCCACTATATATGAGAGGCCTAGGATACAAGTGTCCTACTTGGACACGACTACATATCCTATGTAAACACAATACAACTCCTAGTCCAACTGTAACCTACCTTGTACACTATATTCGACACAACTCTAACAATCCGCGACATTCATCTAGCAGGACCTACTTGGGACACCACCGTCAGAGCAAAATCTGGCATATCCCTATGTAGGGTATCCTTAGCTAGGCTACTTGGCACGATGGTAACAAAGACGAGGGATTTACTCAGGTTCGGGCTCTCATGAAGAAGATAATACACTACGTCTTGCTTTTTCATTTTTTGCATTGGTTTGTATATAGTGTACACTATATAGAAATTCCTATGTATATATACAGTTTACACTGTTTTGCATTGGTTTGCATTGGTTTGCATTGGTTCGGTCTATCTATGAGCCTGGAGCCGGTTTTATATAGTATACAGGTGACCCTAGGGTAAAATGTACCCTAGACGGCTACATACATAATGGTAGAGTACTCCACAGGTCTAGTCTTACAGGCCATGTCTTCTGGAACATTCTTGTTATACGCCATGGACCGCTTGAAGTGGCCCAAGACAGAACCAACAATGGGATCATCTGCCCGGCCCATTAGGCCGGGAGTCAAGGCCCATTAATCAAGACACTTTCACGCGATAACTAATAGACCGAAATCACTAATTAATGAGTACTTGTTGCAAAAAACACTTCATTTTCCCAGGTCGCGACAAGTGGCGCACATGCAGCGCGGCACTTGTCGCAACCTGAGAGTTTTCCCTTTTTTCGTAGATTCGTTTATTTAAAATGTTTTATCTCTTAAACCGTGCGTCCAAATCTTGAACCATTTTTATAATTGGATTCTTCGCGTCGAGATCTTCAAAACTAGATCCCATGTTGATACGTTTTGACGAACTTTTTTTTTCACGAAAAAACCGGACGAAAAAAACCGGGAGAAAAATCGAACCGGGAGCACGGTTTTTTTTCCCTTTCCAAAAGAGCCTCTCGCGAAATCACAACCGTGCCTCTCGTAGAAGCAAAACCGTGACTCTCGTGGAAGGAAAAAAAAACAGAAAACGCGTTTTTTTCGTTTCCGAGAGGCACGGCCGTGACTCCCGCGAAAGCACAACCGTGCCTCTCTCGAAAGCAAAACCGTGACTCTCGCGAAAAAAAAAAACCAGAAAACGCGTATTTTTTTCCCTTTCCGAAAGGCACGGCCGTGACGCACAACCGTGCCTCTCGCGGAAGCAAAACCGTGACTCTTACGAAAAAAAAAACAGAAAACGCGTTTTTTTCGTTTCCGAAAGGCACGGCCGTGACTCTCGATAAAGCACAACCGTGCCTCTCGCGGAAGAAAAACCGTGACTTTCGCGAAAGGAAAAAAACGCGTTTTTTCGCGCAAATTTTTTTTTTCGAATTTTTTTTATCGAAAAGCTAAGAAAAACCGGGAGAAAACCAAAACGTCGAAAAAACCAAAAAAACCGTCTAAAAAGCCGAAAACGCGTGCGAAAAAAAAACAAAATTCGAAAGAAGCGTCCAGAGCACGACACGCGGTGAATGGCTGAGAACGCACCAAATGACGCTGATCGTTGCGAGGCTCCCGAAGGAGCGCTCGTTAACTAGTTGCTCCCCTAATAGACAAGGCGGCGGGTGCATGATACTCCCTCCGTTCCTAAATATAAGTCTTTGTAGAGATTCCACTATGAACCACATACGGATGTATATAGATGCATTTTAAGTATAGATTCACTCATTTTGCTCCGTATGTGGTCTATAGTGGAATCACTCCAAAGACTTATATTTAGGAACGGAAGGAGTATATCCGATGGTAAGGCTAGTGGCCCACGTCGAGCACTAGTCTGATGGGGAGACGAAACATTTTTTGTATTAAAAAAATGCAATGTATAAGTTGAGCCTGCCCTGCCCTGAGACTTATACCACCGACCGTCATGGAGACGTCAAGTACGGCGAGCACGACCACATGTCATGATTGCTTACTCTGTGTGTCACATAATTAGGCTTAAGTCGAGTGTTTTTGGTCGCTACTCAGCAGCATAGAGTGTTGTAAACCGAGTGTCTTTCCTTTGTCGTGTGTTTTGCTGATTCGGCTCGGCTTACACTGATATTAAGCCAAGTGGCCAACAATTTATACTCGGCTTATGGAGAAGCACAAGGCAAAAAAAAAAAAAATCTTGCTGGAGCGATGTACTATGTCTTCACTTTGCGTTAGTGTCGGTCTACCAGATATGGTTGTATACACCCATTGTCTAAAGGCCAGTACTAGCCGCCGGTGCGCCGGCCTAAAGTTTGGGCCGGTCCTTTTTTAGCCGTTCGATTAGAACCTTCATAACCACACGACTTATTTATCCTTCATCTCATCCCGTGCGGCGCTGGCTCGCCGTCGAAGCGCACGCGGTCGCTTGGTTTTCGGCCCCCTTGTCGCGCCCATCTCGCAGCGCTGCTACCTCAATCCCGCTCACCTCCGTCGTCTCCGTCATCGTGCTCCGCCGATTGGGTCCGCGTGGGCCGTGGTTGAACTACCTCGTCTCGAAGGGGTTGCAGCACGATCGCCATGATTTGCAGCCGTCGTCGAATGGTTGTAGCTCCGCCGCTGTAAGGTTCCAGCACGGCTGTTGTATAGTTGCAGCTTGCCGCCAGGAGATGCCACCCCACCGTCGACTGGTTGTAGCTCGCCATCAGGGTAGCCGCCCCCTCTCCCCGCTGATCGTTTGCAGCTTTTTCGCTGCCTGTTCCAGCAATTATGGAGTATGGACCACGGTTGAAGCATCTTCATCGATCGTCCCTGTGAACGGGCACTCCATTGCATGCATGCAGCTTTTTTTCGCCGCCGGTTCCAGCACGGGCGATGTATGGATGCAGCTCGCCGTCAGAGGGTAGTCGCCCGCCGTCGACTGGTTGCAGCTTTTTTCGCTGCCGGTTCCAGCACGGGCGATGTATGGATGCAGCTCGCCGTCAGAGGTAGTCGCCCGCCGTCGACCGGTTGCAGCTTTTTTCGCCGCCGGTTCCAGCACGGGCGATGTATGGATGCAGCTCGCCGTCAGAGGGTAGTCGCCCGCCGTCGACCGGTTGCAGCTTTTTTCGCCACCGGTTCCAGCACGGGCGATGTATGGATGCAGCTCGTCGTCAGAGGGTAGTCACCCGCCGTCGACCGGTTGCAGCTTTTTTCGCCGCCGGTTCCAGCACGGGCGATGTATGGATGCAGCTCGCCGTCAGAGGGTAGTCGCCCGCCGTCGACCGGTTGCAGCTTTTTTCGCCGCCGGTTCCAGCACGGGCGATGTATGGATGCAACTCGCCGTCAAGGGATAGCCGCCCGCCGTCGACTGGTTGCTGCTTTTCCCGCCACCGGTTCTAGCAAGGGTGGATCAAGGTTGGAGCAGGGCATCGCAGCACCCGGTGGATTCCCCCGTCATCGCTCCTCGTTGCAACTTCTTCGGCTTGCCCTGCGACGCTGAATTCTGCTACGGCAACGACTCCTTGGTCCCTTCACTATTCTCAGGGAACATGGGAGAGAAGATGCGGTGGTTAGAGAGATGCACGTGAGATGCGGCGTGGTCGGGTGAGAAAAATGAGTGGATGAGAAGCTGAGAAGGAACGGTAGAAAAGATAAGATGCCAGCGATGCATGGCCCCCCACAATCAGGAAGGCACGTGAAGGGAGAGACCGGCGGAGTTTTTAGCCGGTCGTCCGGCCGCAAACGTTTACCTTGTCTAAAAGTTTACACCCGGTCGACCGGCCGATTGTTGGGCCGGCCGCGTCGTTGTTCTAGCATTTTGATTGGTCGAGAATGCCACCTACGGGCCCGCACTGACCAACCCTTATTCCATTGCCTTGTCTCTTTCTTTTTCCATCTAAACCATTCGTTGCGGCTATACTTGAGCTATGAGCCTATGACCCGGCGTCTCTTAATCCATGCTTTCGGCACCGGCAAACGGACAGCCGCTCGTCATGGCGACACCATGGCCATGCGCCATCAATTGCGCGTCGTCCTCGTCAACACAGCGACGCCATTTGCCAGGTGCTCTGATGCATCTTCAACGTATTTATAATTTTTATTGTTTCATGTCATTATATTATCAATCTTAAATACTTTATATACAACTTTATATCATTTTGGGACTAAACTATTAGCAAAGTGTCTAGTGCTAGTTGCTATTTTCTGCTTGTTTTTTATTTTCCAGAAAATCTGTATCAAACAGAATCCAAACGCTAGGAAACTTTTTGACAATTTTTTCTGGACAAAAAAGACCCTAGAAGCTTTGTGAGGAGACCAAACGAGAAGTGGGGAGACGACAGGGCAACAGGGGGCGCCCTGTTACCTTATGGGCCCCACGTGGCTCCATCTGACCAAATTCCACTTCTACAAATTCTCAAATATTAGGAAACCTCCAAAGAGCCACTCGAAACAAATTTTCCGCTGACGGAAGCTTTTGTTCTTCCGCAATCCCATCTGGAGGCCTTTTCCGGTACTCTGCCGGAGGGGGAATCGATCGCGGAGGGCTTTACATCAACCTTGTAGCCCTTCTAATGATGTGTGAGTAGTTCACCGTAGACCTACTGGTCCATAGCTAGTAGCTAGTTGGCTTCTTCTCTCTATCTGTTTTCCAATACAATGTTCTTCATGATCTCCATGGAGTTATATCCGATATAATCTTCTTTTGTGGTGTGTTTGTTGGCATCCAATGAATTGTGGATTTATTATCAGATTATTCATTGAAAGTAATTGAGTTTTTTCTAAACTTTATTATGCATGATTATTATAGCTTGGTATTTCTCTCCAATCTATTCATTTGGTTTGGCTTACTAGATTGGTTTATCTTCAGTGGGAGAGGTGCTTTGTAATGGGTTCCATCTTGCGGTATCTTCACCCCAGTGATAGAAAGGGTAGCGAGACACGTATTGTATTGTTGCCATTAAGGGTAAAACGACAGGGTTTAATCATAATATTTCTTGGTTTTATTCTATCTACATCATGTCATCTTTCTTAAAGTGTTACTCTGTTTTCCATGAATTTAATACCATGGATGCAGGCAGGAGTCGGTCAATTGGTGGAGTAATAGTAGTAGATGTAGGCATGAGTCGGCCTACTTGTCACAGACATGATGGCTATATTCATGATCATTGTCATGAATAACGCCATAATTATGTGTTTTCTATCAATTGCCCAATAGTAATTTGTCTACCCACCATTGCTATTGTTTCGAGAGAAAATCTCTAGTGAAAACTATGGCCCTAGGTCTACTTTAATGATATTACTAAAACCAAAAATACATTGCTGCAATTTATCTACTTTCTTTTTTATCTATCTACCACTATCAGATTTAATCCTTGTTAACGAGTTCAACGGGATTGACGACCCTCTTGCCGCGATGGGTGCAAGTATTTGCTCTTTGTGTGTGCAGGTGCTATTCACTAGGATTTGACTGGTTCTTCTATTGGTTCGATATCTTGGTTCTCGCTGAGGAAAATATTTATCAGTTACTGTATTGCTTCAGCCTTTCTCTTCGGGAAAATTCCAACACAACTCACAAGTAGCATGTGCTTTCCACACTTGTCGCCCTCCTTGCCATAGCGACACCATGTTTGTGCTGCAAGCTCAGACCACCATCATGGAATCGGTGCCGTGTCGTGGGAACAAGACGAGACACATGTTTTGTTGGAAGTGAAGGGGTACTGAAACTGGTAACACACCATGCTGGCACCGTGCACAAAATGCTAGAACCAGCTACAAAAATTGTTGTGCACCTCGAGGCACCCCATGCACCCAACACGTGACATCTATTGCAACCGACTTTGTGAGTTGCTGGAACTGGTGAACGGCGATGCTGTAACTGGTGAACGGCGATGCTGAAACGGTAGAGTGAAAATGCTAAAATAGCGGCACCCATGGCATTCCACCGATGACATTTTTGGTACAACCAATGTTCTAAAATGTTGGAAGCAGCATCATAAAAGTTTCAAAAGAAAAACAAAGAAGTTGATGCCCGGGCTCCCCGCAACAAAAGTTGCAACCGGTGGCCTAGAAAGCTTCAATCGGCTACAGGAAAGCTTCAACCGAAAAGATGGAGAAGCTATTCGTTGGGGCACCGTTCACCAAAAAGCGGCAACTGGCGGCCTAGAAAGCTTCAATCGGCGACTGGGAAAGCTGCAACTTGCTAATGGCGGCGACATGCGGCTGGTGCTGCAAGAAGGGGTGTGGCAGCGACTGGTGGTGCAAAAGAGGGTGCGGCAAGGAGCGGCTGGTGTTGCGACGAGCGGCGACATGAGCGAGGATGTGGGTGCTATCGTGGCTCGTCGAAGCACACACATGCGGTGGCCTAGGCAGATACATCCCGTGTCAAACGTATTTTGAAACTGGAGACGAGGGAAGAAAATGATGATGTGAGGACAAATCGAACGACTGTTGCCTACTGAATCGCATGGCTGCGCGACGACCGACACATATTTGGACCGGTCGACTAGCGTCTATCATCACCCTAATAGATATCCGTCTGTTACGAGGGGAAAATATCAGATGCTACCGGCACTTAGATGATGCCGTGATACAGGCTCTTGGGCCGTTGGATCTCAAACCTAACGGCTCCCAGTAGCTCTTAATTTATTTTGGCAAAAAAGCCATCCAAGAGTCTTAAAATTGTGGTAGATATATCAGCTTCTCAGATGCCGTCAGATATGAAATCCAACGGCTCTTAGAAACACGTATCACGGTATCACCTAGGGGCTCCCCTCTTACAAGGTTATCAATGTAAAAGGTTCGTCGCATTGTCACGGTCACGACCAACGTTGGAATTTGAACTTTATTCGTGTCAGTTTTGACCTTGCCGTGACTTGATGATAATGATGGAATAGTTCAAACGACGGGAGTCATCAGATCCTGGCTGACTTGGCCTGCACCTTGATATGCATGGTGGAGTTGTAGTGCACCACCTCCGGCCGCACCGTCTGCAGCGAGAACACCTCTGACTGCAGGTAGCAGAACCCGTCGCCGGGGTCGGGGCCGTAGTAGAACTGCGCCGCCGCGTAGGCGCAGTCGTCCAGGCACACCTTCTTGCACGCCTCCTCACTCACCCTCTCCACGGCCGGCATGCTCGTGGCGTGATCGTTGAAGTAGCCCGTGCCCGGCACTGACACCAGCCGGTGCTGTGCGCGCCGCCCTGGTGATGATGAGCCACACGACATTGGCGGTGGATTCGTCGGGACACAGCTGCGGTTGGGCTGCCGGAAGTCCACCGCCCGTAAGTTGGCGGTGTCGGGGCAGCTGCACTGCGTGCCGTCCGTGCACACGTCGTACACGCCGCAGACGGTTGGGTACGCGCAGCCGCCGTCCGGGAAGACGCGCAGCACGTCGAACAACGGCTCCCAGCCCGAGCTAGAGTTCCATTCGTAGAGCCGGAGGTGGTCGTTGTGCTCCAGCCGCATGTACTGCACCGTGCCCGCGCCCACGGTGGGCAGCTGGATGGTGGCCAGCGCTGGCGCTCCTGGCCGGGCGGACACCGTGAGGCTGCCGTTGGTGTACGTCTCCTAGGCGCCGACCGCGGTCTCGCCAAAGCCGAGGTGGTAGTAGCGCTGCGGCGACGTGGCGTTGACGTAGGCGCTCAGGGCATCGTCCTCGACGGCGAGGTAGAGCCTGCCGTCGTGCCAGTCAGCCGTTGACGTGTTGGCGGTGAGCCGCACGCCGTGCTTCAGCGACTGCCCGACGAGGAGCGCGTCCGTGGGGTGGTCGAACGACTGCCACACCGTGGCATTGCGCCCGTCGAGCAGCACGAAGTTGCTGTAAGGGTCGGGATCGATCTACAGATAGCAGCTAGGGTTCGTGGTGGAATGGGGAACTTCGGTAGCGTGTATTTCCTCCCAACCTCCCTCACAGCTAAAAATTCATTACAATCGGCCGCAGCCGCCCTCCAGTCTAAAGCCGACCAATTCAAACGTTATACAGTGCTATTTAACTACCGAACCCACTCAGGGCCGCCGTTCCACATGGGCTTCATCTTGACTCGAGTGAACCACGCCACAGGCCCGCTCGAGGCCTAGTTCTCTGCCACTACTTCCTCGCTTGTCGGATGGTGAACAGTACCTGACTCTGTTGCCGCTTGGTGGTGACCTTTAGTATCCTGCACCCGTGTGCCGCTGACAATCCTCCCTCCTTAAGAGCCGGCTTGTCCCCAAGCCGGAGCACGGGGAAATTGTTGCTTGAGAAACTCCAAATCTTCCCACGTAGCATCAGCTGGCGAAGAATCAGACCAGTGAACCAGAGGCGCGGGTACAGATACCGTGTATGGGTATGGGAACAATCTAAAACCCGAGGTGCGGGTACAGGTATGGGTTTTAGCGAAAAATATTGATACGGGTTAAGGGTTTGCGCGACCATTACCCGCACCCGAACCCGGCACTAACATTGTCAGTGCCGGTTTGCTCTAAGTTTAATGGGCATGAAAGTAGACTTCTAAGTTTGACCTGGCTGTCCTTGTGGCCTTCGAGCTGGAGTTCGCAGAGCGGGCTCGTGGCATTAGCACAGTAAACCAGAAGAGAAGCATCAGGCCAGAGCTAGATCCTGCCACGATAGTAAGCACCTCGCTTTCCTGAGGGATTGGCGCAGCGAAGGAGAGCATGTCACCAGCGAAGAGGTTGAGGACACGAGCAGGGTGCAGGCCCTTGGTGTGGTGGGGACGATGAGACCATCGAATGCACCGACCATAAAAAATACAATTTGCACAGCTTAACTGATCATAAAAAATATATTTTGTGTATATTTTGGAAGTAATGATGAATGAGTATATAAATAAAAAACCAAACATACCTAAGACAAAACAATGTTTGTAGAAATCTTATATGTTCAAAAGTCATCACATCTATAATCATTTTTTCCTTAGATCAATCAAATAGTATGTTCACATCATTATAGACACTATCACGCACATCATAAAAAATTACATCATGATTAAAGAAACCAATTTAACATTTACCTTTCCATTCACGTGCTATCTATGTGCCTCACTCTCATATATGGTCCATGCAGCAACACTCTCACACAAAGACTGGAGCAAAACAGCAAGGCATATCGAAAACAACATCTAATATCATACTAGGAAATAGATTCATGCAGACAGTCCATAGTTTAAGATCAATTGATACAATACTTCAACGACGAGCATCACTCATCTCAACTGAAACTTAAAAGAATGAAGCTTAAGTGGGGCATGCAACTGAACGTGTCTTACCAACGTTTCAGATCTGCAATTTGAGCACATATGTCAGGAACGGCACGACAGTAATCAAGGAGCGTCTGAACAATGCTGAAAGGACGGATCGGGCTTCATCTGACTGAATGATCTTCATACTCGAATGGGAACCTCTCTAGCTTTCTGGTGCCAAGATCATACATGTTGATGTTGCCACGTACTTGTGACGCTTGCTGATCAAGGTAGTATATGCAGTTTCCAAACACGGATGGCAGCTTATCTGCATCGACTGATAGGCACCTAGCACCGAGGAAGAGCGCCCGGCTGCCAATGTTCCTCACAGGTTTTAGCAGTTTCCGCTCAATGTCGACCCTGAAAACTTGCACCCTTTTGTGTTGGCGACTTACAACTAGCAGTTCTCCGGCAGACTCGACCAGGAAGTAATCACGGACGCCGTTGTCAGATGACTGGGCAATCAGTTGAGCGTGATAGTGCGGTGCCGTGCCCACAACCTTGAATATTTCTCCAACGTAATGGACCACGTAAAAGTGGCCGGCATAGGAAAGTACGCTTATTACATTGTCCCACGGATTGTCCCTGAAGCCTTCTAACTGCACCTGGCAGAGAGGGCTGGTTGCGTCAGCACAGTAAACCTCTTCTGCACTCTGGGCCTCGCACTCATCTAGAAAGGAGAAGAGAAGCATCGGGCTAGAGCTAGAGCCGGCCACTGCAGTGAGCACCATGCGTTCCTGAGGAATCGGCGCAGCAAATGGGAACATGTCACCGGTGAAGGGGTTGAGGAGACGAGCAGGGTGCAGGCCCTTGCTTCCTCCAAGGACGAGGAGACCGTCGGAGGTACCGACCACGATGTTTTGGTCGTACTCGAGCTGCGACACACGGAGGCGGAGGAATCGCCCCGTGGAGAGCTGGAGGAAGAGACGGCCCGCGTCGTCGTCGCGAGACCAAGGCCAGGGCTCCACGTCGTCCACACGATCCGCTGGCTTCTCCTGGTCGAGCATCACCCAGTCGCGCGGGCGAAAACGGTGGTCGACCACCCCGGACATCGGAGGCGGCTTTGGGATGGCAGCGCGCCAGTTGTGGCAGACGGCCCTCATGTCCAGGTAGGAGACGACGTCGCTGGTGGCCAACAGCGAGTCGCCGACCTTGCGCACGAGATCCATGCGAAGAGACGACCACACTACCATGCTTTGCTTCGACCTCCTACCCTCTGCCATGGTGTTCGCTCACACGAAGTGGAGATGGGTATGAGATTGTTGAGCCCGTGCGTAGCTTCGTGCATATATATAGGAGTACGAGATCTGATGGATGGATGACCGGCCGGACGCTTCGTTTCACGTTGTGGCTGGCCAAAGGAATTTAACTCCCGTACTATGTGCGGTCCTTCGCTATTCCCAGAATCTAGTGGCAGTGACGCCGCGCCATGATAAATGTGACCGGTTCGCCTCCCAAGGTCGTCGCATAATAAAACCACATATAGTCTCATGCGTCCCCTCCCAAGGTCGCATGCAATTCCTTCCGCCTTCCCAAGCTAGGCCGCGTTCATACGCGACAAACCAGTGTCATGCTGGAACACACATCTAAATGTACACTACGGCCGGCCGAATACCACAACTAATCTTTGTGTAGTACTTTCTCCTTTCCGGTTTATACTCAAAATTTTAGTTTTTTTATTTTATAAGGCTCAATTTGGTTGTTTTCCATCACATGTTCAGATTCTAAGGTGCATTAAATCATTGCATGCAAGTATTAAGAGAAAATTGGCCAATACATGTAATTTATGCATGCATGCATTGCAATTAATGCATTGATAAACATACTTTTTAAAGGAAAATAAGAGCATTAATTAGATGCTTTTGCAAACTACAAAAAGTATTCCACCACTAATCATCTACCTTGGTTGATGAGATTTTTGAATTGAGCATTATAAACCGGAAAGGAGGAAGTATTACCAGTAGCGAAATACTACTAGCTAGCAGCAGCCAGCAGCCGAGTGGGACGGGTCAGAGATTCACGAGGAACAGCCCCTATGAGACGGGTCACCTTGCCGCGTCAGGCCCATTGAGCTGGCACAAACATTTCAGCCATGTTGTTTTTCTGGACTGGTGTCAGTTTTCACGAGATGACTACTCGTCGGCGGGCGTGGGCGCAGGCGCGCACGGATGTGATGGCGGTAATCGGGTCTCCGGGGCCGGGTTCATCATATATGGCATGTTTTCGGTTTTTCTCCACCTCGGTTTCCCGGCGACTCCTCATATTCATCTTCTGCTTGGTTCTTTGTCTCAGCCGAACGAGATGGTGGGTGGCCGGAAGCATCCCAGTAGCATACACAGGATGTTTGGGTGCTCAATAAAACTCACGTTGCCAATTTTTCGTGTCATGAAAAATATCTGATCCCGTTTGGGTGGTTACCAATATTTTGGCAAGTTAATGACTCTTTGTCCATAAGATCTCAAGTTTGCCTCCTCCTCCCATTCGCGCCGCGGCCGGCCCACCCCATCTCCGATGGTCTTTCGGCCATGGAGGTGCCTAGGACCTCGGGCCCCCGCCAACGGGAGGGACCCTGTTCTCGTTCTTGTTAGGTTCTTCATCATGGTTGAGGCCGTGTGATAGCGGCGATGCCCCTCAGCAGCAATAATGTCTCCCACACTCTATCCCCGTCCTGATGGTGCGTCTAGCGTCGTCTAGCAATGGAGGAGCGATGATGGCGGCGCACCTTCGGCTAGCTACAGTGCTTTTAGTCGTTGCTAGGTGGTCCACAGACCTTGATGTAATTTTTTTTTCATTTTTTTGTTCATTATACTGTCATGATTGAAGATGAATATATTGGAAGTTTTCTAGCAAAAAAATGACTCTTTGTCCACTTTAGTAAAAAAATTCTGCCAATGTCGATCAACCCAATCTGAAGTCGTGTTCACTTCCCCTCATTTCCTCCCTAACCCTAGGCGCCTAGGGCAACTCTCCCCTCCATACTTCACCGGTGAGTCCATGGATTCGCCTCCACTCTATCTGCCGTTTCGGCGGCCGGTTGCGGGGAGAAGAATTCTGGGGCCTCCGCTCCGATTAGTACTTTAGGTTAGGCTTCTTTAGTCCTCGCAGGTGCGGCGCTCGGGGAGATGGTGGCGCTACTTCTTCGAGTTTATCTTACAGGTTTCGACCCATGAGTTCATCATCTAGACGTAGTCGACAGAGCTCCCGGCGTACCTGCCATCTCCTTGAAGCGGTAAGGTTAGGGTTTCTTGCCATGTGGCGAAATTTGGGGTCGGGTGCTTCAAATCTATGCAAGGGTTCAACTGCGATGACTACAGCTCTAGCACGTTTGTCCTTAGGGCACGCGCACGTAGACTTTCTAACTGTCATCGACAAGGGTCAATCCAGCTCCGATAGGGTAACGGCAACAACGCCGCGTCGACGACTCATTTTGGCGGAGGTAGTGGTTGTTTGGTGGTCTTGAAATCTTGATGTGATTTTTGTTATGTTTGAGATATTTTGTACTTCCGGTGAACTTTGATAATACATCTGGATCATTTTCGAAAAAAAAACTCAATGGCAATAAAAAAAAACCTCAATAAGAATTTTTGTTATCCATGATCAGACTAAAATAGCAACAAACACCCGCAGCCGACGACGCAAGATAGCTCCTCTAGTTGGTCTCATCTGAAATGAAAGTTGCCTCCTCAGACCCGATCATGAGGACAAACCCGTGCACATGTTGACAGAGAATTAGTGTTTCCGTATTTCCATTGCCTTCGTTAGCCGTTTTGGTGTGTGGAGGCGGTAGGACCATTGTTGCTTTGTATTGTGGTGTAATTTTTCTTCTCAAAGAAAGTATTTTCTTTGCGATGTTTGTGTGTCTTTGGTGGAGATCTGCAAGCAATGTAGGCATTTTCCAATAGAATAGAGGTGACAACTGTATATCCATATTTGGCGTAGCCGTCACGGTCTACTCCATATAGCGAGTGGTTCTCATAGCTAAAAGCACCCAATAAAAGGTGACTACCAATGTACTCCCTCCGTTCCAAAATAGATGACCCAACTTTGTACTAACCTAGTACAAAGTTGGGTCATCTATTTTGGAACGGAGGGAGTATTGTTTTATGTGTATATTTTAAAAAAACATTCGTCAATTCCTAGTACCCTTGATGTTGGTATGTCACTAGAATACCATATCACACACTTATTTTGACAAAGGAATCTCTGTCTTGGGCCATGGCACCTCCCCCTACATATTTAGCTCAAAATGTTGACGTGGGAGTGCACGCTGTCCACGTGAACTAACAGCCAACTCGTTTGAGTAGGGTTTGGTATGTCACGCAGCTTTGTTGCCGGGTGGTGTGGGTGTAACGTGACTGCGGCACAGTACCGCGCGCGCGCCGGTATTATAAGTTACCCTGAAAGAAGCTAGCTAGCTAGCTAGGCGAGAACAAAGCATACTATCTATCTACCTGAGGGAACAAGAAGGAGCTTCGATGGCCGCGTTGCTTCGGTTTGCCGCGAGGAAGGTCTGCGGCCATGCCGGCCTTGAGCGACCACTGCAGGGCAGTTCCATGGCGGCCAGGTCGCTCGCCGTCGTCAAGGAGGAGGAGCCGCGGAAGCTGCCGTGGACTATTTTCCATGGCAGGCTGCGCTCACTCCACTGGTTCAGCAGCTCCCCTGAATCACCATACGATCCTCTCACCAACAATCACAAGGTACGTACGTCGCATGCGCTCCTTTGTAAGTTGAAACCAAAGAATTTATTTTGTATGTTGAACCGAACCAAATCACCATACTAACTAACTACGTGTGTGCGGTCGTGGAACCAAAGAATTTACTTACTCGCTAGTACTCCCTCCATTCACAAATATAAGATGCTTCCCTTTTTTCTGCGTCAGATGTATATAGATGCAGTTTACTATGTTTGTTCATTTTATTTCAGTCCGTGTGTAGTCCATATTGAAATATTCAAAACATTTTATATTTGTGAACAGAGAGAGTACTTAAATTCTAATGCGTGCAAAAATCATCTATACATTTCATTGCCCATGCAGCACTTCCCTGTGAGCCTCGGCACACGAGGATTGGAGGAGAAGCGGCTGGATTTGCTCCGTTTGCTCCGCGAGATGGACGATCTCCAAGCTGAGAGATGCGCCATGGAGATCAAGAAGAACACCAAGCTGCTCCAGTTGCTTGGGCGACCCCCTTCAAAACCATGGTAATTACATACGATTATATATTTGGAATTACTGCGCTATGTATCTACTTAATTTTTAGGTACTCATTGTTGATTAGTTAATTCGTGACAATGTATGTTTAATTAACTCGCATACTGTTCGTAGGTCAGCTGAAGATTTCAAACGACACTTTGGCGTTTATCACTTTCAGGACTTTATACTATCCCTTCCAGCTATGGCATGTGCAGTCCTTCGCTTTGTCGTTATCTCTATTTTCGCCCTTCTTCTTACTTTATGAGTACTGTACATCTACATCTAGGACCGGCCAGAATTATAAGGAGCATACACTTTCCGAGAAAGATTTAGCTGCGACCAAGGAGTAGTCTAGCTTATCATTTGGACCAATGTATTTGATATCGGAAGTGTGTGCTATACTACATTACTTCTGTGAAGAATGAGAGCTACATTGCAGCTGTACTACGAATGGTTTATCAACCAAATAAATGTTCTTAACTCCCTAAAAATGCCCTTATTTTATATGGACGCAAGTGTTCTTGAGGAGTTAGTGTCTTTGTGTTGAGTATGTGAACCGGAGCTCCTATATTCATAATCATTGCATGTATTGAATCGGTATTGATGCTTTGCTATGCACTGTTTCACCATCAAAAGTCGAAAGAAGAATATACTTCCCGTGCGCACACAACTGAGGATATCTTTTGAGCAGTTAACCCTTTCTAGCCCTTTCCTCAAATTTGTAACTCTTCAAGAATTTGAAGGGTTGTTCCTCAAACTTGTCTCTTTCTGCTCAAATTTGAGAAGAAAACCATTCTCCTTCAATTCTCAATCCTCCCCAACGCTCTCTTTCCTCCACCAATGCCAAGGGCGCTTTTCCCCGCCCTCCCGACCATGGTCTGGCCCCGATGCAAACACACCCCTGCCGACCCCGGTGAGGTTCCGTTAAGAATCTAGCAAAACTGACACGACATAGAAGCACCACCATGGGAAAATCTGCGCGCACACAGATCAACACATATGCATAAAAACAAGGCTGATAGCCGCAACCACGGGCTATGATCGCTGCCGGAGTGGATTTCGCTGCCATGGAGAAGGGGAGGGATCGCCGGGTTTGGCGGTGGCGGCGACTGGGTTGGTTGGGTGGGGAGTCTGACCGTCGGGGAGATGGGGTTTGTTAGGTTGTTTCATGGAAAAAGAAAAAGGAGGGAGAGGCTTCCACGCGGAGTCAAGTCTTCAGACAAGGAGTAGGTCAACACAATTTTTAAGTCCTGAAATTTGAGGTGTTAATTTTACGGGATCTTTTGGAAAGAGTTATGTTTTATGGAATAGTCTAGAGAAGGGTTGCTACTGTTTGTGGACCCCGCCACCAAGTATTAGATCCAGGGATCCATCCATCTGTATGTATTGTGGTTCAATAGATACTTCAGCATTTGTGCGTGCTTGTTAGCGAAACTAGATGACACACCATACGTTGCTGCAGAAACTCTTAGCGACGGACACAATACTTGGATGGTGCACCTCCCAATATTCCGGTGGTATATTCACAATGTGTCAATATTCCGGTGGTGAACCTCCCAATATTCTTGTGTGGTGCCGCATGTTTTCTTCATATATAAGAAGGGAAATCGACCTTGTACAGGACAAAGGTCTAATGTGATGGATACTATTATGGAAGCTTTTCCATCCAGTTTCAACAATAAGTTGAATATATTCTCCACACTCTTGAATAAACTTCATGGATACTTCCCAGAAACACGAAAGCAAATAGAAAACTCAGAATTTGATATGCATTATATTTATATATGCAACCAGCAAAACATATATCCATGGCCATAGCAACGCACGGGCATTCTACTAGTAGGTTAATTAACTGCACAATTCCCACTTAATTGTTGATTGGAGAAACTATTGAACAAAGGAATCGTTAGTTTTGTTTTAGAACGAAGGCTCAAGAAAAAGAATCATTAGTAGCCCGTCATCATCTGCCTTGGTCGCGCTGCTCATTCTAGTGAGCCCAATACACCGGACAGGAGACAGTACCTATGTTGCTCCCACCATGACCAGCCTTAATATCATTTAAGTATGTTGCATAACGAGGCTCTCTGCCTGTGTGTTCATCTGACACTCTTCTTAATTCGCTTATAACTGCATAAAGCAAGCACCAGCGCGTGACCATTTACTTTAACAAACGACATGGTTGGTATGATTTGGTTTTGATTGAACGCCTCAAGGCTCAAGTCCAAACCAAACCATACTTGATACAACAAACTCAACACCTCAAGGCCGCTGCAGTAGGATGCACGGCAAACAACGCGCCGCGTTCCTGCCGTGGTGCGGACAAGCGGGTGACCTCGCTCTCCCAACTGCCCTCGCCGCCGCACGAGGCACAGTGTCCGGCAAAGCCAGCTAGCATAGAGGGTGCTTGGATACGTTTTAGTCCCATGACTAAAAGTAGTGGGACTAAAACTTGCTAGCCTCACCCATGCTTAGATTCAAATACTAAAGAGACTAAAATCAAGTTATTGAGTATTTATTATCCTCCAAATCCTCCAATCCAGAACTCGCATGTGTTAAAGGAGAGGTATTAAATGAGGAGAGAAAGAGCTAATACATATTTTAGTAGGTTTCCTATGACTAAAAAATTTTAGCCTCAAGACTAGCCCCAGCCTCTCTTAAGTCAGGGGTGCTTGAAATTTTAGCCTCTAAAAAAGACTATTTTTAGTCAGACTAAAAATAGTCCCTTGGATCCAAGCACCCTCATAGCTAGCATGGGCACGGCTGCGGAGCTCGGACCAAATTTATGTGCTTATAGGCCTACTATTCAATGTGCTGATGAGATAGAAACCATCACTGCCTGTCTCCATCTCCGGCCTATGGGAATCCTTCCTAGTAAAAGAGGTTTATGAGCCAAAGTGAAAAGTGAAAACGCATCCCTGAGAGTGGCGTTTTTGGCTCATAGGTGTAGATACACATGAAATTTGTATAAAAATACATTTCAAATTGTTAAAAAAAATCCCGCGTGTACCTTCGGACAGACATCCTATGTTCGCACACAAAATTTCAGTGAAAAAGACATTTTTTGTGGCATGTATTAAAAAGATAAAAGAAATGCCTTGCGAATAGCTGTAATCAAGCATCAAAAATTGTCTTTTTTACACAAGCCACAAAAAAAGTCCCTTTTCATCAAAACATGGTGCACGCACATATAATGTCTGGATTTACACGCATGATTTTTTTTTCTCGAATTTTGTTCTCTTTAAAATGTGTATTTAGACAATGTTGCTCCATTCAGGGCAGGCGTGAGCCGAGGTTGGCCCCAATGTATGTGAGCCCGCCTCGACGCCCGCATGCCGCTGGCCACTCGATCACGCACCCGCGCTCATGCTGTGCTCCGGATATGCGGGTGACCTCGCACTCCCAACTGTCCTCGCTGCCGCACGAGCCACTGTGTTCGGCAAAGGCAGCTAGCATGGGCATGGCGGCGGAGCTCGGGTAAATTCTTGGGGGCACAACAACGATTGCTTTGACTGGTTTTTCGTTGGCAAATGAGAATGGACAAACGGGCAGAATACAAATGTTTCCTCGTGGGCTTTGGAGAGGCATGACCGAGGTTGGCCCTGGGAAGCTCCGGCACTAAGGAAAGACGACCAAGGACTGATGTGCTAAAATACTAGTGCACAACTTTTGCTAAATAAGTGAGGGGCACAAATAGCTGTCACAAAATACAAATATAGGTTGTAAAACAGAATCCACCGTGCCGTTTGTAAAACAGAATTCACAAAATACAAACTATGAATGCAATTTACTGTACATCATAAAATATTTGACGACCTGCTAGATTCTTTCAAAATAGCCAAAAGAACGGGCCTGCTAGATTCTTTCTTTGCTTTGATTCATTTTCATATATGTTCCATGGTGGACTCAAACACAACAGCAAGGCACACGGAAAACAATGGCTAATAACATAGGATTATAGATTGATGCAAGCAGTGCATCATTTCAGATAAATTCTTACAATACAGCCCCAGCGACAACATGGCTCGTCTCATAACTCAAACATAGCACAACAAAGCTTATTAGAGGTTGCATGTAGCAGAACATATAACTATAGCATGATCAGAACTAATTGGGATCAATCTTAATTTCAGACGTTCAATTTGAGCACATATGTCTGGATGGGCAGTTGCGCAGTAACTGAGGAGCGTCTGAACAAGGCTTAAAGGACGAATGGCTTTATTATCTTCAAAAATGCAGGAGAGCCTCTCTACCTTGCCGTTGCTGAGATCATACTTTGTGAAGCTGTCAGTGCCAAAACAATGAGCATAGTATATGCAGTTGCTGTCGACGGACGGCAACTTATCTGCATTAACAGATAGACACTTGAAACCAAGAAAGAGTGCTCGGCTGCCAATGTTCCTCACAGGTTCTAACAGTTTTCGCTCAGTGTCGACCTTGAAAACCTCCACCAGGTCCTCCCAAGGACAACGACTAACAAGGAGCAGTTCCCGAGCAGATTCTACAAGGTAGTAGAAAGGGTTTTCGTCAAACGTCTTGGCTATCAGCTCACCGCGATAGCGCGGCGCCGTGCCCACGACCTTGAATAACCCTCCATCGTAGTCGACCACGTAAAAGTGGCCGGCGTAGGAAATTAGGCTGCGAAGGCCGAACTCGCTCTCCCCGCAGCCTTCGAACTGCACCTCGCATAGCGGGCTGGTGGGTTCAGCACAGTAAACCACGTCGTTGCCGCGGCAGTCTTCAAACCAGAAGAGAAGCGTGAGGCTAGAGCTAGACCCGGCCACGGCAGTCAGCACGCCGCTTTCCTGAGGAATTGGGGCTGCGAAGGGGATAAGGTCGCCAGTAAAGGGGTTGAGAAGACGAGCAGGGTGCAGGCCCTTGGTGTCGCCGAGGACAAGGAGACCATCGGAGGCACCGACCAGGATGTAGTCCTTCTCGTCGAGCAGCGGGACGGGGAGACGGAGGAAGCGCCCGCTGGAGACGTGAAGGAAGAGGCGGCCGTCGACGCCATCCGCGGGCTTCTCCTCGTCGAGCATGACCCACTCGCGCTCGAGGAAACGGTGATCGCCGCCCAGGCCTAGTGGAGGTGGTGTTGAAACTTGCCCAACAGGATCGATCACATCAAATAACACGAACGCACGCGCACACAAAACTGATAGCCAAGGGTTCTTGTCGTGCCCTCTTTTCCTCTTTTTTATTTTTTTTCTCCTTTTCTCTTAATTGTTCACAGTTATAATAAACTCACGCACCTAGTTTGTGTATATATATACACGTACCAGCCATAACATCGACCGACTCGAAACCTTACTCGTATTTGCTTTGGACTCTAGAAGCAACACGGACACAGCCCAACAAAGGCAAACTCCTAGCCTAATAGGAACACTACTACTAAGACACGCGAAGTCACTTTTCTAAACTAATCAACCGGCAACGCTGATCGCACTTCATACTAATCCGAATAGGACTCAAACATGACTATACGTACTGGTAATTTCAAACTTACCTAATTCATCCTAACTTATATTTGGATTACCTAACAATCACCTCCTATGTTAGAATAAATCCGAGACATACCGTCGATCATCCGAGGACCAAGCAATCACACAAGCACAACGCCGAGATTTGTTAACGAGGTTCACCGATATGGCTACATCCCGGGGCTTGACTACAGGCGCTCCTTCCCGTGACACGGTCACAATACCGCACACCGGCCATCCGGGCGCCGGCACACCGCCGGCTCCCCCTTGCGCGCCTGTGCTATTATGCTGGCATAGGTTACAACGTGTGTCTAGCCCGCTATATATGAGAGACCTAGGATACTAGTGTCCTACTAGGACACGATTCCATATACTATCTAAACACAATACAACTACAAGTCCAACTGTAACCTACCTTGTACACTATATTCGACACAACTCCAACAAACTCCACCTTGGCGAATATACTCCACCACCTTGAATTCGTCAATGCGTCAAACTTCCATGTACATTGGACTTGAGCTTGTCCCATGAGCACCGCTGCTACTCCAAGACTCCATATGACTCCACCTGCAACTTGTAGTCCCTTCTTTTCTTGACCACAGTCAACACTCGAGCAAAATTAAGTTCCTTATTACTCTAGTTTGTGCTCCCAACTTCCAAAGTATCAGTCCAACACCATCACACACTGATCACTAACGTGCGTGAAAGTGAACAACTCACATATTGGGTGTCACACATAAGAGTTATCTGAACTCAACATCACCGCTCCTTTCTTGACTGCATGTCTGAAACTTGAAGGAATTTCACCATTACTTGTAGTCATCCCGAGTCAAATTCGCAGTTGTCTCATCACATGTATGACCACCAGAGCCCTGACCCGTCTCCATGCCCCGTGCATGCCGCACGCCTCGCCGCTATTACCGCGTCGAGCCTCCGCTGTCCCGGTCGAGTCTCAAGGGTCGCGAACCCACACCACTCAACCCCCACTGCAGAGTATCACCGATCATCACCGACCGATGACGAGTTTCACGCTTCCATCAGACCACTGGGCTCCAATCCAAACTACGTGTCCCTCGCTTTTCCATCCCGCTGAATAGGCTTCGATTCTCTGGATCCTTACACCGTAGCCCCTCAATTCAGCTCCACCTCCAACATGACTCCATGGTAGATGATCAGTCCACCCTCGCACCCCATCGACTTCAAGCTCCGTGTGTACACCACCTTGAATCAACCCCGCGCCATAGTCTTGTCGAAGCCACACAAACCCTCGGGGCCTGCGCCACGTGTTTCCACGTCCAGAAGTCGGTCACCATCGGCATCACGCTCCTATGTCGTCATCGCCGATCCCACCACCGTCTTCTGTACCAACCGACCTGTGTCGATCCCGTCAGACTGCCCAGTCCGACCTAGCCGAACTCGTTCGACTGTATGACACGCTCAAGGCTCCCAAATCATCTTCCACGAAATTTCCATCCATCATCTGACAATTCCATCTTAGCTGACATGACTTCCCGCAACGCCTTCAAACATCCTCATTGTGCCAACAAATCTTTCACCCTTGTCTGCCATAATCCAAGGTTTTCAGTTCCGTTGAACTTCTCCACCTCAACCTGATACCCGATGACGGCATGGTTCTTTGTATGACTAACCCTGTGAAAAAATTATCCGAGCTTCTTTCCGTGATCCCCAAGTACGTGTGTACTGCTGCAAATCGAAAAGAGTTGCTTTAGTCTTCACGTGATTGCTCCCTGGCACCAATTCCGATGCTGGCTTGCTTTGCCAATTTTCTACACAAGTAGTGCTCCCTGCTCCCGATGGCTTGATGGATTTTTCTTCCGCTGAATCGATTTGCCTCTCGTCGTGCCCACTTGAGGACTCGGTCCTCTTTTTTTCCTTTAAACAAATCCGGTGCTCACACGGAATCGATCTCGGCCTGCATCACCCACACATCTCTAGGCCACGCCGGACACATCCCGCTCGGCCAGCCTCGCCTCGGCCACCCACGCATCTCTAGGCCACGCCGGACACATCCCGCTCTGCCACGCGCCATCAGTTGAACCGCATCGCTGCTGCCGCAACTCGCACGCGCCGCTTGACGATTCCGCCTGTACGCTCGCCCGACCAATCGTTCGATCGCCGCACGCCAGCCTTGTGTGCATACGCGCCTTCCGCTGATCTGCTTTGATTTCCAAACACGACTGCCGTCGTTCCCAAATCTTCAAGAGCAACCTTGATCCACCGACGCAGCAACATTCGCTGCCATGTCTCCGATCATGCTCATTGCATCTCGCTAGATTTCATCGACAACTTTCACGTGTTCTCCTCTAGATCAACAATCCATAGCCCGAACAACCTAGCTCATGATACCACTTGTTAGAATAAATCCGAGGCATACCCGTCGATCATCCGAGGACCAAGCAATCACACAAGCACAACGCCGAGATTTGTTAACGAGGTTCACCGATATGGCTACATCCCCGGGGCTTGACTACATGCGCTCCTTCCCGTGACACGGTCACAATACCGCACACCGGCCACCCGGGCGCCGGCACACCGCCGGCTCCCCCTTGCGCGCCTGTGCTATTATGCTAGCATAGGTTACAACGTGTGTCTAGCCCGCTATATATGAGATACCTAGGATACTAGTGTCCTACTAGGACACGATTCCATATCCTATCTAAACACAATACAACTACAAGTCCAACTGTAACCTACCTTGTACACTATATTCGACACAACTCCAACATCCTAATCCAAACATCCGACTTTTTATTTGACGAGACACGCAGACGATCACCTCTTCATCTTGTCCCACTGATCGCCTCCGGAGACGCGACTTACCGGATCACAACTTCGCTCTTCTTGCAATGATGATCACCACTGCAGCATCATCTTTTCCGTTCATGCCGACTCGTAGATTGGACCACGATTATCTGGACTACCAGCCACGCTGCCACATCTTAGCGTGCTGCATGCAGACTAAACGCATAGCCTCATGCAGGAACTCAACTTAACTGGTGCGTCCATCTTCACGTTGATCTTCATCTTCTCATCGGTTGCTTGTGCATGGGGAGACACATCTCTTCACCCGCCACATCTTCAATCTTTCTCATTGTCGCCGATGCCACATCTTATCGAACGACACCTCCTGTCCAGCGGCAACACAACTCGCCATATACGTGCAACTCATCTCCACCGTATATGAACTTGCCGGAATTCCACGACCACGAACGGAAACGCAAGGCACAAATTCCTTTTTCCGCCCGCTCTCACTCGCAATTCTCCTCTGCCAGTGACACATCTCAACTGCAGGAGAAGACTCACACACCTGAGCTCTTGGACGCACCTTACAAGAACTCATGTGCACACCTTGACGACAGCTCGCAACTTTGTCGCCTCTTCCTCGCTCCCCCCGAACGACGATCTTGACGAGATCTTCTAGCACCGCACCTCGGCACAACCTCTCCCGTCAACGATCTCCTTGCACCGCCTTGTCGACGACAACCTATCGCCCTCCTCCGGGTCGTTCTACCCGTTGCCACGCTCGCGACAGAACCTCACCGCCTTCTCGTCGCCTCTCCGGGGCAAGCGCAGCTTCACCCGAACCTTGCTCTAGATACCAATTGTTGAAACTTGCCCAACAGGATCGATCACATCAAATAGCACGAACGCACGCGCACACAAAACTGATAGCCAAGGGCTCTTGTCATGCCCTCTTTTCCTCCTTTTTATTTCTTTTTCTCCTTTTCTCTTGATTGTTCACGGTTACAATAAACTCACGCACCTAGCTTGTGTATATATATATACACGTACCAGCCATAACATCGACCGACTCGAAACCTTACTCGTACTTGCTTTGGACTCTAGAAGCAACACGGACACAGCCCAACAAAGGCCGACTCCTAGCCTAATAGGAACACTACTACTAGGACACGCGAAGTCGGTCTACCACATACGGAAGTATCTAGACATATTTTAGAGTGTAAATTCACTTATTTTGCTCCGTATGTAGTCACTTGTTGAAATCTCTAAAAAGACTTATATTTAGGAACGGAGGAAGTAATCAGGAGGAAATAATATACCTGAATACTGAAGTTGTGAGCATAGCTTATTTCTCCTTCTCGAGGCCAAATCACTCGGCCACTGCCAAAAGACCTAACACTAACACCATGACAAGATTAAATACCTAACAATTTGTTGGGACAAACCCGGTCCGGCAACGAACACCGAGTAGCCTCCGGCAACATGAACGCCGGACGAACCTCTCTCTCTCTCTCTCTCTCTCTCTCTCTCTCTCTCTCTCTCTCTCTCTCTCAGAGGGAGGTGGAAGGAGGAGGACACTTGACACAAAGTTTTTCCGGCGATATACGCCACGCCGCACGAACGGCGTTTCTTTTCCTTGAGCTCAAACTCAGCTCAGCACATACTGTCTGTTCAACTCAAGCCCTAGAGAAAATAAAGTAAATGATACCTCCGATTTAAAAGGTTTAAGAAGTGGATAGTGATGCTCTCTGCCCCGCGCCCCCCATGAACTTGGTTCTGCCCTCATTTTTAGCCGTAGTTTCTTTGGCTTGCATCGACAGGACTACCTGCACCCCCTAGCTATTTTCTTTCTAGTTCTTATTTTCTGCCTTCGCTTTCTGGGTGCTCTAGGTTTGCATGCCTGCAGGCCCAGTCTATCTCTGTTTCTGCTTTTTTGCTTCGGGTTCCCGCGCTCTATCTCGATGTATCCATGTACATGTACTCACAATGAATAGACACCTACGTATTTTATCTTGGAACGTTCGTGGACTGGGGCGACCGAACAAGTGTACTGATGTCAAATCTGCCTTATTAAGCAACCAACCCTGCATCTGTAATTTGCATGCAGCAGACTAAACTTCAAGATATCTCCACTTTTAAAGCCTCCTCCTTTCTTCTTCCTACGTCTAGAAGTTTCCACTTCTCTCCTTCAATCGGAGCCTCGGGTGGGCTGCTTACTTCTTGGGACGACAGCACACTCGTATGCACTAAAACTCATTCCGATATACACTCCCTCACATGCTGGTTCGAGTTCAGGGCTTCGGATATCTCTTTTGTTGTCACTAATGTCTACGGTCCTTCGGATCACGCGCGTAAACCTGAGTTCCTCGCCTCCCTCTCTAGTCTCAAGACCATGATCTCCGGCCCATGGACTATTATCGGCGATTTCAACTTGATTCTTTGTCAGTCCGAAAAATCCAATGCGAACTTTAATCACTCCGAGGCGGCAATGTTTTCCTCTACGATTCAATCGTTGCAACTGCAAGATCTTTCTCTACTGGACGAAAATGTTGCATGGAACCATGGAGCAGTTGAACCTATACTCAACGACGCACATCTCACAACACTTTTTACTGGGATCCGTGTCTCCCGCGCGATGGCCGGAAATATTAAGAGAAGATTAAAAAGCCTAGGCATGCTAATAAACCTACTGAAGGCTAGCACATAGGGAATAATTTTTAGTGGACTTGCCTTGGATAACGCGAACACTGTCTCCATGCATCTGTACTGTTCATAAAACAATTGTTTATTACCTGTTTGTGCAATGGAGTGTTTCATCGCTGGATCATGAAAAATGCAGGAAGAACTACTAAGTTATACTGTTTTATATTTCTATAGTTAGCGTTTCCAGCCCAAAAAATGGAAAACTAAAACTTAACATATCTTTTTTGTTTTGATGCATCACGTTGATAAGTATTCCTATACTACAAACTGTCTATCCTTCAAGAGTACTGTAGAAAATATTGTGTATTTCAATCTCAAAACAGATGATAAAAAGTAGTACGGTTGGCCAAGATTATCTTTTATAAATCCTTGCAGTTCTTTAAAAAAAATTGTTTGACAGGTAGAGCCTACAAGTTCTGAACTGCGAAACCACTTATTTTGTTTCTGACAAACGAAGAACTATTTGCATTTTTCAGTAGTTTTAGTGAATGAACCTGCTATGCACAGAAGAAGGAACCAGAAAAAAGAAATCAAAACAAGCATTGGAGACTGTACCTGAAACAGTGCCGACCTGTATAGAACATTTTTTTCTTCTGAATTATCTGCATCTGCCTCCCATGCTACAGTACCATCGGGAGGGGAGTCAGCACACCATGTTGGAATAAAAAAAGAGTACGTGCATTCCATGGCAACCATATATGATCTAGAGAGGCTAAGGTAAACAGTGTAAGATCAAATAAGTTTGAATGCTGATAAGGTTCAGATCCACATGTGAGAAAGTACTAGATCAGACGGTACGGAGGATAGGTTCGGGTGAGGCATGGTCCTAAACTTTCCCTCTCCTACTGGATCGCCTTTATACCTGGTCCAACCAGCAAGATAACCCCATTTTGATTGCACTCTGATCAACATGGACTGGACCATGGCTTTCCCAGACTCCTCGGTCCTCCCTTGCACTCGGACAACTTCAGACCACGTGCCCCTCTGCCTCTAGGCGTCCACCTCGATCCCGAGGCCCAAAGTGTTTCGGCTAAACAACAACCATCTTCACCTTCCTTTGTTCAAAAATTTGGTGTTGAAAAACTGGTCTAGCGTCTCCAACGATCGCCTAGACCCTGCTGGTACTCTCTGCCTCAAAACCAAGAGGACCCGGAACATGGCTAAGCAATGGGCCTTCAACGCTAAGTCTCCGAAGATAATTGCCCAAAACTGCTCCACCATCATCAAGAGGCTAGACAAACTGGAGGAATCTAGAAGATTATCTCCTTTGGAGCTTCAGCCGTGGGTGGCAGTTAAGCTCTCCCTTCACCGTCACAACAAAATCTTGGCCATCTATTGGAGTCAACACGCTAAAATTAGAGATTGTACTCTTGGTGACTAGAATTCCGCCTACCTGCATGTCTGCACCTCAGTCAGATTCTGTCAGCGCCCCTGACGAGGGAACCCCACCAGCAGATGCGGCCCAGATTGGATCTGCGCGGCCCAACCGCGCCCTCAAGCCCAACAGCAGATACATCGGCCCGGAATGGAAGACGGCTCAGCCCAAGTCTACATCCACTACTTAAGCGCATCCCACCCACAAGCAAGGGCATTCAGTGGATCACCCGAACCCAGCGGCGGCGGCTACCCAATCTAGTTCATCTCGCTAGTTCATCTCATTCATCTGTAATTCGATCTGTATCAGCTACTACTTCAGAGAGTTGTAATAGATCGATCCCACCAGCCACTCCTATAACTTGTACCTCACATCTGGTATCAGAGACATCCACCACCTCTTCCTTGCGTTCGATCTGGCGCAGTTCGTCCACACTCGGAGCTCGCATCTGGCCAGGCAACAACTCAACGCGATGGATCCGGCCATCAAGGCGTTTTTGGACAAGCTCGACGCCACCCTGGAGGCGAACACGGCGGCTAGCAAGGTGACCAACGCCAAGATCAATGATTTGGTCTCTTGGCGCCCCGATCTGGAGCGCCGGGTCGCGGATCTGAGCGACGCGGTGGCGGTTCTCCAACAGGCGCGGCCCGCGCCACCGAAGGAGGGCGGCGACAACCACTCGGGCACCGCTCCTCTTCAGCAGCCTGTGACGCTCGGAGCCCTTCCGGACTCCGCGGCTGGCGCGGCGGATCTTCTCCATGGGTCTGATGACCACGGCGTTGCAAATCAACAACGGGAGGCGCCGGCGGCGTCTTTCATGACCCCGCCGCCGTTCCCGAACAATGGTCAGATCACTCACAGTCCTCGGTTTACTATTTCTTCGCCTTTCACGCATGCTAGTCAACTACTCACCGGATTGGGCCAGGCACACCCGTCGATTGTGTTTCCCATGATCGCTGGGGACAACCCACGTCTCTGGAAGGTCTTGTGCGAGCAGTACTTTGACATGTTTGGCATACACCACTCGTTTTGGGTACCTATGACCTCGCTCAGTTTCTCAGGAGTAGCGTCGGTGTGGTTGCAAACTATTCAGAAAAAATTGTCACAGTTTGATTGGGAGTCTTTTACTGCCTTGCTTTGCACTCGTTTTGGTCGCGATCGACACCAGTTGCTCATTCGCCAGTTTTACACCATAAGACAGACATCTACTGTTACTGATTATATTGAGCAGTTCGAGTCCATCATCAACAATTTACGTTCTTATTCAGATTCAATTCATCCTTATTATTTCCTCACCCGTTTTATGGAAGGGTTACGGGCGGACATCCGGGCGGTGGTCTTGGTGCAACGACCACCCGACTTGGATACGGCATGCTCCATCGCCTTGCTCCAGGAGGAGGTCATCCATGGGGCGTTCGGTGATGCACGGCAAGCCTCTTCGTCGTGGCCACCTGATATTCCATCACGTGGCCCTACGCCGTTGCCGCTGCCTCCTCCACCACATCGGCTGCCTACACCAACAACGACCATCGATCGGCACGGCGTGGAAGGAGCCCGAGCAGACGGAGGGCGTCAGAGCGAACCACGCTCGGACCTCGCCAAGGTCAAAGCCCTCCACGATTATCGGCGCGCGCGGGGGCTCTGTTTCAAGTGTGGTGAACGTTGGGGCCGTGAGCATGTCTGCCCCACGTCAGTACAACTGCACGTAGTTGAGGAGCTCCTGGAGTTGTTCGGCATCAACACAGTCTGCGGTGAAGATGAACCTGGATCAGCTGAGACAGTATCAGAAACTGTATGTGCCATCTCACGCACCGCCTTGTCTTGGGGCGTGTCAGCCAAAGCATTTTAGCTTCAGGCATGGATACAGGGTCATGAGGTTTTGATGTTGGTGGATTCGGGCAGGTCAACATCATTTGTCAACCAAGAGCTTGCCAAGCAACTCACCGGAGTGCAACCATTAAGCACAGCTTGTCGGGTTAAGGTGGCTGATGGAGGTGAACTCTTCTGCACTTCAGTGGTTCGTCAATGTGCGTGGTTTTCACAAGGGTAGGAGTTTGCAACTGATATGAAGATACTCGCTCTGGGCACTTATGACGCGATTTTGGGAATGGATTGGCTCGAAGCTCACAGTCCCATGACAGTGGATTGGCGAGTCAAAACTTTGGAGTTTTAGTCTGCTGATAGAGTTGTGGTTCTCAAAGGCCACGAAGCATCATCATCCACTTGTTTTACCATCAATAGTGTTCATTTGCAAGCACTCTGCAAACAGGGAGCGGTCTCGCATATTGTTCAAATTTGTTCAGTCACCATGGGGGAACAACAACAACAACCAGTACAAGAACCCATTCAGCAACTTTTGTCTGAATTTTCAGAGGTGTTTGGAGAACCACAAGGACTGCCACCTCGTAGGGCTTGCGACCATTGTATTCCGTTGATTCCAGGAGCACAACTAGTTAACATCAGACCTTACCATCACAAGCCGGATCACAAGGATGAAATTGAAAAGAAAGTAGAAGAACTACTCAAAGCCGGGATCATACAACCAAGCACAAGTGCCTTTCCCTCTCCGGTGATACTGGTGAAGAAAAAGGACGGTACCTGGCGACTCTGTGTCGACTATAGGCACCTCAATGCCTTGACCAATGTTGCCAAATACCCTGTACCTGTCATAGAAGAGCTGTTGGACGAGCTGTTTGGATCATGTTGGTTCACGAAGCTGGATCTGCGTGCGGGGTATCATCAGATTCGTTTGGCCGAAGGCGAGGAGTACAAGACTACCTTCCAAACTCACTCGGGCCATTACGAATTCAAAGTTCTGTCGTTTGGGTTGGCTGGAGGACCTGGTACTTTTAATGGCGCTATGAACGGCACTTTGAAACATGTGTCTCGCAAGGTAGTGCTTTGTTTCTTCGATGACATCTTGGTACACAGTAAGACTCTTCGTGAGCACGTGCAGAAACTCAGAGAAGTGCTTACTCTTCTGCGTCGCGACAGCTGGAAAGTGAAATTATCCAAATGTGCATTCGGTCAGCAACAAATCTCTTACCTGGATCATGTGATCAGCCCTGCTGGAGTGGCCACTGATCCAGTGAAGATCAGGGCGGTATCCAACTGGGCAGTGCCCACAGATGTCAAGGCAGTGCGGAGTTTCTTGGGTTTGGCTGGCTACTATCGCCATTTTGTCAAGAATTTCGGGATCATTGCCCGGCCACTCTTCAATCTGCTCAAGAAAGGGGTGCCCTTCGTCTGGACACCCACCACGGAAACAGCTTTCAGACTCTTGCAGAAGCAACTTGTTTCAGCACCAGTTCTCGCCTTGCCCAATTTCAATCAACAGTTCACAGTTGAGATAGACGCTAGTGATTCATGAATCGGGGCTGTTCTGCAGCAACAAGGCCATCCAATAGCCTTCATCAGCAAGGCCCTCTCACCAAGGTACCGTGGGTTATCTGCTTACGAAAAGGAGTACTTGGCGATCTTAGTGGCAGTGGAACAATGGAGGCCATATCTTCAACATGCTGAATTCATTATCCTCACGGATCAGCGCAGTTTGGTGCATTTGGAGGAGCAGAGGCTGACCACGCCTTGGCAACAGAAAACTTTCACAAAATTGCTGTGTTTGCGCTACCAAATTCGGTACCGCAAAGGATCTGAAAACAGTGCCGCGGATGCATTATCCCAGGTACGGTCTGTCGAAATACTGACGGCTGTAACCTCGTGACAGCCAGCATGGCCGGAAGAACTTCTCGCCAGTTACAATTAGAATCCTCAAGCACTCCGTTTATCGGAATAATTGGCTCTTCGCAAGGATCCAAAAGAGCGCTTCTCTCTGTAGCAAGGGATTATACGATTCAGAGACCGTATATGGTTGGGCGGATCCACGCAGTTACAACAGCGCATCATTCGAGCTTTTCATGATAGTGCACTTGGGGGGCATTCAGGATTTCCCGCAACTTATTTTCGCGTGCGACGCCTTTTTGCATGGCCCAAGATGAAAGCGCATATCTCACAATACATCAAATGCTGCACCATTTGTCAGCAAGCCAAACCAGATCGCTCGGCTTCACCGGGGCTTTTGCTACCTCTGCCTATCCCATCTCAACCGTGGGAGCTGATCTTGATGGACTTCATTGATGGTCTGCCGCAATCAGGCGTTTACAATTGCCTTTGGGTTATAGTGGACAAAAGAATAAGGTTTGCTCATTTCTTGCCCTTAGCGCATCCATACACTACTGCCAAAGTCGCCCAACTTTACATGAGTCAGATATACAAGATCCATGGGTTTCCTCAAGCTATAGTCTCGGATCATGACCCAGTGTTTACAAGTCATTTTTGGCAAGAGCTTTTCAAGTATGCAGGGACAGAACTCCGATTGAGCACAGCCAACCATCCTCAAACTGACTGACAAACGGAGAGGGTTAACCAATGTCTTGAGACCTTCCTCCGCTGTTTTACCCACACGTGTCCGAAACGCTGGAGTTTTTGGACACCTCTTGCACAGTTCTAGTACAACACATCCTTGCATTCAGCTATTGGTTTGAGCCCTTTCAAGCCGTGGGTGGCAGTTAAGCTCTCCCTTCACCGCCACAACAAAATCTTGGCCATCTATTGGAGTCAACACGCTAAAATTAGAGATTGTACTCTTGGTGACTAGAATTCCGCCTAACCGCATGTCTGCGCCTCAGTCAGATTCTGTCAGTGCCCCTGACAAGGGAACCCCACCAGCAGATGCGGCCCAGACTAGATCTGCGCGGCCCAACTGCGCCCGCAAGCCCAACAGCAGATACATCGGCCCGGAATGGAAGACGGCTCAGCCCAAGTCTACATCCACTACTTAAGCGCATCTCACCCACAAGCGAGGGCATCCAGTGGATCACCTGAACCCGGCGGCGGCGGCTACCCAATCTAGTTCATCTCGCTAGTTCATCTCATTCATCTGTAATTCGATCTGTATTAGCTACTATTTCAGAGAGTTGTAATAGATCGATTCCACCAGCCACTCCTATAACTTGTACCTCACAGATTTCGTAAAAACGAAATCAAGTCTCTGATGTTTGAGGGCTCGAGCTTCACCGCCCACAATCATAAGGAGAGAATTCTACTTAGCTTCTTCAAAAAACCTCGTTGGCACAACCGCTGCCTCGTCTATCAACTTCGACCTGCAGAGCCTAGTTTCTTCTTCTGCCCTCTCCCCCTTTGACGCGGCTAGCCTCATCCGTCCCTTCATGCTTTCTAAAATTAGAACTGCTCCCTGGGGAATGAACGACAACGCCAACCCACCCGGACGGCTTTGGCCCGGCCATTTTTAAAGCCAACTGGGATTTGGTCAAGAATGACCTGCTCAATTTGCTTCACAGTTTCCACAACGGCTCCGCAGATCTTAAAAGAATCAACAAAGCTTTCATTGTTCTAATCCCAAAAAATATTGGCTCCAACGACCCGGGGAGCTACCGCCTGGTTTCTTTGCAAAACTACTCTATCAAAATTATGTCCAAATGCCTTTCTAACCGAACTCAGCCCTTTTTGTGGTTGTGTGCAACTTAGCTATGAAGAGGCTGGGTGTCGCTCATCCTGATTTGTATCCGCTTGATGCTACATTTTGAGATAATAAAATCGTCTTTTATCGAAAAATGCCAACATGCTACATCAATACATGTGACACATACGGTGGCGTTCTCATCTCGCATGTGGGGAGTGACGCGGCCGGACATTTGCGGCCAGCTTAACCCGTGATAATTCCCACCACCACCGATCAAGCTAGGGTACATTGCATGCACAGATTGTCCTGGGATAGATTCTCCAGGCCTCAACGCACACCGTAGACAAATTATCTTGGATCTCAGCTCCGGCAGCCAAAGTCAGCAGCATCGAGTATCCGGCCCGCTGGCACTATGATGATGACCATGTACGGAGGTAAAGATAGACATGCTTTGTTTTCTATCACAGGGTACGTTCAGAGTGCACACTAGTACTAATTCGTTCTATGGGTCCTCTACTACATGCACTTGTACTTCGTGACCACCGGTCCATCCATCCATCCATCCATCCAATATATATGCGATATGCCAGGACTTGGCTTGCCGATGGCATTATTTTTGGAAGCAACGATGGAGTAACGTGATATGTTCAGATTGCTAGCAACGTGGAACGCGTGGCCTTGGCGATACGTGCATGCATGTAGATTCGGCATGCCGGTGACAGGTCAGGCCAGGTCCACACACGCGTCCGGTTGGTTATATCCACCTGGCAGCATCCAATCGACACCATATCGATCGAGAAAAAAGAGGGAGGACCAAGGCATCAAGTTAATAATTGGGTCTGCCTAGAGCACGTGTAGATGTTACCTAATTATTGCACATGTAAATGACTCAATCAAAATTAAATTATAAAAAAGAAAAAAAAAGGAAAATACGTGCATGAACCTGCGCATAAAATCAATGACATATGACTTCAATGTGCAATACTTAGTGCACATTTTTAACAAAACCGTTAATAATTTACTTTTCTGTAGTTAATTATTTGCTCAATAGCACACTTTTCATTGCATTTTAGGCTAAGATAGAGACATGTAATTTAGGTGGGTGAGATTCATAAAATAAAAACAGGCTGCCAAAAGGTACCATAATTGCAAAATTGTGAGGTATAACTTTGGAAATATCTCAATGTTAAAACAAGAAGTAAAAATAATGAAACTATCACGATCAAGAGCATGCTACGGCGTCTTAGGATGGGTTGTGGTTCTTCCTGGTGGTCGTCGTTGTAGTATTTTGCTAGTAGGCTGCTGGTCTGCATGCTGTTAAACTGTTATGTTCGCTGCTGTTGCAGTCCTTCAAACTCACATGTCCTGTTGCCGGCCCTTGGGGCTGTGGTTAGATGTTGTGAACTCGTTTGTTGCCTGTCGGCTTTGTTTATAAAGTTGGGCCTAGGCCTTTTATATAAAATGGTAATAATGAAATGATCTTAAACAATAATGTCCATGGAAGGTTATAGCAGTTGAGTACAATACTATGGATCAAGCCTATTAACACCGCTCATCGCACATGGAAGGGCCAGAAACATGTGGGATACATATGTCTTAAATGGAGGCTTAGATAGGTTATCGTGTGCCACAAAATGGTGGGCCAAACATAATTCCCTAGATGCAAGCTCAAAATAATATATTGAAAAACCATTCCCTTCAGAAATTCCAATCTACCTATGGTCGCTAAATAGTCATCGAATGCATGCTTTAATATATGGCTAGTTTGTGGATCTCCTCGATAGAAAGTATCTCAAGTAGTCAAAGTGGCAATGTTACTATTTTTTGCATTTTAGAATATCAGGAAATTGAGTACAATTGACCTTGGCAACCATTGTACTCCCTCCGTCCCATAATATATATATAAGACGTTTTTACACTAAAAGCTAGCTTAAAAAACGTCCATATTATAGGACAGAGGGAGTATTTTCTCCTTGAATTATTCCCCTGATTTGGAAATAGTAGATTGCCCTGTTTTGTTAACAATTCTATCAGTGGAATAATCCATATGCCTGCTATATCTTGATTTGTCATTAATTGTTGAATAGTGTTGGTCTTCTTCAACAAGGTGGATAATCAAACTATTGCAAAATAGAACAACAGACCAATCTTATGAATGCAAGTCCCCATTTTTAGGCCAGATTCGTCAATTTTATAGCTTATGTGAAGAGCACATGCCTAAATGTCAAATATTTCAATTAAGAACGTCAAACACGACGATAATATCTTGTAACCTATGTTTTGCAAAATTAAATTAAATGTCGGTACCATTGCTCATCCTAGGTGTTTCCGAGGGATGGTTAATGGAGAACAAGTTTGTTATTGTCTAGTGCATGAGCCTATACTAGCTATTTGCGTATGTGGCTAACCAAACCCTGGGTTGTCTTCATCTGTGACTAACCCCAGCACTGCAGTTTACACTTTCAAAGTAGTTAACGGCCAGTGCCTAGGGCGCACTCATGTGTATGTGTTAGGGAGTACATGTCTATTGATCTGTTGTAATAGTATTCAAGCTTGACTGAACCATGGAGCTATTTGAAAGATGGGGTGGTGAGTACATGCATCCGGCTAACATAGAAAGAAAACTATATCATCTTGTTGAGTGAGAGACACAAAGTGACTACTCATGTAGGATCCCATCTTGTCAGGTCCACAAGATTTCTCTTGGTAAACTCTACTCTAGGAGTATGTCCTGGGGTGAAGCTGGAATATACAGCTAGTTTATGCTTTTTATTCTGACGAGCTTATTAACCAAAACCATAACTTCACGGTGCCTTACGTCGTCAATTACCTCAACTGGTTGGTCTTATATTAGAAAACCATATCACCGCGCTAACCTTTGACGGAAAACCCAAAAGTGGGCACTTCTAGTCATTTAGTTGCAATTGTGTGAGCTCATAACGTTACATACACATGACCATTTAGGGAAATGTGACATAACATACACAATCATCAGAGGAGATGGACACTGGGCACACCATAATTAAGCATCCTCGGATGTGTTGTTGCTGAGTGAGCATAATCAAAACATAATTTGATCAGGAGGAACTATATATAAGATGTTCACAAATACTAGATAGGCAATTATTTTAAATTTGCTAAATTACAATGCATACAAGTTTTTCTAGATTCAAACATTTCTAAACATTGACAACGCTTATAGAAAAACGTATCAACATTTACAACAATACCATTAGATTCATCATGAAATATATTTTCATCTTGTACATATTCGTCATTGTGATCATGTTTTTCCTCTGAAAATAACTTGATCATAGTCTACAAAATCTGACTTCAGGAAAAAAAACCCGGTATATAGACACTTCAATTTGGTAAGTAAGGAGATATAGTCAAGATGGCAACGGGGACGAAACCCATCGGGTTTTACCTTCCCAAACCCATCCCCACGAGAAAATCGTAAACCCATCCCCATCCCCATCACCGTGTGCGGGGCTAGTTTTCTGCCCGTCCCCTAAACCCATCGAATTTCGGGGAACCCACGATAAAATTAAAATATTTAAACAAACATAGTGGCGACAAAGAATAACATTTCAGTAGCAAAACAAGCACATTTCAGCAACATAATTTGAGTAAATTTTAACAAGAAACAATAGTAGATGGTTCAACAACTATATAAGTTCTGAAATAGAACTTAGGGGATGTTTGTTTACAGGGACTTTTTTGTGTAGGGACTAGAAAAAGTCCCTCTTAGAGATTTTTTTACCAAACGGGAGGGACTTTTTAGAGACTAAACTAGGCATTTGGGACTAAATGAAGAAGACTCTCAAGGAGAGTCTTTTTGAGACTTTTTGAGACTTTTCCAACAATGCCCTTTCATGCACCTATTGGCCCGCCACCCCATAGTGCTGTTTGATTGCTATTTTTCTATATACTAGAGGCAACATGGTCATTTAATAACCTTTAGGAAAGGACTAGGGACTTTTTAGTCTATGGAAACAAACAGGGAGGAACTTTTTTAGGGACTAGAGACTTTTTAGTTGGGACTAGAAAAAGTCCTAAGACTAGAGAACCAAACACCACCTTATAGTTCACAAATCACTTTAAAGTTGGAATCATCATGGCATCTTTCACATCTCGAAGCCTCTAAATGACCATCTTCAAATCTTCCAATGCCAAATCAAAGTGCCAAGTACTAGGGAAGATCAAAACTCGCTCAAGCTAAAGTTAAACATGAGAAAAATATGCAGATTAGTATATGAAATTTGCAAGCACCTGTACTTCACCTGCATTCCCTCTTGAATGTCTTGAAGACAACTCCAAAAGCTTTGTCCTTATTCACTGTCAGCATCTATGAGAATCAAATAAGTAGTAATGAACATCTTATAAAACATTGCAGCAAGATAGTGATAAACTTTATGATGATATGTAAAGAAAGACACACCTTTATATTTGTTTTTTATCCAATCTTGTGAACACATCAAGGACTCTAAGATTTCGGGGGTAAGATGACTACAGTGATAAAAAAATAATGTAATTTCGCGGGTATTGCCGGGTTTTGGGTTCAGGGACTACCGAAACGGGTGTAAACCCATGAAACGTGTCGGGTTGTATAATGTGCCCAACAACAGCCTCGCGGGGATGAAAAGATGTCCATCCCCGTTCCCTAATAGGGTAAAAACCCATGGGGATGCGGGTTTCGGCGCCCCATTGCTATCTTGAAGATACAGTAGTAAAAGGACATATCACACAGCTCCGTACAAAAAAATAAACCTCATTTTAACCACTGCCCTTTGTCTTATTTTTTATTGGCATACAATACAATAATAATTAACCATAAGATCAATTATTTGGTGATCCACGTATAATTTCCATTAAGGCTACTCCATTTTCTAAGATATAGTAGGGTAACTCGATCGTAACTAACTAGTGTATTCATCGCAACTATATATATACTTGCAATGCAATATAGTGATGATGAATGGACACGTGCATGTCCGGCCAGCCCATGATGGAACGATCAGTCAGACGTTGGCGGTGGCGGCAGCGGTGGCCTTGGCGGTGACGGCGGCGGCAAGGCCGAGCTCGGCGAGGTGGAGATCGGTGTCTTCCGGGTGTTCCTCAACATTCCTGGGGCGATGCGGCAGCATCCACCGCCCGTCCTCGGTCCTGATCATGCCCTTGTTCAACTCCTGGCGCCACCCGTCGGGCACCATGTGCTCGTCCATGAGGAAGTCGGCCGCCTTGTTCACGAGCGCCGGGTCCCTTCCCCCGAGCTTGAACTCCTTGCCGCGGCCCTGGTAGCCGTCGAGAAGGTGGAGGTGCGCCTCTAGGTTGTGGTAGCACGCGAGGTCGAAGACGTCCTTGAGGAACGGCGAGAGCTTGTGGTCCAGCGCCAGCTCCACGCCGATGTGGGAGTAGACGCTGGGCAGGCCGAGCGCGCCGGCCACGCGCAGCAGCGGCATGGGGAGGACGGCCTCGGTGAAGATGCCGGGCACCTTGGGCACCGAGTCGTGCACGTTGAGGATGCGCAGCGCCTTCACGCCCAGCTCCCCCTCGAACCGCTCCCTGAACATGGGGTTCCCAACGCGCGGGCCCGAGTAGGAGAAGACACAAACCGGCGCCTTGGCACCGCCGGTGGACACGTTGGCTCGTGTCTCGGCGATGTCGTAGGCACAGAGCACGGCCAGCGCGGCGCCGAGGCTGTGGCCTGTGACGGTCACGCTCACCTCCTCGCCCTGCCCGGTGTACCGCTCCACCAGCTTCCGCACCTCGGCGAGCACCTGCTCCCGCGCCGAGTATTTGCAGTACTTGCAATCCGGGTTCTTGCTGGTGTAAAGCTCCGCGAAACCCTCCTCCACCTTGACGCTGGGGTCAGGGCACGGCAGCCCGAACTGGCCGACAGGCTTGAGGAACGCGGTTATGTCGGCGATCCACTCGAGCTTTGTGACGGTGCCTCGCCAGGCGACGGCGATGTCCCGGCGGCCGATGCGGGCCGTCTCCTCGTCGGTGGACACGGCGATGAAGCCGATGAAGGTGCCCGTCTCGCTCCACATCCTGTCGTCGCTGGGGTTGTGCTTCCGGACGCCGAAGCTGGGGAAGCGGGCGTGGGAGGTGGCGTAGAGGTAGCGGGCGACCTGGTAACCGACGCTGGCGAGGCCGACGTCCTTGAAGAAGGACTCCTGGGGGTACTTGCAGGTGCCGGCGTAGCGGGAGTATCGGTCGTAGTCGAAGGAGTCGTAGCAGGCCTGCGAGAACTCGCCGTACCGGATGAGCTCCCCGCGGAGCGTCCTGTCGATGGGGTCCAGCAGGCCGTCCCAGTCGTTGCAGCCGTGCATCTCCCGCCACCGCGACGTCAGCTCGCCGTCGGAGCGGCCGGAATCCTCGGCCAGGGTGCCACGTTCCATGTCTCCGACGAAGGAGTCCGCCTTCTTCTCCTTGGTCGGTGGCGCTTCGTCGGCTGACACCGCCGACGTGACATGAGACAGGCGGCGCGGCCGACAGCCGTGCGCTCCGCGGGTGCCGGTGGGAGGTCCTTGCGGGAGGAGCAGGCGGCCGGCTGGGGGCGCGCTCCGGCTGGCGGCAGCGCTGCCGGGGAGGGCGCGGGCGTTGAGCGAGAGGTTAGAGGAGCATGACATGGTGGACATTGCTGGTTAACTGCTAGCTGATCGATGGGCGTACGTCGGTGTGTGAGGTTGAGTACGTACTAGAGCTGGAGCAGCTACTCACTCACTGTTTGAGTAGCTGATGGATGGATGGGTCGATGAGGTTTGAGAGGTTGGGTCGCGGCCTCGCGAGTATGTATACACGCCCGCGCAGCGTGGAACACGTTCGACAGCTCTGATATTCCAACGTCGCTAGGGTTCACACGCACATGGATGGACCGCCGTGCCTAGCTGGTGACTATGGACGTACAAATAAGTGGCCTCCGCAAGTCTTGTTTAGTTAGTTTTAGCTAGCTCCATAGTCCACAAGTAGGGCTGGAATTCGAGCCGAACTCGGCTCGACTCGCTAGAGCTCGTTTCGTTAACGAGCTACCTCAACTCGACTCGTTATTATAACGAGCTCAAATTTAAGATTGGCTCGACTCGTATAACTCGCGAGCTGACTCGTTTAGCTTGTTAAGCTCGTTAAAGATATGAAAATAAAACCCACAAATATTAAAAATGATTATGTATATATTAAACGTATATATCACGAAACAATAGTAATTTCCTTGTAACACATGAGTCTCCTAGGCAGCTGGGCCTTCGACGGCTAGGCCTTGTGTTGTGCGCCTGGGACATAGGATGCTGAGTGGATGATCTTTTTTTGTATTGGGAGTGGCTGATCTTTTGTACGAAGCCTAACGAGTTACACGAGTGCTCGTGAGATTGACTCGTTTAACTTGGTCTATAAACGATCTTAAACTAAAGCTCGGATCGACTCGTTAATCTTCGAGTTCGAGTCGATTCGAACCGAGTCACTAGCTACTCGTTTAGCTCGCGAGCATCGAGCTTTTTTTCCAGCCCTATCCGCAAGACCTGACAAAATATTTTTATGTGAGGAAGGATCTTTTAGAAGGTCATACCCCAGACCATGCAGGGAAAGGTGTTGTAAGATCAAAAGCAAGGATCAAAGGGATGCGAGTGTAGATAAGAAAGGAATCGTAAGAGTCTAGGCAAACCATACAAGAATATATGATACATCTCCTTGGCTTGGTAGGATCTTATATACACTAGGTATGACTGATCTTCAATTGGAAAGGACTCGGAGACCACGAGAAGTGTGAGAAACTATTGAACCAAAAACACCGCGGAAGCCCTGGCTGATCTAGGGTTTAGTCATTTTTGCCAGCAAACACCCCTTGCAACAATCTTCAAATTATAAGATCACTGCAATGCATGATCAAGGGTTGTTATAACCCGCATCGGGGACTAACCTGGATAAATCATGTCTCTTCTTCTTTCGATCTTGTTGGAGATTTATTGTGTGAGGTCCTTGTATCGCCCCACTAATGCGTTTTCGACTACATATTTCCCAATATGCATGATCTACGCAAATCGTGCATTGACACATGGCGATTGGAAAATAATTTTTAATTATCTCGTGAAAGGGAGTGGGAAGAGGATGTGGACATGTGGCCTTATATTTGTGTACAAGTCGATTTTGAAGATAGATCGCATATACGTGTTTGGAGGGATTACCTTTACCCCTGTTGGCACCGTTGTGACCATGTGATGATTTTTTTAGCCAAACTAATAACACAAACCAATGTCTCGACGGGATGATGTGGAGCTGAGTAAAGGAACAAGTCAGTCTCCATTTCCTACGTGTATATCCGATATGGTGTAGAAGCAGTTTGGTGTGGAGCAAGCCATGCATACAATTCATATGATTTGAGTAAACTCACTGAACAACACAAAGTTTGAATAATTTGGTATGGTAAATCGAGTTGTATGCACAGTCAGCTTCCATTACTTCATGGCATTTGGCATGTTTTTTTGTTTTAAATAAAGTAAGAAAATATGGTAAACATATGTCACGTGTCAAAATTAAAATATAAAATGTGACAAGATTTTACATAACAATTAGAATGTACACCGTGAACCAACCTGTGGTTGGATGGTTAGGTGGACAGTGGTATCTGTAGCCCACCAGATTTCAAGTGCTGGTGCTCGCATTTATCCTGAATTTATTTCAGGAGTTACAGCGATGCAAGTTCAGTGGAAGGAGATATTCCCGTCGAATACGAGGCACATACAGTGACTTCGTAAAATCTAAAGATGATATGTCGGCTTAGTCTTTCGGAGATGCTCATAGGATAGGGTGTGCGTGTGTTCTTTCATAGGGATGAGTGTATGCGCGTATATATGAGCGCTTGTGTCTGTACTGTGTTAAAAAAATTAAATGTACACTTTTTTCCCTTTTATGAGGCAGGCAAACAAAATGAAGAACATGCTATTTTTGTTATGAGGCTCTGATTCAAATAAAGAATTGCTTTAAGGCGCATGTGGATCTTGTGTTGTATTCGATTGATGGCGATTGGGTATTACCGTCCGAGAAAATATGAATCCAAGCATGGTCCATGGCGCTTCTTTGGAAGCTGCCAAAACTGGGAATTGGCCGGACGCACACGTGAATCGTGCTGATGGACCCTGCCAAGAGCAAGAATAGTACGTGTGTGGTGCGGACGTTTGAATTAGCGATCGCTAGGCTCTGGGCCCGCCAACATATCGGAAGCATTTCTTCATCTTGGGCGCATCTTCTTCTTATCGGCCGGGGAGACCGCCGGTGCCTCTCGCCTCCGGCGATCCTTGGCCTTGGCCTAGCTCAGAGTTTAGCAACATAGAACTCCCGCGTGCATGTGACTAGAGACGTGCTTCCTCTTTCTAAACCTGGCATGCACGGCCAAGGCATTGGTACTGCACGCATGTTTTTCTTTTGTGTGGAGAATGTACGTATGTGTTTATGCTGCCGTGCATGCATGCACTCGTATATTACGATGGTCCTTATTGTTAAGACAACTAGAAGGTTACCCCGTGCGTTGCTGCGGTGAAGCTAATAGAAATTGACGAACACTTTGGACTTTGTTGCATGATTGCTGAAAATAACTTGCTACCCAAATAACCATGCTTTTCTTATAGTCGTGAATGAAAATACACTACTAGAATCAACGTTTACGCCGAGTTCCAAAGAAACTCGGCAGAGCACTTATTAAACTTGGTGACATCTTCACCGAGTGCCAAACTCGGCGCATCGCACTTGCCTGGACGGGCCCGTCAATCATTAATACTGCTAAGTGCATTCTGTCAAGAACTCAGTGCATATGTCAACAATGTTTGCCGAGTTTCGGTGACAAAAAACTCGGCGAACCTCACCGTCAGAATGACCGCGTGGTTAATGGAAGAGCCACGTGGCACGAATGTTCACTGAGTTTTTGGGACAAAAATCGGTGAATCCCCGCCAGTAGAAATAAACCACGTGGCAGTACACATTACCCCGTACAAAATATCTACCGGGTTAGAAGGGTGTGGCCTAGGAAAACAAGTATAGCTATTTTTTAGAAAGGTGTGGCTAGATCTTAGTCCACTGAGATTTAACAAAGTCTCAGTCAAGTGACATAGTATATAAAAAGAAAAAAAAAGGAAAAACTAAAAAGAAGAAGTGTTTATGAATCTCAATGCAAGATCAAATGAATATAGCATCGACTGGGACATAAGAAGTCTCAGTCGACTAACACTTAGCGAAACTATTTTTAGAAATAGCAAACCAACACCGAAGCTTAAATTACAAAAAAAACAATACAAAAGATTACTACTTGAACAAAAGATGCATAAAACAAAAGCGGCATTTATCTATCTTGATATTGTAGATTGCATGCCTGATTTGCTGCTGGGAATTAGATGTGTTTTTTTTTTCAATTGATGCTTGTATTAGGCTAGGTATGCTTTCGGGGTGAAGAAGTACCGGACACATTGGATGTCCCATGCTATGAATGTGAGCAGTTTCACGGATCATGCATTTGGGCAGTAGTTTTTGTACCGGCTGAAGGTTTTTTTTTACTGGAGCTGGTTTGGTGGCACCAGTAGGAATGGGGAAGGAGGAGGCACATCTGGAGCGCACGTTTTGAATCAAATGGCCACTGAACATTAGGTGACGTGGAGGCAACAAAATAGCAATTAATGATTGTTGGTGCGGTTTGTTTGTATAAGATATAAAAATAGATATGGATTGCTATGTATACATTGCTAACAAGCTAAATCTTTAGTATTTGTGGGGCAAGGATTGGGTTGCTACAGATGGAATGAAGTTAATCTACGACTGAAAGACATATAATGCGAGTGAACATTATCGTCAGTTGTTCATACTAGCACCAACTTTACTTTTGCTTTAGTTTGTGTTTATGGCGATCCTCGTCATCGTAGGGATAAAACTAAGAATATCTGGAAGATGATTGAGGATTTTGTGTCTTGTTCTCCACGGAAGCCAGTGTACTGCATGGGAGACTTTCGTGATTGATCTCTCGGAGAAGAACAATAATGTTATTCCAAACTATCATCATATGGCTAGATTTTTCAATCATGTTAAACGATGTGGTTTTATAGACATGGGTTATAATGGTCCTGTTTTCACTTGGTGTAATAAGCGTTTTACTTCTATGCCTACTTATGAGAGACTTGATTGTTGTTTTGCCAATGCAGAATGGAGTAATAAATTTCCTAATACTTTTGTTTACAACCTTCCTATTTTATGTACATTGATCATGATCCTATTCTTACTATCTCAAAACCTAAGACTGTAAAAACCAATAGAACTTTTAAATTCAAAAATTGGGGGCTCTTTGAAGACGATTATCATAATATAGCCAATAATATCTGGATCACTACTAATGACAAACTATACCATGTTAGAACTGCTTTACTTGCAAGTACCCTAAAGAAATGGAGCAGAAACAAGAGATCTTTAAAGCAACAGTTGAACTCCATACACAAAGAGCTAGAAATGGTCATTTCCAGGATCACACTTTGGAAGCTAGCCCTATGGATCAATATGACAAGACCATGACTAAACTAATAGAATTCTACAGGCAAAGGGCTAAAAGGCATTGGGCCACCGAAGGAGACAGGAACACTAATTATTTTCATAACTCCGTTCTGAAGAGGAGAAGGAAAAATAGAATTAGTATGATTCTTGATCAGAATAACAAAATGGTTCAAAATCCTGAGGAGATTGCTTCATGTTCTATTAAATACTTTTCAAATCTTTTTACTTCTAGAAATCCTAATCTAAATATTCTTCCTTCTCTCCATAATAATTTAAATAATATGATATACTGTCCAACCATGCCAGACAAAGATGAGATTTTGCAGGTTCACAAAAGAATGAAAAATAATGCTTCTCCAGGACCAGATTGGCTCAATGTGGCTTTCCATCTTGCTGCTTGCAAGTGGATAGGAGATGATGTCACAAAGTTGGTGCAAGAATTCTACACCACAGGTAAGCTTCATCCTCAGTTAAATAAAACAAACATCACTTTACTTCCTAAGAAAGACAATGCTCAGATAGCATAAGATATTAGGCCTATTAGTATTTGTAATGTAATTTATAAAATCATCACTAAAACTTTGGCTAATAGGCTCAAAGATCTTCTGGATTACATTCATGAATCTCAACAAGCTTTCATCCAAGGAAGAAGAATTGTTGATAATATTGTTGTTGCTCAAGAGATTATTCATTCTTTTAAACTTAGTTCTTGGAAACGTAAAGCTTTTATGCTAAAAACGGATCTTGTCAAATCTTTTGATAGAATATAATGGGGTTTCATCAAGAGAGCTTGCTTCGTAAAGTGCAGCCTTTTGGCAACTTTAAAGGATCCTGAGGCTTCTGAGAAGGTTGTCCTCTGCGCCTAGGACATCGCCGACACAGGCTCCAATGTGTCCACCGGAGGAGCCAAGGCGCCCGTCTGCGTCTTCTCCTACTCAGGCTCACGCGTGGGGAACCCTAGGTTCAAGGAGCGGTTCGAGGAGTAGCTTGGCTTGAATGCGTTGCCCATCCTCAAAGGTGCACGACTTGGTGCGCAAGGTGCCCGACATATTCACCGAGGCAGTCCTCCCAATGCCGTTATTGCGGATGACAGGTGCGCTCGGCCTGCCCAGCGTCTACTCCCACATCGGCGTGGAGATAGTGCTCAACCACATGCTCTCGCCCATCCTCAAGAACGTATTTGACCTGGCGTGCTACCACAACCTTGAAGCGCACCTCCACCTTCTAGACGGCTACCAGGGCCGTGGCCAAGAGTTCAAGATCAGGGGCACGGACCCGGTGTTGGTGAACAAGGTGGCGGATTTCCTGATGGGCGAGCACATGGTGCCTCCCGGGTGGCAGCAGGAGTTGAACAAGGGCATGGTCAGAACCGAGGACGGGCGGGGGAAACTGCCGCATCGCCCGAAGCATGTCGAAGGACACCTGGAAGACACCGATCACCACCTTGTCGAGCTCGGCCTCGCCATCACTGCCAATGCCACCGCTGCCGCCACCGTTAACACATGACCAATCGACGCACCGTATCGACTTGCACATGTCAATTCAACACTATTGCAAGTATATATGTAGTTGCAATGACTACACTAATTAGTTACGAGTTACGCTATCCAGAATGGAGTAGCCTTCATGGAATTTTGGATCGTCAAATAATCTTATGGTAAATTGTTGTATGCCAATAAAAATAAGGCAAAGAGCACTAGTTAAAGTCTTACTATCTCTTTACCAAATAGAAGCGTATATAATTTATTCCCTGGAACCAAATTTTTCGACTTTGATCAAGTTTGCAGAAGAAAAACATGAGCACAATAGCGAATATGTACCAAATGAAAACATATTTCATGATGAATGTAATAGTATTGTAAATGTTGATAATTTTTTCTATAAGCTTGGTCAATGTTTACAAATTTTTGAATCTAGAAAAACTTATATGTACCGTAGTTTAGCAAAATAGATTAATTGTCTATGCAGTATATGTGGCAATAGTATGTATGTTATGTCACATTTTCCTCAACGGGTAAGTACATAATGTCACGAGCTCACGATTGCAATTAAATGACTGGTAGAGTTGAGTTCCCCAAGAGAAATCTTGCGAACCTGCCAAGACAGGGCGCTACATAGGAAATCAGTCTGTTACCTGTACATCCGGGCGGGCACATCTGCCACTGGCCACATTCTTTAAGATTTGTGCGATTAGGGCCCACTGTGGTTCGGTGGTTGTATATGTGTGTATTGTGCACCTTATCTTTTAGGCTGGTCATAGTGGGGAGTAATTTAGACTAGTGTGACACTAGTCTAAGTTACTAATTTTATAGTGCAAAGTAACATAGTAGTAGTGTCAGAGATTGCTCTATTTATTAGCTCACAGACTCAACATTTCTTAGGAAGCGCTATGTGATAGTAACATAATATGTTACTCCAAATATCTCTCTCCTCATTAACTAGGTGCCACATAAACAAACTTGTTTTGGGATGCGTTATGTTACTAGCTAAGTTACTCTCACTATAACTAGCATTATGTATTTTAGAGTCAAACCAATGCACGGGGTTTACCTATAGTCAGAAAAAGGACACATGCATAGACTTAATTTTATCTTGTTGTCAGTGTAGTACGCCAGTTACAGATCTCTCCTCTCTCTCTCTCTCTCCCTCCCAAACAAATCCATGAACTTTATTTGATCTTAGACAATTTAAATAACTCATATCTTTTGAAAATATAAGTTTGTTTGTGAAATAATTTATATATTTGAACTCCTGGCGAAATGACCTTTAGAACTATAACAATCTTGGATACATTTCAAACACGTTTAATTTTTTATGTTTCACATCCTATATACATAAGAAGTTCATCCCCACTACATGATTTATCTTAACATGCAAGCTGTCCACATCAGCAGATCAGCCACATCATCATTCCATAACCGGCTTACAGATGGGACCGATGAAAAGATCAGCAGGCCATCTCAGCGATCAGTTACCAGTGTTACCGGAGGACCGAAGGGACGCTCACAGCGGTACAGAGAGTACAGAAGGACCTCCCTCCCGAGTCCGACCCACCACGTGCCGTGGTGCGTGAACCCACCAAGTCAAAAAAAACCCGACCTCCTCCTTGACGCCATCAATACCTGCAAGATCCGGAGGAGCTCCCTCAAGCCGTTGCTGTGCTCCTGGCCCTCATCGCGTCGGCGGCCCCGGACGCGGCTGATGTGGCCATCGTCGCCGCAGCCCCGGTTCTAGCGGGATGAGCTGGGCAAGGAGAGGCTCGCTTCGCCACCGCCATTAAATCCCGCAAGAGCCATCCCAGCGCAGTCGATTCAGCCTATGCGCATGTTGCTGGTCTGCTTGGCGCCCTTGCACAGCCAGACTAGGACGCACCGAACGCGGCCGTCCCCGCCCCAGCGGTGGCCTCCGTTCTAGCGGGATGTCCTCGGGAATGAGAACCTTGCAGGCATCCCCTTGGCTCCTCGGCGTCGCCATCAATGCCCAAGGTACGTGAATCTTCAGACTTTTTAGACTGCAGTTTTTTATCCCTGACATTTCTTCAGTTTCATCAGACTTCTACTACCTACCGTCAACCATCGTGTGTCACACTTGCAGAGTCCTGAAGTGTAATAATTTCTTGGCGCTTACTGGTAGCTCTGAGGTGCTTTCTAGCTTCAATAGGGCGAGGACGGTGACCTACGGACTGGACTACAGCAACAACGCTTCTGCAATTGAAGCCCTGTTGTTCTTCTGTAGATTTAACTTTCCTCACACCAACCGTACACAGTCCACTGCTTCAAGCCCTCTACGGCCCAATTCTAGAATCACCCTACACTGTTTATCTTCTCAGTTGCCATTTGGGACCAGGGAAACCCTTTCTGCTGCAGGTAATTAATGCATGACGCTCCACTTCCACTCCCCACTATATATCTCACCAAGAAACTGATGCTTCCCCATATAAAGTGCTTACCCCGCTTTGGTACATCCTCCAGTATAGTTGGATGTTTGCCATGGGCACTCGTACTTGCCGCTGGTGAACAATTCCCTCCCCTGTCCTCTACATTCGGACATTCCCGATGACATATTGCCGGTTGAATCACAAATCTGGATTTATTCAGGTACTAGATGACTTGAACGCCCGAGCCATAATCTTAGTTGTTCTTCCCTCGCTGCATACCCAAGCGTGTCAGGTACACATTGTTCCCATCCATTGCTACTTCTTCATCTTTGTGTACTTGATTAATATTTAAATCTAATTTAGCTTGATCGAACACATAGCCTTGCATACATTGCCTATTCTGGATTTTATTGCTTGATCCAGATCTGAATTTCATTTTGCTTGATTGAAGAATATATCCTGGAATTGTATCTCCTTACCCTATCATGTCCATGGTGCTACTAAGGCCACAAGCTGACTACTACTGCCTTCAGACCCGCATTTCTCCTTTTATCTCATATATGCATGTGCTTGTCATCAAATATTTGGTTCTCCTTTCTGTTTTGCGACTCATTCATATCAACGGTTATCAGTTTGATGCTGAACAATCTATTAATTTGTGATGCTCCTCCTGGCCTATAGGTATTCGACTAAATGTTGTTGCGTAAATTTATCTCGAGGTAATTTGTGTGTCAATCAATTTGATACTTTGTATGCCTCCTGTATTTTTATCGAATCGAAGGTTAACATAATTTCCTGACTTTTATTTGTTGTCTGTTGTCCCCTTACAGGAATCCTCTCTGTTTTATTGTAGGTTAATTGGCTGCTATCTTCTGACCGACCAATGTTGTTATTGACTAGCCTACAGGTAATAATATCAATGTTGGCAGCCAAAGTTTTTTCCTACTAACGTGTCTCTAGACCCCCTGTAGATCAAATACTCTATTTTTTAGACATTTGTGTTGTATTGTTGAAAGGCAAACTACTTTAGATCATCCCTTGCCTTTCTAAGAGAATTACCGAATGTACAACATGGTTGCTGTACTGTATCAGAAATGCAGATTGTATGTACCAGTTGTTCTACTGATGTGCATGTGATCTCACGTTTAGAATCGTAAATGCAATCATCCTTACATCATTTATGCTATTCGGCAATATACTGGAGGCACTTGCTAATTCGCATGGCAGGCTATTATATGTACCAATGTATTTGCTACACCATCAACTACCTTTTTCCAGTGACCATATATCTATTTTTGAAGGGTTCCCGCAGCAACGCGCGGGGAATCATCTAGTTCCATATATGAAACAAACCTATTTCACTAGAAAATGTGAAACAAACCTAATTTTCACTAGAAATATGTGAAGCCAACATATTTCACTGGAAATCTATTTATTCAAAATATGAAACTGAAATGTCAATTTATGAAATAGATGTGGTTTTTATGAAACAAGCAAGTGGAAAGTGAAATGTGACTTCTGAAAAGGATAACAATATGAAATTGAAATATTAACTTGCGAAAGTGATTATTTGGAAATGTGTAACAATTTTTTTAAAGATTGAAATATGTTATTTCAAAAATGTGGAATCTAGATGTAATTTTTGTGAAACAAACCAGTGAAAAGTGAAATGTGGGTTCTGAAAATGGCAACTATATGAAACTGAAATGCCATCTTGTGAAACTGATTATTTGAAAATGTGTAACAATTTATTTCAAAAAAATGAAATATTTTATTTCAAAAATTTACAATTGAAATGGATGTTATTTATGTGAAATATATTCCATGAATTTTGAACCGCTTGGAAATGCATCCAAAATCAGTCTTGTTTTATAGGTCTTTGCAACAGGAGTTCAAATATGTAAAAAGTTTTGCAATCAAAGTTTGGTTTTAAGAGATATGAATGATTTGAAGTTAGCTAAGATGAAATAATGGATGACAACTCAAAATATAGCAGGCTTATGGATATTTCCACGGATAGAATTGTTATGAAAACAAGGTAGTAACTTACTATTCCAAATCAGAGGAATGATTCCAGGTAAGAAAATACAAATGTTTTGCCAAGAGAAAAAATCTCACCACCAATACTACACATCTATTAGCCTAAAATGGAATGAACCCCTAAAAAAAGCCTAAAATGCAATGAGCAGTGTGCTATTTAACAAATAATTAACTGCAGAAAATCAAATCATTAACTGAACTGGTATTGGTCATACCAGAACGAACCAAAGATTTGCGCAAGTTGGTGATGCTATATCCATCCAAAGACTTACGCAATGTATGCTGTCAAAAAAAAAAGACTTACACAATGTACTGTGTTTAAAAAAACTTGCCTGACCAAAAAAAAACTTGCTCGAGTTGGACACCGGAGCATGGAACACGCGCACACTACACTACGCGCCGTTTGGTGATGGGCCTGTCCGTTTTATTCTGGATCGATATGGTGCTGATTGGATTCTGCCAAATGGATATAACCGGGCGAACACTTGAGTCGTGCGTGCATGGTCCCGGCCGGACCTGTCACCGGCATGCAACAAATCGTACATCCCGTGCTTATGCTAATGAACATGCACACATGCATGGGCACCTCGTTGCTAGCACATTAGAGCATCTACAACCAGACTTGATAAATCCGACCCTTCAAACATCTACGGAGGCACCTAAGCGCGTTCGACTGACCGGTTAAGCCTTAAATTACCCTTCTCACAACCGGACATCTTAATTAGCATACCTCAAATTCATACAAACTCATATAACTACATAATGATGCATTTACATCGTCCGACTACCAGGGGCACGGCAAGAAGTTCAAGCTCGGGGGCACGGATCCGGCGCAGGTGAACAAGGCGATGGAATTCCTGATGGACGAGCACATGGTGCCGGACGGGTGGCGGCAGGAGTTGAGCAAGGGCATGGCCAGGACGAAGGACGGGTGGTGGATGCTGCCGCATCGCCCAAGGAATGTTGAGGGACACCCGGAAGACACATATTTCCACCTCGCCGAGCTCGGCCTCACCGCCGCCATCACCGCAAATGCCACCGCTGTCGCCACCGCCAACGTGTGATCGATGCATGTGCCGGAATTGCACATGTCAATTCATCATCACTATATTACAAGTACATGATAGTTGCGATGACTACACTAGTTAGTTACGATCGAGTTACCCTATCTTAGAATGGAGTACCCTTAATGGTGAATTATTGTCTGCCAATAAAAATAAGATAAAGAGCACTAGTTAAAATGTGATATTTTTTATACGAGCTGTCTGAAATGTCTTACTATCTCTTTACCAAATTGAAGTGTATATAAGTTTTTCCCTGGAGACAAATTTTTAGACCTTGATCAAGTTTGCAGAAGTAAAGCATGAGCACACTAACGAATATGTACCAGATGAAAACATATTTCATGATGAATCTAATGGCAATGTAAATGTCAAAGACAATTCTATAAACATTGTCAATGTTCACAAATGTTTGAATCTGGAAAAACTTATATGACCTATAGTTTAGCAAATAGAGGTTAATTATATATGCTGCATGTTTGGCAATCTTGTAGGCGTTGATGAGTGTTTGACGTTCTTGGTTGAATTGATTGACATTTAGGCATGTGCTCTTCCCATAAGCTATAAAATACTTCCTCCGTTTCTAAATATAAGTCATTTTAAAGATTTCAATAATTACTACATACAGATGTATATAGGCTTGTTTTTTAGCGTACATTCACTCATTTTGCTTTGTATGTAATTTGCATTGAAATCTCTAAAATAACTTATATTTAAAAACGGAAGGAGTAGACCAAGTTAGCCAGAAAGCAAGGGACTTATGCAGGTACTGTGTAAAAGCGAAAGAAAATTGCGCAACTTGGACACCGGACTCGGAGAATGGAACACGCGCTACACTAACACTACACGCCGTTTGATGATGGGCCTTGTCTGTTTTTTTTCTCGATCGATATGGTGCTTATTGGATGCTGCCAGATGGATATAACCGGGGGGACACTTGAGTCGTGCGTGCATGGACCCGGCCTGACCTGTCACCCGCATGCAACAAATCATACGTTCCATGCTTATATGCATCTACTCCATGCATGCATGTAGCGCCATCGCCACGCGTTCCTCGTTGCTAGCAGCCAGAGCATGGCACGTTAGTCCGTCATCGTTGCAGCCCAAAATAATGCCACCGGCAAGCCGAGTCCGAGCATATCGCATATATATTGATGGATGGGTGGACCGGTGGTTACAAGGTACCAATAGGAGTTGTGTGCACTGTGAGCGTGTACCATGTGGCTGAGACTAGTCATAGTGGGGAATAACTTAGACTAATAACATGCACATGTTACTAGTCTATATTACTACCTTCATAGTAGGAAGTAACATGTGTGTGGTATCATGCAAACCATCATTTATTAAGATGTAGATTCATTTTGCTTTGGGATGCGCTATGTTACAGTAACATATTATGTTACTCCAAACACCTATCTCCTCATTAACTATATGTCACATAAGCAAACTTTTCTTAAAATGTGTTATGTCACTTTCTAAGTTACTCCCACTGTGACCAGCCTGAGAGAAAACAAGGCATGTGGATCTATACTTCCGTACATGGTCATCATCACTGTAGCAGTGGATCGGATCGGATCGGATAATTCGATGCTGATCTTGGCTGCCGGAGCAGGGATGTTAAGATAATTGGTCTCCGACGTGCGGTGAGGCCTGCTGCTAGGGTTGATCGGCGGCTGCTCGTTGACCGGCGTCAATCCCGTTGGTATCCATCTTTTTTTCAATAAGAGATGGGTCCCAAGGACCATGCGTTAGACCATCTACGGCTAGGATATGGTAATTTGAAACCTAAGCGTCCTTGGATGTGCCCGGCCAATGTCCGGGCACGTTGGCTTTGAGGCCCTACCTTTCGTGCCATACAACCGCAATACCTACTTTGAACCCTCATTTTTGTGGACCTGTTATCAAACAGGTTGGATGCGTCGTCGCCGTTTGGAGCACACTTGCATGGACCACATTAGCTACTTATCAGTCGACTGATTTTCCAATTTGGGGTCAGTTGATTTTTGAACGAAGGAAAGACCTCGCCGGAGATAGGGAAGTGACTCGCCGTCATCACCCCAGTATCTATCTTAAGGTTCAGGGTGGGGGCGGTGGTGGATGGCAGTGGTGGGGGGCGGTGGTGGGGCGGGGGCGCACTTCGCCAGAGAAAAAAAAATCTAGTCGTGGGCAGGGCTAGAGGGATGGTCGGGGTGGCGGCTAGACCGGCGGTGGGGGTGGTTCCGGGGAGGGCGGGGCGGCGAGGCGATCGCGGGAGCGCCGCCGGCCGCGGGTGGTGGTGGCCGGTTGTTCGGCCTGCGGCACGTTTGGCGGTTGCGGAGTTGAGGAAGAAGAAGATCTTGCTGCCACACGGTTTTCATCCAACAGTTCAGGAATTGACTCACGCAAACTAAAAAATTTAGTCGACTGAACTTTAGCCTCACCCTGCATGGACACGGGCGTGTGGCGCCCTAGTTCCGGCATGGGCACACAGTCCGCGGCTAGCTAGCTAGGCTGCACACACACGATCGACGGCTAGCTAGCATGCGCACGGCGGCCATCCAGAGCACGCGCGAGGGCGTCCGTGGAGGGCGAGTGTGGGGACGGTGGACATGGACAACTCGAGCTCCTCTTCGACTTCTGCCATAGCAGCAAGGCCAACCAGCATACGTCGCGGCTAGGAGGACCAAGATGTGACGCTTCTTGCGCGGGCGTTGGTGGCGTGCTCGTCCTCGTGCGGCGGCAAGGCCAATGGCGGTGTGCTCCGAAACGATTCCACGCCTCCACACGGATCAAGTAGGTGTCGCAGGAGCTCTGCTGCATCGCGTCCATCAAGCGCCACCCCAGCCGCATCGACCGGTCCAAGTATATCGCTGCGCACACACTAAAGGGACTCAAGCTCATCAGCAAGCCCAATGGTTGGACAACGGTCGAGAAGCACTTTGACGAGCTCGCCGAGAACGGCCGCCGGCCAGCCAGCACGCGAAGTCGTCAGTCGCCTCCCCCGCCATCGTCAGCCGCCTCGTCCGCCCGCGCCATCACCACCACGAGGCATTGCCACCTCTGCTTGCACTGTTGCCTCCTTCAATCAACAGAGAGATGAGAGAGAAGAAAGAGGAGTGGGCAGGCTGCGGGTGGGACCGCGTGGGAAGGCCTATGAAGTGGAGTGGGGTGCAAGGGCGTGACCGGGCTTGACCGTGCATCCCCATATTGCCACCGAATTTGGTCACAGTTTGAGGGGTGTCGATTGATACGTCTCCGTCGTATCTATAATTTTTGATTGTTTCATGCCAATATTCTACAACTTTTATATATTTTTGGCAACTTTTTATATTATTTTTGGGACTAACATATTGATCCAGTGCCCAGTGCCAGTTTCTGTCTGTTGCATGTTTTTGTTTTCGCAGAATATCCATATCAAACGGAGTCCAAACGGGATAAAAACGAACGGAGATACTTTTCGGAATATTTGGAAAATATGGAAGAAAAATCAACGCGAACCAGTGTCCGAGGTGGGCACGAGGTAGGGGGGCACCCCCCCTAGGGCGCGCCCCTGACCCTCGTGACCCACCTGTAAGGCGGTTGACGCCCTTCTTCAGCCGCAAGAAAGCTAATTTTCGGAAAAAATCACGGCGAAGTTTTCGTTCCAATCGGAGTTACGGATCTCCGGATATAAAAGAAACGGTGAAAGGGCAGCAGAACAGAACACAGAAACAGAGAGAGACGGAGAGACAGATCCAGTCTCGGAGGGGCTCTCGCCCCTCCCACGCCATGGAGACCAAGGACCAGAGAGGAAACCCTTCTCCCAGCTAGGGAGGAGGTCAAGGAAGAAGAAGAAGAAGAAGAAGAAGAAGAAGAAGAAGGAGGGCCCTCTCCCCCTTGCTTCCGGTGGCACCGGAGTGCCACCGGGGGCCATCATCATCACTGTCATCTTCACCAACAACTTCACCGCCTTCACCACCAACTCTTCCCCCCTCTATGCAGCAGCGTAACCTCTCTCTTACCCGCTGTAATCTCAACTTAAACATTATGCTCAACGCTATATATTATTTCCCTATGATGTATGGCTATCCTATGATGTTTGAGTAGATCCGTTTTGTCCTAATGGTATTTGATGATCAAGATTGGTTTGAGTTGCATGTTTTATTATTGGTGCTGTCCTATGGTGCTCTCCGTATCGCGCAAGCGTGAGGGATCCCCGCTATAGGGTGTTGCAATACGTTCATGATTCGCTTATAGTGTGTTGCGTGAGTGACTGAAACACAAACCCGAGTAAGGGGGTTGTTGCGTATGGGATAAAGAGGACTTGATGCTTTAATGTTATGGTTGGGTTTTACCTTAATGATCTTTAATAGTTGCGGATGCTTGCTAGAGTTCCAATCATAAGTGCATATGATCCAAGTAGAGAAAGTATATTAGCTTATGCCTCTCCCTTAAATAAAATTGTAATAATGATTACCGGTCTAGTTATCAATTGCCTAGGGACAAATAACTTTCTCGTAACAACAAACTCTCTACTAAACCTAACTTAGTTGTGTCTTTATCTAAATAGCCCCTACTTTTTATTTACTTGCTATTTATTATCTTGCAAACCTATCCAACAACACCTACAAAGTACTACTAGTTTCATACTTGTTCTAGGTAAAGCGAACATCAAGTGTGCGTAGAGTTGTATCGGTGGTCGATAGAACTTGAGGGAATATTCCGTCTACCTTTAGCTTCTCGTTGGGTTCGACACTGTTACTTATCGAAAGAGGCTACAATTGATCCCATATACTTGTGGGTTATCAAGACCTTTTTCTGGCGCCGTTGTCGGTGAGCAATAGCGCGGGGTGAATATTCTCGTGTGTGCTTGTTTTCTTTATCACTAAGTAATTTTTATTTGTTGTTCTTAGTTGTTCTTTATCTTTAGTTATGGATATGGAACACGAAACACCAAAAAAATTAGGTGTACTTTCTGCTCATGGAGATGGGGAACCTCCTAAAACCCTCGATGCTGGTTATGTGAAAGATATTATGTACTACATTAATAATCCTGAGAAAACCCCATTTAATTATGTAATGGGAGTAACGTTGGATCAACATGAATACTTTAGGGATTATCGCTTGACACAAAAAGGGACACTATTATGGGATCAAATTCATATATTGAAGTGGTATGCTTGGCAATTATGCGTGAGTTATGATTATACTTGTTGCTCTAGGATGAAGGCTCCACACCTTCCCTTTTCATGCAAATTCAATGATAATAAAACCTTAGCTTCTTATGCTAATGGTACATATGATTACTATGATGTAGAACAAATAGAAGAATTTGTTGCTTTTACGGGTGCTTATGAAATTGAATCTATGTGTAAAGAGTATGAAGATTTGATGGTGCTATTTATAGATCTGAAAATTTAGCTATCCTCAAATATTTCTATGAGAATTATGAATACAATTCCAAAATTAATGCACTTATTGAGAAAGTCTCCGCTGTCCGAGAAGAGACTAATATTTTGCAGGAGTCTATGGAAGAGGAAATTGATGAAACTGTGAGCTCATTGGATGAAAAGATGAGGAAGAGAGCGAAGAACAAAAGGAGGAAGAGCGGATTGATCACTCGTGCCCACCTTCTAATGAGAGTAACTCTTCAACTCATACATTGTTTAATTCCCCTTCGTGCTTACCGAAGGATGATTGCTATGATGACTGTTATGCTTGTGGCCAAGATGCCAATATGAATTATGCTTATGGAGATGAACTTGCTATAGTTCCTTACATTAAACATGAAATTGTTGCTATTGCACCCACGCATGATAGTCCTATTATCTTTTTGAATTCTCCCGACTACACTATATCAGAGAAGTTTGCCCTTATTAAGGATTACATTGATGGGTTGCGTTTTACTACTACACATGATGATTTTGTTAGATATAATATGCATGTGCTTGCCGCTCCTACTTGCAATTATTATGAGAGAGGAACTATATCTCCACCTCTCTATGTTTCCCACATGATAAAATTGCAAGAAACTGTTTATACTATGCATTGGCCTTTACTTTGTGTGCATGATTTGTTCTTTTATGACATGCCGGTGCAGAAGAGGAGAGTTGGACTTCGTTGTTACATGATATATATTACTTTGTGCTCACTACTAAATGCCAAATCATTGTTAATTAAAATTGGCTTTGATATACCTTGGGATCCGGGTGGATTCACTACTTGAGCACTATATGCCTAGCTTAATGGCTTTAAAGAAAGCGCTGCCAGGGAGACAACCCGGAAGTTTTAGAGAGTCATTTATTTCTGTTGAGTGCTTTCATATAGTTTAAAAACAACAAAAATAAATAAGGGAACCCAAAACTTTTTCAAAAAGGAAAGTGAAAGTGAGAGAGACAAGCATTGTTGAAGTGGGAGGGCTCCTTGAACTTTGTTCATGCTCACGGCAACTTTGTGAATCTTGATTACAGAAAATTTTCAATAAAAATAATTATCCCCCTGTACAATTCCATTGTATTATAAAAATAATGTGCCAAGGTTTGCCTTTAGGATGTTTACATTTGCTTGATGATCTGTACGGTGCAGGACAGTAACATTGGCTGTAGTGCGTGATTTTTAATTTTTAGCTGGAATGTCAAATGGTTCTGATTCTTTTTTCACTATCTTTATATACAATTTTTTTATTTTTACTAATTTTGGCAGAACTTTTCAAGTAACAGAAGTATGGTTAATGTTCAGATTTCTATAGACTGTTCTGTTTTTAACAGATTCTGTTTTTGATGCATAGTTTGCTTGTTTTGATGAAACTATCAATTTATATCAGTGGATTAAGCCATGAAAAAGTTATATTACAGTAGACACAATGAAAAAACAAAATATGAATTGGTTTGCAACAGTACTTAGAGTAGTGATTTGCTTCATTATACTAACAGATCTTACAGAGTTTTCTGTTGAAGTTTTGTGTGGATGAAGTGTTCGATGATCGAGAAAGTCTCGATGTGAGAAGAAGGAAGTGTTAGGGAACGTAGCAAATAATTCAAAATTTTCTACGCATCAGCAAGATTAATCTATGGAGTCATCTAGCAACGAGGGAAAGGGGAGTGCATCTACATACCCTTGTAGATCGCGAGCGGAAGCGTTCAAGAGAACGGGGTTGATGGAGTCGTACTCGTCGTGATCCAAATCATCGATGACCAAGCGCCGAACGGACGGCACCTCTGCGTTCAACACACGTACGGTTGGGAAGACGTCTCCTCCTTCTTGATCAAGCAAGGGGAGAGGAGAGGTTGATGGAGATCCAGCAGCACGACGGCGTGGTGGTGGAAGCAGCGGTGATCTTGGCAGGGCTTCGCCAAGCTCCAACGAGAGAGAGAGAGAGAGAGAGAGAGAGAGGTGTTACTGAAGGAAATATGCCCTATAGGCAATAATAAAGTTATTATTTATTTCCTTATATCATGATAAATGTTTATTATTCATGCTATAATTGTATTAACCGGAAACGTAATACATGTGTGAATACATAGACAAACAGAGTGTCACTAGTATGCCTCTACTTGACTAGCTCGTTGATCAAAGATGGTTATGTTTCCTAACCATAGACATGAGTTGTCATTTGATTAACGGGATCACATCATTAGGAGAATGATGTGATTGACTTGACCCATTCCGTTAGCATAGCACTTGATCGTTTAGTTTGTTGCTATTGCTTTCTTCATGACTTATACATGTTCCTATGACTATGAGATTATGCAACTCCCATTTACCGGAGGAACACTTTGTGTGCTACCAAACGTGACAACGTAACTGGGTGATTATAAAGGTGCTCTACAGGTGTATCCGAAGGTACTTGTTGGGTTGGCGTATTTCGAGATTAGGATTTGTCACTCCGATTGTCGGAGAGGTATCTATGGGCCCTCTCGGTAATGCACATCACTTAAGCCTTGCAAGCATTGCAACTAATGAGTTAGTTGCGGGATGATGTGTTACGGAACGAGTAAAGAGACTTGCCGGTAACGAGATTGAACTAGGTATTGAGATACCGACGGTCGAATCTCGGGCAAGTAACATACTGATGACAAAGGGAACAATGTATGTTGTTATACGGTTTGACCGATAAAGATCTCTGTAGAATATGTGGGAGCCAATATGAGCATCCAGGTTCCGCTATTGGTTATTGACCGGAGACGTGTCTCGGTCATGTCTACATAGTTCTCGAACCCGTAGGGTCCGCACGCTTAAAGTTCGGTGACGATCGTAATAAGAGTTTTTGTGTTTTGATGTACCGAAGGTTATTCGGAGTCCCGGATGAGATCGGGGACATGATGAGGAGTCTCGAAATGGTTGAGACGTAAAGATTGATATATTGGATGACTATGTTTGGACATCGGAAGGGTTCCGAGTGGTTCAGGCATTTTCCGGAGTACCGGGAGGTTACCGGAACCCCCCGGGAGAAGTTATGGGCCTTATGGGCCATAAGAAGGAAGCACACCAGCCCACAAGGGGCTGGTGTGCCCCCTTTGGGCAGGAGGCCGAATTGGAGAAGGTTTGGGGGGTGCGCCCCCCCCCCCCTTTCCTTCTCTCCTACTCCTCCTTCCCTTCCTCTCCTACTCCAACTAGGGAAAGGGGGAATCCTACTCCTGGTGGGAGTAGGACTCCTCCAGGGCGCGCCATAGGGGCCGGCCCTCTCCCCCTCCTCCACTCCTTTATATACGGGGGTGGGGGCACCCCATAGACACACAAGTTGATCTTCGTGATCGTTCCTTAGCCGTGTGCGGTGCCCCCTTCCACCATATTCCACCTCGGTCATATCGTAGCGGTGCTTAGGCGAAGCCCTACGCCGGTAGAACATCATCACCATCATCACGCCATCGTGCTGACGAAACTCTCCCTCAACACTTTGCTGGATCGGAGCTCGAGGGACGTCACCGAGTTGAACGTGTGCAGAACTCGGAGGTGCCGTACGTTCGGTACTTGGATCGGTCGGATCGGGAAGACGTACGACTACTTCCTCTACATTGTGTCAACGCTTCCATTGCCGGTCTACGAGGGTACGTAGACAACACTCTCCTCTCTCGTTGCTATGCATCACCATGATCTTGCGTGTGCGTAGGATTTTTTTTTGAAATTACTACGTTCTCCAACAGTGGTATCCGAGCCTAGGTTTTATGCGTTGATGTAATATGCACGAGTAGAACACAAGTGAGTTGTGGACGATATCAGTCATACTGCTTACTAGCATGTCACACTTTGGTTCGGCGGTATTGTTGGATGAAGCGGCCCGGACCAACATTACGCGTACGCTTATGCGAGACTGGTTTTACCGCCGTGCTATGCACACAGGTGGCTAGCGGGGGTCAGTTTCTCCAACTTTAGTTGAACTGAGTGTGGCTACGCCCGGTCCTTGCGAAGGTTAAAACAACACCAACTTGACAAACTATCGTTGTAGTTTTGATGTGTAGGTAAGAACGGTTCTTGCTCAGCCCGTAGCAGCCACGTAAAACTTGCAACAACAAAGTAGAGGACGTCTAACTTGTTTTTGCAGGGCATGTTGTGATGTGATATGGTCAAGACGTGATGAGATATAAGTTGTTGTATAAGATGATCATGTTTTCTTGAAGTTATCGGCAACTGGCAGAAGCCTTATGGTTGTCTCTTTATTGCATAAGATGCAAGCACCAAATAATTGCTTTACTTTATCGCTATGCGATAGCAATAGTTGCAAGAGCAATAGTTGGCGAGACGACCATGTGACGACACATTGATATAGATCAAGATGATGGAGATCATGGTGTCATGCCGGTGACGATAGAAATCATGACGATACTTTGGAGATGGAGATCAAAGGCACAAGATGATGATGGCCATATAATGTCACATATTTTGATTGCATGTGATGTTTATCTTTTATAGATCTTATTTTGCTTAGTTCGACGGTAGCTTTATAAGATGATCTCTCACTAATTATCAAGGTACAAGTGTTCTCCCTGAGTATGCACCATTGCGAAAGTTCTTCATGCTGAGACACCACGTGATGATCGCGTGTGATAGGCTCTACGTTCAAATACAACGGGTGCAAAACAGTTGCACACGCGGAATACTCAGGTTAAACTTGACGAGCCTAGCATATAACAGATATGGCCTCGGAACACGGAGACCGAAAGGTCGAGCGTGAATCATATAGTAGATATGATCAACATAGTGATGTTCGCCATTGAAACTACTCCATCTCACACTACTAGAAAAAGGGCTATAGATGAGATTGACAGTAATGGCGCACTGACTCACCATGCGCCATTACTAGTTCAAACTAGTAATGGCGCACTGGAGGACAGTGCACCATTAGTAAATTTTTTTTTGCAAAACTAATAATGGCGCACCACCAGAAGGTGCGCCATTAGTAACCAAGATTACTAATGGCGCATTTGGAGTTGGTGCGCCATTAGTAAGTGGGCAGCAACAAGATATTTTGGGGAGCCTCTCCTACCCACACTCACTTTCTCCCCACTTCATTCTCTCCACCTCCTCCTTGTCTCGGGTGCCTCCTCTTTTTCACCTCATTTCCACCATAGATTCATTCAATTTAATGAAGGAAATATGCCCTAGAGGCAATAATAAAGTTATTATTTATTTCCTTATATCATGATAGATGTTTATTATTCATGCTAGAATTGTATTAACCGGAAACATAATACATGTGTGAATACATAGACCAACAGAGTGTCACTAGTATGCCTCTACTTGACTAGCTCGTTGATCAAAGATGGTTATGTTTCCTAACCATGAACAAGGAGTTGTTATTTGATTAACGAGGTCACATCATTAGTAGAATGATCTGATTGACATGACCCATTCCATTAGCTTAGCACCCGATCGTTTAGTATGTTGCTATTGCTTTCTTCATGACTTATACATGTTCCTATAACTATGAGATTATGCAACTCCCGTTTACCGGAGGAATACTTTGGGTACTACCAAACGTCACAACGTAACTGGGTGATTATAAAGGAGTACTACAGGTGTCTCCAATGGTAGATGTTGGGTTGGCGTATTTCGAGATTAGGGTTTGTCACTCCGATTGTCGGAGAGGTATCTCTGGGCCCTCTCGGTAATGCACATCACATAAGCCTTGCAAGCACTGCAACTAATATGTTAGTTGTGAGATGATGTATTACGGAACGAGTAAAGAGACTTGCCGGTAACGAGATTGAACTAGGTATTGGATACCGACGATCGAATCTCGGGCAAGTAACATACCGATGACAAAGGGAACAACGTATGTTGTTATGCGGTCTGACCGATAAAGATCTTCGTAGAATATGTAGGAGCCAATATGGGCATCCAGGTCCCGCTATTGGTTATTGACCGGAGACGTGTCTCGGTCATGTCTACATTGTTCTCGAACCGTAGGGTCCGCACGCTAAACGTTACGATGACAGTTATTATGAGTTTATGCATTTTGATGTACCGAAGTTTGTTCGGAGTCCCGGATGAGATCACGGACATGACGAGGAGTCTCGAAATGGTCGAGACGTAAAGATTGATATATTGGAAGCCTATGTTTGGACATCGGAAGTGTTCCGGGTGAAATCGGGATTTCACCAGAATACCGGGAGGGTTACCGGAACCCCCCGGGAGACTAATGGGCCTATTGGGCCTTAGTGGAAAAGGAGAAAAAGGGAAAGCCCACAAGCTGGCCGGCGCCCCCCTTCCCAAAGTCCTAGTAGGACTAGGATAGGGGGCCAGCCCCCCTTCTCTCTCTTTTCCCCCCGGGAGTCCTAATTGGATTAGGATTGGGGGGAGGAGTCCTACTCCCGGTGGGAGTAGGACTCCCCTGCGCCTCCTCTCCCTGGCCGGCCGGCTCCCCCTCCTCCAACCTTTATATACGGGGGCAGGGGGCACCCCAAGACACACAACTTGATCCTTGAGATCGTTCCTTAGCCGTGTGCGGTGCCCCTGCCACCAAATTCCACCTCGATCGTATCGTTGTAGTGCTTAGGCGAAGCCCTGCGTCGGTAGTACATCAAGATCGTCATCACGCCGTCGTGCGGACGGAACTCTTCCTCGATGCTTTGCTGGATCGGAGCCCGAGGAACGTCATCGAGCTGTACGTGTGCTAAGAACTCGGAGGTGCCGGAGTAACGGTGCTTGGATCGGTCGGATCGGGAAGAAGACGTACGACTACTTCCTCTACGTTGTGTGATCGCTTCCGCAGTCGGTCTGCGTTGGTACGTAGACAACACTCTCCCCTCTCGTTGCTGTGCATCACCATGATCTTGCGTGTGCGTAGGAAATTTTTTGAAATTACTGCGTTCCCCAACAGTGGCATCCGAGCCTAGGTTTTATGGTTTGATGTTATTTGCACGAGTAGAACACAAGTGAGTTGTGGGCGATACAAGTCATACTGCCTACCAGCATGTCATACTTTGGTTCGGCGGTATTGTTGGGTGAGACGATCCGGACCAACCTTACGCGTACTCTTACGCGAGACCGGTTCCCTCGACGTGCTTTGCACATAGATGGCTTGCGGAAGACTGCCTCTCCAACTTTAGTTGAACCAAGTGTGACTACGCCCGGTCCTTGAGAAGGTTAAAACGGAGTCTATTTGACGAACTATCGTTGTGGTTTTGATGCGTAGGTGAGATGAGTTCTTACTTAAGCCCGTAGCAGCCACGTAAAACTTGCAACAACAAAGTAGAGGACGTCTAACTTGTTTTTGCAGGGTATGTTGTGATGTGATATGGTCAAGGCATGGTGATAATTTTATTGTATGAGATGATCATGTTTTGTAACCGAGTTATCGGCAACTGGCAGGAGCCATATGGTTGTCGCTTTATTGTATGCAATGCAATCGCGATGTAATGCTTTACTAGATTACTAAACGGTAGTAATAGTCGTGGAAGCATAAGATTGGCGAGACGACAACGATGCTACGATGGAGATCAAGGTGTCGCGCCGGTGACGATGGTGATCATGACGGTGCTTCGGAGATGGAGATCACAAGCACAAGATGATGATGGCCATATCATATCACTTATATTGATTGCATGTGATGTTTATCCTTTTATGCATCTTATCTTGCTTTGATTGACGGTAGCATTATAAGATGATCTCTCACTAAATTATCAAGAAGTGTTCTCCCTGAGTATGCACCATTGCCAAAGTTCGTCGTGCCCAGACACCACGTGATGATCGGGTGTGATAAGCTCTACGTCCATCTACAATGGGTGCAAGCCAGTTTTGCACACGCAGAATACTCAGGTTAAACTTGACAAGCCTAGCATATGCAGATATGGCCTCGGAACACAGAGACCGAAAGGTCGAGCGTGAATCATATAGTAGATATGATCAACATGACGATGTTCACCATTGAAAACTACTCCATCTCACGTGATGATCGGTTATGGTTTAGTTGATTTGGATCACGTGATCACTTAGAGGATTAGAGGGATGTCTATCTAAGTGGTAGTTCCTAAGTATTTTGATTAACTGAACTTAAACTTATCATGAACTTAGTACCTGATAGTATCTTGCTTGTTTATGTTGATTGTAGATAGATGGCTCGTGCTGTTGTTCCATTGAATTTTAATGCGTTCCTTGAGAAAGCAAAGTTGAAAGATGATGGTAGCAATTACACGGACTGGGTCCGTAACCTGAGGATTATCCTCATTGCTGCACAGAAGAATTACGTCCTGGAAGCACCGCTGGGTGCCAGGCCTGCTGCTGGAGCAACGCCAGATGTTATGAACGTCTGGCAGAGCAAAGCTGATGACTACTCGATAGTTCAGTGTGCCATGCTTTACGGCTTAGAACCGGGACTTCAACGACGTTTTGAACGTCATGGAGCATATGAGATGTTCCAGGAGTTGAAGTTAATATTTCAAGAAAATGCCCGAATTGAGAGATATGAAGTCTCAAATAAGTTCTATAGCTGCAAGATGGAGGAGAACAGTTCTGTCAGTGAGCATATACTCAAGATGTCTGGGTATAACAATCACTTGATTCAGATGGGAGTTAATCTTCCAGATGACTGCATCATTGACAGAATTCTCCAATCACTGCCACCAAGCTACAAGAGCTTCGTGATGAACTATAATATGCAAGGGATGAACAAGACTATTCCCGAGCTCTTCGCAATGCTGAAAGCTGCGGAGGTAGAAATCAAGAAGGAGCATCAAGTGTTGATGGTTAACAAAACCACTGGTTTCAAGAAAAAGGGCAAAGGAAAGAAGAAGGGGAACTTCAAGAAGAACAGCAAGCAAGTTGCTGCTCAAGAGAAGAAACCCAAGTCTGGACCTAAGCCTGAAACTGAGTGCTTCTACTGCAAGCAGACTGGACACTGGAAGCGGAACTGCCCCAAGTATTTGGCGGATAAGAAGGATGGCAAAGTGAGCAAAGGTATATGTGATATACATGTTATTGATGTGTACCTTACTAGAGCTCGCAGTAGCACCTGGGTATTTGATACTGGTTCTGTTGCTAATATTTGCAACTCGAAACAGGGACTACGGAATAAGCGGACGCTAGCAAAGGACGAGGTGACGATGCGCGTGGGAAACGGTTCCAAAGTCGATGTGATCGCGGTCGGCACGCTACCTCTACATCTACCTTCGGGATTAATATTAGACCTAAATAATTGTTATTTGGTGCCAGCGTTGAGCATGAACATTATATCTGGATCTTGTTTAATGCGAGACGGTTATTCATTTAAATCAGAGAATAATGGTTGTTCTATTTATATGAATAATATCTTTTATGGTCATGCACCTTTGAAGAGTGGTCTATTCTTGTTGAATCTCGAAGATAGTAATACACATATTCATAATGTAGAAGCCAAAAGATGCAAATTTAATAATGATAGTGCAACTTATTTGTGGCACTGCCGTTTAGGTCATATCGGTGTAAAGCGCATGAAGAAACTCCATACTGATGGGCTTTTGGAACCACTTGATTATGAATCACTTGGTACTTGCGAACCGTGCCTCATAGGCAAGATAACTAAAACACCGTTCTCCGGTACTATGGAGAGAGCAACAGATTTGTTGGAAATCATACATACCGATGTATGTGGTCCGATGAATATTGAGGCTCGTGGCGGATATCGTTATTTTCTCACCTTCACAGATGATTTAAGCAGATATGGGTATATCTACTTAATGAAACATAAGTCTGAAACATTTGAAAAGTTCAAGGAATTTCAGAGTGAAGTTGAAAATCATCGTAACAAGAAAATAAAATTTCTACGATCTGATCGTGGAGGAGAATATTTGAGTTACGAGTTTGGTATACATTTGAAAAATTGTGGAATAGTTTCGCAACTCACGCCACCCGGAACACCACAACGTAATGGTGTGTCCGAACGTCGTAATCGTACTTTACTAGATATGGTGCGATCTATGATGTCTCTTACTGATTTACCACTATCATTTTGGGGTTATGCTTTAGAGACGGCCGCATTCACGTTAAATAGGGCACCATCAAAATACGTTGAGACGACGCCTTATGAACTATGGTTTGGCAAGAAACCAAAGTTGTCGTTTCTCAAAGTTTGGGGCTGCGATGCTTATGTGAAAAAGCTTCAACCTGATAAGCTCGAACCCAAAGCGGAGAAATGTGTCTTCATAGGATACCCAAAAGAAACTGTTGGGTATACCTTCTATCACAGATCCGAAGGCAAGACATTCGTTGCTAAGAATGGATCATTTCTAGAGAAGGAGTTTCTCTCGAAAGAAGTGAGTGGGAGGAAAGTAGAACTTGACGAGGTAACTGTACCTGCTCCCTTATTGGAAAATAGTACATCACAGAAAACTGTTTCTGCGACACCTATACCAAACAGTGAGGAAGCTAATGATGATGATCATGAAACTTCAGGGCAAGATGCTACTGAACCACGTAGATCAACCAGAGTGAGATCCGCACCAGAGTGGTACGGTAATCCAGTTCTGGAAGTCATGCTACTAGATCATGATGAACCTACGAACTATGAAGAAGCGATGGTGAGCCCAGATTCCGCAAAGTGGCTTAAGGCCATGAAATCTGAGATGGGATCCATGTATGAGAACAAAGTATGGAGTTTGGTTGACTTGCCCGATGATCGGCAAGCAATTGAGAATAAATGGATCTTCAAGAAAAAGACTGACGCTGACGGTAATGTTACTGTCTATAAAGCTCGACTTGTCGCAAAAGGTTTTCGACAAGTTCAAGGGGTTGACTACGATGATACTTTCTCACCCGTAGCGATGCTTAAGTCCGTCGGAATTATGTTAGCAATTGCCGCATTTTATGATTATGAAATATGGCAGATGGATGTCAAAACTGCATTCCTGAATGGATTTCTGGAAGAAGAGTTGTATATGGTACAACCAGAAGGTTTTGTCGATCCAAAAGGAGCTAACAAAGTATGCAAACTCCAGCGATCCATTTATGGACTGGTGCAAGCATCTCAGAGTTGGAATAAACGCTTTGATAGTGTGATCAAAGCATTTGGCTTTATACAGACTTTTGGAGAAGCCTGTATTTACAAGAAAGTGAGTGGGAGCTCTGTAGCATTTCTGATATTATATGTGGATGACATATTGCTGATTGGAAATGATATAGAATTTCTGGATAGCATAAAGGGATACTTGAATAAAAGTTTTTCGATGAAAGACCTCGGGGAAGCTGCTTACATATTAGGCATAAAGATCTATAGAGATAGATCAAAACGCTTAATTGGACTTTCACAGAGCACATACCTTGACAAGATTTTGAAGAAGTTCAAAATGGATCAAGCAAAGAAAGGGTTCTTGCCTGTGTTACAAGGTGTGAAGTTGAGTCAAACTCAATGCCCGACCACTGCAGAAGATAGAGAGAAAATGAAAGATGTTCCCTATGCTTCAGCCATAGGCTCTATCATGTATGCAATGCTGTGTACCAGACCTGATGTGTGCCTTGCTATAAGTTTAGCAGGGAGGTACCAAAGTAATCCAGGAGTGGATCACTGGACAGCGGTCAAGAACATCCTGAAATACCTGAAAAGGACTAAGGATATGTTTCTCGTATATGGAGGTGACAAAGAGCTCACCGTAAGAGGTTACGTTGATGCAAGCTTTGACACTGATCCGGACGATTCTAAATCGCAAACCGGATACGTGTTTACTTTAAACGGTGGAGCTGTCAGTTGGTGCAGTTCTAAACAAAGCGTCGTAGCGGGATCTACATGTGAAGCGGAGTACATAGCTGCTTCGGAAGTAGAAAACGAAGGAGTCTGGATGAAGGAGTTCATATCCGATCTAGGTGTCATACCTAGTGCATCGGGTCCAATGAAAATCTTCTGTGACAATACTGGTGCAATTGCCTTGGCAAAGGAATCCAGATTTCACAAAAGAACCAAACACATCAAGAGACGCTTCAACTCCATCCGGGATTTAGTCCAGGTGGGAGACATAGAGATTTGCAAGATACATACGGATCTGAATGTTGCAGACCCGTTGACTAAGCCTCTTCCACGAGCAAAACATGATCAGCACCAAGGCTCCATGGGTGTTAGAATCATTACTGTGTAATCTAGATTATTGACTCTAGTGCAAGTGGGAGACTGAAGGAAATATGCCCTAGAGGCAATAATAAAGTTATTATTTATTTCCTTATATCATGATAAATGTTTATTATTCATGCTAGAATTGTATTAACCGGAAACATAATACATGTGTGAATACATAGACCAACAGAGTGTCACTAGTATGCCTCTACTTGACTAGCTCGTTGATCAAAGATGGTTATGTTTCCTAACCATGAACAAGGAGTTGTTATTTGATTAACGAGGTCACATCATTAGTAGAATGATCTGATTGACATGACCCATTCCATTAGCTTAGCACCCGATCGTTTAGTATGTTGCTATTGCTTTCTTCATGACTTATACATGTTCCTATAACTATGAGATTATGCAACTCCCGTTTACCGGAGGAACACTTTGGGTACTACCAAACGTCACAACGTAACTGGGTGATTATAAAGGAGTACTACAGGTGTCTCCAATGGTAGATGTTGGGTTGGCGTATTTCGAGATTAGGGTTTGTCACTCCGATTGTCGGAGAGGTATCTCTGGGCCCTCTCGGTAATGCACATCACATAAGCCTTGCAAGCACTGCAACTAATATGTTAGTTGTGAGATGATGTATTACGGAACGAGTAAAGAGACTTGCCGGTAACGAGATTGAACTAGGTATTGGATACCGACGATCGAATCTCGGGCAAGTAACATACCGATGACAAAGGGAACAACGTATGTTGTTATGCGGTCTGACCAATAAAGATCTTCGTAGAATATGTAGGAGCCAATATGGGCATCCAGGTCCCTCTATTGGTTATTGACCGGAGACGTGTCTCGGTCATGTCTACATTGTTCTCGAACCGTAGGGTCCGCACGCTTAACGTTACGATGACAATTATTATGAGTTTATGCATTTTGATGTACTGAAGGTTGTTCGGAGTCCCTGATGAGATCATGGACATGACGAGGAGTCTCGAAATGGTCGAGACGTAAAGATTGATATATTGGAAGCCTATGTTTGGACATCGGAAGTGTTCCGGGTGAAATCGGGATTTTACCGGAATACCGGGAGGGTTACCGGAACCCCCCGGGAGACTAATGGGCCTATTGGGCCTTAGTGGAAAAGGAGAAAAAGGGAAAGCCCACAAGCTGGCCGGCGCCCCCCTTCCCAAAGTCCTAGTAGGACTAGGATAGGGGGCTGGCCCCCCTTCTCTCTCTTTTCCCCCCGGGAGTCCTAATTGGATTAGGATTGGGGGGAGGAGTCCTACTCCCGGTGGGAGTAGGACTCCCCTGCGCCTCCTCTCCCTGGCCGGCCGGCTCCCCCTCCTCCAACCTTTATATACGGGGGCAGGGGGCACCCCAAGACACACAACTTGATCCTTGAGATCGTTCCTTAGCCGTGTGCGGTGCCCCCTGCCACCAAATTCCACCTCGATCGTACCGTTGTAGTGCTTAGGCGAAGCCCTGCGTCGGTAGTACATCAAGATCGTCATCACGCCGTCGTGCTGACGGAACTCTTCCTCGACGCTTTGCTGGATCGGAGCCCGAGGAACGTCATCGAGCTGTACGTGTGCTAAGAACTCGGAGGTGCCGGAGTAACGGTGCTTGGATCGGTCGGATCGGGAAGAAGACGTACGACTACTTCCTCTACGTTGTGTGATCGCTTCCGCAGTCGGTCTGCGTTGGTACGTAGACAACACTCTCCCCTCTCGTTACTGTGCATCACCATGATCTTGCGTGTGCGTAGGAAATTTTTTGAAATTACTGCGTTCCCCAACATTTAAGTGGTTAAATTACCTTGTTTTGATAGGTAAGTAATGGGGGAAGCTATATATTTATGTATTTCTCCCTACAACAATGTGCACATATGCACTTTTTATGGCCTAGCTAGATCTCTGTATGTTCGTGGTGTTGCATATGTGTTTGTGTTTGGAGGTGTACCGGTATTTGAAATGCGATAGTTGCCAATATTTTGCCGGAATGTTGATTCATTTCCGTTCCGGCGAGAATTTTGGCATTAAGCATTCTTTTTGGTCCTATTTTTAGGGGAAGTCATGCCAAATTTTTTCTTGGTTCTAAAATATCGTTTTGCTCTACCCCGCAGGCGACCATGGTCCGCATGATGACCGAAGGCATCGTGAAGAGGTTTTTGAGGTCCGCGAAGGCCAAGATGCTTCAAAAGAACGAGACGGAGATAAGATGTCCGTGTCGAAGATGCAAGCTGAAGAGCCTTATTGCGGACCCGGAATCCGGGCAGGTGCGGGACCACCTGCTCTTGCGTGGTTTCATGGATGGCTATCGGTGGCAAGGTGATGAAGATAACTACGAAGTCGTTCATGGGGGCCAGGCAAGAAATGAGGAAGGGCAGCAAGATAACCACCGCGGCTCGGGCGGGCGAGAAGACGAAGAATCCCCAGGAGATGATCACGACGGTGATGCTGTACACAGTCATCATGTAGAAGATGCAGGACATGATGATGAGGAAGATGCCGGAGCAGACGACGCTGGGCCATCGATGGGCTGGGTGCAGGACCCTCATATTCAAGAGCTGCTTCTCAAGCAGACGGATAACGCAAGAGCTGCCGCCCGAGAGAAAGCCAAGATGGATCAACTTGAGTTAGACGCGGTCACTCCATTGTATGAAGGATGCAGGCCCGAGGATACCCGCCTGAAAGTAACGCTCATGGCTCTGGAGATGAAGGTAAAACACAAAATGACCGACGCATGCTTCAACGAGTACATGTCATTCTGGCACGAACGTCTTCCCAAGGGGAACAAGTGCCCGACCAGTTTGGAGGAGGCGGAGAAAATCGTGTGTCCTCTGGATTTACCGCACGTGAAATACCATGTGTGCATGAACAATTGCATCATTTATCTGGACGAGCACGCGGAGTGTACCATATGTCCGGTGTGCGGCGTCACTCGATACAAGAAGAGGAAGAAAGCTCCTCGAAAAGTGGTGTGGTACTTTCCGATCACTCCTCGTCTGCAGCGGTATTTTGCGGACCCTAAGGCAGCAAAGCTCCTGCGTTGGCACGCGGATGGGGAGGAGAAGAAGCGAGAAGATGACACAAATGATCCGGAGATAGATAAAAAAGACAAGATGCCGAGTCACCCTAAGGATGCGAGCCAGTGGCAAGCATTGAACTTCGAAGACCCAGAATTTGGGAACGATCCAAGGAACATCGTGCTGGGCGCGAGCACCGATGGAGTCAATCCGTTTGGCAGCCAGAGAAGCACACATAGCACCTGGCCTGTGTTTGTGTGGATGTACAACCTTCCCCCCTGGTTGTGCATGAAGAGGAAGTACATTCACATGAGTATGCTAATTGAAGGACCGAAACAACCAGGGAACGACATCAATCTGTATCTGGGGCTGCTAAAAGAGGAGCTTGACACGCTGTGGAAAACTCCAGCCAATACGTGGGACGCCGCAGAGAAAGAATATTTCTCTATGAGAGCCGCGCTGCTAACGACGGTGCACGACTATCTCGGTTACGGATATGTCGCGGGGCAGGTGGTCCACGGATTTTCTGGATGCGCCAGTTGCATGGATGACACAACGTATCGCCAGCTAGATAGAGATCCCGGGTCTTCAAAAACCGTGTTCATGGGACATCGAAGTGAAGGAAATATGCCCTAGAGGCAATAATAAAGTTATTATTTATTTCCTTATATCATGATAAATGTTTATTATTCATGCTAGAATTGTATTAACCGGAAACATAATACATGTGTGAATACATAGACCAACAAAGTGTCACTAGTATGCCTCTACTTGACTAGCTCGTTAATCAAAGATGGTTATGTTTCCTAACCATGAATAAAGAGTTGTTATTTGATTAACGAGGTCACTGCATTAGTAGAATGATCTGATTGACATGACCCATCCCATTAGCTTAGCACCCGATCGTTTAGTATGTTGCTATTGCTTTCTTCATGACTTATACATGTTCCTATAACTATGAGATTATGCAACTCCCGTTTACCGGAGGAACACTTTGGGTACTACCAAACGTCACAACGTAACTGGGTGATTATAAAGGAGTACTACAGGTGTCTCCAATGGTAGATGTTGGGTTGGCGTATTTCGAGATTAGGGTTTGTCACTCCGATCGTCGGAGAGGTATCTCTGGGCCCTCTCGGTAATGCACATCACATAAGCCTTGCAAGCACTGCAACTAATATGTTAGTTGTGAGATGATGTATTACGGAACGAGTAAAGAGACTTGCCGGTAACGAGATTGAACTAGGTATTGGATACAGACGATCGAATCTCGGGCAAGTAACATACCGATGATAAAGGGAACAACGTATGTTGTTATGCGGTCTGACCGATAAAGATCTTCGTAGAATATGTAGGAGCCAATATGGGCATCCAGGTCCCGCTATTGGTTATTCACCGGAGACGTGTCTCGGTCATGTCTACATTGTTCTCGAACCGTAGGGTCCGCACGCTTAACGTTACGATGACAGTTATTATGAGTTTATGCATGTTGATGTACCGAAGGTTGTTCGGAGTCCCGGATGAGATCACGGACATGACGAGGAGTCTCGAAATGGTCGAGACGTAAAGATTGATATATTGGAAGCCTATGTTTGGACATAGGAAGTGTTCCGGGTGAAATCGGGATTTTACCGGAATACCGGGAGGGTTACCGGAACCCCCCGGGAGACTAATGGGCCTATTGGGCCTTAGTGGAAAAAGAGAAAAGGGACAAGCCCATGGCTGGCCGGCGCCCCCCCTTTCCCCAAGTCCTAGTAGGACTAGGATAGGGGGCCGGCCCCCCTTCTCTCTCTTTTCCCCCCGGGAGTCCTAATTGGATTAGGATTGGGGGGAGGAGTCCTACTCCCTGTGGGAGTAGGACTCCCCTGCGCCTCCTCTCCCTGGCCGGCCGGCTCCCCCTCCTCCAACCTTTATATACGGGGGCAGGGGGCACCCGAAGACACACAACTTGATCCTTGAGATCGTTCCTTAGCCGTGTGCGGTGCCCCCTGCCACCAAATTCCACCTCGATCGTACCGTTGTAGTGCTTAGGCGAAGCCCTGCGTCGGTAGTACATCAAGATCGTCATCATGCCGTCGTGCTGATGGAACTCTTCCTCGTCGCTTTGCTGGATCGGAGCCCGAGGAACGTCATCGAGCTGTACGTGTGCTAAGAACTCGGAGGTGCCGGAGTAACGGTGCTTGGATCGGTCGGATCGGGAAGAAGACGCACGACTACTTCCTCTACGTTGTGTGATCGCTTCCGCAGTCGGTCTGCGTTGGTACGTAGACAACACTCTCCCCTCTCGTTGCTGTGCATCACCATGATCTTGCGTGTGCGTACGAAAATTTTCGAAATTACTGCGTTCCCCAACAGTGGCATCCGAGCCTAGGTTTTATGGTTTGATGTTATATGCACGAGTAGAACACAAGTGAGTTGTGGGCGATACAAGTCATACTGCCTACCAGCATGTCATACTTTGGTTCGGCGGTATTGTTGGGTGAGACGATCCGGACCAACCTTACGCGTACTCTTACGCGAGACCGGTTCCCTCGACGTGCTTTGCACACAGATGGCTTGCGGAAGACTGTCTCTCCAACTTTAGTTGAACCAAGTGTGACTACGCCCGGTCCTTGAGAAGGTTAAAACAGAGTCTATTTGACGAACTATCGTTGTGGTTTTGATGCGTAGGTGAGATGAGTTCTTACTTAAGCCCGTAGCAGCCACGTAAAACTTGCAACATCAAAGTAGAGGACGTCTAACTTGTTTTTGCAGGGTATGTTGTGATGTGATATGGTCAAGGCATGATGCTGATTTCATTGTATGAGATGATCATGTTTTGTAACCGAGTTATCGGCAACTGGCAGGAGCCATATGGTTGTCGCTTTATTGTATGCAATGCAATCGCGATGTAATGCTTTACTTTATTACTAAACGGTAGTGATAGTCGTGGAAGCATAAGATTGGCGAGACGACAACGATGCTACGATGGAGATCAAGGTGTCGCGCCGGTGACGATGGTGATCATGACGGTGCTTCGAAGATGGAGATCACAAGCACAAGATGATGATGGCCATATCATATCACTTATATTGATTGCATGTGATGTTTATCCTTTTATGCATCTTATCTTGCTTTGATTGACGGTAGCATTATAAGATGATCTCTCACTAAAATTATCAAGAAGTGTTCTCCCTGAGTATGCACCGTTGCCAAAGTTCGTCGTGCCCAGACACCACGTGATGATCGGGTGTGATAAGCTCTACGTCCAAATACAACGGGTGCAAAACAGTTGCACACGCAGAATACTCAGCTTATACTTGACGAGCCAAGCATATACAGATATGGCCTCGGAACACGGAGACCGAAAGTTCGAGCGTGAATCATATAGTAGATATGATCAACATAATGATGTTCACCATTGAAAACTACTCCATCTCACGTGATGATCGGTTATGGCTTAGTTGATTTGGATCACGTAATCACTTAGAAGATTAGAGGGATGTCTATCTAAGTGGGAGTTCCTAAGTAATTTGATTAACTGAACTTAAACTTATCATGAACTTAGTACCTGATAGTATCTTGCTTGTTTATGTTGATTGTAGATAGATGGCTCGTGCTATTGTTCCTTTGAATTTTAATGCGTTCCTTGAGAAAGCAAAGTTGAAAGATGATGGTAGCAATTACACGGACTGGGTCCGTAACCTGAGGATTATCCTCATTGCTGCACAGAAGAATTACGTCCTGGAAGCACCGCTGGGTGACAGGCCTGCTGCTGGAGCAACGCCAGATGTTATGAACGTCTGGCAGAGCAAAGCTGATGACTACTCGATAGTTCAGTGTGCCATGCTTTACGGCTTAGAATCGGGACTTCAACGACGTTTTGAACGTCATGGAGCATATGAGATGTTCCAGGAGTTGAAGTTAATATTTCAAGAAAATGCCCGAATTGAGAGATATGAAGTCTCCAATAAGTTCTATAGCTGCAAGATGGAGGAGAACAGTTCTGTCAGTGAGCATATACTCAAGATGTCTGGGTATAACAATCACTTGATTCAGATGGGAGTTAATCTTCCAGACGACTGCGTCATTGACAGAATTCTCCAATCACTGCCACCAAGCTACAAGAGCTTTGTGATGAACTACAATATGCAAGGGATGAACAAGACTATTCCCGAGCTCTTCGCAATGCTGAAAGCTGCGGAGGTAGAAATCAAGAAGGAGCATCAAGTGTTGATGGTTAGCAAAACCACTAGTTTCAAGAAAAAGGGCAAAGGGAAGAAGGGAAACTTCAAGAAGAACAGCAAGCAAGTTGCTGCTCAGGAGAAGAAACCCAAGTCTGGACCTAAGCCTGAAACTGAGTGCTTCTACTGCAAGCAGACTGGTCACTGGAAGCGGAACTGCCCCAAGTATTTGGCGGATAAGAAGGATGGCAAAGTGAGCAAAGGTATATGTGATATACATGTTATTGATGTGTACCTTACTAGAGCTCGCAGTAGCACCTGGGTATTTGATACTGGTTCTGTTGCTAATATTTGCAACTCGAAACAGGGACTACAGAATAAGCGGACGCTAGCAAAGGACGAGGTGACGATGCGCGTGGGAAACGGTTCCAAAGTCGATGTGATCGCGGTCGGCACGCTACCTCTACATCTACCTTCGGGATTAATATTAGACCTAAATAATTGTTATTTGGTGCCAGCGTTGAGCATGAACATTATATCTGGATCTTATTTAATGCGAGACGGTTATTCATTTAAATCAGAGAATAATGGTTGTTCTATTTATATGAATAATATCTTTTATGGTCATGCACCTTTGAAGAGTGGTCTATTCTTGTTGAATCTCGAAGATAGTGATACACATATTCATAATGTAGAAGCCAAAAGATGCAAAGTTAATAATGATAGTGCAACTTACTTGTGGCACTGCCGTTTAGGTCATATCGGTATAAAGCGCATGAAGAAACTCCATACTGATGGGCTTTTGGAACCACTTGATTATGAATCACTTGGTACTTGCGAACCGTGCCTCATAGGCAAGATGACTAAAACACCGTTCTCCGGTACTATGGAGAGAGCAACAGATTTATTGGAAATCATACATACCGATGTATGTGGTCCGATGAATATTGAGGCTCGTGGCGGATATCGTTATTTTCTCACCTTCACAGATGATTTAAGCAGATATGGGTATATCTACTTAATGAAACATAAGTCTGAAACATTTGAAAAGTTCAAAGAATTTCAGAGTGAAGTTGAAAATCATCGTAACAAGAAAATAAAGTTTCTACGATCTGATCGTCGAGGAGAATATTTGAGTTACGAGTTTGGTGTACATTTGAAAAATTGTGGAATAGTTTCGCAACTCACGCCACCCGGAACACCACAACGTAATGGTGTATCCGAACGTCATAATCGTACTTTACTAGATATGGTGCGATCTATGATGTCTCTTACTGATTTACCGCTATCGTTTTGGGGTTATGCTTTAGAGACGGCCGCATTCACGTTAAATAGGGCACCATCAAAATCCGTTGAGACGAGACCTTATGAACTATGGTTTGGCAAGAAACCAAAGTTGTCGTTTCTTAAAGTTTGGGGCTGCGATGCTTATGTGAAAAAGCTTCAACCTGATAAGCTCGAACCCAAATCGGAGAAGTGTGTCTTCATAGGATATCCAAAGGAAACTATTGGATACACCTTCTATCACAGATCCGAAGGCAAGATTTTTGTTGCTAAATTCGGAAACTTTCTAGAGAAGGAGTTTCTCTCGAAAGAAGTGAGTGGGAGGAAAGTAGAACTTGACGAGGTAACTGTACCTGCTCCCTTATTGGAAAATAGTACATCACAGAAAACTGTTTCTGCGACACCTATACCAATCAGTGAGGAAGCTAGTGATGATGATCATGAAACTTCAGAACAAGATACTACTGAACCACGTAGATCAACCAGAGTGAGATCCGCACCAGAGTGGTACGGCAATCCAGTTCTGGAAGTCATGATGCTAGATCATGATGAACCTACGAACTATGAAGAAGCGATGGTGAGCCCAGATTCCGCAAAGTGGCTTGAGGCCATGAAATCTGAGATGGGATCCATGTATGAAAACAAAGTATGGACTTTGGTTGACTTGCCCGATGATCGGCAAGCAATTGAGAATAAATGGATCTTCAAGAAAAAGACTGACGCTGACGGTAATATTACTGTCTATAAAGCTCGACTTGTCGCGAAAGGTTTTCAGCAAGTTCAAGGAGTTGACTACGATGAGACCTTCTCACCCGTAGCGATGCTTAAGTCCGTCAGAATAATGTTAGCAATTGCCGCATTTTATGATTATGAAATATGGCAGATGGATGTCAAAACATGCCTTCCTGAATGGATTTCTGGAAGAAGAGTTGTATATGATACAACCAGAAGGTTTTGTCGATCCAAAGGGAGCTAACAAAGTATGCAAACTCCAGCGATCCATTTATGGACTGGTGCAAGCATCTCGGAGTTGGAATAAACGCTTTGATAGTGTGATCAAAGCATTTGGCTTTATACAGACTTTTGGAGAAGCCTGTATTTACAAGAAAGTGAGTGGGAGCTCTGTAGCATTTCTGATATTATATGTGGATGACATATTGCTAATTGGAAATGATATAGAATTTCTGGATAGCATAAAGGGATACTTGAATAAAAGTTTTTCGATGAAAGACCTCGGGGAAGCTGCTTACATATTAGGCATAAAGATCTATAGAGATAGATCTAAACGCTTAATTGGACTTTCACAGAGCACATACCTTGACAAGATTTTGAAGAAGTTCAAAATGGATCAAGCAAAGAAAGGGTTCTTGCCTGTGTTACAAGGTATGAAGTTGAGTAAGACTCAATGCCCGACCAATGAAGAAGATAGAGAGAAAAATGAAAGAAGTTCCCTATGCTTCAGCCATAGGCTCTATCATGTATGCAATGCTGTGTACCAGACCTTATGTGTGCCTTGCTATAAGTTTAGCAGGGAGGTACCAAAGTAATCCAGGAATGGATCACTGGAGAGCGGTCAAGAATATCCTGAAGTACCTGAAAAGGACTAAGGATATGTTTCTCGTATATGGAGGTGACAAAGAGCTCACCGTAAAAGGTTACATTGATGCAAGCTTTGACACTGATCCGGACGATTCTAAATCGCAAACCGGATACGTGTTTACTTTAAACGGTGGAGCTGTCAGTTGGTGCAGTTCTAAACAAAGCGTCGTAGCGGGATCTACATGTGAAGCGGAGTACATAGCTGCTTCGGAAGCAGCAAACGAAGGAGTCTGGATGATGGAGTTCATATCCGATCTAGGTGTCATACCTAGTGCATCGGGTCCAATGAAAATCTTCTGTGACAATACTGGTGCAATTGCCTTGGCAAAGGAATCCAGATTTCACAAGAGGACCAAACACATCAAGAGACGCTTCAACTCCATCCGGGATTTAGTCCAGGTGGGAGACATAGAGATTTGCAAGATACATACGGATCTGAATGTTGCAGACCCGTTGACTAAGCCTCTTCCACGAGCAAAACATGATCAGCACCAAGGCTCCATGGGTGTTAGAATCATTACTGTGTAAACTAGATTATTGACTCTAGTGCAAGTGGGAGACTGAAGGAAATATGCCCTAGAGGCAATAATAAAGTTATTATTTATTTCCTTATATCATGATAAATGTTTATTATTCATGCTAGAATTGTATTAACCGGAAACATAATACATGTGTGAATACATAGACCAACAAAGTGTCACTAGTATGCCTCTACTTGACTAGCTCGTTAATCAAAGATGGTTATGTTTCCTAACCATGAACAAAGAGTTGTTATTTGATTAACGAGGTCACATCATTAGTAGAATGATCTGATTGACATGACCCATCCCATTAGCTTAGCACCCGATCGTTTAGTATGTTGCTATTGCTTTCTTCATGACTTATACATGTTCCTATAACTATGAGATTATGCAACTCCCGTTTACCGGAGGAACACTTTGGGTACTACCAAACGTCACAACGTAACTGGGTGATTATAAAGGAGTACTACAGGTGTCTCCAATGGTAGATGTTGGGTTGGCGTATTTCGAGATTAGGGTTTGTCACTCCGATCGTCGGAGAGGTATCTCTGGGCCCTCTCGGTAATGCACATCACATAAGCCTTGCAAGCACTGCAACTAATATGTTAGTTGTGAGATGATGTATTACGGAACGAGTAAAGAGACTTGCCGGTAACGAGATTGAACTAGGTATTGGATACCGACGATCGAATCTCGGGCAAGTAACATACCGATGACAAAGGGAACAACGTATGTTGTTATGCAGTCTGACCGATAAAGATCTTCGTAGAATATGTAGGAGCCAATATGGGCATCCAGGTCCCGCTATTGGTTATTGACCGAAGACGTGTCTCGGTCATGTCTACATTGTTCTCGAACCGTAGGGTCCGCACGCTTAACGTTACGATGACAGTTATTATGAGTTTATGCATGTTGATGTACCGAAGGTTGTTGGGAGTCCCGGATGAGATCACGGACATGACGAGGAGTCTCGAAATGGTCGAGACGTAAAGATTGATATATTGGAAGCCTATGTTTGGACATAGGAAGTGTTCCGGGTGAAATCGGGATTTTACCGGAATACCGGGAGGGTTACCGGAACCCCCCGGGAGACTAATGGGCCTATTGGGCCTTAGTGGAAAAAGAGAAAAGGGACAAGCCCATGGCTGGCCGGCGCCCCCCCTTTCCCCAAGTCCTAGTAGGACTAGGATAGGGGGCCGGCCCCCCTTCTCTCTCTTTTCCCCCCGGGAGTCCTAATTGGATTAGGATTGGGGGGAGGAGTCCTACTCCCGGTGGGAGTAGGACTCCCCTGCGCCTCCTCTCCCTGGCCGGCCGGCTCCCCCTCCTCCAACCTTTATATACGGGGGCAGGGGGCACCCCAAGACACACAACTTGATCCTTGAGATCGTTCCTTAGCCGTGTGCGGTGCCCCCTGCCACCAAATTCCACCTCGATCGTACCGTTGTAGTGCTTAGGCGAAGCCCTGCGTCGGTAGTACATCAAGATCGTCATCACGCCGTCGTGCTGACGGAACTCTTCCTCGTCGCTTTGCTGGATCGGAGCCCGAGGAACGTCATCGAGCTGTACGTGTGCTAAGAACTCGGAGGTGCCGGAGTAACGGTGCTTGGATCGGTCGGATCGGGAAGAAGACGTACGACTACTTCCTCTATGTTCTGTGATCGCTTCCGCAGTCGGTCTGCGTTGGTACGTAGACAACACTCTCCCCTCTCGTTGCTGTGCATCACCATGATCTTGCGTGTGCGTAGGAAAATTTTCGAAATTACTGCGTTCCCCAACACGAAGGTGGCTTCACGACGATGACCCGTGGAGAAAACGCAAGGATCTGTTCGATGGTGAAACCGAACCCGAGGACGCCCGCGTACGAGGAGCGGCGAGGAAATAGACGAGCTGTTGTAAAATTGGAAAGACAGCCCACTACCGGGAAAGAAGCAAAAGGCGTCAGAGCCGGGAAAAAAGCGAAAGGCGCCAGAGCCGCTGCTGAAGGTATGGAAAACGAGGTCTGTTTTCTGGGACTTGCCGTACTGGAAGATCCACCGTGTGCCTCACAGCCTTGATGTCATGCATATCACGAAGAACGTGTGCGAGAGTCTGCTTGGTACCCTGCTCAACATGCCAGAGAGGACCAAAGATGGGCCGAAAGCAAGGGCAGACTTGAAATCAATGGGCATCAGGCAGGAGCTTCACACTATATATGATGATCATGATGACGATGATGATGATGAGGCGAAGCAGGACACGGAAAGTCGTCGCAAAGGCAAGAAGGCCAAGAAGACCGGGGTATGACTACCCTCCTGCGTGCTTCACTCTAAGTCAGGAGGAGATCGAGCAGTTTTTCACCTGCCTCGTAGGAGTAAAACTTCCTTATGGTTACGCTGGGAAGATAAGCAGATACCTAGACCCAGCGAAGCAGAAATTCAGTCGGATGAAGTCTCACGACTGTCACGTGCTGATGACGCAGATACTTCCAGTTGCAATCCGTGGGATCATGGACGCGCACGTCCGTGAAACCCTATTTGGCCTATGCAATTTTTTTGACGTCATCTCTCGGAAGTCTGTTGGCGTGAGGCAACTCAGAAGGCTACAGGAAGAGATCGTGGTGATACTATGCGAGCTTGAGATGTACTTCCCGCCCGCATTCTTCGACGTTATGGTGCATCTGCTGGTCCATATCGTGGACGATATCATCCAACTCGGGCCGACGTTCCTGCACAGCATGATGCCGTTCGAAAGGATGAACGGTGTCATCAAAGGATACGTTCGCAACATGTCACATCCAGAGGGAAGCATAGCCAGGGGCTTTCTGACCGAAGAGTGCATCTCCTACTGCACGAATTATCTAGGCATCGAGAACCCCGTTGGTCTGCCCGTGAACAGGCACCTCGGCAGGCTCGCTGGATGGGGTCACCATGAGGGTCGTCGCGAAATGCATGTCGACTTCGAGGGTCGACTCGCTGACTTTGAAAGAGCAAACCTAGTCGCGCTACAACACATAGACGTGGTCGATCCTTGGGTGGTACAGCACAAAACCTTTATTAAGAAGACGTACAATGACCGAGGCCAACAGAGGACGGACGGAGATATACTCAAAGAGCACAACTCATGTTTCACGCGTTGGTTCAAGTAGAAGCTTCTGTCGTACCCTTTACATGAGGATTCTTCCGCGGAAGAACAACTCATATTCGCCTTGTCACAGGGCGCCGAGCACAACCTGATGACCTATGAGGCGTATGATATCAACGGCTACACATTCTACACCGAGGCCAAGGACATGAAGAGCGATGGTTATTAGAACTCCGGGGTAACGACGGAATCCTACACCGGTAACGACAAGGACAGATACTACGGAAGGATCGAGGAGATCTGGGAGCTGAGCTATGCTGGAGAGAAGGTCCCGATGTTCCGTGTCAGATGGGCCAAGAGCGTCCTAAAAGAAGACTGGTATTTCACCACCATGGTTATACCCAAAGCCAAATCCAAGACCGCGGGCGCAAACGTCACCGCGAAAAATGAGCCATGGGTACTGGCTTCCCAAGTGGACCAATGCTTCTTCATTACCGACCCGTCAAAGCCCAGTCGTGTTGTCGTGAGGAGAGGCAAAAGGAAGATCATCGGAATGGATGGAGTAGCCAATGAGCAAGACTTCGACAAGTACGGCGACCCGAGGATCGAACATGACGACGATGATGAAGTAGCAGCATACACCACAAGAAGAAGCAGGACCACCCTACCTAAAGGACGTCCGTTCCACAGAAGAACTCCATTTGCAAAAAAGAAGGGCAAGAAGATTGTGAACAGATAGCTAGCTAAGATCGATTGTATTTAAATCGGAGCCTTCATTTCTCGATTGTATTTCATGGGCACTTTTTGAACTATCATGAATATTTTTAAATCTCATGGACACTCGATCTCGATCCCCCTCCATCTCGATCGCTATCCCACCTCGCCAGATCCGGTCCTCCTCGCTGCCGAGCACCCCCCGGTCCACCACCCGCCGCCGCCGGCCCCCCGCACCCTCGATTCCCCTACTCAACCGCCGCCACCGGCCCCCCGCACCCTCGATTCCCCTACTCAACCGCCGCCGCCGACCCCCCGCACCCCGCGCACCCTCCCCCGCTCCATCGGCATTACTGTTTGATGATATTATTTAAAAAATTATTACTGTATTATAAAAAAATATTACTGTTATGATTTAAACAAGTTTGAACATATTTAAACACAAATAAGTATCAAACAGCATTTTAATGCATAAAAAAATTGTGGAGCATGGGAATCGAACCCAGGACCTCCTGGTGTGAGAACTAGCTGCTGACCAGTTGAGCTAGTAGAGGGGACTTGATGTGGATCAGCTCAGGTGGTAGATAACCTGTTGGCTCGAGCAAAATACTAATGGCGCACCAAGGTGAGGTGCGCCATTAGCATGAATGTACTTATGGCGCACCGAGGGGTGGTGCGCCATTAGTATTGTGCCGCCCCCGCCCATCCATACTTCCTCCCGGCCCAAACCTATCTATCCTCTCTCTCTCTCCCTCGATCCCCTTCCCCTTTCCTCTCCCGACGCCGCTGCCCCGCCGCCTCGACGCCGCCCCGACGCCGCTGCCCCGCCGCCTCGACGCCGCCCCGACGCCGCCCCTTGCCCCGACGCCTCGACGCCGCCCCTTGCCCCTGCGCCCCTTGCACCGACGCCGCCCCTTGCCCCTGCGCCCATGCGCCTCGACGCCCGACGCCTCCAACCACCGCCTCGACGCAAGAAAAGGGGCTTCTCCTCCCCTTCGACGCCAAGCAAGCAGAGCGGCTCCTCCTCTCCCTCGACGCCAAGCCAGGTGAGCTGCCCCCTCTTTCCCCCTCGGCTGCTTGCTTTTATCCATCCTAACCCTAGGTTGGCTGCATTGCTGCCCCCTCCCTCGTTTGTGATGATTCTATGCTACAAGATCCAATCCAGTCTGACCATGCCTAGCCCCTTCTCCATTGCAGCAGCCCGTCACTTCCCGCACGGTCTCGGCATCGTCTCCTCCCCTCCAAGCTCCATTGAATCCAACCTGCTGCTAAGGTGAGCTGCACCTCATTAGATCTACCTTCCCCTCCTTAATTATGATAGTCAAGTGACTAATTCTGCACAGCAACATGTCACTTCTGTTAAATTTTGATTTCTGAATGTTTCTGATGTGCAAGCATATCTAGATTAGTAGGACTCTAGTCATGCTGGTCGTTGGTGATATCTGCATTCCTACTGTTAGGTTTCCTGTGTTTCTGAATGTGAAAGCATATCTTGACCCCTGGAACTTTGCATGGCTAGTAGATCGATGGTGGTATCCACGTACGTATTGACTAGATATGTGTTGACTGTTACTGTAGGATTCTGATATGCAAGTTTTTTTGGATCCATAGAACCCCTGCACAGCTATTTTTTCATGTTTCTGATGCGAACCTTAATTTGCATTGATGCCTTCCCATTGTAATTTGGATATGGCTTGTTTAGGTTTCTCACATGCAAGTTTATTTGATTCACAGCAGCAGCAACTGTAATTTTTCTGTAACTTTCTCTTCTCTAGTGAGTTGGGTCACCGTGAGTTCCTGTTTGTGATGTGTAATCTTCTCTAGTGACCACTCCATCTGGTGGTGTCTGCTACTTGTTCAATTTATGCAACTGTAAGAGTACCAAATAGATTACACAAATCATTTTTGATCTGCAAGGTTGTTGTTGTTGTGATGGAGTAACTCTGTAAGATGGAGTACATATTTGGTTTGGTTGATTGCCTGGCATGAGCTAGATGAAATGATCTATTTCTCCTGATGTGAAATGATCCCTTTCTCCTGAAATGTTGATTAATTTCCGTTTCGGTTGAGAATGGGGCACTCCTAGGTCAAGAAAATTAGCAAAGGTCATGCCCAATTTTCTTGACCTAGAAGGTGCCCGATTCACAAATGCACCTCTGAACACTTTGGGTTTTGGGTGAAACTTCAATTGCTTGAAATGACTTTCTTGACTTAGGTTATGACTTGCTAGTATGTGGAGCCATTTTGTGTTTGTTTGTAATACCCAATTTTGGGGTAATTACATTGGTTGCTTGCTTTGAATTCCTATTATATGATTGTTTGTGTGGGTGTGTGTACCAAACTAAAAATCCACTCATGACTTGTTTTTCTTCAGAGTAGAAATTCAAATTTGAGCTCTAGACCTGTCTTCACTTCTGTTTAAAGATTGCCTTTTGAGAGGCTTACCCGAATTATTAAAACTTGTCTATATGGCAATGCACGTTCCTAGATCTCCTCTACATAATATATACTTCCTATCTAGCCTGATAAATTGGATTTTGAAATTCTCTAGCTATTTCTTCCAAATCCCTTTTGAAGGCTAATCAATATTGTGACCATAACCATTTGTATCATGAAGCTTTTTGGCTCACTTGAACAAATTCAAAAATGATGGTATTATGGCATATCCTCAGCATCTCAAGAACTAGGTTACCCCTCAAGAACTAGGTTACCCTGAGAACGTGGACTTGGACCTTAGCAACAACACACTAACAGGTTCTATCCCAAAACACCTAGGCAATATACACAAACATCTCTCAATTGTTCCTTGACAATAACCAACTTTTTGGCGACATTCCTCGAGAATTAGGTTATTTGGTCAACTTAGAGATCTTGTGGAGCACCGTCTCGATCAACTTTTTGACAACACACTTACAGCTCGGGTGCATTCTCAGGAGCACCGTCTCGATCAACACCGAGAACCTCAGGCATCCTAACCACGGGAATTCTGGCAAACCAAGATAAGGATAACTTCCTCGTGCCTTACTTTCCCGAGTAAGTCCTCCCCTCAACCACCCCGTAACATATGAATTCTTAGATTTCGATCGTTTTTCTTTTAACATTCCGTGTTTTCTGCAGTGACACACGTTGCACGCTCATCCTCCTAAGCCCCAAATATTCCATGGCCACATATTTCGACCCGGACCGTCAGTCGAACGTAGACTACACAAATGTCAAGAAGGTTCTTGATGATGTTCTCCCCGGCTACGTCAAATCTGGAGGCAACTTCACCAGGCCTATTCGTAAGTACGGCAAGCACGTCTTCTCCCACAATACGATGTTCTGCTGCATCAAGCTGCCAACTGGCGGTCAGAAGGGTGCCTACTACGCCATCCATCACATGCGGGCGATCGTACGGGACCATCATCAACTTCTGCTACCGAGTAGACTCAAAGATTGGGCCGCGAGCGTGTCGGCAATCCAGGACGCGGACATCAGACAAGAATTCTTTCGCATCCAGTCGGAGTTTGTGGAAATCATCCATCAAGATGTCCTTCGTACCTCGGGGCAGTTCTACCTCAGAAATCAACCGTCCAACAGTGACATCGACACAATCCTACAAATGCAGGCTGACAACGCCCGTTGTTTCATGACTCCCACGATAGACGGCGGCTTCATCCACGCTCCGGTCCCTTGAGTCGAGTCGAAAACAGTGATGCTGTGTCTAGTTCTGAAACATCGATTGGCTCATATGTTGTAATTAAACTTTAATGAAATTGTAGTATGTCTCTTTGGTTTCGAGAGTCATTCAACTTAGATGTAATCGATGCTATTAATGTTTTGCTTTTCTCTTCCGATCGTTCTGTTGCATACTTATATGTTGCTTATGTATTGTCTGTGAATTGGTACTAACGTTTCGTTTGGCTACTGCATAGCGATGACGTGGTATGTCGTGTACAAGGGTAAGGTTCCCGGAGTCTACAACGACTGGGAGGAGTGTCGGAGACAGGTTCACCGATTCAGCGGTAACAGTTACAAAGGGTACACCACTAGGGCCGAGGCCGAATCTAGATATGCCCGCTATCTAGCGGGAGAGGGGAGGGAGCGTTGGAGGAACCGGATGAAGATGAGTTTCATCGTGATGATGCTCATCGTGATGACCGCAGCTCTCTTCTATGTGATGGTTGTTTAGATGATCGATATCGACTTGTAATGTGAAGACAAACTCGCGGTCTCGAGACTTGTAATATAATGTTCTATCTTTGTTCGGTCTTTTCAATTCGGAGACTAATATGATGAATTGTATTCAGAGACTAATCGAATCTGTTGTTGATGTGTGCTGTCTATATTTTGTCCAATTATACATTTTGTAACCTGTGCAAAAAATAGAAAATTAAAAAACAAAAAAACCTAATATTCATACTAATGGCGCATGACATCATAGTGCGCCATTAGTGTGCCAAAGGATACTAATGGCACATCGTTAAACAGTGCGCCATTAGTATGCCGAAGTTACTAATGGCGCATACTGTTGTTGTGCGCCATTAGTATGCCGAAGCACCTGGGTATACATGGCCCCCTGGGAGGCATACTAATGGCGCACCGTGGACTATACTAATGGCGCACCGCGTGGTGCGCCATTAGTATACCAGATACTAATGGCGCACCAGTGGTGCGCCATTAGTAAAATATACTAATGGCGTGCTACTAATGGCGCACCACTAATGCGCCATTAATGGCCAAATTAGGTGCGCCATTAGTAGGCCTTTTCCTAGTAGTGTCACGTGATGATCGGACATGGTTTAATTGATATGGATCACGTGATCACTTAGAAGATTAGAGGGATGTCTGTCTAAGTGGGAGTTCTTAAGTAATATGATTAATTGAACTTTAATTTATCATGAACTTAGTCCCGGTAGTATTAGCATATCTATGTTGTAGATCAATAGCTCGCGATGTTGCTCTCAGTTTATTGTGTTCCTAGAGAAAAATTATGTTCAAAAATGTTAGTAGCAATGATGCGGATTGGATCCATAATCTGAGGATTATCCTCATTGTTGCACAGAAGAATTATGTCTTTGATGCACCGCTAGGTGACAGACCTATTGCAGGAGTAGAGGCAGACGTTATGAACGTTTGGCTAGCTCAATATGATGACTACTTGATAGTTTAGTGCACCATGCTTAACGGCTTAGAATCGGAACTTCAAAGATGTTTTGAATGTCATGGACCATATGAGATGTTCCAGGAGTTGAAGTTAATATTTCAATCAAATACCTGAGTTGAGAGATATGAAGTCTCCAACAAAGTTCTATAGCTAAAAATATGGAGGAGAATAGCTCAAGCAGTGAGCATGTACTCAGATTGTCTGGGTATTACAATCGCTTGAACCAAGTGGGAGTTAATCTTCCAGATAAGATAGTGATTGATAGAATTCTCTAGTCACCATCACCAAGTTAGTAGAACTTCGTGATGAACTATGATATGCAAGGGATAACGGAAACGATTCCCAAGCTCTTCGTAATGCTGAAATCAACGAAGGTAGAAATCAAGAAAAATATCAAATGTTGATGGTAGACAAGACCACTAGTTTCAAGAAAAGGGCAAAGGGAAGAAGGGGAACTTCAAGAAGAATGGTAAGCAAGTTGCTACTCAAGAGAAGAAGCCCAAGTCTGGTCCTAAGCCTGAGACTAAGTGCTTCTACTGTAAAGGGACTGGTCACTAGAAGCGGAACTGCCCCAAGTATTTGGCGGATAAGAAGGATGGCAAGGTGAACAAAGGTATATTTGATATACAGATTATTGATGTGTATTTTACTAGTGTTCGTAGCAACCCCTCGGTATTTGATACTGGTTCAGTTGCTAAGAATAGTAACTCGAAACGGGAGTTGCAGAATGAACAGAGACTAGTTAAGGGTGAAGTGACGATGTGTGTTGGAAGTGGTTCCAAGATTGATATGATCATCATCGCACACTCCCTATACTTTCGGGATTAGTGTTGAACCTAAATAACTGTTATTTGGTGTTTGCGTTGAGCATGAATATGATTTGATCATGTTTATTGCAATACGGTTATTCATTTAAGTAAGAGAATAAATTGTTGTTCTGTTTACATGAATAAAACCTTATATGGTTACACACCCAATGAAAATGGTTCGTTTGATCTCGATCGTAGTGATACACATATTCATAATATTGAAACCAAAAGATGCAAAGTTAATAATGATAGTGCAACTTATTTGTGGCACTGCCGTTTAGGTCATATTGGTGTAAAGCGCATGAAGAAAATCCATGCTGATGGGCTTTTGGAATCACTTGATTATGAATCATTTGATGCTTGTGAACCATGCCTCATGGGCAAGATGACTAAGACTCCGTTCTCCGGAACAATGGAGCGAGCAACAGATTTGTTGGAGATCATACATACTGATGTATGTGGTCCGATGAATATTGAGGCTCGCGGCAGGTATCATTATTTTCTGATCTTCACAGATGATTTGAGAAGATATGAGTATATCTACTTGATGAAACACGAGTCTGAAACATTTGAAAAGTTCAAAGAATTTCGGAGTGAAGTGGAGAATCATCGTAACAAAAATAAAAGTTTCTACGATATGATCGCAGAAGTAAAATATTTGAGTTACGAGTTTGGCCTTCAGTTAAAAACAATGTGAAATAGTTTCACTACTCACGCCACCTGGAACACCACAGCATAATGGTGTGTCCGAACGTCATAACCGTACTTTATTAGATATGGTGCGATCTATGATGTCTCTTACCGATCTACCACTATCGTTTTGGGGTTATGCATTAGAGACAGTTGCATTCACGTTAAATAGGGCATCATCGAAATCCGTTGAGACGACACCGTATGAACCATGGTTTGGCAAGAAACCTAAGCTGTCATTTCTTAAAGTTTGAGGTTGCAATGCTTATGTGAAAAAGTTTCAACCTGATAAGCTCTAACCCAAATCGGAGAAGTGCGTCTTCATAGGATACCCAAAAGAAAATGTTGGGTACACCTTCTATCACAGATCCGAAGGAAATATATTCGTTGCTTTGAATGGATCCTTTCTAGAAAAGGAGTTTCTCTCGAAAGAAGTGAGTGGGAGGAAAGTAGAACTTGATGAAATAACTATACCTGCTCCCTTATTGGAAAGTAGTTCATCACAGAAATCTGTTCCTCTGACTACTACACCAATTAGTGAGGAAGCTAATGATGATGATCATGTAACTTCAGATCAAGTTACTACCGAACCTCGTTGGTAAACTAGAGTGATATCCACACCAGAGTGGTACGGTAATCATGTTCTAGAGGTCATGTTACTTGACCATGACGAGCCTACGAACTATGAGGAAGCGATGATGAGCCCAGATTCCGCGAAATGGCTTGAGGCCATGAAATCTGAGATGAGATCCATGTATGAGAACAAAGTATGGACTTTGATTGACTTGCCCAATGATCGGCGAGCCATTGAGATTAAATGGATCTTCAAGAGGAAGACGGACGCTGATAGTAGTGTTACTATCTACAAAGCTAGAATTGTCGCAAAAAGGTTTTCAACAAGTTCAAGGTGTTGACTACGATGAGAGTTTCGCACTCGTATCTATGCTTAAGTCTGTCCGAATCATGTTAGCAATTGCCGCATTTTATGAAATCTGGCAAATGGATAAACAAAACTGCATTCCTTAATGGATTTATTAAAGAAGAGTTGTATATGATGCAACCAGAAGGTTTTTTCAATCCTAAAGGTGCTAACAAAATATGAAAGCTCCAGTGATCCATCTATGGACTGGTGCAAGCATCTCGGAGTTAGAATATACGCTTTGATAAGTTGATCAAAGCATATAGTTTTATACAGACTTGCGGTGAAGCCTGTATTTACAAGAAAGTGAGTGGGAGCATTATAGCATTTCTGATAAGTATATGTGAATGACATATTGTTGATCGGAGATAATGTAGAATTATTCTGCAAAGCATAAAGGAATGTTTGAAAGGAGTTTTTCAAAGAAAGACCTCGGTGAAGCTACTTACATATTGAGCATCAAGATCTATAGAGATAGATCAAGACGCTTGATAAGTTTTTCAATGAGTACATACCGTGACAAAATTTTGAAGTAGTTCAAAATGGAACAGTCAAAAAGGAGTTCTTGCCTGTGTTACAAGGTGTGAAGTTGAGTAAGACTCAAAACCCGACCACGGTAGAAGATAGAGAGAGAATGAAAGTCATTCCCTATGCCTCAGCCATAGGTTCTATAAAGTATGCCATGCTGTGTACCAGACCTATTGTATACCCTGCCCTGAGTTTGGCAAGGGACTACAATAGTGATCTAGGAGTAGATCACTGGACATTGGTCAAAATTATCCTTAGTGGAATAAGGATATGTTTCTCGATTATGGAGGTGACAAAAGGTTCGTCGTAAAGGGTTATGACGATGCATGTTTTGACACTGATCCAGATGACTCTAAGTCTCAATCTGGATACATATTGAAAGTGGGAGCAATTAGCTAGAGTAGCTCCATGCAGAGCATTGTTGACATAGAAATTTGCAAAATACGTACGGATCTGAATGTGGCATACCCGTTGACTAAACTTCTCTCACAAGCAAAACATGATCACACCTTAGTACTCTTTGGGTGTTAATCACATAGCGATGTGAACTAGATTACTGACTCTAGTAAACCCTTTGGGTGTTGGTCACATGTCGATGTGAACTATGGGTGTTGATCACATGGTGATGTGAACTATTGGTATTAAATCACATGGCGATGTGAACTAGATTATTGACTCTAGTGCAAGTGGGAGACTGAAGGAAATATGCCCTATAGGAAATAATAAAGTTATTATTTATTTCCTTATATCATGATAAATGTTTATTATTCATGCTATAATTGTACTAACCGGAAACATAATACATGTGTGAATACATAGACAAACAGAGTGTCACTAGTATGCCTCTACTTGACTAGCTCGTTGATCAAAGATGGTTATGTTTCCTAACCATAGACATGAGTTGTCATTTGATTAACGGGATCACATCATTATGAGAATGATGTGATTGACTTGACCCATTCCGTTAGCATAGCACTTGATCGTTTAATTTGTTGCTATTGCTTTCTTCATGACTTATACATGTTCCTATGACTATGAGATTATGCAACTCCCATTTACCGGAGGAACACTTTGTGTGCTACCAAACGTGACAACGTAACTGGGTGATTATAAAGGTGCTCTACAGGTGTATCCGAAGGTACTTGTTGGGTTGGCGTATTTCGAGATTAGGATTTGTCACTCCGATTGTCGGAGAGGTATCTATGGGCCCTCTCGGTAATGCACATCACTTAAGCCTTGCAAGCATTGCAACTAATGAGTTAGTTGCGGGATGATGTGTTACGGAACGAGTAAAGAGACTTGCCGGTAACGAGATTGAACTAGGTATTGAGATACCGACGGTCGAATCTCGGGCAAGTAACATACATATGACAAAGGGAACAATGTATGTTGTTATACGGTTTGACCAATAAAGATCTCTGTAGAATATGTGGGAGCCAATATGAGCATCCAGGTTCCGCTATTGGTTATTGACCGGAGACGTGTATCGGTCATGTCTACATAGTTCTCGAACCCGTAGGGTCCGCACGCTTAAAGTTCGGTGACGATCGTAATAAGAGTTTTTGTGTTTTGATGTACCGAAGGTTATTCGGAGTCCCGGATGAGATCGGGGACATGACGAGGAGTCTCGAAATGGTTGAGACGTAAAGATTGATATATTGGATGACTATGTTTGGACATCGGAAGGGTTCCGAGTGGTTCAGGCATTTTTCCGGAGTACCGGGAGGTTACCGGAACCCCCCGGGAGAAGTTATGGGCCTTATGGGCCATAAGAAGGAAGCACACCAGCCCACAAGGGGCTGGTGCGCCCCCTTTGGGCAGGAGGCCGAATTGGAGAAGGTTTGGGGGGTGCGCCCCCCCTTTCCTTCTCTCCTACTCCTCCTTCCCTTCCTCTCCTACTCCAACTAGGGAAAGGGGGAATCCTACTCCTGGTGGGAGTAGGACTCCTCCAGGGCGCGCCATAGGGGCCGGCCCTCTCCCCCTCCTCCACTCCTTTATATACGGGGGTGGGGGCACCCCATAGACACACAAGTTGATCTTCGTGATCGTTCCTTAGCCGTGTGCGGTGCCCCCTTCCACCATATTCCACCTCGGTCATATCGTAGCGGTGCTTAGGCGAAGCGCTACGTCGGTAGAACATCATCACCGTCATCACGCTGTCGTGCTGATGAAACTCTCCCTCAACACTTTGATGGATCGGAGCTTGAGGGACGTCACCGAGTTGAACGTGTGCAGAACTCGAAGGTGCCGTACGTTCGGTACTTGGATCGGTCGGACCGGGAAGACGTACGACTACTTCCTCTACGTTGTGTCAATGCTTCCGTTGCTGGTCTACGAGGGTACGTAGACAACACTCTCCTCTCTCGTTGCTATGCATCACCATGATCTTGCGTGTGCGTGGGATTTTTTTTTTGAAATTACTACGTTCTCCAACAGTTACGAGGGAGAGGGAGGCGCCAAGGCTTGGGTGTAGCTGCCCTCCCTCCCCCCCACTATATATAGGACCCCTAGGGGGGCGCCGGCCCTAGGAGATCCCATCTCCAAGGGGGGCGGCGGCCAAGGGGGGACTTGCCCCCCAAGTCAGGTGGGGCGCCCCCACCCCTAGGGTTTCCAACCCTAGGCGCAGGGGGAGGCCCATGGGGGGTGCACCAGCCCACCAGGGGCTGGTTCCCCTACCACTTCAGCCCATGGAGCCCTCCGGGATAGGTGGCCCCACCTGGTGGATCCCCGGGACCCTTCCGGTGGTCCCGGTACAATACCGATTACCCCCGAAACTTTCCCGATGGCCGAAACTGGACTTCCTATATATAAATCTTCACCTCCGGACCATTACGGAACTCCTCGTGACGTCCGGGATCTCATCCGGGACTCCGAACAAATTTTGGGTTATCGCATACTAATATCTCTACAACCCTGGCGTCACCGAACCTTAAGTGTGTAGACCCTACAGGTTCGGGAGACATGCAGACATGACAGAGACGACTCTCCGGTCAATAACCAACAGCGGGATCTGGATACCCATGTTGGCTCCCACATGCTCCACGATGATCTCATCGTATGAACCACGATGTCGAGGATTCAATCAATCTCGTATTCAATTCCCTTTGTCAATCGGTATGATACTTGCCCGAGACTCGATCGTCGGTATCCTGATACCTCGTTCAATCTCGTTACCGGCAAGTCTCTTTACTCGTTCCGTAACACATCATCCCGTGATCAACTCCTTGGTCACATTGTGCACATTATGATGATGTCCTACCGAGTGGGCCCAGAGTTACCACTCCGTTACACGGAGTGACAAATCCCAGTCTCGATTCGTGCTAACCCAACAGACACTTTCGGAGATACCTGTAGTGCACCTTTATAGCCACCCAGTTACGTTGTGACGTTTGGTACACCCAAAGCATTCCTACGGTATCCGGGAATTGCACAATCTCATGGTCTAAGGAAATGATACTTGACATTAGAAAAAGCTTTAGCATACGAACTACACGATCTTGTGCTAGGCTTAGGATTGGGTCTTGTCCATCACATCATTCTCCTAATGATGTGATCCCATTATTAACGACATCCAATGTCCATGGTCAGGAAACCATAACCATCTATTGATCAACGAGCTAGTCAACTAGAGGCTTACTAGGGACATGGTGTTGTCTATGTATCCACACATGTATCTGAGTTTCCTATCAATACAATTCTAGCATGGATAATAAACGATTATCATGAACAAGGAAATATAATAATAACTAATTTATTATTGCCTCTAGGGCATATTTCCAACAGTCTCCCACTTGCACTAGAGTCAATAATCCAGTTCACATCGCTATGTGATTAACACTCTAGGTCACATCCCCATGTGACTAACACCCAAAGAGTTTACTAGAGTTAATAATCTAGTTCACATTACCATGTGATTAACACTCAATGAGTTCTGGGTTTGATCATGTTATGCTTGTGAGAAATGTTATAGTCAACGGGTTTGAACCTTTCAGATCCGTGTGTGCTTTACAAATCTCTATGTCATCTTGTAGATGCAGCTACCACGCTCTTTTGGAGCTATTCCAAATAACTGTTCTTCTATATGAATCCGGTTTACTACTCAGAATCATCCAGATTAGTGTCGAAGATTGCATCGGCGCAACCCTTTACGACGAACTCTTTTACCACCTCCATAATCGAGAAAATTCCTTAGTCCACTAGTTACTAAGGATAACCTTGAGCGTTGTCCTGTGATCCATTCCTAGATCACACTTGTACCCCTTGACTGAATCAAGGCTTAACATGCTTCAGGTGTGGTACACAACATTGCTTACTTTAGAGCCTACGTCTAAAGCATAGGGGACGACCTTCGTCCTTTCTCTCTATTCTGCCGTGGTCAGGTCTTGAGTTTTACTCAATACCCATACCTTATAACACAGCCAAGAACTCCTTCTTTGCCGATCTATTTTTAGCTCCTTCAAAATCTTTTCACGGTATGTATTCATTTGAAAGTACCATTAAGCATTTTTGATCTATCCTTATAGATCTTGATGCTCAATGTTCAAGTAGCTTAATCCAGGTTTTCCATTGAAAAATACTTTTCAAATAACCCTGCATGCTATCCAGAAATTCTACATCATTTCTGATCAACAATATGTTAACAACATATACTCATGAAAAATTCTATAGTGCTCCCACTCACATCTTTGGAAATACAAGTTTCTCATAAACTTTGTATAAACCCAAAATCTTTGATCATCTCATCAAAGCGTACATTCCAATTCCGAGATGCTTACTCCAGTCCTTAGAAGGATAGCTGGAGCTTTGCATACTTGTTAGAATCTTTCAGGATTGACAAAACCTTCTGGTTGTATCACATACAACCTTTCCTCAAGAAAAACGTCGAGGAAACAATGTTTTGACATCCTATCTGCAAGATTTCATAAATAATGCAGTAACTACTAACATAATTCCAACAGACTCTTAGCATCGCTACGAGTGAGAAAGTCTCATCGTAGTCAACTCCTTGAACTTGTCGGGAAACATCTTAACGACAAGTCGAGCTTTCTTAATGGTGACACTTACCATCATTGTCTACCTTCCTTTTAAAATACATCTGCACCCAACAGCCTTACGACCATCAAGTAGTTCTTTCAAAGTCTATACATTGTTTTATACATGGATCCTCTCTCGGATTTTATGGCCTCGAGCCATTCGTCGGAATCCAGGCCCACCATCGCTTCTCCATAGCTCGTAGGTTCATTGTTGTCTAGCAACATGACTTCCAAAACAGGATTACGTACCACTCTGAAGTAGTATGCATCCTTGTTGACCTATGAGGTTTGGTAGTGACTTGATCCGAAGTTTCATGATCACTATCATAAGCTTCCACTTGAATTGGTGTAGGTGCCACAGGAACAACTTCCTGTGCCCTGCTACACACTAGTTGAAGTGACGGTTCAATAACCTCATCAAGTCTCCACCATCCTCCCACTCAATTCTTTCGAGAGAAACTTTTCCTCGAGAAACGACCCGTTTCTAGAAACAATCACTTTTGCTTCCGGATCTGAAATAGGAGGTATACCCAACCATTTTTGGGTATTCTATGAAGATGCATTTATCCGCTTTGGGTTCGAGCTTATCAGCCTGAAACTTTTTCACATAAGCATTGCAGCCCCAAACTTTTAAGAAACGACAGCTTAGGTTTCTCTACACCATAGTTCATACGGCGTCGTCTCAACGGAATTGTCTGGTGCCCTATTTAAAGTGAATGCGGTTGTCTCTAATGCCTAACCCATAAACGATACTGGTAATTCGATAAGAGACATCATGGTATGCACCATATCCAATAGGGTGCAATTATGATGTTCGGACACACCATCACACTATGGTGGTCCAGGCGGTATTAGTTGTGAAACAATTTCCATAATGTCTTAATTGTGTGCCAAACTCGTAACTCAGATATTCATCTCTATGATCATATCATAGACATTTTATCATCTTGTTATGACGATCTTCAACTTCACTCTGAAATTACTTAAACCTTTCAATAATTCAGACTTGTGTTTCATCAAGTAAATATACTCAGCATCTACTCAAATCATCTGTGAAGCAAGAACATAACGATATCCACTGCGTGCCTCAGCACTCATTGGACTGCACACATCAAAATGTATTACTGCCAACAAGTTGCTTTCTTGTTCCATCTTACTGAAAACGAGGCCCTTCAGTCATCTTGCCCATGTGGTATGATTTGCATGTCTCAAGTGATTCAAAATCAAGTGAGTCCAAACGATCCATCTGCATGGAGTTCTTTCATGCATATCTACCAATAGACATGGTTCGCATGTCTCAATCTTTTCAAAAACGAGTGAGTCCAAAGATCCATCAACATGGAGCTTCTTCATGCGTTTTATACCAATATGACTCAAATGGCAGTGCCACAAGTATGTGGTACTATCATTACTATCTTATATCTTTTGGCATGAACATGTGTATCACTATGATCGAGATTCAATGAACCATTCATTTTAGGTGCAAGACCATTGAAGGTATTATTCAAATCAATAGAGTAACCATTATTCTCCTTAAATGAATAACCGTATTGTGATAAACATAATCCAATCATGTCTATGCTCAACGCAAACACCAAATAACAATTATGTCAACCTTGATGGTAGAGGGAGCATGCGATGCTTGATCATATCAACCTTGGAAACACTTCCAACACATATCGTCATCTTACCTTCAGCTAGTCTCCGTTCATTCTGTAGCCTTTTATTTCGAGTTACTAATAGTTATCAACTGAACCGGTATTTTAATACGCCGGTGCTACAAGGAGTACTAGTAAAGTACACATTAATATAACGTATTTCCAAAATACTTCTGTCGACCTGCCAGCCTTCTCATCTACCAAGTATATAGGGTAGCTCAGCTTCAGTGACCGTTCCCTCATTACAGAAGCACTTAGTATCGAGTTTGGTTCAACCTTGGGTTTCTAGCAGCAACTGATTTGCCGTCTCATGAAGTATCCATTCTTTCCCTTGCCCTTCTTGAAACTATTGGTTTAACCATCAACAATTGATGCTCCTACTTGATTTCTACTTTCGCGGTGTCAGACATCGTGAGTTGCTCAAGGATCATCATGTCTGTCCCTGATATATTATAGTTCATCACGAAGCTCCAATAGCTTGGTGGCAGTGACTATGGAGAATCATCACTATTTCATCTAGAAGATTAACTCCCACTCAATTCAAGCGATTGTAGTACTCAGACAATCTGAGCACATGCTCAATGATTGAGCTTTTCTCCCTTAGTTCACAGGCTTAAGAAACTTGTCAGAGGTCTCATACCTCTTGACGTGGGCACTAGTCTGAAATTCCAATTTTAGTCTTTGGAACATCTCATATGTTCTGCGACGTTTCAAAACTGTCTTTGATGCCACAATTCTAACTCGTTAGTATTACACACTGAATTATCACGTAGTCATCAAAACATGTATGTCAGATGTTTCCCAACATCTACAGACGACGCTCGAGGTTCAACGCACTGAGCGGTGCATTAAGGACATAGCCCTTCTGTGCAGCAACGAGGACAATCCTCAGTTCACGGACCCAGTCCGCATAATTGCTATTGTCAATTCTCAACTAAATTTTCCCTAGGAACATATCTAAAATAGTAGAACTAAAGCGTAAGCTACGACATAATTTGCAAAGACCTTTTGACTATGTTCATGATAATTAAGTTCATCTAATCAAATTATTCAATGAACTCCCACTTAGATAGACATCCCTCTAGTCATCTAAGTGATACATGATCTGAGTCAACTAGGCCATGTCCGATCATCACGTGAGACGGACTAGTCATCATCAGTGAACATCTTCATGTTGATCGTATCCATCAGACGACTCATGTTCGACCTTTCGGTCTTCCGTGTTCTGAGGCCATGTCTGTACATGCTAGGCTCGTCAAGTTAACCTAAGTGTATTGCGTGTGTAAATCTGGCTTACACCCGTTGTATGCGAACGTTACAACCTATCACACCCGATCATCACATGGTGCTTCGGAACAACGGACTTTAGCAACGGTGCACAGTTAGGGGGAACAGTTTCTTGAAATTATTGCGACGGATCATCTTATTTATGCTACCGTCGTTCTAAGCAAATAAGATGTAAACATGACAAACATCACATGCAAATCATAAAGTGACATGATATGGCCAATATCATCTTGCGACTTTTGATCTCCATCTTCGAGGCGCGGCATGATCACCTTCGTCACCGGCATGACACCATAATCTCCATCATCATGATCTCCATCATCGTGTCTTCATGAAGTTGCCTCGCCAACTATTACTTCTACTACTATGGCTAATGGTTAGCAATAAAGTAAAGTAATTACATGGCATTTTCATTGACACGCAGGTCATAAATAAATTAAGACAACTCCTATGGCTCCTGCCGGTTGTCATACTCATCGACATGCAAGTCGTGATTCCTATTACAAGAACACGATCAATATCATACATCACATATATCATTCATCACATCCTTTTGGTCATATCACATCACATAGCATACCATGCAAAAACAAGTTAGACGTCCTCTAATTGTTGTTGCATGTTTTATGTGGCTGCTATAGATTTCTAGCAAGAACGTTTCTTACCTACGCCAAAACCACAACGTGATATGCCAATTTCTATTTACCCTTCATAAGGACCCTTTTCATCGATTCCGATCCGACTAACGTGGGAGAGACAGACACCTGCTAGCCACCTTATGCAACTAGTGCATGTCAGTCGATGGAACCAGTCTCACGTAAGCGTACGTGTAAGGTCAGTCCGGGCCGCTTCATCCCACGATGCCGTCGAATCAAGATAAGACTAGTAACGGCAAGTAAATTGACAAAATAGACGCCCACAACAACTTGTGTTCTACTCGTGCATAGAAACTACGCATAGACCTAGCTCATGATGCTACTGTTGGGGAATGTAGCAGATAATTCAAAATTTTCTATGCATCACCAAGATCAATCTATGGAGTCGTCTAGCAATGAGGGAAAGGGGAGTGCATCTACATACCCTTGTAGATCGCGAGTGGAAGCGTTCAAGAGAACGGGGTTGATGGAGTCGTACTCGTCGTGATCCAAATCACCGATGACCAAGCGCCAAACGGACGGCACCTCCGCGTTCAACACGCGTACGGTTGGGAAGACGTCTCCTCCTTTTTGATCCAGCAAGGGGAGAGGAGAGGTTGACGGAGATCCAGCAGCACGACGGCGTGGTGGTGGAAGCAACGGTGATCTCGGCAGGGCTTCGCCAAGCTCCAACGAGAGAGAGAGAGAGAGAGAGAGAGAGAGAGAGAGAGAGAGGTGTTACGAGGGAGAGGGAGGCACCAAGGCTTGGGTGTAGCTGCCCTCCTTACCCCCGAAACTTTCCCGCTGGCCGAAACTGGACTTCCTACATATAAATCTTCACCTCCAGACCATTCTGGAACTCCTCGTGACGTCCAGGATCTCATCCGGGACTCCGAACAACTTTTGGGTTACCGCATACTAATATCTCTACAACCCTAGCGTCACCGAACCTTAAGTGTGTAGACCCTACAGGTTCGGGAGACATGCAGACATGACCGAGACGACTCTCCGGTCAATAACCAACATCGGGATCTGGATACCCATGTTGGCTCCCACATTCTCCACGATGATCTCATCGGATGAACCACGATGTCGAGGATTCTATCAATCATGTATTCAATTCCCTTTGTCAATCGGTACGATACTTGCCGAGATTCGATCATCGGTATCCTGATACCTCGTTCAATCTTGTTACCGGCAAGTCTCTTTACTCGTTCCGTAACACATCATCCCGTGATCAACTCCTTGGTCACATTGTGCACATTATGATGATGTCCTACCAAGTGGGCCCATAGATACCTCTCCGTTACACGGAGTGACAAATCCCAGTCTTGATTCGTGCCAACCCAACAGACACTTTCGGAGATACCCGTAGTGCACCTTTATAGCCACCCAATTACATTGTGACGTTTGGTACACGCAAAGCATTCCTACGGTATCCGGGAGTTGCACAATCTCATGGTTTAAGGAAATGATACTTGACATTAGAAAAAGCTTTAGCATATGAACTACACGATCTTGTGCTAGGCTTAGGATTGGGTCTTATCCATCACATCATTCTCCTAATGATGTGATCCCGTTATCAACGACATCCAATGTCCATGGTCAGGAAATCGGAACCATCTATTGATCAACGAGCTAGTCAACTAGTGGCTTACTAGGGACATGGTGTTGTCTATGTATCCACACATGTATCTGAGTTTCCTATCAATACAATTCTGGCATGGATAATAAACGATTATCATGAACAAGGAAATATAATAATAACTAATTTATTATTGCCTCTAGGGCATATTTCCAACAGGAAGAGAGGCAAGAGCTCAAGCTTGGGGATGCCCGAGGCACCCCAAGTAAATATTCAAGGAGACTCAAGCGTCTAAGCTTGGGGATGTTGGGAAGGCATCCCCTATTTCTTCAACAAGTATCGATATGTTTTCGGATTCGTTTCGTTCATGCGATATGTGCAATCTTGGAGCGTCTTTTGCATTTAGTTTTCATTTTTATTTTATGCACCATGCTGGTATGAGATAGTCCTTGGTTGATTTATAGAATTCTCATTGCACTTCACTTATATCTTTTGAGTATGGCTTTATAGAATGCTTCATGTGCTTCACTTATATCATTTGAAGTTTGGATTGCCTGTTTCTCTTTTACATAGACAACCGCCATTTGTAGAATGCTCTTTTGCTTCACTTATATTTGTTAGAGCGTGGGCATATCTTTTGTAGAAAGAATTAAACTCTCTTGCTTCACTTATATCTATTTAGAGAGATGACAGGAACTGGTCATTCACATGGTTAGTCATAAAATCCTACGTAAACTTGTAGATCACTGACTATGATATGGTTGATTCCTTGCGATAGTTTTGTGACATAAAGATGGTGATATTAGAGTCATGCTATTGGGTAGTTGTGGATTGTAGAAATACTGGTGTTGAAGTTTGTGATTCCCGTAGCATGCACATATGGTGAACCGTTATGTGATGAAGTCGGAGCATGATTTATTTATTGATTGCCTTCCTTATGAGTGGCGGTCGGGGACGAGCGATGGTCTTTTCCTACCAATCTATCCCCCTAGGAGCATGCGCGTAGTACTTTGTTTCGATAACTAATAGATTTTTGCAATAAGTGTGTGAGTTCTTTATGACTAATGCTGAGTCCATGGATTATATGCACTCTCACCCTTCCACCATTGCTAGCCTCTCTAGTACCGCGCAACTTTTGCCAGTACCATAAACCCATCATATACCTTCCTCAAAACAGCCACCATACCTACCTATGATGGCATTTCCATAGCCATTCCGAGATATATTGCCATGCAACTTCCATCATCATCATATACATGACTTGAGCATTCATTGTCATATTGCTTTGCATGATCGTAAGATAGCTACAATGATGTTCTGATGGCTTGTCTATTTTTTTGATGTCATTGCTAAGTTAGATCATTGCACATCCCGGTACACCGCCGGAGGCATTCATATAGAGTCATATCTTTGTTCTAGATATCGAGTTGTAATATTGAGTTGTAAGTAAATAAAAGTGTGATGATCATCATTATTAGAGCATTGCCCCAGTGAGGAAAGGATGATGGAGACCATGATTCCCCCACAAGTCAGGATGAGACTCCGGACTTTACAAAAAAATAAAAGAGGCCAAAGAAGCCCAAATAAAAAAAAGAGGCCAAAGATGCCCACCAAAAAAATAAAAAAATGAGAGAAAAAGAGAGAAGGGGCAATGTTACTATCATTTTATCACACTTGTGCTTCAGAGTAGCACCATGTTCTTCATATAGAGAGTCTTTTGAGTTATCACTATCATATACTAGTGGGAATTTTCACTATAGAAATTGGCTGGTATATTCCGATGATGGGCTTCCTCAAACGCCTGAGGTCTTCATGAGCAAGAAAGTTGGATGCACACCCACTTAGTTTCAGTTTGAGCTTTCATACACTTATAGCTCTAGTGCATCCGTTGCATGGTAATCCCTACTCACTCACATTGATATCTATTGATGGGCATCTCCATAGCCCGTTGATACGCCTAGTTGATGTGAGACTATCTTCTTCTTTTTGTCTTCTCCACAACCACCATTCTATTTCACCTATAGTGCTATGTCCATGGCTCACGCTCATGTATTGCGTGAAAGTTTGAAAAGGTTTGAGAACGTCAAAAGTATGAAACAATTGCTTGGCTTGTCATCGAGGTTGTGCATGATGTGAATATTTGGTGTGGTGAAGATGGAGCATAGCCAGACTATATGATTTTGTAGGGATAGCTTTCTTTGGCTATGTTATTCTGAAAAGACATGATTGCTTTATTAGTAGGCTTGAAGTATTATTGTTTTTATGCCAAATGATAGACTATTGCTTTGAATAACTCGTATCTTAATATTCATGCCATGATTAGATATGTGATCAAGATTATGCTAGGTAGCATTCCGCATCAAAAATTATCTTTTTTTCATTTACCTACTCGAGGACGAGCAGGAATTAAGCTTGGGGATGCTGATACCTCTCCGTCGTATCTATAATTTTTAATTGTTCCATGCCAATATTCTACAACTTTCATATATTTTTGGCAACTTTTTATACTATTTTTGGGACTAACATATTGATCCAGTGCCCAGTGCCAGTTCCTGTCTGTTGCATGTTTTTGGTTTCGCAGAATATCCATATCAAACGGAGTCCAAATGGGATAAAAACGGACGGAGATACTTTTCGGAATATTTGGAAAATCTGGGAGAAAAATCAACGCGAACCAGTGTCCGAGGTGGGCACGAGGTAGGGGGCGCCCCCCCTAGGGCACGCCCCTGACCCTCGTGACCCACGTGTAAGGCGGTTGACGCCCTTCTTTGGCCGCAAGAAAGCTAATTTTCGGGGAAAAAATCACGGCGAAGGTTTTGTTCCAATCGGAGTTACGGATCTCCGGATATAAAAGAAACGGTGAAAGGGCAGCAGAACAGAACGCAGAAACAGAGAGAGACGGAGAGACATATCCAATCTCGGAGGGGCTCTCGTCCCTCCGATGCCATGGAGGCCAAGGACCAGAGGGGAAACCCTTCTCCCACCTAGGGAGGAGGTCAAGGAAGAAGAAGAAGAACGGGGGCCTCTCCCCCTTGCTTCCGGTGGCGCCGGAGTGCCACCAGGTGCCATCATCATCACCGTCATCTTCACCAACAACTTCACCGCCTTCACCACCAACTCTTCCCCCCTCTATGCAGCAGTGTAACCTGTCCCTTACCCGCTGTAATCTCTACTTAAACATTACGCTCAACGCTATATATTAGTTCCCAATGGCGTCGAAGTTTTATCCTAATGGTATTTGATGATTAAGATTGGTTTGAGTTGCATGTTTTATTATTGGTGTTGTCCTATGGTGCTCTCCGTGTCGCGCAAGCGTGAGGGATCCCCGCTATAGGGTGTTGTAATACGTTCATGATTCGCTTATAGTGGGTTGCGTGAGTGACTGAAACACAAACCCGAGTAAGGGAGTTGTTGCGTATGGGATAAAGAGGACTTGATGCTTTAATGCTATGGTTGGGTTTTACCTTAATGATCTTTAGTAGTTGCGGATGCTTGCTAGAGTTCCAATCATAAGTGCATATGATCCAAGTAGAGAAAGTATGTTAGCCTATGCCTCTCCCTCAAATAAAATTGTAATAATGATTACCGGTCTAGTTATCGATTGCCAAGGGACAAATAACTTTCTCGTAACAAAAAACTCTCTACTAAACCTAACTTAGTTGTGTCTTTATCTAAACAGCCCCTACTTTTTATTTACTTGCTCTTTATTATCTTGCAAACCTACAATAACACCTACAAAGTACTGCTAGTTTCATACTTGTTCTAGGTAAAGGAAACATCAAGTGTGGGTAGAGTTGTACCAGTGGTCGATAGAACTTGAGGGAATATTTGTTCTACCTTTAGCTCCTCGTTGGGTTCGACACTCTTACTTATCGAAAGAGGCTACAATTGATCCCCTATACTTGTGGGTTATCATCGATCAGTCCAGACGATTAGGGAGGAAGTGAAGGGTTCTGTTGTGTCATCTATTTTTGAGCGGGCATTGACCAGACGGACGTTTCGACATTTAGGGAGAAAATAGGGGGCCAGGCTGTAGATGTTCTTAACTCTTAAAACGGTGTTACACAAAGGAAAAATTACAACCAAATCCCTGTTTTTTCATGGAGGACAAGTCAACTAGAAATCGTTTTGTTGTAAGTTGATTTTGCTTGATCATTGGACGGACATCATATGGCACGGGGTGTGGTCTTCCGTCCGCAGTGGCCACAACAACGGCGATGGCGATGACCCTGAGCGGAAGTGGTGCATCAAAGCCGGTGCCGCGAGGAAACGGATCACCCGGAGGTACCTCAACCAAGGCCTTCAGTCGCTGTCGTCGCTCCTTCACAGGTAGGCGCTGCTGTCCTCTGGAGTGGGCGGCTCCTCCAACGGAGTGTCGAGCTCCCGTACGGCACGCATGCCGGTGAAAACAGAGCCGGAGGAGCTCCCGCAGCTCCGCGAGATGAAGAGGGAGCCGGAGCTGGAGCTGGAGTGGTGGCGTCGTCGGGCCGGAGGATTTCCTCCCTCCAGCGGAGGTGGACGCCTTCGAGGCCGCCATCCTTGCGCGTAGTGTGTGGGAGGAGGAGGAGGAGGAGGAGGAGCAGCGCCGTCAGCAGGAAGCCGACCTCGACAAAGTCCTCCTCGAGCAGGGGCTCGCGAAGGCGTAGGACTTCGAGAACAACCTGGCAGCATGGCCCCGCGAAGCCAAGGCGCGGGACGACATCTACATCGACCTTGTCTTCGACGATGATGAGTGAGCTCCTCCGCCGTGGCACCCGGATGGCTCCGGTGAGCCAAATTTAGCATTAGGGTTAGGGTGGCCGTTGCTCCTCTGATCTAGTTTGTAAAAAATCGATTGTGTATGACTTTTTTATGATGATCAAATAAATATGAACGCTAGTAGTTCTACTGGAGTAGTTTGATTCCTCGCGCGAAGTTTTAATTTCAAAATTTGCAGGTTCATTTTAAAGTTTTTGTTCTGCCGTGGCATGCCGCAAACTATAAACGCACTTTTAAGTTTTGCTATGTAAGGGGTCTGCTAGAGATGCTCTTAACCCAGTGATGGTATGCAGATCTTCGTCAGGGAATACGTGACCCAGTGGTGGTATGCAGATCTTCGTCAAGGAATACATGAAGCTATCTATTCCATAAGAAGCCAATGCTCCATGGTGGCATGCAGATCTTTGTTCAAAGATCTCTATAGCTATCATTCGAGTTTGCCCCAGTCAAGAAGGAAGCGAGACTATACTATCCGGCAACAGCATCTACCGGCCAAGACCCGGGAACGACCTAACCCGGCAACGACCATCCCTATACTATCTGGCTATATTTTGCAGCGACCGCTGGAACCAGCCCTCCGAGGCGCGCAAAAACTCACGATTCCGGTGCTGCAAACGCTTTTTTAGCGCGCCGCGCGTTCCGCAGCTGTTGAGGATGCTCTAAGGAAAACAATGAGAAAGGGGGAAAAGGAGGAAGAGAAAAAGGGAGAAGGTGGGAACAAGGTTATATACTTGGTATAACACCAGTAGGAGAACAAAATGCGGAGAACAAAATGCTTCCCGTATCCAGGAAGGACATGTAACTTATCATCCACCAACATAACCACAAACACAAAGCAGGAGTAGAGTATTACGCAACCATGCGGCTTAAACCTGGGTAAATCATTGTGTTAACTTTGTGCATTTTGGTAGTGTATGTCCTCACCTTGTGCCCCACTCACGAATCAACAATGGGATGTGTCTCGCGTGTGTTGTGCACACGCGCCCCAACATAATGCCCTTGCATCTTGCACAATGTACAGGGCCGGTCCTGAGATTTTGGTGGCCCGGGGCGAAACTAAAGCTCGGGGCCCTTAATGTAGACATCATAATAATAATAGTGTCAACGCCCCTGACCAGCCAGGGCCACAAGCCAGCAACAACAGCAACCGCGTCGTCCACGCGCCACGGTCGTCAAGGCCCAAGAAGCTCAACCCACGCCTCTTCGGGCCAACGTGGGCTAACTGAAGCCCACTGGCGCAGCTACTTGAAGGGGAGAGTGAGACGGCATTGACATCCAGTGGATCACGGCACGAATCGGCGGCGGCTACCTAATCCCTCACAAACCCTAGTTCTTCCTGTTTTCCTCATTCGAGCGTCGCTCCATGTACTTGATCTGTAACAGCTACTACTTCAGAGAGCAATAGATCGATCCCATACTGTTATCCTATCAAATAGTGAATATGTATGCATGAAATATTATAAATAACACTTAAATGAATCCAAAATCAGTATGCGAATAAGATAATTTATACATATTATCTTAAAATTTTCTTCTAACATTCTTTGATGTTGTGTCACATGATGGGGTTGATGTCAGTCTCATCCAATAATTTCTTCACGATGCATAATGTGGCCAAACCATTTAACCTCTTAGTTTCCTCGGAAAGACAAGTTACATTTACCAAAATGTTTTTAAATGGCTATTATTCTTAACAAAACTTGTCTACTCCATTTTTCCCTCTCTCATAGGCCCTTTCTCAACTATAATAAAATATCCTAATTTTTTGGATCATAAATATCAGGAGTATGAACAGGTTGTTCATCAGTTCTAGCAAATTGTGCATGTACATCCAATGAATTACCTACATACCTACATTCTCGGAGCCACTTACATTATTATCGCTGATGTTGGTGTCTGAGATTTTTCTTCTTGTTGATCATATTCCGAATTCCTAATATTTTGCTCCTCTTCCTTTATGGCAACATCGCCAACTCATCATCTTGGTTTATCGAAGCAGCGAAAGCACCATTATTACTCTTGATAATTTTGTCCGAATATCTTCATTTTTCTGATTGTACCAATTTATCCATGACCTTCTTCCTTTTCCTTTCATCACTACCCGGTGCATACGTCGGACGACATGTTAACACACAATGCTGGAAAAAAATTTTGTTGCATCAACTGTTGAACGGTACCGGCTATGCATCAAGGAACGAGCAATAGGATATACCTGATGGTTGCATGATAAGCGCCGCTGCTTCAGTGCGTGTGCCTATACAGAATTACATATGGGAGCCCCTGGACTGAAATTAGCGGCGAACTAGATTAGAAGTGTTCCTGACTGCCTATATAGAATTACAGATGGGGGCCATAGGAACTGAAATCAAAGGTGAACTAGATTAGATGTGTTCCAAACTGCCTATACAGAATTACAGATGGGAGCCATAGGAACTGAAACCAGAGGCGAATTAGGAAGGAAATTACCACTACACTCATGAGGGAGAGGCGGCGGCACCGGCAGAACGTCGGGCGTCGGCAGCCTAGGGCTAGAGTAGCTGCGCAAGCGGCCTGCTTATGCCGCGATGGAATAGAAAGGGCTCGCGTCAATTGCTCCTTTTTTTCAGGAGAAGGACTCGGTCACAAACGAATTCGATCGCTGGGTGCGAGAAGTGGTTGGATCGGGCGATCGGTTTGCTGCTTTTGCGCTCGCACGTCTGCGTGATAAAGCCCAGTTTGATTTTTTTCCCCGACAGAGGCCTCATAGCTACCTAGGCCTTAGTTGTTGCGGGTGGGGGCCCCTGGATTTTGGGGGCCCGGGGCGGCCGCCCCCCTGCCCCCCCCCCCCCCCCCCCCCTTAGGGCCGGCCCTGACAATGTAAATGGTTCACGAAGCGAACCAACCCGTGGTTGGATGGTTAGAGGGACAGTGATATCCCTAGCCTAATAGGATTCAAGTCCTAGTGCTCGCATTATTTTTAAATTTATTTAAGAATTTCCAACGATGCGCTTTCAGTGGGAGGAGCCGTTTTCATCGACAATGAGGCGTCTATGATGGCTTCGTAAATCTCAAAATAATATGTCAATTCAGTCTCTCGAAGGTGTTTATAGGAGTAGGTGTGCGTTCATAAGGATGAACATATGCGCATATGTATGAGTCAATACTATGTTAAAAAAATGGTTCACAAAGCTAGCTAGGTGCATGCACATCTCAAAACCGAAATAAAGAAAAGCTTTCTGCATGCATGTGCATCGGCGCATGTGGACCCTCCTGAAAGATCAGCTGTCAGCCTGGCTAGTGTACCACACGGACAGGTGTACTGTATATATACACTAGACCAGACCCAACTGTTAAACCTCACACATCACAAATCACAATTCATAGCGCACAAGTACGTTCGTGCATAGTACATCTCGCGAGGACAGTAACAATGGCCATGTCCTCCAACCTCGCCCGCTCCCTCCCGGACAGCCCTGCCGGGGACTTGCGTCCGGCGTCGCTGCTCTCGAAGATGTCGAGCCGTGGCCGACGCCCGTCTCAGCTAGTCACCTCCGCGGTGTCGGCCGACGAAGCGCCGGCCAACATGTCGCCCGGCTCCGTGGTCGGAGACATGGAGCGCGGCACTCTCGCCGAGAAGACAGGCCGCTCCGACGGCCAGCTGACGTCCCGGTGGCGGGAGCTCCACGGCAGCAACGACTGGCAGGGGCTACTGGACCCCATCGACACGGTGCTCCGGGGAGAGCTCATCCGGTACGGCGAGTTCGCGCAGGCCTGCTACGACTCCTTCGACTACGACCGCTTCTCCCGGTACTCCGGCAGCTGCAAGTACCCGACGCGCACCTTCTTCCAGGACGTGGGTCTTGCCGGCGTCGGCTACGAGGTCACCCGGTACCTCTACGCCACATGTCACCCAAGCTACCCAAACTTCAGCATCTGGAAGCACAACCCGGGCGACGACAAGCTGTGGAGCGAGTCCGCCACTTTCGTCGGCTTCGTCGCCGTGTCCACGGATGAGGAGACGGCGCGCATTGGACGTCGGGACATCGCCGTCGCCTGGCGCGGCACCGTGACCCGGCTGGAGTGGGTGTCCGACCTGACGGCGATGCTGAAGCCGCTCACTGCATGTGGAGTGCCGTGCCCCGACCCGAGCGTGAAGGTTGAGAGGGGGTTCGTCGACCTATACATCGGCAAGGACCCGACGTGCCGGTTCAGCAGCTACTCGGCGCGCGAGCAGGTGCTCGCCGAGGTGCGGAAGCTGGTGGAGCGATACGCCGGGAGGGGCGAGGAGGTTGGCGTGACGGTCACCGGCCACAGCCTCGGCAGCGCGCTGGCCATGATCAGCGCCTTCGACATCGCCGAGAGTGGAGCCAACGTGTCTCCGTCGGCCGGCGGCAAGAAAGCGCCGGTGTGCGTCTTCTCCTTCGCCGGACCGCGCGTGGGGAACACCAGGTTCAAGGAGCGCTTCGAGGGGGAGCTGGGCGTGAAGGCGCTGCGCATCCGCAACGTGCACGACATGGTGCCCAAGGTGCCCGGTTTTCTGTTCAACGAGGTGATATTCCCGGCGGTGCTGCTGCGGGTGGCGGACGCGCTAAGGGTGCCGAGCGTGTACACCCACGTCGGCGTCGAGCTCGCGCTGGACCACATTGTGTCGCCATTCCTCAAACCCACCGGAGACCTGGCGAGCTACCACAACCTAGAGGCGCACCTCCACCTGCTCGACGGCTACCGGGCACATGGCCAGCCGTTCGAGCTCGGTGGAAGGGACCCGGCGCTGGTCAACAAGGCCGCCGACTTTCTTAGAGACGAGCACATGGTGCCTCCCGGGTGGCGACAGGAGGAGAACAAGGGGATGGTGAGGACGGAGGACGGACGATGGGCATTGCTGCAGCTTCCGAGGGATGTTGAAGCTCACCCGGTCCCGGATGACATCGACATCCACCTCGCTGCGCTCGGCCTCCTTGTGCAGGAGCAAGATGGTATATGATCGAGCACATGATTCATATAGCAAACCAAAGAGGATTCAGATTCTTTTCCAAGGATTTTCAATGTTTTGGAATGTAACTCTTTTGTGTGTTTATTGTCCTTTAGCTATTGCTGAAGTTTTAGTTTGATCTCGAGTTTGTATCAATGTTTTTGAACTCTTAAACATCTAAATTGTTTACATTTCTTCACATGTCCCTCTCATAACTGTTAGAGTCACCACGTGGCAGCGGTTTCAGACATTAAAAACGAAATTCAAAAGCTAAATCATGTGTAGTACTAGTGATTCTATAAACACTACGAATGCATATTATTTATAGTATTCCAGGACAATCATAGATCTCAGTATTTCAAAAAAATGCATGTTTCTAATGTCTATTTGGTTTATTTTGAATTTATCTCATATTTCAATAACTTTATGAATAGAGTATTTAACAAAAAAACTACCACAATTCATGGAACCGTGCCTATAAACTACCACTTTACAAATTTGTGCCGAAAACTACCATTTTCTTACTAATTCTTGACTAAAAACTATCAAAAATGAAAAGAACCCAATTTGGCTCTTTAAAACGCGTTTCTGACAAGATGGACCCACCTGTCAGCATCAATCTTCTTCTTCCTCCTCCATCCTCTCTCTCTGGCATTTCCTCAAACACCTCACGTGCACTCCGTGCACCTCTCCATGGCGACGCCCCGACAAAGCACGCGACTACCGAGGTACACGCGCGCGGTGAGGCCCCACCCGCGCTCGCGCGTCGCCGCATCCGGGTCGCGCATACTTGTGGGCCCGCGAGCTCTCGTTCGCCGCCGCGTCGTACTGCTCGTAGTGCATCTCCATCATGGCCGTCGCCTTCTCGTAGCAGCCGCACGCCACGTGCGGCATGCCCAACGGCGCCACCTGCAGGAGCGCGGCGTGGTGCGGGCGGAGGAACAGGAGCTTGTCGGGTCCGCGCCATGCACACTTACCAGCACGTCGCACGCGCTCAAGCGGCCAACGGCACCGGGCAGACACGGGCCAACGGCACTGGTGTGGCGGGAGCGGTGGTCGGGGGTGGCCTGGGAAGACTTGGGCGCGGGGGCAGCCGGGGTAATAGTGGGCGGTGCGGTCGCGTCGGCGGCGGGCGGGGCGGGGGTGGCGGTGGGCGTGGCCGCGGCCGCCGTGGGGGCCGGCGTCGCGTTGGGCGATTTGGGCGGGGCATTGCTGGCCTGGGCGAGCGACTGTCCGAGGGAGTGCGTCGCCGTGAGGCAGAGCAGCATGGCACGGAGGAGGAGGTGGAGGAGAGGAAGGCTCTGGTGACCGGGAGCAGCCTGCATGTGGTGAGGCTCAGCGACCTCGTCGTCCAGGACGCTGGCTTCCATCTGCTGGCCGCCATCGCGTGCTTCGCCGGGGCGTCGCCGTGGAGAAGAGCACGGAATGCACGTAAGGTGTTTGAGGAAATGCTAGAGAGAGAGGAAGGAGGAGGAAGAAGATTGATGCTGATAGGTGGGCTCATCCTGTCAGAAACGCGTTTAAAAGAGCCAAATCAGGCTCTTTTCAGACTTGGTAGTTTTTAGTCAAGGATTGATGAGAAAATGGTAGTTTTCGGCACAAAATTGTAAAGTGATAGTTTGTACGCACCGTTTCAGGAATTGTGATAGTTTTTTGTTAAATACTCTTATGAATATAATACATTTTATTTTGAAGGTTTCCTGTTCTATCCCCTAATTTTTTGTTTCCCATCTAGTATATAGCAAAAAAAAAACTACCACATTACGGGGTTAGTGCTACAAAAAGCTACCACTTTTTTTTTCAAAAACCTACCACAAAATTGGCTGGCTGTTCCAAAAAACACTAATGACTTGATGATTAAAATTTGATCCGGATTATGACATGGCGGGCCCACATGTTTATTTGACCGCCAGGTTGACCGTTAAATCTGATGTTATGACAAGTGGGCCCCATGTCAGCTTCTTCTTTGCCCCTTCTTCCCTAGCACCACTGACCTCATTTTCCTTCGTCAATGGCCATCATCAAGGGAAGCGGCGTCTGAAGCCATCGGGAGGGGAGGCAGAGTAGGGGACGAGGTGCACTTGAGACCGTCGGGAGGGGAGGCAGAGTAGGGGACGAGGTGCACTTGAGACCGTCGGGAGGGGAGGATGAGCGCGCCAGGTCGAGCCCCGGCCAGATCAGGCTGCCCATGGCTGCAATGCGTGTCCATGGATGGGCATGGAGGGGCTGCCGAAGCAGCAATGAGCAAAAGCCGCAGCGGTGACCATGACAGTAGCAGCTGTGGGCAGCAACGGAGAGCAGCAGCAACGGCGGCCGAAGCTACGGTCTGCACCCTGTGTGTGGCGCTGGATGGGAGACCAACGGAGGAGCTTCTCAAGGCCAGCGGCCAGGGAAGCAAAGATCGGAGGTGGACATAGCTCGCCGACCGTCGACGGGACTCCTATAGGTGTTGATGGCGCGGGGCATCGTGCTCGCTCGCTTGAGCAGTTAGCGGCGACGATGTGAATAGGGAGGATGGATGGTCTCCAGATGCGAGCAGCTCCTTTTTGGCGACGACCAGAGCAACGCTGGTAGACCAGCACCTCAGCTCTGGGATGAGCTCCCTGTCGAGAACCCGATTGCTTTTTTAAAAATATAACAGGGACCGGGTTGCTTCTTTAAAGATATTTGGGCCCCATCGGTCATAATTTGTCAATGGTCAACCTAACGTTTAAAACTAACGGTCAACCTGACGAGTGGGTCCGAGATGTCATAATCTAGCTTAAAACTTAACTGCTCAACCATTAGTGTTTTCTGGAACAGCTAGCCAATTTTGTGGTAGATTTTTGAAAACATAAGAAAAGTGGTAGTTTTTTGTAGCCCTAGCCCGTAATGTGATAGTTTTTTTTTGCTATATACTTGTTTCCCATCAATATTTCTATCCTCTTGATTCTTGTATTCCTTATTCCAAAAGAATAGTTTTGATATATCTTTAAATTTAATAAAGTAAAGGAGTTTCTATGTTTCATCCTCCATTTTTTGAATACTGCATAGTTTTAATCTGCTTTCCCTGATTGTCCTTTGAAATGGCTAAATTCGTAATAAAATCTTCTAAATTGCTACATCAACGAGGAATGCATGCAAAAGACTAGCTTAATGATGGCATTGAAGATGCATGCATGTACTCTCGAGTCTAGATGCATGGAGGCATATAAAGCACAGGACGTATAATTTGTTGCATGCGGCATGCTGTACGTTGACAGGTCAGGCCGGGTCCATGTAAATACGACTCATCACGTGTCCGGTCGGTTAGGCATGGCCAATGTCCCGCAGGCGCTCGAATGCCACCGTGGAGCCAAAGCTGGTGCCTCAAATGGTCAGCATCAACTTGTCTAGCTTGAGGTTAGTGATGAACCAAAGCTGGTGCCTCAAATGCACATACGCCTCACATACGCCACTGCATCCACCCAGGACCCAGCGTAGAGACTCGTCGCAAAAAAAAAAAAAGACTCGTCGACAGGCTACGTCCAAGTCAGCGTTTTTAACTCATTTTTATGCATTTTTTATTTTAATTTCTACTGTTTTTTTCCATCATGGCTTCGCCGCATTCTGCTTGTTGGCCGCCTACTACCTTCGATTTGACATTGAAGGTCTTCAACCACAGGCCGAAGTGGGGCCGTATGCGGAGGAAAGCCTCGCACACGACGATGAACACCGAGATGTTGAGGATGAAATTCGGGGCCAGATCATGGAAGTCCAGCCCATAATAGAACATAAGGCCGCAGACGAATGGATGAAGGGGAAACCCCAGTCCACGGACGAAGTGGATGAGGAAAACCACCCTTTCGTGGGGTTTCGGGGTAGGGACGATCTGCCCCGCGGCTGGCAGCCGGTGCGCGATATCCGCGGCTAAGTATCCGGCCCCACGTAGTTTTTTGATGTGTCCCTCCGTGACGGAGGAGACCATCCACTTGCCTCCCGCTCCGGACATGTTTGGAGAGAGTTGAGGAGAAGGATGTGGACTTGCGCGCTGGAGCTCGGGTGCGTGAGAATGGATGAGTAAGGAGGAAGAAGGCGTGGGTAGAAAAAGGTGAAACCTTATCCCTTTATAAGGGCGGACGAAACTATGCGCCCCCACCAGCCTGGTAAAACTCGCTTATCCCCCAAACGCCGTAATTGATGGCGCGGTTGGGTTACCCACGTTCGTATTGATGGGAATCCCGTAATAAGGGGACACGATCTCTGCTTCGACAAGACGTGCCAAGGAAACCGCCTCGCGAAACACGCTGAGATATGTTATGAAAAACGATTCGAATAAAGACCTGGCTGTGGTGTGATGTCACGCTACGAGGTACGTCAGCAGATTAGATTTGTGGAAATATTATTCTCTCTACGGTGGTATGTGGAACTTGTTTTGCAGAGCCGGACACGATCCTCGTGTTCAAAATCTTCTATGAAGTATTTGGAGGAGGAACCCGCCTTGCAATGCCGAATACAATCTGTGCGCCGGACTCATCGTCATTGAAGTCTAGTTCAGGGGCTACTGAGGGAGTCCTGGATTAGGGGGTATCCGGACAGCCGGATTATATCCTTTGACCGGACTGTTGTACTATGAAGATACAAGATTGATGACTTCGTCCTGTGTCCGAATGAGACTCTCCTTGGCGTAGAAGGCAAGCTTGGCAATACGGATATGTAGATCTCCTTCCTTGTAACCGACTCTGTGTAACCCTAGCCCCCTCCGGTGTCTATATAAACCAGAGGGTTTAGTCCGTAGGACGAACAACATACAATCATACCATAGGCTAGGTTCTAGGGTTTAGACTCTCTGATCTCGTGGTAGATCAACTCTTATACTATTCATATCATCAAGAACAATCAAGTAGGACGTAGGGTTTTATCTCCATCAAAAGAGCCCGAACCTAGGTAAACATCGTGTCCCATGCCTCTTGTTACCATCCACCTAAACGCACAGTTAGAACCCCCTACCTGAGATTTACCGGTTTTGACACCGACAACCACCCTATCACATTGAGATGGAGCCTTTTGAAGTCGTGGCGTGATCACCAGATTCCGCCCAATGCCTAATCCTTGTCGGCGGCTATGCTATTCAGTAGAGGGCTAGGGGAGGTGCGTATTTTGTTTAGGTCTAGGTTGAGTCTTCCCCTTGTAGTGTGTGGAGTTATGTCGTGCTGCAGCGCACTGCCGGCCAACATGAGCTGTGCGCGGTGGCTAGCAGCGGTGTTCCTCATGGTTGTGGTGGCGAGGTGCCGCGTCCAACTGGATGATTGTTATAATCTTGCTGCGAGTGTCCTTGTACTATTTTTTATCATTGTAATTGAGTACCTAAAGCTTCATCTTGAGTGTGGATGGATGATGCGCCACCGGAGCTTCTTCCTCTCTTGTTGAATGATGTAACCATTATCACTTGCTAATAAAAGAGACAGGAAAGTTATAGAAAAAAAGCATCTCGTTTTATTTTATTTTTAAAAAAGAGCATCTTATTCAACTAATGCTTGTTATACTGTTGTACATTACACTCTCTTCGCAGAACCTCTGAATCAATGAAGCACACAACCATATCTATTACTATAGGGTACAGTTATACCTACACACCATAAGAAGATCCACGGTATACGTTGGAACATTACTCTTATCTAAACAAGAGTAGCTCATACATTAACCAACAATAGTCATTGCAACTACTACATATGTGTGCAAATAGCGATGACCGATGAATTGATGTGGCCATGTCCGGCGCGTCCATTGGTCAACTGGCGGGCACGAGGCCAAGCTGCGCGAGGTGGACATCGGTGTCATCCGGGTGGTCCTCGACGTGCCTCGGGCGATGCGGTAGCACCCACCTCCCATCCTCTGACCTGACCATGCCCTTGTTTGCATCCTGCCGCCACCCGGGCGGCACCATGTGCTCGTCCCTCAGGAAGTCCGCCGCCTTGTTCACCAGCGCCGGGTCTCTGCCGGCGAGCTTGAACTCCCGTGCCCGCCCCACATAACCGTCGAGAAGGTGGAGGTGCGCCTCAAGGTTGTGGTAGTTAGCCAGGTCCAATGTGTTCTTGAGGAAGGGCGACCGGCTGTGGTCGAGCGCCAGCTCCACGCCGATGTGGGAGTACACGCTTGGCAGCCCCAGCGCGTCTGCGGCGCGCAGCAGCGGCATCGGGAGGACCGCCTCGGTGAACACGCCGGGCACCTTGGGCACCGTGTCGTGCACGTTGAGGATGCGCAGCGCCTTCACGCCCAGCTCCCCCTCGAACCGCTCTCTGAACTTGGTGTTCCCCACGCGCGGGCCGGAGAAGGAGAAGACGCATACTGGTGCCTTGGCGCCGCCGGCCGATGGGGACACGTTGGCGCCCGTCTCGGCGATGTCGAAGGCGTTGATCATGGCCAGCGCGCTGCCGAGGCTGTGGCCGGTGACCGTCACGCTCACCTCCTCACCCTGCCCGGCGTACCGCTCCACCAACTTCCGCACCTCGGCGAGCACCTGCTCCCGCGCCGAGTACTTGCAATACTTGCAGTCCGGGTTTTTGCTGGTGTAGAGTTCGGCGAACCCCTCTTCCACCTTCACCCTCGGGTCTGCGCACGGCAGCCCAAACTGGCTGAGCGGCTTGAGGAACGCGGTCAGGTCGGCGATCCACTCCAGCCGTGTCACGGTGCCGCGCCAAGCAACGGCGATATCCCGGCGGCCGATCCGGGCCGTCTCCTCGTCTGTCGACACGGCCACAAAGCCGATGAAGGTGCCAGTCTCGCTCCACATCCTGTCGTCGCTAGGGTTGTGCTTCCGGATGCCGAAGCTTGGGAAGCTAATGTGCGAGGTGGCATAGAGGTAGCGAGTGACCTCGTAGCCGACGCCGGCAAGGCCGACGTCGGAGAAGAAGGACTCCTTCGGGTACCTGCAGCTGCCGGCGTACCGGGAGTAGCGGTCGTAGTCGAAGGAGTCGTAGCACGCCTGCGCGAACTCGCCGTACCGGATCAGCTCCCCGCGGAGCGTCTTGTCGATGGGGTCCAGAAGTCCCTGCCAGTCGTTGCAGCCGTGGATCTCCCGCCACCGCGACGTCAGCTCCCCGTCGGACCGGCCGGACTCCTCCGCAAGGGTGCCGCGCTCCATATCTCCGACGAAGGATGCCGCCTTCTTCTCCTTATTCGCTGGCGGCGCTTCATCTGTCGACACCGCCGACGTGACGTGTGATGGGCGTCGTGGCCGATAGCTGTACGCAGCGCAGCTGGCTGCCGGAGGTCTTTGCTGGAGGAGCAGGCGGGGAGGCGGCACGCTCAGGCTGGGGAGAGAGCCGGCGTACATGGATAAGTTGGACGAGCAGGACATGGTCGACATTGCTAGCTCGCAGTTGGATGGATGTACGTTGGTCTGTGCTGTTGAGTGGTAGTATTACTATGGAACGTTGGCTGGAGCTCGGAGATCGGTGAGGTTGGAGTGGGTATATATACACGTACGCGCCGCGTGTTGCACGTTAGACGGCCCTGATTCGTCTCGAGGGTTCGCACGCACATGAATGGACTAGATATGGTCCTGTTTGCATTCCCTTGGTGTCATCTTCTTTATTTATTTTCCTTTTTCCTTTTTTGTGCATTTTCCCTTTTCTTGGATAAAATCATAGTAGTAAGTTTTTTTATCTACTATCCTTTCTTTTCTTCTGCTTGCACAATCTGAGAAACAAAGAAAAGGAAAAATAAGTGATTTATGTTTTTTTTCTAGGGAAATAGGAGCATCTAGCCGAACAGCTCCAGCCAATGCTGTAGCACTAAAAGATTTAGGGCGCGCGCTGAAAAAGGCTATCACGCGCAACATATTTTGGGCTCCGAATTACGCGCGCTTCAAAATTTGCACCGTCAGCTTTTTGGGTGCGCGTTTTTAGGCATCTACTAAAGCAATGTGGGTCCCGGCGTATTAAAAGTGTTACAGTGGCGCGCTAAAATTTTTATTGGGCGTGAAATTTTTGTGCGTCTGTTGGAGATGCTCTTATGCTGGTTTTAAAGTTTTTTTAGGCTAACCGCATATATCTTTTTTTTGAGCATCAGTACAAACACAAGCGCTCATATACACGCGCATACACTCATCCCTATAAACGCACACACGCACACCCTACCCCTATGAGCACCTCCGAGAGACTGAGCCGGCATATCATCTTGAGATTTACGAAGTCACCGTAGGCGCCTCGTCGTCGACGGGAACGTCTCCTCCCACTGAAAGTGCATCACCTGAAATCCTGAAATAAATCCAGAAATAATACGAGCACCAGGATTTGAACTCTGCCTAACCAACTCAAGCACAGGTTGATTCGCGGCTAACCGCATATATCATTAATTATAAATAAGGTGAATACAAGCCCACACGCGAAACCGATTAGAAGTCTCGAGAGACAATACATGTCCATAGAACTTAAAAAAAAACTCTTCAAGAAAAGGAAAGTACAAAGCAGTCCTCAGGTAATCCTGGCCTACCATCGCCGTCACTAACCGCCGTCGGGCTCGTACGAAGCCATAGCCCAGAAGAGCGTTGTGAACTAACGAATAAGCCTGCTGTCGGCCAGCCTTTGTCATTGTGGTACATCGACCGGGCATCATCCCAACCCTCCACGAGTCCTAAAGCCATCATTAGTCATTTACGTTTTAAGGTCGGACGCCATATCAGCCGCCGTCAATCCTCGCATCCAGATCTGGAACCGGCATCCTCTCTTGCCCATAGGTGATGCCGCCAGTGATGCAACCACTGGTAGAAGAACTAAACCCGCAGACTGGAAGGGTTGCCGAGAGATTGTTGGGATATCCTTCTCATGTGGATTGTGAGGAGATATAATGAAGACTTTTGGCATCCCAAAACATATGGCAAAGCCTACTGCCCATTAGGGTTGAGACATAAGCATGATATAAATTTCTTGTTGTTTAGGCATGTTTAGTTAAGATGGCAAGTTCATCTAAAAAATTAAAAAGTTGAGATGGTAAGCCATTTAGATCAAACCATCTATGTTCGTTGCAGTAATGTGTATAAATTGCATTCGAATTCAATACCACTTAGTGTCTAGTTTTTGTTAAAGCCATGAGATGATGGCATACCATCTCAGTTTGCTGCATTTCGTTGTTGCAATGTGATGGTATTTCTTGAGGCGTAATCTTTGCCTGCGTAAGATTATAGTTTCTTCCGTTGTGAATGGGGTGTTTGCTTGCTGTGCTGCAAAACCATATCTGGCTAGTAAGAATACCACCAATCCTGAGAAGCAGCTTGGTTCAAATAATGTCACCTGTCAGCTTTAAACCGGTCTGCACAATTTTGGTACAGGGATATGTTTTCGTTTGCTTTAATTTCATTTGATTGATGGTTATGATTTGAATCTTACCCGCGCTTCTGATTAATTCATGAAGTACACATGGGATGAATTTCTTAATATAAGCTATAAAGTAGTAAATATTATCCCGTCCTCATCTTTTAGATTTGTGTGTTCTGGTTTAACCATGGCTATGATGGTAAACACTTCCAGCAAATGTGCCAGTTCTGCTTGGAGAATTCATGACTAAAAAAATTGTTATATAAAATCTAAGCCACTTCATGTTGAGAAAAATACGTGTTATCCATCTAAAAAATTGTGTTTATCATCAGCGTGACAATTTTTTTTCAACACGTACAGACACAAGTGCTAATATATACGTACATACACTCACCCATACAAACGCACACACACACACCGTACCCTATGAGCACATCCGTGACAAAATTGAGGTGTAAAGTATAACAAGGTTTCCTATCGCAAAACTTGGGAATGATTTATTTATTTTGCTTCTTTTCTTGAGATGAACAAAACAAAATCCACCAAAAAAATTGTTGCGAGGCTTGGAATCCAATAAAAAATTGCTTCAAGGCGTACGTGTCATGTCTCTTTCTTTTTCCTATAGATGATGATAGGTTACACATTTGCCAAAAACAAAATTAAATGTCCCCCATCTCATAATATAAGATCATTTTTCAAGCTAACACAGGTTGAAAAACTATGTATATTGTGGGACAGAGGGAGTACATGATACTATATCATTATTTTGGTACAAAATATACTTCTTTTTTAGAAACGGTACTAAATATACGTGGTCCATAGTGCTTATTCAGAAGCTGCCGGACTGGACAATATGTCCCGAAGCAGACGTGAATCATGTATGGGCCCCGCGGGCTCACCTGGCAACAGGAATAACCCGTGACGTGGCGTGCATGAGCTATCTTCAGGTTGTATGAGGACCCATGAGCGCCACCAGAAGCATCTCGTCCTCTCGGGAGACACCGGGAAATGACAGGCGGGGCGGCGAGCGACTTTTATCTCTCCTTTCGTCTCCGACGATCCTTGGCCAGAGTTTGTGGTGGCCACATCTCTATGTAACAGCATCAATCCCACAACACTATAAATAACTACAGTGAAGTTACATTTTTTTGGGGGTCATATAGTGAAGTTCCTTAGATTAAAACGACCCCATTGTATTTTTCATATAAAAAATAAAATGCTCAGTGTCGCATATAGCTTTTCTTTTTGCGGGTGAGTGTCGCATATAGCAGTGGAGAGGGAGCGGACGAGCTCGCGTGCTCCCGTTAGGTAGACCAATGGTATAACCACGCGGTGCACGAGTAGTTATGGAGGACAGAAAAATACTGAACCCACACACAGATGCTCACATACACGCATCCTTATGAAAACAAACACGCACATATGAGTACCTTCGAGATCCGATCCGACATCACATCTTGATATTGCTCTGAACTAACATCGTCAGAGAGTAAAATAAATCCAAAAAAATATGAGCAGTAACGCCAAGTTTAGAACTTGAACCCTGATAGACCGGTTCCACCATAAGAAGCTAACCATGTGAGCTACGCTCAGCTCAGCATAATATTTTTGTTCTAAGGCTCTGATTCAATGGAGGTGGATGTGTTACATCTTTTTCCGATCGAGGGTGATAGGTATTCATTCAGAGAGAAAAAAAATACATGATCTATGGCATTTACTCCTTTTTCTTTTGCAAACCTGTGGTGCTTAGTTGGACTCTTGAGTCTGCCAAAAATGGATGATCGGCCGGGCGTACGCGTGGTTCACGCATATGGACCCGGCCCGGTAGACATGCCAAGTGCAAGAATCGTGACGTGTCGTCCATACGTACCATGACAGCATGAGCTAACTTCAGGCTGCATGCGGGCCCATCAACGCCACCAGAAGCCACATGAAGCAAGCTGATTCACAAAAGCATTACCATTTACCCGGTTACCCCACAGCCTCCGGTCATTAACCGTGAAACAGGGGTAGCTTAGCGCACTAGTATGCAGAGAAACTGGCCTCTACGAATAAAAGACATAGTAAAATTACAGAAGGCTTGGCTTAGCTCCTCAATTTCACAGAAGATACCCATAGTCTAACCAAACCATGGAATTGAGCTTTTAGAACCGACAGTTTCATCAACCATGCAAATTGTTTCCACAACATGTGTACCTCTTGAGATATTGATTGTTTCTTTTTCGGTGTACTGAAATCATCAATGAGAAGCATTGTGGACTTAATCTCTCCAAATAGCAACGCTGAAATCTTGATTTTGAACACTATTAGTAGATTCGAAGGCTGCCAACCATTTTTAGCAAAACAACATCAAAACAAGGATTAACAGAATATTAGGCACATCAAGATATTCTTGCCTTTCCTAGACAGTTGTTCTCACCTGATGATGTCGGTGCACAGTTTGCGACCATTGGAACCAAGTCAGAGATGAGATGTTGCACTATTGATCCCCTCCAAAACTAGATCTTGGTGGGATGAGAATTGCAAAGTCAGAGATGAGATCATCTTTCGCATGTGAGATGTCCACATGGACCAGAACAAGGGCACAACTTATGGCAACAATTCTAATGTTCTTTAGGCATAGAAAAGAACTCATGTATCATAATACTCGAGGTAAACAATCTGTCATAGCAAAGACCGAAGGTAATGGGAGTGCAAAAGAGTGCAGATGATGCGAAAAAAGAGTAGGTATGTTTGTTTAACATATATTTCTAGATAACAAATGAGTCTGCAACGCGCAAACGAACCTGAGATTCAGCAACTTTCATGGAAACGATATGGCGATTGATTATTCACGTTTTATTTATAGTTCTGTTACATACCGTGACAATTCAGACCATAATGGTTGGCTTTACCGTTGTAGAATTTCTTCAGCTTTTTTTTGGAACGAAGGCTCATGTCAAGCCCGGCTTTGAATTAACAAAGCCATCAGCTTTTTTTTGGAACGAAGGTAAATATCGCATGAACGAAACGAATCCGAAAACATACCGATATTTGTTGAAGAAAGAGGGGATGCCTCCCCAGCATCCCCAAGCTTAGACGCTTGAGTCTCCTTGAATATTTACTTGGGGTGCCTCGGGCATCCCCAAGCTTGAGCTCTTGCCTCTCTTCCTTCTTCTCACATCGAGACCTTCTCGATCATCGAACACTTCATCCACACAAAACTTCAACAGAAAACTCGGTAAGATCCGTTAGTATAATAAAGAAAATTACCACTATAAGTACTGTTTTAAACCAATTCATATTTTGTTTTTGCATTGTGTATACTGTAATATAACTTTTTCATGGCTTTAATCCACTGATATAAATTGATAGTTTCATCAAAACAAGCAAACTATCCATCAAAAACAGAATCTGTCTAAAACAGAACAGTCTGTAATAATCTGAACATTCACCATACTTCTGATACTTGAAAAATTCTACCAAAATTAGGAAAAATAAAAAATTTGTATAGAAAGACAGTACAGAAAGAATCAGAACCATTTGATATTCCAGCTAAAAATGTAAAATCGCGTACTACAGCCAAATTTTCTGACCTACACCGTACAAACCATCAAGCAAATGTAAACATCCTAAAGGCAAACCTTGGCACATTATTTTTATAATACAATGGAATTGTACAAGGGGATAATTATTTTTATTGAAAAGTTTCTGTAATCAAGATTCACAAAGTTTCCGTGAGCATGAACAAAGTTCAAGGCTAGCTCCCACTTCAACAATGCTTGTCTTTCTCACTTTCGCTTTCCTTTTTGAAAAGTTTTGGGTTCCCCTTTTTATTTTTGTTGTTTTTAAACTATATGAAAGCACTCAACAGAAATAAATGACTCTCTAAAACTTCCGGGTTGTCTCCCTGGCAGCGCTTTCTTTAAAGCCATTAAGGTAGGCATATAGTGCTCAAGTAGTGAATCCACCCGGATCCCAAGGTATATCAAAGCCAATTTTAATTAACAATGATTTAGCATTTAGTAGTGAGCACAAAGTAACATATATCATGTAACAACGAAGTCTAACTCTCTTCCTACGCATCGGCATGTCATAAAAAACAATTCATGCATACATAATAAAGGCAAATGCATAGTATAAACAGTTTCTTGCAATTTTGTCATATTGGAAACATAGAGAGGTGGAGATATAGTTCCTCTTTCATAATAATTGCAAGTAGGAGCAGCAAGCACATGCATGTTATATCTATCAAAATCATCATGTGCAACGGTAAAAGGCAACCCATCAATATAATACTTAATAAGCACAAACTTCTCCAATATAGTGTAGTTTGGAGAATTCAAAAAGATAATAGGACTATCATGTGTGGGTGCAATAGCAACAATTTCATGTTTAACATAAGGAACTATAGCAAGTTCATCACCATAAGCATCATTCCTATTAGCATCTTGGCCACAAGCATAGCAAGCATCATCAAAAAGGGATATTTCAAGAGAATCAAAGGGATCATAACAGTCATCATAGCAATCATCCTTCGGTAAGCACGAAGGGGAATTAAACAATGTATGAGTGGAAGAGTTACTCTCATTAGAAGGTGGGCACGGTGATCAATCCGCTCTTCCTCCTTTTATTCTTGGCTCTCCTCCTCATCTTTTTCATCCAATGAGCTCACAGTGTCATCAACTTCTTCTTCCATAGATTCCTGCAAAATATTAGTCTCTTCTTGGACAGCGGAGACTTTCTTAATAAGTGCATTAATTTCATAATTGTATTCATAATTCTCATAGCAATATTTGAGGATAGCTAAATTTTCAGATCTATAACAAGCATAATCAATATCATCAAACTCTTTAAACATAGATTCAATTTCATAAGCACCCATAAAAGCAACAAATTATTCTATTTGTTCCACATCATAGTAATCATATATACCTCTAGCATAAGAAGCCAAGGTTTCATTATCATTAAATTTGCATGAAAAGGGGAGGTGTGGAGAATTCATCCTGGAGCAACAAGTATAATCATATTCCGAGCATAGTTGTCTAGCATACCACTTCAATATATAAATTTGATCCCATAATAGTTTCCCGTTTGTGTCAAGCGATAATCCCTAAAGTATTCACGTTGATCCAACGTTACTCCCATTACATAATTGAATGGGGTTTTCTCAGGATTATTAAAGTAGTACATAATATTTTTCACATAACCAGCATCGAGGGTTTTAGGAGGTTCCCCATCTCCATGAGTAGCAAGTACACCTAATTGTTTTGGTATTTCGTGTTCCATATCCATAACTAAAGATAAAGAACAACTAAGAACAGCAAATAAAAATTAGTTAGTGATAAAGCAAACAAGCACACACGAGAATATTCACCCCACGATATTGCTTCCCGGCAACGGTGCCAGAAAAAGGTCTTGATAACCCACAAGTATAGGGGATCGCAACAATTTTTGATAAGTAAGAGTGTCGAACCCAACGAGGAGCTAAAGGTAGAACAAATATCCCCTCAAGTTCTATCGACCACCGATACAACTCTACGCACGCTTGACGTTCTCTTTACAAGTATGAAACTAGAAGTACTTTGTAGGTGTTGTTGGATAGGTTTGCAAGATAATAAAGAGTACGTGAATAAAAAGTAGGGGCCGTTTAGATAAAGAAACAATAAAGTAAATATAGCGAGTGTGGAAAAGTGGTGGTAGGAGTTGCGAAATTGTCCCTAAGCAATTGACTACTTTACTAGACCGATAGCAAGTATTATGTGGGAGAGGCCACTGCTAGCATGTCATCCCTTACTTGGAATTCTATGCACTTATTATTGAAACTATTAGCAAGCATCCGCAACTACTAATGTTCATTAAGGTAAAACCCAACCATAGCATTAAGATATATTGGTCCCCTTCAATCCCGTATGCATCAATTTCTATGCTGGGTTGAAGCTTCTGTCACTCTTGCCCTCCAATACATAGTCCTATCAACATACAACTAACCCTAGGGTGTGATCCACGCGCGCAATCATATGATGGGCACCAAAGGACATCAACATAACCACAAGCAAATTAAATCAATCGTAGCAATTCATCAACCACCGATAGGACAACGAAAATCTATTCAGACATCATAGGATGGCAACACATCATTGGATAATAATATGAAGCATAAAGCACCATGTTCAAGTAGAGGGTACAGCGGGTTGCGGGAGAGTGGAATGCTGTAGATAGAGGGGGGAAGGTGATGGAGATGTTGGTGAAGATGGCGGAGGTGTTGGTGTAGATCGCGGTGATGATGATGGCCCCGGTGGCACTCCGGTGCCACCGGAAGCGAGGGGGGAGAGAGCCCCCTCCTTCTTCTTCTTCCTTGACCTCCTCCCTAGATGGGAGAAGGGTTTTCCCTCTGGTCCATGGCCTCCATGGCACGGGAGGGGCGAGAGCCCCTCCAAGATTGGATATGTCGTCTCTCTGTCTCTCTCTGTTTCTGCGTTCTCAGATTCTTCCCTTTCACCGTTTCTTATATTCCCGGAGATCCGTAACTCCGATTGGGCTGAAATTTTGACACGACCTCTATCTGGAAATTAGCTTTCTTGCGGAGAAAGAAGGGCATCAAACGCCTTACGGGGTGGTCACGAGGGTCAGCGGCGCGTCTGACACCCTGGGGCGCGCCCCCCTACCTCGTGCCCCCCACGGACACCCTCTCGCGTTGATTTTACTTCCCAAAAATCGTAAATATTCCAAAATAATTCTCCGTCCGTTTTTATCCCGTTTGGACTCCGTTTGATATTGGGGTTTTTGCGAAACAAAAAACATGCAACAGACAGGAACTGGCACTGGGCACTGGATCAATATGTTAGTCCCAAAAATAGTATAAAAAGTTGCCAAAAAGTATATGAAAGTTGAATAATATTGGCATGGAACAATCAAAAATTATAGATATGACGGAGACGTATCTATGATCAGAATGAAGAAGATTATGATGGCTCTGAATATCTAAACAACACCGGGGAGGGTGATATGATATTCGATCGCGACGGCCGAATTGATGAAGTCATGAACTATGAACATGACGATGAAAATGTTGATCTTGAAACAACAAAGACCGTCGAGGTATATTTATATAAGCAGGCATCTGGTGATCATCACATGTTTTAAATGACTTGAAGATATATTAACGAACGATGTTTCTTCTTTCAGCCATTCGGATCGAGCAAATCTTCAGGCAGCAGGACTGTACGAGGCCCGAACAAAAAGTTGAAGGAGGGCGTAAAGTACAATATCGAGGCCATCAAACCTAATGGTGAACCATAAGCGCCTAAGAAGATTGCGGACAAGTTCATTCGTCAGTGCGGAGTTCTTGTGAAGGACCAATCTCGATCTCCCTTCAAGAATGGAGAGAGCCAGCAAAGCAACGTCCAGATCTTACTTTTTTCGACGACAGACAAAAATTTCTGCTTTGGGAAACTCTCATGGAACATTTCACCCTACCAGATCATTTCACAGATGCAGATGTGGAGAAAGTCAAGGACGCTGCTCTTAGGAAGATGGCGGTTGCATTCAGCAACCACAAGAAACGTGTATGGGACCAGTACATGAAGGGAGGAAAGAAGACTACAGTATTCAAGGGAACACTAGAGAAGCAAAGTGCTCATTGGGACGATTTCGTGAAATTCAAGGAATCGGAATTATCTAAGGAACGGTCAAGAATAAATAAGGCCAATGCCGCAAAAAAGGATAAGTTCCATAAGCTGGGGCCAGGTGGCTACGCGGTGGCAATGCCTAAGTGGGATAAGTCTGAGAAAGAGATGGAGGATGCAGGTGTCACTCCAGTTACATTGAGCTGCCCCCCCAGGTGCAGGACTTGGTTCTATGCGCATGGGGGGGACTTGGACCCGAAGACAGGCTTAGTTTCAAAGAAGGCATGTCTGAACGGAGTCGAAGATAAGGTACTTGCTGCAATAGAAGAGGCTCGATCGTGGGTGTTCGAGCCCAACAGAGAGAACGACGAGCTTACACGTGCCCTGGGAAATCCTGAACACCCGGGGAGAACACGAGGCAAGGGCATTATTCCGTGGTATGAGGGGTTTTCGGACTGGAACACCGTCTACAGAAAACGTGCGAGAAGGAAGATTGCGGAGGAGAAGAAGAGGAAGATGGAGGAGGAGCACAGGAAGCCGGACTATGAACGCCTTCAAGGTCTAGAATCAGCGCACGCGGACTTGGCAGTCAAATTCCAGCGGCAGCAGGAGCAGATCGACTCACTTAGCCAGCAAAGGAGGTCTCATCAGCGGCAGCAGCTAGCGGATGATCCAGCATTGGATAGCACTGTCCCATCCATGCCGAGAAGCTGCGTGGGTTCCGTTCCAGGCGACGCATTGCTGGATAGCTACCCGGTGGATGACATCATGGAGAACACTAACTACGAGCTACACTTCAAAATGAAGAACATATCCATGAACGTGGCAGACACCGTTGCTTTTACAAATCCCCCCGAGGCAACCTTCCATTGCAACCCGATTCCAGCGGGCTATGCTCGTGTCTTGATTGATGAGGTGGTGGACCAATATTCGGGGCTAGAGCTTGACATTCCTGGAGGTGACGAGGAGCACACACTGGGAGAGGCCAAACATCGTATCATCCTATGGAGAAAGGATTGCATCATCTTTTGAAGGCCACCGACACCGCGTCAGCCGACTCCTCGTCGAAGTCCGCCACCGAGTCAGCAGACTCCCGCTCCTCCAAGTCCAGCAACGCGTCAGGCCACTCCTCCTCCTCCGAGTCCGGCAAAGCGTCAGGCCACTCCTCCTCCAAGTCCGACACAGTGTTAGAACACTCCTCCTCCAAGTCCGGCACAACTTCAGGCCACTCCTCCTCCAAGTCCGGCACAGCTTCAGGCCACTCCTCCTCCTCCAACTCAGCCACGTCAGCCGTCTCCGCCGCCTCAGCAATCACGTAAGAGAGCCGCCGCAGCTATGGTGCGTAGCGGTACAAGTCGAGGTAGTACGGGAGGTACAGGCGGAGGCAAGCGATTTCAATATGGTCCAAGCCTCGCGCCCCTTCCGCAGAGGCCTTACGACATGTCCGAGGAGGAAAATGCAGCCATAGTGAAGGCCCATGTGGAAGCCCATTTTGCACCAAAACCGCCACCGCCGCCAAGGGAGAAACTGCCTGAGGAAAAGATTGACCACTTCATTCGTATGGCTAGAGCACCAGCTCCCAAGCCTGTTGACACAGACTATGAGCGCAACCTCAGGAAGTTAAATCGAGCACGTCTACAGAATGAGGCGAGCTCGAAATCAAGGAAATCAGCTGGCAAAAGGAGCGGTAAAACCGTTCCTCAGCTGGGAGAACAGGCGGCGCAATCAATCCCCCCGCTTGTTGTGCCAACAACACATGATAGTACGCGCCCCAAATATTATTGTGGGCAAACCGTTAACGTTCCCGGGCTGGGCGATGTGGTAATAACCGAGGAGCATATGAGCAGGCTGAAAGGCTCATGATCACTGTTGGACAACTCCTCGATATCGAGCCCATGTCTCCGCTTAGAGAGGAGGAAATAAAACGGAAATATGTCCGGGGCCAACCTTTGGTCGAGCCAGACGAGGTCAAGAAGCTCCCAACGAGAATGTATGAATTGCATCAATGGTACATGAACATTATCAAGATTTCCAATCGAGAGTCCCTCATGGTGAATGTCAAGAAGGATCATTACTTTCATGAGAAAGTTGTGTCCATTGAATATTCAGAACTATTTCTGTTATACAATCAAGACGCACTCGACAAATCTATCGTTAGTTTCTATTGTCTATAAGTGATTTCTTTCTGTAATTTAAGTCTCAAGCTAGCTATAGTGATCATTTTGATCAATCATTACCTGTAATTATCCTCACTATATTCTTTTATGTGGTATTATGCAGGATGAAGATGTATGAAATGAAAAAAGGTGCACGCTATGACATTGGGTTCATTGACCCAAATACCATTAATGAATACACATGGAAATTAGATACATATTATCGAGCAAGTGTAGAGGAAAGCATGTTAGAGTTCTTCAAGCGCCTCAAATACAATGAAGATATACTACTTTCTTACAACTTCCTGTGAGTCACACTGTCTTATACTATAAATTCTGTTTTTGCTTACTAGCTAGCTACATGTTTTTGCTTACATCTATACGCCCGCTTAATTAAGACATGCAAACGTGTGTGCATGCAGTTTTCACTGAATCTTGTTAATCATTAAAGTTGATGAAGGAACAGTTGAAGTACTGGACTCACTACTTAAGAAACAAAGTGACTACACCATCGTGAAGGGGATAGTAAACAGGTAATTTCAATCATTATTAACTATATCTCGGCCTATTTAATTAGTTCGTCATTTCCTGATAACAACTATGTAATAACCCCTTTATTCATTTTCTTTGTCGACGGGTAGGGCTTGGGCAAAGTTCATTAATGTCACTCCAGGTCAATGGAAACAAAACCTGAAATGGTATCGACCCAAGGTAAGTAATTAAGTAGTACTAGCTAGCTAGCTGCCATCTCTTTAATTATCATGCTTGATTAATTGTTATCTGATCAAATTCTATTCTCGTAAAGGCCCTGAAGCAGGCGCCGGGGAATAATCTATCTGGATACTACGTTTGCGAGAACATTCGCATGATGGCATTCGAAATGAGCAGATCTCAAAGACCGGACTGGGTACGTTTGTCAGAACACTATTTACAATTTTTACACTATTATCGATATCTAGTCACACAATTAATACACATGCATATTGATCTCCTTCTTAACAGTTCAGAGAGGTGCGGGCAAGCTCCTACCAACGGAGCGCATACAAGCAATTTAAGAGGAAATAGCGGGATTTTTGCTCAACCAGGTCATAGATACAAATGGAGAATACTATTACCCGCCACCGCCCCCATGAACCACTTTCAATTGTCATCGTACTCCGAATGAAGTGGTCAATCGTACTCCGAACCGGTACTAAAGGGCCTTACGAACCGGTGCTATAGTCTGGTTCTGCACTAGTGTACTCCCATGAGTTCAATAAAAGATACTGCAATTGCACTGAAGCAGCAATACTGTCACGCATGCCCCTGCACAATCTTGATTACTAGCAAAATATTCTGCAAGCCCATTGACTCACGTATCCAAAAAGAAAGGAAGGATGAGCGATGAACGGATTTGGGCTGGGGGTGATCCCCTAGATGTGCAGGTCCTCGAACCACAAAATATTTGTCATAATGTCGAGAAAGGATTCCAGCTCCACAAATAGTCAAACCACCTTCGGTATTTTCTATTCATGCAAAGAATTTAGGACTTTATATGACCGTGGAATCTGCCTAAGTGATGATATGGCACAGAGAATTGATTTGAAACCGCCATGACAAGATGGGACATCCGTTGGATGGTGAAGCGGGAAAGAAGTTTTTGATGAAATTCATAAAGATAAAGCGGCTCACTCGTTGAGTGTACGAGTTGGGACGACAATGGATAGGTGCAATTCATATGATATGGCATGTTCCACATACGTTGGTGGTGTGTGTTTGTTATTTCCCTGAATCCCACCTTGTCATCTGCATGCAACGACGGAACATGCTTCTATCTCTGACAATTCCACGGTTTGTATACCTGGTGAAATATGAGTGTGTAGATGGGGCTGTTGATGAATGACTTGCTTCTTGCAGTTTTATTGTGTTTATGGTACTTTTTTTTTGCCTCAACAAAGGGTTCATGATTTGGAAAAACAACGTATCCGCCATTGTGTGATGTCCCAAGTTGCAACATGACATGTGCACATTTTTCAATCAGACTAATCGTGCACTTGGACACCCGAGTGTGTTGAGGATGGGGCTGCAAGTGCACCATGTCCACCAGGAAGCAGATACCAACGAGCTAAGATATGAGCGAGCTAACTTGTGGTTGGATAGTTAGGAGGACAGTGGTATCCCAGCCCATTAGGGTTGAAGTTCTATACTTGACGTTAGTGCTCTTATCTTTCTGGATTTGTTTCAGGCCTTCCGGTGATGCGTTCAGTGGAGGAGACGTTCTCGTTGACTACGGAGTTATTTGTGACAACTTCGTCAATCTCAAGTTGATGTGTCGACTCAGTCTCTCAGAGATGCTTCTAGGGTAGGGTGTGCGTCAGAGGTGCTCCTAGGATAGGGTGTGCTTGCATGCGGTCATAGGGATGAGTGTATGTGCCTATGTATGAGTGATGTGTCAATATTGTGTTAATAAAACGAGCTAAGATATGATGGCATGTTTATTAGAATAAAATATCTCCATGGTGATGTTACGGGACTAGGAGCATGTCTCTTTATTACAAGTTCTATGAAATATAAAATTAGATATTGCGCATATGAAATTATGAAAAGACAATTCGGGCATGTTACGTGCAAGGAAAAAAATACGGAAATGTTAACGCTCACACGTGTGGGCGTTGACCATCTCGACCACACGCATCCATCATCGTCCAGTACTATATGCATGAATTTTGATACAATCTGACTGATTTTCTGTGCCACGTAGGACAAGGCGTGTGTGTGGTGTGTGACATAGTTCGCCCACACATCCGTTTTACCACACGGAGGGGCCGGTGTGTGGGCGTTTAGCAGTTCACCCACACACCAGTTTTCAGTCACGCACAAGGGCTGGTGTGTGGGCATTTGTCATCTCGCCCACACGCCCGTCTCCTCTCCCACACGTAAGCTGCTAGTTGCCATGTGTTTTTGCAGTGCACATGGCAACTGTCTCTAGTGTGCTTTATAAGCAGGTGGCAACTCTCTTTTTTTACCCGAGTTGCCATGTGTTTTTGCAGGGTACACGGCAACTGCCTAGTGTGCACGTAAGCAGATGGCAACTGTCTTTTACCAAGTTGCCATGTGTTTTTGCATGGTACATGGCAACTGTCTCAATGTGCACGTACATGGCAACTGCCCTAACGTGCATGTAAGCAGATGGTAACTCTTCCTTTTTACATGGTAACTGCCCTAGCATGCTTGTGAGCACATGGCAACTCTCTCAACTGCCTAGTGTTAGTATGTGGCAACTCCTAAAGTTATGAAATCATGGAACTACATTAGATCAGACCATACATGGCAACTGCAGTTGAGCAACCATGGCAACTGCAGTTGTCCGACATGGCAACCGTAGTTCAGCGACATGGCAACTGCAGATAAACGAACATGGACGAGGGTCTGGACCATGGCAACTGCGGGCGTGCGGTGGGCGTCACGCATCGCGTGCGGGACCAGAAGGGTACGAGGCCTGACATATGGGCGTGTGGGCGTTATCAACTTCGCCCACACGCACGGGTGTAAGAGGATTCAAGAGGGAAAAAAAGATGTGTGTGGGCATTAGTTTGTTTTGCCCACACGTAGGTGTGTGGGCTGGTTGATGTCCATGCCACACGAGGCATGTGGCACAACTACCCGATACACCACACGTGTGGCAGTTATCGGGACCCAAAAAATAACTTTGTCCTAGAAAAAGGAAAATATATTTTTAGGGAAATATTGAATATGTTATTCAAAGTATCAATACAATAGGAAAAGCAAATTTCTAACCATTGAATTGGGTCACAAGTGCCCAAAATTCTATAGACTGCTTATCAGTATATTGAAGCGAAATCATCCACATGTGCGCCCACATGTGATGGGTCCATCAACCGCCTCCCCGATCATACTTTTCTGGGTATTTTATTTTCTATTATGTTATGTTTCTATTGTTTCCTTCTCGGTTTTTCTTTGTTTTCTTCTGTCCTTTCTGTTCTTCCAGATTTTTGTTTATGTTTCATTTAAAAAATCTTAATATGTTTCCATTTACTTCTATTTAAAAAAAGAAATATTTGCATTTTGAAATAAATGCACAAACTTGTTTAATGATCCATTCTAGAATTATATGAAAATAAAACTAAAAGACATCAACACTTTTTAAAATTACATGAATCTTTTTTAAAATCATCTGAAAACTCTCTTTAACAACATTAACATTTTTTATACAAGTCATTAAGATCTTTTTGGTTACACAGACATTTTTTAATGTATGAACACTTTTAAATAATTGCTCAAACATTTTCTTGAAAGATGTCAACACTTTTCAAAAATATGAACTGTTTAGAATATATGAGAATGCTTTTAATACATATGAACTTATTAAATGTATGAAGATTTTTGCAAAAGAACTTCGTGCACTCGACGCGTCGACCCTCTTCCACCGCGAGGATCAACCGCAGCCGGCTGCGCCACCGGCGCCGGTGAAGACTGCTAGCCTGCGTCCCTACATCACTACCTTCGACAATCCTCAAGGGACTTCGCTCCCAGGGCGACGGAGTTCATGCTCTTCGGCCGCGGCAGGGACAAGATCATCAGCATCCTGCGCACGGAACTTCAGGACCATGCACCCGTCCTGTACGACGATGCCTCGCAGACCTCGCGCAAATTGCCCAGCACGAGAGAGGAGAAGCTTTTCCCCCTCTGGCTCACCATAGGTGACGATCTGTATATCATGGAGAAGGCTTCACCCACACTTCCATGGGACAATGTGTTGTCGGAGGAGGAATCCGTAGAGACGCTGGTCCAGGCGAGACATAGGCTGGACTGGGCATGTCACCTCCTCCCCCCGCCCCCTTAAGAGCCGCCGCGTGACCTTTTCACTCATGTCTCCAACACCGCTGCAGTGGTCGGCGACTCGAACATATGGGTGTCCGTGAAGGGCCAGGGCACCTGCTCCTTGGACACCAAGGCACACACGTGGAGCAAGGTTGTCGACTGGGAGCTGCCGTTCCAGGGACAGGTCCACTAGTAGAAAAAGGGGCTATGGTCCAGGCCGCCTCAGCCCATTAGTCCCGGTTCAGTCTTGAACCGGGACCAATGTGGGCATTGGTCCCGGTTCGTGAGCCCAGGGGGCCGGCCGGGCCACGTGGGCCATTGGTCCCGGTTTGTATGGACCTTTTGGTCCCGGTTGGTGGGATGAACGGGGACCAAAGGGCCTCCCTCCTGGCCCACCACCATTGGTCCCGGTTGGTGGCTTGAACCGGGACCAAAGGCTCCCCTGTAGTCCCGGTTCATGTCATCAACCGGGACCAATGAGGTGCCTATATATACCCTCGCCCGGGAGCAGAGCACTCCAGTGCTCTGTTTTTCTCAGGCCGGCGAGGGGAGGGGTTTGTGGTGCTCTAGCTCACCTCCTATGCACATGAGGTGTTCGATGGAATGCCCGAGCCACACTACTTAAGCTTTCTCCTCTCGAAGCTCGACCTCCAAGCTCCATTTTCCTCGAGATTTGTCTAGTTTTAGCGGTCCGTCACGCCCCGTCCCCGTCTTCACCGCCGTCGATCACCCGCGCCGATCTCATCACCGACACCACCGTGGTGAGCCTCTTGTTCTTATCTTCTTTCTGAAAGGAAAAATATTCTTACTTTTATGTTTAGATAGATACTTGTATCATTTTCTTACATTTATTATTGCATCTTATATAGTGCGATGGTTTTGGTATCCGCCCCCGTCGGCCCTCGTCCTGTCTATGATTCGGATGTGGTATGTATATTATCTTTATAACTATTGGTTCATTTATTGTTTATGAAAATTATGCCGACCAACGTGACATAGATTTTATTTATCTAGGATGTATGTGAATCGGAAATGCCAATCGACCCTATTGTCGAGAGGTTAAATTTAGTTGAAGAAGAAAACAATTTGTTGAAGGAAAAAATAAAAAAAATTGAGGAGGAGAAGATGATATTGGAGTTGCATGTTGCGGATGTTGTCGATGATCAAAAGATCAAGATGGATGCAATGCGCTTGAAGATTAGAAAGATTAGAAAATATGTCATTCATACCGAGGCTTGGTATCATTATGCCGTTGGATCAATTGTTACCTTGGTTGCGATTATGATCGCATTTATTTTCTCATTGAAATGTTTTACATAGTTTCAATGTATGGTTTAATTAATTAGATGCTCTGGAGAGCTATATGTTGTTAGATGAGAACTATGTATGTACTTTGGTTTTAATGTGATGATGAACTTCTATTAATTTGGACACTTAATTATATATAATGCACGCAGATGAACCGGCAATGGATGTACGGTGACAGACACACCCGCGAGTACATTAAGGGCGTGCATGAGTTTCTCGATGCGGCTGAGGCAAACAAGCAGAATGGTTTTATGTGTTGTCCATGCACTGAATGTGGGAATACGAGGTCTTACTCTAACCGGAAAATCCTTCACTCCCACCTGCTTTACAAGGGTTTCATGCCACACTATAATGTTTGGACGAGGCACGGAGAAATAGGGGTTATGATGGAAGACGGCGAAGAAGAAGAGTACGATGACAACTATGTGCCCCCTGAATACGGTGATGCTGCAACGGGGGGAGCTGGTGAAGATCAAGAGGAACCAGACGATGTGCCCAATGATGCTGCCACGGGTGAAGCTGCTGAAGATCAAGAGGAACCAGACGATGTGCCCGATGATGATGATCTCCGCCGGGTCATTGTCGATGCAAGGACGCAATGCATTAGTCAAAAGGAGAAGCTGAAGTTCGATCGCATGTTAGAGGATCACAAAAAAGGGTTATACCCCAATTGCAAAGATGGCAACACAAAGCTCGGTACCGTACTGGAATTGCTGCAGTGGAAGGCAGAGAATGCTGTGGCTGACAAAGGATTTGAGAAGCTACTGAAAATATTGAAGAAGAAGCTTCCAAAGGATAACGAATTGCCCGATAGTACATACGCAGCAAAGAAGGTCGTATGCCCTCTAGGATTGGAGGTGGAGAAGATACATGCATGCCCTAATGACTGCATCCTTTACCGCGGTGCATACAAGGATCTGAATGCATGCCCGGTATGCGGTGCGTTGCGGTATAAGATCAGACGAGATGACCCCGGTGATGTTGACGGCGAGCCCCTCAGGAAGAGGGTCCCTACAAAGGTGATGTGGTATGCTCCTATAATACCACGGTTGAAACGTCTGTTCAGAAACGAAGAGCATGCCAAGTTGATGCGATGGCACAGTGAGAACCGAAAGAAAGATGGGAAGTTGAGAGCACCCGCTGATGGGTCGCAGTGGAGAAAAATCGAGAGAAAGTACTGGGATGAGTTTGCAAAGGACCCAAGAAATGTATGGTTTGCTTTAAGCGCGGATGGCATTAATCCTTTCGGGGAGCAGAGCAGTAATCACAGCACCTGGCCCGTGACTCTATGTATGTATAACCTTCCTCCTTGGATGTGCATGAAGCGGAAGTTCATTATGATGCCAGTTCTCATCCAAGGCCCTAAGCAACCCGGCAACGAAATTGATGTGTACCTAAGGTCATTAGTTGAAGAACTTTTACAGCTGTGGAATAGAGACGGTGTACGTACGTGGGATGAGCACAGACATGAGGAATTTAACCTTAAGGCGTTGCTGTTCGTGACCATCAACGATTGGCCCGCTCTCAGTAACCTTTCAGGACAGACAAACAAAGGATACCACGCATATACGCACTGTTTAGATGACACTAAAAGTATATACCTGGACAAATGCAGGAAGAATGTGTACCTGGGCCATCGTCAACTTCTTCCGACCAACCATCAATGTCGAAAGAAAGGCAAGCATTTCAAAGGCGAGACAGATCACCGGAAGAAGCCCGCCATGCGCACCGGTGATCACGTGCTTGCTATGGTCAATGATTTACCCTACGTCATCTTTGGAAAGGGTCCCGGTGGACTAGCTGTTCCGAATGACGCTGAGGGACACGCACCCATGTGGAAGAAGAAATCTATATTTTGGGACCTACCCTACTGGAAAGACCTAGAGGTCCGCTCCTCAATCGACGTGATGCACGTGACGAAGAACCTTTGCGTGAACCTGCTAGGCTTCTTGGGCGTGTATGGGAAGACAAAAGATACGCCGGAGGCACGGGAGGACCTGCAACGTTTGCACGAAAAAGACGACATGCCTCCGAAGCAGTATAAAGGTCCTGCCAGCTACGCTCTTACGAAAGAAGAGAAAGAAATCTTCTTTGAATGCCTGCTTAGTATGAAGGTCACGACTGGCTTCTCATCGAATATAAAGGGAATAATAAATATGCCAGAGAAAAAGTTTCAGAACCTAAAGTCTCATGACTGCCACGTGATTATGACGCAACTGCTTCCGGTTGCATTGAGGGGGCTTTTACCGGAAAACGTCCGATTAGCCATTGTGAAGCTATGTGCATTCCTCAATGCAATCTCTTAGAAGGTGATCGATCCAGAAATGGTACCAAGGCTAAGGAGTGATGTGGCGCAATGTCTTGTCAGTTTCGAGCTGGTGTTCCCACCATCCTTCTTCAATATCATGACGCACGTCCTAGTTCATCTAGTCGACGAGATTGTCATCCTGGGGCCCGTATTTCTACACAATATGTTCCCCTTTGAGAGGTTCATGGGAGTCCTAAAGAAATATGTCCGTAACTGCGCTAGGCCAGAAGGAAGCATCTGCATGGGCCATCAAACAGAGGATGTTATCGGGTTTTGTGTTGACTTCATTCCTGGCCTTAACAAGATAGGTCTCCCTAAATCGCGGTATGAGGGGAGACTGACTAGAAAAGGCACTCTTGGAAGAGACTCAATAATATGCAGGGACGGATATTCTTGGTCTCAAGCACACTACACAGTTCTACAGAACTCTACCTTGGTGACCCCGTATGTCGATGAACACAAGAACAGTCTGCGCTCCAAACACCTGGAGCAATGCGACGACTGGATTACATGTGAACACATCAGGACTTTCAGCAGTTGGTTGGAAACACGTCTCAGAGGTGACAACACTGTTTGTGATTAGTTGTACTTGTTGTCCAGGGGACCATCTTTGACTGTATTGACTTACAAAGGATACGAGATAAATGAGAATACATTTTACACGATCGCCCAAGATCAAAAGAGCACCAACCAAAACAGCGGTGTCCGCTTTGATGCAGCAACCGAGAGCGGAAATGACACATATTATGGTTACATAGTGGACATATGGGAACTTGACTACGGACCTGATTTTAAGGTCCCTTTGTTTAAGTGCAAATGGGTCATTCTGTTTGGCAGCGGCGTACAAGTAGACCCACAGTACGGAATGACAACAGTGGATCTGAAAAATCTTGGGTACACTGACGAACCGTTCGTCCTAGCCAATGATGTGGCGCAGGTTATCTATGTGAAGGACATGTCTACCAAACCGAGAAAAAGAAAAGATAAGGAAGCGAATACATCATACGATGAGCCAAAGCGCCACATAGTTGTTTTAGGAAAAAGGGACATCCTGGGAGTGGACGGCAAGACAGACATGTCTGAAGATTATGAAAAGTTTCATGAAATTCCTCCCTTCAATGTCAAGGCTGACCCAAGCATCCTGATAAACAATGAAGATTATCCATGGTTATGGCGCAATAAGCAAATGACACAAGCGAAGAAAAAGTGAAGACTTTCTCCCGCAACTATTATGATGATACCATGCCAACTTTGTAACAGATGATCTTTCGTCCGAAACTCAGATACTTCGAAAGAGATTGTTCGTTTTGTACACGAAGTGCATCCAGTTTTTTCCGTAACCATCTCAACTTTGTTGCACATGCTATGTGGGTGAAATGATGATACCATGCCAACTTTCAACCTTTTCGGAGTTCATTTGAAATGCTTTTCAATTTCAGGGTCTTATAGCTCAAAAAATCAATAAATCCATGAAAAATAACAAATGAAGTCAGAAAGGGTTGAAAATTGATGATGTGTCTTTGAATGGTGCATTTTGAACACAGAAAAAATATGGAGTTCAAATAAGTTCAAGAAAATGAAATCCCTTTGTAACAGATGACCTTTCGTCCGAAACCCTGATACTTCGAAAGAGATTGTCCGTTTTGTACACGAAGTGCATCCAGTTTTTGCCATAACCATCTCAACTTTGTTGCACATGCTATGTGGGTGAAATGATAATACCATGCCAACTTTCAACCTTTTCGGAGTTCATTTGAAATGCTTTTCAATTTCAGGGTCTTATAGCTCAAAAAAATCAATAAATGCATGAAAAATAACAAATGAAGTTAGAAAGGGTTGAAAATTGATGATGTGTCTTTGAATGGTGCATTTTGAACATAGAAAAAATATGGAGTTCAAATAAGTTCAAGAAAATGAAATCCCTTTGTAACAGATGATCTTTCGTCCGAAACCCTGATACTTCGAAAGAGATTGTCCGTTTTGTACACGAAGTGCATCCAGTTTTTGCCGTAACCATCTCAACTTTGTTGCACATGCTATGTGGGTGAAATGATGATACCATGCCAACTTTCAACCTTTTCGGAGTTCATTTGAAATGCTTTTCAATTTCAGGGTCTTATAGCTCAAAAAATCAATAAATGCATGAAAAATAACAAATGAAGTCAGAAAGGGTTGAAAATTGATGATGTGTCTTTGAATGGTGCATTTTGAACACAGAAAAAATATGGAGTTCAAATAAGTTCAAGAAAATGAAATCCCTTTGTAACAGATGATCTAACTTCATAGTAAAGTTATTCATAACTAGCGATTCACATACATTTTAAAACTAAGTATTTAGTACAAATAAAAAAATAAAAAGCAAAAAATAAAAAAAGAAGAAAACAAAAAAATTAAATTATAAGTAAAATAAAACTATAAGTATCACTAAAAAACTGTAAGTAATTAAACTAAAATAAAACTATAATATTCTTCAAATTTTTAAAAATTCAAATTTAAACTATTTAAAATTTAAAACTAATGGCACTAACAGAAAGTTTATAATTTTTGTGACCTAAAAGCAAAAAGAAATCACTAAAAAACTGTAAGTATTTAGTTTTAAGTAGAAATAAAAAATAAATAGAAAAAAATTCTAATTTTATAGTAAAGTTATTCATAAACTAGTGATTCACACAAATTTTTAAAAATTCAAATTTAAACTATTTAAAATTTAAAACTAATGGCACTAATAGAAAGTTTATAATTTTTGTGACCTAAAAGCAAAAAATAAAAAACCAAAAAAATGTAGAAATAAAAAAGAAAAAAAATGCCACCTACTGGGCCTCCACGCGTGAATACGACTAGAAACCCTACATGGGCCAGGATTCAGGCCCGCAGCAGGCCCAGTAGGCCCACAGGCATTGCAATGACAGGTTAGGCCCGAAAGCCTGCAGTTGAGAGGAGCTCAGGAGGGTGGGCGCAGCAGCGCTTATAAACCACTCCAGAGCCCTCTCAACTAGCGATGTGGGACTAAACTTTTGGACGCGGGGCGCACAAGGGCATTGGTCCCGGTTGGTGGCACCAACTGGGACTAAAGGGGGCATTGGTCACGGTTCGTGCCACGAACCGTGACCAATGCCCCCTTTAGTCCTGGTTGGTGCCACCAACCAGGACCAAAGGCCGCTGCTTCCCGCCCTTTGGGCTGCTGAAAATTGGCCTTTGGTCCCGGTTCGTGGCACCAACCGGGACCATAGGTAGGCATTCGTCCCGGTTCGTGGCACGAACCGAGACCAAAGGTGTGGCTATATAAGCCCACACTTGCAAAATTTTCGCCAACTTCTCCCACTCCCCTTCGCCGACGCCGTCAGGCTCCTCCTCCTCGTCGTCACCGTCGACCCCTCGCCGTCGCCGTCGCCCCGCGCCCCTGCCCCCGCGCGCCGGCGCCCTCGCCGCCCCCGCCGTCCTCGTCGCGCCCCTGCGCGCCCTGCTCGCCGTCGCCGCCCCGTGCTCGCCGTCCCTGCCCCGTGCTCGCCGTCGCCGTCGCCCCGCGCCCCTGCCCCCGCGCGCCGGCGCCCTCGCCGCCCCCGCCGTCCTCGTCGCGCCCCCGCTCGCCCTGCTCGCCGTCGCCGTCCCTGCCCCCGCCGTCCTCGTCGCGCCCCCGCGCGCCCTGCGCCCCGTCGCCGTCGCCCTCCCGCGCGCCGCCCCGCCGTCGCCCGCCCGCCCCCATTGTTGCCGTTGCGGTCCTCCTCTGGTCCGGCCGCGGCGCCCTTTTTTTTCTGTTATATGCTTTTTTCTGCTATATGCTTTTTTTTCATGTATATATATGCAAAAAATATATATATGTATATATATGCTTGTTTTTTCATAGATATTTTTCTGTTCATAGATATTTTTTCATAGCTATATTAGGATTTGTTTTCTGTTCATAGATATTTTTTCATATATATGCTTGCTTTTTATATATATGTGTATATATGTTCTCTATGTATATATCTATGTTCATGTATATATGCAAAAAAATAGTTCTTTAGAAAAATTAGGATTTTTTTGGTGATATTAATTATTGTAAATATGAAATTGTTTTTATATTCATATGAACAAATGAATTAGAAGAGGGAGAAGAAGAGGGGGTCGAGAGGGGGTCTAGGGTCGCCGAGGGGTCGAGGGTCGTCGAACATGAGAGGAGGAAGAGGATAAAAAAAAGAGGAAGAAGAAGAAAAAAAAGAGGAGAATGAGGGTCGTCGAGGGTCGCCGAGCGGTAGAGGAAGAAGAGGATAAAATAGAAGAGGAAGAAAAAAAAGAGGGGTCGACGGTCGCCTAGGGGTCGAGGGTCGAGAGGGGGTCTAGGGTCGCCGAGAGGGGAGAGAGGAAGATGATGAGAAATAAATAAGAAGAAGAAAAAAGAAGAAAAAAAAGAGGAGAAGAAGAAAGGAATAGAGGAGAAAAGAGAAAATTAGAATATTCTAATTTTCTCTTTTCTCCTCTATTCCTTTCTTCTTCTCCTCTTTTTTTTCTTCTTTTTTTTCTTCGACACGTGGGGAGGGGGGGGGGGTCGAGAACGCCGGACATTCATGAGAGAGGCGAGGAAAGAATAGAGGAGACTTCTCCTCTATTCTTTCTTCTCTTCTTTTTTCTTCTTCTTCTTCCTCTTTATTTTATCGGGAACGACGGTCGTCGAGAGGGCCGCCGAGTGGTAGAGGAGAAACCCTAAATAGAAAGTATCGTCGGTGTGAGATACATGTACCGTCGGTGTCGGACATTACATCCACATCCCACAAGTGGCGCGGGCTTCGATGCCCACGTCACTTGTGGGACGTGGATGTAGTGTCCGACACCGAAGGCCACATGTATCTCACACCCACGATACTTGCTAGCTATTTAGGGTTTCCTTTGACACTAGGCAACCTCCCGACCCCTCGGCGATCCTCTCGAACATGAGAGGAAGAAGAGGGTCGTCTAGGGTTCGAGGGTTTGAGGGTTCTTCTCCTCTATTCTTTCTTCTCTTTTTTTTCTTCTTCTTCTTCTTCCTCTTTATTTTATCGGGAACGAGGGTCGTCGAGAGGGCCGCCGAGTGGTAGAGGAGAAACCCTAAATAGAAAGTATCGTCGGTGTGAGATACATGTACCGTCGGTGTCGGACACTAAATCCACATCCCACAAGTGGCGCGGGTTTCGACGCCCACGTCACTTGTGGGACGTGGATGTAGTGTCCGACACCGAAGGCCACATGTATCTCACACCCATGATACTTGCTAGCTATTTAGGGTTTCCTCTACCGAAAAGAAGAGGAGAAATAAATAAGAAGAAGAAAACAGAAGAAAAAGAAGAGGAGAAGAAAAAAGGATATTCTATTTTCTCTTCTTCTCCACTATTCCTTTCTTCTTCTCCTCTTTTGTTTCTTCTTTTTTTTCTTCGATCTTCTCCTCTAGCTATTCCTTTCTTCTTCTCCACTATTGGTCGAGGGTCGGGAACTAGGGTAGAGGGTCGAGGGTCGTTAAGGGGTCAAGGGTCGAGGGTTTCAGGGTCGTTGAGGGTTCGAGGGGTCAAGAATCGCCGAGGGGTCGAGAGAGGTTTCCTGGTGTCAAAGTATTGAAGAAATCCATGCCTTCATCATTAGCCGGAAGTAACCAGGGCATGTTGGTACGAAGTTCTGCAAAGTTGTTCTGAAATGGAGTCCCGGATAGAATAATCCGCCTTTTGGTACGAATTCAGCAAAGGCCTTCCAAATAGCGATATTCGGAAGGCTCTTTCTGAACTTTGTACCAAAAAGGGAATTATCCTATCTGGGACTCCGTTCCAGAACAACTTTGAAGAGCTTCCTACCATCATGCACATGTTACTTTCGCCTAATGATGAAGACATGGTTTTGTTGAATCCTTTGACACTAGGCAACCTCCCGACCCCAAGGCGATCCTCTCGAACATGAGAGGAAGAAGAGGATAAAAAAAGAAGAGGAAGAAGAAGAAAAAAGAGGAGAATAAAGAATAGAGGAGTTCTTCTCCTCTATTCTTTCTTCTCCTCTTTTTTTCTTCTTCTTCCTCTTTTTTTATCGGGAACGAGGGTCATCGAGGGACATATATAGATGTAGTGTCTTCGTTGTCGATATATACCCCCTCCCGATAGCTTACTATGATCAGGTAGCTAGTTCTACGTTTGGCACTAATATATCCATCTGTCATGTTTCAATAATAATTGCCATGTTGTAAATATTTGTAGAAACTATGGACACCGCCCTAGACGAAGCAAGAAAAGAAGCGTTGTTGAGGGAGATAATCGCAGAAGGAAGTGATGCCGTCTCGTACTATCTCAATGATATCTTCGATGGTCCGGAAGGAGAGGGTGAACAAGCTGGCTACGGTGACCTAATTCCGGTGCAAGAAGAAGAACATGAGGACGGCGCCGGTGACCCAATGCTGGTGCAAGAAGGAGAAAGTGATGACGGCTCCGGTGACCGAACCGAGTCCGGCCAGGTATATATATTAGTTAAGCCTATGCTGACTAGCTGATTGATGCATTCATTGTTTTGGTATGTACACATATTAATTAAGTCTTTGTTCTTTTTTCTAGCCCTCCGGATCGAGCACAACTTCGGTAAAGAGACGAGGCCCGAAGAAAAAGTTGAGCTCGGATGAAAAACTTGAGATCACAGCAATCGCGCCCGACGGCCAACCTATTGAACCCCTCCGGACAAAGAGGGCATTTGTTGCTCAGTGCGGGGTTCTGGTTAGGGACAAGATCCCGATAAGCATCCAGCAATGGTTTAAGCCGGCTACAGAAAACCCTGAGGTGTCTTATGTCAATGATATGCAGAAAAATGATCTTTGGACTGAGCTGAAGTCAAATTTCACCCTACCGCCAGAGGATAATCCAGAGAACCCAATTAAAGAGAAATTAATCAAGTCTTTTGCTCTGAAGAGGATGGAAGATCTATTCAGGAGGTGGAAGAAAGAGCTCAATAGGTTTGTCGATAAAAAAGAGACACCAGAATTCAAGGGCAGATATGAGAAGATCAGAGATCACTGGCCCGCATTTGTGGCCTACAAGACATCGGAAAAGAGTAAGAAGATGTCGGTGACAAACAAGCAGAATGCCGCGAAGAAGAAGCTTCACCATCGCACGGGGTCAGGTGGCTACCTCGTAGCCCGGCCTAAGTGGTCCAAGGTTGAGAATGATCTGGTTCATAAAGGGATCAGACCAGAGCAAATAACTGGCCAGACCGTTGCCGGACTTGGTTCTTCGGGGCTGGCGGAACCTTGGACCCTGAAACAGGGGGATGCATTTGGACGAACGAACAAATGGACATACCAGTCAGTAAGCTCCGTTCCGTGGAAGGTTGGGTTTCCGAACGCAGGCGGTTACAAATCCCATGAGAGGAGGAAAAAAGTGCAGCAGACCGAACTGCAGGCGCTGCACGCAAGGGTACAAGCGATAGAGGAACGAGAAGCAAATCGCAGCAAACGTACTGCCGAAGCCTCCCCCGAAGCTACCCCGCCATCTCAGCGCAGAAGCAGCGTGGCTTCCACCGAGCAGCTTCAGCTGCAGCATGCCTTGACGGCTCCTGCCAGCTATCCTGTGGATGCTATAACGGAGTCTCAAAATTGCCACCTTATGACGCAATGGATGAATTTGAAGGTCAAGGCAGCTGTTGGCTCTGTTTATCCTACTGAACTCGGCACAACTTTTCACTGCATGCCGATTCCAGAAGGATATGCTAGGGTGATGGTGGATGAGATAACGGAGGGATTTGAGGACCTCCAGCTTGACCACCCTACCAGTGAAGGGGAGACTCGGCTAGGGTCTGTTCTGAAGACTCCATGCCTATGGCGGAAGGACCTCATCAACCTTCCGAACTGGACGCCTCCGCCTCCTCCTCCTCCTCCGGCGAGTCAGGGCACTCCGCCTCCTCCACCGCCTCCTCCTCCGGCGAGTCAGGGCACTCCGCCTCCTCCACCGCCTCCTCCTCCGGCGAGTGACGATCAGGGCCCTCGGCCGGCTCCTTCTCCGGCGCGTGGCGGCACTCCGCCTCCGTCTCCGCCTGCGCCGACGCGCCCGAGCAGCCAACCTCCTCCTTCTCCGCCTCGTCAGCAAGGGCAGAAGAGACCTGCCGCCGCTCCAGCTGCTCCGGCGGGTCGTAGTCCTTCTCCTCCGCCTCTTAAGCAAGTAAAGAAGATAACCGCTTCGTCTGCTCGGTCGGCGTCTAGCAGTATAACCAGAGGCGGGAGGACATACAGATTCGGTCCTTCTCTGAAGACTCCAGAGAAGTTACCATACGAGAGGACCCAGGAGGAGAACGCCGAGATCGCGCGAGAAGAAGTGACGAAATTCTTTGAAGGGGTGAAAGCAAAGAAACATCCACCTCCGGAGGAGAAGGTAGATGGGGTGAAAGTGAAGCGCACTCTGGCTGCCCTGACAAAACCACCAAAGTCTGATCCGCCGAAAGGAAACTATGACCGCATTATTGGAAAGGAATTTGCTGAAACGGAGCGGTCGGGAACTACTGTCAGTGATGAAAGGCTGAAAAAACGACGAGCTGGGAAACAAATTGCCCAGCTCGGCAAACAAGCGAAGCAATCATGCCCCCCGCTCAAGGTGCCTAGCCACAACGTCGCTAATGATCCGAGGATGGTGCCCGGTTATAATAATCTTGCAGATTACCTGCCCGACGAAGTACATTATGAACCCATGGACATGCGGATGCAAAGATACGAGTACGGGAAGCCTCTCGTCAAAGATGAAAGATCTCTATCAACGATGATGCGAAGATTGCATGATTGGTACTTGAAAATCTGCAGAGACTCTGGGGGGAGGAGTACTTTGTATGTGAGAGTTAAAAAGGAGCATGACCTCGTTGGAATTGATCTGTTGCCTGTTCCATTTGAGGAGTTCTATCAGTTTTTCAATCAATTGGCCCTCGATAAAACAACGATCGCCTGCTACTGTCTGTAAGTAGTACTACTTCTATCATTAAGTTTCTCTATATAGCTTAGCTCTTTCATTGCATGTATTTATAATCATCCTCACTATATTATGCAGATTGAAGATCGTCGAATTGAAGAAAAGACAAGTCGGTGATATTGGATTCATTAACACATATCTCATAGATGCAACTGAGGTTAAACTTCATGCCGCAGCTACCGAGGCCAACATGCTACAATCGTTCGTAATAAATCAAAACAAAGATATAATACTCTTTCCTTACAACTTCAAGTGAGTGTTACTGTCTTGTGCGTATTCGATTTCCCTTATATATTAGTCAAGGCTATAGTAATGTAATTCATGAGTTATGCATGCGTGTGCAGTTTCCATTATATTCTCCTAGAGATTAATCTTGAGCAGGGACTAGTAACCGTCTTAGACTCAAGATGAAAAGATCCCCAGGACTATGCAGACATGACTGAAATCCTCAAGAAGTAAGTTAAATCGATCATTATCCACCATATCAGCAACTTTGTTCATTTCCTGATATCAAGTAATTGTTTTCTTTGTCCGGCAGGGTTTGGAGAAAATTCACCAAAAAAGTTCCGGGACTGCCGAAGGAGCTGGAATTTAGACACCCGAAAGTAAGTACTATAGTAGCATGTTCCGCGCATCTCCTAGTGATTCAAGCGCTAGTTTCATCAATACCATTTAGCATTCTTGCTTATCAGTTTGATTGACCTCTATTTCTTGTAAAGTGGTTGTGGCAGGAACAAGGGAATGATTTCTGTGGATACTACATCTGCGAGTCCATCCGCCACACGACATGTGAGCGGGGCGGGTACTCTAACGAACAATATGAAGTACGTAAATAACAATATTCACAATTTTATTTTATTACCATCATTTGTGTTGAGTTTCATTCATTCATATATATATATATGTATTGACCCCCTTCTTCAAATTAGATGTTTCGGAAGCGGGATGAACTCCTAGCACCAGCTCGCATGCGAGCAATTCAAGAGGAATTGGCGGCATTCTTTCTTGACCATGTGATCCCTGAAGATGGAGAATTCTATGTTAAACCTGAGTCCGTATGATTATATTTGTAAGAGATAATTACTGTATATATGTAGCCGGTACTGTCAGATAGATATACGAGAACTTGTTGTTCGACCAATCTCTCGGAGAAGGAGAGGTGGTCGATATCACTTCTCTCTGTATGCATATATGTTCATGACGATCTTCTGTTTCCTTCGTACGTAGCGTCGACCAAGCACGGACATAAGAGAGGACACTTCTCTATATTAATTATAGCTAGCTAACACAATATATGAAACACCTAAATTAACCCCCCAAAATCCCCAACCCCCCCCCCCTTTCAAAAAAAAAACAAAAACCCTAGCCACAGAAATGCTGACGCGTGGATGCCTATTGGTCCCGGTTGGTGCCACCAACCGGGACCAAAGGGTCTCCTGACTGGGCTCTGCACACTGCCCACGTGGATGGGCTTTAGTCCCGGTTCTGGATTGAACCGGGACTAAAGGTGGGAGGTATTAGTACCGACACTTTAGTCCCGGTTCAGGAACCGGAACTAAAGGCCCTTACGAACCGGGACTATAGGCCCTTTTTCTACCAGTGGTCCACTACGCTCCACAGCACGGCCTTTGGTATGGCTTCTCGGCCACGGATGAAGGCGTTCTCTGCGTGGCGGACCTTGGCGGCCTCTTCTCCACGGGTCAGCAGTCGCTGCTGCCGCCCCCGGCTAGCCATGAGTTGGACATGTGCATCGTGGGGCCCAGGGGGAGAGGCCAACAGACGGTTACTCGTGCCTTGTGCACCTAGGTGGTGGCCGCTTCTTTGTCGCCAACTACTACTTCAAAGTGGTCATTCTCACCGGCATGGAGGTCGAGCGCGCGGCGAGGTTCTCCGCTTGATCAAGCACAAGTCGCACCGTTACTACTTAGGTGAGGACCGTTTTGAATGTATACTCTAGTTATTATGTGTTGATAATGCTGCTAACTAAAACCACAACCTGGTTTCAAAGAGCTGTAAGTTAAAGTTAAGTATTTTATTCCGTGGTGATAAGATCCTTTTTTCTGTTTTTTCACCCTTTATCTTGAGAGAGAACACCCAATAAGCTTTACTTACTCCCACCAACAAGGGTTAACGGGGACAATACATTTGGGCAGCCCATGCTGCACAAAAGATGGCCATTTATAAAAATCACAACACTTTGTTGTCCTTGAACCTCTAAAAAAGATCTAAATCGTTGGTAGAAAGCATATGAAGGGAGCTAGAGGGTTACTCGTGCACCTTGGTATCCTGGAGCCGTAAAAAATTTCCAAATCATTGGTAAAAATCATATGACAAGGATTTCAAGCAATGGAACAACCAACCGACTAACACACCTGTGGCAGCTAGGGAGTGGATTCATCATGGGTGTTTTTGATAAACACCTGCAATGGTTAGCTTTGGATCCAAGATGCGAGGAAATACAAAGCAACTCTTACAACTAAAAGTTATAGTGAAATCTCTTGAAGAAATTTTCTCCGTGGTATCGATATTTACAAGATGAAGTACTCCCATGTGTTCAATAAAGATACTGCAATTGAACTGAAGCAGCAATACTGTCAGTCGTGCACATGCACAAACTTGATTATATGAGTAAAATCTTCTACAAGCCCCTTGACTCCCACTTCCAAAAAGACAGGAAGGCCCTCAAACCACAAAATCTTTGTCGTAATGTCGAGAAAGGATTCCAGCTCCACAAATACTCAAATCACCTGAAGCAACATGAGATAATAAGATAAACTCATCAGATCTGCATAATCAGATCTACAAGGACACAAACCTATTTGGCTTCATGGCACTGCCAAAAAAGAACTAGAGTAATTTTTGACCACATAAGTACAACAATCACCACTAAACAACGATGAAGATCAAGAAACTAAGCTCCAAGGCATGCCACCAAGATGGCGACCGGAGGTGAGGGGACCAAAAGTATCTCCAATGGCGGTGACTCCTCAAACCATAACTCTTGTCGTTAATAGTATGACTTCCTCGTGGTGGAATTTATCGCCTGATTGAGTAATGTTACACCTAAGGATGTTGTTATTGAGATTAATTATAGGGTTGGGGTGAAGTCCTATGATTAGTTTGTGGAATCACTGCTAGTTCCAAGTGGAAACACCATTTGGTTGTGCGCATATGCTTCCTTTGTGCCCAGATGATGTCCAGAGGAAGTTGTGACCACAGCCAAAGCCAAAGCCAAAGCCATGGCGAACGCCAACACATCCATACGGGAGCGGAAGCTTGCCCCCAGCGGAACGTAGGTGAACTATATCCTCCTAATTTTCGTTGAATCCATGGGTTGATGCTTCTAAGCACTCAGGTGGCGGTGTTCACATGTCGCTAGGTGGATGATCTCAAGAAGCAGTTGCGGCGACAAGAGGATGTCCACCGAGCTCTAGAGAAGCCACTCACGCGGCTGCTCAGCGTCCTGCCTCACGTCCCCCGTATCTTCCGTGTGAAGGTAGTAGTAGCATTCTGAAACCTCTGGAGCACTATTTTTTTTTGTTTGGAGGATTCTTAAACCATCTTGTGGTGTGCCCCTTATGACAGAGGTTGCAGTGCTGGAGTAGCAGGTGATGCGGTTGGACGAGCACTTCAAAATCTAGAAGTGACGCGGCTGGAGGGACTGCGCCGCCTAACTCTCCAGAGCTCTCTCCAACCAAACCACCTCAGTCGCCCAAGGGCCAAGGCCGGCCCTAGCATTATGGAGGCCCTAGTGCGATTGGGGTACAATTAACATTAACAAAGTAACATATACTTTCAACAATATCTATTGTACATCATCAAAAATAGAAGGGCATAAACATAAAAACCATAATTTTAGTTGGCAAAATAAAGACTCAGTACACCATCTATGATTATATGATGCAAATAATAATTATAATGTACTCAACTATAAATAAATATTGAATAAATACAACATGGTAAAGTGCGCCGAGGAGGGGGGGGGGCATTTGCCCCCTATATCCATGTTGGTTTATTGTTCTGCAAATCATTTTTTGTTGTAATTTATTTAATGTTGAAATATGCCCTAGAGGCAATAATATTGTATTATTATATTTCTATGTTCATAATTAAGTGTTTATATATATGCTATAAATGCTATGATCCCGGAATATGCGATTAAGTGAAAAACTCATAAGCACGTTTGGAATGATAAACGGTAAAATAAGATTCCTAGTTCTAAATATATTAAATCTAGATAGGATATTTTTTTTAGTTTTTTCAGCTACTAAAATTGGCTAATGGGGAGCTGACACATGCATTAGTGGGGACATGCGCATGTACATTTCCTGTGGTGGCTTCAGCGATTTGGTCAAATACGAGACATTCTGTTTGCGTGGCATGTGGATCGCATGGATTACGGGTTCTAAATCTTATATTTACTAACCAGAGGCACCTTTCGAGTTTTTGCATTAATCAACATTATCATGATTAATTCAACCATTAGTTTAAAATTTAATACTTAAGATCTATTCAAAGTCCCTGACTCATCTATAATACCTAAAAATTCCCACTAACCTATTTCTCTTGACATGCAAGTTATCCAAATCATCATGCATGTTCCACACCCCACTATCATATTTCTCTTCACATGCAAATTATCCAAGATATCATACATGTCCCACACATGCCACCTCATACAAAAATAATAATCATCATGCCCCACATATTCCACCTCAGAAAATTCCATCAGATCATGCGATACAACTTCTACCAACACGGTATTCCTGCTGTGCCCGCATGCATGGTTCTTTAGTCTTCTTTCCCCGGGACGTTCCTCTTCCAATTCCACCAGTAATCACCATTAAGTACTCATCTTGCCTCATTTCCGTCTTCCAACTCCATCGATCTCAGTGTCCACTACCATCATGTGCCACCATCAACTTCTGCGGTCCGGCCACACCATTGCATGCCTCTGCGAGCCATCTCATACTTTTAGGGATTGTTCCTCTAGAATTCTCTACCCAATTGTGAGAGGATTGAACCTAATGAGTCGCCCTCAATTTTTGCCAGGGAAGTGGATGAGGTCGATCGAGAAGGGAGCAAGACGATGAAGATCGGCAGCGCTTGCAGGCATCCTCGCAGCGACCGGCGATAAGCGGTGGTTCTGTACAGGTAGGAACGTCACGTCCACATTGTTAGAAGGGAGATAGAGAGATTGTTGCGGAATATGATGGATGTATTATTAAGCCTCGAGGGCGAGTATATATTGAGAGTACAAGACTTGGAGGGCAAGAAGCCTCTCCTGGAGATTAAGGTAGGAGACAGATTACAAATCCTAGACTACCAAATACAAGTAACCCAAATATATCTCTAACATCCCCCCGCAGTCGTAGCGGTAGTATCGCAGACAACAGGAGCGTCGCGGACGGTCAGACTGGAGAGAATAGCAGCCGACGGGCTGACATCCCCCCGCAGTCGTAGCGAGAGCGTCGTGGACGGTGTCGCGTCACAGACGCGTTGACTGTATTGGAACCCGACGAGTTGCTCAAGCGGATGATAGCCCTTTGTGCCGATGTCGAGGTAGCCGAGAGCGTAGGATGGTGTAGTCGTGGTCAAGGTAGTCGTGCGAATAATGTTGTGGTCGATGTCGAGTTGGGGTAGCCGGTGTCAAGGAAAACACCGTGGAGCCGCTGGCGCAAGGAGGCGCCAAGTTAGCATCGGCGTAGTGATGTCGAAGGAGGGGTGCACTGGGAGGTAGACAGTCTTGACGAAGCATCGCGCCAGGTTTGCCAAGCCCCGGGACACGTCGTGGATGAAGGCACGCATCGGTGTTGCCAGCACCTGGCATGCGTAAACGGACGAAGACGAAGTTGACGAAGCGCCGCTCCAGGCTTGCCAGGCCCGGGGACACGTCATGGACGAAGGCACACATCGGTGTTGCCAACACCGGGCATGCGTAGGTTGGGACCTGCACGAGCTGTACGCCAAGTCAGAGAAGTCGGAGGGGCCAACGGAGAAGGACTCGACGATGGTTGCGGCGCCAATCGACGCGGGGCTGATGTCACCAATGGTGGTCGGAGTCGGGGTAGATGATGACGACGCCGGCGAAGGGCTGGTGCTGGACGAAAACGAAGGGGGTGGACGGGCGAGGAGAACCACGGGGCGGTGGCGCTGCGGCCCGATGGAGCGACACAATGGCAGCCCGTTGCTCGATCGGTGGAGGGGCGCGCTGAACTCGGGGACGATCTTCATGGGACCTGCGGAGGCGCGCGTAACCGACGGGCCAGGTCGGTCGCACGGCGTAGATGAGGCAGATCGCGGCGGCGAGCGGGTGATCAAGTCGATCGCGTGTGATGTCGGGAACGCCGCTCAGTGGAGGCGGGATGGCGGCGGAGTCCGAGATGAGGCCGGCGATGACGGACGGCGTGGGACGTCATGCGGACTTGTCCGCACCGGCACCCGGGTTGCCAAAGCAGCGCCGGCGCCCGGGCAGCGAGGCCCGAGCGACCAATGAAACAACGGCGCCCGAGTTAAGGCAGCCGACGAGCCTGACGTAGCCGTCCCGACGCAGCCGAGGACGAGGCCGACGAGGTAGACCGCCGGGCCGCCGTGCAGATGCGGTGAAGGCCGGTGACGTGGATCGGTGGGCAGGCTGGCGTGCGACCGACGGCTATGATTGGCCGTCGCATGGCGCGAGGCCGCCTGGTCAGGGCGATGCAGGTTTCCCGGTCGGAGCAGGGCGGTGACGGCCGGCGCAGGGCGACGGGCGGACCGACGCACGGACTTCGACTGGCCTTGATGGGCCGCCTCGGCGCGCGTGGTCGTCGGGTCAGGGGAGAAGCTGGCTGGTCACGCCGGGGTTGGAGTAGAGGTGCACGGGGGTCGACGACGGCGGCGGACGATGCAAACCGGTCAAGATTAGATTGAAAAACAAAAAAGAAAAATGTCGATCAAAACGATCGACGAGAGAGAGAAAACCCGGATCAAAGGATCGAAAAAAAGAGTCTCTAGGGCAGCCGGTCAACACGACCGGCGAAGGTGTGCCGGCAACAGGTGACGAGACCGCATCGGGGCCATTCATCCCTCCAACTAAGCTCCCCGCTGGACAAGAGGAAAGGGGAGAAGAAGCAGCGGACGCATCCGGACCAGCAAATGTGCCGGCGACAGGTGGCGCGACCGCTCGTGGCCACCCATCCCTCATACCAAGCTCCCCATCGAGCATACCATGTTGCCCCACCATGGTAGCTGGCACACATCTCTGCGAGGCCACCCACAAACGCGCGCCCGCCGAAGAGGGGCACCACATTGACCTGCCGCCGCAGCCAAGGAAGCTCACTGGAGATGACTCCTCGCGCCGCCCGCTGATGTACAAGCGCCGGACTAGGAAGGTCCCCACACATACACGACCAACACGCCCCACTAGCCACCACCACTGCGCCGCAACCCCCACCAGCCCGAGGACGACCCAGAGGCGGCCGCCCGCTGATCGTGTCGCCCGCGACCCACACCGCCCTCAGCGCCAAGCGAGGAGCCAGCCCAGGCTTCACCGGACTCTGCCACCAACCCCCTGCCTCGCCGCAACAGTTGCCACCGCCAGGTCCGCTCGCTACCATGTACGCCCGCACCAGCCGCTCGCCGCCCCTGCGGCTCCACGAGTGGGCGGGGCCTCACAGCCACCGCAGCCATCACGGCCGCCCGCACCGCCGGCCCAGCCGACCATGACGCCGCCGCGACGCCCCGCGCAAACGTCGCGTCCCCAAGGGCCTCCGCATCCCGCGTTGTAGGGTACTGCCAAGAAGGAAGACAGCCCCGCCGCCGCCTACGCCGACCGGTTGCATTCAGGTTGCAACTAAATGACACCTGAGTTGCAGTCAATTTATAGTCAATGCAGTTGTAGTTAGGTTGCAATTGCAAGTTTAACCATCAGTCCATCACACAACTCAGGCAATAGGACTAGTAGAATAATTTCAAAAGAAAAGGAAACAATAAAGTCGATGGTGCACAGTTGTGTGTATGTAATGTCGGTTGCAATTGCATAGAGATGTGTCGCGTGCAGCTCACACACATGCCACTTATGCAAAGAGGCTCAGCCTGCTACCGATGGATTGCAACTTACCAAATTTGATTTGGTTTGGTACAATGGATGTTTGGTATTGATGTTGAAAGAATACTTCACTTTCTGTAATTTCAGATGTTCAGATTATACCGAATGACTACTACCAGGTTCCATATTTGTTCTAGAGATATTATTGATCTTTTCATGCACCAATTGTTCAAGTAGTGTCTTTGTGCTAGAAGCTTTATATTGCCCTGTGTGTTCTTTTGTCCGTACATTTTTCCAGTAATTTTCTCTGTTAACCTTGGGCCAGCTCATTTGTGTGCGCTTCATATATATGCTCATGCTTTTGATGCTGCTGGACTTTTGAATGCATCCGCACAGTAACTTTCTGGGTATGACATATTCACTCTTAACTAAGAAATGTTACAGCTGATTCCTGATAATTATCAGTACACAATGTATTAAGTTGCCTTGGCTGTAGGTATGCCACTGCTTTGCATTCAGGTTGTCATTAGTTATGAGATGGTACATCAGTGTCTCCACTCTAGAGATGCCCAGGCTGCAACTGTGCCTATCTTAAGGTACTGCTTCCGCGGTGGTATTAGTTGTTATTCTTTCCTGATACAGACATGACTCTTTGAGCTCCACCAAGGCATATATAACAAGAAGATAAGTTGGGTTCATTTTTTTATCAAGCAGGGGGAATGAAAGAACGATGCGCAGTAGATTCTAGATTATTTATCAGTGTTAATCCGTATTAACTAATTTTATAGCCATTGTAATTAGCAATAGAGAAATGTTTGCTGATATTTTTTACCTGCGAGACCATAGTACTTTCTTGTTTTCTTTCTGTAGTAAGTGCGAGATACGGGCAATAATAATATATTGGAGTTTACTGATGGATGAAGCGGTTCATCTCAAGAGATATGACATTCATGTTTCCCTTCCTAATGTTTTTTTGGTGAGGTCATAACCTATTTACGTTTCAATGGAATTCTGTTCAATTTGCCATTGTTTCCTACTATGCGGGGTGATCTTGACCTGATTTTGCTTTCGACATGAATTGTGGTAATCAAGCAAGGAGGATGAAACCCCGTCGAGCTGTTTTTCGGTAGATTTGAGCTACCTGGAGTTGAGCTAGGCAGCAGCCGAGCAGAAGCACAAACGTAGGAGGTATCCGACAACAGCATCCGCAACGCCATTCCACTTAAACTTGGAGACCAGAGAATGGATGCGGTACCACTACTCTTCTTTCTCCTTACTAAAGCTCTGAAAAGGGATGCTCATATCATTACTAATAGTTTAGTTGCAAGTCTTCTGTAAGAGGCTTTGACGTACTTTATTTCATGGTTTGGGTTGTGAAAGAATTTTGGAAGGACCACAAGGTAGTCTTCAGTTCAGTTTGTCCATTTATAGTGTATCTAACTACTTGCATCTGCTTTCTTTTGTTGTAAAATGAAATAGCATTCTTGCTGATCAATGAAATTAGAAAATCAACAGACTACATTGTTCCTTTTTCCTTTTATCCTTGAAGATATTTAATGATTTGGTCTGAAACTTTTAGTTTTGTTCTGTTATGCAAAGTTTTTTGACGGTGCTACCGCGGGCTTACGCAGACCTGAACCATTTTCATTATAAATAAGAGTAAGATACAACATGTCGGGTACAACAGAAGCATCCAACACACACAAGAAGACACAAGGAACCACAGAAGGAGAATCAGAAAAGAGCTAGGACAAACAGTCAACACCAAGAACTTAGCACCCAACACCACTAGCTGGACCGAGAAGAGCGGAAGCAAGCTTTGTCGAATTAGTCGAAAGGAGATCCATCACCGAGAGGGCGTAGACAAGAAGTCGCCAGCTGCCCTGCGAGCACTCAGCACCTTGAAGAGCTAGGAAGTCGCAACCACCGTCGAAGGGCATCCCATTGCCTAGACACGTCGCAGCAGAGAGAGAACCAGGGCACTATGCAAGGCAACAAAAACTCAAACGTCGCAGCAGAGAGAGAGAACAGACCGTGCCGAAGGGCAATGTTCAACCCAAACATCCCTGCACCTCTTCTAGGCCACACCATGGCCACCATCACAAATCACAAATAGAGAAAACCAAGGCACTGTGCAAAGCAACAAAACCTCAAACGTCGTCGAAGGGCACTGAACACCGAGACCTCATCACCATCATGAGCCCCCAAGAGATAGGTCAACAACCATCAGCACCAAGATGACCAAGGGATTGGTCGCCGCCACAGATCACTTCCACCGCCACCACCCTACACACCAACAACCCAACAACCACTCCAACCCAGACATCAAGCTACCAACCGCGGATCCGTGGCTCCCAAAAACAACGCGCCCAAGGAGGAGAAACGATGTCAAGACGCCGTCGTTGTTCGATCCATAGATGGATCTAAGGCTTTCGCCCGGGGCACACGATTGAGCAGGCAACAATAGCTTTCTGATGACGCCTTCATGAAGGAGAGGGGCGTCCGTAGACGTCGCCATCATCGTTGCCGACAAGGTCGACACAAGGCTTTCACCTGAAGCATCCCGTCCTAGTCATCTCCGTCGAAGCTAGCAGCTGAGCCCAGCAGCCTGAGACCTCCCTGCCCTCGTACCAGTCCACGGCGAGCGTCCCCACTAGGACTAGCACGAGGCTCCGATGACACCGAAGCTCACCTCGAGCACCTACACAGCCGGAGTCAAGTTGGTGCCGACTACCACCCGCATACAGGCCCTTGCCGCCGGCCACACCCCACCACCGCCGTAGTCAGACCCCGTCAGCAGCATCCACCGCCGACCCCCTGGTCGTGGCCACGGCACCGCCGGCTGGCCAAGCAACCTGCTGGAAAGCCAGATCCGGGTGCCATGGAGCACCCGAGACCTTCATGGTTGCACACCAGCACATCCGCTCGTGCAGCCACACCTCGGTGGTCACCACCTCCACCTGTGCCCTTCTCCACCTGCAAGCTCGACGTCGCGCCAGGCCGGCTCGCTGGATGCCCTAGATCCAGATCCAGCCAGCAAGTCATCCAGCCGCCGCGTCGCTGCTGCAGCGTCACCCGCCACCGCCCTGCCTCCACCACCACCCGGCAGCACGCGCCGAGCGAGACCGCCGCCAACCACCGGCAGATGCGTCGCCAACCCCCGCCAGATGCGCCGTTGGCCCTACGCCACACGTGGCCGCGCCTCGCCACCAGGATGGAGGGAGAGACGCCCCGCCGTCACCATCCTTGGGACCTGCGCGAGCTTTGCCGGCGGGAACCTCTGGCGGCGGCGGGACGGGAAGGGGCTCATTGCGGATAGTTTTAGGGATAAAATCAGTCATACTGCTCATTTTCTGTAATGAACAGGCGAACGGAGACATCAGTTAGCTAGGCGGATAGTAACCACTCAGCCTAACGATCAAACTGAGTGACAGTGTCACACCTCACATTACTAGTAGTCCCGATCGAGCAGTGAAAAAAATAGCGAACCGATGATAGGTATAGCGTTTTAAGTAAAGTGTCACTAAATAAATCAGCGTATATTGTCTCGCTAATTGTATGTTATAGTGTAATATATCAAGCTAACACCAGATTTAATTTAGAAAAAAACTAATAACTGATTTTAAGGGCGATGCTAGCCCGCTATTCATTTTACTGGTCGGGAGCGATCGATCAAACGCTACAATAATCGGTACAGATTTGTTAACTCCGAAAGGTCGCCCCACCTGTCATCTGCACATCAAAAGGTCGCCGTCCTTCTTTAAGTGGAAACTGTGGACCGATCATCGTCCACACTGCTCCACGCCACCCCGCGGCCTCCTCGAAACCTGACAGCGCCAAACCCTAGCCCTAGCCCTCCCTTCTCCTCGAGCTCGCCGGCCGGCCACCTCGAAGCCATGGGCTTCTGGAGCCGCAAGGGGAAGCACGACCGTGAGGCCGGCTCCTCCTCGAGGCGCCACCGCGGCTCCGTGAAGAAGGAGGAGCCCGCGTCACCGCCGCCCTTCTCCCGTCGAGCCCCCCCCCCTCCCCCGCCGGCCCACTTCACCATCAACCCTAGGCCCGCCGGCGAGCGCGACTGGAAGTACCTCGCGGTGGACGTGTGCCGCGATGAGATTGAGCGCGCCGCCGCCGCCTCCTCCCCGACGACCTGTACTATGATGACAGGTACGCCGCCGACTCCGTGCTCTGGGACACATGGCTCCAGGATGAGCACGACACGCGTCGTGCGTCCTACTTCGCCGGCACGGTGTCGGGGCCGCGGCGGCCACGTCGAGAGGTGCGCGGGCGTACGTGGGTGCGCGGCCTCACGCCCACGACTTCATGAACACGCACGACGAGCGCCAATGGCACGGCCTGGAGGAGGCGATGGCACTCTCAGCCGCCGGCGACGTCGCCTTCCCCGGGATGGAGATGGTGGCCGTCAAGGAGGAGGAGAGGACGGAGGAGGCGATGGAGGAGGAGCCGGTGGCCGCGTTCCACCCAGGTCTGGTGGGCCAGGGGTGGGGCTGGTCCTGCACTGCACCGGAGATGGCCGTTGCCGTGGGCGTGAACTGGTGCGCCACCCCGCCGCGGTCACCGGAATGGGAGGCATCGCCGCGGGAGGAGGTCGTGCAGGCACCTCCTGCCGTCCAGCCCGCCCCCGTCTACCACGCACCGCTGGCCCACCTATGGACGCCGCCGGCCTACGTGGACCTCGTCAGCGACGATGACGACACCGGCGGCCACTGAAGACGGCGACGGCGACGGCATCAACGGGCACAGGCAGGAGCGCGCTGGTGGCGGCCGTTTTTTATTTTCTTTTTTATATTTGGTTATGTCAAGTTGAACGTGAAACTGGGCCGTTTTGTGGCCGTGGCGATCCTAACTAAGTTTTATGTTTATTAAACTGCGCTTATTTATTTATTTAGTCATTTTATTTTTGTTTTTCTGTTTTTTTAAATTATGTCCTACGCGGACGTGATTTGGGGTGCGGCGGCGCGATGAGCACATGCACAATCCAACGGACAAGACCGAACACGGGCGAACTCATCAACGCCCCAAAAAGACAAAATCCGGCTAAACCGGACATTTGTTTAGGGTTGCGCGGTGAAGTTGGCTTTACTCAAAAAGTCGTCTGGCGGAACAATAGGGCATGCACCTTATCGTCCTGAGACACATGCACATCCTATGCATGGTGACGATGGTTGTCTGTGATACGTAGACCTGCGGCAGGTTACGCTGAGTAGCCTATGCGGGCATATGCCCGGTTGGTGGTGCGAGTCTTTGTCCGTGGTAGAGGTCGTTTGCATGCATGACATCTATACCAGGCGGCTGGCGCTCGGGGCTCCGAGCACCACCCTTATAACGTCATGACTGACGATTTTAGAGTCCTCGCCTAGATTCAATGTGAATTTCACCAGGTGGTAATTTCACACGAGAATCCGTGTGGCGCCGGTGTGGCCTTTCTCTTATAGGTATGGTGGTAAAAAATAATGAATTTTTTTAAAAAATGGGAATGTTTTTAAAATTCATGAAATTCGGTTAATTTTTTGTGATCATTCTTTATAATTTGAGGAAATTTTCAGCTACAGCTTTGTGTCATGTCACAAACATTTTATAAGTTCCTCTGTATTTTTAATCTTAAAAAAATTAGTTTGTTGGAACAAATCAAGCAACCTATTTTTCGTAGAAAATTTAGTAAAAAACTACAGGACAAGAAATCAGACTTGTACAAAGAGCATCAAATAGGAACAACAAATCCGGAGGTGTCACCTCAGTAGGCTTCGTAAGGGGGGAGGGGGGGGGGGGGGTTGCGGATCGGTGCTGACCTATATATGATAGGGAAGAGTTACCCTCTTGCCTGGTTTTATATTTTTTTTATCTATTTTTTCTGGATCTTAGTGTGTGTGAATTCCTTGCGAAGCATGGCTATGCTTTGTGAAAGCACAAGTGCTCCCTATATGGTTTTGGTAATTAATGACAACATATCTCTTGTTGGACTAACGTTTCTATCTAGTATGTTTTAGATAAGTTCAACAATAAAGTGGCATGGACTAAAGGTTGTGGAAAATTCTCCAAGATGCTAAGGACAAAGGATTGGCTAAAGCTTAAAGCTCAAGACTCTTCATTTTACATTTTAGTGATCCAAGATCACATTGAGTCCATAGGAAAAGCCAATACTATCAAGGAGTGATGAGGTGTTGCTTAATGAGCCTCTTGCTTCATGTGCTTAATGATATGCTCCAAAATCCTCAGCTACTTTCCCACTTCTACATATGACCTAAACCCAAGCCAAACTCGGACCTACCGATTATTTCTATCCGGCGCCACCGAGTTTCACTTGTCATAGTCACTGCCAAAAGCCTAATCAATTCGGTCTCACCGATGGGATCTCGGTCTCACCGAGATGGGCTTGCAAACTCTTTGTTACCTACTGCAATATTTTCAGTCCCACCGAGATATGCAATTGGCCCCACCGAGTTTGCTTGGCCAACTCTCTGTTTCACTTATTACCCAAATCGGTCCCACCGAGTTTGAGTAATCGGTCAAACCGAGTTTTGGATTACCTTAACCCTAGCACATCGGTCCCACCGAGTTGATCCAGTCGGTCCCACTGAAAACCCTAACGGTCACTAGGTTTGCTAAATCGGTCCGACCGAGTTTCTCAATTCGGTCTCACCGAGATTGGTAAATTGCGTGTAACGGTTAGATTTTGTGTGGAGGCTATATATACCCCTCCACCCACTCTTCATTCGTGAAGAGAGCCATCAGAACATACCTACACTTCCAATACACATTTTCTGAGAGAGAACCACCTACTCATGTGTTGAGGCCAAGATATTCCATTCCTATCACATGAATCTTGATCTCTAGCCTTCCCCAAGTTGATTTCCACTCAAATCTCCTTTCCACCAAATCCAAATCCCGTGAGAGAGAATTGAGTATTCGGGAGACTATCATTTGAAGCACAAGAGCAAGGAGTTCATCATCAACACACCATTTGTTACTTCTTGGAGAGTGGTGTCTCCTAGATTGGCTAGGTGTCACTTGGGAGCCTCCGACATTGTGGAGTTGAACCAAGGAGTTTGTAAGGGCAAGGAGATCGCCTACTTCGTGAAGATCTACCGCTAGTGAGGCAAGTCCTTCGTGGGCGATGGCCATGGTGGGATAGACAAGGTTGCTTCTTCGTGGACCCTTCGTGGATGGAGCCCTTCGTGGACTCGCACAACCGTTACCCTTCGTGGGTTGAAGTCTCCATCAACGTGGATGTAGGATAGCACCACCTATCCGAACCACGGGAAAAACATCCGTGTCTCCAATTGCGTTTGAATTCTCCAAACCCTTCCCTTTACATTCTTGCAAGTTGCATGCTTTACTTTCTGCATCCTATATACTCTTTGCATGCTTGCTTGATATGTATTGTGAATGTTGAAATTGTGCCTAAACTCCACTTAAACCGAAAAAGCTTAAAAACTGCAACTTTAGCATTAAGTGTCTAATCACCCCCCTCTAGACACATCTACTTCAAGGTCCTACAAGTGGTATCAGAGCGTTGGTCTCCATTGCCTTGGTTTAATCACCATTGGAGGAAGATGGATGTGTCTACTTTAGGGAGTCTTAGACATAGAGTGCCTATTCTTGATGGAGAGTATTTTCATGAGTGGAAAAATGAAATGCTTGTAATTTTCAATCAATATCATTTGAACAAGTATATTGCTAGCCCTTGTGCACCTCATATTGATTCTTTGCACCCTATCCTAGATGAAGATATTGACATAATTCGCAATCTTAGAACTGTTGAGCTCATCATTAAAGGATTGCCCAAAAATTTGATTGCTAATTTGCCTACTCTTAATTGTGCCTATACTATATGGAAATTTCCTGAGGAACGATTTCCCGATTATTCCTTGAAAATTTTGGATGAAATTCTCCATAAATCTATTGCCTTGAGTAAGATGAACTCTAGTGATCCTAGTTTTGATGATTGTCTATTTGAGCTTACCAATCTCAAGCATGCTAAAGGAGATGTTGAAATCATTATATCCGAAACTATAAGAATTCATAAAGGTGACCACTTTGATGATCATTTATCTAAGGAATTACCCTCTCTAGGAAATGATGAGTCATAAGATCATGGTGAACATGGATACTATGATGATGATGATAGTGACTTCGATCTTGATGATGCAATGAGACATTTTGGTCTTACGGCAAATCTTCGGGGATATGTGTCAGGAGGAAAGGAATGGGTTCTTGATAGTGGATGTACTGATCATATGACCGGAGATGAAGAGATGTTCCGTGAGCTTGCTGAAAATGACGGCCCTCAAAAATATGTCACCTTTGGTGACAATTCAAAGGGTAAAGTGGTTGGCCTTGGTAAGGTGGCCATCTCACATGATAGTTCCATTCAAAATGTCATGCTCGTTGAATCTCTCGGCTACAACTTACTTTCAGTATCTAGACTTGCTGATTTCAGTTTGAATGTCCTATTTATTGAGGTAGATTGCCAAGTGTTTCGTCGAGACAATCATAAAATGGTTTTTACCGGTATGCGTAGAGGTGATCTTTACATTGTCGATTTCTCTAAAAAGGCATAACCTAAAACTTGCTTTTTTGCTAAATCCTCAAAAGGTTGGTTGTGGCATAGACGACTAGGTCACGTTGGCATGAGAAACCTTGACAAGCTTATTAAAGGAAATCATACCCTTGGAGTTAACGATGTCATATTTGATAAGGATAGACTTTGCAGTGCTTGTCAAGCAGGTAAACAGGTTGGAGGAAGGCATCCCGTGAAGAACATCATGACCACAAGAAGGCCACTCGAGCTACTTCATATGGATCTTTTTGGTCCCGACGCCTACAAGAGTCACGGTGGAAATTCTTTTGGTCTAGTTATAGTTGATGATTTTTCAAGATTTACGTGGGTGTTCTTTCTTAATGACAAGTCGCAGGTCCAGAAGATCTTCAAAAACTTCGCTAGGGAGGCCCAAAATCAGTTTGACGTGAAGATCAAGAAGGTTCGGAGTGACAACGGAATGGAGTTCAAGAACGCAAATGTGGACACCTTTCTTAACGAAGAAGGGATTTCACACGAGTTCTCGGCTACGTACACACCTCAACAAAATGGAGTTGTTGAGAGGAAGAACTGGACGCTCATCGAAATGACGAGAACGATGCTTGATGAGTACAAGACGCCGAAGCACTTTTGGGCAGAAGCGGTTGAGACAGCTTGTCATGCAACAAATCGCTTGTATCTTCAAAAGCTACTCGGCAAGACGGCATACGAGCTCCTCACCGGTAACAAACCCCAAGTTAGATACTTTCGAGTATTCGGCTCAAAGTGCTACATTCTTGACAAGCATCGTCGTTCAAAGTTTGCTCCTAAATCTCATGAAGGTTTTCTACTTGGTTATGGCTCAAACTCTCACACTTACCGTGTCTACAAAAATTTCACCCGAAAGGTTGAAGAGACGGTAGATGTGAAGTTTGATGAATCTAATGGATCGCAAGTAGAGCAATTGCCAATCGATGTAGGAGACAAAGACCCTTCAGAAGCAATCCAAGACTTGTCTATTGGCAAAATTCGTCCAACGGAGGTGAAGGAGAGTACCTCGTCCGTCCAAGTGGAAGCTTCTACTTCACGACAAGGTGAACCAAGAACTGATACGGAAGCATCCACAAGTGGGACACACCAAGATGAAGAAGACGAGGAAATGCATCAAGACGAACATCAACAACCTCCTTCTCCACCACGACAAGAGAACGACAACGTCAACAATGAAGAAGGCCAAGAAGAAGAACAAGATGAAGAAGATGTTCAACGAAGACCCAAGCAAAAGCTCTCATGAGTTCGAGCAAGAATTGCCAAAGATCATCCCGTCGAGCAAATCTACAATGATATTCAAACCGGGAGAATCACTCGCTCAAAAACTCGTTTAGCTAACTTTTGTGAAAACTATTCATTCATCTCTAGCATTGAACCTATGAAGGTTGAAGAAGCATTGGAAGATCCGGATTGGATAAACGCTATGCATGAAGAGCTACACAACTTTGAGAGAAATCAAGTTTGGACATTGGTTGAGAAGCCCGACAACAACCACAACATCATTGGTACCAAATGGGTGTTTCGCAACAAGCAAGATGAAGATGGACAAGTGGTTCGCAACAAAGCACGTCTCGTCGCCCAAGGGTACACACAAGTCGAAGGTATGGACTATGGTGAGACATATGCTCCCGTTGCTAGACTTGAGTCCATTCGCATCTTACTTTCCTATGCTAATCACCATAATATCACCTTGTACCAAATGGACATTAAAAGTGCTTTTCTAAATGGTGAAATAGAGGAGGAAGTTTATGTCAAACAACCTCCCGGCTTTATCAATCCTAAGAAACCAAATCATGTTTACAAACTTCACAAAGCTCTTTATGGTCTTAAACAAGCTCCTAGAGCATGGTATAAATGCTTGACCAAGTTCCTTATTGCAAGTGGTTTTGAAATTGGTAAAATTGATTCTACTCTTTTTACTAAAAGGGTTAATGGAGAACTATTTGTATGCCAAATTTATGTTGATGATATCATATTTGGTTCAACTAACCCTCTCTTTAGTGAAAAGTTTGGAAAGCTAATGTCAGAGAAGTTTGAGATGTCTATGATGAGTGAACTCAAATTCTTTCTCGGTTTGCAAATCAAGCAAACTAAGGAAGGTACATTTGTCTCTCAAACGAAGTACACCAAGGACTTATTCAAGAAGTTCAATATGCAAGAATGCAAAGGTATGCCTACACCCATGCCAACTAGTGGACATCTTGATTTGACTAAAGATGGTGAACCAGTTGATCAAAAGGTTTATCGCTCTATGATTGGTTCTTTGTTATACCTATGTGCTTCACGTCCCGACATTATGCTAAGTGTGTGCATGTGTGCACGTTATCAAGCTGCTCCTAAAGAATGTCATCTTAAGGCCGTGAAAAGGATAGTGAGATACTTAATTCATACACCAAACTTTGGCATTTGGTATCCTAAGAGGTCTTCTTTTGATCTTGTTGGCTATTCTGACTCAGATTATGCCGGAGACAAGGTTGATAGAAAGTCCACTTCGGGTACTTGTCAATTTATTGGTAGATCTCTTGTGTCTTGGTCTTCCAAGAAACAAAACTCGGTATCCTTATCCACCGCCGAAGCGGAATACATTGCCGCTGGTTCATGTTGTGCTCAATTACTTTGGATGACCCAAACTCTTAAAGATTATGGGATCTATGTGAAACATGTTCCACTACTTTGTGACAATGAAAGTGCTATCAAAATTGGTCATAATCCTGTACAACATTCTCGAACTAAGCATATTGAAGTTCGCCATCATTTCATTCGAGACCATGTTGCTAAGGGTGACATTGATCTTAAGCATGTTCGCACCGATAAGCAATTAGCGGATATATTTACTAAACCTCTTGATGAGAAAGTATTTTGCAGGTTGAGAGGTGAATTGAACATTATTGATGCTTCGAACTTGGAGTAGGAACTCCATTGGATACATGCAAGACATGAGCTTATGAATAATCCATGATGTATCTCTTATGATGACTATCTTATGTCTTGGATATATTTGTACCTTGCATGTTGTCTAACCCATGTAGGTGCTTGGTTGAATCTAATTCCATGAGATTGCGACTCACTCACATCTTGAGCAATCTCTACATCACCAAGTCTCTACACAATGGTGGTTGAAGACAAGGAAGCACAAAACCATTCAAACATATCCTTTGACAAATTCTATGTTGTGCTTCATGATTGTCATTTTTGGATACACAAGTGCTCTTCCTTACAAGAACTAACCCATGTAGGTAGATGAACTCAAACTCCAAGTGGTGCTCCCAACTCTTGATGAGCTACATCAACCTTGAGCACCCACACAAGTTCAACTACATGAGCAAGAACCACACCATCACCCAAGGTATGTTATTCCATCTTAGAGAAGCTTTACTCCAAGACATGAGTCAAAGCAACTCAACAAGATGTGAATACATCAAGATGCTTAAACGAAAAATGGTAACCCCATTTTGAGCTTAAACGATGAGTATGACCTATGATCAAGTGTTCTCACTTGACTCCTAAATCAATATACTCTAACATAGGTGACTATGTCACCGCCCAACTCTTTTCTGTGTTCTTTTCTGTGTTATTGCATTTGTCTCATGCATATTTATTTTCTTTCAGAAAAAAAACTTCATCTAGATCTTTCAGTTTCTTCTCTTTTCTTTTTGTTTTTGTTCTGCATTTTCTGCATTCAATTCCTTGCAAATCCTTCAGATTCATTGCAAATCTTTGTGAGATCCTCATGTTTAGTGAGCTGAGGTGACAAGTGTTTTTCTCTGTGTTGAACTCGGTTTCACCGACTTGTAGTTTTCGGTCCAACCGAATCTTTTCGGCCCCACCGAAACATGCCACTCGGTGCCACCGACTTCACAACAGGAAAAACAGTTTGCCACTTGTTCTATATTTCTTCTGATCCAGCTCTACTCAATGAATCTTGTCCTCTACAAGCATCACAGTTTTATCCATTGCTTTGTGCTGAGTCTCAAGGACCAAACCTATACGACGGATTTCAGAAAGCCCTTCTTGGAAATTGATGTCAAAGGGGGGGAGAGAGATCACATCAAAGCTTATCACCTACAAGGGAGAAAGTATTAAGGGGGAGAAAAAGATTTCCAGGGGAGAGAATACTCAAGGATCCCAGATGCTTGATGTTCAAGAGGAGAGATGTCACATGTCTTTTTGGGGGAAAGACATGTTCATATGTGCTTATTTGCAATAAGTCCTATCCATTTGTATCTTTCAGTTCTGATTTTCTGTTCCCTATCTTCTCCCAATATCCCATGTAAGATTCAGGAGGAGCAAGACACCTAAGGGAAAGACATCAGTCAAATTCATTGCATATCTTTACTCTTGGGGACATGTTGAATCCAATGTGGTACCTTGTACTCACTCTCTATATGTCATCCCA